>OX387715.1:41892017-43228205 GCA_947577245.1 Andrena bucephala | reverse complement strand
GTTAAAATGTCCTATCCAGCATTTCGAAACATCTGAGGGTAAAGTTGCCGATGAACTGGGACCTCGCCGATTTCGATGAGTTTCAAATATGTTGCAAAACTCGACATTTTGAGTAACTTTTTCCTTTGACAAAATTGGCGGTCGGCCTTATTTTCCGAAATATTCGCAGGAAAACTTTCGCTATTATACAATCGTACTCTACGTATACGTGCACGCCCGCGACAGTGTGTGCAGCACCACGCTGTCGGCGGTTGTCTTCTGTTTGTATAAACACTGCGTAGCAACCTACAGCATAGGTATCTAACGGGTGCACGCGTGGTGTCGCAGCAAGAAATATAATAATCTGTTTCACAACCGACGGTATTAGTGTTGGTTGGGGCTAGATCAGGTCAGCAACCGCATGGTGGCAACCGATGTGAGTATGTGTTAAATTCGGTAATTCATCAGAGCATGTAGGGTTTTCTAATTTTACTTAAAATTTAAAAGACTTATGGAATTATCAAATATTTCAATATATCTTGATAAATGTAAAAACCCTAGAGGACATTTTAACTAAGGAGGGCAGAATAGTATTATCATTGGCACGTAGAACATTTTCCAATAATGTTTATTTTCAATTTTGGCACTCACAGTGTTTCAATTATCGAAGACACTGTCTTCCCTCACTTTTCAAACTGAATCGCCAGGAAGTCGTATGTACCACAGAATTGAACAAATTCTTCGAAATTCACCCCTGCAGCAATTCCTCCCTCTCACCGATCTCGGTACACTGAACTTCGTCAAATCACAATCCCCCAGCTAGCCAAGCAAGAACCAAAATCCCAAGCCAACCACCATGGGTGCCGTTGCTCCTTCAAGATCCACTAGCAGTATTCCTGCACTTCCAATTCCACGAATCGCCTAGTAACTACCAGTCCTCTGATTGAATTGGTGGTCCGCACAATTCGCCCTCTCGACTTTGCCAAAGAATTCACTCCACTTTGCGGAAACAAGACCGAGGGTCCATCCAACAGCGGCGACGCAGGAAACGTTACTTCCCCGCGCGTATCCGGCTTCGATCTCTCTGCAGTCGCCATTCTCGGCGGTGATAAATTAATTCCCCCGAGTCTCGGGAAACGAGTCGCATAATGCACGAGGAAATATAACGTTGACTTGCACGACGCGAGGTTACGTCTTAATTGGGACGCTCTGACAATATGAGCGACGGCATTGTGCTGTTGCTTCCCTCTCTCCCTCCTTTTCTACCCCCCCGTCAGTGGTTTCGGGGGACGCAACAAGGCGGGGGTTAATTCCGAGGCGCGACAGGGATGAGCGGAAGATCAATCGGCGGATATGAAAAACTGGAACACGATTCCAGTTTCACGGACGAACGAGGGCCAGCCACTTAAGTATTTAGGGGATGAGGAAAGGAGTACGCAGGGGATGATCGATCTTTAGGGCGGGAACAATAGCCTGTTGAGCCTCGAACAAGTTGTGCACGCTGAGAGGGACGCTTGTAATTTCTTTGTCTTCGTGTTCATTGGTTTGTGATATTATGATGATGGGCTTGCTAATGTGGCTGATAGATTGACTTGTTTGGTGAAGGATATTTAGGAGAACTGTGGATTTCAGTGACACTATTGGGGAGTGGTTTTATAGGAATGTTGAAAAGGGGTTGTTTTTAACACACTTCGAAAGGAGAAGGTTACTCAATTCGTCACGTAACTTCCGCATAGGTGCACCGATTTCGATGATTTGTTTTTTATTTAAAAGAGTGTGAAGAGCCGGTGGTACCATGTTAATTTTTTTATTATCATCTAGATAGTCTAGAATTACCTAGAATTCCTGTTTTAAAGTATGTTCGTGCATAACTTTGTAACGCCTGTACCGATTTGGATGATTTTTTCGTTGTTATATAGAGTATGTTCCCCAATTGCTACCATGATAAATGCTGTTTAATCGACTTCAAACAAAGGCCACTCAAAATTAAAAAATAATAAACTTTTTTTTAAAAAACCGACTTCAAAGGCGCGCTAAAAAGTAAAAAATAATTTTTCCCTTATTTAACCTACGACTCTCAATTTTTTGAAGTCGGCGCAAGATTTACGGAGTACAATTACTGTAAATTTTAATAAAAAAAACACATTTATTTAAACTAATACCTAACTGAGACATAAAGAGATCTGAAAAGAAAACAATTTCTCAATATTTGCATATTGGCATGTAACATAAACGGTCTTACCCAGGTATACTTAACACTACAACTCTCTAACTTCGGAGAAACCTTTGCGAGAAAAGGGTCGCATGTAAAACGTAGCTGCTTTACATTCGCCATCTAGCGGATATAACTATACAATAACTATACTATTTAACTATACAAAATGAGGATTTAATTGATGAGAGATGATATTCAGAGTATTTTCCATTATCGCGTTTTGCTTTTTACCAATTACATGAAATATAATTATAGACAGTAAATACGAATGCAGTTTGTGTGTTAATGTTTGTATCGTTTTTTCTTAAATTTTCTTACAAAGTTTATAATTTAATTTCTGAATCAAATCTGGCGCCGACTAAAAAAAATGAGACTCGTAGGTAAATAAGGAAAAAAATTATTTTTACTTTTTAGCGCGCCTTTGAAGTCAGGTTTTTTTATTTTTTTTAAAAAAGTTTATTATTGCTTGCATTTAGCATCCTTCAATGCCCCATGCTATTATTGGTGGAAACAATAGTTGAAATAAAGGACGAATTTGGTGCTCGAAGCGTGGGCTGAATTACTAAAATTAAATCTCCTTGGTGCTTTTCTGGAGACTACAGTTGTTTTATACAGAATCCAATTTTCTACAGATGTATGTCAAGTGTTTCTGTTAGAATGATCAAATATAGTTGCTAGTACTTTCTGGCTAATCTCCTGGCACAATAGAGTGAGAAATAAAATGATCTATTTTCATTTCATTTGAACGTTATAATATTTAGACACCGAGAATAAACCCAAAGAAAAACCATTCGCATGAATTGGTTTAATTTTCCTGCATATATTATATGGAGAAATAAAATAGCTATTACAATCTTCTACGTAAATCGGTCAGCTAATAAGTGCAGCCTTTTTCGGGAAGCGTAAAGAATCTTCTAATTAACATTATCGGTTAGAATCTACTATTAACTTTATTTAACAGTGATAGTATCGTATCTTGTTTATTTTCCAATACGAAAACCCACGTGCCACAAAATTTGTTATCGTCGATTGAAAGTCTGCCTGACAGTCCTTGGAATAGTGGATCATAAACGTTGAATCCGGACGAACAGTGGTCAATCTCGACAAGTGTCTATTACCCGTCCTCTGGTAAACCAATGGTTGCAACTGTCCATGAACAGAAAATAACTCGACGTTTTTCAACGTTGATCTGTTTCGAAATTGAAACCGCAGACAGTACAGCCACATAGGAATTTCCTTCGGTGTATGTGTTCCAATAAAAAAATCCTATCAGGTATCGATAGCTACGAACTCGCTAATGAAAAGCGTGGACAGATTTCCTTTTGAAGAATTATACTATGTACACAGGCAATGCCTTGATTCTGTCATATGGTTTCCTAAGAATAATTTCCATACAGTAATTTCCAAGAAAACCGTTAATAACGCTTTACACTTCCTGTACAAATTTGAGGGAAATGGAAATGAATAGAAAGCACTCGGTTGTCTCTTCATTTCCTGGAAATGTCTCTTGGCTTCCCATCTCGAGCATCGTTAATAGGCAAAACGGGGCAGACGTAATTTCACTTGCTTATTAATTCCGCGAGTACACCCACGTATGGATCAATCTACGGATGCACGCAAAGAGTCGACAGTTTGATATAACTCGGACAATCTTTGGGAATGATGAACTAAGTAGTATGACGTTAAATAGCATTGTTGGGAGTGCTGCACATATCGATGTGAATATCAATGAATCAGATACTTTCGAGGAGTGGAATGTTAAATTGGGAACGAGCTAATTTGTGATACTCGCAATTAGTATGTATTCTCGACGGTTTTAACTGGGTTGCGTGGGCTGGGCCTCGACATTGAGAGTTTCTGTGGAAGAAATCGGAGCGGTTGGTTCCTCGCGAAGACAGGCAGATTTTCGCGCAGGAACTTTTCGATTCTCCTGCACGATGGAATTTCATTACGGTACGAGCATGTGGAAAATTAGAATCGCAGTTTATAGGACACCCTGTACGACTCGCGCTACAGATTGTTAAAGGGAAGGGAATTGGAAAAGGGGATAGAAAGACAGGAAAATTGCGCGGGATGCTACGGAAGCGACGATAGAAATTGCTTTGCAGCGTACAAAAATGAAAATAACCGCGTCCTTTGCATTTTCTGCCAGAAATACCTCGCCTCCACTTGTGCTCTCGCTTTGGTGCTAAAAAGTTCCCGCCTCCTCACCGTGTAAATTATCAATTTCGTAGTCATAAGGAAATCCCACTACTTGTTCATTCTGAAACATACAGCGTGTAAGGTTTTCTAAAATGAGAAGAAAAAAAGGGAACAGTTTCGCGATACTTACTATTTCAGAATATTTGCTACCAGCACAGGAAACACGAATTAAAAATTGCTTTATGTTAATGAAGCACCCCTTTACACCCCTTACTTTTTTTTTTATTTACGTTAATATTGTATCCCCCAAAATAAATCTACCTTGACAAGTTAAAAACGCGGAAATTACCCTACTAATTGCAGACAAGGCCACTCCAAAAGCGAGTTACCAACAGAACTGTCCACAAGTCAGAAAACAGCAGAGAGAAACCGATATGGTGGGCGTTTTTCAACGGAGCTACATTGCAGATGTTTCGACGATTTATCGTGCTACTAAATAATAAGAGGTTGCTCGTGTCAGGCTGCATAACCGCGAACCGTTTTTACGCGAGCACCGCCAGAAACACTGGACGCTGTGGTTGGCTGTTCTTTTGCCCCCAAAATAGAGGCGGTTGCGTAGCTAGACACCATAAATCCAAAACTTCCTGCTTGTTCTCATACATCCCCGGCGCGCTCAAGAGGAACGTTCATTTTTGTCACAGGCAATTGAGCCTGTCAACATAATGCGATATATCTAACGGTAATTACCTGGTAATTAATTTGATCGTCGGACCTTTTCATTCAACATTCCCCTTATTTCTATAGTCACATCCTACTCGGTAGCTATTCTACATTCTTCCCCAACGAGCCGCGAAAATTACATCCCCAAGAAGAAAGCATCCCGACGGTGGCATTCGCTGCACAGAACCGTGAATCGCAAGTAAAATTACACCCTGGATTTTATTACCTTCTTCTTGTAACGTAAAGATCGTCCAACCATCGGAAGGTAATCCTCTTAAGCTACCATTCTCCTTACCTTTTCACGGTTCCCACTGAATGGGAGAATTTAAGAGTCCCGCGTTAACTGGCTCGCTATCTCGTTAACGAGTTTATTCAAATAATCGGGGGCACCTGTTTCGGCGCTCCTTTCACGCAATTTGATATTCCCCTGAATCCAGGCGGTGATTACGGCCGAAATTGCCGATCGAAATCGCTTTTAATCCAACGGGGGAGTTCGCGATGAAAACATTTCGCGGGAGGGATCTACGAGCAGAAAGTAAACCGAGAGTACATTTTCGTTTCCCGTCGGAGCTGGCATCGTTGAGTCTTAACGATTTCCAAGTTTTTATTTTTTTTCACTCCCCCTTCAGCTGCGTTTCTTTTACGGGTGATTCTCGATTCCTTCGTGGAAATGGGATACGAGCTACAAGCTGTAAAAGTTCGCGTCTACTAACATCATAAAAAACCTTTTATGGGAACAGCCGGGGCATGTTCGAATCGGTTTTCTATAATGGCAGTTTCAGGCCAGACGATCGGAACTCAATATCGTCCATATTAATTCCTGATATCAATACGGAGAAACTGGTGACATCGCTATCTGCCGGGCCTGATAGAGATTTCTGCAGAGTCTGTTCGAAATAGGACGCCCTTCCGTTTCCCTGAGTCACAGCTTTCGAATTGACAGTTTTCCTGTCGTACGATCCTATAAAATGGGAAACCAAAGGAACTGGGGATAGAACTATGATGGTGACGAGACCTGTTATTCATGAAATATAGGTACCCTTGGTGTAACAGTATAGAGAAGCAAAATATTTGACAGATATTTGAGAGATAAAAGGACTTGAAGTCCTGAAAATACTAAAAGGACTAGAAAAGTACGATAATAAATGAATATCTTTTCGTAAGACACTAATCCTAACTTTGCATCACACTCGGTTAATAAATATTTAATTATCTTCGTACCTTAAGGGGGAAATTTCACATTTTCAGTAGTATAGCTCAACCATAGCTCCGCCCACAGCGTTTCCCAGTAAAATCCTTATATGCAGTAAGTGTTAATTGATAACGAAGAAGTTGTCTCGTTAGCAGAGACCTTGCTTCAGAGTTTCAAGACTCAGACACAGCAAATTTTCATTTCCGACCAGGAAAAATGATTCTCTTAATAATTCGTGGCGTTACAGAGCTCTGTACGCAAAGCTCATTGAGTCTGCAGCAACGATTCCTTTGTACAATATAATAAAAACAGAGAGACCTAGAACCCTCTCCGGGAATAGTGTTCCTAATAATTACGTAACTTATACCGAACCCCTTTCAATTGCCTTGAAATTAATCACACTTGTTCAATAGAAACCATCTGTGCCATGACCCCTCAAGAATTCTACCAAGAACACAGGCGAGAACACGCCCATCCTGACACAAGTAGCTGTCACGTAGGTATGAAACAGCGTGTCCTGGAATAAGATACACCACGAGAAGGGAGGATTCAATTCCCTCAAAGACGCGACAACTATTCCTCCCCTTTCCCCGAGAAAGATGACTCGCCCCTCACCGGATACAGCCAGAAACACGAACTGCTATAAAGACCTTCGCCGCGAAACAACTTCGCAAACTCGTCTGTTTGCTCTACCACCCCCCCGAGGTTGGAAATAATTCGAGACTTTCTATTTTCATTACGATCCGCGCAAGTAGCTTCTGCTTGGGTCCCGGCGATCAAGACGGAATTAATCGCACGCCGCGGAAACCTCGAAAGGGAAAGGACACCGCTTCTGTCACTCGCGGAACGCTGCGGGGAGGGGGGGGGGGCGGAGGGGGCGGACGCTGTCGGGATCTCTGCCGTGAAATCCCTTCGGTAAACTGAAGTTCCTCGAACGGGAACGACCACCGGGCACGGCATTCGCTTCCACGGGAGGGGGCAACTTTTCGTTCTAAATTCATTACACGCTGGCACCGCCTGGATTTATACGATTGCGTTTCGATGATACTACTGAAAAACGAGGGAGAACGGTTTGATTTATTTAACGGCAAAGTACGCCATCACCGCGCCTGGCGCGGTCTGAAATGCTGTAATTCCTCGGGCGGGAAAGCGGCCACGATATACGAGCATTCTCGATGGTATTCACGGCGATTGGAGCAATTTCGAGTGGCCAGTGTGCTGTTTGAAAAGTCAAACGTGCGTGTGCTTGTCGGTTAAACAACTAAGTAGGGGAGACCGGGGCTGGTAGGCCAGCTTTTCAGTTTTTGATTTTTAATAAATTTTGTGGGTGAAATATCATTAAGCCGGTTAGTATATTTGATAAGGCATACACATTTAGCTATCTGATTAAATTATTAATGTTGACTCAATGTGACAACAATTAAGGTATTTTAATGTTTTTCTAACACCTTCCATGATCGGGGTTGGTTGACTTACAGTATGAGGTAGGTTGCCTATATGTAGGTACAATCACTTACGAAAATGTTATTAGTAACTTATCTTAGTGGTAATAAAATAACACAATGTCACAAGAGTTGTTTCATCATAAAATATTAATTTCTTTCTTTCATATTTTAATAATAAGCTGAAAATTGTTTCAACTTGAGCATTAATTATAATGTATTTATAACATAGTGTAATGATTAGGGTTGTTATCCGCATATCACCCTAACGAAAGGGAGTAGAGATCTGAAATGTCTCTCAGTGTTTTTTTAGGCAAAGAGCATTATTTGGTACACATAAATACTAAAATTGGTGCTGGGGCCGTTTTTCCTATGTTTACCCGGCTAGACCCTTTAAACAAAAAATAAAAATCGCTTTATGAATAACAAAATAATAATTTAAACCTTATTAGTCAACCAGCCCCGACCGATCATTCTGACTTCAATAATCTATATAACCTTAAATTATTTATGTATAAACAAAAATACTAAGTCAATAGATCCTCTAATAAACAAACTTTAAAATAGTCCCTTAACATTTATTCTATTGTAACGATATAGAGCGTGAAAAAATAAAATCTTCACGAAATCACTTACGAAAATGTTATTAGTAACTTATCTTAGTGGTAATAAAATAACACAATGTCACAAGAGTTGTTTCATCATAAAATATTAATTTCTTTCTTTCATATTTTAATAATAAGCTGAAAATTGTTTCAACTTGAGCATTAATTATAATGTATTTATAACATAGTGTAATGATTAGGGTTGTTATCCGCATATCACCCTAACGAAAGGGAGTAGAGATCTGAAATGTCTCTCAGTGTTTTTTTAGGCAAAGAGCATTATTTGGTACACATAAATACTAAAATTGGTGCTGGGGCCGTTTTTCCTATGTTTACCCGGCTAGACCCTTTAAACAAAAAATAAAAATCGCTTTATGAATAACAAAATAACAATTTAAACCTTATTAGTCAACCAGCCCCGACCGATCATTCTGACTTCAATAATCTATATAACCTTAAATTATTTATGTATAAACAAAAATACTATGTCAATAGATCCTCTAATAAACAAACTTTAAAATAGTCCCTTAACATTTATTCTATTGTAACGATATAGAGCGTGAAAAAATAAAATCTTTAAGAAAAAATATTTACTTACGTAGTCAATTTTTCGACAAACGCTGATAACTGTTAAAAAACATGCGAGCGCGGGGTCGGACCTAAATGCATGGCATAGTAGAAGTGACTTCTTTCTACAGTGAATGTTTCCGCAGTAGAGCATATGTCGGTGCAAAGTTATTAACAATTACTCAACCTACCCCTTGAGACAACCAGCCCTGGTCTCCCCTAGTGGAAATTTATTCAACACCATTCACAGAAAGAGGGGTATACTAGTTGCTTAGGTTGAAAGGATAATCTGAAATGAAGATTGTGCATGGGTTGGCTAGGAGTTAAATATTCACGAAAGATAGGCATCGAAGTGGTTTTACCTACGATTAAAGTCGATCCTTTTGCTTTACTTTCCTCTCTGTATCGATCAGAAACCCACTTAAACTTCCGCGAGCTTCAATTCTCGCGACTTGGTTGGAATCGAGCAGACGTCAATTCGTCCCAACCGCAAACCTCATTCCGCCAACGGCGGAGGTTCGTTGCCCCCGTGACAAATCGAACGAAGATTGTTCCGCGGTGGAACTCGCTAGTAGAATATTGGAATGAAATAGACCGGTACCCCCAGCTTGGTCGCAGGCTTCTCCGCTTCGCCAGACCTTCCCCCGAAAACCGTAATTTTTTTTCCAGCCGACAATGGAACCCCGTGGACCGAACAATGCCTCGTTAAGAACGAATCTACGTCTTCCCAGCAACTCGAACAAGGTTAAAACTTGCCCTACTGGCTTGAAGCCGCGTGGCGCCAGTCAAAGGGCGGAGGAAGTGAAACGGGCTCCAAGCCCGTTGTTCAGGGAAAAGAGGGCGAAAGGGCCGTAGAACGCAGGGCAAGATTGGCTTGCTACAATGGAGACACCGCCTGCAACTCCATCCTTCAAAGGCTTAAGGGAAACACCCTGGAAGTCATTAACGTCTCGACGAGTGGTCGACCAGCTCTCGTCAGAGGCTCGCCAATTTTCATTTTCCTCTCACGCGAGCCGGCGAAAGTTGTCTTGATCCGTGATATTCGCGACTTCGCGGTCGAATAACTTCGCCCATAGCTACGCCCGCACAATTTCCAGCCGTATAATTGAACGGAATAGGCCCCAGAATGTTGGGAATCACGCTCTTCTCGCGTAACGATAATGGCCCGAGACTCTCGAGAATTGTCTTGGACTGAATGGGTATTGCTCCGCGCAGTGGACGTTGGTCAACCTTTGAGAGTCTCCAAAGATTGTCGAAGGTATTTCGAGAAGGCAGAGGTAAGAAACTCTTTACGTCGTTGGGAAAGTTTGTGATCATCATGGCATGCAACAAGTTTCTGGTAAGTCGATGTGGTATGGACAGTTGGGAAAAGTTGGGTGTCTTAACTGGGAAGAGTTTTGAAATTTCATGGCTGTTTCGATGTAAATGAATTTTACTTGAGTGGAAGGGGAATGGAAGCATTCTGTTAGAGGATTTTTAATCATCTTGAAGGTGTTCCTTTTTTAACAGACTTCCCAAGACTGTTAACGGGATGAAAAAGAAGTGAAACATTTTTTTTCACTGTTTAGAGACTTTGATAAAAAAAAATACTGGAGTCATACCATTCTACCCACGAAATGACGTAGCGACGCTCGCCATATTACGTGCTCTTCAGATTCCAAAGATACACATTAGAGAAGTGGAGCAAAGCAAGAACTCTGATTATGAGGGAACTTGGGTGGCACAGGTCCGACCATAAATATTAAATTCAGTCTGGCCTTCGCACTGCGGTCTCCTCTTACGAGTGACCTGGCGAAAAGAACTCCAGCTTGCTAATTATGCAGAGGCAGAAAGCGAACAATAAAGTTTAATGCACTTTCACGATTCCATCACTCTTCGTGGAAATATTCCATCTCTGGGGATATCATTGGTGGATCCACCACCTCTCCAGCTTTATTTCCCTTCCCCTCCACAGAAGTTGTTGAACGAGTAAATAACCAGCACGAGAACATTCTTTCTTTTTTATGACAAACACGTATTCGGTGCTGCAAAAAGTTTGCGTTTTACATGAAGTTCGCATTCAACGAGCTTTCTAAAATATTACTAGAGCCAGAGATCGCAGAACATGAGGGAAGGGAGTTGTCGGAGATATAATTCAGCGAGGAGTTCAGTGTACTTTAAAAATTGAATTTTTGTTCTATGAACCAGCACATGGATCTACAAATACCCAGCTCAATACAAAATAACAAATCCCCCTTTCGTACAATAAAGTTGAATTAATATATTCCTAAATTTCCTCCCAATTTTTATTTTATACACGAATAATCAAGACTTCGCTGGAGTTTGTCGAAAACCACATCCACACAAAATGTCCCTTGACTGGAATTTACATTCTCGATGATCCAGCGAAGGGTTTCAAAGTACGACGTGACTTTAACCCGCGTTTTCGCAATTAAATCACTTTTTACGTCGATTAAACGACAGATAAGGTACGAGGAGGAGAAAATGCACCCCCTCGTATATTTCGATTTCAATGAACGTTTTTGTGCGCGTTATAAATTCCTCTTCCGTTTGACGAGCGCAAATGGCACCCTGCACGCACTCATTTTTCCCGGAGAATTGCGTCGTGTTTTTTCCGTGTTCGTTCGTTCGTCAACGCGACCGGTGAATTTCGCGAGTAATTATTAAAAGCTGGCCGTGTGATAAAGCGCAGTGGACGTGCGCGCGTTTATCGCCATCGGAGGCATTAATTTTGATAAGCTGAACACCGTACGCCAGAGATGTTAACGAGTACATGCTACGAACGTTGAAAACCGGAGACACGATGGCCAGTAAATAATTACTGTGAGTTGCTCGAGGACTTTCGAGAATTATTGGGTATTCATTTGGAATTATTGTTATTATTATTTCGACTTTATTACTCGTTAACAGAAAATATAGTTGCATAAGGAGAAAGTAAGATACGAGTAAAGGCGAGTTTCACAGCCAAGTTCAAATAATATGCTAATGACCGAAGATACGATGCGGTTCCACAAAGTTTCATAAACATTTAATGACTCCCAACTGTGTTTTGTCAAGTTTAGATCCAGTGGCTGCAATTCTAGTTGAATATCTTATTGCTAGATGCTTCGTTTGTTAAGCATGATTCAGTTTCGATCAGATTAGGTATCGTACGAATACAGTCAGGGGGGTCGTTACATCTTTAAGTGGAATGTGAGAAACACATTTCAAGGTATGCAGGAAAATGTATTAAGGGGGTATTCTCGTCTCGAGGAACCAAATCCTCTATCCTACACAGTTTTTACCTATGAGTATTATCCACGTGTATTTATTAATATTTCGATAAGTTGTGAAAAAAATTCAGCCATATATTTTTAATAATAATTAATGGAGATATGAGGTTTTCTCCCTTCGTCCCTAAAGAAAGGCAAAAAATTCGCCTTCTAGGCGAGAATACGCCCTTAAGGGTACCACTTTTAGACAGTCGTTCCTATCTAAAATTAATCATTGCTGTTTCAATTAATTACAAGGAAATAAATTGAAATTGAGACATGTTCCTTGGCATGAAGTTTATTAACATTATAAGCTTTAAAAAACTTGTTTGTTTACTCAAATATATGCATTATATATGACGCTACAGATGGATCATTCTAGAGGCTTTTTAAAAAAAGTTTCTTTTGTGTTGCAGTGATAACTCAAAAATGGAGGTTCCAATCGATTCAAAACAAATTGGGGCATCTTCATAAAATGTATAGTTTCGGACCAGACCTAAATTGAAGTTAATGCAAACTCTTATTCTTTATGAAAAAAAAATTAAGACCCCATTGATGAGGTTTTACCCTCCGCAAACCCCCAAAACATGAGGTCTTAGTTTTTTTTCCATAAAGAATAAGAGTTTTCATTAACTTCAATTTAAGTCTGGTCCGAAACTACACATTTTGTGAAGATGCTCGAATTTGATTTGAATCGATTGGAACCTCCGTTTTAGAGTTATCGCTGCAAAACAAAAGAAACATTTAAAAAAGCCTCTTTAATGATCCATCTGTAGCGCCATACCTATAACATGTATATTTTTAACAATACAAAAAACGCCAAACACGCCAAAAAACAAGTCTCAGTTTCAATTTGTTTTTTAGTAATTAATTGAAACAGAAATGCTTCAATTTAGACAGGAACGACTGCCTAGTACCTACCCTTAATCACTGAAACGATAAAGTTGAAAGTTGCAGTAATTGTTCAAATATGACAGAACTTCTTGGGATCCTATAGGTTGTTTAAATGGTCAAAAATCTTATTTCTTATTGTTATTGATTTAGATTTCCTAATAAATAGATTTGTGATAGGATTACACTTCTTTGAATGTTAATCACAAAGTCCAACGAAGGGGCATTAGGTACATTGGCGCCACGACAAAACAGTCTTGGAATCTGCTTAAACACGTGCACGTATTTAATCTTCATATTGTATTACACAACGGGCCCCGCTTCGTTCCTTCGACTAATCTGAAAATATCGCGCCGCTTAACCCAGATTCCCTTTGTCTCTGCGCGAGCTGCATTATTAATAACTTTCTCGTCTACCATAATTCTAGACATTCTACCGCGAGAGATTACCGTCTAGTCGATTCTTCCATCTCGCGGCTGCTGTATTAAGACGAACACCCGCGGTAGAAATTCTCATTAACCTTCTTGCTCATACCGACACATACACTATTAGTCAAAAAGACCAAACTGGAAGATTAAGCTCGTGTAGGACAAGATTGAAGGGATAGGACGAGGTCTTGCAATCTCAAGTTTCTAACCACTGAGAACTATCAGCAGCAATGTGTTCTTGGAGCCCTACTGAAGTTAGCTACAACGGAACACACTTCCAAAAAGTTCCAGACGGGAAGATTGCTATTATATTTCCAGCTACTATCGTGAAAAACAGAGTTCGTCAAGTCCCCCAAGGCCAATACCATCCTTCGTTTCATGACCTAACCTTTCCTTAGAAAATATTTTGTACAGACAGCTTTACTATTTATTTTAATGCTCCAACTCGTGACTCTTCATCGAACCGATCCTTTAAACACCACACTCATACCACTTCCCAAAACTCAAAGCTCCATTGAATCCTAGAACTCACCTCAACTTCACCCTACAGTCCAACTTCCCTCTATGTCTTCTGCACTACCCAAACCACCCTGTCACTTGCACCGAACACCTGATCCTTAACATCTCGTCATCATTCACACCTAAACTAACTACTCCATCCTCCAGCAAAGCGATCCCCAAATCGTTAACATACCTCCAACATAGTAGGTCCAATTCACAGCACCCAAGGAACAGTCGGGCGCACCTTTAACGAAGACAAACTTCCCCTCCAGGATCCCCGTTCCCAAGTGTGCCCCGTTCCTCCGTTAAAGAAGCCAAGTTTCGCCGTGCAGGACCACGAAAGGCTCCTACAGAAACCTCGTACCAAAACAGCTCCTTGTAGCTCCTCCGCCTCTGCTGATCCGCCGGATAAGGCCGGTATGGGTCCATTTCTTTGTCGTTGAGCATGTGGGTCGTAGCTGGAACGACGGCGATGCCTTATCGAATAACCAGTGGGAGCGTCCTCGTGATTGCCACGATATTCGATCGTGCCTCGACGCGCGAAACGTGGACGAGGAAAGGATCGCAACCTGGCGCGGAATCGTGGATAGATAAAGGATCAGGGGTAGGGCGCGGGCAATCGGCGCTCGGTCTCGCCGATATTCGAGGAAATTTCGATGGAATTACACCGGCTGAAAGTTCCACGAGGATAAACGGAGGATCAGGCGATGGAACGTGTTCGCCCCGCGAGATCCACGCTGTATGTGTATTGCGTTCGAGATTGGGGGGATAAGTTATTCGATGGTCAATCGGGATAAATGTAGGCGTGGAAGCCTCGAATTTTCAATTTCACGTCCGACCCCCCCCCCCCCTGCTGGCTACGAACCCAACCACCCCTTCCCATCGTTTCCGCGTGAAACTTGAACGGATCGTGTACATACACAACTTCTGTATCATTGCGAATCGCAAACGGTTATTGGACCTTTCCCCTGACTTCTATGTTGTGGGAGGATCGGGGGATTTTGTTCTATATATTCATTTATATAAATCACGGAATTAACCGTGGAGTGGTGGAAGGGGAAGATTGAAATTCGTATGTGTTCGTGCACAGAGTGCCGGAAACAAGTGGGCAACATTCGTGAACTCGCTTGGAGGTTTAAAGGGGTTATAGAGACGTTTCTTGTCCGAGTTGTAAAGTACTTTTGCTCAGAGATGGGCAGAATTTTTATTTAAATATAATTTCGAATAACGAATAAAAGTTAAAAATATTATTCGTCGCGTGTCGAATAAACTTATTTTTTTTTTATTCGTCCAACGTTTCAATTTCCGCGTCGAATAAAATTTTCAACTTTAACTTTATTCGTCGAATAATCTGAAGTTACAGTAACTTGTATTTGATCCGTTATTTAAATAATTTTTTATTTAGTTCATGCCCAACTCTGTTTTGTCTGTGGTTAAGTTCTGCAAGTGTGATTACTAATCAGTGAAAGTGCAGGATGCTATTTTATGAAAATTTGATAAGGGTCGATAAAAAAAGTAACGTTGACATCTGGTTTTTACACTTTTGATATTGATACTGGGAAACCTTCAGAATTGAAGGATCATGGGCTCCTTTACTGTTCTTCATCCTTTCCGGTTCTTTTCGTGTAGGGGGTTCGTGGCTTTATGGCTAAGGCTTTCTATGCCACAAACATGAAATGCCAATAGGTGGAAGATTCGTAAGGGAGAAAGGTACGGTGGCCTGGTTCGATATCCGAACCCGAATGTCACGTGCAAAACCGTTGCCACCCGCTGTGTAACCGATCCCCTCGTGTTCCTCTATTGTTTAAATATACAGGGTGTTCACAACCCGCGCGACGTCGTAAGCTTTCAGTCACTTCTGATGGATTGTTTAAGTGAAGGTTTCGATTGGGAGGCTATTTGTTTCTAACGAGATCGGTACGAGGTTGAGAAATGTGTGCTAATTTCAGCGTCACTGTTTTTCCTCAAGGAAGAAATAAAATTATGGAAAGAAGGAAGAGAAAGTACCTTTTTAGCGAAAGAGAATGATTCTTAAGGGGGTAGGTTACCCTCAACAGCCCAAAATCAGGCCCTTTTTCAAACGCATATTCTGAATTAATAAATGAATATAGAGATTTTTTAAAAATTTTTAATCGTCATTTTGTTGACTTTAATGTACAAAAAGAAAATTTTAAATATATTAACAGGGAAAAAAGGTCTGATGGTGAACACGTTTCCGGACAAGTGAATTACCTAAAGCACAAACTAAAGGCATTTTTATAATCTGTAACACAGTCTCCATCTTGTGTCGGAAGTAAAATTTTGATAAACAAATTAATACAATTTTTATGTTGATGTATATGATTTTATCCTTTTTTGTAGGAAAAATATTTTTTATCATTTTTTATAGAATTATATTGAAAATGTGCTCCCGACATATTATAGTTCCCTGCACCTCCCTGTAAATTTTCATTCAAATCGTTGGAGCGGTTTTCGGGATTTTATGTTCGCCGTTTTGGAAAACGCAGTTTCTGGGAAATCGCGTTTAAAGTTGGGCATGCAGTTTTGTCGTTAATCGATCTCATGTGCAGGCTCGTACATTTTTTACTGTAATTCCTCGAATTTTCCAAATTTCGTGGCGCGGTTGCGCTCAAAATATGTATAAAAAATGTAGCTAGCGGAATATGCAAAAATCCTAAAAACCAATCTTTGAAAATTTTGAGGGTAACCTACCCCCTTAATAGAATTAATAATGCCACTTTTGCAGAAAATGATAATAATTCACAGAGGAATGTTACAGCTCCACTTAAAACGGTGAATAAACGACGCACAGTAAAAGAGAAGAGAAACATCCAAGGTGAATGTAAATGTTACAGGACAAATGTAGAACTTTTACGATTATACTACACTAAAAAGCAATTACGAGAAAGCAATTGTGCGTATCGTCTTCGTTGCCCCTCGCTAGAGCCATCTAAATGGAGCCTAGAGAAGATACTGAGGCATCGGCCATCAAAAACGCATCAGAGTTACCGCTCTCATCGTCAGCCCGACGAGTACTATAGAGAATTTTCTTATCAGGCTCTTTTACTATCGTCTATAACATTTCCAACTGGCGGAATAGAGGTTTCGATACGAATTGAATATCGTTCAACGTGGTTCTAAAAAACTGCCTTCAGATTTGCTGCTAGATAAACCGTTGAAATGAATCAAAAAGTACTTCCCTCTGCTTTGAAATAAAATCAGTACAATCCTACACTCGGGATAATGCTACACAAACATATTATTATTAGGTTGGAACAAAAATTCGTAACGTTTTTCAATAGCACCTATTGAAAATGAAAGAAATTACATTTGTAGGTACATATTCTGAAAGGTGGAACACAATGCCACATAGGGTGAAAGCACTAGTAGTCAGTCACCATCTAGTAGTCGACCACTTTTATTGTTTAGCTTAAATAAATAAGTACTGAAATAAAGCATTTATTAAAAGACAATTTTATATTATATTTTGAATTTCTAACTTTAAAATACGACAAAAAGCGCTCTTGATAGGTAAAAAAAATAAATGCTTTTGAAGTGATATGTAAACTAATTTTGATTCTACATGTGCGATTGCTGTTTTCCAACACGAGAAGCATAAATGCGCTTTGAATAGGAACGACAAATGTAATTCAGTTCTATTCATTTTTTACTGGAAAATGATGCTATTTCACTGAAAAAGCTTCAATAATTTTATATGCGCTTGAAAATTTTTTAAAAAATGGGATAATTTATTTATTTATGGGAGGTCGGTAACTGGACCATCATTCCCTTACAATTTTCAATAGTCGACCACAGCGGTCGACTTCTGAAGCTAACTGCATTCACAATGAACGCTAAAAGTCGACCACGTGTTAACTATAATTTATCTTATTAAAATTTTGATAAAGATTTTAAAAGAACTTATTTTAATTACGCATTATTCCTGTCACTATTAATTATTTACCGTAGTTGCACAATATATTTAAAATTAAATTTTAGTTCGTATTGCGCACATAACCTATTTTGTATTTCATATTAAAAAAAGGTGGTCGAGTACTAGCTATCGGACCGGTCGACTTTTAGAGTTAAGCGGTCGATTATTAAAGCATTCGGACACTTGATTTTTAACGCTAATTATTTATTTTCCCCGAACTTTTACACTAACACAAAATTTTTAGCGATACATTAAATACATTTGAATTACTTCAATTAGTGTTGTATAAAGCTCGAGTCTTCGAAGCTTTAAACCTTAACCTTAAAGACTCAGCCTTTAAGGCTAATATCATATGAAGCTCGAGGTTCAAGCTTCGAGGCCCAAGCCTCGAAGCTGGAGGCTCATGTGTTTAATAGTAATGAAGTTAACTCCAAGTCCTTGATATTATATCTTATTTTGCGCAACTACTATTGTAAAACGTTAAACTTAAACACATGGAAAGATGCTTTTTAATGGTTCCACCAAATGGTTGGATCCGTGTTTTAATAATACAATAAAAGTACAAAACTATACAATAGTATTCTTTTGTAATTGCAGTCATTTGTAACAAAACTCTTTGATAAAATTATGATAAAACACAAAAACAACAACACAATCACTATAATATAAATTTCAGTATATTATCTGGTCTTCTTATAACTTTTATAGTGTTCCTGCTCACTACATTCTTGGTTTCAACGTTTCTCAACATAAAATTAATTGATCATTGTCCTACAACACCAGTATACCGACTGAGCTAACCGAGCAGATCATAAAAGCGATTTAACCGATTTTATTTTAATCGTCAAGGGAACCGAAGTACATAACGCTGGCGATATCGGTCATTTTCATTTAGTTTCGTGTTGAGGTACGTTTAAAGAAATAATATAGTGAGCAGAAACATTGTAAAAGTTATAAAAAGACTTCCAAAACTCGAGCTTTGTACATCACTTCATTATATACAATTTATACGACTCGAGCCTTCGAGCTTGAAGACTCGAGCTTTAAAGGCTCGAGCTATCACGGCTACAAGGTTCGAGCCTTAAGGGTTCGAGCCTTTAGGGTTTGAACCGCGACTCGAGCTCTCGAAGCTCACGGCTCGAAGCTCATTTTAACAACACTAACTTCAATACATTTTATATATTTTATAACATTGTTTGTTTATTTATTTTAGAACTTTTCATTCGAGTTTAGCTTTAAGTGGTCGACTAGTAGTGCTTTCACCCTATGTGGTTGAATAAAACTATTCACAAGTATCTAGACATTGTCTTTTAATTTCACGTAAAAATCCTAGTAAATCTAATAAAATTTTTAAGGCCAACCTTTCAAGCCCTTAAGGAAAAAGAATTCACTCCTACAATCCTCCTATTTGCATAATTCAAAGTCCTATCGAATAAAGGATGAAGAAGATGAAGAAAAATTCATCTGCAATCGATACTGAAGGCATTCAGAGAATATTGCGCCAATAATCTCCTCAAGAAACGAACGAATAAGAGAACCGGGTTAGTGGACCGGAAGAAGGGAAGTGACTGAAGTGAGTATTGCGAGGATGATCGACAAAATGTGAATCCAAGGAGACGGCGGCGAAGAAAGTTACCACGAGTATTTCTTAATTCCACAGAGGGCACGGAACGCAAGAATGCACTTCTGCTTATTGGTTTCGCTTAAATATACAGGGATGCAGCGGAGCCGCGTTGGGATCCTGTCGACCGATAACAGCTACCCTTAAAGTAATTAATTAATAAATTAACGGGCGTCGATTTCGGCACGCCGCGATCGAGAACAAAAGCAACTAATCCTGTGCGCCCATGTAAAATTAAATCTGAGCAAATTGGGCCAATGAAGTGTATTCAGTGTTTCTATTAAACCGGTCGATGCGAGTGCATAATTAGTAGAGAGTAAAGCTACATGATGTGGCTTTTCGATCAGAGAATTACTATTAATCCTGATCCATGGTGGACGAATCAATGGTTGCAATTAGTGCGACAGTTTCCCACTTGTAACGTGCTGAATTATTTGCAAAAATTGGTAATTACGCTGATAGTTTATATGCAAAAGAATCTCTGTGAATCAAATGTGAGGGTTATACATTTAAAGAGAACTAGAAGATAATTAGAATAAAATAAAAGCCTACCACTGCAAGTTGAAGATTAATTAAAAAAACGATTTGTAAACCGAACTTTTAATTCCTCAATGAATCCATTTATCTACACCCAATTAATACTGGATGACGAAGAAGAAAGTAATGCAATCTTAATTGGATGAAAATTACTATCCACCGAGGCAAGATCTAGAGCAGCAATTTTCAAAGCCACTTCCCTTGACCCTTCAAATGCAAATGCTGCAACCCACTACCATCTGGAGCAAGAAGTCCAAGGCTCGAGCTGCTTCAAACACTACTGTGTTCAATTCTGATTTAAGGTTCCTTTGTCCTCCCCAGATTCCCCCTGCTTCCCTGAGTGTCCACGCTGCGAAGGTAAAAACTAGTTACACTCTGCCCAATGGCGAGAGGTAGGATTCCCCATTCGATTCTGCATCTCTCGCGTGCAATCCGAATCCATTCGATTTCATTCAAGAAACGGTTGAAAAACTTCGATCTTGCTAGTCGACTGGGCTGACGTCGGATGGACGTGGAATCCTACTGTGCTTTCAAGTCCTCCAAGTTAAGGAGGCTGTCAAAGTCACGTAGGTATATCAATTTTCACGCTCACCTGACGTTATCCCGAAAGCCACTGTTGCAAGCACTCTGGTCACGAAGTGTCTACGAAGCATGCTGGAATCGATTATTGGAGGTCCAAGAGCTCAACTCATGCATTTTTACGTGCCGCGTTTGAGCTGATCGGGGACAGTTCGTTTAGCCTGTCATCGTTATTCTTTTGATGGAGGATGTTAATTCGGCTTCATACTCCTTTCAGCGGTCAGCTGCAACTATCTAGCCAGATATTTCTTTCAAATCTTACGAGGTTAATTACTTTCAAGGGTGTGCCAGTGGATACCAGAACGAATAACAATATTATTGCAAGCTAGTTCAATTTTTTAGCACTGTTACCTCTACTGACCTTTCCCTGACATTTTCGTCAGGTTTCGCGAATTTTTCGGAAGGCCATGCGTGGACATTTTGGTTTCAATCCCCCGTTTCGTGTGTTTCGTGGTTCTCGCGTTTCGCGTGGTTCTGTATAAAACGTTCCAATCTGATTTCGATAGAACTATTGGGGATGTCAACAGAAATCCGTTTCAGTATTTTGAAATTCAGTAGGACACTACGGATACGCGATTTTTTTTCCAATTTCAGTTACATCTCTCAATGCCTCTTATTTTTAAATGCACCATTTACACCTCCTCATTAACATAGAATACTGAATTCAGAGGAATGATAGATGTCCATCAATTGGGGCTACTTATGCAAAAAGCCCCCAACCCTCAAAATGACAAAAAAAATTAATTAAACGCAGCATAGATCTCATAATTTTGTGATTTTTATTTTGCAAAAAATTACTAACCCATAGAACAACTCTTACATTATACAATTAACAAAACTACCAAGACATAGTTCCATTCTCGGCTTAAAACAAAAAAGCTACAGAAAATTAAATAACCCATTAAAAAACATTGTAAAACAATAACAAGAAATAAAATATACCCGATTGAAATCAAGCTACTTTCCTTTAACAATTAAAATCTTCAAACTAAATTTATTCAGTTTAAGACCATTGGGGGTTGGTAGCTTTCTGCATAACTAGGCCTAATTAACCTAAGTAACAATGCTGAACATTTATCTATTTTCCTAACATTAAAACGAGACAATTACCCATAATATCTGACAAGAGCAGAGCGGATGCTGGAAGACAACTCGTTAATAAATTCTAGACACGTTTAATTCAGTTTTCCCCATTAACGTGAAATTAGCGCAACAAAAGAGTTAATTATTCTGAGATCCAGCTCCGAACCTTGAGCCGGATCGATCTATCTTCAGAGGCGGGCGCCGGTATCGGCATATTAATTAGCAAAAGTTTAAGTGGGCTTGCTCGTGTCGACTGTATTAACCTAAACTATTTCAACCGTACACCTTAATTACCGTGGCTAATTTAGCACAGCGCGCACTGGCTGCGTGCTGATTACGCCCGCTTACGGAGCACCAGAATACGAGGCGATTTGGAATCGATATTTATTAAATGTAAAGGTAACAGTAAAAGTTTTACTAAACTATTCGACTAAATTTTAGTGTCCACGCACGGTAAATAACTAAATTACTGGACGTGTCTGAACCAGCCATCATATTCGTCGACAAAGCACTTCGTCCCAAATAAAAGCTTAACAAGCATCCTTGATCGTGAGAACGATTGCAATCTAGTTTTATTAATCTTGATATGATTCTAACAAGGGACATCACCTAACTGTTACACGCTGATTTTGATGAGGTTTTCGTTGATTATAGTTCACGGAAAAATATTTTACACGTATTTCTGTATCGACAAACGTCGATGTTTATGGGGGTGAAATCAGCCCTGAAAGTTGGGGGTGAAAAATACGTTTGCTCCAATATCTCGGAAACTGTACGCTATAGAGAAAAATCTTTTAGACGAAAACAATGTACTTTTGTATAAAAAATTCTGCCACGTAATCAGATTTGTAACACGTCAATTTGTTTAAACAATATACTAAAAAGTAGCACTTTTTCACTGAATCTGATTACGTGGCTGAATTTGTTATAAAAAAATACATCATTTGCGTCTAAAAGATTTTTTTCTACAATGAATAGTTTCGAGATATTGCCGCAAACGTGTTTTTCACCCTCTAGATATAGACGTTTGACAATAAAAAGATACGTGTGAAATATTGTTTCGAGAACTATAATCTGCGTAAATCTCGTAAAAATCGGCGTGTAACCGTTGGGTGATGTTCCTTGTAAGTATATGATGCACTTTTCTGTTACATCGGTATAACTTCTTCATGGCGAAGTATGCATATTTTCCATTCGATTGTAAATAACTCGAGCTCGAAGCGCTTTTACATAAAAGAACAAGAAGATTGATGGCTGGAATCATCTACCTCAATTCCCACCGACAGGAATCACCCTTTTCCTCACCGCCGGAGAATTGATCCTTCGATCGTTTAAACTATTCCAATTTCAACTTCCGTCTTCTTGCCCGCGAAACGCTGACTGCGTACGAACGGGGCCACGCCGTTGAAAAATAGGGCTGGCTTTTATCGAAACGAAAACGCCGCGATTTCTAACAATGCGAGGCGCAGAGACTCCCTGCCGGCGATAGCAAAACGTTTCATTGTCAGCGCAACAACGCGATGCATTTCAGCGGGAAGGAGTAATTTGCTAGTACGGTGCGCAACAAAAGCAACATCGAAAGAATTAATTGCGCGAACGGTCTCGTCAAAGTAATCCGCGTCATGGGCTTGCGAACGTGATAAACATTGGACCCGCTGATTCAATTCACGTTGCTGCAATTCAGATGGCATCAATCGAAATCTCTTTAATACAATGGGCCATTGTTCTGGGTGCAACAGTGTTTGTTTAATTAAATAAGCCACGGGCCATTCTGTTGCTCCACTTCTTTCATACTTTTTCCTGAAATATAGGGGAGAGTGGTGGAGTAACGACCAGCGTACAGTACCGACCAAACCTAGTTCTCGCTTCTTCGACCAGATATTAGCATTTTATTTGAATTAACGTATGAAAACCACAATTCTCTAAAACCTATTTCGGGGCTATATTGTTTACTGTTTACTCCATTGCTCTCGATGTTCTGAGGCATTAAACGTATACGTTGGTATTCAGTGGGTTAAAAGTTATTTTTTAAAGCTGATCTTTTGTTTCTCGTGTAAGTAAATGATTTTGTTCTATTATGTATACTATCCTTAGTCTATTAAGTTTAATAAAACGTCCTAGTTTTGCAATATTTTTTTGTACATAATATACCACGATCTAAAATGTTTCCCCGTGTTTATCGGAGAGTACCGACTATCCAACTGTCGTGCAGTACCGACCAACAGACTCTGTCAACCAGTAGAGACCAAATTTTTCTTATCTGTAAGTTCAATCTGTCAGCAACTCAGATTAATTTATAAGATGTTCATTTAGCCTTCCTTCTACATTTTCCCGCAGAAAAATAATGTAAATAAGGATAGGTATGGTAACCTAACAAACAGGAAGCTAGGATTTAATGAAGAAGTTGTCCAATGTGTTATTTGCAAGCAGAGTTGGGCATTAAATAAATAAAAAATTATGTAAATAAGGATCAAATAAAAGTTACTTTTACTTTAGATTATTCGACGAATAAAGTTTATTTTTTTTATTCGTTATTCGAAATTGTATTTAAATAAAAATTTTGCCCAACTCTGTTTGCAAGGAATCATTTGACAAAGATTGGGTGCAGTGTACCGAATATGACGGTTGGGCACACGTCGAATGCACAGATCAGGAGAATATTAATTATTTTACTTACGAGTTTGTACAAATAAAATTTGAAAAAAATCTTGTATTGTACTAATTAAGTGTCTCTTTATTAACTTTGTTAATCATTTAGACCTAAAAATCTACTAATTTAATAGTTGGTCGGTACTGGACGACAATTTTTCATTTCCTAGAAATTACAATTTTTTTACTTTTGCGAATTATCAATTCTTATTATTAAATTTCACAAAAATAATTCCCCTCCTCTTCCATCTATACTACAAACGCGGTTTGGAATTTCTGATTTTTATCGACTCTACCCCAAGATATAACAAAACTACTGATCACAATAAAGGGTCATACACGATCCATCATATGTGACCAAATTAAAACAATCAGGCTTGAAATTAATTTGAAGCAGGAGCTTGCAATTAGATATAAGATTCTTTGAATATAAGCTTTCCAAATGGAGGTAACATACTGCAGACGCAGCTTGCAGTCGCTAACGACACCAATGTCGAGGCCACAGAATCGTTCACCGTTTCGATAGCCACTGCACGACCGCGGAAAAATCGATTTCTCCCGCACTGACTCATCCAATCTCCGCTCCCAAAGACTTATTACGCCTAGGACCAGGTGATTTAATGGTCGATCTGTAGCTGTGCCAGAGATTCGCGAACATACCGCCATAAATTAGTTCGGTTTCCACGCCGTGTCTAATTAAACGAAATTCCCTTTAATGTCCAACAATCAAGCCATTGATGAGGGCGAGCGAGGCCGGCGCGTTGCAGAGGAACGACAGGAGGAAATTAAAATTCACGCGGGGTGTACGCGCAAACGTATGGTTTTCTGGGCTCCTCTGCAACATAGGAAAAAACGAAACACGCGCGTTTGCGCCCGTTGGTAATGGTGGAATTGATATCTATGGTACAGGACGCATCACCAAGAGTCGTGATACGCGATGCAACCTTAACGAGTCTAATGGAAACGCGGTACGGGCGGTAATGTTAGCTACTAACAGGATTTACGAGATCATCTTGGAGCTTTTGCTATGCTCCAGGCGGAGGGTTTCAGATGCTACAATTAGTAAGTATTTAGGGGATGATGGAAAGATCCTGGTTCGGAGGAATCGGGGCTTACTGGTTATTAAAGTTTAGAAGGGGATAAGGACAAATTTATCAGCAGAATTTTAAAGGAAAAGAAGTTTGCACCAACCTGGAAGAGATTGGAAGACTACTTGTATTTACCAAAGATTCTATTTTCGTAGAATCCATCAGAAAAAGAATTTTAGACGAGTGTGAAGACAGTTCAAGACACAACAAAGGTAATTTATAATGAACATATGGAGGGTTCAGAAGCTAATCAGTGTAAGTCGAACTTTCCCTGAAAATGAGTTATGAAGTGGAAAAACCCCTTTATTGTTAAAACTTTCAGTTGATAAATCAATTAAGTTACTATCTTCATACGTAAGCAATAAATGGCGGTACTTATATTGACCACGGAATTACTAGGCAAAAATATTCCGAGAACAAACAGTGTAAATCTCGGTTTTAATACTAATGGACTTGCACTGATTGGCTTCTGAACCCTCCATATACTGAAGTGGTTATCAAACACTTCTTTCCCTGTTTTCAGACACACGAAGCAAAGTTTCTTCCTTCCTCTCATACTAATAAATTTGAATTAAACCACTCTGCTTGAAAGAATCGGTTCTAAAAGATGAATGTCCAAAGAAATCTGAAATGTTACTACAAGCATAAACTTTCCAGAATATCCAAACTTTCCATCCATACATCTAACCATGAATTTTGGAAACAAGGGTGCAAGCCACCGCCCCCAAATCTTCTGCAAAGCTCAAAGCACCTGCACCCTGCTTTAAAGCACAGGTCCTCCACTGGCCACGAAGGTTCAAGTCTAATTTTCAGAACGTGCAAATCACATCGGTAATTGCAATCAGCGATCACTAAATCTCCGGCTGGTGTGAGAGGCAGAGAGGAATTCTCAACCCTCACACAACCCTCACACAACCCCCACGCGCCAGACGGAGAAAATCCCCTTGTCTAGCCCTGATCCTCGACGCCTTCACCCCCCATTAACCTCGGGGATCGGCTTGCTCGCAGAAAGCTCCCAGTCGAGACTTTTGCACAGGCTCAGTATGGCGAGTTAGCTTGGGTACCCGGGGACCGCTAGTTCCCGTCCTGGGGACATGCTCCTGGGGATTGGAACACCCACGGAGACAAGCCCCAGGCCCTGGGGGGCAGACACGGAGGCAGAGTAAAGAATGATATAAGGGAAAGGCTTCTCCAATGGCCATGAAAGGTAAATTCATTTTAGTAGGCCAATCACTCGTTAGACAACTCACTGAAGAATTTTACACGAAGCGTTTCACGCTCCAGAGGTTTCAACGCACGAGAGGGGGTGGCTTCTCCAGAAATTCCAGGCAATAATTCGAGAAGTAGGTACCAAACGGCTGTTCGCATTCCTTCGCGTGTTGCGATGTAAAGAGCGAGGAGAGGGGAATAAAATGAAAGACGTAGTTGCTGTGTCGACGAGATTGGTTGGAAAGAAAGGAGTAGAATTTTCTTTCATTACTGTCAGCTTTAAATACGAAGCCGGTGAATGAAATGGAATTCTGCTGGACGTGTTTGTAATTAGGGTAGATCGTGGAAAATTCTGTGAGAAGTATCGCGTGGAAGGTGAAGATGCAGATGTATGAAAAAAAGTGGAAAAAACTGGTAGAAGAATATTTATGTACGTAGAACAATCTCTGGAGTATAGAGGAAGGTTTTCCTAGCGTGGTATAAGATACGATATTGGAAATTATACGATAAACTGAATTAGGGAAGAGGGAGCAGACTTTCGTAAAGGAAAATGAATTCTGTATATATATTTATATTGAAAGGATTACTTAATTTTAAACCTCGTTAAACGTAAGTACGTTGGTGTTCACGATAAACACATAGGATGGGTTACCCAAGTTCAGCAGAACTTAAAATATCTTCATTTTTTTCTTTTTTGAAAGTACAATGATAAGCAGCACTACTACTTCTATCTGAAACAGGCAGTGTCGAGATTTCAAAATCTCAAACGTTTTTAATTAGAATCGAAAGGAACAGCACAGCGAGATACGAAAAGCTGAGAGTTTCATTCCAAAAGTAGAATCTACTAGAATAATAGTAACACGTATATATCAACTCATCCCACTATACTTGTTTGTCTACGCTTTTCCACCTATGAATCTCTCTACGAACGATAACAAAAATATCCCAGCTACTAGTACCAAATGACTCACCCCATGTATCATCCTCCTTATCCTCTTATCGCATGTTTTCCCCATTTCCATCACCAGACTGCTTGAAAACCCATTTCTATCGAAAGATATCCCTCCATTATCCCTAGCAATTCACATTCCACTGCGCCCTATATCTTCCATAAACCCGTCAGATTGTGAAACACTTCACCGAACGTTCCCGTCATAGGCGAAGAAAATACAGAAAGACGGTACATTTTAGGCGATTATTACTTTCTTACGGCTCATTCCAGCCGCGTTTTATGAAACCGCGCGAGTAGGAAGCTTCTTCCCTCGGGCTTTTAATCCTCCCCCAACCCATCATCGTCAGATGGCTGAATGCTGCACGGTATTGAATATCGAAGGATCCCAGAGCGTACTTCACGAATTCTCCGGGACGAAGGCACCGAAGTCAGCGGCGCAAAACGAAGACTCCGACTGTCGACGGAGCCGACTTCGCTTTATTACACGCGGTTCGGTAATATACATAAGCCGAGAGAAGTGGCCGGGGCACATAAATTCTGAAGCAGCCGAAATTGAATCGGGCTCAAGAGAGTTAAGAGAGAATTAGCTCGGTTAATAGAAAACCTTGGACGGACGTTTGTAGATAAACCGTGAGGCGAAAGTGTGCAGTAAAAAGGAGCAACGAGCTTCCACGTGGGGAAACAACGATGCTTAGACAAACGAGCCTTTTTCGTCGTTACTCTTTTAGATTAATTTGCAATATTATTAAATCTTCTGGGCTCTGCCTTAAGAGATTTCTCCGAGATTTTATTCTGACTACCATGAACTAAATTAAGGGTTGACGTTGTACTTTACTATATATTATTTCGAGGAGTAAATTGGAACATAAAATAAGATATATAATTGTCTGTTGGAAAAGAGGGTGTACCTAGTTTAAGATAACATGTGTTAATGTACTTTCTCGTTTGATATTGATAAAGTAAAATATTAAGGGGTTAGGACACAGTAACGGGCCAAGAAAGCAGACGATTTTTAGACGACGATAATAAGAAAAGTAAACAATTAATTAATATAAGGTTTTGTGTTTTAGTTCACTATATTATGAACTATAAGAAAAGCATATAATATTTACAAAATAGCGTCAATGCCTAGGAAATATATTATAGTTTATGAAATTTTTGTGGGTTTTTGTTACAGTTCATCCGATGTGCCGGAATCCAGCCCACCAGTTGGCCATGCGAAAAAAAAATGGATATTTTAAATGCAGACATTGTATGGCGTACAAATGCTATTTTGTAAATATCATATGCTTTTCTTATACTTCATAATATAGTGAACTAAAATACAAAACCTTATATTAATCGATTGTTTACTTTTCTTATGACCGTCGTCTAAAAATCGTCAGCTTTCTTGGCTCGTTACCCTAGTAGCATTTTTGGTTGGCCAACGGTAGCCAACAGTTGGGAATTAGTTGGGATATAGTTAGTGTTTTGCCTACAAATTCCCAACATAGGGCCTACGGCAAAAAACTTACAACAGTTTGCCAACAAATATTCAATGTTGGGCCTACAATTATAATGGTTGTTTAATTAACAAAAAGTTACGACAGTTTGCCAACGAATATTCAATGTTGGGCCTACAATTATTATAGTTGGTTAATTAACAAAAAGTTACGACAGTTTGCCTACGAATATTCAATGTTGGGCCTACAGTTACTATGGTTGGTTAATTAACAAAAAATTTACAACAATGATTAAATGTCGTCTTACAAACGACAAAAAATTTGCTACATCCAAAAACCTGTTATTATATTCCAAGTTGTGATTTTTCTTTTCTTATTTATAAATACGTAATGAGGACGTCTGTTTTGAGACGAATGTGAAATTTTAAGGAATGAGTCTAAAGGTCGAATGATGCTATTTTGTAGAATATTTCGCGTCACTACGCAGTTTTTATAAACAATTAATATTAGTTATGTAACTAGAAATTAGAATTGTCTACAAGGAAATGTGTTGGGCAAGTGGGAACAGCGGTTGCTTTGTAAGCGGAAAGTTTGGGTTCGATGCTTCTCACCCCGAATTTTTTTTTCCTAAGACGTGTTTACAACCTGAAAAAGACGTGTTTCCAACGTCTTTTAACGTTCTTCAAGATGCCTTCTGGACGTCTGTACAACGTCTTTTGGATAGAAACTGTTGGGCTTATGGAAAGAAACCTTCAGTTGGGCCTATGGAAAGAAACCTTCAATTGGGCCTGCGTTGGTTACAATCGTTGGCCCATTTAAAAATAGCGCGACACTTCAACAGTTGGCCAACGGATATCACGTCATTGGCCCAACAAAGTCCCAGCAAATAAATGCTACTAGGGTACTGTGTTCTAACCCCTTAAGCAATCTGAATTGAATATTACCTGTTTCCATATGGCCATACAGAATTTCTTCTCTTACGAGCTTTTACTCCCCGAAGAATTCGCTGGAATTAAGGATCGCCCTGTATAGATTACCTGTCTAGTGCCGAACAAGATTTCTTCAAGGATGTCTGCGAGTGTTCCCTGATCAAACTTCAAACGCTGCACATCTACGGAACCTCATTATCGTTGAGCTAATTAACTTGCCCAGTCGTGTTACTATTTGATATTACGAAACACACCGAAACAATCCCAGCTGGAAACGTTAAACTCGGACGTGTCGTGGTTTCGTTGGCGCGCAGGATTCGCAGGGCCTGGGAAAGGAAGGAAATAAGAAAGCCACTCACAGAGTATTTCCTCTCGACTTCCTTTTTCGGTGGAACGTTTCGCAATGCTACCAGAAAACGAACGTATTCTCTGTCCCCTGAAAAGTTAGCTTCTCTTCCTGAAGAGACATAAACATTCGTCACGTTCTCCACCGTGCGTTGCATCGCAACGCATATGAATGCAAGCCTTTTCACGGCGTTTGCATCGCGAAACAACATTGTTACGCTTCGTCGGGCGCGATTTCGTTGCTCATCCCTTGAGTTTTTCGAACTCGAGAAAGTGGAAAATCGTGATATTTTCCAACGTGTGAATTCCTCCACTTTAAATGACAATTTTTGGCGAAGAAACGACAAAGTATTTTCAGAATTTATTATTCCATTCCTCCACGTTGAATCAGAAAAATTCTTCCATTACGACCCACACACGATTTTCATTGTCACAATTAATTCATTGTGGTCGCGCCTCCCCGCCAACTCATTAATAAATAAATAAATAGGTTCGTAATACTCATACAATCATACTCTAACAGTCTTTTTCTAGAAACGTAAATTTTGATATGATGAAGTTTATAGTTGTGGTAAAAAGTGTTTTTCTTTGGTTCAAATTCACCAAATTTTTAAATTTGAATATTAAGGTCTAGAAATTTATAGAAATATTGGCAAAGAAAGAAAAAATTGCCTGAGGTACCCCGTGTGATTGCGAAGGGTTAAGTAGGATATATTCTAAAATAATTCTTGCCCTCGTATGGACCATAATTGCGAGCAAGTGAGAGCAACAAAAAGGTTGCTTTCTTACGTGAAATAAACGACCTGAATTTTTTCTTCGTTACGGTTCGTAAAAACTTTGGAGGCGAGCCCATTACGACGAGGTAGAGTTCAGAACCCGCTTCAAATCTGGTTTTAACGTTCCCACCTTACTCCCCAAAGGTGTTCTATTTCTTGTCTCTTATAATCGAAGTATCGAGCACCCGAGAGTTTCTATCAAAACTTGGGAATTCCTTCAGCTTGGAAGACGAGAACCGTTCCAGACACATCGAATTCTCGCACACCAGTAATTCAGATTGGACTTTTCCAAAGAACTGTGTTTACGTAGATTGTGAAAGCTCTATAGAAACAGGCTGATCGGATAACGCAAGCAAGATAATTCCACTGCAAATCAGGCCTCAAAACGAGAACGGAAATAACAGCGAGGCAGGACACATTTGCAAATTGTTAAAGCAACCACGCGTTAAATTGTACATAACGAATTGACACGCTAGCGTTTATGTCGCGATTACAGCTACAAGTAATCAATTATTCCTGGTTTTATTATTCGAAATTGATGGATGAATTGCCGAAACGCTGGGGAAATACGCCCTTTAGCAATATGCGTCAGAAAGAAAAGGAATATCAAAGCAGTAGAAAACCGTAGTATTAGTCAGACATTCCTAAAATCTTTTAACAGGTAAGCCTAAATATTTTATTGTGTACTTGAAACATCCATCACAGTATATATAAAGGTTTATGGTGATTTTTTTATTGTTTTAGAGTTAATTTACTCATATTTATCAGAATACATGTCAGTCATCATTCCATGAATGAAAGGCAAAGGATTAGCAAAGGTGGAATATATTTATTACTCTTTGAAACCAGCGTTGTATAACCATGCGAAACGTTGTTTTCTTTATATCGAAAAATATTGTGAAATTTCGGGTGGCGTTATAAACGCCTGTGTCGTTTTTCTTTTATTCATGAATTTAATGAACGTATAAAACGAGGCACTGTTCCAGAACTTCGTGACATGCGAATTAAACGAACAGAGGTTTACCTCTCTGCTCGTTTTTAGGTATAAATTCGATGAAAATTGTTTTGTCACGACCGGTACGCACGTTCAGGCTACTTTTATCGCGATTCGATTAAAGCGTTAATATTCCCATCGCATGAAGCTCGTAACGAGGGAAACTGATTTTCATCGTTTATATACCGTATCTTCGTTAGTTGATTTGTACAAAAGAGAGGAAAAGGATTATATGACGATTCAATTATAAGCAATCACTGTCTTAATTATCTGTAATTAATGTGGCGTTCTTTCATTGGCTACTTTGTCCAACTGGAAAATGACATCATCACTTGGTAAACGTGAAACACGTGTAACAAGCGAAATTCAGTCACAGAAAGTTTAATCCTCAATTATTTCGATAATAGATAATATATTACAGTGTTAAATAATGTTGGAAGTCGAATAATTTGTCCCTTGGTGTCAAATTGACACGATGGTGAAAAATCAATTTAATGAAAAGGTAAATAGTTAACATTCCAAATTCTTTTATTGAAAATAAAAAATGAAATTTCTCTATATTTAGGCATGCGGTTCTTCACATCGCTCACAAATAATATAATAATGTACAGAGCATACTGCTTTTTTACTTTTATTACAACGTGCACTGTGCATAGCTGCGTTTGTTTCAAATTGACACAAGGGACGGATGTGGGTAACTATTTCATCGAAGCCCGAAAATTCTCCATTCACTCGTCCTTTCTTTCATACTCTGAAAACATTTTTTTATATTCCCCTCACGAACAAATACGCGCACAGTGTTTTCACGTTCAACAGCAATTGTCCCAGGAACTACACACCCACACAAATGAATATATCCCACTGTGCGTCTGCTAAGCACAGTGTAACCAGAAGTTACATCACAATTCGCGCACCATCCTGCACAAATGAAGCGCCCCGTTAAATTCTGATCGATGGGACGAATGATAAATCCCCGTAGCAAACGCAGATCTCGACAGCCAGCATGCACAAACAGTAGCAAGAGCCCGATTAAATTGTCGAGCAACGATTAACTTCGCGTGGGCGCGATGCACTGTTTAATTTACGGAACATCGATACGCTCGCGTATGTAATATCACGCCGATCACGGTACATGCAAATCAATGACACGATAAAGTTGTAACGCGCCCCAACGTGCCACGGCTCTGCGCATAATTCCCCGCGGCGATCATTCCATGTAAAGAGACACGCTCGGCCTTTGTAAGCTTGTAAATCAACAAAATGACCGCCGCGGTGGCAAACCGCCCACTACAAATTACACGGAACATTTACGGAACGCGTGTTTACCCATGTATCCTACATTCGCGTAACGCAACCCTCTGCGCACCGCTGGTAATCCAGCTGGTATTTACGTAGCAACGCTTGCTGCAACTTTTTTATCGAGTGCCCATGGCGGCAAAGGGTATGAGAAATGAGTACAAATTATTTACACCGGTGGATGCGCGCGGACGCAAATATCGCGGCGATTGTAGCCTGATAAAAAACACGGCGCAGTTACAACGAAGAATTAATTGGGGCAGAGTGACAGGCGCGAGCGTAGCCTCGTTACAACGATCGTACCTCTTCTTTCCTTCGTGTATGGAATTTTATTGGATGCCGGATCGATTGATTGCATCGTAACGGACTCTTACGCAGCGAGTTCCTATCGGAATCGAAGATGAACGTGAACGGTTTATCCCCTCGCTGATATTCCTACTATGTATAACGATGTAATGCCTAGCCATTGTAACAGGGTAGGTATTGCCCTCCAATAACGTTTATTGGAGTACATGATGACTAGGACGACCACTATTCGAGTGTCGATATTCCATGGGATTCACTTCGTATTGATGCACGTATTTGTCTAATATTTCCCAATATTCTCGGGAAATCTCGGGGACTAACAGGAAGATGAAATAATAGTGGAGAATACTTACCAGAGATGGGCAAAATTTTTATTTAAATAAAATTTCGAATATCGAATAAAAATTTTAAAAAATTATTCGCTGTATCTCGAATACCGGAGTCAACTTTATTCGATGATTGAAGATAATTTTTTATTCGTCGGGCATTTCAACTTCCTCGTCGAATAAATTTTTTAATTTTAAATTTAACTTTATTTTATCGGGTTTGCTTCTACTGTATATTGACCACCATGGTTCTTTTCATTGCATTTTATTTCATTTTATTTTTAGTAATTAGTATTATGTAATTGTAAATATTATGTTCTTATGGTTAGGCTTATTAACAGCTGCCACGCCTTTATTCTTATCTTACTTACTTTATATGTATTATACATTCCACTTAAGGAGTAATAAAGTCTTAATAGTAACTTTAACTTTAACTTTATTCGAAAGTTATATTTGAAAAATTTATTCGACGCTGAAGCTGAAACCCGCGACGAATAATAAAATTATCTTTATCTAAAGTTAAAGTAACTTTAAGTTGATCCGTTATTTAAACAATTTTTTATTTAGTTAATGCCCAACTCAGTGTAATACGTTAACTATAGTCGACTTAACGTCTTCGAAATTAAAATGAAAATCAGATAAAAATTAGTTGGAATAAAATTGTATACCTATTATAAAAGTATTTTCCTCGTTTCAGTGAGAATCCCTTTGTAGATTGAATTCAATGAATGGTCGGCTGATTTTCACAATTCGGAATCTGCAAGTCGGTGACACGTAAATGAATGGTTCTGCAGACTCGTAAATTTAACTTCAGATTGCAAGATTTAGATTCAGGTTGGTAGATTGGTGGATAGAAAATGTAACGAGTCAGCAGCCTGGATTTCACGAATATACCGCGGTCCACCGAAGAAATCTGCGACATCGACTCTGGAGGGTAATGTCTCGTGAATTTTCTTCGAAAGTTCGCGGAGGCGTTGACAGGGTGCTTACGAAGGCTCGCGATCTTACGGGGTCGGTGGACGGTGATGAATGGGTTCGTCGAAATCAGAAGATCGCGGGATCGATCGTCAATTCCGAACTGACGCTACGGACAAACTATACGTCCATCAAGGACCTTTAAAATAAATTAACATCCCAACAAAACGACCCTTAAAACTGATATTTCATAAAAAAAAAATCTTCACCTGACCCTAATTTATCCCCCATGGTATATTAAATGGCTCAGCCCGCACAACGACGATGAAATATAACCGCATGAATAAAGAACGACACAAAGGCCCATTGAAAGGCGACGAAGATGGTTTAATGTAGTATACACGGCCCGTTTGCACTACACACACTCAGTCAACGTGTTAAAGCGACCCCACCATGGCTGACGCTTACCCCCCCTATAACTTACTCGTTTTCTACCCCCACGTTTCTCAACCGACGAATAACCCACCCGCGGCGTACATGGTCGCGCTATTGTGAGCACGGTATCGTAAACAACGGTTCGCTTTTCGTTACACGGCGTACGGGCCGAGGCGGAACGGTGGAAGGGAGGAGAAGTGGATGAAACTCGTCGAGGCTGCGCTTCCACCCTGGGGGATGTTTCGCCTCATCGACGGTTTTATTGCGAGGCGTCGATAGGGAAACCAGATTCTTCGGGTGGCGAATCCCAGACGTGTTCTCTGGCGTAAAGGTTCGTTGAATTTTCGGTGGGAAATCGCGTCACTGCGCGCAAAACTTTGCCGGGGAATTTGGCTGGACAGATGTGGATGAAATCGTGGGGGTTGAAAGAGATTTTCGGAAGCCAGATTTAGCAGACGTCTGAAGGCTCAATAGCAGTGGCGTATGATTTATTATTTGTAGTATGACATGGTAGCTGTGCTCGAGTCGTGGACCATTAGTCAAAGATTTTTAATTAATCAATTGATGAATTCAATAGGTTAGAGGAGGGTGATCGATCATCTGTAGGAGGGTGTCTGATATAGACAGGGCTCAGGTGTATTGGAGCATCACTGTTTCAACTGATTTCTGAAGGAAATTTAATCCAATGTGATTGAAGATTCACCGTCATTAATTCTAGATCCCCAAAGAAGCTTTCATTTATTTTCCACGTATATCGAAATCGAGTTAATTGCTACCCGATTTTAAACCTCCCCTGTGTCATCTTCGTGAAACTCGTACAACATCAAATTATTCCCCATTGTCTCATACATATTTCAACGTGCCCAGCCTCGCGATTTATCCCCCAGACTGCATCCGAACAGTAGCAAACGCTTCTGTAAGTTCCCCCGATGCAGCAAAAGCTTCCTGCTATTCATGAATAACGCGTTACGTCGAGGAAGTAATAATAATCAGCGCTGAAGCTCCAGAGGATTTACGCAGCAGCATCCTCGAATATTATTCAAAATACGTCTGCCATCGCTGGTAGCAACCCGTAAATAAAGACTTAACAGCTGTCCGCGATTCTCTATATGCTCCAGTAGCAAGTAGATGTTCGGCAAAAGAACGCTAGTCGGGTATTAACGTTTCAAGAATATCCCGAAATCGCTGAACCCAGGCAAAGTCCTCTCATTCACCGATCTTTGGCCCATATACATGCCCGACGCACTCCATCGTGGCAGAAATATGAGTGAACATTTAACGGAGCTGTGCCTCTGAAACTTCGATCCCCAGTCTCACCTAATTTTTCCTCTCTTTCACCCTGCAATCTCTTGAATCCTAGACCCTCAAGATAATTACCACACCCCCCCCACCTTCACACACACACACACACACACAAAGGCAAAGCGCTCCTCCCAACTTGCTCAGAACTCAAGAAATACTTGTAAGGGAATTAAGTAGATGAAAATACGCGGAAAGTTTCCTGGACCGAGATAAATTCGGGAATAATTAAGAGTGCCTGCTCACGATTTGTCATTCGGATTCTCGTTCATGTTTCTGTAAATTCTGGTGAATTTTTTATTCCGCAGCTTTGGCAACAGTTTCAAAATGGCAATAGCACGCTCGTTAGGAGGGAAATATTTATGGCACCAGCTAAACGTTACAGAATTTACACACGTTTCTTGTTACAGCGAATATCGCACGTTTCTCCTTTACAGCGCACTTTTCGTTTGCAGAACCGGGTCAGCAGGTTAGTGCCGAGCCTGTAATTTGTATATTAATTGCACAAAGGGAAATGTGTATGAACGCCTGCAGCGTCACGAAAATACTTTTGTAGTAGGAAGGTCTCCTGTGCACGAAATTACTTCTTTGCAGATGAAGAAATGAAACTGTGAAGAATTCTTGTTTTTAATTATCACTAGCCTCGTTTTCCAACGTTGCTTCAAAACTGGTACAGGGTGTTTCAGAATCGCATCTGCTGACCCGTTTATAAAAGGGACACGAACATGCCATCGAAAACCGTTCCCCATCTCTTGGGTTTGTAATTAAAAGAAAGTCGAAAAATAAAATTCGAGTATTTCCTTTGAAGTTTCCACGCGCCCTTTCGATTGCCCAAAGTGCATAAAAGAAACGTGATTGAAAATCGAACACGTGTTAATAGCCGAAAATTTACCCGTCACGCACAGCCGTTGTAAAAGCCAAAACTTTTTGCCTGGAAAAGCTTCAAAATCCTGTCAAACATCGATCGACACGTAACCTTTTCCTAATAACCTGCCACTAGCACGCCAGTGTTATAAATTTCCATGACCAAATGCCAGACTTTTAATAAGTAATATAAGTCTTTCAAGCATTTCATGAAATGTGGAGATAACTTTACAAGCAGAGATGGGAAAATTTTTTATTTAAATAAAATTTTGAATAACGGATAAAAATCCTCGGCGGCTCAATGCGCGCCAGAAAATTATTCAATGTCGAAGAAAGTATAAGTTACATTTAAAGTTAAAGTTGACAAATTTATTCGACGCTCAAGTTGAAACGCTGGACGAATAAAGAAATTAACTTTATTCGTCAAATAATCTAAAGTTAAAGTAACTTTTATTCAATTCGTTATTTAAATAATTTTTTATTTATTTAATGCCCGACTCTGTTTATATTTCTACAATTCCTATTGTCTGATATTTATGTGCAATACTTTCCACTTCTTTACCGTTTCAGTATGTACAATATACCTCCGACGTTGCGTCCACATATTCTGAAGCTTCATTGAAATACTATAATTATAATACATCAGCTGCTGATATTAATCAGCACACACCTGCACAATATGCCGCACAGTGTGATGCATAATACGACGCATAATATAGTGCAAAACAGTTCGTATTACCAAACCTCTTCACGGGTACGCGCACGCTTACACAGGCGCCTGCTCCATCAATAATTTAATTAATAGTCGATAACTAAAACCGACTTGTTAGACTACAACAACCACAAGTTCCGCGTTGCGGCTCGTAGATCGCTTGCTCGGGGATTACTGTTTGTGTTTCGCTCGGAGCTATCAGTTTTCACTTTAAAGATTTCGTACTAACTTGTTAACTATCCCTCAAAGGACAAGACGTTAACAGTGATTAAATTCGGCAAGTGATTTTTTAAACAACCTCGTCTACATGAATTCTGAAGTTCTGAAACAGGAAGACCCTCTTATCTAAATGGAAACTTCTTCGTCGACTTTGATTTCTGAAGGAGCAGATACTTCGTCAGCTTTAATTGCTGAAGGATCCTTGGAATATTCCAAGACTTAAAAATGCCACACGTTTTCCTCGAAGGCACCAACGATATTTCTGTTCACGTGGAAAGAACCGGCGTGAAGGATGGTAAATCCCTGTAAGAGCTCGATACAATAGAAACATCGACTATGAAGAATGTTGGTTACGGCAACAAGGTACGTGCAAATGGTGCATGCATATCCTGTGAGAATAAGGGCAAAGCAACGTCAATCTGTCTTCCATCAAAACACTAACGTTCTTTCCGTTTATGTACAGCCGACCCTTCCAGCTTTCTAGACTGGAAGGATCTTGAATTCCCTTGCAAATGTACTCCTCCGTCCTCTCCGTACATAGAGACTTTGTACATATTCAGTCGCGCGAGCCGAGGAGCCATTGTTTGTAAAGAAACCAGACCCAAGATTAACCGTACAAGTTGTTCCCGTTGCCGATACTTGTCGATACTTCAAGAGCCATTCAAGAGAAACCCTTATATCTCTCCGCGGAGAAAGCCTCAGAACCAATGACAGAGCAGTTGCCCCAATAAATACGAAAACTTGCGAACAATGCCCGATGCAACTGCAACTTCGACTCGTTCCTGTTGGATAAACGAGGAGTTACATCCTGTTTTACGAGTAACCTGCTCCTAGAATGGATTCCATCTATTTTCCCTGTGATAAAGAAAGATTCATACTCGCGTTGCAGGTCGGGATAGAGCTGGAAGTCTCATAAACGTGTCATTGATGTCATGTTGGAATCTCTTAACCGTTTTCAGTCACGATTTAATCTTATCTTGTGTCAGGGGACAGAAAGTGACTAAGAGAAGATGCTCGGTGAAAAATATATTTCCCTTGAAACATGCGTAGTTTTTACGAACTTCTACGTTGCGATCAGATTACGATAAAGTATGATATAGGTCGACCTGGATATGGAGTCCCGGAGGATTCATATCGGCTTCGGTTTAATCGTGTTTTCACGCAAGACTCTTTAACGGGATCAATTCAGCAAACTTGAAAATTTTCAGCTTGTATTTCTACAAATTCAATTGAGATACTTTGGAATTACTGAAATAGGTGTTTTTGGTTGAATATAGTATTAGTGTAAAGTAGAATGTGTAGTAGGTTTAGGAGGGACAGCAATTTTAGGAGTGTCTGACCGTATACTGGGCTATTCTCCTTAAACCGTGGCGCCGTATACGACCTACTCTACTCCCTAGTAGCCTAATTAAAAATCGATTTATTCTAGCTGCACTAGTTTCATTTGCTAGGGAATTATAATTGTATATAAATACCTAGCTGAAATGCCAGGTGTTTCCCCGGTTAATGCAAGATTTAAAATAAAAGCGGCAGTGTTGTAGTTAGCGAGAGAAATCCGAAAACAGAACATTACATATTAGAGTGTAAACGTGGGCGTGGTCAACAAAACGTATAGAGTGACCTCCGCTTGGATGATGTAGAACATATATTTGTTCCAAATTTGAACGGGATCCGTGCACCGCTGTAAATTTGTATTACGAACACACAAACAGACAGAAAATGAATTTTATGTATATAGATAGATACAAGTTCGAATGTATTTTAATAACACTTTTATACCGTAAAATTAGATATAAAACATACTTTCTAGTTTATTCTAATGAAGCATAGATCTCAGCTCAAATCCGAAAACAGAAAATTGAATCTAATTTGTTTGAAGTTCATCCATTAATAATTGCACGAAGGGGAGACCGGGGCAAGTTGATACAAGGAGCAAGTTGATACAGGGGGCAGGTTGATAGAGTAATGTGGGGCAAGAGTGCGCACTTAAAGTTTAGACTTCTCTAAAATCCTTGGTATTACACCGATAGTCATATCGTTTTGTGAGAAATAACTCCTATCCCTTATTATTCGAGTGGCAGTGACTTCATGTAAATTTACCTGTCACAACTTATATAAAATAAATATTTCCAAAAAGTGTCAAATGCGAACTTTTACCCGCTATGCGGGGCAAAAGTTCGCATGTTATGGGGCAAAAGAACGCAACGAGAAATATCCAAAGAAAACAAAAATCAAAAGCTGAGATCAGCGTGGCTCAACTATCATAACCTCAAAATTTAGCAAACTCTAGAATTAAATTAAGTTTAATGAAGATATAACACCCGTCAAATTATTTTGGGGCAAAAGTTCGCATGCGAACTCTTGTCCCACTGCATTGTGCGAACTTTTGCCCCCACAGCTACTTTTACATTGTTTAATCAATCCTGTTATCTGTGAGGAGAATTGAAAACTTCTATTAGCACTTTTTAATAGAAGAATTTCAGCTCTTTCAGACGGCATATTAATTAAAATATTTACTGATCAATTTATAGGAATAATATTGATTCCCAAACATGAGAATATTACATCAGAACTAACGAATTCAGTACTTACCGCATTGTAAGATAACAAAGCCACGAAATTCGACATTAGTGACTCTACCTTGATTGACAATTGACTGCCAATCACCATTGGCAATTGCCACAACTCAAACCATGAAATTCGCATGGTGCGAACTTTTACCCGCTGCGAACTTTTACCTACCTTTACTCTACAGACGAATTATTTTGACACTCTATATATGTAGCTCCTTGTGTGCGAGATATGTGAAGCTTCTTGTTCAATTCTTTACTACGATCTAGCGTACGTCTGTGTACCTTAACGTTAGCAATCCATTTTTAACTGTTTTCATTTCTATAGAGAAAAAATAAATAGTTGTATTCACTTTCCAATCTATCTTGAGATGGGATAGAGAATTTTATCACTCACATTAATTGGGCATCACATTGAGTCCTTTGAAGGTAAGGCAATTACGCTTTGTTATTTTGTTTATATGCTCTACATTTTTTTTATGGAGATGTTTGTACATAATGACTTCCTGTGGGGTAAGTTGATACGTTTTCTCTGGGACATGTTGATACAGTGTATCAATTTTCCCCGACTACTTTTAATTGGATTTTTCCTCTTATTTCTAGGAAAATGGTACGAAATTATGTCCGAAAAACGAATGGCCGCAAAATACTGAAAAATATTTTTCAAAAAGCGTGTGTAGAAAAGGAGTCAATGTCGTTACGTCAAAGCGCGAGAATATACGGAATAGATAAAATAGCTTTATTAAGATACATTAATAAAAAGAAGCAAGCACCTCATGTTAAAGTAGTATATTCCAGACATCCATCCTTTACTCATTAAACGGATATTTTACAGATGTATCAGCATGCCCCAGAGCAGTATCAACTTCCCCGCAGTGGGGTAAGTTGATACATTTTACCTTTATCCAAATAACATTTTTTCATTCATTTTGTATGTATTTTTTCAACTTTTCATTTACAATATATTAAAGAGGAAGGACCAAAGTATATTTTAGCATATTTGTTATTAAGTAATTAATTCAAACAAAAATGAAAAAAATTGAAAACTGAAAAACGTATCAACTTGCCCCGGTCTCCCCTATATTGATTTCAGCTTGCTCGCGAATGAAATTTACAATGCATCCAACATTACACAACTCCAACGGCACACTGCCGTGTACACGTGGCGATGAAACACAGCATTTAGCAATTTCTACTGCGCTATTACCATTCAGTGATTTAGCGATCAAGGACATTAGAGACCAATAAGCCAGATCGAGTCTCCATTAAAACACAGACACCACTAAATCTCAACGGGACGAATCACTAGGACAAAAGCGACATTTGTACCTTCGCGCGAACCATTCGCCCGGCCTCCCCCTTTCTCCACAGCATGCTTCCAATAATCCTTCCTGTTATTCCGTGGCTCCGATTCAGCATTATCGCGACGAAGCGGTGTCATTTAGAGCAACGCGATAAAAGAATTTACGACGAGGCGCGGTATCGCTTTAACCGTTCAGAGAATGAAATTCTAATCTCTGCGGTACCTCGTTAGGATGTGTATCGCGTGTCATTAAACCCCCGACGAAGTATTAATGCAGTGTTTCCCAACTCGTTTTGAGTCGCGACCCCCTTTTATGATATTCTTCAAGCAACATGCGACACTCCCGGTATAAGGTAAGGTAAAGGAAACACATAATTTGAACTAAATTTATTAAAATTAAGCACATCCAACCAAAATTTTAACTAAAAAAAAAACGAAGTTAATTTCAACTAAATTTATCAAAATTTAGCACCTCCAACAAAAATTTTGGTTTATTCCAAAAAAATTGCACTTAATTTCTACTAAATGTATCAAAATTGAGCACCTCCAACAAAAAATTTAACTCATTCCAGAAAAATCGAAGTTAATTTCAACAAAATTTATCATCATTTAGCCCCTCCAAAAAAAAATTTATCTTATTCCAAAAAAATCGAAGTAATTACAACTAAATTTATCTAAATTTAGCACCTTCAACAAATAATTTTAACTCATTCCAAAAAAATCGAAGTTAATTTCAACTAAATTTATCAAAATATAGGAAAATTTATCAAAATATAGGATAACCAGCTTTTTCTTTCTTTTATTTATAAAAAATCAGTGTTACATCATTAAGAGAATATGACAATTTAACCATATTAAAATAAATAAGTGCTAAGAATCGTCAAATATAAATAACCACGGCGACCCCCCAGAAAACACTTACCGACCCACAGGTTGGGAATCACTGTATTAATGTCTATCCCCAACCGATGTGCAGAAAATTCCATGCAATTGTCTTTAACACACTTCTACAATGAAACAGTGTAACGCTAATGTAATAACAAAAGCGACAACGTAATTTTGGATGAAGATTTCAGTAACACCCAATGGAACACTCACGACACAGTTGTGCAAATAGACTTTAGCAAATTTGTCAGAAATACAATGAAACATGGGATTCTGGAAAATCATGAGTATTTAAGGGAGTAATAATACTTTCAAGCAAGATTTGGGAACATAAGCATTGTTGATTTCTAGGTACTTAAGTGATACTTATATTTTCTTACCTTTTCCAACGTTTTTAATCACATTGGGATTATGACGGGAACTGCCGAAATTACTCGGATATTTCTGTCCACCGCCTACGAATCGCAGCTCGATATTAAAACAGCAGAATCGATCGACATTTAATTACTATCGGACGCGATTCTCTCGACGCGTGAGGAGATGAAGGAGGGGACCTCTCTGGCCCAGATCGTTATCTGCGTGAATCGCGAAGTTACTCCTTAAAAAGTCACGCCGGTGTTTAATTAAAGAGAAACTTTGTCATTCAATGCAGTCGATACATTTCAGGCTTGTGTATTTCATAATAGCGTGACGCTAATGAGTCACCAAAGTACGACGATTTCACCACCGCGGGTTGGAAATAATCGGCGGCGTCTCTGTCCAAGCGAAATCATATTAGCAGGCCTCTGTGTATGGCCTAGATTTGCTTCTTCCCCTGTGTCACAAAGGAAGGAGACCTCTCGAAAGTATTCTCAGACAAGTGCAGCCTTCGACTATGGGTTCACTGAAAAGCACACATACACGTATACCCTTTCGAGTCCCACTCGTTCGCAGATATCAACCCGTGCACTGAAACACGGCGAATCGGGGAAAAATCATTGAATACTGAGGGGGAATACCTCAAAGGGGGAAGACGGAATATGGGTGCGCGAGAAGACGAGCCCGCAGAAAGTGGTCAAAAGAAAATTCGAATCTGATATTTCTGTGTCTGTATCCTGAATAACATTAATACTGGACTCTACGGGTGATATTCTGGAATATAGACCACATGTGCACAACTGTATTAATGAATATACGTATAACACGAAGGACGTAGCAACGGTAGACACACGTTTACCAACCGATTCACGAAAGCTTCAAATGAAAGTCAAATCTTAAACAAGTCTCTGCTGTGATTTATGATGCTTTCACTTAATTCGTATACATTGCAATACCCTGTACCAAGCCATAAATGTCGATACGATTACGGTAAATGGAAAGTAAGGAAGATAATTTGTAACGCGACGCGCTGGCCTGCGCTCGAGCTGCAGCCAGGGTGTCTAGATTTCGCAAAATGTCGCGTCGTTCGATCTATCTCCATAAAACGGCGGTGATCATAATGGTCTGCATCAATGGTGTCTATGCAACATATCCTCTTTCAGGAAGCATGTAATTCAGTGTAATCACTAGAAAGCCACGTGGATTTTCACATGAATCAAAATTAAATATAGTATCGAGTATCCAGGAATACCAGTAGGATAGACAGTTTACAGTTAGCAAAGGGCATGAAATACGATAGAACTGCGTGTGCATTCAGGTTTGTGATTGTCTGGCCACGTACAGATATACTCTCCTTAGCCACTGGCGCGTCTTATACGGGCTGTTCCACTGGCTAGTGGCGGACTATGAATCGATCCATTCTACTTACAGCGTCTGGTTACTTTCCAGGGAAACATATTTATACATAAATGCATGGAACCAATGGCAACGCGGCCTCGTAGTAAACCCGTACAGGCCCTTAGGGATCCATTCAATGGAGGTTTTCCCGAAGTTCGTAAAAAAGTACATTCGCGTAGAAACATTGGACTGCATTTGGTGGTGTCTGTGTAATCCGCGAGAGTAATATGTTTCCTACCATTCTAAATAAATACCTATGGATTAATGAAGCTATTAAAAGTATGCATACGTGTGTGTTTCAGACTAGCACAAAAAAATTAATAGAGAAAGACAAACTCCGTCTCCGACTACTGCAATGCACTAGCCTGTGTGAAAATCCCGATTCTTATATACATATTTAAATTTCTCACGTGCGGGAGGTTTTGCACACGCTTACCCGGAATTTGAAACGAAACCCGAGGACAGCTTTATCGTCGATGGGAGATAGTCGATGGCGAGGAGGAGAGTTATTAAATTAGAGGAAGATATTTTCGTTCCACGTTTATACGTATCGCTAATGTACAGGGAGGCAAAGTTACGATAGGATTTGCTGGTATTAGTCGCATAAATCGGGCAACTCATTGTCAGACTAATATCGCTTCGGCGATTTTAATCGTCGCGCATAACTAAAGCAGTCCACTAATAATCTGAATGCAAATACCAGGTAATACGAACTTACGAGCGTGAATCCGGATATCGTTTTATCAAGTACGTAGATCACGAGTTTAACAATCTCAGCCTCGAGGTGCAGCAACGCGAAGTGAATGTTAATTAAAATGCTGATTGTGAGTCCAGTCAGAATCGGTATAGCAGTCAAATTTATTTTCATCTGGCACTAATCCTTAATAGTCAATTCTCTCAAAATCATGATCACTTCTGTGTACTCTTTAAGAGAAGTTTATCAAATTTGAAAACGATCATACTCTATTTACATGAAATTTTGTTTAAAATTATTTGCATTTTGCTCTCGTTCTATAGAAACATGTATTCCACCATGAAAAGTACGTTTACAGGTGTTCAGTACATTTCTGCATGACCGCGTACGAGCGCGTTGAACAGGATCGAATATATTTCTGATATATTCGAAATTCCATTCAACGTATAGAAACTTGATAAAGATTCTTACGTTTCTAAGGCAACAGAGATAGACCTTAAAATGCACGCATGAATACTGCATGGTAGAAATTTATTCTAGGCGAGAATGCACGTGCATTTGAAAGGCCTGCGTCGCGGAATTATTCGTCTGTGAAGAATACATCAGTCGGGAAGCAGAGTCAAGCGCAAATCATCCCTCAGTTTCCAATTAACAGACAGAAATATGAAATCAGCGGAAACACGACACTTTATTTGAAATCGTTGGAAATTAAATGTATTTCACTTCGCTTCGGTTCCATAAACAATTTTATTCACTCGTTAATAGCATTCGAATTGAGTGCCACCGCGTCACATTTCCTCTTGTGATTCTTCTGCGAAATTAATTTTCGACTGTTCCCTGCCGCAGTGGACTGTATCATCGTTGCATGTTTATTTTTACAAGAGCCCGCGAGGGAATAAAAGAACAGGAACTGGCGAAGACCTTTGACGCCGATATTTCGCCCGGTAATTAAACGTGAGTGGCTCATTAATTTAAATTTAATAAATTCCTTTCAAGCCCGTTCCCCCACCCGGTAACTATATTTTCCGCGGTTGCTACGGACGGTTAGCTTTTAACCTTCGCATGTATGCTCTCAGACAGTCGCGCCAAAAATCCTTCAAACTTCCCAGCACCGCGACGATTCCTCTGACAAACCTCGCACTTACCATCAACTTCAAAAAGAAACTTCAGCTTCCCCCATTAAAGCTAACTGGTTCGAAACTTCTGTCCAGCCGGCCGTTACAAAACAGCTTCAATCTTTTCCAATTACCTCGTTCCTTCACCGTGAAACAATTAAAGTTAGCAGAGCTGTTGCTAAATGCAATAACAGCCCACGGAATTTTAGTTTCGCGACCCTTTGTGATCTCCTACGAAAACTACAAGAATCTTTACGGCAAGAAGTATTTTCAATTGGCATTCCAAGATGATATTCAGGAATACACTTAGAATAAGAATTGAAAGAGTCCTGATTCAGCTTATTCGATCCACCCGAATCTTGGTCAGAATTTACAACAATGTTTGGCTGGATCATCTGTATCTATTCAGCCTCCGTGCTCGGATGCTGCGAAACAGCAGCCCCGCTGCAGCTGAAAGGGCGAGTTCTCGACAACCACTGCATCAGCAAATCTCGCGCAAGAAGCCCGACTTTGAATCCTTCATCGTAACGTATCAATCACCGCGGGAAAAGAGTACCACTAGCCAGATACAAGGTTCAGCACTTAGATCGACTATGTCAAACCGAACTGACGCATCGATCCCCTGCAGAGAACATGTTCAACATTGGTCTCGTAATGCACCAAGTCCCTTACACGATGGATCCGGCATACCGAGCCCGACGCCATAAGCTTCTGTCATCGTCGAAACGGCCGACAGACGGCGGAATTATTAGCACAGGTATCAGGGGAGCCCTTATTATCGATCGCAACGCGCAATTACGTACACCTGGCATTTGCGACAATTTATAGACGATCTCCTTTGATTCATACCTCGTCTGCTGCAAAGCAATAACTTTTACAAGAAACTAATGATAAGCTAATAATTGTTTACGTAAAATAAAGTATACAATTGACTGTGATCTGTCGATAAAAAGGGTCGAATGAAACTGTTAAAATTTTCAATTAATTATGAAATAACTGTAATTTTATGACCATTATCTTTTCAGTGCAGTGTATTAACTGAAACTTTAATTCCGTACATTTTTCTGAGAATAAGAAACATTCATTTTCTTGAAAGTAAAAAGAAATTCTAGTTAACAGGAATACTTATTCTGCTTTAAAAAAGTAAAAGTTGTGACAAGCAGATTTCGTCGTGTTTCAATGTACTGAGTAAGAGATTCCGAAGTTTTTCGGTTATTTTTGCTTGCATTTTACTGTAATTTTGTCACATCGTGTTTTAATCGTCCTCTGCAAATTGAAAGCAGAATGCAGTGATCAACATTCCAATGCTCCTCCATTTAACACAGCTCTGCCCAGATATTCCGAGCGAAACGTTTTTTCAATAATCTGACTGTTACAGGAGTGACAGGCAGCATTCGGGCGAACTATTCTGTAGAGCGATGTAAATTGATGGGAACAGTTGTTACACGGGCACACGGGACGGGAATAAAAGGGACAATGGGACGGGGAGGATCGCGAGCGAACGATCTCTGGCTCCCTTTATTTAGGATAAATGGAATTATTCCACTTATCGCGAATTAAATGTTGCCCGTGCTTTCACCAGGAACGGCAGGTGCTCGTTCAAACTTTTTCTCAGATTTAAATTTCCTGGGGAAAGTATTACGAGAATCGGGGGGGGGGAATATATCACGCTTGGGAAGTTGTTGAGAATTTCGAATCTATTTCGTCACGAACAAAGACACGGTGAATGAAGGGTCCTCCTTTCCTGTCGCTTTTATCTGTCCCCAGTGTTTTCCTACCAGAAAATCTGTGTTTCTGTGGAGTGCCCTCCCGAAATGCTGGCCTCGATAATACACATTCTACAAAATTGGACAAAACTCATGGAAGTGAAAAAATACTTGAGCAAAAATAGAATTATGGTATGATCGCAGATGAAATAAAATTGAGACATTTTCTGGAGAATCCTATATGCACTTGTGATAGAAAACACTTTAAAAGACAAGGTAATATAACTGGGGTTAACGAACAAACAAATATTAAGATTAAAGAAGATTTTTAAAACGACTGTAAAATCTAGCGACAGTAATCCTTACCTGTCGCAGGGAGAAATTGAGAGGGATGATATATGAGTTAAATATTCCAGCAAAAAAGGGAACGGTGATGAAGACCAAAGTAGGGGAAAAAATCTACCTGAGATTATGCTATCGAAAGGACGAAGAGAAGTGTAAGCTTTACGAGTATAAACTAATTTTTTTAATAATAATTTTTGGAGGATGTAGTGACTTTTCAGCAAGAGAGACGAATGGCAGTGGAATGAAGAAACTTTTCATAAAGGTTTTAAACGTGTGATAGGTTCGACAACGTGTCAAGTGTCATGCAAATTCTGCTTAAATTCACCGTAACTTCAATGAGACGCGGGTATTGATCGATGATGTATAATTCATGCCACGTGTATATTGGCCGACATTTGCAGCTGAAACGACAGCTCATACCATCGATACGTGTATCAGAATTTTTATGAAGAGGAACGTACTAGAAGAGACTACGCTTTTAGTTTCCCGCCAAAAAGGATTTGACTTATACACACCATAAAATGCATTTTCTATCGATAGAAACTATTAGGAATGAATCTGCAGATACTTGATTAAACGGTTTCATATAATGCTGTTTAATGAATTTTCGTAATTAGTGCTTTCGGAAATCCTCCTTTATTCACCCGTAATCTCGTCGCGCGTCAGTGTATGCAGTTAAGTGCATCCTGCATCCATCAGCCCTTGTACTCAAACATTTCGAGTGTTACTTCCGAGAAAATACACGCGAGGAAAACTCCAGAGACTGTAATTACACGGATTAACAAAATACTACCACCTATGGAAAGTTTCAAACGCTAACTTCAGCCAAATAGAATTTGGGTCGGCGAGATAACGTTGCTTTCAACAATTAAGCAATCTGCATTGCAACGAGACAATTTCGTCAGCCCTCTTTTCTGAAAATGTTATGTAAAATCCCTTTCAAACAATACAAATCCTGCGATTGAATGAAACAGTCCATTTCTGTATAATTTCTTAATTCTTTCGTGTTTCATGCTCTCTTGCAGCCGATATTTAAACCCCTTAATTCAAACTAGAAAGAGATATATGAATGCAATATCGTGGTAAGCACAATTCCCAGCGAATTTTAATTAATTTGAAAATTCAAACGTAAATTACGATTTGTAACGGTAAACAAGATTTTATCAACCCGTATTTATTAATATCGTTTATCATGCCGTTGCTACAGGATTCATAATTATTTTCTTACGATCGTTTGCCGTGCTTCCAGCTAATTTATCAAGGCTTCAGATACGGCGATAGACATAAATAATACTCCAACGATTTCAGTGGCCACGATAATTTCACTGCATTTATACGTTACTCTGTGGGTTAATAAATTCACATCTCGTGACGTCAGGACGATTTTCAATCAAGTCCAACCGGATTTCATTAATTGAAAAGTACACTTCCTCGATACTTCTATTATTCCGTAGTTCAATCCATAGATTAACTATGTCGCGCCCGATTTGACGTGTCCTTATTTCCCTCGACTTTTTCCGCTGAAAATGAAATTTCGTCCTGTCGATGAGACCATTTTCCTCGTCCGTGTATATCTTTCGCCGTGGACACTGACGATAATGAGCCAGAACGGAAGGACAGAAACCGTTGACCGATGATTTATGAACGACGTCATTTCCATTGGCCCCTGGTTTCCACCTTCCAAAGTCAAAAATTTCTTGATGGGAATTACCAACGCTGGAATAGCATATTTCTGTCACTCTTTCAATTCCTCGCTGCCACGGGTGCCCATTAATCAAATTTCAACCAACGTTTCGGAATAAACGAAATGCAAAATGTTTGAGCTCTGTAATTAATGCATACCGGAATATCAGACATATGGAACCCAATTTTTTGCAGACAGATCGTTGGATAAAAATAAACTGCGCACAAACTGACGCGATCAAACCTTTAAATCCATAAAAAAAATCGAACCCAATGATAATTGGTGTTAGATTATTTCAAAATCTTCGCCCATTCCACATGTACTTATATACATTTATTGTACTAGGTTAAATTTCCCGGCGTTGCCCGGGTTATATATCTTCTTTTTTATGAAGGGGAAGGAGTTTTTAAAAAGATTTCTTAGCAAGCGCCTAGGGGTTAAGAGGAATCTACCTATCTTTAATGCTCATAGGATCGGTGGTGCCAGAGAAATCTTGACGAATAAGGGATTAAGTGAGTGAGTGGTATTTAGATCATATATATATAGGGGAGAGCGGGGACAAAAATAACATTTTTTACATTTGGCCTAGCCTACAATTAGCTTTTACAGATATAAAAATGACAATTATGCCTTAAGATAGTATGTTTCTTGGTCTATCATTTGAGTCTAGATTCAGCTTTACGTGATAAGTAGTCAAAGAGTTATAGCAGTTTTCCGCAGTGACTGTCATTGTTACTTTTGTCCTGCAGGGGTAGGACGAAAGTAACATACCGTGGGAACGAAAGTAACACTAATTATTTTGAAAAGAATTAAGTAAAAACACTTCTTCCAACGCAAAATAGGATTTTTTTATTATAAAAAACGATAGAAAGAAACATTTAAATATACATATTTTAAATAATGATAAAAACAAATAAATTTTTAATAACGAAAGGTAGAGCGCATAACCAGCTTCGACGGTTTCTTTGGTATTGTGTATTTAGCTGAATGATAGGTATTAAATTTTACCTACTCTGAATTAAAATTATGATATGTAGTGATCACCCATGGTACAGTCTTCGTGGGACTAACCCTTAAAATCTAGACATTGGATCCACTTCTCTCTCGAACAGCTTTCACTGAAAGGGTAAAAATAAACCAGACATAGACAATCATTATCATCTGGAGAATTCCTATCCTGTATGCTATTTTGCTCGCCCAAGTAACATGTTACTTTAGTCCCCATAGTGACGTGTTACATTTGTCTCCAGCTACGTCTTTCAGAATAGAACTGTTATAACATACAAACTATACGAGACTTGTTGAATTCAAATACAGGAACATATAAAGACATTATCTAAGAACGCTCTAGCATATAATTGGCTTAATATCTATAGTTTAACTATGAATATTAACACAAAAAAAAAACAGAATAGGAGACACTTACCTGAATGATCTAAATAACAATATTAGCTTGCCCACAGTATACGATTCGTGTTACAGCTCAGCGTCACTCAGTGCAATAAAACAGACACTATACACATGTAACTGTGTAAAGCAAACGTTTTAGAAATGTTTGTGGAATGGGGGAGAAGGTGTGTTACTTTCATGACGCCGTTACGTTTGTCCCCGCTCTCCCCTATATATTGACAAATTATTTTAAAAAATAAAAACGTTAAAAGCTTCCTCTTTTCAAGACTAACAAATTGATGTAAAACGTGTACATGTACATGTGGGTACAGTTGATGTTTACTGAGAAAGCGCATTTCAAAGTATGCACCTTCAAATATGTATAACAGTAAGTACAAATATAGATTTTACTGTACATGAGGTAGGGGAGACCGGGGCTAGTTGTTACACTTTTCAGTTTTTTATTTTTTATTTTTTTTGCATTCCATATTCAATACTATCAATGACTCTGACTTAAAGTGCGTTCTTTCCTCTACCGATGACCGCTATCGCATGTAATTAAACGAAAACCATGACTTTGAAACAAGCCATTTTGAAAGTCGAGACATGTTGTATTAACGTGCCCCGATTAGGGGCTAGTTGTTACACAATACGGGGCAAGTTGTTACAGAATTAAATTTTACGAAACGAGGCTTATTATGAGTAATATAATTATATTTTCTTGGACAAGAGTAAATTTATTAATGTTAAGAATCTGTTACAATAAATATACAATAAAAAATCTATTTTAAAAATAATAAAAAAACTACTGAAATCAGTTGCACTAATTATCGTCGACTTTCATTACGAAATGAAGATGAGAGCCACCATAGTGGCGTTCTGTTCAAAAAAATCATTTAGTGGGAAGCAACTACAGTGGCGTTCCGTCCAAAAACATCATTTAACAGAAAGCCACTATAGTGGCGTTCCGTCCCCGAAAAATCATTTAGCGGGAAACCACTATAGTGGCTCGTGGTAACTAAAGGATTAAATTAATAAATTAATTACTAAATACAATGTAACAACATGCCCCTTTCCCTCTGTAACAACGTGCCCCTTTTGGTATGTAACAACATGCCTCTTGTCTTATGTAACAACTTGCCCCTTGTCTTGTGTAACAACTTGCCCCGGTTGACACCATTGTGTATAAAAAAGCTATAAGTTCATACCAGTTGGGTGTATTCTTATGTTCTTGGTGCCAATCTGTAGCTAAAGGAACACTGATTCAAACGTGGTAATATTAATTTACATACATTTATCCGTCTGTTCGGTAGAAAAGATTCAAGTAGAAAGAGAAAAGTTACTATTAGTACCGAAAACACAAAAAACTGTAATAAAGTGACAACGCGTGAACCGACTACAAACAAACAACATACACAAGTGTGTATGGTTGAAACACATCAGCCACTTCATCGTCGAAGGTATAGTCCAAGCGAAAAAAATTTAAACTCTTTGTAAAAACCTGCCCCTGTAACAACTAGCCCCGGTCTCCCCTAATACAGACAAAATAACAGTAAACCCAATACCTACTATCTCCATCACTTTGTCAACGCTGAAATCTGCCGAATATAGTTCTCCACGAATAGTACCTACCCGAAACAGAATTCCAGTCTGCGATCTATCGTCGAAAAAGTAAGCGGTCACGGAAGCAATCGCAAGGGGCCGTGCAATTTCACAAAGTACAACGACTCATCGTCGAGCATCACCGTGTAATTTCACGACAGAACGGATCAGGTAATTCCCCCTCTGGTTGCCTCCCCCATCCCGGGGGTTAAGAGTCGCGGATACATTTTCCCCGAATTGCCACGAGGTTTCTCTGGCCATCGGCCACGAGGAATTCTCCAGCTAGGCGAAACGCCGATGGAATTCGGCTGAACGAAGTTTCAACGTCGCCCTGTGTAATTTCGTTTCCGTGGGAAACGCGAGCTAAGCCCCGCGATCGAGAGGAATCTTTCACGATAGCTCGTTGCCAGCGAACGAGACGGTCGTAGGCGGAAGGGAGGTAAAACGAAGAACATACGGAGCACAGCGGAATGGAGCGATATAATAGAAAAGGTGTGATGGAGAAAGATAAAGGTACGTAGAAAGTAAAGCGTGGGGAAGAATAAAATGAAAGAACGAATGAGGATAGTGCTGAGGATCACGGCACGAGCTGAGTTTATGATATGAACGTGAGGCGTCTGGCATCTTCGAGGCTCCGAGTTCAGTTACTGATGTGGAGAGAATTTTAGATTGTAATTAGAACACGTTGAGCCTCCAGTTTTTCCCTGCTTCTCACAATCAGTAGCAAGTGAATGGGCTCACCTTTTCACCTGCCACTTCAGAAACACATAGAAAATAATTCGATCAGGAACTTAAGGGGACCTTCCGGTCTAGAGCCCCAAAAAATAGGTGATATTTAGGAATTAATTAAAGGAAAACTACTATATATAATTTAATGGGACTTTTTGCATTATATTAAGGATGTCTTCAATTATAGAAATATATTTTTTGTTTTATAATTAATCATTGCAGACGGCCCTGGGGAATCGTTAAAGTCAAGGCGTCAAAAAATGTATCCAAATCGGTGGGACCTGTATCTCCAAAAGTTATTATCCGATTCGACTGAAACATTTTTTATTTTGAAGATTATTTTTCTGGCAAGGGGGGGGGGCTAGAAAAAAATTACAAAAATTATATTTTTCACTTAAAGCTTGAAATCACTTTTCCCTGTATTTTTCTTCCTTTCAACGCCTTTGAAAATGATAAATTTTCAATTTTTTGTAATTTTTTCTAGTCCCCCCCCCCGTAGCCAGAAGTATATTCTTTAAAATAAAAAAGTTTCAGTCGAATCGGATAATAACTTTTGAAGATACAGGTCCCACCGTTTTGAGAACACTGTTTCGAGAAAAACGCGTTTAAAGTTTTACGTGAGCGCCGAGTGGCCGGATGTTGCCCATCCATTTGCCGCTACTCAAATGCCTATAACTTCGGGAATTTTACGAATTTCAACAAATCCTTTTAACCACGTATTCCTAAAAGGTTGAACATTCGAAAAATGAAATAAAAAAAAAAACGACTTTTAGACCGGAAGGTCCCCTTAACTTTGAATACGTTCACTATACCTGCGATGAAAGGTGTTCTTCCAATCAGAGTTCATTGGGAGGAACAATATTTTCCTTTCCCAGAGAGGAAACAGGTTCCCCTTAACCCGATCGACCCCTGTAAAGAGCGGAAATCGTTTCGAGACCCCAGCAGCGTATTACTAAACAAGTGGCTTAATGATTTTCTGCAACACTGGCTTATCCTATCATCCCTTTCATGCCCGCGCCCGTTAGAAGCTCCACGAGGAGCGTTTAGTGCTGCTCGTTAGGCTCCATTCACGTTAAGCACGCAACCATCGTCTTCCGATACTGCTCGCAGCGATGATCACTCTGTCTCGTAATATAATTCCAATTATCCCGTTAAAATATTGCCTAATAACGCCTGGAACGATGCAACGTTGCGTACACCGATCGACCCTTAACCTACTTCCCCTCCACGCCCGTTCGTCACCCAACAATGTTCCTTTATCTGGCGATCGTCGCGCAGAGTCGCATGCAACCGCCGCGGAAACGCCGGATCTGTAAGGAAAAAGTGGCTCAAGGTTGGCCGCGACGAATCTATTATCGGATTCGCGTAATATCCCTCCGCTCGCCCCGGCGTCTCCCCCGTAAAACAGCTAATTCGAATACGAGTCGGCCATTTACGAATCATTAGCCGCGATAACGCCACTGGTTATGTCCAGCGGGCATGAGTAATGGACGGGCGAGACGTCGTTCCCGCTTTATTCCGATCGACTAATAGATATTAATGAGCCAGCTGTTCGGTCGCGCTCCGCCAGTCGCGACTAGGTGTGGTCAGGCATTCTCGATCAGAAAATTTGATTAATATTCAGTGGCTGGAGTTGTGCAGAGACTGTGTCACTACAGTAGCAACGAAATTAAGTGGCTACTCGTGCCCACTGAGCGAGTATACAGCGTCATAGCGGGCTGGATGCTCCTGGGAGGCTGTTCCTCATCTCTTATTCCATCTGCAGCCAGAGACTCATGTTACTTCCTTTTCCTCGGGCAGGAAGGGACGTCGATGCGGTGGAAGTCATGGTTAGCGTTATTGGAAATGGCTGAAGTGGTCCTGGGGTGGAAATTCATTTTGCCTGGACTCTTCTGGGATGATCCACGATGCTGAGTGATGGTTAGACGTTGTGGTACGTAGCTTGGTGTAGATAGCTTCTTTTGCGACAGTGAGTAATTGATAGAATTCACGATCACTGCGTAATGAAATAAGGAATCTTCAAAGATGTTGCCTGTCCTCGGCGACACACAGGTCGATAATTTATTCATGGAAAGGGGTCTCGAAACTTCCCTCTGTTCGCAATCGGAATGGGCAAAAAGAAGAAGCAAAAAGTACATCCTGAAGAGGAGAGTGGATAGGGAACTCGGTAAAGGTTCTCTGAATACCGGTAATCTGCCATTCCATCAATCTTGAGCCATGAGAAAGCGGCAGACTGGATTTGGCAGCTCGACGTTGCTCCTTCTTCTGCTGTTCTTAGTCTCCTGCATTTCTTCTGTATCATTATTTCTGGCCCACTTTGCGGGTCCTTCCATCCTCCACTGTTACATACACCTCTCTTCATCCCTTCTGCTTTTTCCACTATTCTCATTCAGGATATCGTTCTTCTTCATCCCGTCCTCCATCTGTTTATACTCCAAGCAGACCATTAAAGCCTCCCTATATACCCCAGAAGGAAGTAGTCATCACTGTTGAACTAATTAAGCAACTTTCCCTCAGCAAATTTTAGTATCACTGCTTCTACACTTTGCATAATCTGCGTTTTACATAGTTATGCACCTTCAGACTCCTGCTGCAGCTGTCTACGCCAGTCGAACGTTAGAATGCTTCTAAAAGGACGAGGCTCGCACCCAGAGGCATCCAGCAATAATATTTCCAAGATACTTCCTTCCCCTTGATCGCAACAGAAATTACCCCTCCATCGCGTATATCAATTCGAACCGAAATTCGTTTAGAACGTTATTGTCAGCCGCCCACATTGTCTACTGAATTAATACGCGACTCCGTTGGCATCCACGGCGTAATATCAGATATTCTCGTTACCTCTCGCGGCATGAATAATCAGAAGCAGAAGCTGCGTTCGCCTGTATGCATCCAACAGTTAATATTCCCAAGCAGGCTGGAATCGCGTATGTAAATCTTGACTCGAGGCAGCGTTCCGTGCTGCAGGCACTCCCACGTGTGCAACACGCCGTTTGCTCGGAAATCGAGACCTCGATTTTCTAATGAATCGTGCGTCGCAGACCATTCGTCGAGATCGTCAAAGGGAACGAGCTGGAATTTAACATCCCTGAGTCCTTCTTTGGACGGCTGATAAGTCAACGTCGCTAGCTGGAACGGCTTCAGATTGATAAATCCCGCGAAAGGGGTCCTGAGATTGACTGACAGGCTCGTATGAGCTGGATATAGTATGCTGAATACAATTACGGACGGTGGTGAACATTTTAACAGCACAATTGTGCGACTTGCGCTTAATCGGTCGTTACGGAGTTTAGATGCTTCGGGTGTCAATCGAGTACCTCAGCTGATTACTTGGAAGACTGATTGCTTACGATATAGACAGACGACTGATTGATGACTCGCGTAGAACTGGTTAACGGACAACCGAATGTTTGCAAGCTTTCTGAGCGATTAGTGACTGGAGACTGATTGGTGGCTAAGTAGAAGCATGAAAGCTTCCAAGGATCTTTATAAACGGGATACTTTACAGTACCTAGAAAACTTGGTTCAGGAAGACATCTACAGCTTTCATCTATCATTCCTTAAAACGTTATCAGCTTTTTAATTAGAAAGACACTGAAACTATCCTCCTTGAAATTGTATTCACTCGTTAATAAATTGTTCGATCATTAACTGCGAATTGGAAACCTAAAGACTGATTTCACCCCCCCCCCCCCCCCTGTTTCGAATATTCTAGGTAGACGACACCTCTGTTTTCGCTAAACGAACCTCAAATCCCCGATATGGAAATTTCATTGAGGTGTCTCGAGAATAGCAGATTCTCTGCCGGCAACAAACACCCCCGCGACGGGGGTGGCAGAAGCGATCGGTTCGCAGCATTATTCGAGATGCCCTGCTGTTGCTGGAGCACGTACGTTTTCAAGTCTGAAACCCGTGGACATCCACAAACATCAGGGAAGCGAATTCCTGGCGATTTCGAGGAGATAGACGAGCGGACAGACCCGCTTCCATCGCAGATACCGTGGAATTGACGTAAAGAGAAAAATACCCATCGGAGGAGGTACACGAGGAAATAGAGACGCGACGGCTGCACGTGGGATTGAAACTAAATAAACCAAGGAAACGTCCAACGGTATGGGGACGTCGAGATTTCCGTTTGGTTCTGTCTATGAAGAAGCGCGTCGAGGAAGACACTTTCATGTTGAGCATTTCACGTCACACTTGTGTTGGGTCGATGTTTATAAATCTGCAGTCTGACAGAAATAAACGGAGCCAGATAAATTGCTATTGGCGATTTCAATGGAAGAAAGTGTATCTTCTAATTATTATTATAGATAGGTACTTTGAGCAATGTATTGGCGTTCAAACTTGGAATTAAGAAGTTCGATAGTGTAGATTCTTGTGAAAGAATTCTGATGAAAGGAATCGGCAGGGAAATTCTGCTGATCTGTTCAACCTTATAGTGCTCGACACTATTTTTCGCCGATCCGTCACGCGACAAGTTAAAAGAAATTCATGTAAAGTATATAGTGTATCATCTGATACATAGATAGCATTGTTGTAAATTATCAGTTATGAGTTAGAAGACGATGGCGTACTGATTCAAATTTAAGAATGAGTAAATAAGTGATTATTCAGAGCGACATATTTTTTTGCCGATAGTTCTCTGTTCAACAGCCGCCTGGACTTGTAACATTCAATACCCGTTTCTTATAGATTTTTGTACGCTGAATACGAATCCGCAAACCGTTTCATCGCCATCACCCTCAGTTTTTGAGAAATTCGATTTTGAAAAAAAATGCAAATTTTCAACTCTGAACATTTGGTTTAGTTCAATCAGTAATAGTTACTCAATTGGTTGTTCCGCCAAATTATTCTATGAACCATTCCGAATGCAATGATATAATTTATTATGGCATTATGAACATTTAAATATATTTACACAACTATAAAAGGGAAAAGGACATCCGAAATGCACAAATTTTTTAGATATCTTTCAATTTATTTAAAAAACTAAGGGTCTAGGACAAAATCTGACAATTCCACGCGATGTAGCAGACATTTTTCCTCCGGAAAACATCAACAGTAATTGTAAACCACATTTTGTTTTCAATACAGAAACGAAATGGTTTGGCGAAACGTGCGGTGCCGACTGTTTCGCTGAGCGGCAATGGATACGCCCGCCGCCGTCGAGTACCACTGCCTATTTCGTTTCTGTATTGAAAACAAAACGGGACTTACGATTGCTGTTGATGTTTTCTGGAGGAAAAATGTCTGCTGCATCGCGTGGAGCCGTCAGATTTTATCCTAGACCCTTAGTTTTTTAAATAAATTGAAGGATATCTGAAAAATTGGTGCATTTCGGGGGTCCTTTTCCCTTTGATCGTTGTTTAAACATATTTAAATGTTCATAATGCCATTATAACTTATATCGTTGTATTCGGAATGGTTCATAGAATAATTTGGCGGAACAACCAATTGAGTAACTATTACTGTTTGAACTAAAAAAATGTTCAAATTTGAAAATTTGCATTTTTTTCAAAATCGAATTTCTCAAAAACTGAGGGTGATGGCGATGAAACGGTTTGCGGATTCGTATTCAGCGCACAAAAATCTATAAGAAACGGGTATTGAATGTTACAAGTCCAGACGGCTGTTGAACAGGGAACTATCGGCAAAAAAAGATGTCGCTTTGAATAGTCACTTGTTTACTCATTCTTAAATTTGAATCAGTACGCCATCTTGTTCTAACTCATAACTGATAATTTACAACAGTGCTATCTATGTATCAGATGATACACTATATACTTTACATGAATTTCTATTAACTTGTCGTGTGACGGATCGGCGAAAAATAGTGTCGGGCACTATATCAACGGAGAAATGGGTTGTTCCGTTGTTTGAGAATAATTAGATTTACAGGTCTCCTAGAATCGACGCGTAAGACCGTGTAAAGAGAGAGAGATCGCGTTACAATTTGCCGCGCGAGTCACGCAAATGGATCGTAAATTCAAGTAACCCGGCTAGAGACAGAAGAATTACTGGTTCGCGAGTTACATTAACCGATGACATTTACAGAAACGGGTCACGAGTTATTGATGTATCGCGAGGGAGAGATTACAGGAATTACCCTTGAACGAGAAATTACATTTGCCACGTCCTATCTCGCGAATTATCTACACGTGTCGCTAATTTCATCGCGAGAGTGAAACTAACTGAGGAAAGAGAAACGAGTCGCGCACGATTACATGAAATAAAGAGCATTCCACTGGCAACCAATTATGCCCCTGCAGCTGCTTGCGAAATGCTGAAGCGTAAATGGCCCGCCATCCATCCGCCTTCAGTTTCTCCGAATAATCACCAGACTAATGAGGTCCCCGTTAGTTTTTTTAACGAGCAGACAAACATTTCGTGCCTTAGTTACGAGAGATATCCAATCTTTGAGAAAACGCAGACGCTTCTGGTGCGGCCATGCGTCAACTCCGCCAGCTTGCATTGCGCATGCAGCTGTAAATCGCGCGATTACTAGATAATCTGGGTAGAACGTGGTCTAATGCGGATAATTGACTTGGATTATGAGTCAATACGAAGGATAATTTCACTGAATGGTTCAGTAAATCCCTGGCAAATTGGATTATCGACTAAGAAAACTACCATGAATCGTAGCCTCTATTCATTTCCCTAAAATATTAAGAATTCACATCTTACCAACCATTTACTTAACCCTTCGTGGTCACACGAGGTGTATATCACCCCAGGAAATTTTCGAGTACAAATGTCGCGCCTTTACGAATTCAAAATGAATTTAAATCTTAAATATTGAAAACTAAAAATTTGGTGAATTTTAACAAAAACAAAAACACAAGTAGTTTTTCAACTACAGATTTCATCACAACAAAATTTACATTTCTAGAAAAATACTATTAGAGCATGATTGTGCGGATATTACGAATGTACAATTATCACTCAAAAGTTAAAAAATTCAAAATTCCGAAAATGGTAACTAAAAAAATTACGCTTGGGTGCAGCCCCATGTGACCAATTTGTTATTATAAGAAGGTGTGACCATGAAGGGTTAATTCTCCTCATTTCTGAATTAATCTGTCGATACCTTCTTCACAGAAATTAATCGATTTACCTAACGATCCCACAGGAAACACGCAAAAGCCCAGTATTAGCACTTTCCATGTTATACTTGATTTATTATACTTGCCCCATATATTACTCGCTCTCCAGCCAAATATCGTCCCCGATACTTCATTTCTACGAGGCCATCGAACCAACCTACGTCCTACTTATAAAAATATCCCTTCCTTGTCCCGGGCTTCTCCGATATCGACGTTAGATATACGATTTATCGGATTCCCCTAGCGTTATTCCAATCTTCGATAAATCCGCTTTCATTTCACTCCCCGCTCCCTATAAATTCTCGCCGCCCGGGCAAAAATGTAGCTACATTTCCTCGCCGCTCATCCGTAGGTAAATAAAACAAAGGGGCAGGACGGCGAAAAAAGGTAAGAAGGGAGCGGTAATGTCGCGACGTCAGTTTCCCTGGGAATACGCATGCATCAGCTGCGCCGTGTCGCCCTGCGCCCGTAATGGAATGCGTCTGATGCATATCCGCCGGAGAGACAGAGAAGATATATGTACGTGCATTTTATATTACATATAAAGAAAAGGGAAAACGAGGAAGACGGATACGGCCCTTAATATCTCAATGCCATCGGTGGCATAGTGTTATCGACATCCCAGGCGACGACTACGATGCAGAATCCATTTCGCGGAAGCACCGCGGGAAGAGTCGCAAAACTTTACGACCCATGACTTCTCGCCTGATGGATCTGAAAAAAATGGCATGCGCCCTCCGAAAACCGCCCGCTGTTTGTCCTCGCCCCGGCGAAATTTTCCGCCACGCGACTGGAATTCCTATTACCCTCGTATCCCAGCGGCATCCGCCATTCGAATTGAAAGTCAGATTTTCGACGGAGAGACGGCGGATTTTGGGAAACCTAGACCGCGGGCAAATAGTGCGCAACCGTGATTCTTAATAATCATATCAGCGGTCTGTTTGAAGTTAGTATATACCACCTACGTAATATCATTCATTTCGTGAAGAATATTATCAACGATCCTTCTTATTATTTATTAATTATTGTGGAATCGTGTTAACCTGTTCGACGATGTTGGCATCAGGTGTAGCACCTGTCGCAGTCATCTGATTGCAAAAAGAAGAAAATTTTCTTGAAGTTAAGTAATTTACGCTGGGACTGGACCTAAAATTTTAATTTCAGTTTGTATTTATAATAGTTTTTTCGTCGATATAAAGAATAATATGAAAAATTTGTCTAAAGAAAAACCTTACTTTTTCTTTCAAACGCTATAACTCTTTAAATTTTTCATTCTTTCTCTTTAAAGTGGACCAATCCCAGCGTAAACTATCTAACTTTAAGAAACATTTATTTTTTTTACAACCAGATGACTGTGATAATTAATAAATAATAAGAAGGATCGACATAAAAAAATATTTTCTGCAATTTGAAGATGCCTCCTTATATCCTAGAAGAGTTTAATCCAATATGACCAACAGTTTTTTAAAAAAAATTCTCAAGTATCAGTTACTTTTGAGGCTGTTAAATGAGAATCCCCCCCTTAAGTTATCATTCTCAGAAACTCACCCCCGTGGCAGCTACAAACATACGCGCTCGTACTCCCCTATCCAACCTTCTTTCCAAACAATTGGTGCACTCTCACTCGTATAATATGCCTCTGATCTCGGCTGAATCTCTGGGTTAAAGACTGACCGCTAATACCTCGGGATTGTTGCGAAAGTGGACCGGCAGGCAGGCCGGCGAAAGTCAACTATAAAGGGAATAACGCGCGGAATCCCCCAGGCGGGTGGTTGCCGGCATTAAAACTTTGCAATATCCTTTATGGGGATTTAAGCACGTACATCCTTAACAATGCGTCAGGGTTGCACGTACCGCGGCCGTGCACCTCGATACACCAGCCAGCAGCATTGCATTACGCAGGAATGCATGAGTAATTATGCATTCTTGTATCCAGGCTTTATGAGGTTTACGAGTTAACGTGCCTCGCACGTGCTTGCCAGGCATTCACGGCGAGCATAGTTGCTTGGTTTCGGCTGCAAGATGCGCCATCGGGTCTCGAGTTTATAGGGGAAATTTCGTGACTCCGTTGCGCTCGCCGCCACGGGGAACGAATACGTGAACAGGTGCACGATTGCGTTCGCAGATTCTCCTTGGAACGAAGGATTTCCGTTAAGTTTTCGTGGATCGACTCTGAGGAAAGGTGGGCGGAAAGATTTGTATGAAATTTGTTGGTATTCGATTATTGGGCATTACTTTGCATGTTTCGTGAACCAGGATAGGAGTTTCACTTAAATCTTTTGTTTATTAAAGTTGCCAATTTGGAGTGCAATTATTGTGGTTGATTGGGTGGTTTATTGGGAGGGAAATAGAAAGCTTTAGAGGTTCAGAAGTATATAAATTAGTGAATCAGTGGAGAGGAGATGAGAATTATATTGGACAGTAGTATAAGTCAGTGAGAAGTCAGACGTGTTAGTTGCAAATCGTCGGCGATAGTGCAAAACCGCGTATGAGCAGTTTGTAAATACCGCGGATCTGCATTCTACCGATTTTACAGGAGGAAGAGAAAACTTAATATTTTAGCCATTTTAAGAGATTTCTTTGACTGAACTCTTTTGGGACAGTTTTAGCACTCCTTGTAATAAATACTAACATCAATGGTGTGACTTTTAAAAAAAAAAAGCGAAACAGCGCTTGGCAACCGTGGGCGCGAAATCTCAATTTTGACGACGAAATGTACCTATCTACCCTAGCTATAAGCGGGGAAGTTGAAGGGTTCAGCAGTATAAAAATTGAAGTTAAGGGAATTAAGGAGGTTGAATAGTTATTTTCACCCTGGACAAGTGGAGACACATTTTCTTTGAATTAACCAATGCCTCAGAAAACTAATGCTCTTTGATATGATGGTGTTTAAATTTTCCTCAGATTTTTCTCGAATAAAAGGGAATCGAAAAGTTCATCTTTTCAAATTGTAATCACACGTTGGGAATCGACATGTCACACTTGGCGATACGAGAAGCAAGAAGGAAAAGAAAATGTTTCACATACATTCAGATGACTGGTGTATTGCACAACAAAGAACCGTAAGCAGAACGAAGAAAATCTTATCACGTGCCTTTTTGCTTCGAGGCAGACCTTGACAGTCGCTTTCACGCCTCTAAAACTCAGCTTTCGACAAAGAAAAAGAGACAAGAGAGGATCCTAAAATCTTCTCCAACGTCAGTCTTCCATTCTTAACTTTCTCTTGCCCCCATTTTCTATATGCAGGCCAACGTCTATCTGCGTAATCTATCTATCCATTCATTCGTCTTCCTCCCTGCTAGCACGCCGCTTCTTTTCATTGAGTTTTCCAGCCCATCTCGACAGGCTTCCACGAGAAACTTGGAGTGTGGCGTTAGCTTCGCTGCAACCTGCAGGTGCCTCTGCTTTTCTCCGGGACACGTGTGTCGCTTTAAAGCTCCCCCGTAATCGCGTTTAGCGAACGAAAGCAGTTTTTGGTGAAATTCCTGCGCACCTGGGCTAACCGAACGAATTTCGGATTTAAAATTGAAGTGTGCTCACGTCAGAGAATTTTTTCATCCCCTTAATTAGCGCGTGAGTTTGGAACGTTTCTATTCACTTAGAATTTGAATTCATTAAAATTATCAAAGAAATTTAGAGGGTGAGGAAAATCGGGATCTGATCAGTCGGTATACTATGAGAGTTCCATGCCAGGGCGAGGGGGATGACATCACAGGGGACAGGGGGGTAACGAGTTCGTACCACAGGGGATGTAGTGGGAGCAAGGTTAGATTTGGCGATAGGCGTAATTTTGTATATGGCACTGTATCTCACTTTTTTTGCGGTGGCGTAATAGAGTACACGTTTACTCGAATACAGGTAAACCCTAGTACACGTTTACTCGAATACAGGTGTACCCTAGTACACGTGAACCATTGGTCCGCGTGAACCAGGGTACGCGTGTAATCTAGTACACCCCCGCAAAAATGCGGTACAGCTTATGTACAATTATCCTCACCACCAACCCTTGTGTGTGCAGCGCCATCTAGACCTAAATGTCCCCTCCCCCTGTGACGTCATCCCCCTCGCCGTGGTCAGGAATCTCTCATAGTATAACTATTCTGATGAAATTGCGTTGTTTGATAGTGCCCTAATGGACACTAATATTAGACACGTAGATGATTTTAAGTGACCAAAATTATCTGTGGCAGGAATTTTGGCAATTTAAATTTAAATAAAAATTGCAGGAGGATAAAACAAATATATATTAAGCCAGGTTCGTAAATCGATTATCTTACTTTCGTCGATTGTCACAGTAACGATGTAAAATTTTCCGAAAACACCACTAAACGTGTGTAAGCGAATATTTTGCGGTGCTCGCGAATACCTTACAGCGTCCCGCCATAATTGCGTGCCGCGTCGCAATAAATACCCGCCCAGTCGTTTATATTAATTCGTATTAATTAGCTGGAGCAAAAATGTTGTCATGTAGATCGTAATCTGTATTTATGGTGCCTGCATTTCTCCCTTTGCATTTCTAACGAGGACATTTCTCACAATTAAATGTCCCCGAGACACCCACCGAGCCAACAATCCTTCACAAAAAAGAAATAAAAACGAAATCAGGATTAAATAAGAACAGAGCATGGTAGACCCTTCCTTAAATGCAAACTTTAAGGAAACTACAAATCCGCTAATTCTGCATCGCGCCAATAAATACCTTAAGTTCGCGTAATTAAATTACTATTAAACATTACGTGCGCCTGAAAGCGTCTAAATGTTTCCCCACATTAATCCAACCACGACCCATTTCATAAACGCCGCTAAATATACCTTCCGCAATTACATCGATCATGCCATTATATTCCGAGCCCGAGATCGTATTTGCAGAATCACTAACCCTATACCGTCGCTACTGGCCCGTATCGAGTTACTCCATCGACGGCGAATTTACAGCGTGGCCAAATTTACGGCCAGACTCGGTTCGGTTTTAAGCGGCTTTGCCCGCTGCCACGGTGCTTTAGAGTCTTCCCGGGGAGCAGCCGACCCTCTAACTCAGGTCTGGCAAAGTGAACTGGAAGTATCGATGAACGACGAACGACGAACAAATTCCCTCCGCCGACAAAAGTACGCCACGCGATCCCCAGAGCGCCGCAAGCATGGCCGCCCAGAAGCCGAGTTCCTCTGTTCGACAAAAGAAATTGCCTCGCCAACGATTCACCAACGGATCCGGGCACTTCGCAGCGGTGAATAAGAATAACCAGCAATCACTGTTCCAACAAAAAGCAATCACGTATTTCTGGGTAATTGACAATCGAGTTACAAGACGCGGGACAGGGAAATCCTCTCGCTGATATTCCCGCGCATAATGCAGCGTCGCATAAAGCGTCTTACCATAAGACTCTTACGATCCACCGTGGCTGACTTTTTCGAATGTCATCCCCGGGACGCTGGTTTTGCGCGGGTACTAGGGTAAACTTTGGAGAAACTTTCGAGTATGATAAAATTATGCTCGCTGGGTAATGTGCGAACGAAGAGATTCTGTGGACCATTTCTGTCGCTGGTGGTAAACAATTAACGAGTGACAGAGGGGCGTAAAAAACAGACGGCGAAAGCGACGGCGAAAGGCTCGTCCAACTGTGCAGACCTCCACGAAAGTTTCGAGCGAGGAAAATTAATTAACTGACACGTAGCAGTCGCTGTAGTTCTAGAGCCAGCTAAACTTACGGCTCGAATGCATCGTATTTGCATAAATGTCTGACCGACAGGCAGCTCGCATTTAAAAAACAAATACGTCCAATTTATATGCGTTTTCGTGGCCGTGCCGAGACCGAGTTTCACGTGGACGTCAAACACTTTGCAACTGAGACTGTGCAGCTTGTAAATCGACGACGATTTCGTACACGAGTTCGATAGCAGACATTGAGAATGCGCCACGAATTTGGATTGCAAAATCGATGTTCGTAGAGAGATATTTTTAAATAGGAAACGGTTTCAGCTGAAGTGTTTAGGAGACTCTAAAAATTTTCTTCTCAGGCAAACGTGAATGGAGTTCGCAAGCTCTTTGCCTCTAGCGTTTCCAAGGTATAATTACGCTATAAAGTATCCCTATTATCGATTAATTCTAACCCCTGGAGTCTGGCTTCTAGAATTCACGATTCCCTTAATTATATTCTGTAGATGATATGTGTTCCACGGTAGTAGATATTTTTTCGTAAGTTTCATTAATTTTCGTTAATATTACGAAGTGCAGCCTTGGTAATTATGGAATTCTGTGGGATTAAATGCAAGTAGTTTCATTTATGGATAATATGAAATGCATTTTGGAATATCTTGAATTTTTATGTTTTCTGTACTCATGAAAGTACCTTCAAGTATTTAATATTATTAAAAATACAGGATGTTGCCTGCAGAAACTGACTTTATGACCCTCAGTATTTTTTCCAATCGGAAGTGATTCGTTTTCATTCCGAACATTAGAAACCCCTTCTGGAAATGAAACCGCGAAGCAACGAAGAGAAACGGTAACCGTTTGTCAGCATCGGATTACTAACGACTGGAATGCCGTGGCATTTTGGCGACTGTTAAAATGAAAAATTGATGGAACTTCGAACGTTTATCATTCATCCTGCTCTTGGCTTCGTCACTTTGACCGTCGAAATGACGGATGACCTATGAAAGCAGCTTCTATTGCCGAATTCCTCCTGCAAGAATAGCTCGAATAGCTCTTCCAACCACTGCGACAATTTTCTCAGCTCTCTTATAGATCCAGATAAAAATACAACAACGTCTGAAGTCGATTAGGCTCGGAAGAAAAACAGAAAATTCGGGAAGAAACTGCCTCGGAAAATAATACGTCTGCGTTGTGTCATAAACAACAATATTCAAGGGGAGGATGAGGTAGCGTGATTCGGATACGATAGTCACTGGATATTCGATAAGAGTATCATCACTTTGATGCAGAGGACTTCAGCAACTCGATCCTCGAACCGCGTTCCGAATCTCTGTAGCTGCCGAACATCTAACTTCTCTCCGCGTGGCAATTATTCCAATAGCCTGGGCCACATGGTGCATTGCGTCGAATCCCCATGACTTTTCGCCTTAAAGTATGGAATCCCGATAACGCCCCACTGTTCCGTAACTTTCCACGAGTCCCCATTGTCGTTGTCTTCAACTGCGAGCTCGTTTGGCTGCTAAGTGCGCGACTACGATCACTGCCGTGACCCTACATTTTCTAATACGCGTTACGATTTCCAATCTAGAAGGAATTTATATGCCAGAGATAATCCAACGTTTCCCTAACTGCAGGCTTAGATAAAGGTACTGCGCCATCGTTTCGAAACTCGTCTGTCTGAGACCTATTAGGGTTGCTTACGGCAAAAACGATGGGGGCAGCGACGGGGGATGAAGTAACGATGAGTTTCAAATGGAAGGCAGTAAAAAAATGGCAACTTTATAAAGGACTCATATTTGTAAGCGACGATAATTAAATTCCATGATACTTCGAATTTTTCTATTTTAATCTAAAATCCTAGTGCAACTTTCTCGATCGTTTCTTTTTGCATGTTCTACATTTCCGTTCCCGATGCGAGTTCCTTGCCACATCCAAGCCACCGAATGGCCGCAAGGTGGACGCGCTCTTCGCGATAAAACAGGAGGTTCGAGAAACTTCCTTCGACTTCGTGTGCACGTCGAGAGGCATCGTTCCCTGGCAAGTTTACAGCCACGTGCAAGTCGAACGAGGTGGCCTGCGAAAATTTCTTTGGCCTTCGGAAACAAGAAGTTCCCTTCCATCGGAATGCAGTGCAGACCTGAGTGCCTCGCGAATAATTTCGCACCGGAAAGAGAACTTCTCCAGGCATTCGGCCCGTTCCACGACAGCCAGCCGCAGTCTCGTTTATCCATCGCGAATGCCTCGCGGAACTTCCATTGATTCGAGTGGAAGACTCGGCAGAGTTGCTTTTATTTTCGACGGGCATCGCCGTGAATCGGAAAGTTAAGCCAACTAGCTGCATCGAGGAAGATCGCTCGAAAGCCGCTTTAAGGTTTCCTGCTGGGAAAATACTGCAACTTTCTCAAGCCCATTCATTCCGTTTCGTACTTCTCTCTTTGGCACCTGCTCGAATCTTTCCCTCGATACAAGCTTTCACGCGAAACCGCGGTCTGCTCTAGTCGAAAGGAAGCTCCGAAGCGTCGACATTTTCTCCGCAGTCTTTGATCGACGGAGGAAAATAAGGTGTATACGAGGAATTAGCTGAAAGTGTGCTTTGAGCTTTACTTTGTGCTCGATGAAACATGGTGTGTTACTTTGAAAATATCATGGGGAACTTGGACACTGATAAGAGAATGTAGCGATGAATAGTGAGAGGCGATCGAGTTTGGAGGAGTTTGCTTCTAATAGAATTTTGGCGACGCTGGATTGTTTACATGAAAGCGTGAGAAAATATCTCAGAAGATGAACTGCAATTATGGTTTGACAGTTTTTAAAACCCGTTTTCCTTATGAATTTGTAAAATTTGAAAATAGGTTTTTAAATGTAAAAAACGGTTGTAGGTACTAAAATGAAATAATCTGAAAAAATTACTGCCTGGGGCACAAGTATATTGTAGTAAAAATTTACGACAAAACTAATATATGCATGAGTTCATATTTCCTGAAAAAAATACTAAATGAAATAATGATTTATAATTTATATTTTGTACGGATTTTAGTTATTTTAGGTGTTTTTATTTGGTTTTGTAAGGAGTATATTTTATTTTGTTATATTTGTGTCGTTCCATAAATATTAAATGAACTGCAAAATTGTACGGATTTTAACAGTTTTCGTTTTTAATTATTTAGTTGGTTTTGCATAGATAGAGAATATTTCCATAAATATTAAATAAACTGAAACATTTTAAAATAAGTTTAAATATTTTTTACTGTATTAATTATATTTTACTTTCATTTGCAAAAATTCGAAAACCCGTTTTTGTATAAACCCTACCTGCAATTGAGGAATCAAACAAGGTATTCCACTTTGAATTAATACTGTGATTTGGTTTCCTTCATCGGGAACAAAAGTGTTCCAGCGGTATGAAGAATAAATCCACGTCTATTGAATGTTCGGCAGATGTTAGGTAAGAGATTACGTGCAAAATTTGCGGAGTTGCGACGTTCCGATGTTTCCTCGCGTAATAGAGCTGGCAGAGGGGTTCATATTTATGAAAGGGGTGATTTATGAGGCGCTTAATACGATTTCCCCCTATCAAAAAATATGTTCAGTGTCATATAACACGGATCCCAGTTCCTTTGCATAAGTTTAGTTTCACGTTAACACGAGTCCCATTGTTTCCGTTTGCTTTAATCCTAATTTGTATTCCCATTCGTAAAACTACTTTGACAATCGATATTAAGCAAATTACCAGTTACCATTCCCTGCAAATATCGTTTCGAATCCCACCACTTCCTAAACACTCAAAACTACCAAACACTGCCGCAAACTCCTCGAATATTTAAATGATATTATCGCCCTCCTAGCACGGTATTTCTCTACGTATAATTCAACCAGTGACAGATGGGACATAAAGAGGGTCTAGATCGGGGCAATAAATAACAGGCTCAGTTTCGCTCGGCTGCATTCGAACCTGAAGTAACTAACTAGAACAGCAACTATCCAACTTGAACTTCCGATTGATTGCCGTGCTCCAATTTTCGCCAATAGCAACCCCTATTTCCAGGGTATTTTAATGAGACAAAGCTCGCCCCCCCCCCCTGTTCACGACCCTCGTTTCAACGTAGCCTAGAAATTCTGCCGGTCACGTTTAAGTATAATCGAATCTGCATCAGCGAAAAACTGAACCGGACTCGATGGGCTCCACTTATAAATTCGGTGGGGCGCTAAATAACGACGCGGAGCAATTTTGACCGAAACAAAACCGGGCAGCTCGTAGTTCCAGCGTCACGTTCGAACAGAAGCACGGCTCGCTCGGCTTTAAATTCAGTTCGGCGCTGTTTCATGTCCGCTAACTGTATTCGGACACGAACTAGCCACGTTTGCGCGGAACTTTCCTCTCCGGCACACTAAAATAAGACAACCTATTCAATCTTGCACGGCCTCACAAAGGCGTGACACGACCAAGTTCACCGTTATTTGGCTGGCTTGAATTTCATGCTGGCTGCACTGAAACTGCGGTTAACTACCCTCGCGATTGCAGCGCCATCTCGAGTGGCTGCTGAAGTCAGTGGAAATTTCGGTGGGATACACTGCGTTAATGAGGAACGTAAAGGAACGAGAACGACTAAGAAATACTACACGGCACACGTTCGATTCGTTGATCACTTCAAAGTATACGTAGAGGAGGGACAAATAAAGAATCATTATAGGAGTATCGTTTTAATTAATATTGCAAGCCTCACCTAGACATCAATTCGTGTTGAAATAAATTGTCGACGAGGAATTCGTTGGGTGCTGGTACAGCGACGTTCACGAATGGCAACTCCGCCTCAGTCTGCTGTGCGACGTTAACAGCTCTTTCAGGGAGGATCTGTTGACAGAGGAATGTTCTCAGTTTCGCTCCTTTGAAGATCCATAATCGGAGAAGTCAAGTTTGCTGTGTATTTGCATCGTGCAAACAAGATATAGGAGACACTGTTTGAGTAGAAACGCGATCGTGGCATGAAACGTACAAGAAGTGTTAAATTAACAGGGTAGGAGATGGAGTGAAATTTAATCGTAAACATTTCCATAATGTATACAGGTTCTAAGCTCCTTGAAACTCTTTGCACTGGCATCGCCATAGCTTAGTTAGCTTAGTACTTCTGTAAGGATTAATTTATTAATTTTAGTATTAGGTACGTTCGAATTTCATGACCATTTGGTGAAGAGATTTGGGGAATTGTTATGCTTGTCTCTAATAATAATTAATTGGAACTACTAGTAGTAGTAGCAATATTCCTAAAATAACCAGAAAAAAAACATTAAAATTCAAGACATTTTTAGATAAATTTTTTATAATTTAGATAGATTTTTATTTTCCTTATCCCAGCTTTGATGGAAAATGTAAGTGAACATAGTAATATTATCGATATCAACCCGTGGAAGTAACAGATTCTATGGTACCAGTAATAATAACCAGAATAACGAGGAGCTAGTAGTATAGCCTATACATAGTCAGACGTATCACACGCGGTTAAATTCAAAGCTATATTACTGTCTTTATTCGCACATACCATACTTCTTCGATTTATATACCCCCTATTCCCCAATGCAGAACACAATTTCTCCAACAAACACCAGAAAAATTCCCAAATTTTTCAAAATTAACGCATCACATTCCCCAATACAGAACACAATTTCTCCAACAAACTCCAGAAAAATTCCCAAATTTGTAAAAATTAAAGCATCACATTCCCCAATACAGAACACAATTTCTCCAACAAACCCCAGAAAAATTCCCAAATTTGTAAAAATTAAAGCATCACATTCCCTGAAACACACTCACTCAACCACCAAGCCCACCATTTGCCTACATCCTAACAAAATCAAATTCTATGATACTAATTCCATCCACTCTCCACCCCCCCCCACATATTCACGAGAATTTCCCCAAAAAAATTATTTCCTCCCTCGGTCGCAAGTACTCTAATTAAAACAAAATTTTCAAATCAGCATCGGTTCTCGCAGATCTGGAAATCCAATCTTGGACAGAGCGACCCTCGCGGAATGAAGTAGATGTTTGACGAGGATTATGATCGCAGAGAGGAGATGCCTCCCGTTAAATAAAACTTCGGTGGCCGGCGCAATCTCTGAGTCCCGAACGAGGAACGTGACGAAACTGAATGTGCCGCCCAGCTGGGTGCTGACGAGTCCGGCCGAGAATAAAAATTTCTCATCGCTAGGCAACGTTGCTCGCCGCGTTTTATCAACGCAGGATCGTGAGAAAATTTACGGTTCGGATTGCTTTCCGACATCGTGAGATAGAGCAAACGGATTCGTTTGGCCTCGGGCGTCCGTAGGCGCAGCTGTCGAATAAATCAAACATCCTCGCCGTTTCCTCTCGCCGTAAATTAATGCGTCCTCCTCCCTTGCGTTAATAATTCCGCGAATTCGATTAGTTCTCGCGGAACGACGCGTAACCAGAACAAATTAACGCACTCCGCTGCCGATTAAATCAATGCCGAGGGCTGGTAGATTCTGCTTTCGATTAGGGTGCCACTTTTTTCGCTGCCTGTGGGATACGTGACTTGATTGCTTTTTAGAAATATTGGCTCTCTTTATTTTCTTGATAGTGAATGATAGTAATGTATTTGTGCAGAAGGTGCCTAGAGGCGGCCGCAGATCGTTTATTATACGAAAAATTTTGACTAATAAATATAATAATCAAAACTTTTATGATGATTCTTAATGATATAATTTCTTTTCTCATTTAATTTTTTTTTAAATTATCCAACGCTGGTTTTCGAGATAAAAATTCATAACTACCACCCAGTTTCACGAAAATAGGGAAAATTGAAAAATTCAAGGTCCCGTATTTTATAAACAAATTCGAAATCAGAATAATGATGAGTTAAACCCCCCCAATTTCACGAGGATTACAACATAATTAAATTAATAAGGGCGGCAATATTGTTCTCGAACCTGGACGCCCAACAACCCAGGAACAGCCCTGGTGATAGACAGTGAACGTCTGTCGAAGCGTTTCGTTGGAAACAGGAATTTTCGAGCTGCCTTTGTAAAAAATTAGAAGTCTTTAGATATATCGTTTTCCTATCGGTGGGCTATGATTTATCGCGCCGATCGAAGGCGGAAATGTAGCAATAATTTACTTCCCCGGCGTGACGTTTTGACAGTGGAAGTAATTGCGCCACGTTTGATACGGAAAGTGAACATTTTTCTTGCACGCAACGCTTTTGAAAATAATCTTTACGGATGTAGAATAAAATCAATGCTTCAGACCGGAACTGTTGTAACAGACTACATCAGCTTTCACTTTTTAGACAATAAAATAATATAAACCACAAAGAACGTCCTCTGTCTACAAAACAATTAAACTATATTGTGAAAATATTGTTCTCTTACTAAACATTATTCCACCACTATTGGATGACTTCATTGCATTCATTTGACTTAAAAGTACGTCCCATTTTTTTAATTTCCCCACACACTTCGCCGCTCGAAATCCGTTAACGACACCCGAAAACACTTTCGCAGGACCGTGACGAGGAAAAAGTTTGTCACTTTCGCCTCACAATTTTTCTCCCCGCAGCATCTTCGTCGCCAAGAAACTTTCTCGAGAAGGATTGCTGCCCCGTTATGAGAGTGTTACAATCTTGTTTCTCTTTCCGCCCCCTCCCCCCCCCCCCCCGCCAAGCTACAATCTCGACTAGTAGAACTGGACAACGCAGTAAATGAAAGTCGCCAGCGAAGACATTCCCCTTTCTATCGTTGCACGATCCAGATCAGCCAAGAAATATAACCGCGAGAAGCGTACGTTTCATTAAAATATGCAAAGAATTCGGGGCAACGAGGCTATGAATTCGGTGAAGGAGAGTTCCCCTTTTTCCCGCAAAAAAAAAACGACTCCTTTTAGGCGAGATTCCAGTGAAAGCCGGAGAAAGCCACCGGAGCTCTCTTCTTACCAAGTTTGTGTACCAACAATGGATATTTTCATTTCGTAAAATCATTACCTTAGTAAGAGTGGCTTCCAACGTTTCAAGGAGGTGAACGAAGGGAAGGGAAAGGTTAAGAGAATCTTTCTCTCCTTGCCCCTTTTTACCACAAAGACATTTCCATTTCTCGCGGAGAAAATGGCAGGCTTCTTTTTTCCACAAGACTGTCGTTGCCACAGGTGCACTCTTTCCCTTCCGCGGTATCCCAGAGGATCGTGATTTCTAACTTGCCAGACTGTAATTCTCGCTCGAACTTCCTTCGCCGCTATTAAAACTCCAGTTGGACACGAGTAATGGACAGCCAGGGGTCGCGTAGTTTCTCGGACTAAGGGAATACATTGATTCTTGAAATGCGCCCTCGAAACGGTGACTTTTTTCGAGCTGACGCTCGTCCCATTTTTCAAGATCTTCCTCTCGGAAGGCGAAGGGAATCTTCTCCTCGCGGTCCCCGCATCTCGCGAGCGTCATCGCGCTACCGCATTTTCCGTATACTCGTTACCGTGATATATCTTCCCCCGTCTTTGACAGCGCAACAACGCTTGCACAGCGCGATGCACGCCAGAGAATACCCGCGATCTTCACTTCTTTCTGAGCTGTTCAAAATGCACGACGGAACGCGAACACCTGGCATTATTTACCGTGATGTTTCACTGCCGTCTGAAATTTTTCGGCGCCGTGCGTTCGCGGGCTTGCCGATCCACTTTTCAGAATAACAGATACACACGTTTTCGGGATAAAAGGAATATCCAATCTCTCATACTTCCTACTTCCTGATTTTTTAAACTTCCAAAATGCATATAGCGATAAGTAAAGTTAAAGATAAATTCACTCCCAATTCTAGCCGACTACATTTTCTTCGTTCAACTTTAATCGAAGCACATTCATTCCCCTGAATTAACTTTAATTGAGCCTTACTGTTTTCAGTAATTGCGTTCCATCTGCTCGAACTTCCCTTTCGAGCATTGTTCCAATGAAAATCGCGCAGCTTCTCCAAGAACGTCATCCCTCTTCGGGATGGTCGACACAAAGAGAAGCCAACTTCTCCCGTCAGGAAAGAAGGGAATAAATTTCTCATTCGCGGCATCCGCAGTGGGAAAGGAAGCTTTGGAGGGCCGAGATCCAGCTCGAAGAGCAGTATTGATCCCTCGAACTTCGCGATACTTGCACGTTCCGGACTTTTCGGAACCGCGGCAACATCCCCCTTCCAATTGTGTCTCGTTAACTGCGGGGACAGTTTGACTCCGCGAACTTTCGGAATGTCTACAGCCAAAGGTTCCCCTCCAACTTTTAATTTCCATCGCGTACTTGACTTGCACGAGCTCCATTCAAACACCACGACATGCACTTTTCAGGCAATTATCTCGAGCTCGACTAGAAACACGTTTTCTTTGGAGCGGAGCAGGTGCTCGTTAAACAATCCTTCAGAAGTGACTACAAACTGTAAGTGGAGCGTTAAGGGTAACTTGTACTTCCCGAGGAACCACGTTTCCAACAGATCACCGCTCGCATTCAAAGTCGCCCAAAAACCAAGCCATTTGTGTCGCCGGGAATAGTCGGGACGAGAAAATCGTTGCCTCGTCCATAACGAAAGCATCTTTCTCCGTTGTAATAACTAGAGCGCTTTGTCCTTTTGCATCGTTGGGAGACAGAGAACAAATAGTCAGCTAAGTCTGTTCAAGAGACTCCAGCAGAGCGTAAGGTGGCGTTCGTAAAAGTAAATTCATCGTGGCGAAGCTATCATGATCGTATCAAAGATGGAATACCATCAAGAGCTTTTTTCTTTGAAAATCCTCTTCGGGAAATCCCCAATCCTTCCCTCTGGTAGGTGTTTCGATTGAAAATAAGCGTCTCGCTTTAAGGCAGTGTTTCCCAACATTTTTTGAGTCGCGATACCATTTTACAATATTCGAATAACCTGCGAGCCCCGTCTATGTAAAGTAAGGTAAATATTTCCTTCCTAAAATTTATGAAAAATCAATGTTACGTCATTAATGAGAATACGGCAATGTAACCATATTAAAATAAATAAGTGCTAGAAATCGCCGACTAAAAATAACCGTGGCGACACGCCAGAAAACACTTCGCGATCCTCTGGTTGGGAATCACTGCTTTAAGAGAAAACTGACGTTTGGCTTTTATCCTCTTACGTTCTTTCGTAAATCTTTGGCTTGATGGGCACAAACATCGCGATTTTGAAATGCCTTATAGCTTGGGGTTCGATATTCTTTGGATTGGATTTAGGAACCAAAAATACCTAAGTATCACTTTAAATGACTGCTGGGGCAACATTGCTTCAAAATTGAAAACAGCAGCCCCGGTGGCGTTCAAATGGATTTTCTTACAGAACAGAGTTTATGAGCTCACGTTTCATTGTGTACGCTGGTTTCTGGGTGATGTAAAGTAGCGTTACTTGCCGTGAAAATGAGCTGCAGCTCCGTCGGTAGCTATCCACACGGGAAATACGACTTTGAACGGTGATGTATGGCGTGCCAATGTCACGAGAGGAATCACGAAGATTTATAATCGTGGCGGGAAAAGTCGTGACATTTCGTCGATACTACGTCGTAATAAATTAAAACTCGCGCGTGTTACTTGACGCGAGATCGATCGCCGTTCGAACGTAAGAGAATATCGGAATAACAGGTTTAACATTTAACATCGTCACCTGAACCCCCTTTTTTCCTTTGAATAACTGGGCAAGAAATCTGCAGAGAGAATCTTGAGAATTGAATACAAAAATGTTATGACAAGTAGAGTATTTTCTACGAGGATATATTCTTCCAGATTTATAATGTCAATGATACTGTTCCTTTTTTGTGTTTTAATAGAATTAAGTACCTTTGGAAGAACAGTGTTGCAACATATATCCAACTGAATTTGACGACCTATATACATACGATATTAAACAAACTTTGACCACATTCTGTTAAACACTAGCTTCCATTCCACGCACAATTAAACCTCGCCAGAGGCAACATCGTTTGAAACGAGAACGTGTTTGAAAACCATGAGCAAATTAAGCTCAACAAGTGTTCTACCACGTCGATGACTACCGCTCACCTGTTTCCACACGCAACTTATAACCAGATATTTAACTTCAATCTTTTGCACGTTCCAGTGGACTTACAATTGAATCTTGCGTGCTTCCATTCAGACTATTTTATTTGTTAATAACAAAATGACAAATGTGAAACGTAAATCGAAAATATACTACAGTCTCGACGACAAGTACCAGTCAACGAGAAGGATTGCGATCTAAGGACTTGAAAACAGTTTTCCCATAATTTATAGCTTTGAAGTGTTTGAAAACTTACAGATTTTCACGCAATGGCACCCAATTTAAGCGAGATATAGCTCATCGAGGGGCGAAGAACAAACTCTCGTCGAAAGTTTTAACGATCCATTCGGGCTCTTTGAAAGGAAACGGCCACTTATGCCCAGTTCTAGAGCGATCTCGTTCCGCTTGCTTTCCTGCGTAAACTTTCCGTCAAAGTGAGTCCTCCCCTTCTGTCGAGGCGGATCACTCTGACCTCTTCTAATTTCCACCGTCGCGAACGCATAATTCCGCACAGTTTCGAGGCTCGCGCGATACCAGCCACTCCTCGACGCTACAATTAACCTCAAATCCGGCAAAGCTTTTCGCCTTCATTATCACGAACGAGAGAGGACTTGAAAGCGCCCGCCATGATGGTGTAATGAAGTAACCGAAGTTATGCTAACAATGCTAATTTAACTCTTTCTAGGTGCGGTACTACGTACACATTATGGTTGTCCTTTACTCTAGCTCCGTTGCAAATAAGAGGAGATTTAAATACACTTTCGTGGGATTCGCGTTTCATTTAAATGTGTTGTAGGGGATGTACTGGGGACGTAATAGGTAAAGTAGCTTGTTTGCCATTAATTTTGGGATGTTTGTATGGATGAAGATACCGTTTGCATGCGAATATTTGCAAATACCAAAATGATGTATGTATTCATTTCTAAGGAGAAGTTTTCATCTTATGAATGACTCATCTAATGCTACAATAATATATGCGCAATATCCTCACTCATAAATAAAAGAATACTCAGAGGGATATTACATTTCAGAGGAAAATAATTTATCATGCTAACGTTTTTCATCTTCAGAGATCTGAAGGGCCCCCAAAATGTCTGCCGAGGGTTAAGAAAATGAAATTGATTTCACCCTACTTAGGACTTTCTAGTTTAAAATCTGGCTTCAAAGAAATAACCCCAGGAAACATCTCCTTCCGTTCCTAAAATTTCCGGCACATTTCTTGGGACCTATTCAGACCACCGAATCTAATCAATTTACTACCTTCCAAATCACGGTGATTTGCAACTACTCTCATAAATAAAATCTCCTTTCATACGCTGCGAGCTGTAGACGGTCGTGCCTGCAAGTAAATTTGTAATACTTTTCGTCCAATCGACTTGACAGCAGCAACGGATTATTGGAAGGCGGCGGACATCTCTGAGATTAAAACCTTTCAAGCCTGGCGGTTTGCAGTGGGACATATTTGATGGCGTATGAATCGTGGTATGCTTCGACATGCTACTCGAAAGTATTTCTCCCCGAACGGGACGAGATACGGCGCTTTTATGGATCGAACAAATTCCGAAAGCGCTTCTTGCGGAAGTTCGGTATTCCTGGCGCGATTATTTCCCCGGGCTTCGCACGATTTTATGGCGAAAGATGGGAAAGCATAAATATTTATGCGCGACGCCTGTGCGGCGAACAACGAGAGAGCGTTCCACGCATCGATCATAAACGCTTTAAAATGGATTCGGTACTAAAATGAGTTCGACACCGGCGCGAGTTATGCTCGGATGCATTCTCTTTCGGTAAGAGAAAGAGAAGCTGGGAAATAATGCTAGCTCGGCTCCATCTGCCTTGCTTTACAGCTTCAAAATATCTTCCAGGAAACTGCCTGGCTTCGGTGCACTTGAAATATTTGACTGGACTGAGAATATAATAGCAGGAGGACTTTCAAATATAACAGTTGTTTTTATAAAAAGGGAAAATCAATATGAAGGGTAAGGGGGAAGCAGGGAATGTCACAAAGCAGCGTTATCGAGAAAATGAAGTTTTAATACTTTAGTCTTTAGTCCATCAGTAAAGGAACAAAGTTCTATAAATTTAATTTTCTTTTATAATTTCTTGTTTTACCTTGATGACAGAAGCTTATGCTTAGGTAAAGAGTGAGGACATTTCGTATTTGGTACCACTGCAGAGTGGACATTTCCTATTTTCAACCAGTAAGTATACCAAATCTTTAACGTTAAATTACTGGGGTATTTGAACTTTATAACCCATTGTGATTCGAAAATTCTGTAGTCCCAGTTGCCACCAACAAAATATGCCATAAATCGCAACTTTATATATATAATTTTCAGATTAGAATTAATTGGTATCTTTGGGGCTGCTTCGATTATATCGCTTATAATTTACATCTTTATATTATAAATGAAAAAAATGTGATTAGAATATAACTCAGAACGTAATTCTGGTTTTAAAGCTTCCTGCTGCTTCAAAGCAATGTTCTTTTAAAGAAACAATGCTACAGAGAGCGATTATTCTGTAATCGAATGTTCCACTGGTTAAATTTACATGGATCACTAATTAAGAACGAGCGGAGGCGTTGAAAAAGACACATCGAGGGGGCGAAGGCACGGCTGATGTAAACGGAACAAACGATTGGTGCTACTCGAGGAGGAGGCTCCGAGTAACGAGATCTAATATTGACGGAGTTCATTAACTAATTGGATGCATCGGTCTTTTTATTCGTGTCACTGATTAAACAGATTCACCGCGACACTTCCGTTAGATGAGCTATCAGCCTCGCGGCGAATAGTTCCGAAGGCGCAAGTGCGCTGCGCGTCACCGTACGTACGCGGGCGAGGAATCAATTAATTAGTGGTATCGACCCCGCAAAGTCGGCGCAAAAAATTAATTGAATTGTCACGGCGACGGGTGGGAAAAGGGCGGACAGCGAGCAAGAGGAAGGGAGAAAGGGGGCATCGTGGAAAACTGGCATTCCGCGAGTGTCTTTTAACATTCTACCAACATTCATCAAACGTGATTTATCTGCGCAGCCATTTCCCTCGCCCGATTTTAATGTCTGTTGACACTTTTCATCAACGCGGGATGAACGAAGTTCCCGCGTGCGCGATATAAATGTAAATTTTTCTGCTTCGGTGGAAACTTTGCGTCAACTGATACCAATACTCATTAAAAGAAAAGATAAATCCGTGGCGTCTGGATAATAAACAGAGGCACGTTTGACAGTAACATGAATAGCCTGCCACCGCGGTGAAGAACAAACGGACGGATAATAAAAAATCTGTCCGATGTAACCTGGAAAATATTTTTCTAACGAGAAATCAATGCGTTCAGCCGGCTACCAGGAAAAAGTGGGGCAGGAATATATTGCTTGATTGCGAGTATTAGATGAATAGAGAATGTGGAGTAGATTATATGTTACGTCGAGCAATAGCATTGTACCTAGTTAATAGGCAGTGAATGAGCAGCTGTGTAGAAACGACAGTGTCGAAACAGACGAGACACGAAATTACAGGGGAAAAAGGCGAAACGTTGCGGAACAACGAAGAGGGGAAGGAGGAAAACCGATTTCCTTGCTCGTCTTCCGACAGACCTCGTTAGTTAGCATAGTTTAAGGTAATGCTCTCCCCTTTGCCAGCGACATGGGAATACACAGGAAATAAATTCCGGGAAGTTAGGTTGCCGTTTAAAGTGCGTCCCGTAGGAGAAGGGACTTGAAGAGTCTTATTAAAGTAGACGTGGAATTTGCATAGTGAAAGGTTTTGTTACACGAGGACCACAAATATTAACAGAATGAAGAATTAATTTAAGGATTTTCAGAATTTTCAGCAGGGGTTGGCGATTAGAAAATAATTAGAATTTTTATGGGAGACAGGATCGAGTGACGTAAGCTTGAGAATGGAATCGAAATAGGTACTTTTGTTCGATAAATAATAATTCCCTCGAAGTAGGGTAAACTCGGGTAAATCCGTGATACACGTTATTCCGTGATACTTTTTCATTTATCTGTAACTCGAAATTGTCTGACTCAATTTAAATTGAACAAAAGCGAACAGACAGCGTTGATCTTCTAGTTTATGTTTTTGCAAAATAACTAGTCAATTGAAGTTAGTGTGACAGAGTGAGAGAGCATTTTCTTCCGGCAGCGCATTATTCGTGAAATTTTTCGTGCTAGTTGTGGACGATCGCTTTTTTATGTATTATATGTGCTTTAGAAGATAAATGGAAAGTTCAAACTGCAGGTAAGTGATGGTAAAATGACACTTTAACAAGTCTTAATTTTGAAATTATCATACGATAAGGCATCAGTGTTATTTAGTGACTAAATTCTTATTTTCTGTGTGCCTGAGATTGCGATTCTGATTGCGCTGTTTGAGAAATTTTTATGGTCAATACCAGAAATAATGTTTGCTTACGTCCTCAGACATCTAACGATCATGAAACGATTGATTATACACGAAATAACATTAATATAAAATAATATAAAATAATGTAAAATCACCTAAAATAATGTAAAATAATGTAAACTAATGTAAACTAATGTAAACTAATGTAAACTAATATAAAATAATCTAAAATAATATAAATTAATATAAAAAAAGTAGCTGATGGCCATATCACCGGCTAGTGAGAACTATCACGGAGTTACCAGAGTACTACCACGGATTAACCAGAGTCTATCACGGAGTAACCAGAGTATGTCATGACAACTTAATTTTGTATATTTTCAATTAAATATACTTAGTAAATTTCTGTTAACCTATCATTTGTTTCTCTGATGTCTGACCTATCATTATATCTTAGACTCACTTTCAGAATATGTAAATATTAGCAGTTATTAGACTAATTCTAAAACTATCACGGATTTACCCGAGTTTACCCTACACTGTTAAACATATGCTGAGGGAGCATCTACCGAGAAAGTAGCTACATTTCTCTGCACTTTATCAAGGAAGAAACCACTTCTCTTTGCCACCTTTAACGCCATTCGCGATCCAAGAGGTGAAGTAAACTCGGGGAAAAATGATGATGGTAAAGACGCTGCAGCCACTACTCCCTTATGCGAGCCATAAACTACCCGAAATTCGACGAGGAGCGGGTTCGTAGAGGCCAGCTAATTCTTCGGCCCGATGGTGTATAATATAAATGGACACCCGCGAGTTACGTCGCCTTCTGAAAAATATTTATGGACGCGAGGATACTGCTTTCAGATAAAGTGTCCAGCAGAATATAAAAGTCCTTCAATAGGAATTCTTACGTTTCACATATCTCTGGGAAAGGAATCCCGAAGCTTCTACGAAACCACACCACTGCTGCTAGTATTCAATGTAGAAATCTAAAAGGTGCCTTTTCCAAGGGAAATGAAATACTTGCCACTTCGAATATCAGTTCGATCAATGCCGAAGGCTTTAAAACTCGCCCACGAAATGGTAGAAATATTCCACTAATTTAATTTCAATTCAATTAATTTAATTAATTTCAAATTATCGTTTCTTCCTCTTTAATAAACTTTGCCAAATAAATAAAATAGTGGCACACTGTTTCCTTTGGAACAATTTAATTTCACAAAAATGATTGAATTTCCAGGTAAAGACGACTTGAACATCACTTATCGATGTTGTCGAGGGAACTTTGCTTTCAGCGGAACGGAGAGAAACCGCAGAACCATACTGCTTCCTTGGGAACTGTGTAAAACATCGAATTTTTGTAGCATCGTGGAAAAAGTGCAGGTTCAATGGAGGATGAACCGACATCCTCAGTGCTCCCCGGGTTTTTTCTCCGTGGACGTCGAAACTGCTACCAGACTACAAACTCGTCCCACGCTGACTATGAATATAAATTTTACTAATACACACGATGCTTCGTCGCGCGGGCGAAAAGGGAGAACCGATGCCGCGGAACGTGCCTGGACAGCCAAAAGCTTTTGCAACGGGGAATACGCCTCTGGACGACGCTGTTGAATCGTGATGGAGTTTCCACCGAATACTGTGGAGCGAGGTTACGTCAGGAAGTCTACTTCGAAGATATATTTACGACGAGATTCATGGTTGTTTCGTGTGATTATATCCTGCGTCTACCTCCTTCAAATTTCAAGTTTTGTTTGGGAACGTGAGGTCGCAACTACTTGCGAGGTCAATTTACGAGAATACAGGTTTGTTTTAAGAGATTCTGTGGTTTATCTCTCTGGTGCTTGGTGTAACCCTCCGTTGTCACACAGAATTTTCAATCTTCAATCAGCTGCTGTTTTAAAACTATCTGTTAAATTAAATAGCAAAAATTGTGGGATAATGTTTGAACATTGTAGAGTACATTTTCATCGTTAAAAATTAATATTTAAAGTATCGCCAACGACACCTCACAGATATTTTACCTTAATTTCAAATTGTGGGGCATTTTGACCCAGTGTGACAACCGAGGGTTAAAAATTCATACGTCACTGTCACGCGGCAGCCATTCCTGTAACCATTTCAGAGATGGGCAAAAAATTATTTGAAATAAAAATTTGTGCACGAAATTTTTATTTCAACTAATTTTTTGCCCACCTCTGAACCATTTCTACACGTGCCAGAAATTCGATATACGTAGTTGAAAGTTAAGCGACAGTTTAGGGGGTTAGAAATTTTGAAAAATTCATTTGCCGTGGAGAAATAACTATAAAATTCCCGGAAAAAATGAAACTTTTATGCCAGAGAGAAATGATACTTATCAATTCCGTAAAAATGTCGGTATGCAAATAAATAGCTCGGGGTCGATATGGAATTCCCATTGTTTCCCCTGCAGCTTGTATATTATTCAAAGCAGCTGTAATAAAAATGTAAAAACTGAGTACTGTTCGAGATACGATACAGTGGAAACAATTTCCCTTCCATTGAAATTTACAATTCAAAATATACACTATGCCAATGCAATGGCACGGATCAGGTGACTATGATTCTGAAACAACCTTCCGTTATAAAAAATACTGATCCAGCTAAAATCACGATATTAATCCTCCTAAATAGACAAGTTAACTCTGCGCTACGAATGTCTCATCCCTAGTTGTTCGTGCACTAAACGGAAACGAATTGCACGACACTAAAACTACGTACCAAGCACTCCAGTCGGCCACGGAATCGTAACCCTCAACGAAGCAGCTCGAAATCGCCGATGATACCATTTGATTCTTCGTCACCGAGTGGTAATCCGTAAAATTAGGTCGAATCGAGTGCCGTGTGTTTACTCGGACGTCGCGGGTGCAGCGGGCGCAATTGCAAGTGTCGTAAAATGCAGCGGTACGCGGTGAAGTGCCCCTCGTCTCGGACGCTCCGAGCGCGTGATAAAGAAAACACGAAGAAAAGGGAGCAAGGTCCAAGATGCAATGCTCTGAGTGCTCCAAGAATTTAGGAATTTATCGCGGCCGCGATCGATGATATTCCGCAAGGTCGTTCTCTATCGAGAAATACCAGCGAACGCAATTCCATCTGTTTCGCTGCGAAGCGTAACGCGAGCGCTGGAAATACGAGAATTTTCTTCGGAGCGGACGAAGATGAGAGGAGCGAAAGGAAGCCTACAACGGCCAACTCAATGGCAAGGGTTAAACGGCACTGTTCACCCGCGTTATTTCCCATTCAGAGGTCTGGTCGAACCGATATAGCGTCAAATTCTCACACTTTAGCATTCCACCCTCGCCAAAAAGGATGATGTGGTATTACGTTTACGAAACATTTATGGGTACATTCTCGTGAAAACAGTTAACAAATTTATGATTTTTATACAAGAAAACAGTAACAGATAAGGTACAAAATGTTTTTTTTTGTATTGATTTATACATGTTTTAAGCTGATAAAAAATTATTGTTTATTCTCCGATATAATCTTGAATAAATAGCTATAACTCTGACAGTTCTGATGTAACGGAAAACAGTGGAAATTGCGGCGATTAACTAAGGGAATCCCGGACGATTTAACGTGGGAATTATTAAATCGACCAAGCTCGATTATGGCAGTGAACAGGTTACCAACGTTCCCATTTTTCACCGTGGAAACTGTGTAAAATTTTTATGCATTCTCGACCATGTAATTTCGAAATCTGCTTTAACCCACGCGAAACTGTAATCTGGCGAAAAGCAGTACCGAAATAAAATTTTCACGGCGATAGCGAAGATTAACGACGCAGCACGCAGCGCCGTTACAAAGTTCCGCGTGATTAACGACAATTTCTTTCCGCTTTCATTATGCGCCAAGTCAGTCAGAACAACGATATTGATGAACTATCGGGCGTCTCGTTAATTCTCGGTGCTCGTGCTCGGAATCCACGAGATAAAAGTGCTTCCGATGTGAATTCTGACCATCCAGCGAGTAGAGTAAGCGTAAAATATTACGTGGCCAAGATTATATCGCTGAAAACGATGGCTTTAAACTAAACTTCCCGCGAATGCATTTGAAAATGGATGTTCTGCCCGCCCCGTGATGTCTCTGAATATTTGCAACGAGCTCGTTGTGAAATTTTCCATACTTAATGATATTCACGTCGCGGTTCAACGCAGAGAAATCGTAGATCTCTTCGACTACGCAATAATCGTCGGGGGAGAGGATTCTCATCAAACACAGACTCAAGTCGTAAAAAGTAAGATGGCCGAATCACCTCGATTCACGAGCCATTAGCCCAACCCCGATTTCGTTTTCGCGTAAAGAGAAAATGTGAAGCCCCTAATTGCCTTATTAAACGTGGATAGTGTTCGTTCGCTTCTTTAAAAGATACTTCCTTCGACTACTTCATGTGATATGGATGCATCGTTTAATAAGTGGAGAATGCAAACTCCATTGATTAAATAAATTTAATAAACAAGGGAACAGGAAAACGCTTTAATTGCGCTCAATTGCAAACCATTCTAAACACTTAATTGCGAGGATCATGTCTAATTAAACATATAATATCCTGAACTGGAGTTATGCTACTGTTTGTAATTGATGTTGATACAACAGCGCTCAGTTAATGAACGTATCATTTTCCCTAATACGGATAGAGAATTGTGGTATAAATTATGTATGTATGAAATTGGAAGAGATGCGCTAAAGCTTCCCTATAATTTCAATTTTGCAAGAATTAGGAACATACCACAAATCAATAACGATAACAAACATGTGTTAAAACTGGAATTCTATTTGCACAAAAGGAACCAAAGTCTACGACCTGGTTTGATCCACGTTCAGCCTTTTTGCGACGGTAACGATCGATTCCTTGTGATTTGCGACACGAATTCTCTGGGAAAACCTTTGACCCAGAAGGATCATCAGTGTTTTATGTACTCGCGATAGATCGCATCAAGCATAGACTGTACATTCTTCCTGTGCACGCGTTCCTTTTCTTCTCGCCAACGCTTGCGACCCCGGGCGTCCGTTGTCGTTCATCCCCCATTTTTCTTTCGCCCCCCAAAGGGAACTTTTACCGGTGGCCGTGTTCAACTGCCAGCTAAGAACAACCTTAGGTCAAGAAGAAAAATACGAAAGCGTTAGCTTGGAGCACCATAAATTAAATTCCCGTTCGCGTTGGGGATGGAGCGGTCGTATTGTCTCGGAAAAGGGAGAACAGCGGCGCACGGAGTTGGGCTCCTGTGTCGTCGCTAAAAGCTCCACGAGACGACACCCACTCCTCTGTGATGAATGCCCGGGCTTCGAGTTTTACGCATTTTAAACAGCGTCGTTCTGTTTATTTTCTGGAGGGGGATAAATTATAAGACAGGAGAGCGCGCTGCCCTGGCTGTTCCATTCGTTTCCTTAAAAAACAGAGGAGCGCGAAATTGTGGTACAATTCCTGGCCTAAAGTGATCCTTTTGTGTAAAGATAAATCAAAACTGTCAAATACTTTTTCTTTCTAGGTACGAGGCTTTGTTTTTTAGAAAATCAATACCGTAGTTCTTCTTGAAGAGATCTTTGAATTTCCATTATTTTTTAAGTTTATCACGGGTAATGCATTCTGTAATTCGTTTCGGCGTGTGTCTTCGGGTTCTTCCGGCCCTTTTGTTGCCCTTAAATATTAGTTTTGCAGAGTTTAATATGCATAGCAGATTGTGTACACCGTGCGTAATTTATTATTCATAGAACATTACGTGGCCCGCCAGCGCGCCAAATCCTCCAGCAGAAAACGTTGCTTACGACGTGTTAATTCCCTTCGTGTACACGTCGGGTTAGGGCGAGCGCCCTTTAGACGATCCCTATTTATTATTCAATCAAACACACCAAACTAGGAGAACTAGCAAAAGAACGGTGTCCGTGTAGTGTTTGCTTGAAAAGTTCAGCAGCTGATGGTGTGGCACTCGAATACTTGCCTCTGTATGCCGGCAAATATTGAGAGGGTGGCATCAGAATTTTCTCAAATGATTTCGAAGCTTCCGACGAAATCTTTTCACCCTGTTTCTAAATTCCACTGATGTAGAAATAAAAGACCGAGCTTCAAGAGCTTCGTTTAATGTATGTAAGATTGAAATAAAATTCTCCTTCTGGCGTGATAAAAAATTTCATGAACCGTTTGAAGTATCCAAATAAAAATTCTGAGTGTACAATCTCGGTCGCTCTATTCTTTCAAGTACAAGGTAGCGAGAAACTTGGACGATTCGTATTAAAAGGAGAATTACACTGGATTTACACACTCTGCGATCCCCCTCAAGTTATTTTACGGCGTTGCGAGTGCGCGTTTGACGGAGATACAGAGCGAAAAGCGTGCGGATCTTAATATTACGGTGTAAAATCCACGATTCCCAGCCCGTGAACGCGTTCAGCCGTGATAAAAAGGAGTTATATTTCACGTAAGAGCTTCCCGTGTCTTCGGGTATTAAGAACTCTGCTTGCCTGGCAAGTGAGGCTTTTATTCCCATCGACAGCTGTCGCGACAGTTTCGACTGGAGCTACTGTAAACACGTAAACAACCCTCGATCCAGTTTTATGATTTTGTGTATTCTTGTAGAGTTTGATACGTCCCGTGACGTGTGTAGCTCCAGTACATACTACATATGACATCGATATTTCCGCGGAAATTGAAAACCGTATCGCGACATTGTTGAGAATACTATACAAATAGGTATTTCACCATAGAGATTTAAAATAAAATGAACACTACCTATACTCCTGGATGCACACTAGAAATGTAAACTATTACACTTCGTGGATAAATCTTCATTTTTCTGAGCTGTCAGAAATATATTCTCAAAACTAGTATACTTCGAAATGTGGAAGGAAAAAAGCACAACATGATGGTTATGCTTCCACCGAATTACTCTTTATTCATATTCTCCAAAAATCTATCAACACCCAATTCTCTGACCACCAATACAACGGCAATTATCAATGAAAATTGCGACGAGGATTAATTTATCAACTTTTGTATAACTGAGGCTCACAATATTATAATGGCATAATTAAAGAATATTATTTTTTTGTCTCTGTTTTCTTTGCTAGACTCTTTAATCATGGGAAACGTACGAGTGCATTAGTGAAATGAATCACTGCGATGCGATATTGTAATCGATCTCAAAGCCGTACCAGGCTAAAACTAATCACTAGGATTAATTATTAATCTCGATAGAGGGAAGTTGCGATAGAAAGCAGGTTGCAAGCAGAGATGTTTGTAGGTTTGTACGCGTTTCAGTAAGATACTTGGAAATCGGTGGTCGGCTACTCGGTGGATCTTTCCAACTTCGAAACTTAACCGCACTTGATAAATTACTGTCGAGGCATCACTGTAATCTCATCTCGTCCATTTCACGGTGCAAGCCAGGCGCTCGGTAGCCACTACGTTAGAATCTTATTTCCAGCATAATCGATCACTTTAATGCGCCTTTTATACGAATCGACAATGAAACATTATGTCCATTCGAAAATGTACTTGTCCATACGGAATGATAGATTCCAATCGTGACGAAGGATTTACCTCGGAAACGCGTGTCACTTGCCTCGACACCCAATCTCTTAAGTGCTTTGGATATCTATGTTCAGGGTAGAGAAGGGGGTAGGTTACCCTCATACTTTTCAGAAATAGGTTTTTAGGATTCCTGCATATTCCGCTAGCTATAACTTTTCTACGTATTTTAAGCGCAAACGGGCTCCGATATTCAAAAAATTTAAGGAATTACAGCCAAAAATGTACGAGCCTGCACATGAGATCAGATAACGACAAAACTGCATGTCCAACTTTAAACGCGATTTTCCAGAAACTATGTTTTCCGAAACGGTGAACATAAAATCTCGATAACCGCTCCAACTATTTGACTGAAAATTTACAGGAAGATGCAGGAAACTATTCCCCACAATGCACAGTGGGGAAAATTTGCGATTTTATGGCCAAAACCACAAAAATGAAATCTTTGAATTTTACAAATTTAATACAAATCTCAATTGAAGAATTATATCCATTTTCATGCTCCTATTAGTTCTTCAATTGACATTTGCATTTATTTTGTCGAATTCAAAAATGTATTTTTGTGGTTTTGGCCATAAAATCGCAAAATTTCCCCACTGTGCAGTGTGTCGGGAGCACATTTTCAATATAAATTCATAAAAAAAAAGATAAAAAATATTTCTCCTACAAAAGAAGGATAAAATCATATACATCAACATAAAAATTGTATTAATTTATTTATCAAAATTTTGCTTCCGACACAAGGTGGAGACTGTCTACAGATTATAAAAATGCCTTTACTTTCTGTTTTAAGTAATTCACCGGTCCGGAACCGTGTTCACCATCAGACGGTGCATCGCGTACATACACGGTCTCACATTTATATTTATAACTTCTTTTCCTGTAAATATATTTAAAATTTCGTGCCACTGTATACAACAGCTCCAAGTAAGAGCAGCCACATTCATGCTTCTTTTTCAGATATATTTTATATATCTACCCAAAAGCTAGTAAGCTACTGCACTAAACCAGCAAAGGACTTGAAACCAATTGAGGCACAAATGATTACAGTACTTCACGTCTAGAGTGAAGAATGGTCGAAATGAGAAATTTGATATTTTATTAATTTGGGAGTATTCCTGTATTCAGAATTGGTCTCAATCGCGTGCAGAAAGCACTAGGAGTGCAAGAATGATCGCAGAGTTGGAAAGATTCTTCGCACGTATTCCCCCTGTTTGCAGCACTTGGTACAATATTTGTACCTCCAGGGAACGCTACGATAAATGCGAACAATGGCACGGGAAACGCGTAATTTTAGTCCTTTCCATTGTGGACAAGACCCAGAGCGCGTAATTATTTCACCGGGTACACAGGGGTGGAGAAACGATGGTCGTGCACAGGGTGCTTCTACACGGTCTCTTAAAACGAATAGAATCGATTCCCAGTCTCTTTAGGATCTAGGACGGCCGTCCTGGAACACGCTATTGCCAATTTCCGTGCACAGATGCGTGTAATACGATTTCGTTCGCGCTGTAAATAATCTTATCGGTCGCTGAGCAGCTGTAGTCAACCACCGTTGCGTCCAGCGTGCAACAACAAATTTCGTTGCTCCTGTACTGGTGGCCCGAAAATTAAATTGTAATCATTTGGTGGCAGAGCCGCATTCAAGGGGCCAAGCAATGTTTATGCCTAAAGAATCCTACAATATTGTCTAATTTATGTCGCGTACTGAGGTACGCCGTCACACACCGAATTAACTTTGTGCGTAACTGATTAGATTGAACTAAGTGCGTTAGCAATTTCAATGCTAAAAATTCAATTTAATATAATTGCAATGTTGCTTTCGTAGCCCCTTACAGCAGTGGTCGGCAAACTGCGGCTCTTTGGCCCCTTGAATGCGGCTCTGCCACAAATGATTACAATTTAATTTTTATCAATAAATAAGATCATTATTAAGTATGATATCAAGTTTTATTGAGTGTACCTATAGTTTAATTAAGACTTAAAACTATAATTAAAGTTTATTAAGTTAATAAACAGTGTACCTACCTATATAGTTTAAGTTTAAGAAATTTGGCTCTCAAAAGAAATCTCAATCGTTTTACTGCTGATATTTGGCTCTGTTGACTAATGAGTTTGCCGACCACTGCCTTACAGGATTGTGGTTCGCGTCGTGTTCGCCTTACGCCTAGTCGTGCCGCACAAATTGTCTTCCGTCCGCGACAATACATATAGAAAACACTATTTTACGCGTTTATGTGCTGAAATAATATTTTGTGAAGTTCAACAGTGAAATATAGACAATTTAAAGAAAATATACGAACGTCGCCAAACTCAGTCAAAAAATAAAAACTTTGACGGCGATGCGCGAGGGTCAAATATTGACCGATTTCAAAATTTTTTTTTGGCCTCGATTTGTCTTCCCCAGCGGCAACTTTTCCGCACTGCGCCGTTTCGAATTTCGAAAATTTGGGTTTTTCGGCCCACCCTACTAAGTAGTACCAGCAATGGAGAAAAATTATTAAGTAGCAATTTCCTTAAAAATTTATGAGTCCCGAGGATCTAAAATTTTATATGTGACTGCATGTATTGGTTCCACTTTATTACAAGTAACACCGATCACTGTAAAGCAGACACCATATATACTAAAGCCTGTGTGAAAATTAAGATTTGAGTATGGAAATTTGGATTCAAATTTTCGAATCTGAATTCTCACACAAGATTGAATATTCCACTTTATTTAAATTAATAGAATACTCAAATAACAGAGGTCCCACTGTACCTACTTCTTGCCATCACTATCAAGTGACACACAGAACCACGTTGCAACGTGAATGCTAATGACGCCCAAGTTACGCAGTTACGTGTTCCTCTAAACTTCGATCCACCATTGGAACACGTAGTATATCGTGTTACACAGGGACAAGCAAACAAGTGTCAAGATTTGGTGCAACCAAGTTGCAAGTTTTGGTGGCGTAAAACGCATAATTTGAGCAGCGAAGCGAGCTTTAAGGTATCATGCATTATGCATCACCTCGGACAGACCTTTACGATTACGGCCCATCGATGTCCCTGTATGAATAAGTACGGCTTTAAACGGGACAGGGATGTAAAATTTAATTAACACCCTCATTACACGATTTTGCTTTTACACGCTCCATGGAAACTTTGATTAACTCTGTTTAACGAGCGCCCTCTCTCCTCGTAGGTACACTTCGCAAAATTTCAATACGATATTCGACAACGAAGCTTTGTCATATTTCATCGCCATTATTTCACAAAGAAAGAAAATTTTAGATTAATCATTCCGTAGAAAATGAGGAAGTTTCAGTAAATTTATAATTCGTTACTAGCTCCACTTCCAATAAATTTTCTCTACGCGACATTGTTTAATTTTAATTTAAATTGATTGCATTGAATTTTAAACGTTTAAAGGACGCTTCTACTGCATTTCTATCTGAATTAACTACGCGTTTAATTAGCGTCGAACGTTCTACCTACCTCCAGGTGAAAAAGCACTTTCGTAAAATGGCAGAGTCGCGAGTGTACGTAAGTCTAAATAGAATGAGCACTAGCGAAGCGTTCGTAATGTTAATCCAATCGAGAAGCGTGTCCTATTGCCGGCACTTCGATCAATCTTTTGTTTTCTCTGATGTAATTGCAAAGTGATGGTGCTGTGTGTTATCTTGTCGCAAACTCATCTCAGAGTTCTTGAACAAATATTCTTGTCACGTGACGGCACGGAATACTGATGGGACGCGTCGGAGTACTTAGTCGATTGGCGCGAACCACGCTTTTGTGGGCGACGTTTTCGGTTCGCGGTGGAAAGAGAATGGCTCGCGTTTTCACTGTATTTTCCGTTTCAAGTGTCGCAGGATTACGTTTAAAAAAATCTTGGTGTATTAAACAATTTTTAAATGAGATGTGAAACCTGATTTGAAAATTGAAAATGAAAGTTGTGTGTAAAAATGATAACAGCTTTTGCTACTTATTGATCCTCTGAAAATTTTTTCTTGTGTCACTAACGCAATAAAAGATGATTCTCAATTCGTAATTGTGACTCGCGAACCATGTAGCTTTTAAGAGGTTACTTCGTTCTTCGATCTCTTTCGTTCGGAACACTATAAATTTCCGTATCCTTTAGCTACTCGGGAGCAACGCAAGGATCAACATGTAGTATCTATTAAATCCTGTTAGGACTGGGCTCTTCGATTAAACGCTCTAGCCAGTGCCGGTCCTTAATTTAAGGAAAGGATAACCGTTATTCAGTCGAAACGGCAAATACAATTCCCTGTTTGGCCAGTGTCCCATAAACTTCCCTTAAAGCGTGGAGATGTCGGCTGACCGAGTGAAGAACGATAATCGAATGTCGTAACTTTAATTGGAGCGAGTAAACAGACCTGCTATCAGAGCAATCTTAATTCTACCGCGTGAAATACTGAGGCTGTGTATGCAAAACGAGGGAAATGGACAAACACAACATTTTAGGGGACTGTCAGTTTTCTTAAAAAAGGACCAGTGGAACCTACCCAATAGTTATTCAAATACAAAACATGATACACCAAGTGATAGTATAATCCTAATTTCTTAATTCTACGTTTCGCCTTCAAGAACAGGATGAAGTAATATGGGGGATAGACAAGGATAACTTTAGTGGGAAATGCTGCGAAATGAACGCAGCGCTAACGACTTAATCAGAAGCACGAAGAGTGTCAGATGTTTTGGGAAGCATCGCGGGGAGACGCGCGAGCACATAAATATTTTAACTGCTTCCCTTCAAGCTCCAACTCCACCAAATTCGCCAAATACGTGTACGTATCAAAACGACGGTTAAGTGCAAAAATATTAATCTCTCACCATAAAGCTTTTAATTGCGCGTCGAGCATCGGGACGGAACGGAATTCTGAAGATGCTCAGTGGCTTGCACAATGAAATCGTCAGCGACGTAACTCATGGTTCGTTAAGAAGGAGGGTTGACCCAATTCTCGTAAGATATTCCTGAAATCAAACGAAGTGAGGAATTTAATTAGCGACTAGAAATGCTAGAAGAAAATCAGGATACACATTATCAGAGACTGTTTGAGATTGTGCTTCAAGTTCGCATAGAAGCCTTGCCACATTGAAAGTTCGAGGTAAAATTTGAAATTAAATTCTGTCAAGCTTGCGCGACGTGGACGATACGAAGGGGATTAATTGACGAGAGATTAATTGAGAACAAAAAATCATATTCAATGGATACATGAGCGTGTTGAACTACGAAATGAGATTGTCGTGATTATATTCTGCGTTAAAGAGCACTCTATCCAAAATTGACTGCTTGTTAGTTACACAATTAAATCAATAATGAATAAATCACTGAATAATACAAGAAAGCATACAACTTTGTAATGTTTCTATCGGACACTTTCTTCTACTGTAACTCTAATGTCGATGATGTGCAAAGTGTTTTATGAAATTTGTTAAATTAATTACTCTGCCATATTCTGTGTCACACAGGTGGAACTTGTTACGAACCGTAATGCAAATTGCTGCATAAGTTAATTAATCAAATTTCCAGCTGCCTACTATTCTGATCATACATCAAAATACGTTGCGTTTGGAAATGCATTCGCTCGCGTGGGAACACGCTTTGCAAATTGCGTTCAATGTGTTCGATTAAATCCTAATCCGAGGGATGAAGCGCAAAGTCCTCGTGGATATTCCCCGATCTAGATGAACATTGCGATTCGAGAATGGAGAGAATTGTAGGGCATTATTCTGAGACAATGCTATTGCAATAACTAGCTGTACGCATAACTGCTTAAAAATAATTAAATTTAGAATTCTGCTGGAGCAAAACGTCAAAATATTCGCAACTGTGATGTACTTTTAATGAGAATAACTTAGAGATTATTATTGTCGAATGTTCCCTCCTGTCAATATCAGTTTCACATGCTGTATTCGTTAACACTTCGAAGCTTTCGCTCAGGTAACAAACCAATTTCCGATACATACATATGTAGAGACGGAATTGCAGTGATACGTTCGATCATTTACATAATCAAGCAATGCAATTCGTGCTGGGAATAGGGGATCTCAGGACGAGGCAGTTTCTATGCCTTTGTCACAAAGTTACACCTGAAAAAAATTGCGTTGGATCTACACAAATTAAATTTAGGCGTAGGTACTGCTGTAAAAACGAATACTTATCAAATTTTAGTTAATATATGGTAACCTCGATTTAATTTTAACCACAAGTCTAGAAATATTTTATCGTTTCCATGAAGGCATAATTATTATCTTAAAATTAAATTTGCATTTTTGCAACGCAGCTTCGCGGTCTTCTAGCTCGAGGACAAATGCCAAAGCTCATAATGTGAGATACCACAGTTGATATTATCCAACATCGATTCAAATTCTAAAATTCGAATATTGGATGTGAACTGAGATAAAGCAGAATTGTATCGATTTTCTACTTCTCTCTAAAATATACCATGTCTGAAGAGTACTTGAGGGACAATCAGAAACAATCGTAAGAAATTAAGGACACGGTACCGAGCAAGAATTTATATAAATCGCCATTTAAAGGAGCAACCATTTTCTCATTTTTAATTTCACGTAGAACCTGGAAAGAGGAAACCGGGATGCTCCGTTTGGCGCCGCGGGCACTTCTATTTAACACAAGATTTATTCAACGTTGCGCGGTGACTTGAATACAGGCTGCGAGGGTTTCACTAAAAAATTGCTTCACCAGAAGTAACGAGCGAGGAAGTGTTCGTAAATTTAATTGGGCGGAAACGGCTCGTGGGTGACTGAGACTTGGCAAAATATTCACGCTTATTTGCGACGGCTTGCTCAAAAATATACATAATGCAGCATAATACGTGACACCCACTGTAGAGATGGATTCATCAGTTGCGAACAGTAAAATAGATTCATATAAACGGATGTCTAACTTCTATTTATTTCTCAGTCATAAGTGATCTTCGTGATCCACTAATACCCCCATTAATTCTAAGTGTATTTGATTTGTTAATTAGTTGAGAGTTCTCTAGGTACTAAATACTTTATGCTTCGCCTGATGAAATATGCAATGATGACGTATTTTAATCGAGAAATAACGTGTACTGTCAAATATGAGACAACAGAAGCAGAATTAAATACGAACAGTTTTAAACAAAATTGAATGTCAATACGATTGCAAATTTGTGGAAATGCAGGATGTCATATTAAATAATAAAAATGATTGTAGCTTTGAAACAGAAAGAAATTGGAAATACGTTCATATAAACATATTTTATTTTATCGTTTTTAAGTGCTTACTTCATCCCTGATAGGGATTCAACGTATTACGTTTCACGTTGTATTTCCAAGCTGCACCATCTGTAGAGAATCCATTAGAGGATAATGGTGGAGCACGATTGAGTTGGCAAGTGAAGGAAGTCAAGTGAGTAATAATAAAGTTTCATCGGAACTTAATCCAGCCACACTCGATTTAACTTCAGCTCTACGATTATACAGTGAACGAAGATCGCAAAATCTCTACAAATTCGTGCCAAAGTAAAGCAGTAGTAGCCCATGGTGCAATATCATTAACCTAAATTGTATCTATAAAAACGAATGACAGTATAGAATAAATCTAGATCCATATTCTTTAAAACGCTTTCGTTAAAAAAAATCTACCCCGATCAATCTTAGAGTAAATTAAACTCCTCCCATTTTCCATCTACTACCGTCTCATACTTTCACTTAAACAAATTTAGACTTCTACGTGTCGAACAGATGCACATAACTTCTGACGCATTCGATACATAACTAATTCTTCCATTGAGTAAATATTCAATGAAAGTGGATGTTGAAAAAGTAAAACAGGGGAAACGCAGTAAAATACCCCGGTTACAAAAAATATGAAAAGGGAATTTATAGCGGCGATAAAACTCCGCTGTAAAACTATACAGAGACAAACACGGGAACGCAATCTGCATAAAACGATAGTGACCATTAAAAAAGGGACCGCGGTTTGCGTAGAATACAATGCAAATGCGTTAGTCGTTATTTGCCGTTATGAGTAAAAGCTGCGACGTATTTTAAGCGGCCGCGGGCCCTCATTTGTAGAAGTTGCAAATTGAATTCCGCAATGAGAATTACGTCGGCCCAGCGAGGTAGAAATTAAATTTTAATCCCGAAAAAAGTGTTGCGGTAGAACGTATTTAAAAAGGCTTAGCAGTACGCCCGATTACATTCAACGGCACTTCCTGGACTCCTGGCTGTGCCATTAGTCATCACCTAAGAGGACAATTACGTTTTCAACACAATTTTAATACGGTTAACGCGGAGGAATTTGACAATGCTATCGTGGTCGTTTAAAAGTGCAGCAATGAGAAATATATCTTAGTTAATAGCTTCAACTTCTTTTAGTATTTTCATAGAACTATTATTTCTACTGATGCTTTCACTGCTTCGAGGTCTACTCCCAAGCCAAACAAAATGGCTTGTTTATAAAAAAGAATGTATCATGAGATTTTTGTGACATTTGAGGCGAGTTGAATATAATATTCCTTGAGTAGTGGATGAATACATTCCTCTATGATTTTAATCTTTCATTAAACCACGATTACGTCTCGTGAGTCTTGGAAGCTCCGAGGAAACGTTGATTGGCGAACTTTAACGGCACGTCGGCGTGGTTACGCTCGATAAGCAATGCCACGAACGCCTGACGTCGGATGAATCCTATTTTACAACCCATTAGCATAAGATTGATGCCTGGCACTAGCGCTTAATCCGTTGGCCAACTAGTACCTCTCATTATTGCTAGGAGAAGCTCGGGCATTGACGTCTCCGATACGCAAAGACTTTCGTCGAGGAAATTCCTGATAAGAGAATCCACGACAACACAGCTAGAAGGGGTGCAGACAGGTTTGAACCATCCCTAGCGGAATGTTTTCTGAGATTTGCAATCATAGTTCGTCTTTGAAGGCGACCGTTCGATGAACTCTGGCGAGACACCACTGCTGCGTGAGAAGTCCTTTGAAAATTCAAAAGTATCTAAAATATGGTTAGATATTTTTAAGAATTTTTGTGTGTTTACCACTTCGAGGTCTTTCTGTTTTGAGGAAGTATGTGTCCACACCGTGGGTTGTAGAAAATGATAGCAGTAATAGAAGTGGTTGGAAGAATATTATCATTTGTAAGATATTTAAACACTTGGATTGAAATAGATTCAAATAATTATGACCCGTAGTGTTAAAGAGATATTTGTTGAGTATTTCATGATGTTATAAATATTTTTCTTAATAAAAATTAACTGCGATAAATTATGTGCAGTCAAAGAAGATATTTTTTTCCAAAACGTCTATGCATTCCTAGATTTTGGAGATATGGGCCTGTGAGGCCCAACGCGTGCAATAATGTAATTTTAATTTACGTATGCACTGCAGGGTTGAAAAAAAGAAAATAAAAATAATTCTATATACTATATTTTAAAAGAACTTTTGACAAATAAGCGAGAGATCCACGAGTTTCGTAATTAGGTTTCTAGTAGCAGAGCACCCTCTTAAAGATCGAGTCAAAGTAGAAACACCCCAACACTTGCCACGAACACATGGCTCTTGTGCGCCATAAACTTCTTAATATCGCGGACCTTTTTTATGGCCGATGACATAACACGCATTATGAAGGACTACGCAATTTACGGTCCCCGGAGGGCGCGGGGTTTTTATTAAACTTTCAGCAGGGCAGGACTCTCGTCCTGGTTCTTTCTGATTAACACGTCCGACACGATATATCTCTATGAATTCTATTTATGCAACAGTACAGGACAATAGATTCAAATTTGAATTTCTACGAGGCTATTTTGTTCTCCTCTTCATAGTATCCTGTTAAAATATTATGCGAATAATTCTAATTCTCTTTGTTAGCGCTCAGCTAATGGCACAGTTCTTTCTTCGAACTGCATTAATTAATAATATTTCTACGGCAGAGTAATTCTGTAACGGTGGAAATGTATTGAAATAATGGAGAATGGAATTCTATACACGGCCACGTGGAACGAACTGCATATTTAACACTTGTTGCTCGAACGGCGAAACAATGTTTCATTCTCGTTTTTATTCCCGCTGCAGCAGAATCTACTTCGCTTTTTGCTTTCTTGCGCCCGCTAATGGCTTCTACGAATCTTGGATATTCGCGGAATCTACCGCATTAAGAGTGAATTACGCCCCTGAATCGCAACACGGGCTTGGGAAATGAAATTTATGCTGTTTACGGTAATTGTGAAATCAATGCTTCCAGAGCTACGAACTTGTACTGTTCTAAAATCCATGCATTTAACACAGACTATACAAGTTCAAAATGTTTAAATACGAAATATTCATTTTAAATCCCCATTTTCTAATAGGATAGATTAATACCACTTAGAACCTACACTAACCACCCAAAATTATCAAAAACAACGTAAAAAATTTAATTAAACGCACTTGATGATGATAATATATTGCTCAAAATAATTAGCAAGTCATCTATTTAAACCAGGTGATTAATATTCTGTCATAAATAATTATAAGATTATATAGTCTAGTAAAGAATTCAAAATCGTTTCAATATTAATATACTCATACCATAATAACCAAATAAAAACCGAAAAATTGAACATTACTATTAAAAATAGCTTTTAACGATTTAAATTTCTTTTAATTAAAAAAAAAAGTGAATTTCTGTTCAGGAAATTTGTAAATTCGCGTGTGCTACACCTCAGAGCAAAAATTTTATTGGTGGTGAAAATATAATTAATAGTGGTCACCTGTTGAATTGTGGAAAAGTGAATGAAGAAGATAACAATGATGTTGTCCAAATTATTGCATTTTGTCTACAAACTGCAAATTTAAGAGATTATCCTCATGAGGGAAGTATATTCCGAAATATGCGAAAAAGATAATAAAAAAAAATTTTTACTTATATTCAGTGTTTGATGTCTTGAATGTTTCCTGAAAGTTTGGACCGAAATTCGCAAAAATATCAAAGGTATAGACTCAAATTTAGGACCGAAATTCGCAAAAATATCGAAAATATAGTCTACATCTTCGATATTTTTGCGAATTTTAGTCCCAAATTTTCAGGAAACATTCAAGACATATCAAACACTGGAAATAAGTAAATAAAATTGTAATCTTTTTCGCATATTTCGGTATATGCCTCCCTCTTAAATGTTTAAAAAATAGTCGAAAATGAAAATGACATTTTTTTGTTCATCTTCGTAAATAAAAAGTGTTCCAGAAACTTTCAAAATTTGAGGAAAAAATTTTTTTTTTTAGTTTTTCGGACTTTTTTCGAATACCGTTTGTCGCACGAGAAAAAGTAATACAACATAAAAGATGCTCCTTATCCGGATCTACAACTTTTGTTTGATATATTTTTTTATTTAATCAATAACTCGGAGGATATTATACAACTGCGACTTTGCGAGCTGTTTGAATAATTATTTGAAATGTTCAAGGGCCCCCTTTCCCGTTATCTGATCGAGCTCAATCTTTACACGGATTTTTTTTTTAATTATTTGGAACTATTCTGGAGGGTGTCCCGAAGAAAATTCAAAAGTTGTAAATAAGAGCCACCCTGATGTACACTGATAATCATATGTACTTCGACGGATTTCGGCCTACTCACAGTAGTTCACTTTTCTGTCACTAGTTGGCGTATCGAAATTCTAAATTTCCCAATATTTAAATCTAAAAAACTCACCGAAATCTGAACGACGTGATTCCATGTGTCTTCTAGCACGGTCACCAACAGACTGATCTCTCCTTCGTCCCCATATACCTGCGACACGATTTAATATTTATTATTACCCCCCACGTTAGAGGTCGTCCCAAACACAGCCGCGAGCACAACACGCCTCGACTTCTATCCACTACTACATGGCTTCAATTGTCCCTCCGGCGCGTCTTGCTCCCCTCCAAGGGGGAAAACACCTGGTTCTAGGCGTGTTCGATCGTACGCGCGGAACGACAACAATTTTTTGGCACACTTTAAGGTATCCATCGGTTTGAAGATGGAAGCAAAATCAATTTGCAAATATTATTTCTCCTTTGAAAATTTCATTTTTTGATTTTCCGATGCGTGGTGGAATTGAGTGGCTTGTATGTGCTTTTATAATTTAAATATGTATTTTTAAGACAAAGCTAGGTGTTTAATGGAAAAGTAATCACGAAAGCAAAACGTACATTTGTTGTCACTGTATGTATTTTCAGCTTATTTTCCTGTACTGCGAAGAGACCGGTGATTCATTTATAATTTATGCAATTTTCATGAGTGGTTATTTACGCAAGAAATACAGGATTACGAAATTAAATTTCATTTTCTACTTCACGATGAGATTCGCAGTCTAAATAATCTCCATAGCTGTAATGAAAAAAGCTGCTTACACAGGGCGAATTAAAATCGCGAGATTAAATCGTTGCACCTTTATTGCGGCGGCGTTGTTAACGCGCAAGCTAACAAGGGAACAGTGCAATTTACCAAGTAAAACGTTGCGTAGACAAAAACGGGATTTGCATGAAAACCAAATTCTCACCTCCTCTCGAGTTTTGCGCATTCACATAAAGAATAATACATTCAGGAAATGCAGAAAAGTGCACGCCTTGCGAAGAAAGTACCAGAAACTCCTTTCTGTTAGGTGGTCCCAACAGATTTCCAAAGAAACAGCTACTTACAGCCGTAAATCAAAGTCAATTCTAATTTGCGACGACTTCGAGCGGGACACAATAACGAGCCTCGACGCAAGGTCTCAAATGTGTTTTCTCCCAAATTATCCCATCAAACTTCGTCAAGTTTCCGGCAGTATTCGTTCCGCAACCCTCCACACACCTTTCCCGCCAACAAAGTCTTCGCGAATACGAGCACACACCGAGCAGGAACTGAAATTAAAGCGAATTTATCGCACGCTGTTGGCCATTAAACCTAGAAACTTCCTAAAACCGCGATCGTACTTTCTCAAACCCCGTTTCCATACACTTCCATCCATTTCCATTCGATTCCTCCAGCGGCGATTCAAAAGTACATCGCCCGCGGGCGTGCCAAGCCTCAAGAATCTTTCCATTTTAAGTTCCCCAGCGTACTCTTGAGCCGAGAGCCCCGCTTGATCCTTTCGAAATGCGCTCGAATAATAAGTACCGCGCAGAAGAACACTCGTGGAGCGATTTCTGGCCATTTACCAGGCAAAGGAGACGTTACGCGTGGTGGCTGGGGAATTTCTCATGCACGTCACGTCCCGAGAAAGCTGTTCCATTCGTAGACGCAAGGAATGCATCGGCCCCGACGCCCGCGATCTGCCAGCCAAGTGGCATCAATTGCTGCCTAACCCTTCTAAGAGGGGTGGGACCAGCGTCTCGATATCGAGCCGCATCTTTTCCAGTGATAAACCTGTCCGGGGAGCAATCAGCGAGCTCGGGCGCATTAGCGGTCTCGTATCGCAGCTGTAGCCTAGCGAAATGAGCCTTGTAAACGCTACCGAGCTTCCCGTTACTTATCACTCGCCCTGATGAATATCTCACGGCGGACTATTAAGAAGCGTTGCCACCCTCCCAACGATTTACGCCCCGTTTATGGGGGCCGCGTGAAAGGAGGGGCGGTTTCGTGAAGCTGCTGCGACGTCTCTGAATGGGAAGGTGTTAAGAGGGCATATATTAAGTTGAAAGCCCCGGGGATTGTGGTAAGATGTACGAGGGTGTTTCGCGAGGGTAGGACTATTGACTTTGTTCAAATTTTCCGACGATAATGTACATTGAACGTGTTGGATCCGGTAGTTAGAAGTTTGTGAGAAAGTAGAATAGGGTTGGCTTGGTTCTTTGAAACAGAGTTGCGCATTATTCGAATGAATTTTTATTGAAAATAATACAGTAACATTGTTATAATAATATAATAACACGGAATAAAGAATTATTCGTTATTCTCGAATATCTTCGTTTCATTCGCAACTCTTATTCGACATCATTCGAATACAAATTTATTCCAATAATACCCAACTCTGCTTGGAAACTCTAGATATGGATTTATATGTAAGATGTAAGATGTAAGATGTAGAGTTATGTAAATAGATGGTCGTAGGAATAATTGGAAGTTAGAAAGGGCGAGGAAAGGACTAGGAAAGAAGATTGGGTATGTCAAGCCTGCTGAGAAGATAATACCTGTGGTGGATATATGCGGGTGGAGGTTTGCGTAGGTGGGGGCTCCGGGGCTAAAAGTTTCGCAATTGTGGTGATCGACGCGTTTTGCATTGGAAATTGCAAGTTTTCGCGAAAGATTGCCAATTTATGATGCCCCAACCGAGAAATATATAGCTTTCTATCGGCGTAGTGTTCGCAGGGAATACAGATTGAGTTCTCGTGGAAATAACAGTGGAACGATACTGTGATTCCGCCTCGGAAATGGAATAAGGAAATTTCCAAAGCAATTTCCTGCTTGAAACGGAAGAAACCGTGTCGCGCTCGGAGTGCAAGGCGCGATCTTTTTAACTCTTTATTGATTCTCGGCGAGCCAAGGTGTACGTATATCGAGAAGGTAACTTAAATTGGTAATATCAACAAATCGTGTTGAAAGAAATATGGGAAAAAAAGCCTGATGAAACTTATTTCTTCCTAGAAATTGATATAGGTATCAGACCTTCAAAGACACCTGGAACAAAGTAAACCATAATCAAAATAATTCGACAGAAAAATGTTTCTGTTAAATTTCATTGAGTTGTCAACATAGTAAATAATAACATGTAGTATCTTCAGACTTTAAATTAATAAATTATTAAATTAATAAATTAATAAATTGAATTTCCAGTTATTAATAAATAACAACACCCACTGGAAATTCAATTAAAATTCATGCATTTGGTAAAAATAGAGAAAAATGAATATTTACCATTAAAGGATTCGACAGTAAAAGGATTCCACTGAAGGATTCCAGTGGCAGTCGAATATATCTCTTTCTGATCATTCCAGTGATTTTTCACCCGTGAAAATGAACCCCGAATATCCACAAGGGCCTGTAAACTCGCGATACAAATTTCAAGCCGAAAGTAGCCGAGCATAAGTCGAAATAAATTCGAAGTAAAGTTGCAGCGAGCGAGCCCGAAGAAAAATATGTCGCCTAAGTTTCCCGACGTGTTCTACCCTGTTCCCTGAAAGTCCGCGCAGTCTACGGCGAAATTCTTCAGCCAGAGTTACAGCGAAAGCTCGGTCTTAAGTCCGACGAAAATCTACACGCGAGAGAATTGTAGAAGCACGCCTCCTGAAAAGCTAATACCCGTCTTTCCTTGTAAAGAGCTGAGGGAGTGTCCAAACAAATCCTACGAAACACGTTCTATTTAAACTAACAAGACCTTCATCTGTTCCGTTTCATTAGGCGCGGCAATTCCTTCCACTCATCCCTGTCCAAAGTCTCCTACTTATTTATTATCTAAAAAATTATTTTGCAACTTCAGAAATTAATTAAAATTGGAATCGGTCTCAATTCCTTCGATCATCACACAAGTTCCTTATTTTTGAAGAAATACAGCCTCTTTTAAATCACTGCGCTCAGCTTCTGCCAGCAAATAAAGGAAATGCTACTGCCAGTTTGACTTTATTGAACTTCTATATGCCTAAAGCGGAAAGGAACGTATGGTGTTCCGATAAACTACCACTGCAAGTTATTGCGTAGAAACCCTGCAATCTCAATGACGCTGATAATTTATCCAATTTCCAAACAGTCCATTTCACCGAGTGCAACAGCAGTAACAAATGCAATTTTCGGCGCAACATCGGTCTACCGATACTGTCGCGACCAGATAAAGATCGAGCAAGCCTGCAACCACGAAGCAAGACTTCCAACCCCTGTAGCAAACGTACAAATGTGTCTTATCACCATTACTTTCGGGTTAAACCGCGGCCCCATTTCGTTGAAGGACAGGGATTGATGACGCGGCCGATAACAAAGTTACGATCACAAAAGTAATTAGCCGGGTGTGACTTTATAATGGAAACTTCTCGGCGACCTTACTCCCACATTCGCGGAGAAGAAAGTCAAGAGCTTCGGCTTACTACGTGGTAAATCGTGGGTGGGGGTGGGGTTGGGGGGGGGGGGGGGGGGATGGAAAAGGAACGACTCCAGGAGCTTGAATGGAAACTTCCAAGATTGTAAATATTCGTTCCCAGCGAGATCGGAGTAAATAAATCTCCTCGGCACGGTGCTAAGACCTCGTAGATTACACGTGATCGTGGAAAAAAAAACTGCCGGCGTGTTTTATCGCTTGGATCTCTGTTAATGAAGACGCCGTAGATTCGTAATCACAAAGAGTTGGAAATATGACTCACCGGGCGCGATCCATTCCCAACTTTCCGCGAATGAGATCATTATTTTAGAGTGAATTTAATAAACGGCTAGCATCCATCAATGAACTTTGTTATCTAGTTGGGAAGTCCGGTCGTTCATAACAATTTTCATCTTCGATATTAACGCTGGGTTCGGCGAGGCAGTCTTCGTCGTGGTTTAAGTGTATAAAAGAGTCAAGATGCCTCGAAGAATGTTTTTATTAAGTCAATTCAGTTTATGATAGTACTCCATCTGCTTACCAAACCTACACATTTCATGCTGTGTCTAGCTTAATTTGGAAATGTCAGAATAAATGAAACTTGGAAAGTGCCATTGATGTATACACTACATACATCTTTGAATATTTAATTAACATAAGAGGATAGTTTAGAATAAATAGAATTCAGAATATTCCTGTAAAGATACTCAGATGTAGGAGACTTGCAATACCTCTGCAACACTACTAACATGTTCTTTATTAAACTAACAAGAAACCAGAGATGGGCAAAATTTTTATTCAAATAAAATTCCGAATAACGAATAAAAGTTAAAAAAAATTAATCGTCATGTGTCGAATAAAGTTGACCCGGGTTAACCCCCTACAAATCTTTGGCTCCCAAAGATTATGGAACGAAGTAGAATGAATATTTATTTGCAGGGGAAAGTAGTGAAGAGCAATCTGACAATTATTTACCTCAATTTCGAAAATGCAAACAGTATCACGAACGTGATAACGAAACGGGTACACAGAGTGCTGCGTACACGTTGTTCCGTTATTATATATACCCTTTCGGTTCAACTGGCGGTCGCCGACCAAAGCGTGATAACGAAATAACTAAGCGGAAGCTATAAGCAATGCAATTATAACACCATATCCGCGTTAGCTGTTAATTGTCCAGTCAGTTAGGCAATTAAAACGGCCCCGTGATTGGACCGTATTCCACGCCATTTATGTCACCGACAATCATTTCATCGGCGAATTTACGCGCGTTCCCGCGTAATTCGCCGAATAAACATGATAAAATTGTCGCGTTTAATTACAGCCGTGGAATTTATTTGCATGAGCTAGGGAACGGTGGCAAAGATTCGTCGGTTTAAACACGACGATTCTGTTGCACTCGACGAAATTGATCCCTTCATTAAAACCAAATATCAGCCAACACGTAAAATAAATCATATCTCTGGAACAACCATCCCCTCCAAATAAACTCTATTTCATTCAGAACGTAATCACACATTCACCCATTTCGTACAACTGTAATTACAAAAATTCCACTACGATTTAACCGACATAATTATCCATCCCGTAACTGATCCGCGAGTTTAAGACTTATCTATGCCCTCCATAGCCCCCGGCCTCCGAAGTTTGCTCAGATAACACTGTATATACCATCCAGCACAACTTCCCGCGACCTCGGACTCTGAAAAGGGATTCAAATTACAGGCTGGAAAGGTCGAGGGGCGAGAAGGTTAATGGTCAGCGCGAGTCCCGATCGTCCATCAATGCTGGACCCCCACGGACTCGTGCGTCTTGTCGTCCAGCAATTTTCCCCCCAGCGCGAAAAATCGCGGCGATCGTTTCCCTCCAGCGAGCGTCACAGCCAACCTCTTCGTTAAACTCCGGACGCGCTCGCATTTCCCCAGGGACCGGGGATCTCCATGCGAAATCCGAGGTACACGTACACAAGCCACGAAAGTTACATTAACATGGCCGTTCGCGTGGACAGAGCTGAAGGGAAATAAAAACGCGGAAAGGGGACAATCTCGTTGCGGGTTAAAGTACCGCGATGTTTTCATCGCGTCTGGCTAAGCCGCGTGCTCGGTCTCGTTGAAAAATGGAAGCGCAAAGTGGATTATCGTTTCGCAAAACGAGCTTGCTCGAGGGAAACGTGACAGCGCGGTTCGTGTTCTAAGAGGCACGACCCCTTGCGCGTGATTCCCGTGGAATTTCTTTGCAAAATCGAATGCTCGCGGATGCAGCCTTCGATATGCAGCTTCCGATAGCTCAAAGGCTCTCCGAATCCGTTTGAATGGCTCGACACGTAATCGGCTTCACTGCGAGTTGAAAAATGTTTCTGTACGCTTCGCGTGCCATTCGCGTGGGATTAAATGTTTTTCGAAAATTTATTCATCCCGTAGATGAGCTTCTTTTGAATTCATTCTCTGTGTTTCGTTACGCGGCCTCTTTTGCAGAGTAGCTCGGAATACGTTCCTCGTTTTATGAACGGTTTAAATACATGTTTAATGCAGGAGACTGTCGTCGCTTGATGCGCTTTAGAATATGCCACCGGTTCTGTCGCGCTCTTGAAGCTCTGGATATTCAGCATCTTTTGCGTCCCACGTAACCGTAGCGCGAAAGGCGGAATAAAAAATGGGAGCGGACGACTTCTCCAATTCTACTCGCGGGCACACGTGTAGGTATGCATGAGGGCACTGGAAAAGGTGGAACGCGTGAATACTTCGCGCATACAGAGTGCTTTTGACTTGAAATTCTCTCAAACACGCTGCAGATTTTTAATCAACGCGGAGCGCGGAGGGGCGAGCTTCCAGCGCGCCTGTCGGCGCAGGACGGACCTCGCGAAATTGACAATGCGAGGTAAATGAAGATGATTCGAAGAAATTGTCCGATGTTAATCAATCTTCAAAAATAAATTAGACAGTTGGCCACAATTTATTCATGAATTTTAGTTACGAATTCTGCAATAGATTCTCACAAAACCTATCCAAACGAAGCCACTGGAAATTTGCAATAAAAGTTATCCATATCACAGAAAAGGTACCACTGTGCACGCTCCTTAATAATAAAATATCTCGATATTACACAAATTCTGTGTGAAAATTTAAAAAGGAACGTCAGGGAATTCTGTTATTCAGAAAAATATGCATCGTTGTGTGCAAGTAGAATAGTTCATGCCTCACACAAACCTATTTTACGTTGGTGTCATAGTGAGGTTTTTGGGGGTGAAACCACCCCTTGAAAAAATGCGGAGTTCTCTTTTACGTGGAATATCTTGTGAACCGTGAGAGATATCGAAAAGAAGTTTCAACAAAAGTTGCATCTTTTTTTATATCTACAAAACTGGGTAAAAATAATTATCGGAAGATCCAGACTTTTCAAGTCACCCCCACCACCAATCCTTAATTAAAAAATTATTTTGTAACTTTTGCTTAAGGGGGAACACCACTGTGACGGCCGGAAAAGTAAGTCATTTTTAAGAATTTTTTTCAGGAATGATTTACAGTTTACATAGAAAAATTTTATTACCTACCTTTAGTAGATACGCTGACTTAAGAGACTATATAAAAAATATAAATAGAAAAACATCCATAAATTTTAATATATTAATTAATCTTCTAGACTCCCACACGCGAGCTGGTCGAATGTGTAACTATGGAACAGCTGGTCCGAAATCAAATTTCATTTTTTTTTTTATAAACTATATGAGTGTAGTTTCCGTTGTACGTACGGATTTTTTGATTGAAGACAAACTTTTTGAAATACCCTCGAAAAACTGTCCATCTTATTCGCGGATTTTCGAAACTTTTCTTCTGAAGCGCAGCATTTTTACAAAAATAATTTGTTTAAGAAATCGGTACGTACAACGGAAACTACACTCATATAGTTTTTAAAAAAATAATTAAATTTGATTTCGGACCTGCTGTTCCATAGTTACACATTCGACCAGCTCGTGTGAGGGGGTCTAGAAGATTAATTAATACATCAAAATTTATGGACGTTTTTTTATTATTTTTTTTGTTGGTACAGTCTCTTAAGACTGCGTACTAAAGGTAGGTAATAAAATTTTTCTATGAAACCTGTAAATTATTTCTGAAAAAAATTCTTAAAAATGGCTTACTTTTCCGGCCGTCACAGTGGTGTTCCCCCTTAAACTTCTTTCCATTATCTCTCACCGTTCTCAAGGCATTCCACAAAACGGAATATTCTGTATTTTTTTCAAGGGGTGATTTCACCTCCTAATACAGCATTATGGCACCAATAAAAAATTTGTCTTACGCATGAAGTACTTTATCTTCCACACAAAATTGGATAATTTTCTGAATTTCCGGGTTGCCTATTTTCCTTTGTAAGGGAGATGTAGAATCCTTTACAGAAATCACATAATCATCTCACGTCACTAATTCAGAAATTTTCAATGAAACTTTACCCCCGAGATTCTTGACATTCCAGTATTGGAGCAAAAGAGACGAGTGAAAGATCTGCAGTAAACCCTTCCTACAACCGTTGGTTGATCCAGGATCATCGTTTTTTCTTTCAACAAGAGGTCGATCTAAGTGTTTGATCGAAAAGAGTCACGGCTATACATTGTTTGCTCTGTAAGAGAGTACTGGTCGTTGGTGTCGAAGAGATTAGAGGTCCATTCCCGCTGTCTATCCAGGAGATTAAAGCCAGCCCCAGCGCGAAACTGCTCGTAAAAAGGGCCCGGGCTGCCGCAGAGCTGTTGTAAATCCGTGAAACGGAAGAACCGTTCCCTTCGATGGTTTCTTCCTACAGCGGAATCACGAAAAAGCTGACAAATGTTTCGCTTAGAGACAAATGGCTAATAAAATTCGCATTTGTAGGAAGAAATGGCTAAATGGTCTCTGTCAACTGGCGTACCTCCAATTCGCAGATGATTACTCTATCATAATTTCAGATGAAATTTCAATTAATCTCTGTGCTACAATGATACATCAGCTTCAGCCACAGCCGAAGAAACAATTCCGCCTTAAAATTGTGGTGAAAGTCTCCAGTAAAATTTGTTTCTACGAACCCTAATTTTCCGCAAAATAAATTCTAAAAATCATTCGATGATGGAATTGCTACTTGTTACTTGAACCACATTTTCTACCACACCCTGTGTGCCAAGACCACCGCTTTCTATCCCCAATTACATTTTACAGTCCCGTGCTACGCTATTCATCCCTTCGACTCCGCGTGCCATTATAGGATTCCTTTTCATCGGTCCCTCCATTAGGGCCACGCCGTTTGAAAAACGCGGGATACCGCAACAAAAGTCCATCCAGTAGATTATTCTTCCTCGTTGCCGGGATCTGAACGCATCACATTTAAAGCTGCTCCGTAGAATTACGCGGGAAATATTGGGCTTCCATATTTCCACGCAAAACGGACAAGCAACGTCCGTTTTTATTGGCCGAGGCCAAGATGCCGCTGCAAGTGGGCGAATAGTTTAAAAGTTAACAAGAATACGACGTAGGAACTTAATTCTTAAAAACACTTTGCATGTGGAATTAAACTATGACAAGCACACCCCTAGCAAACGAACGTCGTTTCCATTTATTCACCATAAAGAATCGCCCACATTTTAGCGTTACGTTTCAGTTCGTATAAAAATGATCACGCGTGACGCAGCTCGCAATTTCAACCCTGCCGGAGAAATACGGTCGATTGGTAGAAACGGTCGGAAATTTCGTCATAAAGGGAGAATTCTTCCCTCGATACGCATGAATTCTTTCGGGCTCGCCGAGCAAAACGTTCCTTGTTCCGACTAGACGGCGCGCTGGAACCCTTTGAAAGGTTTTCCTTGTTGACAGCGAGTTCTATCCCGATATTGAATCGGCTACTGGTAGAATATCCCGCGGCTTCGTCCCCTTTACTTTCATCGAACGGCGCTGTCAAAGCGGCAAAGGGAAGACGGATCAGCGACAGGGCCAAAGAGGCGCTGCTCTACTCGCTATTATGCCACTTAACTAGTGCGTGTAATTATCCCCTTGCATCGCGCATTTATGCCCACCCGTCCGCGAGCGGAACACTGCTTCTCGTCGTAATTACCCTGGCTGGGAGCTGCTCAGATCCACGGCATATCGTCAGCGAGCGTATGCTCTCATAACTTGCCTGATTGCGTTTCGAATCCCTCCAGCTGCACGCTCTGATTTATACATCTCCCAAACGGACGACCCAGGCAGCCATTAATTGTTTGATTCTGCTAGGGTGAACCTGACACGCTCTATTCCGTGAAAAGTACATGTATGTCTAGTTTTCAAATTAGCAAAAACTGTTTATAAAATTATTCCTTTAACATTAAAAAGAGAAAACTAATTGAAAAATGTTTACACAATATTTACAAATGTTTTTACACATATTTTCACACAATAAGTAGTAGTTATTAGTGTTCCTTCTCGAGAATTCTTTCTCGAGAATTTCCCGAGAAATGTTATAATTTCTTATCTCTCATTTCTCCAGAAATTACAGCATTTCTCGAGAAACTTAAGTGTAGGAAAATTATTATAAATCCCATTTGTTTTCAGAAATGAATTTTCAGTTAGTTCAAATTGTGTGTTACTAGTTAATCGTGAATATATAAACACATCTACAATCTGTAATAAATGTTAGCAATACATACGAAGAATTGCGCGATTGTTTATAAACATTTCTCTTCATATCGCTGATGCTCTATATACAATTAAACCAACATCCACTCAAAATGACAGAAATTTTTCTACAGCCGCAGATTTTGTCACAGAAAAAAAGGAAGTTGATTGGCTGACGCGACATTAGACGCATTGTGCTTTTTAAAAAACTATTTTAAAACAAAAAATTAATGTTTCGTCTAAGTTTTGTCTAAGTTAGACACAAATAAAAGTTTAGATAAATATTGCCAACATTATTCCAAAAATATAAATTTTGCAATATTTTTTTACATTCTTGAGAATGCTCGAGAATTCTCGAGAAATGTAATCTGATTTCTCATTTCTCGAGATGCGAAAAATATCGAGAAATCAGGAACACTAGTAGTTATTGAGTTGATAAGTTTTTATTTCTATTCTTGGCGCATTTTTCAAATCTGGAGCTGCACAAAACAAAATATTGCAGAAAACTGTAATGGGTGCAGGTTCAAAACTTGCAATAAAACGATATTATGTAAAGGGCAGCTATAGTTTCAACAGAGTTGCCATTTCTGGGTAGATTCGGTTAGGTGACTTTTCACTTTCCACGAACATCTCGCGATAATTTATTAATGTTGTCACTCCATTACACGCAGCAACACCATTTCATCAGGCGCGATATTTTGCTCCGCTGGATTAGCATCCTCAAAGGGCCGAGGCGCCGAATGATTTTGCCCCACTGTTAATCAACGTTCGTCGCGGCGGTTTAATTAGAAAGGCAGTTTCATTTATGGATCTCCAGTGCCTGAAGTCCCGTGCAAACAATGACGTCGACCAAGCACGTGAGCGTTGTTATCAATCCACTGTCCCAGAGGCAATGCCGTGAAATCGTGATGGTACGCAGCAACTGGTTACCGTGGCCCATTGACCCGATAAGCATTGATGGTGGGCTAACAAGTCCACCACATGGAGCTGGAATACACGGTGTTGGTCCCGATAGCGAAACATCGTATGGTCGAAACAACGATAACGTTTGCCACGAAAAAATCCACGGGGAATACGAATGGTATCGCTAGAATTTTTAGTGAGGATAAACCCGGGTACTCCTCGTTTTTTCTCAACGTGAAACTGACGGCGTTGATAAGACCCGAAATTTCAGGGCTGAGAGAGCATGCCAGGGAACCAATTGGTAGTTGCACCGTGCGGGAATAAGTATGAATGATATGGTTGTTAGAATGGCCAAATGGTGGTTTCTGTTAATTTCTGAGCTTAGGTAGAGTTTGGGGAGAAAGAAAGAGAGAAAGAGAGAGAGAGAGAGAGAGAGAGAGAGAGAGAGAGAGAGAGAGAGAGAGAGGGCTCAGAGAGTGTAGAGCACTTAACGACATAGTGCACAGGCGTTGGTAGGTGGTGTGAACCATGGTCTGTGTCTCTAGGTAATGGCACTGGGAAGTCTAGAGTACCCTATGGTCGAGGTGCCGTTCCTACATCATCCACGACAGAATAAAAAGAAGAATTACCCACTTAACCCATAAAATAGATGAAATCTGTTAAAATCAATCTCACTAATGAGCCATCCAAGAAACGCTTAACCCTTTAGGGCCCAGACACCTTTCCCGGTGGAAAAAAATTATTTCTTGCGATTAGTTAACAGAAAAATGGCCCCAATACATGCACTTCATCGTTCTTTTCCCAAAAACGCCAGTGGAAATATGAATTTCTAGATGTGACGTATACGTCACACTGGGCGTATAAGGAGTAAAATGTGGCTCAATATTTAAAATACAAAAATTGTGTTTTAAATGGATGTTTACTATAAGAGATCTTAAAAGTATAAATCAATAAAACACGAGTATATCTTTTCTAAACATTTCTAAACGATATACTCGTGTTTTATTCGTTTATATTTTTAAGATCTTTTACAAATGAAAAGAAGAATACATATTTTTGTTATAGAATGTACAAACGAAGTACAAAATCTTCATTTTTACTATGGTAATTTGCAAAACAATTTCTTTTTGCGCTCGAGCATAAGTGAACATTGCACTTATAGCACTTTGATTGAATGTGGCCAGAAGGGCAAAGTTTACAGTGCTGTCTGTCATCGCTGAACACTACCCAATGGTCAACATTGTCGAAACGCTGTAGGTCCGAGGGTTTAGAATTAGAAGTCGATGCTTGCCATGACTTCTTTGGTGGTGGAGCACTTACCAGGGGACGTCCGTGCAGTAGAAACCATTGTACGAATGAAAAAAATTTCGCTTTTTTAATCCGTATACAATTACAAACTAAAAATTGATCAAATCAAACTTTATAAGTAATATTCTTTTAGTATAACAACCAATTTACACGTATCTACCAAATAAAATGTAAGAAAAATAATTTTACTCTCAACTTTTTAAAGAAAACAAGAGCAACGTTTCAGGTTATCGAAAAATGTCCAACATGCATTCGCCAGAAACGTTTTCATGGTTACTGTAAACATTATTTACAGCGGTAAACGCATCAGTAGCATGCATCTCGGATCCATTTAGAGAACTGATCCGTTTTGGTACCCAAAATTCGATTTTTTTCGATTTTTTCATACGTCTAAAACTGATGTGACGTATACGTCACAGTGGGCGCTAAAGGGTTAACATTCAATTTCCCAGAAATCATAGTTCCTCCCTCATGGAATTACTGATCTTATCAATTTCACCTCCGGAAACATGGTCGTCTATCCATATGCTTAATAAAGTTGAAATGAACTCTTTCTCTGGACGATTCAATCCTATCAATCCCGCACGCCCATCGTCGATAAAGGGACCTACGTCGACCCAAACCAATCCAATCGCAATCTTGGATCGCCCTAGCCGACATTTAGCCAGGAACGCATTAAGGCAGCGTGTCTTCCCGGAGAAGCTTACGTAATCCAAGTTTCGAAGGTAGCCCGTAGGCGATTTATGCTGCAACTAGAAGACAGCGGGGAGGATTTAGGCTGACAATGAGGTCGCAGTGGCTTCGCCTAGTGGTCGACACAACGATTCAACAGCTTGTTCGCGGGGAAACTTGCGTCTCACTCGTTACTGAGCAAATATGCGCCGCGGGGCTTTGTATAGGCACATGAATCATCTAGGAAACGTAGAAACGAGGAAAAATACAGTCGAAAATGTAGAATAGACTTCTTGCGAGATGCCTTGATTTCGATAATAAGAATTTTGAATATTTGCCAAGTAAGAACACGAGGTACACTTCGCTGAGTTCCACGTCGACCGATTTCTCTGTAATTTATTCAAATTATCCCATTTCTTGCACTTCATAATTAAAGATGTACACGACAAGATGGGGAGTACAGTGTTAAAAAATTTTAATTTGTTACCTTGAAAATTGTCCAAAGTGTTGCCTACTTTGTAAAACACACAGAATCCAGAACACCTAAAGATTCTAAACTTTACTACTGTATGTAAAGTGTTAATAGAATTGTACAAACTGAGGATTGATGCTGATAAACCTAAGCTAGCACTGTTGATTCACAGGACTATTGTTTCAAGCAATTATCAAATTAAGGAGTAATTAATGAATCGTCGACACAGAAGAAGTGAACCAACGTGGCATATCAAGATGAGACAATGTCAGCAATGGGACATTTTCTTCGAGTTGATTCTGCAATTTGGCTGCCAGCCAGCCGAGTGGAAAGCACAGACTTCCACTGGTCCTTTGTTTGAATAACGAGGTGTTTCGTCGTTCATCTTCGCGGCAGGTACTTTAATGGCAGTATTCCAAGCCTAACCGAGGACTGATGGTCAGTCGAGTCTACCTCGTGCTCTGTCGCTGCCCGCTTCAGCAATTCCCGTTTCCGCAATCCCGAATATGACGAACATTCGCCGGAGTATTCGCCGTCCCATCGATGAGCGATGATTAATAACCCCAATGCCGTATCTATTAATGGAAGTCAGCTCAACCGCGACGTCATTAACAGGGTGACAAACTAAACGAGGACAACCCCTTAGAGTATTCAGTCTATATTGGCAAATGCAATTTACTCGTGCACAAACTGTAGCTATGTGATAATTGCACGAAATCAACGAATCCAGCGAATAGATTACATTAGACAATTATATACATAAGATGAAATAGAAATTAATTCAGGACGATTAATTCACCTGTTAGTTCACACGCTTTTCTTAACTCATATTTCACAATATCTGTACGTGTACTTAAATAAAGAATTGAAGAGTTCTTGTAGAAAACAATGCAAGTGACAGAATTTTAAAAAAATGGTAATGGTAATACTATAGTATAGAATTTGATTTTTGGCACTTACAGTTTTTCTACGAGGGCTCTCAAATTATTAACAGGCAATCTAAAACATAATTCATTTAAGAATCTAAGTTTTTTGCAACTTCCTTGTTGCCTTTTTATGAATTTCGTTAATCACGTACAGTGGGTGGCCAAATTATTATACTCAAACAAAAAGTAAGTAAGTTTTGTAAGTTTCAGCGATGGAATGGCTGTACCTATGCGAAAAATGGTCGCAAAAAATATTTAAAAAACGCATTTTAATGCTTAAAGTTTCTAGTTGTTGAATCAAGGACTGATTTGTTTTCATCCATTATGATAATGTTTTATTAAGATGAAGCGCAAGAAACAAAGTTTCAGAAATTGTTGTCTAGTTTGAACATATGCACGAGCCAAAAAAAAATTTTCCGGTAAATGCAACGAAGAGCTCTTATAGAACAAACATTTCTCTTTAATTTCGTATTTTTTGTTTCGTTGTACGATTTTTATTGGCCGAGTTATTCACGATCAAAGCAAAAGGTACATTTCACTTTGACCACCTACAACTTGCGAACTCATGATCGTAGATAAATTTTCATGAGCGTTTTGGAAAGCTAAGAAAGTTTCCTTTCAGAACCTTCAGTTGCCAATTTAAGATTTTCTTTTAATCGTATTAAATACATTTTAAAATGATCCCAAAAATTGACGAAAATATTTTGAGTATAATAATGTGCCCACTAAGATCCCACCCACAACTTCAAACTCCCGTAAACACTTGCACTCCCATCACCCGCATTGAAGCACGTACCTACTCAGTACGCTCGGCATCTGATATAATCGCTCTGATTCCAGGAGCAGGACATGATCGCCACGGGAGGAAGGTGATGCGTCGAAACAACTGTTGGCTGGCCGTGCTGGCCGTTTCCACGGTGCTACCAATCTTGCGGAATGGCTTGGCAGGGGAACGGTCACCGGTCGATTATGAGAACGTCGAACTGCGTGGCAACCGGAGCAAAGCCGCTCACGAGGCTCGGGGGTCTGATCAAGCAGCCCCAAGCACCCAAACTAACGACGAAACGTATCCCATATCCCAGGACATGGTCGCCAAACAGCCCTTAGAAGCGTCCCAAACTTCATACTTCCCAAGATCCGAAGACCAACGCCGCGCGCTCGCGAAAAAAGCCTCGATCCCCGGCGTCTCCACAGACGCAATTCCTTGGCAGGCTTCCACGAACCTCGACACCGGTCCCTCGAAATGGAACCATCTCTGGCTGAGCTCCGTTCAAAGCTCCATCCCCACGAACACAGTCAGTTTACCCGAAGAAGAATCGAGGCTCATCGATGGCCTCTCAAAGGAAGATCCTCTGGAACGATCAAATAAGTTTCATTCGAGGGAGCAACCCGCGGAAGCGACGAAGCGATCGTTCACCCAGATCCCTCGCACGATCCTGGCATCAGCGACTTCTGGCCGGAAGATACGAGGGGGGCGGCGTTTATCGCCGTGGATTTCCCGTGGCGCGATAAAGGACTCCTCGGGACAGGCTAACGATGTGATACATCGCGCATCAGCCAGCAGGAACGCTGGGGCGTTGAGGAGCGAGGGCGAAGAAGGAGCACCGGCTAGGGGGAAGAATCAATGGGGAACGTCGGCGAGAGTCCTGGGACATCCGTATTACGGTCACGTCGCGCGAACTTCGCGCGATGATGGCGCGCTGACGACCACCCGAAGTGACGCGGGAAAAGTAGTCGGTTTCGTGGAAAATCGCCCGGTCGACGGTGGAACATCGGGGACAGCTGATGGTGGCGACAGTTTCAGTGAAATCCACGCGCGCCACGGGGATATTGGACACCCGACGAGCTCCAGGGACGAAGCTCGCGAGCAGACTGTCGAGGAACGATCTTCGCGGATGGACGTGATTGGTGACGCGTCGGCGAAGGGAGCCGCGGCTCGGCACGTCGAATCTGCCGAGGGGATTTTCACGGCGGATGGGAAAGCCAGAGGACGGACAGCGGCGGAGTTTCTCGGTATTGATATGAGATTGAGAGGCAAACGGAATAATGAATTGATGCGTGCTCTGGTGAACGGTACGCTTTCATCCAGAGGTTCAGTAAAGGAACCAGAAGAGATTCAGGGAAATAAAGTGTCCGAGGACCCGCCGGATGAGACTCGGACTGTAATAACTCGTGAAACGTCGGTTTCCATGTTTCACTCAAAGTCGAAGGCTGACAGCCACGAAGATTCGAAGCGTGGTTCGGTGTCCCGTAAATCAGAGGCAGCGCGGCTCGCAGAAGGAACGCATGAGCCGTGCGGCGTGTCCTCGAAACAAAGATCGACAGCAAACAGCGATGGTGCAGCAGAGAATAGCGGTTTCCGGTCGATTCAGCGCGAGAACCGAGCCGCGATTTCCACGTCGAGTGTAACCATGAGTATTCAATCCGTTCTAGATTCCACTGAGCATCCAGCATCCGCCCGTGAGAGGGGAAATTTCGTCGACTGTCGCGACACGCTCGCTTCCGATACGTCGAGCGAAGGATCTCGGTCGCGAAAGAACGAAGAAATCCTGCCTCGCGAGCCTGACGGTTCGCGCGTCGCCCCCGCCGAAGCGACGGGACGAGCGTCGAACAATGAAACAGTCGACGGGGAAAATTTCAATTCCGATGCATCCGGGCAGCTTACATCGAGCGTGCACGGTGGCAAGGATGCTCGAGACGCATCGGGAAACAGGTCCAATTACACTGCCAGCCCCGAGGGATATAAAGTTCCTAGCGAAAGGTTAATCCAGACGGTCGCAGAATGGAGGAGTGAAGACGGCGAGGAAGCAGCCATTAAAATCCCGCCGATGGAAGAATCGACGACAGACGACGCAACAAAGGAGTCTGAGAACGCGCCCCGGCATTCCTTGCCCGGCACGATTGGGGCCAAGAAGAATTTCACTTATCTAAGACGCGACATGAGCAGTCTAGCTGAAGGAAGCTTCGAGGAGAAGACCATCGACCCGAGTGTCTCGCGATTCAGTGGCAAGAATGCTCGGGGTCCGTTCAGGAACTCCGACGGCCGATCAGTGACTAAGGGAATGGAGGGGAAACGTGAATATGTGGAGAATTCAAAAAGTGACGTCCGGGTGGATCAATTATCCAAGAAAGGGGAGGTGGATCCTGGGATCCTCTCCTTGATACCTTCGAAGCGAGGAATAGGCGTCACCGAAACCGTGATGATTCCAGAAGCTGCAGGAGAAAGATCGAGAGCCAACTACCCATCGAACTCATTAGTGGAACATCGCGACGCGGAAAATTACGGAGAAAGGGGAATAAAGTTCGATGAGAAGCTTAATAGCTCGCCGACAAACGGCCCGGTAATTGTTTTCAGAGGCGAGGGAAGGGAGAAGCAAGATCTGCTGAATCAAAATAGCAGGGCCAGCAGCGAGGAAGTCGAAGATAATGAAGCTGCAAGTGGATTCCCTTCGAGGTCAGCGCAGGCAAAGGGCGTTCATAGATCACTTGATAATGGACCGCCGAGCGCGGTTAATCCGTTTGTACGTGGAGAAAAGAACGTCGAAGACCATCCAGCCCCGACGAGTCCGCTCAACAAACCCCCGGAATCTCGAAAAGGAAGGGCATCTAGATCGTCCTTAGTATCAAGGAACCCGAAGCAAGGCTCCACCTCCGAAATAGACACCCTGGACCCAAACGCAACATCGAGACCAATATGGACCAACGCCGGTAGAAGCGTCACGGTACCCAGCGTCACATCCCCGAGGATCGATTCCGTGCCACCAACGCTCGAGACGGGCATTCCCAGAGTATCGAACGCGCTGGATCGTCCCACGGAATTCGTCACGAGACTGGAGGATCGATCCACCGTAACGAGCGGTTTGTACGGGACGGATATAGGTGCGGGAACGACTTCCTCCAGCAGCGACGAGCCGCTGCGGACGACGAATTCCAGTCAGCTGGGCGTCGAGGCATCGATCGTGCCCAGCGCCTATGACGAGCGGAAGCTCGGAGCCGTTGCAAGCGTTGCTTCCTCGGAAAATGATGGGGTTTCGCTTGCCACCGTGGAAGACGCGTCGCCGCGCAACATGGACAACTCGTCCCATGATTTAGAGCCGGCGGGTCCTCTCTGGCCAGTCAAGCACAGCGCGGTTGTCGAGGGTGATCTAGTGCTGGGCGGGCTGATGATGGTGCACGAGAGGGAGGACACGGTTACTTGCGGCCCGGTGATGCCACAAGGGGGTGTACAAGCGCTGGAGGCGATGCTGTACACCCTGGACAGATTGAACGATCGCGGGTTCGTACCCGGTGTTAAGATCGGCGCTCACATACTGGACGACTGCGACAAGGACACCTACGGGCTGGAAATGGCGGTGGACTTCATCAAAGGTACGTGGCATCTGTTGGCTGGGTGACAGCTGGTAATTAATGTCTCGCGATATTGGACGGGCCAGATTGATATTATGATTGACACGACGGGATATGAGATATCGCCGCTCACCGCGTCATGTTAATTCCGGGAATCCTCGGCATGCGGATTGTTTCATTAATGTAACTAGGTGACTAATGTAACTGGAGGAGGGGAGGGTAGAAATTCTATGGTGTGGTAGGGGAATTTAATCTTGAGGAATTAGTGAGATGTGTAGGGGTTGTGAGAAAAGAGACTTCTTGGTAGGTGTTGTTTGAAGGATAGCTTGAGGTGTTACGCGGCAACAGAGATGTGTCCTGTTTCTAATGAGAAGGATCGAATTTGAGGGATGAGAAGTTTCGTTTCTTCTCATAGTTATTGCTCAGAGCTTTTAACTATTTCGTGAATACCTATCCAGAATTTCATTGAAACTGGCACAGGACATTATTCTCATTAGTCAGGCATGTAATAATAGGGTGACTCTTATTTATACTTGTCGTTTATTGTTGTATTTCTTTGCTCTCACCTCCTAGAACGGTGTCATTTCATAAAAAAATAGTCCCTGCAAAAGTTTATTGCAATCGGACAACAGGGAAGGGTGCCGACCGTGCCTTAAAGTTTAGACTTCATCAATAGTTTGGATTAAAGAATTTCTAAAAAATGGTAAGCCCTATCGAAATTTTGTTCAAATAATGGTAAAAGGGCATTCAATTTTCTACAAGTACTATATATATCTTTTTTGCATGCTTCCAACCAGTTTTTAGATAATAGCGTTTGAATATAGAGAGATCTGCACTACGCACGTACAGGTGGGACGCGCGAAGTGCAGACCTCTCTATATTCAAACGCTGTTATTTAAAAAATTATTGGAAGCACGAAAAAAAAATATTTACAGTAATTGTAGAAAATTGAATGCTCTTTTACTATTATTTGAACAAAATTTCGATAGGGCTTACCATTTTTGAGAAATTCTTCAAATTCAAACCATTGATGATTTCTAAACTTTAAGGCCTGGTCGGCACTCTTTCCTGTTGTCCGATTACAATAATCTTTTTCAGGGACGATTTTTTATGAAATGGAACCATAATCCCTACACGGGGGTGAGAGCAAAAAAAATTGCAGGTTGAAAATAAGAGCCACGCTAATGTAATAATCGAGTAAGTCTTTCATTCGATCTAAAGTTCTAAGTAAAATTGTTTCCCAGTGCAAGCTAACTGCACTGTAACAATGAAAATGCAATTCGATGAATATAAGGTGCACACTATGAATATAATTCTACTCACATAATCGAGGAGTTACGGTGACTTCGAACCATGAAAACTCCATTGTCCTGGAAACGATAATTAGCAACAACGAGGGAGGGAATTAACCTTTAAACAACTGGCTCACTGAGAGCGGTTAATATGAACCATCCCCCGAGTATTGAAAGAAGGAGAGTAATTAAAACGAGCAGCCTGTTCTTGTTTCAGCGTTCCTGTTCCCCTATTGTTTATTGCGCTCGTGAAACCGTGCGCTGCATTTTTCATCGGCGGGACGGCACAGAAACGCCACAGTGAAAAATTAAGTAATATTCCTGTCCCCGTGACTCTTTCAATGCCGCCAGCATCGCGAATAATTCGGACGCCCTTTGTCAAGCAAACCTCTGAGGATAAGAGTGGCTTTAGCAAGAGGTAACTCACGGCCGACTTATTGTAGCCACTTACTACTTAAGGCAATTCATTCTGACACTATTTCCGACTCTCCTTGGCTGAACAATAGTCTACCATACAAATTGACATAGAATTGAAAAGCATAAATTAGTGATGAATAGATACAATTCCATACTTTACAATTCAATCATTTGGATTCGGAATAACTCAAGAATAGTTAACATAATCCTGAATACTAAAGCGTAAGGTGAATGACCATAATTATTTTAACCCCTGTTAATTGAACATCAAGAAAAATTCATGAAACCTCTACAATTTTCACCCCCTTTTCATCCTCGCACATTCACCCGGCCCACCCGTTACAAAAATCATGGCCATTCAGGAAACTTCCGTTCCACAAATGAAGAACTCCCATTTACCACTGGGCCCGTCACTTTTTCACTGTCAAAGCCGTCGTATGAATTCGCCCCCACCCCATTCTCAAGATTCCTCAAAAGTTTAAGAGCCGAGGGGAAAGTTCTAATGCGAGCGATACCTCGAAGTAACAACGGGGGATACGTTGGAGGAGCGGGTATCTTAGCGCTCTGTATGTAAAATTCAGCCCGCCGGAGAGAAAGAGGAATGCCTTCGACACCAGGGGACTCGTGAGCGTGCGGAAACTTTTCGCCAAACTTTTTTCCCTTCTCCCGTTGCGAGATACGCGTTTACCTATTATTCTCCGGGAAACGCCGAGCCTGTGCTTATAAAGTGGATCACGCCGCGGGTGGAAAGTTTCGTGGACGTTGCGAAATCAACGCGGAGTGAGCAGCCTTCGTTAGCCGTCAGCCAACTTTCCCCCGTCGCCTTAACAATTTATATTCGACGGGCAAAGAGGCTTCGCCGGATACCACTTGCAAGCGCGAGGTCGCCAGAACGGAGGAGCCGCGACCTTTTCCCTTTTTGGCAAGGGAGGCTTCCTATTCCGTCGTTCCCTCGTCACTCGTGGCCAGGCCACTGCCAATGTCAAGGTCTTAATTTGAATTCTCTACGGCGGGGATCGCTGCTTGACGCTATTTCGCAGAGTCCAGAGATATTCCCTTCGACAGGTGAACTGCATTGGGAATCGAAGATCCCTATTTGGGGATTAGAGTCGCGAGAATATACAGTGGTGGCTGTAGAAAGGTCGAAGTGGTGGGCGATGGTAAAAATACCAGTATTTCATAGGAAGGATGTATATTTGTTCTCTCTGTATCCCAGTTTGAGGTATTCCCTCAAAACAGACTAGTGATGCCAATATGGAGAGTGCGATGTTGTAGCTACACCTATATTTGTGCTAGTATGTGGAAACGTCAATTTCAAACTTTCGCTTTGTCGTCACTGTATATTCTGCGGATTCTGTTATTGATAAGGAAGCCCCAAACTTATTTAACGCTAATTGTCAAAGCTAACATCTATATTTGCATTTTTCACGTAACGATCAATGTGTGACGCAGTTCCAGAGGTTCAAGAATAATGTTCTGAACATGCCAAGGCAAACGAGACCTAGGAATTTCTAGTCATCGATGTTAATAATTGTAAAGTGGACGGAAACTTTGCTTTTCAATCTCACGATCCCGTGTATCAGTATTTAGAGTATTTAATATAAATTTGAACCCCTGTCTCCGCGTTGTTAATTACCTGTTCCAGCTAAGGACACTGTGAATTCATTTCTGTCTCCCGTGCACACGAAATTTCGCGCTCGGCCATCATTAACGCACACTTAGAAAGCCATTACCGTTGCATGCGCCACGTTTTAATACATTCTGCATTTTAAGCAGCATCGCATGTAAATGCACAACGTCGCAGCGAGAAGTTTAATTCGCCTGGGAATTAATGATCCCGTGATTGTGCTTTCCGAAGCTTCCACTCGACAAACATCGCAGTGATAAGGACATCACACTGATGGATTATTTCGCGTAATTTGCTGTTCGTTACGTCTCTGTTCTCTGCCGGTTTCTATTACACAATTTCATTAAAAACTGCTACCTTATCGCGAAGCACGCCCCACGGAGACTAAAGCGATAAGCTCTTTAAAATTCAATTTCCTTCAGTAGGATATCGTAAATGCGAGGCTATCGCAGTGCCACTTTACTGCCAGATAGTTTGCAGTCGCGATAGATACGCGTTGTACAGCGCTTGCTGCACCGCGCCACGGAAATGGACAATTAGGTCTCTCTGTTTCCCTGAAATGTCCGACGGTCCTCATTTAAAACGACTCAAATGTAACCGAAGGCGTTCACTAAACGGGCATTACTGCTCATAAACTAGTAAAAAGACACTTCTATTTAAGTATATCCGCAGTGCAAAGTTATGTAAAAAATGTCACAAAATTGTCTTCAATTGATTAGCATTATTATTGTGTACGAAAAAATTATCAGCGTCACGCTCTTTGAAAGAAGAATATGCTCTGGCGCCAGGATTATTTACGAATGTTTGTAGTATCACGTCGTCATCTTACAAAAACTTCATTGCTAAAATTACTAGGCATATTGTGTTATTACACAAAGAATGACCTCCGCGAGTGACTGTAAGTCGTGCAGAAAGCAAGGTGATGATTGGATCTGCGAAGTTCCTAGGAGCTTTTGAAACTTTTGTGCAGCAGCAAAGAAAGAGCTTTCACATCTGTATTTGAAATTTAATCTGCTATCGGCAAGGAGCTTTCCTTTCCCAGTCTTGCGATTGGCTTTTGAAATCCGAGAAGGCGTTGTAGATAACGTTGGGAGGATAGTATTGGTACAGCGTCGATATTCGAGCTTTTCGAAAGCATTCTGCGGTATCCTGAAAGCTCAAATATCACCTGTCGGTAAAGTTGCGGTGTTCCGCAAGCTCGAGTCGATAAGCTTTCGTCACCGACTGATTTCCACACACACAGAGATTGGGAAAGCTTCTATCGATAACTGTATTCTCTCTAATATCAAGTAACAATAATTACCTTAACACCGTGGAAAATCTAAGAATCCATGAACCACTATCCCATAAAAGCTCTGAGGTTTAAAATTTGAAACTCGGGGCAACGTTCCTTCATACTTCACAGAATGTTAGAGAAATTAAACAATATCTTAGCAAACATACTAACATTGAAAGAAGAGAAAATAATCTCAACGGAAGTGTTAAGTAATCTCGATTTGCGAAGAGTTACTATAAAATAAAATAAAAGGAAGATATAGCAACGACACTGATAAAGCAGAGTGATAATGCAATATTAATCGTAATGAATAACGTCGTACCTACGTACAAAGTTTGACAGACTGAATAAGTGGAACACTGCATTATTCAGCGATCCTCTACTTAACTGTCTGACTAATATCGGGCCTCGCTACTTCCTTCAATTAATAATCCAACCTCACGTTTAATCTCGCTGCAAAGTAATGGCGACTGTAATATACGTTACCTTTTTATGATAAGCTTCTGCTAATCCCGGCCAACGTAATCTTGTTGGTATTCAAGGGAGTAACACGCTTTATTAATACTTTTATGGCAGCCACTTGAAACACGTGCACCATATCGTGCCTCGAACGTGGCTGTTACAGCACCACCGGAATAGTTTTTATTTTTATTTTTCAAAGCGAGCCCTTGCGTTAACGCTACGCTGTAGGTTTACACTGGGTCGTGCCATTTAGCAACGTAACAATTTCAACAAACTTAATGCTTCCCAGTGTGACTGTAACCCAACGGAGCTGGGGGTGTTCCAACAAACACGAGCTTGAGGTAACGGAGGCAAGGAGCAAGGAACACGGGCTATGTTTCGCGGAAATTTTATGCTTCGCCTTAAGAAAAGAACTTCCACGTGGGTTGCGGTAAACGAGGATAGAAGGATAACGCGGGCAGAAACTGTTTAAAATTGTGCCAAGAAAGCAACACTGGCTCGTTCGTTCTGGAGAAGGTTGAATAAAAAAGCTTGGAATTATATTAAAAATATCATACCGTGCTATTTTCTGCGACTTCAGATGTGGTTTGAAATTTACCATGTCAAGTAGGTAACTGTTTAGTGAATTAACAGAAATCCCGCAAATCCTACCGATGAATATCGGTACAGAATTATTTAAGCACTCCGCCTGAGCGCGCGAATTGCATGATATTTAATAATTCAATCAATCGCATACTCCCCTTCGAATGTACCACGCAGTCGCGCACAAGATATTTCCAATAATTTCCTATCGCACTGAAATAAAATTGTTTGAATTTGTTCGATTTGCAATTGCGTCGAAAAAATTATTTCCCGCGATGAAAAATATTTGCAATGGAGATTAAAGCGAATAACAATCGTCCTGATAAATTGGAAAGTCCTCGCCCCGTTTTTCTATGCCGAAAATATGCAAACGATTTGCCGTGGGCACGGGTATGTATCCACGATTATTTCTGGCGAGCGTGTATCGAGGGTGTTCACGCACGATTCTCGGATGAGGAGAGCGAAGGATATCGAGCCCCAGTCGGTTTCGGTAGGAAGCGCGAATTCGTCCGCAGAAACTGCAGGCAAATGCAGGGAGATAACGTTATAGCCAGCAATGGACGTGCCAGCAATTTGTCACGACTGACTTCCGGCCAGCCGGACTGAAACCGCCATTTTTCATGAAGGGTAGATGGCGAAGTGGGGGATAATGGTAAAATCGAAGCAATGCTGCGAGCTTGTAGGCGGCCCTTAAAACGGAAAGAGCAACGATTCCTGTTAAAAGTTACGCCAAGAACGTCCGAGCCAGACACGATGTAATTTCACTACGCTGGAAAGAAAGTCTTCCGTCCATCCCAGAAGTCGAAGAAATATTTCAAAGCTTCCCATGCGTCTGACGTGCTGAATTACCTCCTTGTGCGAAACTAACGAGCTCATTGGGTCTACGCGCCGAATGAATTACCGGGAGCTAGTTCTTAAATAGTTTTAATTGAAATTTGGATGAGCGGCATTAACGCTGTCGGCGAGACCGTGGAGAGAAGCAAGGAGGTCTCGGTTTCGTTGCATGAAAGCTAAGCGGCACGGAAAGAATTCGAAACTTCGGGCTGCCGTGAACTTGGGAAAACTCCAACCGGGCGGAGAAAGAAATCTTCCGCGATAGTTCGTGATAATAATAAAAATAATTGCGCAATTAGCAGCACGGGGGGAGATTACGGCGCGGACCTTCATCTGATATCGTGGTTTATGTTGTTACCCCAGGGACTGTTTCTATTTCAGCGCGTGGTAGCCCTCAATTTTATCATATTTGCGAATAACCTTGTGTTACTTCTTGGCGAGAAATGTTTTACTCTTTGCTTTATTTGCAACGCTGGGAACTGTAATCGAAGACTCGCAATCAGGCGAAACTGCGCCAAGTAGTATAGAGCGTATGTGGGCAGGCAAGTGGACTGTTGCAGCTCAATGATGTTAAGGTATCGAGATTTTAATTTTGCTGCGAAAATTAAAGTTACTTCTTTAATTATGCAACGGCGAGATAGAATGGGGAGTCTCTTGTGAGTATAGGGTAGTAGAATATATTAAGTTGGATCAGACACGCGCATTATATTCCTCTTGAAATTGCTTTCAATTATACAAGATTAAAAAAGTTTACAGAGTGCCTTCAGCTAGAAACTTTTCCTTCTATAGTGTAATTAGATGCCTTGGAACTCTGATAGACAGTCTTCTCGATGAAGTAAAAGTAGGAAAGGTAGAAGAGACCGTCAATAGTCAGCCGCACCAACGTCAGACACCTCCGAGATCTTTAGATATTGGGATGCCATCCTTCCTTGAATAGTGTCATTTGCAAATTGTACAAGATGAAAGAACTTTACAGTGGACTTTACCGACTTCTAATCTTATTTTCGCTGAAAGGCCGCGTGGAAATAAAAAAGAAGCTTCCGACAAAAATAAAAAATGTGTCCCCTGGATAGAATATTAAACACAACACAGTTCGTGATTAACTAAAGTCCTTACCGAAATTATTTGCAATACAGATCGAACCTTTCCTTTGATCACAACTGTATTTTATAATAACCTCGGCATCGTCCATGCCGGAAGGAAATTCCTCGAGCCAGGAGTGGCTACCTTTTTCCACGCGAGAGACGCAAGAAATTACTTTGAAGCGGCGCGGTTACTAATCAGGATTACGAGAAAAGAGGATCAAAAGACGGTAAATGAAATCGTCGAGAAATTCCTCGTCGCACTCGTTGCCTGGCGAACGGTGCTTCAAATATTCTATGAACGCGAGAGAAATAAAAAATCTTCGACGAATGCTCCGAACCCTCGCGAGACGATCCTCCGTCGAATCGTCGGCACTTGACCCGGCCACGCAAGCAGCCGCGCAAAAGGAACGAGGCCCACTGTATACTTTGTATTTATGAAGCTGCCGAGGGTAAAAGAGATTACGAATTCAGTCAATTTCCAGCAACGCCGACGAATAAGAACGGGCCGTTTATATTCATAAGTGGCGGAAATAACAAAGTTAAAGGTGACTTCGTCACGATTGCACGGTGCGCAAAACGGTCACACGGCCACGTGTCCGTGGTGGATGTTGACCGAGACAATGGTTGGCGTTAGACACGTGGGTCCACATGAATGTGATGCAAAGCAGCAGGAAATGGAACCAGTTACCGTGAACGTTTGATAAAAAGGGAAATTGGGCTTCATTCAGGAGCACAGAAGCGTTGCGCGAAAAATGAGCAGCATTGGAGGCGTGTAACGCAATTTCTGAAGGCAAAGGAGATATGCTTCTTCTGTGTATTAATAAAAATTGCTTCCAAGGGAGGGTAAAACTGTTTCATGTAGCACTTCAGCAGAAAAAAATGAAATAATTTATGAACTATTGTGCAATCTCAATGTAATCATTAAGTATTTCCTGATGTACTTTTTCGTTTCGTAAGATGAATTGAAAATATGGTAAAGGAAACTCGTTAGTAACTATTGAAGCTTAGATTTCCATTCATCAAGAGACTAATATAAATTTGTTAAGTAAAGTCGCAAAAATTCAAATGTATTTGACTTCTGTAGACCGCCCGTACAATACAATATGTAACTTTCTGTCGCGCAATGGAGCTGTCCCTGCATGACAAAATATTTAAACGAGCTCGTGTTCAATACAGCTGCTCTCCCTTTGGGACGAAAAAATCGACTACTGTAATATCATACGCGCTGGTTATTCACTGAATTTTATTCACCTGGGTCATGTTCCAGTAAACTCCATTTATTCATACGAAAGTTGTTAATTTTTAAAACCACAATTCCTGTGCAACTATCAGTTTTCCTTGATCATATAAATAGAACGAAAAGTTTTTCGAAAAGTGGGGCATTCCGAAACATTCTATTATACGCTCAACATTTAATTATCGCGGTTATGGAACATCCTACACCAGCAATTTATATTAATTTAAACTTACCACATACAAGCTCGAATACCAAAACCAATAGTTTCAAAATAATTCAGCACTCCCACAGTTTCTTTCCCTTAAACCTCCAACACCCACATTTAAATTTTCAAAGGCCTCCTCTCTTTTCCAAGACTCGTCCTAACAAAAGTGAACGTCAAATAAGTAACGTGCTTCCCAAAAGTTCTCGTGGCGGCCCTTTCTTAAGACTACGCCTCTAATAATATCCTTCAGCAGCTATAACTTTCGGCCAGCTCGCTTTCACCGCGCGATAGCCTGTAAAATCATGCTACGCGTTTTCCATGCTCTCATGAATAATGTGTTTCACGTTATCGCGTTCTCAGGCCCACGACGAAATAACTTTTTCAACGGTCGAACGCCACGTTAACAACTCGAAATTAATTTTCCACCGGGGAAGATCGGATCTCTAGACCAACCAAAAATTCTAATTATACCCACCACGTACGAGCGACCGATGCAATCTGATACAAGCCGTCGCGTTCATTCATCGCGATAACACAGGCAGATTAATTAGGTACTTTAAACGCGCAGAAATTACGTGACGAACGTCGAACATCCCAAACGCGTTTATTGCGCGAACTTCCGGCAAGGAGAAGTGGCTTGTCAAAGAAAAGGCTGCTGCACACTTTGAGACATTTTAAAAGGCAAGGACAAACGTGCAAAATAATACGTATTTCTTTCTTTTTTTAATTCCCGAAAAATTCGGTTTTTTCATCACACTAAGAACACCCCTTAGACATGAATTCCTGCAAGATGCAGGGATCCATGGGGCAGATAAAACAGGGAAGGCGAAACCTGGTAATTAGACGCTTGTTTGAGACTCGTTAGCCAAGAAGATCGCCCTTTCTCCTGTCCTCTAAACTGATATACCTAGCGTTCGTCGCGTGAAGGAAAATATTCACTTATTGTTGGGGTATCGGTGGCAAAAACTGAACGCCTCTGTTAATACGGCCACCGTCGACGTGTTCTAGGAGCCAACTTCTTGTAACTTGGCTACGGGACGACCGTTCCTTACATCGTTACTTCCACTACGAAAAGGAACTTTACTTACAGGACACGCTCATTACGGCCACTTAACTTCCCTCGTAATTTTTATCGTCGCGCCAACTGCACCGAAAGAAACGCTCCATCAAGCGACGGTAACGACCTTACAATAACGTCGCCGTAAAAGCGATACTTGTCCGTTGAGACGGCAAACACGAAAGCTGAGAGCAGTCTGTTGTGAGAAATTAATATCGCGAGGGTAGTTGGAGTAGAATATCACGGGCAAAGGGTTGCGAGGATGGGCTGCTCCTCCATGTTTCACAAAACTTGGCGTGTTTCATGGTAATAAATGATTAATTCCGCTTATTTCCGATTGTTCTATACGAGTCTGTATGATCGACAACCTGTAGGTACGTCGAAAAATGTTTGAAATTGTTGTTCCATAACCTATACTCTATGGAGTTACTAAAGACTGGGTATGAATGCTCGAAGTTTGTAGACAGTAACAATTTGCACCACCACTTGCATTAATATTCTTAAATTAACTACTTCATCCCGTGGTTAGAATTTTTCAATCTTTTCCTTTAGTCAAGAGAAGTGGTCAATTACACACGTGGAATGACAGCAATCTCGTGGAAATAATAGATCAGCCACAGATGCTGAAGGAAGTAATAGAAGTTGTAGGTAACAATAATACTGATAGTAGATCGGATCAAAGCAGATCTCACCAAGTGCCTTCCTCCTACGTATTCCACGCGGTATCCAACGAATCTTCTTCAAGAAACTTCCACGCCGACAGAGGTACGCTACCTTTTATTCAAGCGGATCCACGTATGCAAATAGCCCAGGGAAAAATCAAGGAATGCAACGAAGCGCTTTGGTCAAATTCCTGGCTAGGATGAAATTAGCTTTTCAAAATTTAAAGCAGATCTCCAAGCGACCTCGATCCTCCGCCAATCTTACGTGATATCAAGCGAAAGCCTTTCACGGAAAACTATGGATCCTGAACACCCGATCCAATAACGCGCGCCCTCCGACTCGCTAAAGCGTAACGAGCATCCTCGCCGAGGGATCTTTAAAAAAGCATTATTTTTCCTTCAGCATGGTGGACGTTTAATTCCAACGTCGTAGGTATTCGTCTCGGGACCAGGGATAACCGGAGCGGCATCATCGCCAGCGGGTGCGGGGAGATGTCGAAAATCGTCAGGAAGCAAATGGAATGGAACTCGATTACCGCGTATTCCGGGTTGACGCCTGTGCGACCTACAGTTAACTAGCAGCAGCCTAGTCGTACGAGATATATTAGAGAAATTGTGGTAGGGAGCACGCGATTCCATGGGAAAACGAGACAGCTTCTCATTGAACCTTGTGCCTCGAGAAATCCCTCACTAACCGTCACGAAACCCTTAATTCCCCTCCCTCGCACTTTCAACGTCGCCCTGTTTCAGCGTGGACTCGGGAACTTGGGACTCACCACCGTGTTGCTACTTTCTTCTACTACTGCAGAAAGGTGAGGACTTATTTAGTTGGAAAGAAAGAAGTGAAATATTTCCCGCTGCAGCGAAAGAGAGGTTACTCTAAGAACTTCGCATCGATCGAATGAATTCTTCGAATTACATTCTGGAAACGTTGCGGCGAGTATCCGAGACACACCGCAGACAGGCAATTTTCCAGATATTGGAAAGTCACTTCGAATGAATTAATCTTCGTGGAAATATCACGCAGTCGCCTATAGGGCTCTTCCTTCATAAACCACGAGCAAACGACGTTAATGAAGGATCGGGGGATGGAAACTTGGGGGCAGATCGACATCACTTTTCGTAGCTAATGAAGCCTACTTCACCTGACGCTTCTATAGATAACTATATTACTCGTGTTTCTGGAAATCGATTTTTTTATTTCGTTTTTCGAATGTTCGATCGTTTAAGAATACATGTGTAAAAGGATTTTTTGATATTCGAATAATTTCTGAAGTTATAGGCATTTGAATAGCGGCGAAAACTTGAAACGCGTTTTTCTCGAAGCACTGTTCTTCAAATCGATGGGACAAATATCTCGAAAAGTTATTATCCGATTCGATTGAAACTTTTTTGAAGATTATACATCTGTCCAGTGGAGAAACCTTTCATATTTCATAATTTTGAAAATGTTTACTTTTTAAAGGCGTTGAAAGGACGAAAACACAGGGAAAAAGAGGTTTCAAATTTCAAGTGTCGTTATCCTATGAAAAAATGTATTTTTTCGTCATTTTTAAAGCTTTGTCCACTAGGGAATTTCATGCCCTTTAATAATCTGGCACTGTGTCTTATTTCAGACCAACGATTTAGGTGCTACAAGTCCCATCGTTTTGGAGGAATTTTTTTACACCTCTACGTCAACGAATCTCCAGTACAATTTGCCACAATTACTTATAGAAAAAAAAATATATTTTTATAATTTAAGATATTCTTAATACAACGCAACAAGTCCCATTAAATTATCCGTGGTAGTTTTCCTTTAATTAATTTCTGAAGATTACCTATTTTTATCGGCTCCACACGGGAACCTTCCCTTAAACATCAACATCCATTAATTCCCGCGAATTTCTTAGGCCCTCAAAGAGCCAAGATTTGATAACGAATCTTCGCAATTTTTCACGCGCTTCTCCGTTCAAACGAATTCCGCGCGTTTCGAGGCGGCCTAGATATCGGCGAAGATTATCGGGAAGAAGGATCCCTGCAAAAAGGTCTAAGTTTTCTCCACGAATCATGCGCGATTACACGGCGCTGCCCGGCCGACCACCAGCGCGCCCTTATCTTCAGCCTCTATTGCGAAAATTTATCAGCAAACCGCGCCGCTTCCGGCACGAGTTCGCGAGGGGCTGCCTCGCCGCGTTCGCCATGGATCTCGTAAGTAACCGCGTAAAAACACGCCTAATCTATTTCCCGCGGCCCGTGGCTACTTCCCAGCGGAGAATGCAAGCCGATTTCTATCGTGTTTGCGGCAGATTCTTGACTTCCCTGACGAATGGGATTGCTTGTCCCCGTGGCCAATGCGCTTCCAGCCGTGATTTCGCCGGGCAGTGGCGCACGACCCCTTTGTTCCTGCTTGCCCTCAACCGAAAACGGATTACATGTTGCTTTTATGTGGAAAATTCTGCCCGGTCACCCGGACTGTTCCACCGCAATCCCTTCTGACAGCATGATCTAGGTCTCATTGCTATGTATTTACGGGGCATCGTTGCTGAATTCCTTGACGCGTGGGAGGAGACTAGTCAGCTAGTGTTTGAAGATGAAGGAAGCGTGGTATTCATTAATGATTTATCGTGGGGAGCGATAAGGGTGCCATTCAGTCAGCCACTTTGTGAAAGAAATGAAGATAGATAGAGTTGGGGAAAAATTAAGTGACCGATAGAGCCCACCGAGTGGCAGTCTTTTATAATTTCATTGCATTTAAGGCTCTCAAGGCTTAATTCTAAGTAGCCTTTTAAAATGAAAAAGGGGCCTCTCTGCAACGCGCTCGCGTATTAAATTCTCATAAAAACGAGTTTTCTTCATTCGCGGCTGAAATGTCAAAAAAGTACTACGCGTCCATCATCATAAACACCATAACTTATCCCCTGGATAGCCACTTGAAAAATTCGTTTCTGCTCTCCCGTCAAGTACTCGTTAAGTCGCCGAGGATCTGTATTGGCTTTCCAGAATATTGTTGGCAAACGAATGCCCGATACCGGGGCCGCGGCCGGGGATTGAAGACGACCGAAGAACTGCTTGGCAGAACTCGCGCAGCCATCGAATATCGATACGTCCGCGATTAATTCCCATTAAGAGGTCGCCGCCTGCTGGGGTGGCGGATTTCTTCAAAACTCGCCGCAAAGCTGCGCGTGTTGGCTTGGAAATCCGCTCGCGGGGAATGGATGGCACGAACTACCCCGAGCTATCGTCCTTTCCAATATACTTAGTTATCACCTAGCCGATTCCCGCGGGAGGGCGCGCCACCTCGGGGACAAAGAGCCACTATCGTGGTTTAAGGGGTGGCGAACGTGATCCCTGCTCTAGCGTCGTTTCGCTTCGCGAAGCAGTCCTGCAAATAATGCGACTCGCCTCTCACGCTTCCACGCCATCGCCATCCAGGATGGTTGTTACGCAATATTTATCGAGTAGCTTTTATTGGCCTGTAAATCCCGTTGAACGACACCTTTCATGGGGTACACGATTGGCAACGATTTCTTGTATATTGAGCTGCGCAGGGTCTCGTAAGGGCTTCTGTGGGTTCAACAGTATCGACCAGGTAGGGAGGAATATTCAACATTTTCCAGGGAAATTGAAATTTGCTAGTGTGTATTTAACCTCTTTGGGGCTAATTAGAACACTGATACCAATAGTCGGTATTGCATTTGCATTTTCAATGAAAATGTTTTATATGTAATTTTATCTATGTAGTTGCGTTTCATAGGTGGACTAATTCAGTCGTACAATTTTAGTCAGAAGTGTAAGTAGTTTCTTATGATATAATATATGGGACTATTACTACTCATACAGTGACGTGAAAAATTATTCGGCCACCGTTTAAAACAGGAGAACTTGTTTAAAATTTGTCCAAACGACTTAAGTTTTTTTTTAGATGCTAGAAGGATTAGTTCATTAAGTGACGTGATCCGTCGTTTTGGAAAAAATTACAATTGATCGGAATAGCGAAAAAAATAGTAAATGTCAAGTTTTTCAATTTTTTTGTCTGTGCTCATAATGAAAATTTAAAAAATGTTTTCGAAAACTGCCGAAATGTGTGATTTTCACCAAATTTAACTGTTTGTAGCTGATAGCTGCGTTAATCAATTTTGATGAAATTGTCAGCACGTGTACAACTTAAGGGGAGGTTCTGGTCTAAAAGTCGATCTTTTTTTATTTCATTTGTCGAATGTTCAACCTTTTAGGAATACGTGTTTAAAAGGATTTGTTGAAATTAGTAAAATTCCCAGATATTATAGGCATTTGAGTAGCGGCAAATGCATGGATTACACCCGGCCAATCGGCGCTCACGTAAAACTTGAAACGCGTTTTTCTCGAAACAGTGTTTTCAAACCGGTGGGACCTGTATCTCCAAAAGTTATTATCCGATTCGACTGAAACTTTTTTTATTTTGAAGAATATACTTTTGGCTAGGGGGAAACCAGAAAAGATTACAATGAATTGAAAATTTATAATTTTCAAAGGCGTTGGAAGGACGAATGGTATAGAGAAAAAGTGATTTCAAACTTTAAGTGTCGTTATTTTCTAAAAAATATCATTTTTGTATTTTTTTTCTGGTTTCCCCCTAGCCAGAAGTATATTCTTCAAAATAAAACAAATTTTGAGTCGAAACGGATAATAACTTTTGAAGATCCATGTCCCACCGATTTGGATGATTTTTTTGACGCCTCGAGTTTAACGACTCCCCAGTGCCATCTGCAATGATTAATTATAAAACAAAAAATATATTTCTATAACTAAAGACATCCTTAATACAATGCAAAAAGTCCCATTAAATATATATATATAGTAGTTTTCCGTTAATTAATTCCTAAATATCACCTATTTTTTGGGCTCTAGACCGCAACCTCCTCTTAATACTACAAAAGGCATTTTTTAAATTTTCATTATGAGCACAGGCAAAAAACTTGAAAACATGACATTTACAATTTTTTTGCTATTCCGACCAATTACAATTTTTATCAAAACGACGAATCACGTCACTTAGCAAACTAATCCTTCTAGCTTCTCAAAAAAACTTAAGTCGTTTGGACCAATTTTAAAGAAGTTATTCTGTATTAAATGATGGCCGAATACTTTTGCACGCCACTGCAAAATTGCTCTCAATCGAGCTTTTTACATGGTCTCACTGCTGGTGAGACCGCTCAGGTACACCAGGATGCTCTAAACTCTACAGTCTAAAGCAAAATTCCCCTTGGAGGCAAGCCACTACAATATACCTACAGCTGCATTGAAAATTACCTTCAAAATCAATGAAGAACACAAACTTTCCAGCTCATGGGCCGTATAGAACTTACCTACTTCCTATAAACACCATGCATCTCACTATTTCCAACACCAGCACTGACCACAAATCGTCTCGCGGTAAAAAAAAAACGCGTGGGTCGCGTAAAAATGTAAAACGCATCACTGGTGTATCACCAATTCTGCAATTAATTCAGGAAGGGACAGCCGAGTGATTCCTAGCAATGCGCAACATCTGTCCCCAATGAGATGATGCGTTCCGCAAGTTGCCTGGAAAGTTTCCGCGTCAAATAGCCCCGCAATTACATCAGAGCCCGGGCGTGTGCATGCACGCGTGTGAACTGCCTGTGGCGCGATGATATTGTCGCGGGGGCGGCCCTCGATCGATCTGCTCTTGATTCACGTGCTCGTAACTGGCCGCGATTTGCCTTTGCTTCAAGGCCATTGTGCGCTGGCTTGATTCTCTTGATTCAGTCGCGACCAGGAAGGCGCGAATCCTCCCTGCTCCTGCACTCCTTCACTGTGAAACGGTTTCCGCGCTGTGGAGTGTTAAACAGAGCGACCCGATTCCTCGTCGTTTTTCCCCTTTCGTGTGCCCACCATCGATTAACACTAATACACGCCCCGTCAGACGTGTCGCGACAAAAACAGGAGGATTGATACGAGAAAATTCGTCGACCGTTCGCTGTACCGCCACCGTTTTCTTGCCCGCGCCAGACACTTTCCCTGGTAATTTGTCTCGTTTTGCTTAATCGCGCGTGAAAGGTTTAAGTGCTATTGGTAATTTGTTTCCAGCACTTGCGACGGTGCTTGGAGGCTAACACGCTAGAAAATAGCCGCGGCAGTGTTGTTCCGACGGTATTATATTGCATCGATGCTATCGATTCGCAGCGACATAAAACAGCACTTCCGCATATTAAATTTCTCTGCAGCCAGTTCGCAGGAAATTGCTGTGCTGAAGGATTCGCTCATTTTTTGTTGAAGGCTTCTTCGGGGCTCGAATGTTCCCCTCCTCTAATTTAAAGTGGGAAGTTGTTCTAGTATTTTTTAAGGGTTATGTGGTCGAACAGGCTTCGTATTATATCATAAAAAAAATACTTACACTCCTGCATAAACTTGTAGAACAGAATTTAGCTCCCCTATGAAACGAAACTAGATAAAATTACGTAGCAAACATTTTCATTGAAAGTATTCCAATTCGAACGTTGCATTCTATCTTCAAACTTCCTCACTGGCTCAACATTGTACCTTCCTCGACAATCCAGGGACAAGCAATTTTCCTGTTGCATAGAATCCAGGCATATCATGAAACAAGTCTCGAGCTGAAACGTTCGGAGCAGCCCGCGCGAGAATGAAATTCGAAACAGCCGTCAAAATTCACGAGGTATCGGGGCAGTATTTTACTGCGCGATGGAACATTTCGACGTTCCATGGAGGAATGAATTTGAGGGGCGGGCTGGTAGGCGAGCCAACTGAAAATCGAAATGCGTGCACTGAGAACGAAATCCTTTCCCCTGGCGATGCAAAGAAAGGAGCTATCGAATGGCAGAGAAAAATACGAGTTTCGCGCGGTAGTTGTGCAACGTGCGTCGAAGAAGCGAAAAGACAGGGAAGTCGGGCAACTTTCGGGAGGCGTCGTTGGTTGAGTAGAAACAGGAGGAAGTTCGGTTCTAATCTGAGCAAACGAGCTATCGTTTAAAAGAAAGTTTCATTGCATCAACGTGAGCTTCGTTTCTGCTCGAACACGACTGAAAGCTCATAGCGCGCGACTCCTCTTAGATCCCGAGCTACCCTGACAGAGCTAAACGATCTTCGCTATAATTGAATGCCTCTTCCCCGGGTCCCAGCCCCGTTCTTGTTTCGAGAATCCTCCTCGGGATCGGGTATACGCGACCCCACCAATTGCCACGCTCTTCCCGTGGACGGTTCGAGTAAAAGTCTGGGGCACTTCATTTTTATAGGCCCCAGGAGCTAGTCATGGCCAAGAGCGGTCGATTGGACGCTTCTCGAGAGGAATTTATATTCTACACGGCCTGGAACTGTGATTTAATAAGCATGGATATAGCTTAATTGCTGTATTGCAACGTTTAGTGGGACAGGAATAAATGTTTCATGAGCTACGGTGATTTGGAAATTTGTTTGATGCAGGTTTAGTCAGTGCCATTTGTAGGGGAGACCGGTGCTAGTTATTCTGCTTTCAATTTTTTTCATATTTAGTTGAATTAATTACTTAATAACAAATATGCCAAAATATACTTTCGTCTTTAATATATAGTAAGCGAAAACTTGAGAGAATACAGACAAAATGAATGAAAAAATGTTATTTGGACGAAGGCAAAATGTACCAATTTACCCCACTGCGGGGTTAGTTGATTCGTTATTCTGTTTTCAATTTTTTTCATATTTATTTGAATTAATTACTTAATAACAAATATGCCAAAATATACTTTGGTCCTTCCTCTTTAATACACAGTAAGCGAAAACTTGAGAAAATACATACAAAATGAATGAAAAAATATTATTTGGACGAAGGCAAAATGTACTAATTTACCCCACTGCGGGGCTAGTTGATACGTTGTAGAGTTTCCAATTTTTTTTTCATTTTTATTTGAATTAATTACTTAATAACAAATATGCCAAAATATACTTTGGTCCTTCCTCTTTAATATATAGTAAGCGAAAATTTGAGAAAATACATACAAAATGAATGAAAAAATGTTATTTGGGCGAAGGCAAAATGTACCAATTTACCCCACTGCGGGGCTAGTTGATACGTTATAGAGTTTCCAATTTTTTTCATTTTTATTTGAATTAATTACTTAATAACAAATATGCCAAAATATACTTTGGTCCTTCCTCTTTAATACACAGTAAGCGAAAACTTGAGAAAATACATACAAAATGAATGAAAAAATGTTATTTGAACGATCAATTTGGATGTATCAAAACTATTTACTTTTTCTCTATATAAACGAAAACAGTTAAAGAACGATTGTTAACGTCAAGGTACACAGACGTTCGCTGGATCGTAGTATAGAATTGAACATCAAACTTCACGTATCTCGCTCAAATGGAGCTACATATATACGGTGTCGAGATAATTCGTATGTATCACCCTGCCCCTGTATCAACTAGTCCCGGTCTCCCGTAATTAACGTGAAATTGCATTGCAATAAGAAGACGGGGATGTCAGAAATATCGTAAGTTACAAAGTTTTCAAACAGAATGGGAATAATTGAAGAGTCCTTGTAGAAAACACTATAAGTGCCAAAAATCAACTTCTATACTATAGTATTACCATTGGCACAGAGAAAAAACGAAAACAGCGGTGTGTAAATACAAGTCGGTATGAAATTCGTGTAACAGCAGAAACGTCCACTGAAATACAGCCGGCAGTGCTGGTCAAGAGCATCGTAAAGTAAATAGAGGGAGGTAGGGCACTTCATAATGCATTACCATCGTAAATCAAATAATAACTGTGCATTTATCTTGCTGAATTTGTAATGCAACAATTCGCGCTCGTTCGTTGGCAACGGTCGAAACTTTCGCAGCGCCGTTTACTTTGAAATCTCATCAGCCACTGGGCCCACTGGATGCATAACGATAGGCTGTTATTCGTGCCGATAATGCACGGGAGGGAGAGTCAACTAACTGCCATTATATTTCCAGCGATCGCCCCGTAATCGAAAAAGTTAGCGATAGTTTCACGCAGGACTTATTACCGACTTATGAATTTACGAGGCCACGAACGCGAGCGGCTTTCACCGTTTCGTTCTCGAACCACGGCCATCGTAATTGTACTTTTATCGTTTAACAGAAGGGTTACGGCGCAGTCTCAACGGAATTATACCATTCTTACTTGCCACCGTTCCCCGGGCAAAAAAGCAACGATTAAATATCGATCCTTTGCCATTATACTAAATTGCGCCGTAGAACGCTTCGTTCGAGACGACGAGGAGTAATGAACGAGAGAAGGGTGAATGAAAAATTAAGTTCCCAGGACGATAAAAATGCTCTACGAATGATTGCGGACGTTACAGGAGAAAAGGATAAGATTCTTGATATACCTCAACGTTTTATGGCATTGTTGGTGTGGAAAACATTAATAAGTTTAAAATAACAAATCATCGGTGTTACAGTTTGGAGTGTAGGCAAGAAGTTAGTGCAATGATGATTTAGCTACATCTGCTTGGGAACAGAGTTGGGCATTAACTAAATGAAAAATTATTTAAATAACGGATGAAATAAGAGTTACTTCAACTTTGGATTATTTGACGAATAATGTTTTATTATTTTTGTAACTTTTATTCGAAATTTTTATTTAATTTAAATTTTTGCCCATCTACTGCATGAGAATAATTGAAATTTCTCACCATTTAGAACACAGCTTTAATGATTCTTTAATTGTCTCTGCGACAATTAAAGAATGAACAAAATAGAGGAGAAGAGAGAATTCTAAGAAAGAAAAGAACTTCTTTCACGCAGGGTATTTAGGTCACCCTCTTAACCACGCTGAACATCCGATCTGCTAATTATTTCGACCAGCATATTCGCGCAAGAAAGGCTCCAGACAATATGCTCCCTTTTTCCGTGCACGTGACCACGTCCCATCCCTAGATTAGCTTCCGACAACGGGCACGATTTATCAAACCACCTTCCAGGGGATTATGGATCTCTCTTTGACCACGATTCTGCGACATTATGGGACGAGAAACAACAAAGAAAATCCGCCCCGTACCAGCGACATTTATGTTCCGCCGCGAAAATTATGATCTACGATCCTGGCTGTCGTTCACGAGGAAACGAAAGCAAGAGGGAAAGGAAAGGGAGAAAGAGGCGCGAAACAATGGTACAGGGGGGGGGGGAGGGGCGGAGGGGTATGTGGGCGGTAGGGTAGTAGGGAACGATCGGGGGGCTGGTGAAGAGGGTGGAGGAGGGTTGATACGTTTGAGGAGGGTAGTGTTGATGCAGTCGCAGAGAACCAGTCAGTGGCTGCTACGGCACGGAGCCGCGCGCGCGTGCTACGAAGCGCCTCTCAATGACAACGCACGGGAAATCGTCGAATCATGACAGAAAAGTATCGCCGATCTCTATGAAACTTAAAACACAGTTACTCGAAACGTTGTCCTACATATCCGTGTGCGGGTCGAGTTAATTGCGACGTGATTTAACGTTTAAAGAAATTAACGAAACTTCTGGTACTTCGTCGACGTTCGTACAAGTTTCTCTAATGTCGGCGTGGTGGAATATACGTCGCATCGTGGCCGTTTATTCAATGTTCGAGAATTCTAACGCGCTGAAAGTTCGAGGGGACTTTGTCCAGATACTATGCAATCGAATCAGACATTCCAATAGTCGCCCCGAGTAACCGTGGCCGAAGGAATGTACAAGAAGAATCTAACAGGTGGACAAAAAGCCGACCGAGTACATTCCACGCGTTTCCTGCGAAATTTCCCCCAGATTCGGCTGTAGTTCGCCGCAAAAAATTCTGCTACGACAGGGGTGTACCACTGTGAACGTAAAAATCGTAAGCATCCTTCGAATATTTTCAGCAGAATTACGAGGAGCACGAAGACGAAAGTGTAATCGTTCGGTCCACGGGTTTCTTGAAAATTCTGCCGGCCGTACCCGATCGAAGAGTGGAGAGGGTTCACTTAGGAAACCACTGATGGTGAAAATCATTCAGAGCCATAAGAAACGCGGGAGAGCCGAGTAAAAATTAATCCCACCGTGATTACGCTTAGGAAGTGACATAACAAGGAAACCACTTTGGGAGATTGCTTGCGGAATGCGCCGTCTCAGACTTGACGAGGAAAAGCGTGTGGAAAATATTGCCTTCGTTAAGCGACACCTGCTCGGTTTTATTATAATTCACGCCAAGTAGTTCTAGTACTGCACTGCCACAGGAGACTCGTAAATAATTCTCAACAGGAATATCCGTGATTATAAATTTTAAACTGACGGGAGAATTCCAGGGAGTTAAACTACGCGTATTTAGCCGGCACCAAAAGGTGGACGTAAAAAGAAAAGGGTGTAGCTTCTTTTATCGAGACTGTGGACACAGGCATTTCAGCGGGAAATTCGTTAATTAAAAATTTAATTAGTGAACGAACGTGCCGCGGAGAAAGAAACAGCCGCATCGATATTACTTCATACCACTCGGGATTAATGCATTTCCACGGCCCTTTGGGGAAAAGTTCACACGTTGCCAGATAGTCGGAAAGCTGATGCATAAAGCCTATTGCAGGCACGAACCCGTAGTTACAGACGAGAAATTTGAAACTAAAAATTGGTCTCCAGTTTCTATGGGAGGATTTGCTTTACAGCGAGAAGAATAATACTTTCTGTCAAATGTCATTCTGTCGAGGCACCTTCGTAAACATCTCTATAGATACCTTCAAAATGAAAAATACGTACCACCAACAATCGCTCAATGTTTCTATATCCGAAATATTCTTCTCGTTCTCACTGTTCACTTCGTCGATTCTATTCTATGCTGTACTTTCCACTATTAGATTATATATGAGGCATATAATTATTTTTTATAGATTTGGAAATAATATGTTGTTTGGAGTAGTGTGAAATAATCGTATTCAGGTTTTAGGTAATGAATTAATACTTAGTTTATTCATTCGGGAACAGGAAAATGAGTACACTTCCTGCCGTCTGACTTATACAAGTTTATTCTACTTGACAGCTACGTCTGACTAGTTTATTACGCAGGGTTCCTAATTTTCACTTGAAATAAAGAGAAAGTGGATTTCAAAAGTGATAATAGAAAGTGGAATTCGTTGTTTGGATAAAAATTAATAATTCCAAATTGTTGAATCGATAACAGAAAAATTAATAAATATTCTACTCAACGATCTGTGTCTAACCAGTTTTATCGTACAGTTGCGTTACTTTTTCTTTTACTAAAACTAATATTAATTTCTAATTATTCAAATTTACCGAGTCGAAACAGATGAAGCAGAAGGCCCAGAGAAATCGACCGAAAGATATTGAATTGATCCAAGCAAACGTTTGCACACTATTCAAGAAATCATCAGCTGAAGGTAGACATTTAGTTAAAAATTCAACCACTTGAGTTTAACCAAACAGAACTCCCACGTCTGCAATTTTCACACCCGAATTGGGCAAAGCCATTCCCCGCTCACGCTTCATTCCCTTTCATTTCCAAAGCGTTCTGAAAACACGCATCTTCATGACAAAGGTTTCGCAAACAATATTACGTCACAAAATTATTTCAACATGAGGAACTTCCACTGCAAAACACGAGGAAAAAAAGGGCAGACAGACTATAAAGGGAAACGTGAAACAAACCGTTGCCCATCGTGAAAGGGCTCTTTGTTTTTTCAATGAGCAGTCGAAACAGTGCAATAACGCGGTGCTGCATTCATCGTCAAAGTGGAAATCCACTTTGTTCTAGTAAACTTGTTTCGTGTCAACGCGGCTTCTCTAATTAGTTACCATTTCATACACACGTCGATGGACCGCAAAAGAAGCTTCCAACAATATTCCTCCGCCCCTTTGAAGCCATTCCTTTCTAGCCACGAAATTTCGACCGTCACAGATTTCGCAATTCACGAGATACGTTTGAACGATAAGTGCATCGAATATTTACTCCACAATGTGCAGATAAATGAAACTAACGTCAATGATACACGTCCATTTTATATCAACCCAAAGGCTGGGTGGCTCCCCCATTTCCAAAATTACCTATCGCAGCCTGTCAATAACTAATGTACCAACGCCCGATGAAAGACTCAGAATTTAATGGAATGCTCGATTGAATGGTACCCTTTGCAGTTGCGCGGATTGTGGATAGCACCAACGTGACCACACGCGATATTATCTGTATCGTTCGATTCTGCCATATATTCGAGCATTCGACATTATTAATAATTATTTAGCTCCCATTTACATTCACTGTCCTTCTCTCCCGCGATGTTTGATGATAGCGGGGAGCAAATTCCATTTACAAATGACGTCGACCTTCATGCAATTATTCCGCTGGGCATGTTATATGTTTGCGTCACTAAATCATCATAAACAGAGAAATTTAATTGGAGTAATGACAAGTGGAAAAGGGAATTAATAATTTCACTCGTGGTAAAATGTGCTCTAAACACCTCACAGTCAGTGCGAGCTTTATCCCGCAATTAATATAGCCGGAGTGAGAAATACCTATAATATAAATTATTGAATTTTCAAAATTCAGCTCATTCATGAAGCAATTATTTTCAGACAAAATCTATATTGTCTACACTGTGTCTGTTTAAAACGATTTAGCCCGCAAGTATAGTTCAATAAAAATGTATTCTCAAAGATTAAAAAGGGAGTTTTTAGCAAAGAACTAATGCTAGAATAAGTCCGAGGAAGAACGAATGAGATTATTCCCTTTAACATCAAACACGTTACAATTCGAATACGAATATTCTAGCTTGAAATGTGTACCTGCGCTTTATTATTACGCTCCTCTTCCAAATTCTTCGAATGAAATTCGAACATCTGTGCGGAAGCTCGTGGAGGAAGTTCTGTTCATTTCATAATCGAGAAAAATACTGCGCTATTTCCACAGCATCCAGCTGAAACCGGGATATTCTACAGTTATGAGATAACTCTGAAAATATTAGTACCCCCTTACACTCCGGAACGCGACACAGATTTTTAATACGATCAGCAGCGTTCACTTTTTGTGCTTTCCAATATTGAAAGCATTTCGCGTATCAGGGTAATTTGATTCGTTATTATTTGGTCGAGGCACAAAGACGGGTTGGAAATTCGTGAAACTCATATCAATATTGCGAACAGATTCGTAAAAATTCCTCCGAATGCAGTTAGCGAAATATCTTAATTAAGGTAAAGCCTTGATGATCAGGTTAACCCTAATAAAGTCGCAGAAGCAGAACACTTCCACATTCCTACGATTATTATACAGTGTTCAGGCTAAATCCTTGTAAAACAAAAAAAAGCAGAAATTCCCTAAGCTCCAAAGCCACGAATAAATTAAATTCATTCTATATTATACTTCCCCTTCACGTCCCACAAATTTACCCCCTTCACTATCCTCGCGATAATCGCCCCAAATACTCTGCACAGCACCAAATCACCTGAAAGCGATTAAAGAGCGCCCTGGGGCTGTTCGATATCAACGCACTCCAATCGATTAAATTTCATTCACCACTTTCAATCTACTATTGCCTGCAGAAACCCACCCCATTCCCCACCCTGTACGTTCGTTTACCCTCGCAGGACCAAGTGCTCCACACGCAGGTCAACTCTCAACGGGGCCAGGCACACGAGTACCCACTAATAAAGTGGCAAGCAAGTTGTCTCTTAACACGTCTGCAATTATCGGGTGCGAACGGTTAAAGGGTGTCGCGGCGGTGCTCGATATCGACCCGCCTCGAGGAACTTGCTCGACACCGCTGCCCAAACTGCATGGGTGCTGGCGTAAGCGTAGCTTTCTCCGTAGAAACGCGCAACAGGTAACACGGTGGAGGTCGGCGGCGCTGGTTATGGTGGCAGGTCACGCCTGTCGGATTTAAAAAACCGCGCAACACCGTCGAAAAATACGGGACCGCCGAATACGCGGGTGCACGAGGCGAGATTTCGCGAGAGGAGAGACGGCGTCGGCGGAGAGAGGAGTTTCTCTCACGCAACAGGTTACGCCTCGCAACGGATCGCGGAACGAAACACGCCGCGGACGGGGACGCGGAGCGGGCCCTTCGAAGACGGGGAGCCCTGGGATCAGTCGGACACGTCCAAGTTTTTAATTAGTTCGCGGTCCCGTGGCGATATCGACACGACGACTGCGCCGAATAGCAAGCAATTTAAAGTTCCGACGCGGCCGTGCCAGCTGCTCCACGCGCTTCCAAAGTTCGCCGAAGGCAAACCAAGAACCCAATCAAAGGATTCCGATGGATTCGCTTCGGCTGGATTAGGTGTTTCCGTGCCCTTTAAAATCGACACGCTTTGATCTCCCTGGCGCGGCGCGGGAAATCGTGGATAGACAGGGGAACTGTTTGGGGGATGTGTGAACATTACGTTCCCTTATACCACGATAAAGTTAAGTTACTGAATGATTTTGGACTTACAATGGACATTACCCAACTGTTACACGCCGATTTTGATGAGGTTTAGGTAGATTAGAGTTCTCGAAAAAATATTTCACACGTATTTCTTTTTATCTTGGGGGTGAAATCAGCCTTCGAAGTTGGGGGCGAAAAATCTTTTAGACGAAAATAATGTACTTTTCTATAACAAATTCGAAATGTAATTAAGTATTTTAATAAGACATTTCGGTGAATTACATTTTTTCACGGAATATTCTGTTCAGGGACATATCTGTTCGTGTATATATCTGTTCAGGGATATTCTATGAACATTTCATCAAGGGGATATTAAATTCGACGATGGACACGTTGTACAATTGAAACTTCCATTACCGTAATTCGATACTTGTTCAATTGAAATTGGATTTAATCTAAACGGATTGTCCTGCAATGAGAATTTTAAGCGAGCTTTCGGCGGTTGGAATAACTTCGCTGTGCAAAATAATCGTGCGACAGGCTGGAAAGCTGGCAAGCTTTAACACGTGCTATATAAATTGAAATTAATCATTTGAATTTTCGGCATGGCTGAGGCGCAACAGTAAATTCCAATTGTCAAGTGGCGAGCTTTATAGGCGGAACAGTAAATTTAATGGCATTGAATTTCGCGATAATGCTCGGAGCAACGTCCGAAATTCTATCTCTTTTGCGGCAATTTGCCGTGGAAGAGCTTTTTAATCGCGTACGAGTAATGGAACACACGTCGATACAATTCGTTCTCCAATTATAACCCAGGGACATCCCAATCGAATGGCCATTATCGCACAGAAGTGTTTTCAATCTAATTATGCTACAGATCTATCGAATCAAGTATAAGCCACTCGAAATCAAGTATCCGAACGTTGCTGGCGGTGATGACACTTAAAATTTTTCAAAAAACTCCGTAGAAAACTCACTGTGTTTTGCTGTTTTTAGAAAGAATTCTGATGATTGAAACGAACAAAGCACCTGAAACAGAAATATTATTATTTTTACTAATCGCTTTAATCACTCAAAAAAAAAAAAATAAGAACACTGTTGGGAAGCCCAACCGTGACTAAATAGGACCTAAATATGAAATACAAACCTCAAATATATGTCCCACAGATATAGTACATACCGCGATATCATTTTCGATTCTAGCAACGTTCCAAGCTAATTACTCTCTATTTCCTCGAAGTGTGCCCCAGAATCAGAAACATGCACTCTGCAGAACACTTTATCACAGTCCCGTGGAAGCACAGGAGGGACAGATTAGCAAATAAAGCAGCGATGGCGCACAGCGCATCAAGCAAAGGACAAATGCGTTTTTAATTGCTCCAACAAGATATAGTCTGTTCCCGTGCATGCGATTTTTCGTGGAGCGAACGATTACACTATTCCGTCTCGGCACGCGACACAGAAACGGCACAAAACCCCTTAACACAATACCAATAACTCTTCGATAGACAAGTGACGATCGTACTCCAAAACGAAACCGAACAGACACGAAGCATGCCGCCACTAACGACTTCCAAGCGAACCTACAGAGCCAAGAAGTTACACGCCCAACTTCACAAGTCTGTTGTTTCTTCAGCACCGACAATGCCTGACCATTAGTCGTGGATCTAAAGTCCCAAGTGTGCTTCGAGCCAGCCCAGACACCAGCTGTCCAAGCAGCAACCGTGGCCAGTGTAACCTCAGCCCGTTATTGAACAAGGACTCAGCTATCGTGAGATCTAGATCCAGCATGACTCCATTATCGAGCCAGCGTTAACGTCGCAGCCAGGAGCGACCCGAAGCATCATACAGGGGCAACGATCGAGCAGAATCGTCGCCAGCTAGCCGCAGCGTAAACGCTCACAACTATGAAGTCATGAAGTTGCTGCTGCTAGCATTGCTGGGCTGCGTCTGCTCGGCCGACTACGAGCCGAGCAATAAACAGTCGCCAGGCATCGAGGGGACATGGAACGACGACGAGTCGGTCGATTTAGCCGGCAGGCTGTCGAGCCTCGCGAGAACATTCGGAGACTTGGAGCCACGTGTTGGCCAGCCAGATCCCCGAGATGATCGCGCTCGCCCGCGAGCGCATTCGAGCGTGTTCAGGTTCGAGAACCCGGAGACCCATCATCCGATACGACACGGGCGACGGCAGTTTAGGTCTATGGACATGAACGGCCACGTTCAAGTCACCTGGCCGGTGAAGAAGGAAGCGGTGGTTGAAGGGGACCTCGTGCTGGGTGGCCTCATGATGGTGCACGAGAGGGAGGACACGGTCACCTGCGGCCCGGTGATGCCGCAGGGCGGGGTGCAAGCTTTGGAAGCCATGCTTTACACCCTGGACAAGTTCAACGAGGGCGATGGCATCGTGCCAGGCGTCAAGATCGGCGCGCATATACTTGACGACTGCGATAAGGACACGTATGGTCTGGAGATGGCGGTGGATTTCATTAAGGGTGAGTAAAGGGGAGGGAGATTGGGGGAAATTGATGAGGGGGACGGCCCAAAAATAAGCCTTTTTTAAGAATTTTTTTTAGGAAGAATAATTTGTTGAATAGTTTTCATGTTGTTGAATAGTTTTCATGTAAAATTTGTATTACCTACGGAAACTACACTTGTATAGTTTATAACAAAAGATTTAAATTTGATTTCGGAACTGCCGCTCTAAAGTTACACATTCCACCAGCGATCTATGTTTTTTATGTGGGGCCTAGAAGATTAATTAATATATTAAAATTTATGCATGTTATTCTATTCATTTTTTTTTTGTAATCTTTTAAGACATTTTACTAAAAGTCGGTAATACAAATTTTATATGAAAAGTGTAAAGTATTTGTGAAAAAAATTCTTCACGACGGACTCATTTTTCCGGCCGTCACAGTGTCCCCTTTATATTACATTTTGTATTTGAGGCTCCCCTGTTTGTTCAGTTTCTTCTAGGTATGTGGTGAATCACGAAGCGTTTACGAACTTCGATGTTTTAAGGGGGGATTCTCGTCTAACAGCCCCAAAAGTAAATGATATTTAAGAATTTTTTTGATAAAACTGTTGGTCATATTGGATTAAACTCTTTTGGGATATAAGGAGGCATCTTTAAACATATAGAAAATATTAATTTTTTTTATGTCGACCCTTCGTATTTTTTAATTATTGTGGAATCTTGTCCACCTCTTCGACGATGTAACCCCTGTTGGCGGGATGTGCAGCCCCCCTATTACAGTCATCTGATTGCAAAAAAAAATAGAAATTCTTAAAGTTAGATAGTTTACGCTGATATTGGTCCACTTTAAAGAAAAAATATGAAAAATTGAAAGAGTTATAGCGTTCGAAAGAAAAAGTAAATTTTTTCCCCAGACAAATTTCTCATATTATTCTTTATATCGACGAAAGAAAGTAATATAAATAAAAACTAAAATTAAAATTTTAGGTCCTGTACCAGGGTAAATTACTTAACTTTAAGAATATTTTCTTCTTTTTGCAATCAGATGACTATGACAGGTGCTACACCTGCCGCGAACATCGTCGAAGAGGTTTACAATAATTAATAAATAATAAGAAGGATCGACATAAAAGAATTATTTTCTGCAAGTTTAAAGATGCCCCCTTATATCCCAAAATAATTTAATACAATATTAACAATAGTTTTTAAAAAAAAAATCATAAATTTCGGGGGCTGTTACAGGAGAATCCTCCCTTAAGAGACCTTCAATTTATTATAGGTTGAGCGAGTTAGAGGTCCTCGTAGAGCCGTAGAGGATTCTATAATAGTTGACTTGCACGCCTGAAAGGTGTTAAGAATGAGGGTATCCTACAATTTCTTATTTGAAATCTGACCAACAGTTCGCATCAGCTGTGATAACAGTTCCCAGGAAAAAACGTTAGAGCGGCATTAAAATAAGCTCCGGCGGGGGACACGTAGAATACAGCGAGGGTGTAACCAAGAATGGCGCACTCTTCTTGGCGCTTTAATGGGGAAGGATGCAGGCGGAGTTGTAAGCGTTAAATAGCGTAACGATTTTCTTGAATCGTTAGCCCGGTTACTTCTTGCCTCGACGGTGACAATAAAGAGGGAACAAACGCAGGAGAAGTCGACAGCTGGCGCGTACGTCGCCCGCTTTTATCCGTGAAAGTGTCCCGATGATTATCGTGACCATTAGCGTTTCACGGGTCACGATACGTAAATCTTTCCCCCTCACCCAGCGATAATAGTCTTTCATGGATGAATCTAAATAGGAGGGTGAAGGTGCAAAAGGATTTGGATGAAAAATTCTACCATTCCCTCTTCCTTTCTTATCTACTCGCTCCTCTGTGTGATCAATCTTTTAGTTGCTCAGTTTTTCTCTTATTTCTCGCATTTTCTATACTCTCCTCCATATTTCATTATTTTTAACTACTACATCCTCCGTTACCTACCGTGCTTACCCGCCCCTGCACATATTACCCCTTTCACCTCTACCCATTCCCCTTGCTCCTACCCTGCCTCCTTTTTCCCTGCCCTCTCGTTCTCTCAGCTCCATTTCCTCCACTGTTTGCGAAACGCAAAGCAGGCGAAGCAGCAAAAAAGCCAATAACGAGCGTGGAAAAAGAGAAAGTAACGCGCGTTTGAGAATACTTGTGTCTTTACATAAAAATGGAAATGGTACTCTCGGCAAAAAGCTCACGAGAATCGTGCACGCGTGGAGACAAAAGGAACCGTGGTACAGGCGAAATATTGCCAAGTCCCTGCCAGTTCCTTCGAAAGGTTCTCGACGACGGGCGGACGAAGACCAGCCATTTATCAAATTAAAACCACGGCGGAGGGGTAGGTTCGCGAGGGTTGACGTTGCAGTTTCGCTACGTGGCTGCTCATTAGTGGCCTCGCCGTTTAAAATGGAGTGAAAGGGTTTTATATCCAGTGGAGCAAGTCGCAGCGAAGAAATTCAGTGAAACACTGTTCGCCAATTAGACGAGCGTGGCGCGATTAAAATCCCCGTTGAATGGATACCGGAAATTCCATTAATCGGCACAAAGGGCACGCGCGACAGTGACGTGAAAATTGGTTATAGCAACGTAATCGGGGCTCGCGTGTCTATGTCGTGCAACATAAATAATTTGCAGACTTTCGCGAGGCCTCGGCCCGCCGGCGGCGTTCGCCATTATCGCGCCGACTGATGAGCTGTAATAACGACGTCAAACTGACAGACCACCAAGCTACAATGCGCAATTATTTATAGACCTGGCGGACGGTCCATCGATTCGTTTCCAACCGCGGCACAGTCTCTCGTCCGAAAATTCTGCAAGGTGTGATGATTGGCCGCGACAGGATATCCGTTGTTTGGAAACAAAGGGGAGGGGCCGGAGGGGTGCAACAATGTAACATGCAACTGCTACATGGGGCCTTTTACACGCCACGTTAATGGTGATATATTAATTTTGTGTTTGACGTAATTGGAAATTAAATTGCGTGTAGAGGAAATTGTGATTGAAGTGAAAAATTAAAATATGTTGAGGGAGGTAATGGAATGTTGTAGAGGGAGTGGTATATTGGATGGGATTCGGTGTAAAAATGAACGATAAATAATCAATTTTAGTGATTATTTGCGGAATTGCTTAAAAGGTAACTCTAGAAAGGTTTAAGTGGAGTAGCCACGTAACTAGTCAGACGCGGTGCAGTGAAAGAACGGTGCACTTGTATGGTTTCCATCCTGTAAATCTTGGGTGATTTATTTATACGCCGAATTAAGCAAATAAATTTTACTTTGTTAGTGTCCAATTCAAGTCAATAAAGGTGATTTAAAATAGAGCTTGCATTTTTTGCAGTGTTCTTAATTTCTTGGATAGATTCAAATCTATGAAGAGTATTTTCAAGGGACTTTGACGTAGAAGTCTCGCGTCTTCAGAATGAGAATCCCCCTTCCCTCATAACTTAACAATAAAATTACGATTCCTTGTCTCGTATATCGTAAAAACGGACGTGGCTCGTCATATGAATATTCTGCTGGCTCGTAACGTTGGTCTTGGCGTGCTGGCCAAATTACTTCGCCGCAGATGTTGAATATTTAAGCAGAGCTTTGTGCCACCCGGTCGCGCCATTTCTTTAAAATTCTCTCGCATAAAACAATTTAAATAAAAATACGCCGAGAAAGATTACGTTGACGATTCCATTTAGCCACCGTTAGAAGTCTGACTTTGAATGCACTAATGGGGCTTGAATGCTTTCAGGGAATTAAACCAGCCGTTCACCAAATCAAAGGAACATTATCGCTGCCTGCGTTGATAAACATAACGAAGAAAAAATTTTCTTTCAAGCCTGATAATCAATACCTTCATTTTCATCGACTGGAATGTGAACTTACGCCCTCCTCAAGAATATATCTATCTAAATGATTCCAAAATAAAATATTTGTGAGAGACCTTCGTGAATGCTAAATATTGATAACAACGAAATTCAAAAATAAATAATAAAATATCGGATTTGGCGCTGTTACTCGTAAAAATAAACTTGAAACCGAGAAACAGTATCGTGTTGCCTTTTAATTTCTCGATATCCATAGCGTATATCAGATTTCACGATTTCGGAAATAATTCGTCAATTTCATTTCACGAGCATATTTTTAATTGTGCAGAGAAATATATTTCTCTTCATTTACTGGACAATATCGGAAAGATAGTGAATGAAGCTACAAACGTACAGATAGATGGTTTGGAAGGATTCCAAGTGCCGTGTCACGTCCTTGAAATCCTGCTGCAGAAATGATAGATAACGATTAATCACCACTGCCGAGGCCATTAAAATTCTAAACCCTATAAATTAAAGCTACCTTCTATTCCTCAATACACGTCAAAGAAAATTCACTGCGTTATCTCGAATTTCGTCCAATAACCTAGTAACAATTTTCCAGCATCGAATGCAATTCCCCCGGTTGGTCACATTAAAATTGACGATAAGAGACCATTAACGATCAGCAAATGTGGTACTACTCAGGGGGAATTTTTGGGTCATTGCCGATCGTTGTGCAATAAAAGCTTTTTATGAAGATATATGGATATCTTTATTTTATATTGACTCATGCTTAATATACAGCTCAATGGTCAATGAAATATTGACCATTGGCTTTGTTTGCCCGGCTCTTTTGTCAATTAAATATTTGCCTTCGTTTTTAAACGTATTCCAAATGAGAAGGCTGAGTAAGCCTTCCGAGAAAATGAGAATACTGTTTAGCTATCGATCAGATATTCTACTGCAAATATTCCTAAGAAAAATCCGCGTTAAGCTAAAGTACACAATAACAGGGAAACTTAACAGAGACTCCATCGTTCTTAAATTCCCTTCTTCATTGAGCTTCGAAGATATTAATACAGTGTTCGATGTGAATACCAGTTACCGAAGTGAAGTTCTTCAATGGGAAAGCTATAAGCTTGTCCTTACGTTTAATATTGACATAAGTAGGATCGAAGATCTCTATTGATGCTGCGATTTCACAGAACCGTTTCAATTATAGGAGTGCTACTTGCTCGCGCTTAATACTCTGTGACGTCAAACAGTTTCCTATCACCCTCCAGTTCAAACGAGCAGAAAGAATTGTCACTGTAATCGATACACCCCCCTCTTCCTTCTGTTCCCCTTCATCAAAATACTAAGTAGTTTCTACTTTGACATTTTGCTAACAAACTACATATATCTTTACATAGGTATCAAATATTTACCAAGCTTCAAATTGGTATGATATTTCCTAACCCGCGATTATCCTTTGATTTTGAAATCCCGCCGCGACAAGTTCCCCGGAAATACTTCACACAGATACTTTCATAAGAGTTGCAAAGCAAGTGGAATATTCAGAAATATGTGTAGCATACTTTCTAGCGTGCAGGCGGATACATCCACTCCGGGAAAGTTGCAAATTACATCCAGTAACGGCGAAAGTGATAGATTCCCCCTCGCGGTCCGTGCAGCTCTTGACACAGAACGAAACAGTCGCATTAATTATCCACCGTGTTTCCGTCACGTCCGTGATTTTAAATCGCACAAGGCAGCCTTCCGGCGCAGCTCGCCTCTAAAAAATTCAACGACGCAAAGAAAACAGTTACGCGCAGCCCGATTCCCGGGAGACAAATACTCAGCGGAGGTAAAAATAGAAACGAGAATGAAACGTGCTCAAACGAGTGACGGAAAAGATTTCATTGCTCGTTATTCCCTTTTCCCGAAGAAAATGAAATTCTCCGCAGTCGCCGAGCATTCTGTTCACTGGCTGCCGTTGATTCCTCCCGATATCTCGCTAACGACATCGCGAGCCTTAACTTTCACCCTACTTCCGAGCTTACTGTAACTTCTAACCCACTGTGCATCAGTAACGAACCCTCTCCTTCAGCCATTCTTCTAAATTTCGTGTTCAATTCTAAGCTTCAGTCTCGCGGTTTCCTCCATTCCTTTGAGGACAAATCAGAATATTGATTATTCAAACTTTGGAAGGAATAATATATTAAAATCTGCAGTAGAAGTTCAGGCTGCACTCCCGAATGGCCACAGTGGCCGATAAACACTAGGTTTGAGGTTACGTCCAAAAATATTTGTACAAAAAATTAACAGTAATTTTTTTTATTAATCTTTCGGAATCTAATAAATATACGAAGCTACAATTTTAGATTTGGGGTCCGCAGCCCCTCCCCTCAAACCTCGAGACGATCGACCACTGGGGCCATTCCGAAGAATATTCGAAGTTCAAGTTCCTGAACATTTACATATTTATCAAAACTCTAACAACAAAAATCTTCGTCCAACTATAGCAATAAAAGTCAATAAAAATCATGCATCCCCAAAGCACTCCACAAGGAGTAACACCGCAATAAAAATCAAGACAGACATCGACACTCGTAGACAGAACCACACAGTCTCACAAATACCCCGCCATAGATTTCCCCTGGAGCCTGCCAACAAACACTTAAAAAAGGAGCTTTCATTCGATCCCATTTCCCCACGCTGCTCTACATTCATTTCCCAGCGGCGAAGATAAGACGACTCGCGGGGCAATGAAATATGCGCTGAACGCTGAAAGTCTGCTGCGAATTTATAACTGTCGGCGGAGGCTAATGCTGACCACTTATCGATGGCTCCTGGTAATTGCACCCAGGACGGATAATTCACAGTTGTTTCGCGGCGAGTATCGACCGATGGATAACGCCCCCCTATTTATAGCTGCCGGTGTCTTGAAAGTTGAAAGCGACGCGAAAAGTTACTTCTCCGGGACCGTCAAACGGCGGTTCGCGAGGCTGCCGCGCCGGGACACGTAATCGGATGCGAAACCGCGAAACTTTCGGCGACAGTTTCACGCACGAGTTCCGCGGTAACGTCAACTCCAATGAATCGCGCGCAACCACCAATCGCGCCGCAGTTTTCCAGCTTCATAGTAGAGCCGGCGCCGATAGACAGCACCGCGGGCGTTGAATTTTTGCCGGGGCACATTGGCCGGCAGCGACCGACGCGTTTACCAATTTTTCACACATTTATCTGCTGGCTGGCCACAGACAGATAATCCGCTTAAACGAGCACCGTTTCGATCTTAGTCTCGCGTTACATCGGGCTTTTTAACATTCTATTCGGGGCTCGTTACGACCAGATAAGCCGTTCAACGTGGTTTATTACACTTTTTTGCCTCGTTTTATATTGGAACCTGCAGTTTCGAGAACACAATGGCCGGTTTTATACTCCAATGGGAGATACGCAAAGCGCAGCTCTGCAAATATAGAACTTTTATGATTCTTTGACTGCTATAAAGATTTCTGGATTTTCATGCGAGCATAAAGTCTTTGTTCGTTGACGAGCTTGGAAAGTGAATGGAATTGTTACTCTTGTGTGAAATGGAAGAGGAGAATCGACTGTGCTGTAAATGTATGGAGAGAGGTTAACTCATTGCTGTATGAATATTTTTAAAATTTTCTATGAGGAAATGAAAGGGAAATTACGAGGTGAATGCTGATGGGAAGTGGAAACACGTTCTTATTTGCTTTCTTATGAGTGTAATTGTACTGTCGTTGTCAAAGCTTGTACGTGTATGAATATTAAACAGCAATGTGGCAGCTCGAATAAACGAAGAAGATATTTAAGGGAAAAAGACGGTCAAGGATGATGCTCTTCCTTTATTGAAGACGATCATCGCAACGATTCCTTCCCCTGCAGGATATTTGATCGCATACATTTCGTGACCCACATTGAACTTCGTGAAAACGATGAATATCGGGGCGAACGAAAAAGTGGGAGATTTATACTGGCAAATGACTGAGTGTCGTTAAACGTCTATTGGAGTGCAAGGACGATACTGAGAGGCAATCACTTAGATACAAAGAAGGTACTAATGATGTCATAAACGTTTATGCTCCGCTTTAGCTGCTTAAGATAATTTCTTAAGTCACCAATGTATGTTTCTCGCAAAATAAAATCATCTGAATCTTACACAATTAAAGCTAGTCAAGTAAAAGCAAGTTTCACCTGAAAAGGACTCCACAAAGTAATTACACAATGGCCAGGGCAAGTCAGCAGGATACGTAACCACAAAAGAGTACGACGTTAATAAAAAGGACGCAATGGGGTCCCTGACGCGTATAAATCACCAAAGAAAGAGTTTGCGCTTGATATTTCTCGCCTCAGCCGGAAAGCACGCTGTCGCGCTTCTTGAAACTGAATTTCACTGCATTTATACCGCACACGGAACACGTGTGACAGTATACGTTGTGTCTCGAGAAACATACTACTTTTTACTGCCCTCTGGTCACGGAAGGACCTCCTTCTTTAATCGTCATTATCGCTAGGTCAAAGCACACAACGAGCAGGAAGTTGGTACTTCTTTCGATCAAATGTAGTCCTTGATGAGTTCAACATCCCTTCATGGACTTCACCGTGGATGTAGGGGAGGATAGTTACGACATCCCTGGCGGTTCGAGAAAGGAGAGGATCTATCTACAAAAGTTTAGGCCCACCAATCTCTATGAGACAACCCCTCGTGTTATCCCCTCGAAATTCTTCAGAAATCCTTGATTCTTCGAAGCACTTTACCTTGGCAAGATAACTTTGAGGGTAAATTTGACAAAGATTTACTGAAATATCGAGCGATTGCTGTTGAATACTTTGCCAGGAAGCAGGTTAATGGAAAAGGTTAATGGAAATAGTTTATATATTTTATGGCCACGGAGACGCGTTTTATATTGTTCGATGATGAAAATGACCAAGTAGTTTGAATACAAATCTTTGCAGTTTGGTACAGCAGGATCACGATTATACAACCACTTAAAGTACTGGAACTGGAAGAATCCAAGAAAAAAGGGAGAACCTTGAGTCTATCCCACAGCGGAACAGCAAAAAAGCTTTTAGCTTTACTACACTTTGCAATGCAAAGGAACATTCGTGACATTACCACGAAGTTTTCATGTGACGAGCATAGGGAACCACTCGGAGCCGAAAACTTGGAACATAAAATTCGGCCGGGACATTTTCAAGATTCCAGTCACACGCAGCTGCCCCTCGAAAGGAAAGGGAGCCGGTAGAGGCGAACGAGGGGCGTTATCTTGCCTTTTAAAACGGACAAAAGAAAGGAGAATCGAGTCGTTCCTCGGAGATTTCGTCCGCGACGTACAGCGTCGGTGAAAAGGATCGTGTTCCCTGCGTGAATGTATTCCACGCGCGATCCATTATCACGTGACCGTTTGAATAGATTCCACGTGTCTCGTGACACCGTTCTTCGATTTTATCGGAGGAAGATCGGCCTGCCATTGAAACCGTTACGAAATATTTAATAAGAGCCTTTTCACGCGAAATTCGGCCCCTTCTAGGGAACGGCGCTCGAAGAAATAGAAATGTTTCCTTCTTGAAAACGGGTCAAATGGGAGAAACGAATGGTAGTTGTGATGAGGCTTCTCGAGGAAATGGAAGTGTGAAATAGTATAGAAGAGGGGGCATATAGCATTGAATTCTATATACATATACATCATTTTAATATTCACTGTCATAGCTTTACTAATTATAGCATTGCCAATATATTTCTACAGAAGGATATAACGGACAGCGATAGGTATCAGTTCCCGCGTAAGTGAAGCTTCCGGGATATTCCGTGAGCTTCCGAAGGCCATCTTTACTTTCCTAAATGGAGCAATATGATCTCTTCTGTGTGGTGTGACGTTTCAGTCAAGTACCAATACGGAACAGCATAAAACTCGATCGCTCCATAAAAATAGATTACAAGAGTAAAAGGGTAAAAGCGTAAAAGAGGAGAAGAGTAAAAGAGTAAAAGAGTAAAAGAGTAAAAGCGTAAAAGAGTAAAAGAGTAAAAGAGTAAAAGAGTAAAAGAGTAAAAGAGTCAAAGAGTAAAGGAGTAAAAGAGTAAAAGAGTAAAAGAGTAAAAGAGTAAAAGTGTAAAAGTGTAAAAGAGTAAAAGAGTAAAAGAGTCAAAGAGTAAAAGAGTAAAAGACTATAAGAGTTGAAGAGTTGGAGAGTAAAAGAGTAGAAGAGTAAAAAGTAAAAAAGTTGAAGAATAGAAAAGTAGAAAAGTAGAAAACTAAAAGAGTAGAGGAGAAAGGGAGTAAGAAATATATGAAAAAAGAAAATATGTTTTATTGGAAGAAGTATGAAGTGCGCATTTGTGCATACCAAATTGTCTTGTGCATCAAGCTAATGCAAAAAAGGGCTGAGACTGGCAACCCCAATATATTCAACACGGATCGCGAAAAGTATATATCCACCGCTCTGACTGGCTAACGTCATCAGTTGCCGAGATATTCTCTTGGAGAGAAGAATCCTGGGATCCTTTACGGGGAACGTGGTTCCAGAACAGCTCTTGAGATACGCTCGGAGCACCGAAGGACACTTGAAGACGATACCGATGGGAGCCTTCGCTCCAGTTTATCAATCCGACCCTCGAGGCTTGCCGGGGGGGGGGGGGGGGAGGGGGGGAGACCGACCACTCCCTCTTATTCTCGCCGAAGAAAAATGCGATTAACAAGCCCTGGAACGGTTTTACAGTCCAAAGGATAACGTGGACCCTATTCTGATTCATTTCAGAGGGGAGCGCCGCTGACAGATTCGTCTAAGAAGCGCGTTCGATAACCTGCCTCTGGCTAGTCGCTGTGCACCCGCGTTCGCTGCGAACAGTTTGCGCATTTGTCGTTCGTGATCGATCGCTCGAGGCCAGCCAAATAATTTAAAGCGAGGCTCCACGAGCCAAGGTGTCGCTGACGATCCGAGACGTCAGAAATAGCGGAGGCACGAGTTGGACGTCGTTGGAGAGTATTCTTGTACACGACACTCGGGAATGTATAAACAATAACACGTTTCGATACGAAGCCAATAGGACCTAATTTGTAAAGTATCGATTTGAAAGGACACTAGCTACAATAACTTTCGAAATCCACTAATATTCCACCAGGTTCCAATTTAGCCACGATTAGAATGCTCATCGTCGCCATGAACCAAACGCGATAAGCTTTTGAAAGAGCGAGGCTGGGGTTCCAAATCATCGACATTCAGCCCCATCTCCGGCCAGAATAAATTGCCAGCGAATGCAATTTGAATTATCGCCGGGGAGAAATTTATATTCGCGCATCGTGAACAGGTGGAGGTACGTGACTCCCTGTGCAACAACGCAATACCGAAGGATCGCATAGATCGTCGGGCTTCCTGGCCGCATTGCAAACAGAGGCGGCCGTGCCCGGCTGGCCACAGGCTCGCGACGGCGAATTTATTTAGTAATAAACTCGTACGTTACACTGTCATCTTCCGTAACCACGGAAACCACCGCGCGACAAGCGTATATTCCCTCAACTTCGCCGCGGCGAGGGAAGCCGTAAATACGGGGCACTAAGGCTCGCGGAATTCCAACGGATACGCCGTGACGTATGAATAACCGACATTCGTCAGTGGTCTGCAAACATCTCGAGCGTGCACCCGGCCATCCGTCGTGGATTACGCGCTTTAAGTCTGCGCGAAACTTCGCCGCGATTAATCACCAGAAGTCGTTCCCGGGCTCCCGAGGGACCTGTGACTTTCGTTGCCCGTGAAAAACTGCCCCGATGCTCGTGGCTCGTGTGTGGGATAATACCGTGGCCAATTGGTCTGACAAATTCAGCGATATTTATGGGCTGTATGCGCTATCATTTGATAGCGAGCAAGGGTAGGTTTGAGGAAAGGGTTACTTTAAAACAAACTGGAACTTGATGTTTTTCAGAGGTAGATTTTAGAATATGTTGCCAATAAGAGTAGTTTAATTTATTTAGTTACTTGACTGCGTTATGAGTCCACTTGCAAAGGAACATATCAAACTCGCACCATCATCCATATTGAATCGATGAAAAGAGCCCCTAAAATTAGGGGTGAAAAACATATTTTCTGAAATTTTCTAAAAACTCAGCAGAAAATTGGATCCGTCTTTAAAAAACTCACACTTGAAAAAAAAATTGTCCTACGCCTGATAGTTCCCGAGATATTCCGGAAAATATGTTTTCACCCCCAACTTTAGGGGCTCTTTTTTCGCCACTTCAACATGGACGATTGCGGCTAACAAAAAATACGTGTCAAATATTTTTCACTATTCTGGAATACTTTTTGGTAGAAGTCGCCTTTGAATCGGCAATACGAGAAATAAGAACCTGATGAACATGTGCCAGGGTAGAAGAAGATAATGTGTGTCTCTGCCTATGGGCGGCAAAGGGATTAATTAGTATGATTCGGGGTTATCGATTATTCTGCCATGAGATCTGATAATAGGCATCCATTAGTATAGCAGTTGCGTAACTCGCGGCTGATACGTATCTTCCGGTTACTCGACATGGAGGATTGTTGGTCGGGCTGCTACATCTGGTTAATATGGCGTAGGAATTGGAAGCATTAGCGGGAGGCGTGGAGCTAATAACTCATGATAGATCTGAGGAATCTCTAGTAAATGAATTTGTCACGTAGACGAGGATCAAGATTCTGTATAATTCGAAACTACGAAGAATGAACTACAGTCAATATAATACAGGAAATCATTAGACGATCGTGATTTATGGTAATTCAGCAAGAAAGTAGAATATAAAAAATCATTAACAATTTAAAACTGCCTTCGTTAACGAGGATTAAATATAGCCTCTAATAAAAGGATTATTACTTTTGTGCTGCTAGATAAATAAATTGGAATTATGAAAGTTCTGCTTTATGTGGCTCAAAACAATTGGAGAATCACGTTTCTGAATAATCCAGGGGAAATGTTAGAGATGCTTGATGAGAACAATAATGTTGAAGTGAAATATACCCATGCAGGCCAGACAATGCGAATGATTTCTATTTTTACTTCGTCGGGGAAATGAATTGTAAATAATGGAGAGTGTAATGCAAGTGAATAGTGGCAGCTAGAGGAGAGAACCTAGAGTATCCAGTCGATAAATAACCATGACATTCACCGTAAACTAGCATCGTAACGTTCGTTCATTAATTACGAAACACTCTTGAGAAACATTAACGACCCTATCAAGTTCCATTATTACAGACAGCAGCGTGTAACCAGGGCGACACCACGACGCTCGCCGAGGCGAATAAAAGCAACAAGTATCGATCGTATTCATAAATTTCTGGCGATAAAAAATTTCATTCGATAACGAGGAGGAGTTTAGCAGGGCCATTTGGGAAATCAGCGTCAAATTTCTCGCCTGGGTATCGAGCAAATTTCCCACCGACCTCGATTTCCGTTATCTTGACAATCCGGGAACGCGGTGGATGCTTTTTATTTCCCCGGGAAACCGACATCCAGCGATATATTCCGCTGAGCACCGTTCGGTGCTCGCTGAAAAATGGTAGAAGTAACCCAGAAGGAATGCAGGTTTGCAGAAAACGTGCCCCGCACTTTAAGAGTTAAACGCTGCTACTTTTAACAGCAGAAATTTTCTCTGCACGCTTGAGAATGTTCTACGAACCAGCGCCAGGATATATTTCCATCTACTTAATCGTGGAAAATAAAATTACGATATAGAAGTAAAGGGGGCATTCTGTCGATTTTAATCAACATCTACGTGCTCTCCGTGTTTAATTAGTGGGCAGCTATTAAAGAGATCTACCTCCTGATCTTACTTCCTTATAATTCTACTTAGAGACTTTGAATTTTAAGAAGACACAGCTTCGTAATAACGGAACTGAATGAAGATGAAAATGTCACTCAGATGCCACGATTCTGCACTACCTGAAATTATTTTTTTTCAACTATTGTCTCTCATTTTACATCGTCTCGAAAATATGCGTATTTTAGAGAAAGGTTTTACGAAACATATGATATTTTTGCTGTGCGAATATCTAACGTACGTGTGTCGATAGAGAAGCACGTACACGTGGATCCGCTGTCATCGTTCCGAATTGAATTGAAGTGCTCGACGAGGAATTCTCCTCGAAAATTTCACGAGAATGGCGGTTCCCTGATTCTGCGATTTAAAAGTGTACGCCAGGATCCTGCATACGTTGCAAAAACACATTTCCCAAAGGTGCTGAACAGGTTCGAAATACAGCTGCCACGAAAAATATCTTGCGGCATTCTATTGCAGCTTCAATACGGTAGGGCAGCCATTGTTTTCGAAACAATGCATCCAGGAGACTTCAAACTTCCCTCAGGAATATTTTCCCACAGTACCGTTGCGATAAATCCACAGTAAAACACCATTCTACAAATCTTCTACGCGGTGACATTTATATCGTCCATTTTTTATATCGAATTCTTCACAAATCAAAGAAGATCATCCACCCAATTAGTTCCCTCTGTCATAAAAATTCAATAAAAGCCCGTCCATCCAAAAAAGCATAAAACGTGGCTGTGCATTCATAAAATTCTAACCCTCAAAAACAATACTTGCCCAGAATAAAATAATTCTATTGAAATCTATACATATATAATGCAATACAGTTACTCTTTCCCCAATCCCTTTGTACTGTACAATCGCGTCGCTCTATTGTGCTAACTTTTCGTTAACTCAATGTTCAAAACAAGTTCCCATTGTTCGTTTCATGAACAACAATTTTGATAAAATAATCTTTCTTGCAAAAAATCTTTTGTGCGTGTCAAAATGAACGGTACTTTATTCTCGCTTGCAACTGGTTGCATTTCGAGGCAGGCCTATTTATTTCGACGTAGATGCACCCAAGGAGCCACAGTTTACGCAGCAGACTCTACCCGAGAAATATAAGCCTGTGGCGCGTGAATGTTATTCAATGACTATCGTCCTTCCTGTGGTTCGTTGGAGGCAGATCCTTCTCGCTAAATGTACCAAGTCGGAGTGCTAGCGTGGTACCGTGAAATTTAGCGATGGGTGGTCCAGGATATAAACTGGCAGAGGATTCAGAGCATATTATCTTCTAGGAATAAACTAGCTTTAGAATCTTCGTGGCCTAAAAGCTTTGCAGCATTAAACGTGCTGCTTTATGGAAGAAAGAAAGAGGAGCTGACGAGCGTCTTGCCTCAACATTTGGAGGCACGTGGGTGACTTGAATACGTTTATGCAACAGTGAATTGTCTAAATTATGGAATGCTAGCATTCTTTCTTTTGTACGACATAGTATTGATCTTCATTTGTTTTTATGAATACAATTGATTTGTTATTTGGTGAAGAGGCTACTGTTACATTTTTAGGTTCAATCAATATACTGCTGAACTTAATTGTCACTCACCAAAATATAGAGTTGCTTTTTCCATGATACCTCAATTGAATTCCACAGCTGCTTTTCACAAAAATTCAACACTGAAACAAAAGAAAACGAGAATATGTAGTACAGGCATTGAATAGGCATCAATCGATTATAGAATTTTAATGTGGATATTAGCATGGCCCTCATTTTGAAAAAAATCGATTTCTTTTGCCCTCACCCCCAGCATGGTTCCATTTCATAAAAAAAATAATCTCTTAACCCTCGGAAGACGAATGGTGGATATGGTCGCGTGAGACGAATGCAGGGTCAGTTTGACCCGTAGCAACATTTCTATGCTACACCGGTTTCACGAAAAAATTGAATATAAAATGAATTAAATAATTCAAATTACACAAATTAACTAAAATTTATTAATAATGAAATACATAAAAAACCATTATTTCTGTACATTTGGTACATAAAATAAGTGTATCTCCTGCATGATTTTTACAAATAATGTTACTGCAATTTAGGCATCATATACTATATTTTGCCATTGCCAACACAAATATAACATCGTGATAGACTTTGTCAGAGTTGGATCAAAATGACCCTGCATTCGTTGTACGAGGGTTAAAGAGTTTATTGTAAGCGGACTACAGGAAAGTAATTTCGAGACGTATAAAGAAGGGCCATCCTAATGGATTCAGACCGCTGTGAATTTTAAGCATCACATCATAGAATATAATTGCAAATTTACTAAACAAGAGGTCCATCAAGTATGGAGCAATAAATCAAATGTGATTTCTACAACGAAAGTAAAGTAAGAGCCTAAATAGAAAATAAAATTTCTAAGCATTAGAAAAAACCCAACACGCGAGCCATTCAGCTACCAAAAACAATCCATTATCTGTATACTAAAGGCGAACAGTACCAAACGTCCACTAGGTAATCTACCAAGTGCAAAGACCTACAACATCGTCAAAGTAAGTCACTGAAAGGGACTGGAAGAATCCACAGAGTCCCGATTCACAAGAGAAGAGCATCTAACCTAATCTGCTTTTTACAAGTTCTTACCTCTGAAGCTTTCATTTAGAAAGACCGCGCAGGGCAAAGGATATCGGCAATGATAGGATTACCTCGAGTAGATGAAGAATAACAGACACACAAGAGGAAGGCGAAATGCAGAGCTAATAGGGAACAACGATTCTCCTTCCGGGTATTAAAAGCTGCACGCGAGCATCCGTGTATCACGAAGGTATATTATTCCAGCTGCGCCAAACATCCTGTGAGTGATATTACGCTCTTCTCCTGACATTCATCAGAGATTACCAGAAATCAGATCCTCACAGGTGGAATTATTACGGGGAAGTGAAAGCTTAGAATAATGAGAAGCTTCTTTGAGATTTAGGTATATCCATTTTCGGAAGGAAACGAGTATTTGGGAGTATTCCCGGATAATATTTCACTGACAATGAGAATTCCTGTGGGAAATGGTTGTCTGTCTCTGTAAAGAAATTCAGGGCAAGGTTTCGAACGTTACTTTGAAGGGGGTAGCATGAAAATGAATAATCTCGTACCGTCTGACTAATGCAAGGATGTTCTACTGAACCGCTATTCTGACTGTGAAAGGATGTTTCGTGTCAAACTTTCTCCTCTGAATTCTCGAAACACATGACTCTCAAAGTGTCTCGATCACTATAACACATATTTCCTGATTATTCCTCCCCTTTGACAAACTAACAGTTCCAATTCATCACTCTAAACGAAATTGAACATTATGAACTATTGCCTGACCCGCGCAAAAATATTCCACATAACCTCCATTCTGCTTCATGAAAGCTCTGTTTCGACAATTTCCTTCGCGAAACCAATTAAATTTTCCGTGAGACTTTTCTTCCGGATGAACCAGAAACGCGTCTGAACAACTACTTTGAGCTGAATATCCCCTGTGTCTCTGTCACGTCAGGGACATGAGCACGTCGTACAAACGAGACAATTACGATTCAGGCTGATAAAGAGAACAGAGAGCTGGAGATGTGAAAGGAGGGAAAGGATACTCCAGCCATTAGTTTCGTTCGGCTGTCTGCGAGCGGCAGAAGTGGCTCCTTTAGCGAGTCGCCTTAGAAACGAGGTGTCCCGTATATCGCCCGGAGAAAGTCCCCCTTTTCTCTCGCAACGGCTTTCTTTTACGAGCCCGAAGAATATCGAAACCCGAACGGATCGGGTCCCTCGGACAACCGAAGGGAAATGTGACCCCGTAAAGCCCACTCGATGAAACTTCGTGCCTGTAGCCATGAAATTTCCATCAGGGTCAACGCCACGCACGCACGCATCCGAAAGAGGGAGAATTTATCTCGGAACCGTCCGCTGAATACAGGCCAGGGTATATGGGCACGATTTTCAGGAATACCATTCCCCCCCAGTAACACTTCCTTGGCATTTACGAAAGGATCATGAGCTTTCTCCGTTACGGTAGTTTCGCAGTTTACCTCATTGTGAGGGATGTTCGTTAAATACAGCCGTTAGCTTGTAGGCTAATGGTATTTTAAATTTTCTGAACAGTGATATACAGAGTGTATAGTATAATATGATTTTTGTGGCCCAAAACGTAGGAATAAACGTGGACCCTGCTTGCAACATTTTATCATGAAATGTAGAAAATTTATAGAATTCGATTACACATTATTGTAGGTTGAGGCTGTGTATGCTTCAGAGTTTGGAATTAACTAAATGAAAAATTATTTAAATAACGCATCAAGTAAAAGTTACTTTACACTTTAGATTCTTTGACGAATAAAGTTCATTTTTTATTCGTCGAGCGTTTCATCTTTAGCGTCGAATAAAATTTTCAACTTTAACTTTAAATTTATTCGACGTCGAAAAAAGTTAAAGCTGAAGTTAATTTTTTTGAACTTTTATTCATTATTAAAAATTTATTTTACTAAAATTTTTGCGCATCTCTGGTATACTTTACTATTTCATCTCAAAAGGATCCTGTCGACGTAAACCTGTCACCAGAGCACGCTAGTGCCAAGGTTTTCCAAAGATATCAAGAATCTCCTGCACGTTCCTTACGAGTCCAAGATTGAAAGATTATTGGAAACGTCACCACCATGACTATTGATCCGCAGAAATTCGTTGGATCAAGCTTCCAAGCTGACTAGGGCCCTGATTGCCTGCTTTTAATTCCTCTAAGTCAAAATGTTAATAACAGCAAATAGACGTAATTACGAGACGGCGAATTCGTTCTCTTGGAAATTACTTCTGAGACACGAGGCAGCCGATGCCAGTAAATACAGCGAGAAAGTTTCGCCGCTGCTCCGTCGCTTAATTGAGAGAAATTCTCTAGTCGCACAAACCGTATAAACACACAAACCGCGATATTGCTCCCAACAACCGATGAGCATCAAGAGGGGATTCAGTTTCCTCAGCTACTCGAAACTTGCCCGCGTCTCGGCGCCATTTTCAGGGCCGTTATCGGTCCGCACACGTCCTGTTACTTCCGCTGGCTTGAAGCCCGTATTAAACCGTGGTGTTGCTTTCAACAACTTTCAGCAGCATCGCTGATTCTCACTCACGCACCGCTGGACACCTTTGACGCTGCCACGGGCATCGTTCCCTCCATCTTTTATCCGAAGCAATTGGTCCGAACGACACCGTTTCCTCGGAATGGTGATAACTCCGACGAGGGAAAAATGATCGCGAACGATCAACAGAGAATATTTCACAGTTTATAAGACCATCGAATCCTGCTTCCCTCTATTGATTCGTATAAAGCACACAGCTATTTATACAGCCGTGTTTAACCCATTAAATCCAAAGGGAATATGCTCGCTGGTACAAATTGAACAGTTTTCTGTCAACAAGCAAGCCAATGAAAATGAAATTTGATTAAAGGCTAACGGAATTATCTGCATTGCAAAGTGAACTCGTTCTAACTTCGTGTTTACATACGGCCCCATTAAACGTTCAATCTTCGACGATAATTGAATAACTGGTTTCATTGGAAATTACTCGGTCAGCTTAATGAGCCAGTTAAACCAGTAACAATGTTGTTCCGCCTTGCTGACGTAAATCTTCCTGGCCACGATATTCGCTCGATATACCCAGACTCGCGGTGCATTGCTCAACGCAAACGATCTGTGTTACCCGAGCTGCGTCTTTCAAATGGCGCCTTGAGTGCCATTAAGGATTGGTTGGTTTAAGGATGAAATCGAGTGGATGATTTTCGATGATAAATCATCTACGACACTCCCAATCTGTGTTCAACGCGTAACGTCAGATATTCCCCACCCAAACGTGCCAATAATTAATCACCAATCGGATTTCCTGTGCAGCTTCAGGTTCGCCTGTAAGGCTCCAATTTAATGTGCAACAGCAAAGTTACAGGGTTCGCGAGAGTGCCATTACTCTGCTGTAAATTTATAACTGGCGAAGATTTATGAGAAGAAAATACCTTTTTGGTGGCATTATTCAAGGAACTTTAAACTTATCCCAGGACAAACATCCAGTATTAGAAGAATCCTAGTCTCAAAATTCCTTTACACGCTCTGCTTTACACTTTAAGGGGTCTTTCCACTGTAACGCCTTAAAAAGTTACCGCTGTTTGGAACTTTTTTGTCACAAAAAGAATGTGTTTACGAAATGGAAGTTTTTTTTTTATTTACCTATTAATACTTGTGTTGAGAATGCAGAAAATTGCATATTTTTTAGGTGTAATATACCTATGCTGTAATACAAAAGATTTTGCCCGGTCGTTTTTGAAGGAACCATGCATCTAAAGCGAAGAAAAAAACAATAAAGATTTGTAATCAGTATGACTACAATTTCGCTATATCCCGATAGTTTTAATTCGACTGATGAAGAATTAACAAAATGGCAGGCGTTTAAATATTGAAATTAGCTAATTTTTAATCATTTTGCAACACAAAAGATGAGAAAAAACAACGAAAATCTGTGATTCTAGTTTGGGCCATAGCAACAGTAATACTAGATTACAAACCCCCTTGATTCCCCCGCCCCAGATACACGGTCCTTCCAAAACCGACCGCGCAATCAAAGTGTCTTTTTTTACAGCGCATATTACACTCACCTATTTTGGCGAAAACAAGCATTAAAAAAATATGACATAAAGCTCTTTGCAATCCCAAAACACACATTAAAAAATAGAAAAAACCTCAACCCAGCAAAACCATTCTTTTTAAGAAAAAGAAAAACAATTCCAAAGTACGGTATTTCCCTAAGGCGTTACAGTGAAAAACCACTTAACACCCCCACCTGTAGTAAAATTTCAGCATTTCGCTGACCATCCCGGCATTTCATCGATCCCCGTGTATCTTCAATCACGCAAATCGCGACAGATCGTTTTCAAAGGGGATTTACCGTGTAAACGCATCAGCCGAGAATCGATCTCGTGTCCGCGAGCGACTCGCCGAATATCGTGGAAAATAGCCGTCGTCGCGACTCGCCGATAATGAAAGCATATCAGGATCGTTAAACAAACACGGGGACGCGATAACGAACGGATAAACTCGCCGACAGCAAGTGAGCCGGTCTATCCTCGAGCACCGGGGGCTGGACGTATCGCGAAAATTTGCATGCCCGTCGTTAGCGGCTGTCACATTTGCATCCCGAACTTAAATTACGAGGGGCACGCGCACGCCTCGGATGCACGGCCCGTTAAGTACACACGCCCGGCGAGCCTGGTGTCGTTCGCCCAACAACGACAGAACAATAATCCAACTTGCCATGCAACTTCCAAATAATTTCCAACAGTAGCCCCGTCTACAGGTACACGCGCAGGAACCTGCGCCCCAACTGCGGCATCTTGGCGGACCAGAGGCTCCACGGGACGGGGTTAAATAATTTCCACCGACGATCCCGCGCCAACAGCGTGGAAGCTGTTGCATATTCAAGCTCCGCTTCCGCAACTTATACACACGTTACACGAAACGCATCCCCATCCAGTGGTTTATGTCCTGCCGTTGTTAATTAACTTGATATCAATTTAAATCCATAGCTGGGAATTGCGTTTGCTACGCTCAACAAAGTTTGGAAATGGTAACTTGAGTGGCACGCTCCAATTCGTTTGCAGGTAGTTTTCTTGAGGGATTGTCAGGTGGATGCTGTAGGGTGAACCGGGTAGTAACAAGGGGGCGAGTGGAATGCGTTAAATATCGAAAAACATATAGTAGGTCGATATTAATACGAATTTTGGATATATGATGAAAAATGACATTTGGGATACATACATATGTTCTAGTAGTACCTATATAGGGAAGGTAAGTAACGCGGAGGGCGCCGCCTCGCGGTCACTTTTTTCAAAAGTGGGATGATTAATCGAATGTATGACATAGTTGAATATAGTAGGGAAAGGAATGAGGGTGAAATTAGCGGAAGTTTTAAATGTCTGAAATTAGTTAAAGGACAAGACTCTGTACGAAATTCAATGGACGGCCACGCAACAAGCGCAACATCGAAACATGATTTCTGCAGAACGCATTGCGTTATTTGTGAAGTATACTAAATCGCCCCGGGTGTTTCTCTTAAAACGTGGCCAATTATGTGATGATTCTTATTTTCATCGATTTCCTCTCGAACTTCACTTACATGAAAACTTTGTAATAATTTTAGGCCTTTTGACAAACTTTTTTGTCGAAATACACTGGTATTTACTGCTTGAAATCCAGCTTTTATTACTACGACCATTATTTTATACCCGTAACCACGTACAACCCGTTAAACAACAAATTACAAAACGCATATTTCACGTTTGAATCTTAAACAGTTGCCGCCCGTATACTCCCAAAATTTAAAAAAAAAATCCGAGAGACGGCGCGAGCGCTCCGCGCCGAAGATACTTACCTTGCCTATATACGCAATAGACATGTATAGTGAACAAAATAACTTTTCGATACCGTAAAGTCAGTTTATCTTACTGATTTAAAATTGTAATATAAATATTTCCTTCGCAAGTATGTGCTTTTTCTTTTTCTTTTAATCTTTAATCTAACCTTTTTAAACGATTTTATTCAGCTTCGATCCTCTGTTTGTTTGTTTGTTTGTTTGATGTATGTTTGTATGTATGGTTCACATCTGGCAACTCAAATTTAACCCATTTCTAACTATCCAATTGGCTTGAAACTTTGCAGGCGTGCGTAGTTTGGATGACAATACAATATTTAAAAAAAAATTAACCACGAGCGGGTAAAACAATTACCCAGTCGTCAATAAATATAACCCATAACTACAACTCCGAACCACTTGAAATCAGCACCGCGTTCTTTACGAAAACGACAAAAAGCCGCTGCGTTCGGGTCGCTAGTCGCATCGCGATTTGAAATTAAATAACAGATATTAGTCAGAGCTACGAAATGTAAATCCATAAACACTAAAAACTAGAAAATAAAAAATATATAAAAAAAATTTTTATGTTGAACGATTTTATTCAAAACGCACAAAAAACTAAAAAATAATTCTTTTCTTGTACTGCAATTTCGATGGTGTTTTTTCAGTTTAAATAAAATCGTGGATCAGGATTTTTCATAACAGAATATGAATCAATTTAATACAGCATCAAGCGTCGAAATGAATTTGGTGTGAGGTACCCTGCTCCACGATTTTATTCAAACTGAAAAAACACCATCGAAATTGCAGTACAAGAAAAGAATTATTTTTTAGTTTTTTGTCTCGTTGTGGCTCAATATAATATCAGATAAGTAAGTAACATTTTCGTATAAGAAGTTTTGTTGTAAATGTAATAGTTACTACCGCCCCCGGTCCAGCCCACGTAATACGTTTGATTGCTGATTTTTGTGACCTTTAATGTTTCCATGTTTCAGTTCGAAAATTGTCAGCATTGTCTCTGATGGTAACTGAGATTCCCAAGTGGGACTGTTTCCCACGCTGTTGCTTGTCGGAATCATTAATTTCGGTGGAGTACAACTGCGCCGACAAATATCGATATAATTAGTCCACTCGACGAATTCCACGGGCGGCCTAACGCTGTTAATTCCGCAAATCGCGACACGTCGATTCCGGCGATTAATCGCCCCCGCGGCTCGTCGTTGAATTTTACGAGCCTTTCGAATGATTCCAGCCGACGATTCATGAATTGAAATTGCTTCTGGCGACAAGCCCGAATAAACGTTGACACGCGTCGACAGACGTGCGCAATTAAACGCAGCGTGGAGCGAAACTGAGTTTGCGTTACCGGGGGGATCTACATCGACGATTATTAGTTCGCCGTTCGACGAAGTCCAAACTTTAATTAATGTCCCCTAGGATTTTGCTTCTTCCGCTTCGCGAGCGAGAACGCGGTAAACATATCGTAACCATGTGTCATAAATAATGGAACAGTCTGCACGTGATCGTATCGATCACGCGGCCTTAACATCTCTATCGAAAGCCTACGATACTACTATTCGGCGTGGAGCATGTAATTTATATGACACCGTGTAAATATAAATGGATTTTCCTGTCTATATTGCGCTACAGATATCGACATTCGTGTTTCAGACCAATTTTCAGACTTCGAAACGTCCCAGAAGCTGACAGTCACATAAACGGAATATCTTTTAAATAAAGATGAATTTTATTGTCAATGGTGCAAGGAACGTGCATGCCTTCATTGGATGATTCAGTACTCAGGAATAAGTTTCATAGATCCGTGTGTATAGGCAATTTAGAGGCGTATAAATTATCATTAAATTGTGATAACATGAGGAATGAAAATTCACATTGTATACTATAAAGTTAAATAAAAGAAATGGCAGTTGGAATTTTCAGAAAATACAACACACGGTACAACTAGAGACACTATAATAAGAGTCTGGACACGAGCCACTGTCCGCCATGTTTGAATACACCATTTCACTCTTAACCACTCTTAACAACTCTTACGTTTATGACGGTATTTTTAAATTTATTTTAAAATGTATTTGTAAGTATAATAAAATAACATGGCGGACCAATCAAAAAGTGGCCTTCTCGTGTCCAGACTCTTATTATAGTGTCTCTAGGTACAACGACACATAAAACAGTAAGCAGCTATTCGGCAGGGAGCCTGTCTTAATTGCGATCTTAATAGAGTCCCTCTTTAAGCCAGGTATTCAAAGTAAAATGGGAAAAACATGAACCGGATTTGTCGCTAATTGTGTCGATTACAAGCCTTGCAGCCGCGAGTTCGCCAGAGCAATTAACTTCGATACAATTACCTACCATTAACGACGCTACGCTACGTCCCACGCAGACATGCAAATACTGAGCCATCTGAATAGCTGACAACTGCATTCCACCTACAAATATTAATTCCTCCTGGAATATCGTGCTTGGAGCTGAACGAAAGTGCCTACTTAACCTTGGTGATTCCGCGCTGGTAATTACGCCAGGGGATGTAAAAATTTGATGAGGATCATCAGACTCATACAACTCCTCAACAAGTGTGCTAAAATATTCATAAAAATGAATTTATCACATTCGCCATTAATTTCGATAATTCCATAATAAGCTTATCATGCAATCACACTTACTTCCCTAACCTAAGCAAAGAAATATAGACGGGGAATATCACATTTTACAGAAGCTCCGAGCTTCTACAAGCAAGCAAACCGAATTCAACAAACTCTTCACAGCCAAGCCATAAACTGAAGTTTCAGCCGCGATGACGAATATCCAAATTTGCTGGCTCACAGTTGCTAGTACCAAGCGCTACGAAATGCCAGCAGTAACAGGTGTTACGGGTATTTCACCCCTCGCCACCACCCCCGGGTCTTCACGAGTATTCGACGGTCATGCAGATATCTCGAGATTTTATTGGACACCATATCGCGGGCTTCTACGGGCGTTTATACGACCGTTGTGCGGTTCGAGGATCCAGGCTTCGAGACGATCGTAATTCCCGAGGAAGTGGCGGCTCTTCCGCGACTATTTGCATCGATTCGACTCGATATAAAATTCTGTCACAATTCCGGCGTGTAGCCGGGCTTCGGGACGGCCTGAGACTGTTACGGCCCCGCGAGGTGTATGCTTCGCCTGCCAGCGGTCGAGGGAAAATTTAATTTAGTTCCGTGAACATGCTCCAGACGCACCGACGTGAGAATAAATGTGCCCGAGCGGGGAAGTTTTTCAATAAAAGTTTCTAGCCAGCGGAACGGGACCAGCGCGCGATTCGGACCGTTAAAATGTTAAGCTGGCTTAAGAAGGGTCGGGTTACTCGAACGGTTAAGGCTCCTTTTCACTTGGATACACGCATTCGCTTAATTGCTCACGAGACATTAACTTTATCAGGTTGGCGGGATCGGTTTAGTCGGACCCGGTAGCCGAACGTTGAATTGTAGTACTTATAATTGCGCCGAGGAAAATTATTTAATCGATCAATGAAGCTATGGACGTAAATGGAGACCGATTGGGAGGGTGGATCTTCGGAAGAAGCAAGAACTTCGTCTTTTGGAGGATTCACAAGTTGCATTAGCGTAAAAGCTTCCTTCTTTTTCTGTGTTTAGTGATCTTATATCTAATTAATAGGATCTTCATTAAGGGGGTACTCTATTGTAACTGCCCCTTTTTCAACGTTATATTTGGGAATTTATTTAACAAAAACTATAAGGTTACAATGTCTGGCGTTTTGCGTGGATCGCGCATAACTCTAGTCGAGTTTTTATTTATTATTAATTATTCTATTTATTATTAAAAATTAATATAAAAAAACTGCAACTTCTTCAAAGATGCATACAAACATCGTCCAAATTTCAGATGAATTGAATCGCTAATTTCTTCAGAAAGATCTCCCAAATTTTGCTATGTTTTTAGCCGAAAAAATGGGATTCCCCCTTTAAAATTCCCTCGATTCTATGTTAAAGCAAATCAGGAGAGAAACGTGGTAAAGCTACGAAGCTTAACCCCTGTTTTCTGCTGTTCGACATCATTAACCGTATCAAATTTTTAAACAACTTGCAACGAGTAGTAATCACTCAATATTTAATTTCTCCAACGACACATTAGAAACAACGAAAATGCTACGCGGTACATATAAAACGAGCTTCAGTGCTCCCAGCTGAATTCCAAACTGTTACCCTACGCAAAGCGCTGTCCAAACGTGTGCAATCCCACCCACAATTCCGGCAACGTTTCAAGCTACTACGCCTGAAAACCTGCGTCCTCTGAAAATCTCAACAAATCCGTTCTCCGTGCCATTAACGTGAGCACGATTTCCAGACGGCAGAAAAAGATAGAGGTGTGTAAACAGTGAGATTTTAATTTTCCCCCTCGAACATTCGAAAATCCAGGACGACGCGACTGGGCGAGAAGCACGGGAGAGAGATGCTCGACCTGAAATACTCGTACCGTGACTAACAACCTCAAAGGGCGTAAACTCGAAAAAAATTCGGTGTAATTTGTTTCAGCGCGCCCGGTAATTCTTTCCCCTTGACCATTTCCCGGCGACCTTTTTAAGGGAAACGAGCTCGCCGAATTCCGCGGATCAGATTCCCTCCGCGAAGAAATATCGACTAAATGAAAACGAGAAATAGACCAGGGATGGGAAGGAGAAGGAAGACGATTAGAACGGAGAATAACCGTGCTCGAGATGATAAAATGAGGGCTCCTACCTTACTTCGATAATGGTATCCCCTTTCGAGATAATCGCCTTTGTTCTCTGACCCCGAATGCCTCGAAAAGCGCCCTCTCATCGGGAAACGTTCAGTATCCCTTATCCCTGTCTGCTCGCCTATATATGTCCCTGCCGAATAAATCATTCAAAGGCCCACTACGAAACAATCTTTCAGCAGCTTTATGCAACGCTGCAGATTAAGACTGCTGACCCCCTCGGGTTAAGAGATTTTAATACTCACGGGTAGACGACGGTGAACCGCTCTCGAGCGAAAATCCAGGATTCGAAAGGGGGTGAATGGATCCCCTCAGATTTGGATGAATTTTTCAGGACATTGCTTTGGAGAGCTCGTGGAACAGCTCCTTCAAGTATTTACGAGACTTCGAGAGTACGGAATGGGTTTTCTGTTAAGCGGTTAGTACGCTTTAATTGCGGCACAATGTATCCTCGTTATTGAATGGGAGCGCTGCTTTAAGAGGTAAATTTCATGGCGAAAAATTTGCTCCGAGCTTTCGCTGATTCGCTGAAGTTTTACGAGAGCACTTCGGATTACGTTTTAATTGGAACGCGCGGTTAATTCGCGCGCTTCTCGTCGGTATTCGCTATAAATGCATAGGTAAATATTAACCCGGTCGTAGCAACTAATAAAGTCAACACTAATTCGAATTTCGTCCCGGAATAATGCCGATAAATTTAACGAGGATGGGATCCGGCCTTGTTCGGCTAGATTGGTAATCCTCGTTTTTAATTACGCTCTCAGATTTCGTGCTGCGCCGAGATTCCGAAGGAGAATGCAACCGCGGCGCTTGCTTGGAAGTGGAAGCAGAGCTTCAAACGTGAAAATTCATTTCCTGGACTATTACTTTTGAAGATCGAAAATATTTTCCGTCCAGGGTTAAAGAAATATTCTTGCTGCGTCCCTTGTGCCACTAGTATAAACAGAGTGAAAAGAAAATATCTCTCAAATTGCCTCCCTACGTTTTCTTCCTTTTACACACTTTGTAACCGTTGCCCCTTGAAGATTATTTCTCTTTGACTTGACTGTTTGCAGCAAGACAACTTGTTACGCAGCAAAAGTTGTGCTTTGACGTTTAGTAAATTTATACTTAGCTACACAAGTAGCTATAGGAAAATAATTGTGTATTGAGGAACGATAAATGAAAATTTAATTCCGATTTTCGTTTGGGTTTCGTTAACACTCACAAAAGGGTGATGAAGAACGATTATCGATGATCTTTGAGCTGGTACTGCAGGAAGTGAACTTCAAGATTGCTCCTAGCATGCCACGATCATCCTATCACGTCAGGGATTATATAACTGGACACGCGATCAGATAATGGGGAAATGGACTGCGAGGTATCGATTCGACAGCCAGTAGCGAAATGTTCTGCGGCTGGCAGACGACTTTTGCATGGTATTTTCGATAATTTTCAGGGTAACTGCTGCTTTGGAAATGAATCGGTAGCCTGTCAAATCGTGGACACCAGTGAACTCGAAAACTGAGAGAGACATAGTGTGCATTTTAATAATTCGAAGAGAACTGTTTCTAAAACTTTGCATGGAACCTTTAGAACGAATATTTAAAATGAAGTTTGAGGACTTAATACTTAAAGATTATCCAAGTGTTCCGTTTAAGAATAAGAAATTTTAAACAAGATCAATTCTCCAACTCTGTTGAGTAAATATTTCACGATCAAACATCTCAGAATGAAGAGTATAATGGGAAGCTTTTCAGAACAGAATTGCGGGATTTTCCTTTCTATAGAGTGTATTTACAACCTCTCTTACAACCCTACGCCGCGAACCCAACAACCGTGTCCAATGGAAAGTCAATCCTCGTTTCTCCCCCCTCGATAAAATTCCTCCGCGAGATCTATTGTCACCGACTTTAATCATCTCAATAACTCACTCCACTCGACCATAAATTCCAATAATCGGAATTCGAACGTTAAATCATCACGACAAAGAGCGCGAACAGTGCGCGAGGGTCCAAAGGGGCCAACAATGTTGCAATAAAATTCAAATGGTAGGATTTTCCAGCCGAAGATGAATAAGAATCGTAAATCTCTTGCCAGATTATGATACTCGAGGATTGGAGAATGGCAGTCGATTCAATTAGGGAAAGAGAGGATTTCTGTTGAAAGGAATCGTTAGTGGCGATCGGGAATGATTCTTACAAGCCACTTGTGTGGAGGCCCCTGTTCAATTCGGAAATAAAACCAGGAGATCAGATCCTCGGGTCGGAACGGTCTTCCTAAATGCAGGAATTCCGTTGCGCTGCAGCCACGCAATCGGTGTTGCATCTCGAAACGCAACGGCTGCAACAGCTCCCGCTGGCAACATAATTATCAACGATGCACAATTTGAACCAGTTCCTCCATTATCTAGCAGTACGGGTCGCTACATGATCTTTCTGCATCGCCGGACGTCGATCAGGATACCGCGTAATGATTAAACGCGAAGTCTAGACAATTACAGCGGGAAATTAGGATAGTTATTCCGCTCGGTCGAGCAACTACAGACGTCGTCTTGAAAGAACTACAACCTTGGTTAAGATGTTCAATGAGAACAATCGATGGTAAAAAACATTTCATTAAACGGTTTGTGCGAGAAAGAAAGAGGTACCACGGAGGAAAGGTAAAAAAGTTAATGCTCCATTTACAATAATTTACATGTTCATTACAAACTGCCACTGTCTCGCAGAGTCACGGTACATTCATTAATTAACAATGTTAAAATCGTGGGCTTTGACCAGAGTTGGGCAAAATGTAATCTAATTACAACTTAGAAATTACGATTAAACTGTAATTGTGTAGTTGATTACACATTATTTTCTGTAATCGTTAAATTAGGTAGTTGACAAAATTGTGGTCAACCACCTACATTAACGATTACAAAAAATAATGTATAATCAACTACACAATTACATTTTAATCGTAAATTGTGAGTTGTAATTAGATTACATTTTGCCCAACTCTAGCTTTGACTTCCCGCGACTACAGGCAACAGTACCTACACTGTGTTCCCATGTGTATTCTTACGTTTTAGTTTCAGCAGAACGCAAACCAAACGGCAGAAAAACAATCGCAGCCGTTTTTTGGTGTCCTGTTCGCCCACATTACGGCTGACCGCGGGGGCAAACAAAGGGCGGGAAAATAATGGACAATATAGTGGAGCTAACCGGGACTGTCGCCCCGCGTGGCCACTATATCCCAAATTAAATCTGCGAGAATGCATTTCACGGTCGAATTCGTTTAATACGCGATGAAAACGCGGAGAACACGCTGGGCGAATAGTTCCCCGCAAATGTGCCAACACCCCTTTCAATCCCCTCCCACTGCCTGCTTCTTTTTTATCCTGCTCACTGATATCGAGAATCGAAAATTGGCTTTCCGCGAAACGATCGTACCGTTTTATCTCTGTATCTCACCGGCGATGAAATTCCACTTGCCAGGGCCCCAATTTGTTTGCGCTCGGTGAACTCGCGATCATCCCAACTTCTCTGCCCAACCATTTTTCCTGTCCGTAACGCTTCGGTGCTTTTGTGGATTATTCCAGGCCCCGCTTCCTCCACCGCTCTCGCTAAACCAGCCGTTCGATATGTATCGATGGCCGTTTGTAATCTCTCGTTGTTACACCTCCATTTGCCTCGCGGCTTTTCGCGGCCTGTCACGAGCTGACACCTCTCTTTTATGTCCCCTGCTGGATGGTTTCTCTTAACAGGGATACACTCTGGTTGTTATGTTTGATTGGAGGTGACAGCTGGCGAATGACATTTTCGTTGTATGTCCTTTTTCAAGTATTCAGTATCGTGTTTTCAGCGGTGGACCACCATCCATTTTTAATTTACTATCTTTAACCTAAGGTAAACAATAGCTGTACTACCTAAGCTGACTAACAAGTGAACGTTTATATTAAAAAAAAATAGAAGAAAAACGGAGTAACATTGAGGGCTGATTTCACCCTCTCAGAGTGAATTTTCGTAGATAAAAGATTGCACCTTGTATACTCGAATACACTGCTCCACACTATTTTTTGCCGGATATATGATTATGCATACATTATTTGGAAAATAAATGCCCCAGAAAAGGCATATACGATCTTCTTAAAAATCGTGGAAGAAGTAGATAAATAAGACAGAGAAAACAATTTCAATACACTAAATTTACATGCAAATTTAGAAAATTTACGATAAATTTATAACAATTTTATGGCGATAAAAATTGTCGCTTTGAATAGTCACTTGTTTACTAACTCTTAAATTTGAAATAATACGTCATCTTCTCGTAACTAATAATTGATAACTTAAAATACTTAATATACATTTATGTATATTTTATCAGATGATACACTATTTATTTTACATGAATTTCGTTCAACTTTTCGCGTGACCGATCGGCATAAAATAGTGTCCAGCAGTATAAGCATACATGAAGTTTCTCTAAACACCTATCGATTTCAATCAACTCCTTGGGCTACATGAAACGCGAAGGCACCGTGAAAATGGTAATCCCATTTGTTGCAATATTAAAGATCTGCACTGGAACTGCTGAAGGGTTGGTTAAATGAGAGACCGTCCATTAACGCGATCGTGCCTCGCAGATTAAAACAGTCGCGCGCACCAAGTTACGCGAACGCGCTGGTAATAGGATTGGCGGGGCAAAAAGAGAGAGTAGCGTTCCCTGTAATCGGCTTTAGATCTCCCAGAGACGAGCGCAGCATCCGTGCGGTGGCCGGGCATTAATCTGGCCATCGTCTTCGAGTCGTCGACGCATCCAGTACACGCCATTTTACACTCGTTCACATCTTCTCCACCCCTTCAAGAACGTAACTGAATATCGAATCACCTCTTTCCCCCATCGCCTTCCTTGCCATTTCCGCCCGTGAAAGCCGTCTGGATTCCGCGCGGCGCGTCGATTTGCATCTGTTGTGCGCGCCGCGAGATGGATTCTCTCTCCACCGTCCAGCTCTAGCCCATTTGCGTTTCACAAAACGAGCAGCGGTAAGCCGATTTTCGTGTTGCGCTCTTCTGATTTTCATTATGCCCGGCATCGCGCACAACTCGCGGCGAAAGCCGTTTCCGAGGGAGCTGAATGGCTAATGCAATATGCGATCGCTGCTGGGATCTCTCCGAGGCAGAGCTTTCGGTACCAGCGACTAGAATGTTGCTACTTTTGAAAGAGGAGTGGGAGAGGGCTCTTGAAAATTGGTCCTTTTGAATTTCTGGCTAGACCGGGATGTTGGAGATAATCCCTTTGGTGGGGCGTTATCGAGGTCTGAGAGGTATCCGACATGGCCGCAAACGATGACGATTGTGGTTCAGATGGTGATAATATTGTGACGTTTCATTGAGTTACATTGGTTGCAGGACTTTCGTGATTTTATGAGGATCGGTGAGATAAATGATTTTCTGCTACGTTAACAGTTGCGAGACGTTCTGCTACTTCGTGTGATACACCGGCGAACTTACCAAGTTGCACTCTTTATTTATAATATAGGGTAACGCATACAGATGTTGACCCCTATAAAATGATTGACCCTGTTCCCCAAGAAATAGGAAATATAATATAATGCTTTTTTTATATAATAAAATATATCTATATTTCGGTGGCTCAGATATTTTTGTTCCGAATACAATTATATTTTATTATATAAAAAAAGCATTATATTATATTTCCTACTTCTTGGGGAAGAGGGTCAATCATTTTATAGGGGTCAACATCTGTATGTGTTACCCTATTTATTTGAGCTTTTTGATGACCTTACGCTGAATTTTTATTCGTAGTTTAAAAAAATTGTAGTGCAACTTGTAATATTTCAGTTGAAATTTTATTTTAAAAATGCCGCAAATGAAAAGGTCCTGTTGCGCCCCTTGTCAATTTTACGCCATATTTCTACGTGATACAGTTAGAAATATTCCAGAAATTCTTGGGTGAGAGCAATAGATCTGTGAAGCATTCTTGCGAATTTTTGCCCAGAACCACAAGTGTTTCTGAGTCAGAAAGGAAACGTTTATAGGACTATTCTCGAGCTTAAGGCGAGCAGAATAAGCCCTTAAAGTTTGCCTACCTGTTTCCGAAACACTCTGCATAATGCAGCCTTGCTTTCCGAGTATTCCCAAGAGACATACAGCAGTTCTCCAATGGATGAACTGTTCTTTGGTGCATTAACGTGCAAACACGCGACAAGCCTCACATATTCCTGTCATCGTACACATGAAGCCCCATTGCTGCATCCTATCGCATTATAATCTATGCTAATGCTTCTTTCGAGGGTCAAGGAACTGCAGATTAAAAAGATTTTACCCCGCCATTTACTTCAAAATAAATTTACTATTTAGCTAATCCTTCGATTGCAAAATAGACTTCATAGTACGAGCACTTTAATTCGTGGAACATTACAGCGTTTTAGTGGATTTAAATTATCTATCGGCACACTATCACCCATTTGCTCATTCGCTGGAATCACTAATCCCACTAAAACACAAACCAAACGTGGCTGAAAATATTTCTCGCTACGCTGATATTTAACGTGATGAAAAAATTCGCATTGATTGAAATCCGTATTGCCCGAAATACGAACTGCCGTTTTTTAGCTCGCATGCGTGTTATTTCGCTGGGGTTTATATCCTGGCACAGAGTAAATTGAAAACTGCGAGTGAATTCCGTAACGAGGAGCGTTCTAACAAATTTGGCTGCAGAATTAGCTCGTGATTATAACGAGAAGATATCTGGCCAGTAACAGTTTGAACGTCTTACTATACAGTATAAGAACCAATTTGCAAGGAAACGGTAGTTTAAGAAATCTGTTTTTAATTATAAAATGTGCTCTATATGGCGATTGCTCGTTTTAATATAAACTTCAACACGCTTTCACACAACCATTTTTCATTATCTTTTTCATATTACTACTGGGAATATATTTATTTCTATATGCTGTGTTAATCGTCCACTCTTTTGCTCGCACAAAGTTACAGCAAAAATAGTTAAATATCTTTAAAAAGATGATTAAGTTTTGTTCGTATGTTCGTTAGGAAACTTTGCTCCCCCTTTCCAGCTCTGCTATAGTCAGAACAAAATCAAACAACTGCTTAAGGGGGAACACCACTGTGACGGCCGGAAAAGTAAGCCATTTTTTTCAGGAATAATTTACAGTTTTCATAAAAAATTGTTATTGCGTACCTTTTGGCCATGTGTATAATTGTCTTATTTTTAAATTGCTTGCAGATCATTATTCTGTGGAGAATTTCACATCATAAATATTTTGTTTGATATATCGCCCGAAATATAAGGTTACATTTATTGCTTACACGGAAAAATATTATATTTTTTAAGAAGTAGCCATAACTGGTGCAATACCTTAAAGTGGCCACAAATGGTGCATCTACCCTACAATGTCTTAAGAGACTATAAAAAAATGTGTAGAAAAACATGCATAAATTTGAATATATTAATTGATCTTCTAGACACCTCACGCGCGCTGGTAGAATGTGTAACTATGGAACAGCAGGTCCGAAATAAAATTTAATTTATTCTTATAAACTATATGAGTGTAGTAGAAAACAAATTTTTTGAAACATGCTGGAAAAACTGTCCATCTTACATCCAACTTTTCTTCTAAAGCGCACCATTTTTACAAAAATAATTTGGTTAAGAAATCGGTACGTGCAACGGAAACTACACTTTACACAAACAAAATTAAATTTGATTTCGAACCTGCTATTCCATAGTAACACATTCTATCAGCGCGCGTGAGGGGTCTAGAAGATTAATTAATATATTAAAATTTGTGCATGTTTTTCTCCTCATTTTTTTATAGTCTCTTAAGACATTGTACTAAAGGTAGGTAATAAGAATTTTCTATGAAAACTGTAAGTTATTCCTGAAAAAAATTCTTAAAAATGGCTTACTTTTCCTGCCGTCACAGTGGTGTTCCCCCTTAAAAGAAACTAATAGAAAAGTCCATTCGAAGTCCATTCCGCGCCAATTGCAACTGGTTACATTGGTGTCCATAATCCCGAGACAGCCTGTATACCAAGAAGAACGTTGGAGGACAAAAAAGTAGGACTTTCTACAGTCAGATAAATCGTTCGACCTAAAAAGTCGCGCCCGAGGTGGGAACAAGCTCGTTGCTTGATAACAAGCAGAGACGAATAGCCACTTCTTGGTGATTCCTACAGCCTTCCCTCTTCCTCTCTTATCGCCGCCATCAGTATCGATCCGTCCCTTATCACTGGATATCCGTGCCACTATGAAAACGTCGCCGTTGAAAAATGAGACGACCATCTGGACCGGGGCCCTTTGACTGCTGACAGAGCCCTTCGATACTTCCACAATCGCGACTATAAGTGCACCCCCGAGATTTATCGGCGAAATGCCGCCCCGAATAAATACCGGGTAAGCTGCTGTCAACTTTTTCACTGTCTTCGAAATACGCGGAATATATTCTGCGCGAGCGTGAAGGCGAAGAATAAAATGATTTACGCGAGGGAACGAGCCGATGGAAGAAAATTCCATGTTGGAATCGTGGCGGGAATTGCTGAATATCCACCGGAAAATGGCGCGATCCACCGAGATACGGAAGCAGTCAAGCAACTTTATTTATCCTATAGATATCACGATTGATTTCACTCTGGCAACTGCGAAATGTATACAATTCAATATCGGCGAGCTGATACACACTCGTCGATCGCCAAAAAGTTACCCCAACTTCCTGCCTAACTTTGTAGTCCGGTTGAATGCGGCAACTGGTTAATTAATCGAAAACCAATGCTAATAGCGAGCAGTACGCTTGCAAAATAGATGATACGGGTATGACGCTGGTGGGGTTGCACAATTGGGGTCTGCAAACGACCGTGTTAATAGAGGTACCGCGCTGGCGAACTATATACCCATTTGCCCAGGAAGAAAGATGTAAAGGGTGCGAGGCTCTGAGCTTGACATCCTCGCGGTGCTGTCGAGAAAGAAGTTCCGACAGAACCGGAGGCGCTTCTACAGTTCTGCAAACGAGGGAACTGATAAAGACCCAGACCCTCTCGCAAGTATCGTCATTGAAACTTTTTCAAACTCTGCTTGGACGAAGGTGAAGCTAACGAGAGACCTTATACAGACCGAATCCCAATTTCGGTGATTGCTATTCTACCATCCCTTTAATTTCAACCTTCAAAAACGTTCCACCACGTGATGTGACTTCCTTTGCATTCTACATGCTTTGAAGATTCAGCGAATTCATCTTCTATGAGAGAATTCTTGTTTCGCTTGGAATTTGATAGAAAACAATAAAAACGTTATTCTAAATGTATTTGGAGAAGTATCAAGTATTAAGGGGTATTTGCAGGTTTAAGGTCTCAAAAATCATTATATATATATATGTATAATGAAGATCTTAAGAAGTTATTCTCTGGATCCAGAGAATAACATCTTATGATTTTTCAGTTAAAATTTCATAAAGAAATTCGAAATATTTTGGGAGTTATATCGTTGAGAGGCAAAGCCAGTCATGCGATCTACGCTCGCTATTTCTCAAACTGGCGTGCACGGTTAAAAGAAGACTAAGTAGACGTAATATTATCAAAAAAAAAATTGCGTTATTTTTGTACGACTTCAATCTAGTGGCACCCCCAAAATAATTAATACTTACCGATATTTTTGTTTTTAATTATAAAAAATAGATATTAAAAATAGGCGAAAATCTGAACTTTTTATTCAAACACGCGCCAGTTTAAATTTCTTCATTTTTTTTTAAACATTTTTATGGGATCCACTCATTTCAGGCCTAAACATTAAAAAACTATTTGATTTTTCGATTTCCAATGAATAAACGAGGTGCTGCTCTATAAAAAAAACATAACTGTTTTATGACATTATAAAAATGGGAAAGTACAGTGCAAACATAGATTAAAAAAATGTAAATGGTTTCATCAAGATATCTTGTATAGTTCTTTAGAAAAATATTCCTAATAATTGTACCACTTTTAGATATTAAATCATTTAAATCCGAAAATACCCCTTAAATCACTGTCATCCCCGATCTAACTACATTCTAATCCAATACAATACACTATGCGTATAAGATATTCAATTACATCTCTGCAATCCCAATGGAGAAGCTCCAACCTCACTAGTTCCACCCTCACACCCATCTCTCCAAACCAAAGCACTTCCCCCTCTCCATCCCTATCGTCAAACAGAAGGAATGATAAATGGCAGCACACTTTATTCCCTGTCACATTCAAATATTCCTCAATATTTCACCGCTCCCCGTTCCCCGCCCTTCCAACTTCTGCCTCTTAATGCGTTCTTAAATAACAGCATTAGGCAAGTGGCAATTTCCAAAAAGGAAGGCCTACTTTGTTCGATGAGCCTTCAGTGTCATTGAGTAACGGGCAGAATTAGTCCCGTGGCCTTCTGTTAGACGCTGCTCCCGCATTTCGAGTCCTTTTAAATTATTCCTCGCGGCGAGAGGCTTCGACCTGGCAACCGGAATCTGAAAGGGGAGGAAACGTGCCGGATGGCTTCCTGCAAACCATAAAGATAGCTCGTGCACGTGGCCCCAGCATAGCAATGCCGGTGCAGATTGATTTCCAAGCGACACGTCGCGTAGGAAAATGTCTGGAGGAAACGCGATCTGGCCCACGAAGACGGGAAACATCGCTCGTGGAATCGAGGGTATCGAATCGTATTCAAAGAGCATCGATTGCGTCAGCCTGTGCGCGTTAAGTAGCGGCCGCGAAGGACTGCCAAGCAGATTCAGAGAAGACAATGAATATTTTAATGAAACGATTCTTTTTGCGCCAGCCTTCTCGATGCTAATAAGAGAGACCTTTGTAGAACGCGAGACAAGAGTGTGCATTAAGGTTTCTGAAGCGGATTCGGTTGCGCGATATGAACGTGACTTTCTCGCTATTTCGCAGCAGATTTGCAACCCGGCGTACGCGAGATTCAGGGAATCAAGGATGCTTCGGAAACTTCGCATGCTCCGGCATTCGTTTACAGACTTCTGCGAACGTGTCGCGGAGTGATCCCTGGCTGGGGATTATGTGAGTTATAAGAACTGTTGTAGCGGATCTACCCCAGCTTCTCAGCTGATTGGAACCCCTTTGTTCCAAAGCCAGACGGTAGACTCAACTTGGTCGGCGTCGTTGAACTTTGAATTCACAAGACTTCACCAAAGTCGTCGAAGTTTCTAAAGGTAACGTCGGCTATTGTGTTCCTAATGTTTAGAATCGAGTATGTACAGAGTGGCTCAATAATAGCGGCCGACAATTTGCGAGCCAGAAATATCGATGTCTCCATTATTTCACGGAACGAGTGAAACGTCGCTGGTACTCATTCCCGCAGACCAAACGTCCACTCCATATTTATCCTGAAACCCATCGACGACACGTAACAGTGAGTAACGAGGATCAAGCAAAGTTTTGCTCGTTGTTTGCTGGTTACATTATTATTCTACCGTTACGCTTTCCCAGCGGGCTTACGGTGTTATTCAATTAAACGCGCGCGTAAATATTTGTTCGAGTTTAACGGGGAAAGCTTCGTCAAAGATCCAAGTGGCGTTCTCCGGGCTTTAACAGCCGCCTGTTCTCCGCAAGGGCCGCTGAATGCTCATAAAATTCGGCCATACGAGCCTGGATATAATTAAAGAGGAGTTATTGAGCCGGCAGCCAGACTTGGCTTATTAAATTTGGTTTACTGGCGTGTCCTCGTCGTTGTTTACTTGCCCGCCAGCGGGCGTGGTCGCAAACAGATGCAGCTGCACGCGCTGAATAAAATCTGGTACGAAGCTCCGGGAAACGAACGTCCTTTTTCGCAGGTTGCTGCGGAACGGGCGAAAAATTCGGGATCTCTGCGACGGGGACAATTTGCAGCGATAGAGGACGAACTCCGCCCTAATGAAACAGTCGTGGTGTTTCGTCTGAGCAATATTTCGGTCTCTATGGAGGTGAAATTGAAACGAGCGAACGAAATTGTGCCAAAAGGTTCGTTGCAGTGGTAATTTCAAGGCAACACTGCCAGACCATGCAAGTCTCAAGCTATGTGTGGTGCATGCGCTCACGCAATCGATGGGAAAGGTATTTGAGAAATAGGCGAACGTTCTTAACATTAAACGTACCGGCATCAAATGGCCTATAAAACCATAAAGGTCATATTTTTGGGAAATCAACATGGGAAAAAATGCACAAATTTTATTACTATTTGAGATAATAATGAAAAAATTATATATTTTCATTTTTATTTTTCACATGAAAATAAAAAATAATAAATAATATTTTTTAATCTCTTTTTCCATATTCAGAATTTAGCACTTTACTGATTTCCCGACACTTCATTTATGTTATTTATTTCTTTCAATAACTTTTTCTTTATCAAGAATAAGTAAAAACTGTGAAATGCATTTGTTTGAAGTAAAACTTAATTAAGGAAAAAATTAATTTAATACCTACTTTTAAATGAAACCCTAGAACCTCTGCTAGCAAGCTCTGAACAGTATATTTCAATGGAAAAGGAACAAGGTGTAGCGAATTAAAACTTCTATCAGAGCGCACTGCATGAAACAGGTATCGCATAGGTTGCTTTAAAGCAATCAGGGAAACATTTACGCACGTCAGAGTTAATTAGATGCGGTTAGTTGAATACAGTCAGTGGCATACATGTCTCGCCGTTCCCAAGTTATTTCAGTCACCCGCATAAATCCGTTGACAATCATTCGAAATGTTTCGTGGTTGACCGCACGTGCCCATTTAAATTTATTGACGAATAACAGAACCATTCTTCCTCCATACTGGTCCTTTTACTTAAATTAACATTCTAAAATTAATCAACAACCTTCTCATTTTCCTGGACACAGCGCTCGCAGTTACGCGAACAGTAAATTAAACAACATATTCTTGATTGAACGAAGCAATGTATATATTAGCAATGTATATAGGCTATATTAATCACACCGGCAGAATCAATCAAAAACGCAAATATGCAGTTGGCGGAATGATTCTATTCCAAGGAGAGCAAAAAAATTGTATAACAAACACCGCCATCGCTGTGTATTAAATAAATCGGTCGAATAAACGCGGAATTAATCGAGGAAAACATCGCGAATTGTGGGACAAACGACACACCCGCAAAACCAGCTGTCCGCACAAACGTCACAGTTGTTTATTTTAACAGGTCCGGATGCCTTTTCTGGTGGGAACAGGGACCTTACAAAGCTAGTCGCCCGCCAAATTTATGAACCGTGCAAATTGGTTTTTTCCCAGAGGGAATTGGTCGGTTGGCGTGCAAATGTCGAATCCTCTTTAATTTTCGCCCCGCTTTAGGTACACATTTCCCAAGAGCATCGCTCACGGTGTAAAGGGGAGAACCGCTGATTTATAAACTGAAATGCGCGGGCGACTTTATTCCGATAATTCGGTATAGTACACCATGAAAAAATATAATTGGCAACGGCACGGTCCGTGGTGTATCGATCCGCCTGTTGCGAGGCGTTAATTATCGCGTCCCTAATTAGAGATTACCGTTTACTTTGGGTCGCGCAATTAGAAACTTCTAGTTGGCGTTAATTATTAATGTTAGTACAGAGCGGTAATGTTATTCCACCGAGCAATTTCGAGTGGAGACGTTGACCCTTTCGCGGCGAGGTAAATGCACGGGGTGGAAAATTATTTTCGACCCGAGGCGCAAATGTGTAATCGACTTGGAATCGTTTACTTGCATGCGAGAGCTTCTGCGCAAATTTAGAGACATTTAAATACTGTATTTATGAAATACTTTCGTGTTTGTGTTATTAAAAAATTTGTTTGAGAACATTTCTGGAACAGGAAATTTTAAATGTTTCGGTGGAGATTCCAGGGGTGGTCACGGGGAGACGATTGAGCAAGTGAATTTGTAATTGAGGAATGTACTGTTTGAAGTAAAGGGACTTACAACTTCTGGGATAATTATTCCTGCAACACAATACCGCCGGTAATTGTTTGGGACAATGCTGTCTCCTGGACCAGAGGATTTCTCTCTAGTCTACGAAACCCCTTAAAGGGATAAGTGGAACCTGTGTCGCCCCTGTTGTGGAGACCGTGATCAAGGTAAACCTGGCTCGGAACCACAGACCCTAACTTATTGAACAGTCAACACAGTGCATTATCTACCACACTTTGAATAATGAAGACCCTAATTAGGTCCATTCTAAGGCAGATCTACGCGTCAGATAAACCCCAAACTAGAAATACCAACTCCAAATGAGAAAAACCTCAAATGAGGACCTTAAAGCGAGAGGGGTGCATCTCTATCTTTACCAGCTTCGAGTGAATTAGAAAAAATTGTGTATAAAATTATTGCATTGACTTAGCATTAAAAAGAGAACACTGATTGAAGAATATATTTTTTCATACAATAAGTATCTAGTAGTTATAGAGTTGATAAGTTTTTATTCCTATTTTTGGTGAATTTTTCAAATCTGAAGCATTCGTATTGCGCAAAATAGGAATCGGTGCACATTAAAAAATTGCAATAAATCGCTCATTTGTTATCAGATATGCATCAAACGTGCACCAAACGAAGTAGAATTTTTTTTACATACATTACACGTGTTAACTAAAAAACTATAAAAAATACAGCTGCACCCTTCTCGCTGCAAGGTCCTCAAATCACAAGATCCCCAAATAAACGAATGTTTCCGAGTACTAAAAATCCCTCCAGTATTAATATCGCCCGCCCCAAGAACACCTGCCCAAGGATTTATCGGATGCTGTCGGGAATTCCGAGTTGCACATATGAGCAGAGGTACTATTGGGTCAAGTCGACGCTACAGCTCGTTTGCGCGGACGCGTCGCAATCCTCTATGGCACCCTTTGATGCCATGTGCAATATCCACTTGGCAAGAAGGTATATGGAAGGCAGCCAAAGGTGCGCGTGGCGCGAGGACACCAACCACCGACAGATGCAACAAGACTTTCGCAAAAAGAAATGGCAGTTACAAGACGCCGTGGCAGCAAGCTTTTAAATGACAGCACCCCGTCTCGAAAGCTTCATTGCAACGAGCCAGGGAGACTACAACGACGAGGGAACCAGCTTCCCCAGGCGCAACAGTTTCCTCTTTACTCGTTAGCGAAAATCTCCGCATTGCCTCGTTCCTGACCTCGTTTGTCGCCGATGAACATTTAGCCCCCACCTGTGTCCACTACGCAGACTATTTTATTTTCATCGATCCACACGAACATCCAAGAAATTCGACGAATGCTAACTCAACACACCACTGCTCAGAAATTATTACAAGTGTAACGGATCAACGTATCGTTAATCTTTCTGGAGGCTGTAATAAGTTAGAGCAGAGGCTTGAAACAAAAAAGGGGTAGGTATTTCTTAAGAGCCGCTTCTCCATCGACGTCATTTTTTACCGCGAACAAGTCGATCGCCGATGCCTCCGAGGTATTAAAGGAGACAAATCGTCGCGATTTGGCCTGGATATCTACGAGCGCGTATCTCGCGATAACAAAGTGGTCTGTTCTCCATGAGGAGCTTCGCATGTCTATGATAAGCCCCAACGAACGTTGTAAGAGAGGTTGGAGAAATTGCCTCGAATCGAACGATACAGGCAACAGCGAACGAAGTGTCTCCGGAACGACTTCTCTATCAAACAGCAGAGTGAAGTGATTCAACGAACACTAAAAACTTTTACGAAAGACTAATAAAATTTTCGCCCGTAAAAATTCATGCCTCCGCGAAGCTCGAATTTTATAGCACACCCCGAATCGGCTGCCACATTATATTCATTGTTATTTCATCGAATATAAAAATCCACTTCCAGCGTATGTAATTTTACCATTCGTTCGTTTGCATGCGTTTTGTAAAAACATCCCTTTACTTCTGTGTTCTACGGAAAAGTACAGCAAGAGAGGAACAGTGGAATTGCGACTGGGGAAGCCCTCGGTCGCCTATGTTACCACCGGGAAAGTTGCTACTCCAGTGAGTTACTGAAACCCATCCAGTGTCCTTTGATCTCTTTCGGCTTGTTTTTCCCGCACAAATCTACGATTTTCACTGAAACGCTACTTCCGGATACCGCGGAACGAAAAGGCCAAAGTGAACGCGGAACGGGAATGTTTCGCTTGGAAACAACGGCACCGTTTGTCAGCCGGGGTGGAGCAAACGTGGGGGCAAAGGGAGCGTAAAAATCCTCGTTACAAAATACATTTTGCTTCCCGTTGCGGGAGAGGTGGGGAGACGTGCAGTGCGAAAAAAAAGCCCGTTGCCGAGTGAAAAACAGAGACAAAGAAAGGGGAATAACGACCGATACGTATATCATTCCGTCGAAAACGTGACAAGAGGACCTGCGCCGGGTAATAAATCGCTGTTTGGCCCGATGCTTCGCCGGGCTTCGTGCAAATCAGAGGGATCATATCTCTGACGCGCGATTCGTGGCAGGGCACAAAGATACCATCGATCTTCCACGCGGCAATGGTTTCTGTACAGGGGCCATCTGTGAAACTTTGACGAAAGCCGTGGCCGTTGGCCCAGAAATCGAGGACGAAACAGAGAAGCCTGGATAGAGCTGGCGGGTGAAATTCGGCAGCTGGGATGCGGGAATCGATCGATCCCGAAATTATTTGTTGCGAGTGGCTTCAACTTCGTCCCCCGCTTCGTTACCCACGAATTGAACGATCGCTCCTGTTCACGAGCTCCGACTGTCTCCTTCCTCCAGTTATCTCTGTCGAAGACGAACGGTGGTACGGAACGCCGCAGCGGACCGATTTAATAAGCGGCGAGTACGTGAGAACTTGCAGGAAATTGAGAAGCTTAGCTACCGGGGCCAAGGGCGAGCGAATATGCTGGGAAAAAAATTCGGTGACGAGGTATAATCTTTTCCCGAGGTGACATTTATTTGGATAAACACTTGCACTGTTTTAAATAGCTTTTCTGTGATTCAGATGTAATTTCTAGGGAATTGGTTTAGTTAGTAGAATGCGAGAAATATACCTATTTCAAGAAGGTTACGGGCATTTTTATGCAGCCGTTGCACTTAGCGGCTCGTCCCCGATGCAGATGTGCGCCGGCAGTAAAACCGCGTGAACTTTTACGACGTATGCTTTATACTGAATTCGCCGGAAAAATAAGGGTACGTTTGTCGTTACGAGATTATCAATGGATCGGCAGGCCGTTATCGCGGCTTGGCGCAACAGTATTTCGCGTTCTTTACGAGCGCGGGGGCTTAAGGGTTCATCGAAAATGCAGGAGCTTCGACGTTACGTTACGACGCGATTCTGTGGCCTACGTGAAACGGATGCAAAGTGGAGCTACGTTTCGTAATAAACGGTAATAGAATTCCGCGATTATCGCGTACGAGGCTGGAGCATGTGACGAGATAAAAGTGCAGAGGAACAGCGAAATATTGTGGAAATAAAGGAGCCTCGCTGTAATTAAAAGCGAGTTTTTAATATTGTCTGGAAATGAATGTGGATCATAAAGGGCTTATTGATACAAAAGAACTCAATGAAAATTTGGATGAGTCACGTCCTCGTGATTTCCATGGAAACAAGAAAAGTTCTCGTGAACTTTTTATACATTTTTCTACTCGTTGAATTGCAGTGGAGAGCTATCGACAAATTCGTTTAAGCGCTTCCAATTATATGTAGATAAGATCAAAAATAAGATGTCAAGAGACTGAACAGACAGAGGGAACTTGAAACCACTTCACGTGAGTCTCAGGAACCTTTCATGCGTAATTTCAGTACAGTTATCGATTTCTATACTGAATACATATTATAACAAAGCAGAAAATAAATAAGGAGAGCAGTAATTGGAGCAAATATTATTCGGAAACGGAATGATACACTCCGAACTGTTTGTATCTATTATACTCTCAAGTAATGAATTAAAGGTAAAATATCTTCGACAATTTGTTATCCATTTATTGAATCAATTGAAAACACAATGACGATGATAAAATGCTAGTTACATATTATGAACGCAAATTAGACCGCCCCCTTGTACGGTATTAATTAATTTTCAGTATGAGGAAATTTCACAAAACAAAGGAGGCTACTAAAAAATTACTATTAATTATCGTATTTGCTCGTGATGTTATTGATTTATGTACCTACATTGTGTTATCATAACATGGCGATAAATTTTATTGACGTCAATGATTAATAACATAAGTAATAAAAGATTGAATTTCCAGTTACACGTTACAGTTTGACACAACAATGGGCCGTTTATTATCAGAACACATGAAAACACGCCATCATTAAGTTCCCTGACATTAATCAGTAATATTTTGGCATGCGTCGTGTTTGTGTCGAGATAGTTGCCACTATTCTGGCTTAAACTCACGCCACGTTGATAAGCACTAATTACATTGCCCCTAATTGCCACAAAATAGCTTCAAATTACTCGACATTACCTATTTTCCAACAATACTCTGCAGCCTTCATATTACAGTCACCAAGCTGCAAATAGAACGCGAGAAAATTGTCAGATAATTATTGGAAACTTCTTAAAGTACATGAAAAAAAAATTGAAAAGCTGAAAAATGATATTTCCGAACCCCCGAGATTCAACCAACCAGCAACCGTGAAAGCTATCGTACGTTTAATTAGAGAAAAAAGCTCGAGAAGGTAGAAAGATGTTTTATCGCATGAAAAGAACAACATTCCACGCGAGATTGCAATTTCCAAGTGCAATTAAAAAACATCCCGCGGAATTACATCTTGCAAGGGAACAATTTACAACTCGACCTCGCAGCTGGAATACGTAAAACGAAACGGGGATGCTGGCCCGTAGCTCATGGTAAAAAGTAAACAGGGAAATCAACCCCTACGAAGCACCCTGTGAATACAAACAAGAAGAAACGCGCTCAGAAAACGCAGCTGCACGTGCCGGGTGTAGTTCTATCGACAAGGGAGCGTTATTTACAGTGCGATATGCAAATAGACCGTCGTGATATGCGACAGTTGCATGAATTTAGCGCTGAAAATAATATTTGCACGACCCGTTAACGAGTCGGCAGCGTCTACGCAGTTACTTCGTTAGGGGCACGCGGCAGCGTGTGCCAAGTCATGCGCAAAAGGGATGCACACACGCTTCTAATTCCTGCACTGCATCCAGCGGTTAAATTCGATGCATCCCGCCGCGAGATGACGGAGTGGGCGGTATGTATAGAAGTAATTAAATTCCATATATCCTACGGGTCTACCTATCCATCCGCAGAGCCGATTAGAAATGCGGTAACGATCGCCGATGATGAAACCACCGAATCCCTGTTAAAGCGATTGCGATCGAATCCAGATTTGGTGGATCGGCCTCCTCTATTCTCTGCTGCTAATGCGCTTATCATTATATCGATTAATATTCTGTGAGCTTATTAAAGTAGATGTGCGTGGTATGTAATTGGGTGACCTAGAGGGGGCAGTCGAAAGTTTCACAGTCGGACAGAACAAGCTGAGTTTCAATGAACTGAAATCGAACAGTTCAGAGTACAACCCAGGAATTTTGGATGTTTGAGGATTGAAGGTGTCGAAAAATTTGGGGATTATAGAAGTGCAAGTGCTCGGGATACTTGATAGATTCGAGGGTTTTAGCTGAGAGTTCCGAGGATACTGAAGCAATTAACAACGTCTGCCGTTTGTCCCCTAATTGTTTCATTACTTAACAGCCCTATTCTGATTCACTCTACGTGTTGATATAATTTCTCTGTGTAGCATTCCCGCGTAGACGGGTTATTTATACGTTTCCGCATCAACTAGATGGTCTTGCCGAATTAGTGGGAGCTACTGCCGTTGAGTGTATCAGTTGGTGTTTCGAAATTAATTTTTAGAAAGATATATAGCCAAAAATAGCCAGCACCGCGTCTGCTGTTCTAATGCTCCGTGGCCGCTACAGACTGTTGCCAGAATCGTGGGACGTGGTACAAATGCTCATCCCCACCATGACCTATCCTCATGGAGTGTCCCAGAGTGTTCGAGAGTGTCCCGACTCACTTTCGGCGTGACTTGACGGACAAAATTGTTAACGAAACCAACATCATTGGTCAGTTTTCGAAGAAGAAAGAAAGTTCACTCTAAGAAATAGAAAATTTCCTTGCTATAATAGTCTTGCCTAAGACACGTGACACAAATCTCAGTGGTTTGCTTTACACGAGAATGTGAATCAAAAGAGAGTTTAATTTTCGAAATCCCTTATATATATATATATATATATCCCTTATATATAAATCCCTTATATATAAATCCCTTATATATAAATCCCTTATATATAAATCCCTTATATATATCCCTTATATATAAATGATAATAAATTCTAATAAGGTGTACACCAGTGAATGAATTCGGCCAACCAATTAAACCGCTTAACTCCAAAATCCAGCTCGACATTAAGGCTGGGAGTATTCGAATAATTTAATATTCGAATATTTTAGAAGTATTCAAATGCTACGAATAAACTTCGAATATTTGAGTTATTACAATTTCAAGAGTTAACTACTCAAAGTTATTATTCGAATGCTATTCGAATATTGATTTATTCGAATAGTATGGTGTGAAGTGGGTCAAAATTAGCATACAAGATTTCACCCTGACAACTGAAACTAAAGAACTTGATTTATAATTCACACCATACTATTCGAATACATCAGTATTCGAATACTTAAATATTCGAATAATATTCGAATACTTGTATATTCGAATTATATTCGTCAAATAATTGAGCAACTGAAGTATTCGAATATTCGAATACCGAAAAATTCGACAAATAGTCCCAGCCCTACTCGACATATGCTCCACAGCCCGCCCGTTGCTCTAATCGCGAACACTAAACAGGCCCTAATTAGCTTCCGCTCTATGAGCCGTCTCCATTCGCGTTTAGGGTATATTGATCATCAGCATCCGTCACCGACTTCCCTGTGCGCGTTAGAGCCGTCACGTATAACGATTATTCACGTCGTTCTAGAGCAAGACAGTCTTTGAAGGTGTACACGGCCTCTCGCTGTCGGCCTACACGGTACTTCGAGCAACACACGATTGTCCAGTGCTGGATTAAGTAGAAATGACGATGGTGCAGCAGGTTTACTGTTCTCGATTGTCAAGTTGGAGTGCCGCATGACTAGATCGCCTAACGAGCCGCGCTTCGTAAGAAGATTATGTCAGAGGGATGTATACCAAAGTCTACCTTTGTCGTGAAGTTCTTGGAAGGAGTAGAATTTCATGTATAGAGGAGGGGGCGACCGAAGCTCTTCTATTGTCGAGGCTGTATTGTTGAAGCAGATACCCCATTTTTCGAAAAGCCACCTCCATTATTAAGCACAGGCATGTGGATACCAGCTTTCTCTCATTTTTTAGACTACATCGTGCAATGCCTCACACGCCTGCTCGGATACGTTGGCAGAAAACACATTATGGACAGATTCTTTATTCACTGTAATTGGAAGGTGGAAGATTGGAATTATGCGATAAAGTCTGTATTTAATTTCCTGAAGGCGTTAGGAATTATTAAACGTAGAATAGCTTTGTCATTGTTATATTGAATCGCGAACTCGTCGATATTCAAACCTTTCAATTGTAGGTCGACTTCAATTCACCTCATGAATATGATTAATGCTGGCCAGTCACTTTTTTACGCCAGAATCCTGGCTGCAGCGAGCACAGAGGCTGACCTATTATTTAAATGCACGCGACCGTAGGCTTCTGCATTTTAGCGCCAGCACGTCGAACCGAGGGGTGTGTGTTTTTTTTTTGTTCCATCGCCCCCCCCCCCCTCTTTGTCCCAATTCAGTACTCGCCTACGTCCCGGAAGGGACGAACGAGACGCGCGGCGCAACGTGTGGAAACACTCGCCACCCACGCAGTTCTCGCAACTTTCCCGTTTCGCGGTACACCCCCGGCCGCAATATTATCGCTAGTGAAACCCGCAAAGCTCCAGCACACAACCTGCAACCCCCGAATCAAACTATGGTCTGCAAACGACCAGGGAGAGAGATAATTATAATCGTACACTCCATTTCTGTACATCGAATCGTCGGTCGAGAGAACTTTCCCCTGTCGCTGGTGGAAAACACGAATAACGAAGGCCGAGATTGGTCTTGCAGTCCCTGGAACGTCATGGATCTGATCAATCAGAAATGCACGATGGTGATGGTTGGTTTCTCAGTGTGACTACTGTTTTCGTTTCATCTCCATGTTCCAACCGCTTGTTATCGTGGTTTTCAAATCAGGAGGAACAGCGGTTGGGGAACTTCTAGGGAATTTGTGTATTGGTTTTAAATAAAATATGAAATTTATTCACTGGGGTCGTTATTGGATCGTTACGCGTGCTGTTTGGAAATTAAGTACCTACTCAAGATTGATGATGTGAGAGGAGGAAGAGTCGTGTCTGGTCAATGACAGGGCTTAACTACTTGAAGCTTAGAGTACTCTGTGTTACCTACTGGCTGCCACTGAATTTTGAGTGGGAGACGAAAAATTTCAATTACCAGAAAGCTGAGATGGGCAAAATTTTTATTTAGTTACAATTTCGAATAACGAATGAAAGTTGAAGAAATTATTCGTCATGTGTCGAATAAAGTTGACCCGGGTGAAAGTTGACAAATTTATTCGACGCTGAAGTTGAAACGCTCGAAGAATAAAAGAAATATTTTTATTCGTCAAATAATTTAAAGTTAAAGTAACTTTTATTAGATTGGAACTTTGTACTGAACAGCAATCAACCTTTAACAAAACAGAAGGCAAGAAGAAGTTCTTACTACCAACTGTTCACATTCAGGATGATGGTGGTTTGAGCGTGTAATTAATTGCTGTCGCTGCGTTACGTCATTAACGGGTGAGAGTTCCTTGTGGCAAGGCCTGTGCACGCATGAAACTAAAACAGGAAGCGTGTTTGAATGGCGAGTCATGAAATGCGAATTTTCAGTTTGCCATGGGAGCCTCGTTTAGAGTAACGTCCCCATTGCCAGTATTTTTCATACAGAAGTCCGACGAGCACTCGCGTTCGCGCTAACTCACCGTGTCTCTTTCGACGAGAGACCTTGCCTTTCATACTCACCCCCGCGAGCACGTGAATTTAAATAAACCGCGCACGAGTGAAAGATATGAAGCCTTTTGAATACCCACGACGCCTCGGAGCGTCGACGTTTAAACACCTCGGGCTGGGATTTCACGAGCCGTGAGATCACGAAACATTTTCACGGATGCATACTGAATTCGGTTTTTCATCGAGATCACCAAGGATTTCTCACAGTTTTCCCTGGAAGGCTTTTGCAATTAATTGAACGTGCTCGATGTGGCCATTGAATTAAGCGCGGTGAAGGTCAGGGAAAAGTTTGCAATATAGATTCCTGTGAAGGTGCCACAGCCCAACGCAGGAGTTGTATTTCTAAATTTCTGAAAGATTACTAAACACAATGTGATTTTGTGAATAAATATGCCGAACCTAATTAGGAATCCGAATTGGGATTCCTCCAGGTTCTGTTGTCACAAAACTTGTGTAAGAGAAGATTCAGAAGTCCAAAAGTGGAATAGGGAGAATCTTTGCTAGACATACAATTTTACAGACACCCCCACAGGATTCAGTCCCGTGTAACCACGATAATCACGTCACAGATGATAACAACATTCGAGACTCAAAGCATCGGGTTAGTAGACGTAGCGAGAGGTAGTCGAGTTCTGTAGCAGCGTGGGATTAACAGAATCTACTCTTCAGCCGTCTTACGTGGAAACCACTTGCAAATCCGCGGGTAGCCGCGAAGATACGGAAGACATGGAAGTACGTATGCACAGGCTGTTCAATACAGTCGCATAGATACGTACTTCAAGGGATTTCTAACTTGAAATTACATCTTGCACGTACAACGATCAGGCGAGAACGAGATAGAACCCTTCAAATTTACGAAAAAATACGTGTCATTGGGAAACCAAAACTCTCATTCCCGTGCAAAGCATGATGGCAATGTTGAATCAAAGTTAATTGATTAATCAATAATGAATGTTCAAATCACACTGGATAGTAAAGAAATCTGGGGAAGATTATAGCATGAATAATATAAACAAATGTGAATCCAGCAAACTGGAATGAATTACAGTATATTTCAATTTCATTAAAATCCCTGGCATCAAGTTCAAACCGCGATCAATTTGGTGACCAATGATCCTATAACTAAAATGTGCCAATAATGTATCTACAATTCCTTAACCCAACAATTCCACCATTTTAAACTAACTTCTCTTAGAACTTCCCTCCCTCTTCAGAACTTGGAATTCTCACTTAAAAAAAAATCCCAAAAGCAGCACACGTTTTTACTGAAATTTACCAAAATCGCTGGGCATTAAAACAATGAAGGGAAGAGCAGAACGAACTCTCATGCGATTAAAATGCACTTGCGCCTCTACGCTGCTGCACTAATGGACAAATAATTGCAAGGTGAAGGTTATTGGTATTCGGCCCAAGTAGCCGCAGAATGTTAAGCCGTCGTTCAGAACAAAATCGCGCGAACGGTAGCGCGGTGTAGAATCGATTTCGAAAGAATTCCTGGCTTGCTCGCGGCATAACATGCTAATCAGATCGACCCCCCAGGGTAGAGAGTTTTAATGACGTTACGCGGTGCCGTATAGAGTCGCAATTTGCGGAACGACGGTCTGAAGTCGAGAAGCAGCGAGTGAAAAATCTGGATTCATTAAATTTTAAAAGTCAGGCTCGCCGGTTTCTAATAACCCGACATTACGTCTGCCACGGTAGAGTGCTTGACACAGGAACGATGTTTGATTTAAGTTTTTTTTAACAAAATTGAACAATTTTTCACATCCAGTTGCCTCGTTTATTAAGCTCGAGAGACCTTCTTGCTGGCACGCGGATACGGGCGGTAAATTTCGTAACGATATTGCGCCGAACTTATTTCGACGATGGGAGAGTCTTTATTCGTGGCTGGGGACAATTTTGCATACTCGACGCGCAAATGAATCGTGGGAAATCAGCCTGCAGGGTCCTTGATGACTTTGAAGAATCCGTAAGTCGGTTAAGCGGTGTTGTTTCAGGGCCGAGTTCAAGAATGCCACAGCTGAGCTGGCAACTTCAGCTTGCTAATGTATAGAGTGTTTCAGAAATGGCTCGCGAACTCAGTGCAAATACGCCTTGCTGAGTGTATGCTCTACAGTTAATGTACATGACAACTGACTGGTCTGATGTGGGTGTGGAGATGGAGAAAGGTCTGAGTTGCTCTTATGATATTTTGTGGATTAAAATAATTGTGGGATTTTTGAATTTTTTAACTGTTTGAGCTGTGATTAGAATTGGGAAACTTTAACTTCTACTCTCAATAATGAAATTACAGATGTATTATAATATGTAATCGATAGAAGAGTTGAACGATAAGGAAAATCACGGTTAGGAAAGCTTTTTTTGTAAATAGAATAAAGAACAGCTTCGATATTGGATAAAACTTTGTAGTTTTCATAAAAATTGGATCGAAATAAAAGAAATTAGCGCAGCAGTCCATCGCTGTAATTTCGTTCCATATAACAGGCGACGGCAGGGAAAATAGCGGGGGAAGTTTTAAAAGAATTATCCAAAGTTTCCCGGAGAAACTTCTCAGTTCTCCCCAACTTTTATAATCGCTCGTTAAAGGAATGCAATTTTCGTCTTTGCCCTTTAAGCTCGTTCCTTAATCGATTTTTTTAGAATAATTGATATATACTAGAAACTCTCACACCGGTATCCACATCTACTGCCGTGAAATGGAAAAAAGAAGTGGTGGATAATGGAGTCTGAACAAGTTTTTTCAAAGAAGCTCATTAGTGAGTCCCGCTAATTAACGTGCAAAGTTCTATCCCATTATAGATCGTAATATGATCCCACAGAAAAGCTCAGAATGCAGTCGAAACGACAGAGCCGCTTCTTTAGAAAAAGCCAGCTTCCCTTTGTGCAAGTAGTAAGCTAGTCAGCTAGTTGATAAGTCTATCAACTTAACAATATCTGAATTTCAAAGAAACCTTTTCAAAATTCGCAGGGAAGGAAAGAAGAATGATAATTGCTAATCAATTATCCAACATATTAACTGCATATAAAATCAATCAAACTGCACTTCGTAGCTGAAACAACCAGAAACAACAACGCGTAAATAAAAGCTCCGACGGTTCGAAAAAGAATACAAATTTTTAAACTACCAGGCACAGGAGTACAGTGATTTAATTCCCTCATAGTGTATTCCATACCTCGGCGGAAAGAAAAGGAAGAAGTTAAAAGGCCACACAGGGAACTATTAAATAATTCAACGCCACTTTGCTTACGGCATGGCGAATACCACCGGTCCCAGTTTGCTTTTCCTTATGCCCTAAATGTCTGTGAGACGACGACACTTGCCGCAAAGCTTGGCAAGCTCGGAGCTTCTTCACGACAAAAAATCCTCCGGCCAACACAAAAGAAAAATACTTGGTAGCATAAGTTGTTTGCCCTGGAAAAAACATTCCATGCTTCTCAATGAGCAAACATCGGCCCAGGAAATGTATGCAATTCGGTGACAGCGTCGGGCAGATTCGAATTCACCGTCAAATTACGAAATATGGAATTAATTAAGCCGACGCAGGCATAAATATCTGTACGCGTCATATTAACACGTTATTGAGTCTCATTTATCAATTCGGCAGAATTGGAAAGGCACAACGGAACGCGCCATAATGGAATTTTGATTAAACTGTAATGAACGAGTTGTCGATTTCGTTCGAGGTGCGAGAGAATTAATGGCATATCGATGTAGGGCAAAACTGCAGTTCTGCGCCAGGGATGATTAGATTTCAAGCATATGAATTTAAATAAAACAAAGTTTAACGAAATCTAGGATAACTGGGGATGGTTCGATCAGTTCAAGTTCAAAGAATCGTAAATTAAACATTTCTAATTTTGGAAGATTCGAGGTAGGTAAGTTTCCTCGGATATCTGTGTTTACAACTCGATTCGTAGGCTTTAATAATCAGAATTCCTATCTCGAGGAATACCCTTCTCAAAATTTAGAAATTCTCTCGGTTCACGACCCTTTATTTTCAAAAGTGGACCGTCCATAATTCAATTACGTTACCAATGAAACTCTATAAATTGATTCCACGGTTTCAGCAATTCTCCAAAGCCCAATGCCCCGTTCTTAATAACGGGCGTGCATCACCCAGCGAGAATTGAAAATGCGAGGGGATGGAACGGCAAATGGCGAATGGCAAATGACAAAGGAAACGGTCAGGACAATAACTGCGGTTGACGTTTCATCCTGTCGCGCGGGATCCACCCTTAGACGGCAGAATTCTGAATTAAACGGAAGGGACAGAAATTCGCTCACTCAAGACCGTAGGATCGTTCTCATTTATTCCCATACGAGAGCTTCTGCGCCGGCGACGAGCCACTCGACCGCCAGAATCGGAAATTAAGGCCAGACCGAATGCCAATAAAATCGAGAAGTCAACGAGATAGCTTGCGAAGAAAATTCATGTCTAGCGGCCCTCCTCCACTTTGATCGATAATTTTTCCTTCGCGTCACTGCCAGCTCGTCCCCGTAGCCTCCTCTTTTTTTAATACCCTCCCCCCTGCAGATACCATTTCGTCCCCTTCAACTTCCAACTCTCCGTTTCTTTAATTCTCTCCACCCCCTTTCTTCTTCCTCCCTTCCCCGTCGACTGCTGACTATCGAAGCGTGCCACCCCCTCGATACCACGAGCCACGCGCATTGCCGTGCCACAAGATCCGTGAAAATAAAGTCTCCGCTTGTAACGCGAGAAGCAGGGCACGCGAGATTGAAGAGCCTGATCGAATGCCCGGCGATCTATCTTACCGTACTTCGAACGGATAGCCATATTCGTTGCATTCCCATTGTTCCGTGGTTACAGGCCTGCACAATGTCCATCCAATGTTCTGTAAACGAACCTGGAGGCACACCCTCGGCGGCTGTCTGTGCGCGCACAATCCCCATCGACCAAGGAGCCAAGAATGTTGATTACTTTTTCAGGAATGCATCGCGTCGAACACCTCCCCCTGGCGCAACGAAATCGTGGCGATCGTAAATCCAATTAAATCGTCGCGGTGACTTAAACCGCGATCTGTTTGGCCGCGATACTTGTTATGTGCTGTGAGAAACAGCGCGGTAAATGGGATTGGAAGAAGTGCTGACGTTTCCAATTTGAGAAATAAAGCTCCCCAGCTCCCGATTGCTTGGAAATTAAAATTTAGTGCGGCCTTGTTTTACGTCTATTGCTTTCGGGGAGAATGCGGTTTAAGGGGTAGGTGAGGAGGGTTTTGGTAACCTTATTCCGGACACTTTGTCGTGAATCTTCTCTACTGCACGGAAACTAGGAGTTCGTGCTGGTTTAAGATCATTGTAACTTGGAGATTCTAAATAGAATTGCTAATAAAGTTCAGCACACTTTTCAAGATCTGATTAATCTCGGAAGCTTCTACTAAATAGCATTATAGCTATCACATAATAACAGCGTGGTCTCCTGCGCGGTAATTGCGGGCACGTCTGACTATATACGCGCCTCTTCCACTTGCTTCCACGCGGTTTGCTTGCTCCACTAATTGTACTTGTCCTACACGCTATTCCAGCTTCTAATATGCACTACATAATTATTAGCAATACTAACCAGCAATGTACGCATCGTTTTGGAAATAGTTTCCAGTAAATGTTGCTCAGGTTAACAAGTTTTTAAAGTCCTTGAGTGAGGTCATCCTTTCCTCTCCTACAAGGGATATAAATTTTTCCTTTCAACGACGATATAAGTAACTCAAACCTCGCCCTAGCGCAGACCTTCCATTCAATAAATTTTGCATTTTCAGTATACGATTAGTGGCAATAGAACTGATTTAAGACGAACGCTGGGAAATATTTAGTGTGGCCGATCGCGCGATTAAACGATACGAATTTCCGTCTATAAATTAACCAGGCATATTTTTTAGCGTCACGAATAACTGGTATTATACCGCGATAGTGCTCCAACAAATTGCTGCGCACCGTGGCCCATTACAACTCACGACTAACGACGTAGTTAAGAATTTCTTGCCGGAATGGTAGCTATCAGCGCCATAACTATGTCCAGAAACTCCGCGGCGGTGTTTTATGAACATCCCGACTCCGCGCTAATTCCCGCGTATTTCAAAATATTCAACACGTTAAACGCTACCCCTCCGTCAAGGTTTCAACGCCCGTTCCGCCGGATACCAAAGATCCTCGATGCAACTGTTCACTTCGAAAAGCACAGCAAATGTCCTCTGCTGCATGAAACGTCACAAAGTCACACGATAATTCCTCCACTTCCCCACCATCGATCACCCTTGATATCTCAACAGAATTCGACCCCTCCCGGCCAACACCCTTCCGCCTGGAGTACGCAGTCACCCAAAGCTTCCCCTGAACAAACCGTTTCCCCAAAGACAAAAAAAGAGTTTCCATCCGTCGAAGTTCGCCTCGTCGCATCGGGTCATCCCTCGCCAGTGGCCCAGCGGCCCGGAAACGGACGTGCTGAAGTTGCACGATAGAAAAATGAGCGAGACGAATGCCGGTGCAGGTGCCCGCAGTGCGCGCACACAGGAGTGCCGTAGATCAGCGGCGCTGCTCAGACGAATCACGCGATCTCTCATCGAGAGAAAGCAGCCCGCCGGGAAATATCCCTGCTCTTCCGACGGGCACCCGCGAAGAAAAAGGAGCCGCTGGAAGAACCGGGGCGACGCGGCCCGGAGAGCCGAGCGCGGGCCACCGGACGAAGATTCATCGCCCAGCGGGAAACCCTCCAGTCGCCCGCATGTTAAGCCTTTGGCAAACATTTGCGCTGTCTATGTGGAGAGGCGGCAGCCAGTTTCCCGTACAAATACCTGCTTGATCTGTGGACGCGTGTACGTGAGCGTCCTCGAGCGAACGGGGTGTCGACAGGCGGCCGACTCGATAAAAAGGCTGCGAGATCAGCTAATTTTTTTTCACGACCAAGGGAGGAGGCCAGTGAATTATGGCGCGGGAATTTGATAAGGGCCGGGACGAATGAGACGAATCCTCGATATCGATTTCAACTTCGCCGTGACACGGTTACGGGAAAAAATTCTGATCGCCCGGGCGCCCGGAGACTCGTCCCTTTTTACGATTAAGGGTTCGCGCTGGTGCGAGTGAAATTAGGGGGATCAATTTAGGGCTGAGAGGTCTGGCTCTGATGTAGAGCACCGTGTGGTGGAGAAGGCTTGAGTTGGAGATTATAGGGAATTGAGGTTAATAAGTCGATACAGGAGGAAGATTGTAGAATTTGTCGATGGCTCCAGGTTTTATCCTCCCGTGGGAGTGTCAGTTTCGAGCAGAGCGATTTGCAAGGGATTAGCTGGAACGCGGGGGAAGGTAACCTTGCTATGTACATACGACTATAGGTCAGCCATTCGGTGCGATGAATGAGCGGGGAGTTCGTGGGAACGTGGTAGAGGATTATTAGATGTGGAACGCTCAAAAGTTTCATCCAGCTTTAATCTCTCCGCAGGGCTCGTTAATTTAGGTACATACATCCGGGGAACCTCTGGCGCGAGCCTTTGTCTGCGACGCGTAGGACGTGAAGTATGGCTAGCACGACTCGCCAAATGCTGTTTCGAGAACTTCCCGCGGGAAGTTTTCCAAGTTTCTGGGGTCTGTCACTCACTTGGTACAGAGTAATGGGGAGGCGGAGGAAAGGTGAAAAAGTACGAGCTGGACTCTGACCCTTGATGCTTGAACTTCATTGCTGTTCAAGGATAAAAATTGTTGGAGAACGCTCAACTGTGGTGAAGCAACTGAAAATCTTTTACTGACAGAATTTATCTCGAACAAGTTTAAATACAGGGAAGTAGGTTGGGGAATTCCCGACAACAAGAATGAAGGAAACACTCGAATTCAATGGGGGTAGTTGATTGATTGTAAGTCAATTGATTGTAACACCACTATACCGTTTCAATGAAATTTCCTTTCATCTTTCAAGGAAAACTTTTCTGATCTATTCCCATACAGCACACTACGTTGCAGAAAGGTTGCAGTTACGTTACGTGCAAGATTGGAACATTGCAGGCAATATTTCTGAGATGTTGCAGAAATCTTCCTATGTCCGCCCCTGTGCAACATTGCATGAAATATTCCTGCAGTGTTTCCGAGATGTTATAGGCAATTCTCCCGCAACGTTTCGGAGATTTTACAGCAACTTTCTCGCAACGTTTCGGAAATTTTACAGCAACTTTCTCGCAACGTTTCCGAGATTTTATAGCAATTGTCCCGCAACGTTTCGGAGATTTTACAGCAAGTTTCTCGCAACGTTTCGGAGATTTTACATGAGGCCCACCTTATATCGCACGGAATACGATAACGCGTATTTTTTAGATCTTATACTTTCAGTTGTAAACGGGACAAGTCCCATAGTTTACATAAAGCATACAATCAATTGAGCTTACATCGTCTGCTACTTATTGCACTAAATTATCATAAATTATATTATGCTAGACAAAGCGTAACCTAATATACACTGTATATTGGGTATACTACGATATTATACTAAATCTATATACTAAATCGATATTATAACAGTTTTTGAGCCCTGGTTTCTGCGGGACCTTTGTTGTAAAATCTCCGAAAAGTTGCGTGAAGATTGCTGTAAAATCTCCGAAACGTTGCGAGACAATTGCTGTAAAATCTCCGAAACGTTGCGAGACAATTGCTGTAAAATCTCCGAAACGTTGCGAGAAAGTTGCTGTAAAATCTCCGATATGTTACGGGACAATTGCTATAAAATCTCAGAAACGTTGCAAGAAAGTTGCTGTAAAATCTCCGAAACGTTGCGTGACTATTGCCGAAACGTTGCAGGAGTAAAATTGCACCGCAACACTGCTGAAATGTTGCAGGAATCTTCCTATGTCCACCCCTGTGCAACATTGCACCGCAACGTAACTGCAACCTTTCTGCAACCTTTCTGCAACGGAGTGTGCTGTATGGGTTAATATACCTACTCCACAGTGAATCGCAATATGCTTCCTCATTATCTTATCCTCCGAAGTTAAACTGTTATAAAATCAAAAGAACTAAGCCGTTCAAATTCAATTTATTTCCATGAATTTTTCCTCTTCCTATTTTTCCCAACATGTTACAAAAAAAAATAAAAAACACTAAGCCCTCCAAATTCAATTTGTTTCCGCGAATTTTCCAGCTTCCTATTCTTCTCGCAACGCCAATTATCTCTAAAAGCTAGTTAATTTTGCAGCTTCCGCAAATTTCGCCAGCCGAGCTTGTTAAATATTCGAATTGTTAAACTGTTAACACACAACGCGATTGTGGGCAGGAGCGTGTGGAGCACGGGCTCGCGAAACGTTTTGCAGCACACGGGCGTGTAATTTCGCCGTTCAATTGGCCACTGTAAATGAATCTCGTGGGGGAAAGCGTGTACAGCCAGTGGGGCTCCAAACTTGAGCGTAACGTCATAAATTACGAAGGAGGTTTAACGTTCTTCCATACACGATTTGCCTCCGCATCATAGTGCGGTTGGTTGGGTTATATATAGAGGCTGGTCTGATTCAACAGGTGCTACTGTAACATGCGAAAGTACGCGAAACGGTACACGAAGCAAATAAACGAATTTAAAGCATCGACTTTCATCCACCCACGTCCACACCGCGCAACTAAATTGGTAAAGAGATAGAATGCATTGAAAATGACGTTGATCTACGACCTGCAGGACCGTGTTCGTGACGAAAGCTATCAAATTAACAAAGGGGATGGAGAAAATTAAATTGCTAAAGTAAGTTACTCGAGAATACTCGCTGATTCTTTTAGAAAAAGTATCAGTGCTGTTGCTCGGGGAATTGTAACGTTGCACAAAGGTAGGCTAGAATAAAGGAGACTCGCAATCTGTTTCTCTGGTAGCTGAGGATTGAAGACAGATTACTTCTCTATATCAAATGATACTACTTACTTAATATTGTGCCCTGAGAACACTGACAGCAAAAAGAGGAAACTCTTTTAATTCATACTGATAACTTTAATTACTGCACAAAGGGTAACCACAATGAAACTCAATTCTTATCTTCCTGATGCATTCCCATCTTTACGAACAAAGATTGTTAAATAGGAGCCACGTTTCTGATGGGCCACCCAAGTAGATTACCAATCTCTCCTCTAAACAGTTTAAAACACCAAGAAACATTTTCCCAAACTAATTGATCTACACCATGTTTTTCGGATGCCATTTAATTCGCCGCGGCACTTAATCTTTCCGCTCCAGCGAGAGTCTCATAAAAATTTCCCAAGCAGATAGGAAGTTCGCATAAATCCCCAACTCGATAAAGGGCGGGAACAAAAGTAGTTAAAAAGTAATTTGTTTCGCGGGTAATACCAAGCGCGCCGATGAGGCGAACGAGATACATACTTTATCGGTTTATCCCGTTTGTTCTTCGCCGTTCCGCGGGCTGGTTCCGCGAAACAGGCCCCGGCATCATTACCATAAACTGATTAATCGATCCGAAATAACCGACGCAATAACGAAACAATTTCCAGGGGCTATAAATCAAGCTCATTACCATATTAATTTGAGGACGCGGCACCGAAACGTGCCATCGACAAGCATCGCCCACCGAAACACCGTGTGCGCGCCAGCGGAATACCAGATAAAACCGGATCTTATCGTCCGCCCGGCCGACACTATCAATTCTTTATGCCCCCAATTAATTAATTTCACCCGCAAATCCTTCGCGAATTAATAGGTACTCCGGCGTACTCAGTGATTTGCTGTTTCACGCGTGCACGTGTCGCGGCCGGACGGGAATTTTTAATTAACCGTAGCGCTCCCAGGTATTTAATGCATATTTTTCACGAATGCCCCTTCAGAGACTGTTCCTAATTTCGCTTTATTACAGCAGCTAGATAGGTCGTCGTTCGTGTACTTTTTATTGAGCAGTAAACGTGGCTAAGCTCCAGGTCAACCTGTGTCGTTGGTGAAACCTCATCACCGGGATACGAGACGACTCTGCTTGTAGAGACTCGTCGGATTTTTCGAGATTTTTTTTACCAGTTAAGTGGCTGCACCTTAAGAATTTTTCTTATAAATGAAGTGCAAGCACTTACGTCGTTGACTTGAAGAGACCTGGCAGTGGTGGGTGCAAGATTTACGCAGATTGCTGTGAAATATTCTTAGAAGCTCGGTGTATCTGGAAAAGAAACTGAATCTGGAGTTATAATAGAATTTATAGAATGAATCGAGAGACACTTGGCTTTGTAATATTTTATTCTTTAATTACTGGCGCAAAGACAATTGTGTCTACTGTAAAGCTTGCAATTTCGTTTAATGGAGGACAGTAATTAATCTCCGTCGTTGCGTAACGAGAGCAGGCTTCATCGATCAATCGATAGGTACAATTATAACGAAGGTTGGCTAATCATTATTCCAGTCAGCTTGCCCTTTCCGCTAATTAATTAGATCGAATCGAGATGGGTGACGGGTTTCGTTAAGAAGTCTTCCTTAATGAGAGGGAACGAAGGTTCCTTTGGTATTCTTTGCCTCTGACGTTTTCAATTAGAGCTTAAATTGCGCATGCAAAAGTACTTCGCGTCAGCAATATATTCTTTTAGCGCAGAAGGGGCGCAGGAGTAGCATAGGAAGGGAAATAGAAGGAGACTAGTAATACAGTTCAAAGTCGAACTTCAAAGCACAGGAAAATTACCGTGAAATCAAAGACTAATTAGGGTGGAATTAAAGGTCCCAACTTTTCAAAGTGGGGACCACATAAAGTACACCTGAAATATCTCAACAGCATGGAAACTGCTAGTTCCTTCGAAAACTTTTGCTCGATTCCCTCGAAAGTGTAGACACCGGATGTAATTACACCCAGAGAACTATCCCGTTTGTTGATTAGGGAAATTTCGTAGGCTATGCAAATCGGCTCCTTGCTATCCCGGATCCCGTAGCGTTTTAAATATTCTTCTAACTTCAGGATACATTACTTCAACTTCTCTTTCCTCCCTTCTTTAGGATTCCTACTTCGGCAATTCCGTTGCAAAACGAAGTACAAAGAGAATGAACCGCATTCTACTACCATGAAATGAGAGAAAATGGAGATTCGCGGTACCCTCGAGAAATATAATTCAATTTGAGGAAATTCGAATGTAGATCATCCTGCGATAAGTATTTGTTAATTTGACTAGATCGAATAGCTCACACAAGCACGTAAAAGATAGAGTCACGTCTGGAAGCCCTCCCAAGCACAAACGAAGCGTAAAGTAGTGATTCGGTCTGATCCAAAATCGCCGGAAGAAAGTCATCGGGAATTCCGTCACGCGATACATACAGAGCCCACAGAGCCACGTCCTCATTTCCCGCGGCATTGGAAAGATACACGCAGAACCTGAAATTGGATTCTGCCCTTCGACAATACCCCGGGCGAGACTGGAAGCCGAAGTCTGTCCTTTGTCGCTTCTTTAAAAATACATGAGATTGCTAAACAGTGGCTGTGTCCTTCCGCGTGGAACGTTCAATGCTACGACATGAAGAGACATCAACCTTCTACGAGATAAAAACTAGTTCTTCGTAGGAAAATGTGATAACGACACAGTCATTATAAATCTACGGTACTTGAAAAACAGTTTCACAAAAATGATTGTAGGTAACTCGATTGTAATTAGAGTGCAATAATGGGGGATTGTTATAGCTGGTCCTCATTTTAATCTGACCCATACTCAACGCAGATAATACCCCGAGTTAATGGTACTAATAACAGTGTCTGTAAAATGTGCAGTATCTTACATCTTTCTATATGTACTAAAACGATTGTACGCGATTCAGTGGAGAGTTAAAGTAAACGTGCTCGTGTCTCTGTTTCAGGTTCCATAAGCAATATAGACGGTGCCGAGTACCACTGCAATAAAACCGCAGTGCGAAAGGTTATCAGTGGAGTCGTTGGGGCAGCCAGCTCGGTCACGTCTATCCAAGTGGCGAATCTTCTCAGACTCTTCCGAATACCACAGGTATGTGCATTGAATCGCGGAAAACGCGAGCAGTAATCATAAATTCACTTTACAAAAGGATCAGATTGAAAAATTCATGTTCGCCTAGTCCCATTCGAAGTTGTGATGAAAATGGATTTTAATGAAATAGATGAAATTCTAAATGAAGTATTGTGTAGGGTGGATGTACCAGTAAATGAACACGTACCAGTGATTTGAATTTTTTTATCAAAATGAGTAAAATAAGTTATTAAAACAAGCAACTAATTAATTAGAGACTTCTTTTAATTTCTTGCTCCATATCCAAACAATTTTTGCAGCACGTGGAATCAATCGCGCTGCAAACATAATTTTATAATAGTGTTCATTCATTAGCATTAAGTGTTCATTTATTGGTGCGTTTACCCTACCAGAGTAGCTTTCATTTGAAGCAAGTTTCAAAATATTGCAAGTGTGGATAGTTACAGGAAGATATAGGGGAAGGTTGCCTATATTGGACAGGCTCCTAGATTGGACCATTTGTGTATCTCGATAAACAAATATATTTGCAGTGGTTTTTTTGGTTACACTGATTTAGGAAGTGGAGATGGAACGTGCGAGAACAGCGAGACGGTTATTCATTAGTTTGTCGTTCACCGTCGTCGAAATGTAGAATCACGTGGTGCGCGATCATTATTTTTCGTGCTATTTCAAGTGAATTTCTTTCTACAACTTGTAAGTACCATAATTTTAAACGATACTAGTGTAAAGTGTGCTATCTTAGCTATAACTTCATGTCCTTACTTTCCCATATTCCTATAAGTATAACAATGAAAACATATTTTTTTTTATGTAACGTACAAGTTGCCTAATATTGAACCATCACCAGTTGCTTAAATTGGACCGGTCCATTCTAGGATACAATCTATGTAATGGTAGCGAATAGTTAAAAGCATACAGAAAAAAATTTTAAAAAATTAAAACACTTCAAAACAATAAAATTGCACTAAAAAGTAAAAAATAATTTTTTCCCTTATTTAACCTACGACTCTCATGTTTTTTAAGTCGGCGCCAGATTTACACAGTGCAAATGATGAGGCACCGGCTTAAAAAAATATGAGAGTACCGTAGATTAATTAAGGGAAAAATTATTTTTTACTTTTTAGTGCAATTTTATTTTTTTGAAGTCGGTTTTAATTGTTTTAATTAGGTGACAATAGTCTTTATTATTAACCAGAACTGGCAAAATATTGACACAATGTTGATGCAGTGTAGGATGGGTCCCCCGGTGCATCACCCTCTTTCGAATAAAAAGAAGATCATCAAAATCGCCCCATATGCTAGGGAGTTATGCGGGGACGAATATAAAAAAAACACCCAAAGAACGTACTATTGCACTACGTGTACCGTAAGATACTTGTTTCTATTTTTTTTCAAAACCCTGATCATTTTTTTTAGATTGTATATTTAAATTCGTTGATTTTTAGAAGCGGTCCAACGTAGGAAACCGGTAGTCCAAATTACGAAACCGGTGGCCTGGAATAGACCGAAGTCATTAGTTTAGTTTTTTTGAGATATTATTTTAACCACATATTTTATCAACACTAAATACATGATAAAATCTACATAAAATGTAGATCTTTTTCCCGTTTTTGTTTGCATCCTGCAATGTGTTATGCCCGTGTAGGAGAGACAAATAAAAAAGTGGTCCAAAATAGGCAACCTTCCCCTACTTCTAACGTCTGACTACTGAGGGACCTATTTCCCTTGCTCCCCTATATTCTGCTTATCCCTCGCATTCTAGATGTACAAGTAACTTCTCATACATTTACCATATTATTTAGAAAACTGTATTAAGTAGAAAATTATTGGGATAAAAATGGCCTTCAAAAAGATTGACACACTCATCAGCAGTTCCATTCAAAGTTCACGAGTCCCAAATCACACCATCTATCAAGTAGATGAAAGTTTAGAAAAGTTTCGGTAATAGAGTAGTCTGCAAGAGGCATTAATCATCTGAAAGTGGTACGCAGATTAATGCATCTAATGCACCTTTCATAGGAATTAGTCGATTCATCAAATGACCACTAGATTGCAAACTCGCCAATAGAGAAACGGCCCTCCACGTGGAACATTCATAACGTGGAAGTTTGCAACGCTCAATAAAGAAATTAATGAACGAAATACTGGATGTTTTTCGATAGTTCGGCGCGCCTCTGCCCCGACTGTGTTTGCTCAACCTCGACCCGGCGCGATTTAATCAAAAGTTCTGCATAAAGTGTTCCAACTGCGCTTCCTCCGAAGCAAGAAATATTCAAGTAGAAAGATGTTGCCACGTTCATAAAAGAATGAAAATACTAACTGGCAGCGAACCGTGAACGATCTTCATTCCAGTGGAAACATCACAGGCACCGCGGCCTAAAATCGTTCGACTGCGAAATCGTCTTCCTCAGCAATGCAATTCTTATGATTCCCCTAAATTCGATATATCGAAGATTACCTAACTCGCGAAAACTGCCCAATGCTGAATGAGACGATTGCAACAAACATACCTTAAATCAACTTCGCCATCATCTCTAGTATTATTGCACAGTGTACACAACTACTTTAATGCAGCAAATTAAACCAACCCTACAGTTGGAGAACGTGACTGGAACGAGAAGAGAAATTGTCGTAACGCCGTTACGTGACTTTTATCTACCACCACTGTCCAATAAGCCTCGGTTGAAGACTCCCCTAATCAAGTATTATAGACCGAGCCCCCACTGCGAAAAAATTTAACCCGCTGCCATGCAGTCACATCGCGGACCAACCTGAAAACCTGAGCACCCCATTGTGCCACGAGACGCTGAAAGAAATACCGTAACGAGGACGAGACAACAGAGAAATTCTATTCGCGTCATTTGTTGTAATCTTCTTCAGACGGGCCAGAACTTCAAACTCGCTGCCTTTATGTCGATTGCCAACAGGTAACAATACATTCTACACACAAGCGCAGATTTTCGCCTGGTTCACGTGCCAGCGATGCCCCCTTTGTACGAGCTACCGTTTTACCCTCTGCTAGCCAGAAAAGGATTACATACATCAAGAGAAATGGGCACAACCGGGGGTTGCGGGCGATCCTCTCGCGGAAAACAAAGCAGAAATCAACAGCGTTGGAAACGCTGAATATACACGCATCGGATGGGATCAGGGATGAGAGCGGAAGTACTGCTCCTCCACCCTCTCTCCGTCCAGGGATAAGACAACTGGGGCGAGCGTTTATTCGCGATAATTCCACGAATCAAAGAATACCTGGCTCCGCGAAATGAAGACCCGCCGCGGCGTAAGAAGACATCGCGAAGCGTTACCACGCTCTTCTTTGTTGTTTCGCTCCTGGCTCGCCTTCAATGCTGCCTCCCTATGCCGAAAACCAACCCTTTGAACCCGAAGTATCCTGCAGCCTAAAGGGTTGCTTCGCGAGGAGGACAGTGGGAGGATGAAAAAAATCTTTTCGATGGCGTTCAAATTTAATGGTTCCGCCTGGTAGATCGCGAGACGAAAATACGTTAGGAAGACACTTGGGTCTGCCGGAGCAGTGGAGTGTTGGAATTATGCATCGTCTAGGGCAGAACGTTGAAGAGAGTACTCTGTGTTACGAATTAAGTGGAGCGGAAAAAGCGGAGGTCCCGCCAGTTTGCGGACACATTTTCGCCCAGAGTGTCTCGAGACCAGGAGCTTGGACCTCGTTAACTAAATTTCTAACCACTCGACTGGTGACACGATTCATTTAACCTGTCCCTTAAAGTGGAGTAGATAAAACGTCACTTAGTTAAATGATTTTATCGTTTAGTGGAACGTTTTATTCGTTGAAAACTACGCGCTGCTATAGGGGATGTTTCGCCGAGGCGTGAAATCCTCGCTATCCTTCATGAATATTACAGTGTGCAATTCTATGGTCTCCTTTCCGAAATTTCGTCGCCTGAAGGATCTTCGTGGCGTATCAAAGAAATTTGCATAACTTGAGAACTTTAAATTGCGAGCGCAGACAATTCGGTGCACCTGAAATTCTAACCGAAATGTGCAATCACTTGACATAGATTCCATATAATAGATATACAGACCCCAGAAGATGAGGAGAGACAATCGCAAGTGGAAGTGATCAATTTATAGTCAGACGTGCAATGCATATAACTACGTCAATACATCTACTTGTAACTTTCCGATGATTGAATTGTTTTGATAACTATTACGATATTCTGATTGGTATGAGTTAGAAGTACAGACTGAATAAGGATTATATTGCAAAGAAACTATACACCAAACGATTTTAGTTTTCTGCCAATGAAAGCAACATCTAATTGACCAGGGGACCGCTTCACTGTGCCATTGTGTCGCTGGAATTGCTCCACGGGAGGTTACTCGCGAAATCAATTTGAAGATTCAGCGAGCCACTCGATCAAGTGGACTTTGTGGTGCCTCTGGTGAGACGCGTAACCACCTTTCGCGTCGCCGCCAATCTCTGTTAAAGCCAATAGGGCGGTCGCGTCAATGAGAACAACAAGTCACCAGGAAACGGGGAAATATCGACAGCTTCACGTGAAACCAAAGGACGCAATAAACGTACATCAATACCAAGGAAAATATTTAAGAATCACTTTGTCATTAATACACTGTAGTTCGTTCCCAAACAAATAATTAGAAACTATATAAGTACTATTAAATCTATACGAGTAACTCTTTCTCATTCTCATCCAACTAACAGCATCTCCACTACACGCAGTGGTCTACATGTGTAAAATGACGCAGTGTTTAGCTCCCCACCAAAGAAACTCATGCAAACGACTTCTGCGGAATTTTCGACTGCAGTCACGCTCGGTGAGAACAGCAAATCAGTCAGCCGCTATCGCGAAAGAAATTCCAGAAAGCAGGAAAAAGTCTGAGTTGCCGCTCAGTGGTTCGCGGAAGCGGAGCTCGGTGCACGAAATATGCCGACGACATGCTTCGCCTTCTCTGGCTTTACGTCCGCTCGTTCGTCACTTACGAAAGCCCCGTAAATTCAGAAGTTGCTGTTCGACTCGTGGGAACGCATCGATTGATCGGAACCACAATATCCTGGCAGCGAACCGATGAGCCCGCGCTCCGAGTGTATCTCACTGCCGGTCGGTCGTTCCAGGTATAGGCACACTGGCGACAGCGATATTCTGCGTCGAATATTTTTCGATCTGTCCGCAGAGACAGCCTCGCTGATCACCGACCATCCGTATCTATCACCAGCCGCATAACTCATAGAAAACAACGATATCGGCGCTGAGGATTTGTAAATTCAACGAACGCTTCGGAATCACTGGCTTTCAGGTTTCTTTTGGCGAAAGATAGGGGTGTTGAGCTGATTCGTGGAGGAGGTATTGAGAAATGAGATTACGAGTGGAGTAGAATGCTTCCTTTGTCTTTCGCTGATGTGGAGATAATTTTGAGAGGGTACTCGGTCTCGAAGAGGTTCCGGTGTCTTTTAAAATGTTTAAGGGGTTACATCCACCTAGGGGTCCGGAAAAAGCATACAATTCAGGGTTTTTTTTTGCGAAAAGTATAATTGAAAATCGTACATAATGTTTTTTCTACTAAAAGGTACGTCTTTTTAATATATTATTCTAAATTTTCAAGAGATATTATTATTATTAACTGAAGGAGATACCGGTTTGGAAATGAGCCGTGTTTTTTTAAGCATTTTTTCAAGATTTTAAAAATAAATAACTTTCAGAAGTACCTGACGTTCTCATATTTTTTAATTTTGCTTTCAATTTTGCAATAATGGAAATACTTGCAACGCCTACTTGAAAAAAAATTTCCACCAAAATTTGATATTTCATCTTCAAACGGTCATTTGTTACCAAAATACAATATTAAAGTTCGGAGAACGTCAGGTACTTCTGTAAGTTATTTATTTTTAAACTGTATTTGAATTTCTGCTTCCAAATGCATTGGCCTAGGGAATATTTACCAGCTAATGCTTAAAAAAAAACACGACTCACATCCAAGCCGATATCTCCTTTAATTAATAATAATATCTCATGAAAACTCCGAATAATATAGTTAAAAGATGTAGCTTTTAGTAGAAAAACATTGTGTACAATTTTCACTTATACTTTTTCCCCAAAAAATCCTGAACTTGTATGCTTTCTTCCGGACCTCTAGATGAATGTGTAACCCCTTAAATCAATATTGTATATATATTAAAAATTCTAATCTTAATAAGTTACTAATTTCTACACTTCTAAGCCTACAAAGAAGTTGTTGATTTTCAAAAGGAATACGAGTGTTTCAAAGTAGGTACTATTGTTATTGTAAAAACTACAAGAGCAAGGAAATTGAATCGCAGGGATCTAGATTACTCACAAAAAGCACCTATCATCTCACCCAGCATTTCGTTTGGTGGAAGGAAAAAAGTGTCCCCGAAAGAAACTGCATTTCTGCGAATGTAGGCAAAAAAGGGGCATTGTAGAGGCGTCGTGAGGCAGAAGTCACGGTAGATTGATTAATACTACCTGAGTGTGGGACTTGAAAAGTTGTAGAGGTGATGAAGAGTAATACGGAACCTGAAACCTCCCCGATGGTTCGCGCCTCGAATCCACCGACATCATCTTATGCCGGTGATTGATGAGGTGAAGTTGGATATAGCCCTCAGCCAGTTTCCATACTGTTTTGTATACGGTCGCAGACATCGTATAAATTTTTTTGTGAACACCAGACGGCTGTATTTGCCGTTTCTCTTGCGTTACACCTGTCACCGCGTAATTCCAACAACTTATCTTAGGGAACGTTGGATTCCAACCCACAGTGTGATCTCATGTTTGCGAAACGAGGGAAAATCGCCGAATGCTGTATCCCAATTCAAGCATTCGTCTATATCACAAATTTCTCCTCTAATTTCCTCCAAAAGTGTTGACTCAGATAAAATACATTCAGGGCCACTTCCATCGAAAGTGACTCGATAGCACTTGTATCAGAAATAGAAGTTCCATAAACGCTCGAAACAAATCGATGCTGTCTCCAATAGAAAGTTCAGAGCGTGAACATCAGAAAGCTGTAAAGTACCATCGACCAGAGGCCCGAATAATTGAATGAAGCTGAAATTTCGATCGCAGCTACGCAAGAACCCCGCGAAATAAATCAATCGTCGGGCAATTGAGCAAATGAAAAGTGAATCGAAGCTAAAACGAAATTGCCCGGTCCCTTGTCGCCCTTTATTACTTCCAACGCGAGTTTCTGCGATCCGGGGACGAGTCGGTTCACCCCACGAAATCCAACCGAATCAATCCCCTCGCGCCGCAGATGTTTCAGCGACGCTACATCTCTCCGGCTGGCCGGTCCCGATGCGTACGGGCTGCCTGATTTTCCGCCCCGTTGTTCGTAACGCTGAAATATTTCAAAGCGCGCTAATGCGACTCGGTCGATAGACGCGAAAGAACGGGCCATGCATCGACGAGCAACACGTTTACACGCGATTGCGCTTTGTTCTTCCGCCGTGTTCCGTTGCACCGCAATTTTTCCCACCCCCGAAACGAACCATCGAGCGATAAAAGCAATAAAAATTCGAATCGTCGCTCGTTTCTTTCAAGCATCAACCTGTCCACTTCATTTCCCAATATTCGCGTTCGTGTACCTAATTGCAATGCCCACTGTGGATGCGCCGCAACCGATTGTGTTTATGCGCACCGTTTCCTCCTCGATCACGCTGTTTCGACATGTCTACCTGTGCCCGTTGCGCAAACTGTTTTGGAAATGTAGATGGAGACCTTGGAGTCTTTCCAATTTTCATTGAATTTTCTTTGTAATATATCACGTGCGAAGACTGGGCAGCCTAGGATCAGACACAGGAATGGTTATATATTTATTTTTAAATATGAAAAATTCTAGACATGCCCGGGAGGAAAGGAGAAAAGTTAAGTTGAAGGTTAAATATGAAGGATTTCTACGCGTCCTCGCGGCAACGGCGGAAGATTTAAGGACAGAAGCATCCGCGCGCCGGTAAATCAAAACTTCGAAGCGAGAGAGAATATCCCGCAGGTGCTCGAGAACTCGAGGTCCCGATACCAAACACTCGACAGGTTCTGGCTTCCGGAAGCCCTGAAAGCATTAAGTTTGAAAGAGATATCGCAGGGATTTGCAAAAGGGAAAGCCGGATCCACCGGTATATAAATCGGCGCGGTGAAAGAGGCACGGATTTAATTTCACCTCGTAATTCCTGAGACCCGGTGTCCCTATCGAAAGAAGGCGCGAGCATATTGAAACAAAAGGGGGACGAAAGCTAGCGCGATCTCAAAGTTGCCGGACTGAAGGAATGTTTGCTGAGTGGAGCGGTCTTTGAAACGGGGAATGAACTTCGTGGCGGATAAAAGTGTGTACACCGAGGGAGGCGAACGGGTATAAATCATCCCCTCCATGATCCTCTGGAACTTCTTGCTTCTTAAAAATCCGTTTCAGTGACAAACTCGATCATGTGGAATTCGCTTAAAATAATAATACTAACGCGAACGATAATATCTGGAACGAAATGAAAATTTTAGAAAAGATTTTGGTATTAAGAGTCATTCTAGAGATTCAGGGAGTCCTTCAAATGGTGTGTTCAAAAGCTCATGATTATCCACACAAAGTAATCAAGCCAGGGCTGGCTACAAGTAGAACGAAAGAACCGTAAAGAATTTTCTTCTCAAAAAATAATGGAGGCTGATACTCATTGCCTTCGGTGTTGCAGCAGACTTAAGGAAATGTGTAACTACCAAGAATTTATCGATGCAACTACCTTGCCGCCTCGCTGAGGTATACCAGGAGAAAGAGGTCAGCGGAAAGATGACGCAAACTTCCGCCTCCGGTGGATTTAAGTTTGTTATTAGACTCGCACGTTTGACCCGCCGCCAAGGCTCAACTTCCCCAACAAACTTAGCCTACTGTACACGGGGGTGCACGCGTCACCGCTCACGGCGGGGATTATCTTGGAAGTGAGCGCTTAAAAAGTTGCTACCCTCCCGCCGTCGGTTATTTCGCGAACTTCGAATTGAATCGTTTTAATTAGGGGACCTTGGAAGAACAGCCACGCTTAGCGCAAGAAATTCTAGAGATTCCAAATCAAAGAGGGCGCAGGTATCGCGATTAAGTAGAAAGTACTCGCTTTAGTCAGACAGCAGAGGAAGTGTTCACCAATTGAGTACTCACGGAAGTTTTATCGATTTCTGTGTATGAATAAGTAATGTGCAAGTGTCTTAAGAGTCTGCGGAGCGTGATTTTATTTAGGAATTGATCAGTAGTATGTGCCAGTAGAATATTCTGGGACAAGTCAGACAAGGTTTGAAATTATATACTTTGAGAAATTTTAGTCCGTTGGTGTCCTTATTTATGTTGACTTTAATAGTTTCAAATGGGATTTAGGAGGTACCTAACTAATCTGAGCTGAAGGGTTCCGTTCTCAAGACATTGTATACCTTCTGTTTGCGCGAACAGGATACCCATGAACATTACATGGGTTGCATGGGTCTCGGTGCTTGCCCGATACTAGCATTATTAGTGGGTAGCATTTAATTTAGCTAATGAAACATGATCACATGGTCAACTATTCCGTATTTAACGATACATTCCAGGCATAAGCTTGCCGCAGATTCATGCCCCGTGAGAATAACAAATCTACCGAACCGTAAACTATTACTGCGCATTTGGACGTGCGCTAATGTCGCGGTGCAATCAAATATCAGCCCCGGTACGGTCAGCGAATCTCGATATTGCCAAATGTGATTAGCCAGAATGCATAATTCAGAGGAATATGTACATATCCCAAGAACAATCTGACAGTGTATTCTAAATATTAAAATAATATTAATTGCAATAAATTGCGGATTATTTTCCAATCCGCTTCATTAACGTCAAAGTATACAAGGGGCAAAGTTAATATAATACACTGTCGACATACTGCGACTCATAAATCGATTAGTGGCGAGGATAATATTATTACAGTCGTTAATTTTACTCTCCGCCACTATGAATTCGACAGAGATCCATGCAACAGCCCCCATGCAGGTCGATCCACCAAACACACACAGTTAGCTTAGCGTCACGGTGCCAAGTAATCCCATATATCGACAACTCGAAAGCCAGTAGACAAATATACGTATCAGCCACCGTGAACCACTGATACGGTGACAGTAATCGGCCGTATCCTGCCACACCAACACAGTCCCTTGAAAGGTGCAATCAAATTCTTCAAACGGACGTTTGTTAGCAGCGAAATTGCAATGCCCGTCATCGACACTGAACGTCGCGAAAGAGCACTGGGAGTGATTATGATTGACGTGTTCTACTTCCCAGTAGAAGAATTTGCTTTATCGCTCTTTAAACGAATCGATACTTGTGCGTCGAGTAGTCAAATTGTGCAGGTGATATATATGAAATTCAAGTTTAAGGGGCGGATTTGTGTCAAATTTTGGGGAGCGACAAATTTTGAGCGAAAGAAATTGGGAAAGGTTTAAACGCAAAGGGTGGAGGCAACTTTGAAAACAATTCACTTCTTCTTCGTATAGCGAATTAGCAATAACTCATACGTGAATTGCTACAGGGTCATTCCACGCCAAATCGATCACTTTTGTCACTCGATGTCTCGGATTATTTTTAAACTTCAATATGTTGTAGCCCTCGTGGAATTAGGGAGGGTTTAAGTCATCATTTTGTCGATTACGAGTTTGTTTAAAAAATACATGGCCTTGAATTTTGCGATTTTTGCCTATTTTCGTGAAAATGGGTTGTACTTTTGAATTTTTATCTCGGAAACTATTTGTCGGATTTAGTTGATTCTTACGGCATTTTAATGTGGAAAGATCGGTCTTTCTGAATAATTTTTTTCCAGATCGAAAAATAAATTTTGCAATATTGAAAATTATAAAAAAAAATTATTTTGCAAATTCGGGCTCGAGGTCGCGATTTTAAAAATCCGAAAAAATACTACCATTTTCCGATTGTTCCTATATTGTGCTTTTTGAGCCTGATTAGATCATAAAAGAAAACATTTGTATTAACTACATATTTTGTTTAAATTTATAAAGTGAAGGTAAATTAAAATACCGATATTCCAAATTACCTGCACCTTCACGAAATCGATGCTTTCTGTCATTTTTCATTTAGGCCAAAGTTTAAATTATTTTTTGATTTTTATTATTACTGAGACTTTGAAATATATAAGTTTATTAGTTTCCCTATGATATTATGCAGTTTTATTTGTTCCCATGCTCTGCCATAATTTTTTATTCGTCTTAAACAAACTCGTATTCCAAATATACTGCACTTCCTCTAATTCCAATATGTACACCAAAGTTAATATTGTCTGACTCGTACAAGAATATTCATCTTAACCACTATCCCAACAAATGTAATCCTCAAGCAGTTAGTGTAAATTTCCATTACAACATTCCACGCTTTCGCCGATTACATCAACACGCCAATATTCCCCCGCGGCAAACAAATAATTAAAAACAGGCAAAGTAGACCAAGCACCGAACAATGCAGCGCGATAATTGAAAAAACGTGGTTCCGTAGAGGGTAGCGTTACGCCGCGTGAAACACGCAAAGTTGCAAATGTAATTTCTCTCGCGAGCAATAAACGTAGTTTGTTATCACTTACCCTGTTAGCTGAGCTTGCTCGTTGATTGGCAACGGCCGCGACAATACCCGCCGATGATCATTCATCTGCAAATTTCTAACTCTCTGCTGACACGTGCACGCGGTATAGTCTGAGGTGTCGCAGGGGTGAAGGAGGAAGGACGCATCTGCGAAAGACACCATAACAAGTCACGTCAATCAAGGATCTAGATGCATTGCCGCCATATACGTCGACCGATAAACGAGTTATTTGCAGCCAACACTCGCGAGACGCGATAACATGCAGCCCGCGTACCGGCCGTCTCATCAGGCAGGCAATTCATCGAACAATAATAGCATTTCACAGCCATTGTACTATCGATCTATTACATGGCAGGGAGTTACGGCTACTCCTGCGACGCATCTTCTGTGTTCCACGTCGGAAGCGGTGCTCCAAGTGCAACGCGTGGCACGAAATTGTAAGGGATGTAAAAGCGAAAGGGGTTAATGTCTCTAAAACTAACGAAATACGAAATGTTTCTTTCTGTTATTGGGGGATGAGTTGGGTTCGAGGGAGATATTATGTGATTAAGTTAGTGCTAAAAATGATAAATAAAATATTATTATAATAATAATTAAAATAAATAATAAAAGTTCATGCTTTTCTGTGCTTCAATAGCTAAATTCGTAGTCTTTAATGAGGAGTGAAATGTAATGAGGAGGAGGGGGAGTATTAATTTGGGAGAAAAAGATAAAAAGAATTTTGAGGACGAATGATTTATAATATTCTGTTACTGTGTGCAGTTGGTGGAAATCAAGTGGAATATTAACAGTGCTCGTGAGAATTATTGATCAGTGTCTGACCACATGCTGGTCATTTCTACGTGTTCCTCTTGCCTGGTAAGGAAAAACAGTTCGCGCAGGGAAGCAAGAAGCTTTCTGCTAGGAAATAGAAACTTAAAGAACCATTTGATTCATTTTTCAAGGATCCTGCTCTTTTCTTTTCTCTTCTTATGCAAAGTATAACAGATGCGAAATTTGGATCCGTTTTAGTTGACCCGTGTCCTTTTTAATACAATCTTGTCGCAGGAATGAATGAAACGATGCGAACGAAAAAAAAGGACTGCGCACCAACGATATTGCAGTAGTTTGGAAATTTACGAGTAAATAAATGCCAGTCTTATTGGAGGAAAAAATTTAATAAAGACCACCGACGAAAGGTGGACCGTGCCAGAAGGAATGGAACAAGGTCGAAATTTCATCGAACTACACGCAAATGAAAAACTTTTATTATTCAATGCTTAATTAATATCCTGATTGCCAAGGGACGTCTATTCAAAACAATAACAAACCATTATTCTACCTCCGAATAAATAACGACCAACAATAGCGCGCAGTTATTTACGACGGGAGATCAATAGACGCTAATTAACGGCGAATGTTCTCGTCGCCAATCATGAATGATAACTATGGAGAAACACTCCCGAACTAAATAAACCATCTCTGTTCACCGGAGAAACTGTTATCGTAACAGAAAGGATATCATTAAGGAAAGTAGCTTAAAGCAACGTGAAACAAGTACACCATTGAAAAATGATCCTCGATTACTGGAACAACATCCAGCTACGATAAAACGAGAGGAAAATTGAGGAGACAGAAACATAGCAACAAAGTTACTTTCGAGTGACTGCAAAGCAACTCCCATTATTTCACTACTGATACTTTATAAGAGATTAAAGCATCAAAGTGGCAACTTCCCGCTGGCAAGAGAGGGAAGTGCCTGCTCACGTTAAAGGTGGACATATAAACGTTCAAGAACACGACTCGAGTGGGAGCTTGGATAAAATTACTTCAGTAGCAATCAGTGATCGTGCTAGATGCTCCAAAGGTAATAAACTCCATCGTGTATTAAAGAAGCAACGCTAAAAGCTCGGGTTGATGAAAAATAATAATGCTCACGGAACACATCGATTCAAACCACAAATATTAATTTTCTTCTGGAAGCACGTCATTCACAATTATTCGACAATATCATTGGACTCGTGGCAAATTGCCACTGATGTGTACCGCCGACTTATAAAATTCATGGATGCAATAAAAACTGTCGATGCACGTTGCTGAAAACTTCTCGAGAGCGATCGGTTGCGTTCGTTTATTTCGCTTTTATCGAGGTCTCGGCAACGTGCCTGCAATTTCGCGCGGTTTGGGCGCAGCCGGTCCGTTTCAATTAACGGTAACGTCATTTGGCCTCTTCACAAAGGGATTTGCAATTTCGCTGCGACCTCGAGATGGGAGTGTTGGTAAAAATCCGAACAACCGCGCATAAAGACAACTTGGGGGAGCATCAACACGCTCGAGTTTTATTAACGTGACAGTGATAACGATGAAACAATAATCATCTTCTACGTTTCCACGGGTTACAGATTCCTGGACTATGTACCAAAGGAAGCAAAAGAAAACAATCGCAAAGGACTACATAAACCAGCGAGAAGATTGGACCCTGCTCATTATAGATGCCGGGGTTATGCAAAAGAAAATATCTCGAGGAACTACTGAATTTTTTGGGAAGATATTTCATCGGTCCGATGATGAACCCGTGGCAAAGGAAACAATCGCAAAGAAATAAATCATCTTTCGGGAAGATTGAAGTTTCCAAATCATAGTCACGTACATGGAGATGGCTTGAAAAGAAACAATCACAGAGGACTGTGTCATATTTCGATAGGGATCTACTCTGTGGACCATGAATCCACGATGACTGTACCAGAGGAAGCGATCACAAAGGATTGTGTCTATTTTGTGAAGGAATAATAAACCTGTGATGAATAATTAAAAAAAAAACAAGTAAATAGAAAGCAAAGGTGTGTTTTTGCTTCTGCGAACTGAATTCTGTTAAAAAATTGTACCAATAGCAATAGTGACGAAGTATTATCTCTCAAGCATCGTCGTTCGAGCAGATTCAGTTTCGGACGAAGAAAGAGTTAACACGTTTCGGACCCACGTCTGAGAAAATTTGATAAATACATCCTCCATCCCACGCGGATTTACCAGCTGGTAAAACATAAAGCTCGATGAGTAAAATAGCGCCCAGTCTCCCGGATAGAAGCGAAGCTGCTCCCATCGTGGCGAGAGATAACGCAGACTCGTTTCGCGCTACATAAACTCATCTTCCACAGCCTGCGGATCGATCCGCCGATATAACATCGCCGAACCGAAATCCTTCGTCTTCCACGGAGACCATACACCACAGCATCGCTCGAACGCGCTTCTTCGTTACTCGCCGCGAAAAATGTCCACAGAGCATCGGTAGCCGTTCAACCGAGATAAATCGTCATTCCGCGAGTATCCATGGGGATGGGCTTCGAAATGGGGCATCATTGATCGAGGGGAAACGCGAACACTAAAAGATATCTAAAATTGCGCTTGAGAAAATTAGATCGCTCTGGTTTGGAGAAGTGGACATTGGGAGAAGCAGTAATTGTAAATTTCCTTTGCAAACGATATCCACAAATTGATAAAACAGTTGAGGGTATTATTTCCCTTCATCATTCACTCTTCCTTCGCCCACCTCAAGAAGCTCAGAGTAATCAAAGACTGCTCTGAGATGAATTCCCAGGCAACAGGGGGAAGCGAGCCTCCGCTCCCGAGTCCTTTAGTATTAATGATATTACTATATTAATGTAATACTCGGGGGCAACAATTTAGGACCAACGCGAGACTTTGTCTCTCGAGCTATATTAATCATTTGTAATTCGTTCTGCTACTACAAGAAGACGATCAATCATTTAAGCCACTCCATCCCCCGAATAACGAATACTATGGAACGTCGAGATAAATATCACAGAGCTTGTCAATTTTTTGTGTCCTCAACTCGCAAGAAATTCCTATAATTACAGTATATGGAGAAAAGTAATTACATTCAGAAAAACGAAAGTGGATATGAAGCCTATAGATTTCTGCTTCTTTTGCAGTAGCATCTGACCGAGAAAAAGTTCATTCCATTTTCTGTAAGAAATGAGGGGTTGTTTGACAACGACATACACGATTTTTCCATTATAAACTACGAAGATTATTAAAGTGGCTGAAGGAGTATCTGTTGACAGAATCGACCAAAGTGACTTGATGGTCGATTCGTGTACCAGTACACGAGCCGTGTCGCAGAATAATCTCCCAGGAGGGTGTGGGAGGGCTTCAACTTTCGCTCCATTATATTACACGCTTTTTCGCTCACCGATTTCTCTACTTTCTTCGCGCCAACCTCCGATCGGTTTGGTCAATCCCTGCTCAATCCCAATTGGCTTTGCTTTTCGGTGTCGTATACGCGGCACACATCAATTCGCTGCGAAACTAATCGCCAGGAACGCGAATCCGTGTTCGACGAGTCGTCAGGGAATTTCACAAAACCACCGACTCTTCATTTCACACTTTAACGAAATAACGTTATTATAGAAAATGTTCCTTTTGGAGTTATCGAATTATATTCGTATATCAATTTGGTTTCTATAGAATTCTAATGTCGCAAATAATTTTAAAAGGTTTCAGCACCCTATTGTATTATACTTAATACACTATGAACTTTTTTATTTAGGGGAAGGTGGGGCAAGACGGGGTAGTTAAGGTTTGATGATGAATAAAACACAGATTTTCATAATCAACTAATCAATTTTATGTCTGAACCATTCTTTGGTAATTAGTCTTTCAGTTTAACTGTGAATCAACCTAAGTTTTACAGGTTTCAATAGAAAAAATAAAAAAATTCAGAAAAAGTCGTTTCTCCCCATCTTGCCCCACGGGTGGGTTAAGATGGGGTACCAATTAAGAAACAATATAAATAAAGTATGTATATATAAAGTAATTATTTATTGGGTTGACAGAGGAGGCACACATGTATGGCTTCGTCGTCCTCATCTCCTACATCAACACAGGAGAAATAAGCCACATTTGCCACATATTTGGCATCTTATCCACCTTTCCACAAGGGAATCAGTTCTTTTGGACTAATTAATAGAAAAGAAGTATCATTTTCCTCGGTCCGTCTTCCGTCTGTAGTTTCTAACCACCCTGGAACAATGAGAAACTTTGATTTTTATTTCTAGGCTTGTGAGGGGCATGATGGGGTAACTCTCATTTTCATTACCCCATCATGCCCCTTCTCGTCTCACTACAATCAAATGAACACTGCCCGCAACATTATGTACAAAAGTATAAAATAACATACGTACCTTATAGCCAGCTAAATTCTGCCTCAGAAACTCATACATGTACTGGAGATCTTCTATATTATTATATCACTGTCACGGGTGCTAAAAATAAGGAAGAAGTAAGGAAGTCCCAATAAATTATAAATACGGATCTAACTTCGTCACGCGTCCACATGTTTCACTGATTCGCTACACACGGACGGCGCCGATAGCGACGCGTCTAACGCGTATGCTCAATTTTGATTAGTGCGTTTTTATTGCGAGATACGGGGGGTACCCCGTCTTGCCCTCCCCCCCCCCCGTCTTGCCCCGCCTTCCCCTACCTAATCTAATTGAATGATGAATTTATTTATCAAGGCAAAGTGTGTCCTCTTAATTTCCTGGAATACAGAAGCATTCCAACTGACGAAGTCAGGTAAGACACACCCTGCACACCCCTAAATCGTTCGACCCTCCCTTGAAATTACGTTGTATATTAAAACTTTCTATCAACTTGCTCCTCCCCAGTACGTATTATTAAATCCAAGATAAGATATTCGACAACCGTACGAAAAGAAGAGATTAAATTTTAATTCGAGCATATTCCCGACCGCGTATTTGCATTTTATGCAAATTCTAGGAGGGAAAAGGTAGCTGCCGCATAATTGGAAGCTTTAGCAGAAGTAGCAAGCTCAAGATTTGTGGCACGGCAAATAGCGATCTCACAGCGACGAATGCTTGTAAGTAGATCGGTAAACTACAGCTACGGCCTAGTAATACTTAAAACATTCTACCGAATCGCTTTGCTGAGAGATAAGAAGGCGGCAAGTACGATAATTAATTGAAAGCTCGCGATAAGAGAATGTAACAGAACTTTATCCACAATTTTCATTCGGAATAACTTTCGTGTAAATAGCCCTACTCTGCGAACACGCTACTTCAACCCTTACCTTATTGCCATTTTAAATTCTCCTTCGCATAAAACTTTTACACGACTTCAAATCGAAACGTTCTAAAATGACTGCAGCGAACGAGGCGCAAAAGTGTCTATTCAATAATTCCGGCGAGTTGTGATATGTTGTCTGGCTTTGAGATTAAATTCCTCCAGCGTTATCCACCGTGTAATTACACAATGTCAGCGTTACACTGCTGCGTGTAAGTGTTACCCGGCATTACACACGAATATGTAAACCCGAGGGAGCGCAATACTGTCGCGTACATGTCGCAGAAGTTTCCAAATTATTTCATGGCGCGCGAAACTTGAGCAACACCTCGTTAGGGGTATCTGCAGAGCCAGAACGTTACAGCTGGCTACTTTTCAAGCTGAAGCTATCTCCCGCGGTAAGATGGATTATAGGGACGTAGATTCTGTGGAATCGAAGGAATCGCATTACAGTGTGTTAAGGTAGAGACATTCCCAGCACTGAGAACGCTTGGGAAACGAGGTAAAGAAAACACATGCTATAAATAGGTTTTCGTGAGCAATGTTTCTTTCAAATTTCGTCATGGCAAGTGGGAAATTGAGTGGGAAAGAAAAAAATCGAGTAGGTACATAGTACAATCGTCTGGAAGATTGACTTTTTTCCTTCGTTCTCGCCCTCGCAGATATTCTGTCTGTGCGTGATAACGTTTGCGTATTCTCCCTTGATTGAGTGACTCCTTTGGGTTACCTTACCGAGGGACATTGATAAATATAGGTACCAAAGAGGCTTACCTTGTTACCTGACCCCTTCTATGACCGAAAATACGACACCCAAGAGGGAATCGTAGAATTTCATCAAGCAGATGCCACCGCAAACCGACTTTCTCTGATTATTATTCTATGCTTGGCATATTTTTTTCATATAGGCACTTCAATTTAGGAAGAAATAAAGGAACGTTCCGATTCCCGGGGCATCTGAATGAATTTTCTCGGAGAACATGAGTCACTTAAGGGGGGACGCCTACCTAGAGCGGTCGAAACAATGCGCTACTTTGGGATTTTTTTCTAGAAAAACCGTTACACTTTTATTAATAACTATTCGTCTATTGTTAAGAGTACATATAAAGGACAGTTCATTATTTTTTGCGTTAAAGAATATTAAAAGATTTGAGAGTCATAAGCGATGACCGGGATGTACTTTTTTTTTGCGGTGACCATCGTAGCTTGTAGCAGAATCATCCGAATGGAAAAATTCGAAAGGCTTTAGATAGAGTATGAAATTATCTAGGCGCTATCGGGCTCGATTTTGGAAAAATTATTATGAGAAAAAGTGGCGGCGCTGCAAAGTTGAACCATCGATTTTCAACAAAAAAGTAGTTCCTTTCTTGGCCTGTAAAAAAAAACTAAGAAGAAAAAAGAAATCCCTCTGATAGCGCCTAGATAATTTCATACTCTATCTAAAGCCTTTCGAATTTTTCATTTCGGATGATTCTGCTACGAGCTACGATGGTCACCGCAAAAAAAAGGACATCCCGGTCACCGCTTATAACTCTCAAATCTTTTAATAATCTTTAACGCAATAAATACTGAACTGTCCCTTAGATGTACTCTTAACAATAGACGAATAGTTATTAATAAAAGTGTAACGGTTTTTCTAGAAAAAAACCCCCAAAGAATCGCATTGTTCCGACCGCTCTAGGTAGGCGTCCCCCCTTAAGGAGTTGTTCCGGTCTAGAGCCCATATAAATAGGTGATCTTCGCGAATTATTTCCAGGAAAACTATTACATATAATTTAATGGGACTTTTTGCATTGTATTAAGGATATCTTACACTATAGAAATAATTTTTTATTTTATAATTAATCATTGCAGACGGCGCTGGGGAGTCGTTAAAGAAAAAGTGTAAACAAATTCATCCAAAACGGTGGAACATGTAACACCTAAAGTTTGAAATCACTCCTTCCCTATATTTTTCGTTCTTTCAACGCCTTTAAAATCACAAATTTTAATTTTTTTAAATTTTACTGCTTTTCCACGAGCCAGAAGTATATTCTTCAAAATAAAAAAAGTTTCAATCGAATCGGATAATAAATTTTCGTGATATAGGATCCACAGATTTTAAGAACACTGTTTCGAGAAAAACGCGTTTAAAGTTTTACGTGAGCGCCGAGTGGCCGCGTGTTACCCATGCATTTGCTGCTACACAAATGCCTATAATTTCATGAATTTCACGAATTTCAAAAAATCCTTTTAAACACGTATTCTTAAAAGGTTGGTTAAAAATCAATTTCCCCTTAAAACGAAATACTCCACAACGTTGATTTATGGAGTCGATGCTTCTACGTGAGCTGAACTAAAGAGAAAATTAAGTCCTCGAGGAAAGTGAGCTGAGGAGTCACCTAAACTAATAAGTCGAATAATTCAAATCGTTACAAAGAAAGCAATAGTTTTCATAAATGGACCCTATTAATAAATTATGGTCAAACTCTATAACTCGCAATAAACTTGCGTTCTTTGCAACCAAGAAAGATAACAGCATCTGACTTATGTTAGAAAAAAACTGTGAACAAGGAGACACATACTTTTCACTAAACGGCAGGGCCATTTATTTAATAGCTTTGTTTAACTCACCGACTATACTGATGACCAAAAGCCCTAAAAGTTCTGCTCTGCTTTCAGGTCTCCTTCTTCTCGACGAGCCCAGAGCTGTCGAACAAGCAGCGCTTCGAATATTTCACGCGCACTATACCGAGCGACCACTACCAGGTAAAAGCGATGGTGGACATCGTGCTAACAATGAAATGGAGCTACGTGTCGATCATATACGAGGAAAGCAATTATGGGATAAAGGTGAGTGCTCATGCCGGCAGCATTCTCGAGCTTACTTCCATAGAACAGGAGGACACGTGTCTCATTAGGCGACTAAAAGCATCTCTTGACACGTTTCCGCGGATTTTTAAAAGAGACGCTCCGAAAGGACAGCTATTTTATGAAGCTCCGCGAAATCTATACAGTAGACAAAAGGTGAATAAAAGGGGTGCGAAGGACTCACGGTAATCGAGCTGGTGGTTGTCGCGATAATGAGAAACCGTCACCACTGACGCGATTCGCGTTGATTAATAATTCGTTGCGCTGGCGAAATGATCGAATGACTAATAAATGCGATTTACGGTATCGCGAGATCGAGGATGGTGGAATCGAATGCCCGAGCCCCATGAATATTCACTAGACCGCGGCGAGAGTTCACCGGCACCGTGCACTTGACACACGACAGAATTGATATCGACGATCCGTTTGCCACCACGGTACGAGACATACTGACAAAAATATTTATTAGCGACGCCAGGCAAGGATATTCCTCGTGTGTGTGTGTGTGTGTGAAAGAAGAAAGGTCTAGTGACACTGTTACCTACAACAAACTCGGGCTTGTTATTGCTGGCTCGAGCTCCTGGCGTGGAAGCCTGCTAATGTTTTTCTTTTTTGTTAGCCCTCGACGTATACCTGCCAGCGAGCAGAGGCCATTTCGTAACAGACGAACTAAAAAAGCTTAATATTTCACGACACAGTAGAGCCTTTATTAGCCGGATGAATAGAAAGAGAATTTTTGGATGGCAGAACGTTCTCGTTCTATTTTTATTGTATTTTTTGTATTTGTGTACTTCTCGGGTAAAGATAAGTAAGAAGATTCAGTACCGTGTCTTTTTGCCACTTAAATGACACAATTTTGAGACGTTTAAACGAACGGAATTTTATGCTTCTTATATTTGAAATGAAAGTACACATGAACTAATCATTTTTCGATACCATACGTTTTATTAAGAGGGGATGATGCACGGGAATATCTCGTTCTGATAGTAATGGGGTAAGACAGTGGAATAATCGGATAACGGAGGACCGAATAATGAAGATCCCACTCCCTCATCACCAATTTAATCCGCCGTGCTCCGCTTTTGTCCAATGTCCATTTCACTCCCATTGAACAGCGACGGATATCTGCCGTTTTAATGTAAATTGTTGATCGCTCGATTCGCGAAATGATTATTGGATGTATTCGCAATTATTGGCGAAAAGAATGGCGGTTCATTCCGTTGCCCATAGGGGCGTGAGCGCAAACCCACCGATACGTGTAAAAACGCGGTCTGGCTGGTGTGAAATTCGAAACGAACGATCGATTCAGCCCCACAAGGGCCCTCAAACAATGCATTTAGCCGCACAATGCGACCGACAATGCAACTATCCACTCCAGAAGATTCGCGTCCAACCACCGATCAGCAAATTCCACCAACCTCTCTGGCATTAATCCCTTTTTAAACAAATATACATTTCGCGCTTTTTAAAGTGCACCGATAATCGAGTGTAACATAAAATCGAAAGGGACGTTAAATATCACTGGAATATTATTTGGAATAATATTATATTTCTCGAAAAATGACTCGATTCCATAATTTTCTACTTATTCCTTCACTCGCAATTAGAAATTATTAAACATTCCCTTCTAACTTCAATTAAGGGACACCCCGCGCGGACGCATCCCTCCCTTCTCAAATTAAGAGAAAAACGGGTGAATTTTTACTCGGGAAATGTGTGATTTTGGGCCATCCATTGTCCCCCGGACAACACGACAGCCGTTCGCAACGGAATTCGTTGAAAATGTAGCGCGACGACGCCCGAAAGCCACAATGTCTCTCATTTGCCTGGCATCCGTGTAATCAAATAACTCACCGGAAACTACGCTACTCGTCGGGTTCTTTCTCTTCCTAGCGCCGCCGGGTCTAACACCCACGCCTACTCGCACACGCCTCGCAGCTCCCTTTAACATGTGCCCAGGCTCGCCGCCCCTTTCCTCCTCTGTTCTGTAACTAACTGTTCCGACGCTATGCTAATCGGCCATAATTAAAACCGCAACGAACGCCCGACGGACCGAGTTACTTTCAGGAAATTATTCCTGCCCCGCGCAGAAACAGCCCTCGACGCGGAATTAACCGAAATTCCGTTGCCCCGAGTGTCCGTCGTTAATTCGAGAGCACCCGATAACAGGACTCGCCCTCCGCCCCCCCCCCCCCCACCACCCCGCGCAAGGAAAATGTTCGCTCGGAGATCGTCTCCCACATCGATTAATGTGTTTTTCTTATTCATGACGTTACTTTGTTCGGCGGGACAAAGGAGGAGCTTGATTGCCATAGGGAATTAAGGGATCCTTAAACAATCGCCGGGCAACTGGATCGCCGCGAGACGAATAATACGCTGGCATTGAAACGAGGCGGCTCTACATTTCATTAGACTGTCACGGCAACGAAATTAACAGGCGAGTGTGATGTAAATTATTGCCGGGACACGCATGTAAATGAACGAGAACGGTATTTCACATCGTTACGTATTACCCGCCGAAACGTATCCGCTATACTGATTTCGGTATTAATGAGTGGAGCGTCGACACCGAATCCGCATTCTACACCACGTTAATCATGTTACAACAATACAAGGTCCACCCTTTGAAGACCATTTTCTGTACCGCGGAGCGTAATTCGTGGGAAAACGTGAAGCGAATCATTCCTCGTTGAGAAACCACGTCGAAAGGGTGGAAGGAATTATTTGTTTATACGTAGCTCCGTTTTAGAGCAGTGTTTCCCAACCCTTTGTGAGTCGCGACCCCCTTTTATGATATTCAAATAACTTGTGACCCTCCCCCGCTCCATATAACGTAGAGAAAACACGTTAAAAATGCATAGGTGTTTCGGAATATAATTCTAATTGAATAATATTTCAACATCTTAATACATACTTAAAGATATTTAATATATTAAAGATATTTAAGATATTTAATTATCGTGTATGGTGTGATGGTTGTGCTTGCATTTGGGTAACCAGCTTTTCCTTTTTTTCATTTATGAAAAATCAGTATTACATTATTAATAGAATATGGCAATGTAACCATATTAAAGTTTGTGTTGTTTACTTTACTTCTTTAAATTAAAAGAAATAAGTGCTACGGATCGTTAACTAAAAATAACTGTCTTAGATGCAAACAAGACGTGGTGTAGTTTCATTTTCTTAGAAACGAAGTATCGTTGGAAAAATTTCACTTCTTACTTGCGAAGGATTGTTTTGAGGATTTGCAGAATTCCGTGGCCATTGGCTTCGCGAAAGGAAGAAGAAATAAGGAAGCAAATCCTGGTTGGGAAATGTACGAGCGGGGGATTAAGATAAACAAGAAATGGTACCGTTTCCTGGCCACCCAGTAAGAGGATAATTAAGGAAAAAGTAAGAATAATAACGTTAATAAACAGTGTTTCTGGGCAAAGTCCTTAGGATTAATCGTTGCTCAGGGGAATCCACGTGGAACGCGTGCCAGATTCCGGAGTGAAATAAAATGTACTTAGACTGGGAGCAGAAGAGAAAAATGCACAGTAGTCTTTCAGCGATAGCAAAGTCGACGGAAAATTGCATTTTTATGTCGGCGCTGTGCCTCGGCGTGATTGGATACGTCGACCATGAAGAATGCGCGAAAGCATTCTCCGCGACGTACGCCGGGAGATAAGATCGGATGCGTATAATATTCATAAAACATAAAGGCGTACCATCCGTTATTGTTTTTGTAATATATCCGCTTTCCCCATGGAAATGCTTAGACGGCTTTCAGAGGAATGATATTCAACATCTTTCCAGATACCCAAACGTCAACCGTAGGTAATCTCCGCACAGTTTCTTTCATACCTGAAGAACTTAATAGATTTATCAATAAAAATTCCATAACAGTAGCAATTGTATTGACTTTTCATCTCACGCAGTAGGGATTAATAAAGAATCAGCAATTGATTTTCTAAAATTTCATCTTGAACAGTCCTACTAGAAAACACTGTAAGTGTCAAAAATCAAATTTTTCAGGAGAGAGAAAAACTTCCCTGGCTTTGAATTATTTACAAAAGTTGATGTTTTGATTGCTAAATATGCTTAAGTATACAATAACCCGAATGCATAAAAAATGCATCACTGAATGTGCCATTCACTTAAATTTGCAAGCACTGTAAGTGCCAATCCTGTTTGTCCCTAGCTAATTGACCCTTTCATTATTTTCTAGAGAAGTGGCGTTGGACATTCCAGAGGCACCATCTTTTAGCATTAAAATTACATTACAATTCTATACTATAGTACCATTAGCACGTAGAACATTTTCCGATAAAACGAGAGATTTAATTTCGGCACTTACAGTGTTTTCTACAAGAACCCTTTAATTCAAGTATTAAATGAAAGTTGATTAGACACTCGTTTATTCCTCGAGCATGCCAGTAATTCTTCTCACGTTTGCTAAGGAGAATGGCATTGAAACAGCCGCTAAATAAATTCCACCACTGAATGGGCGCATTGATTGTGTCACCGTGTTACCAAGATTTCATCGTGGCCAGTCAAACACATTTAATCCTGGCCACGTGAAGTCGCGTGCACGTAGCCAGTGCCGCGACATTTCACCGTGCTCGGGCAGAAAAGCGCGGGAAAAGGGAGAGAAGGATGAGGGAAAGGGGCGCGCACCTAATTGGGTTCTTCTCGAAATACGTGGCCACAAAACAATCGACCTTGCACGGCCCGAATTACCGTCACGCCAGCTGCCGCACGGCTGCAGTTTTGCGTGCATGCGAGATTCTTTAGAACAGATGATAAACTTTGCGCCACTTTGCGGCATCGGCGGGAATTCTCGCCCCAAGTGGCTGTATCTCTACACGAACAGTTCTAGAAAGAGGATTCTTTAAATAAATACGAAGTATCGAAGGTGCTTTCGATTTGTATATACAAGAAGCTGTATAGGATTAAATGTTTGTGAAGAGTTCAGATGCGCCTACCCTGATCCAAGGGAAATTAGGGGGATGAATTGACTCCATGGAAGAAAAGCTTGCATTGTGAAAGACGACAAAGGAGCATGCGTTCGCATTTGCCGCGGAAGCGCGATCGATGGGACGCGAGAGGTGTGAATTTGTCAATGTAAAACAGTGTAACGAATGGGGAAGCACGGGGTGACGAACAACCCCCTCGAACACACGAATATTTTCGAATAATAAGAGCGAGCGAAAGGGGAGAGCGGCAAAGTGCAAAAGAATCTCCAGCCTGATAAATATTCAGCAGGCCACGGTTCAAGGCATAGCCTACCCCTTGTTTCCGCGTCCTCCAACCTCTCCCTGTTCCACGTCCATCCCTTGTGCTTCGCCCCTCTTCTTCAACAGCAGTGCCTGTAATAGACGGCTGTAATGGCGCGAAATTGGCGTTTATGTATACGGTTAAATTGAATTTTCGCACGACCCGGAGGGAGGCCACGTCGATTGAAAACAATGGAGCAGCTATGAATGTATGCGCACACGAAGGCCAAGGTGCCACTCGGCCACTCCAGCCATCGTGGACACGACTTTGTAATTTATCGCGGCTCGTCACGTGCTTCGCCTCCGCGGAACAATGGACAGGTGTACGGCGAACGAGCGCCATTGACCCAGATATTGGTTAAGCATTGACTTGTGCACCCTTCGCCCACTGCGAGCAAGAATACACTTTCCCGCTGACGATCGCAAGGGTGCACCCGCCTCTCCCATTTGTCGCGCTCGCGCACCCGCGTAGATAACAGTGGTGCGCGAGATTGCTTTTCAAGGCCTGATGTATGCGTGTCAGCAAGTTGTCCTGCTTTCGATCACTCATCTCTGAGAGCAGCATACAATTTCTTGGATGATACAGCGGATGCTTTGAGGAAAATAAGCTACCACGATGATTTCTTACGGGAGATCGCGAGATATCGAATGTTTCTACTAGATTGAATCAAGATACACATTTAGCAAATTAGATGATTGCTAGAAATGCGTTAGTACCCTCTAGATATAACTTCCTAAATCTCTGCTCTCTAGAATAAATCTTCTCTTTCTCTGAGAGAATAGAAGTACATAAATCTAAAAAATATTATGAAAATAGTATGTCACTAACATCAGAGATGGGCAAAATTTTTATTTAAATTAAATTTCAAATAACGAATGAACGTTAAAAAAATTATTCGTTATGTGCCGAATAAAGTTGACCCTTATTCGACAAATAAAGTTAATTTTTTTATTCGTCGAACGTTTCAACTTGAACGTCAAATAAGTTTTTTAATTTTAACTGTCACTTAAACGTTAACTTTAACTTCATTTGACATCGAATAAAATTAAAGTTAAAATTAAAGTTAAAGTTGAAGTGAAAAAATTAACTTTATTCGTCAAATAATCAAAAGCAAAACTAACTTTTATTTGATCCGTTATTGAAATAATTCTTTATTTAGATAATGCCCAACTCTGACCAACATCCAGCAGCCAGTTGATTTTATTCAGCCTCCAGTGAAGATATCGAGCAATGCCTGTCGCAGTCACGGAAAAGAAAGAAAAAGGACGGAGCAGGGGAAGCTTCCCTTCCTTGGATGCACTCTCACGCGAGAAGGGGATGCATTAACGCTTAATGATACCATGATTCCCACGATTGAAGTTCAGAAATGAATAACTTCCATTTGTGGATTTAAGTGCTCGAGTGTCGCACGCTTTCACGCCCGCCAGAAAGTAAAAGCCATTAGAGGCAGAGAAAAAGACAAGGCTGCGGACGTCGAGTGCGACGTAAGAAATTTACCACGACTACTCCGGCAGCCATGGCGCAAACATATTTCTGCCGCACAAGATACACGCGTGACCATTCCTCGCAGCTCGCTTCAACGTTCCCCAGATCCTCCGCGAACTCACGCTTCTCCCAAGCAGTACGGAAATAAAATTAACGTTACCACGTGAATCAGCTTCATTAAAACTGCAACCTCTGGGGATTCTTACAAGTGTTTACACGGGGCCGCGTGTGTTTCGCAATTAACGATGCAGGCGGCAAAACCGAGCACGAAACCAGTCCTCGAGCACAGCGCTACGTGCAACACTAATTGTAAGTCACTAAGCACCGATTACAGAGGGGAGGAAGGTTCAGCGGGTCGCGTTTCTACGACGCTGTCTTCATTCATTAATCTTCTGCTGTCTCTCTAGCTTTTTACAGGACAGTGAAAAAACGGATCGAACTCACGGGGCGAGTCAGTGAAACAGTCCCAGTAGTAAATTACGAAAATTGCGCGCCGGCGAAAGGAAGGGGGTGCTGCAAAATGCCCTGAGAGGGGAGAAAGTGGGCCGACGCGTGTAAAATAAAATAGCGGGGGAAAGATGAGCAACTCTGCCCTAATAATTCCTTTGAATTCTTAACAATACCCTCTGGTGAATTCTGTCTGGCCTCACTCGGCCTTGAATTTATTCCCAAGTACACGGTCGCTTGCCCCGCGGAATGGCGCATGGAAATGAGCTTTTTTTCTCTCACGAATAATGCTTCAGTGGCGTATAGTTCAATACGAGCGCTTATCTCGTATCGCGCGTGTACATTATCGCAGCTGCAGACTGATTTAACGACAGAAGAAAAATGAACGTGGAAGATACTTCGCGAGCTTGTAATTTCAGGGTGCGATAAATAACGAGTAATGTAGAATTACATAGCTACAATGGAACGGGCTATTGTGTCGTGTAATGAGTCCACTGGGATTTGGTTACAGAACGCCGGCGCGTATTATGTTTACGCAATATCTAATTAACGGTGCGCGAACAATTGTATTCTATTCTTGGCAATGGCCAATTTACCTATGCCACTTCAATATTCTATTGTCCACACAGGTATTCCTCTTTGGTCAACAATTCAATTTATTCGAGAATTCTTCCACCGATTTCGGAGCGCTGTTGTACACCATTAGCATAAATGTTTCTGTCCTCCATCCAAGGCAGTGTATTATTTTCAATTAATCTGGTTCTATCGTTAATCTCGACTGACCTTACATTTCAGCTTTTATCTTCCAACCAGATCACGGCTACTAAACTATTTCGGAGCAGCGTGCTCATTAAATTTATCATTGTCAGTGTTTTTTCTCTTTGAAATATGTACCCTCTCACTTCAGGAACGATCAGAGTTGGGCATTAATTAAAGAAAAAATTATTTAAATAACGGATCAAGTAACTTCAGCTGTAGATTATTTGACGAATAAAGTAGTAGGTAATCTTTTTATTCGACGAGAATTTATTTTTTAATCTTTTATTCGTTACTAGAAATTTTTATTTAAATTAAACATTTGCCCACATCTGGGAACCATGAATCACCAGGTATCAGAAATCTGCTCAGAGGAATCCAGTTTTCCTCCCGTGTTCGTCACTTGATTGAACTTTGATTTACAGCTCGTTTCCGGACAAACTCCCAACGAAATCAATTCCCCTGCGAACACAGATGTACCGGGCGCCTGGGAGGAGAGCGTCGACCAGTATTTACACAGATGCGTGATTCATTCCCCGCGATTCGAATCACTGGCTGGCTGGTACGTCGTGAATATCAAGATGAAAAGCGTGTAATAGCTGGCCGGCGCTACACGAGCCGGCGATATACGAAAGATTTGCATAAACGGAAATCGATAAGAGGCTCGCGTGGTTCGACCGCGTGGATTAAACACCTCTATCGAGAATTTGAAATTCAAAATCGACGGAGCCAGCAGCTTGGACTTTTATTAAGAGACGTTACGTTTCGCGCTCTGGTTCCCCGAAGACGGAGCAGGCTGCTTCGTTTCGGAAATGAATTCCTGGAGTAAAGTCCAATCGACTCGAGGTGCCTGGTCTCCCTCGCCCCTCTGCCATTTCGATGACAACCCCTCGCGAGACGCGGATCCCCTTGAGGTCGCGTTTAAGCGAGTATTTTTCCATTAAAGATCTCCGATTCACCCTCAACCCCCGAGCGGCACATTGTGTTCTTTGAAGTTAAAAGCTCGGTCCTCCCGTTTTAAAGCACACTCGAAACAGCCGTAATACGAATCGATGAGACCGGGGAGAAGAATGGGAAGAGGGCACAAATTCGACCTAATTCTGGGGATGACTTTTTCGTTGCAGGCGTTCGAGGAGCTGGAAGAGTTGCTGGGGAAATACAACATATGTATTGCTATCAAGGAGAAGCTGGTGAAGGATTCCGGCGTTGCTGAGGAGACGGCTTACGATAATATCGTTCTCAAACTGCTGACGAAACCGAGGGCTAGAGGTAAATGTATTTCAGGGTAATGGAATTGTTGTGAGAAGAAGAAACTGTGGAATATTTAAGTAGGGTGAGGAGGGAGAGCTAGACATTTTATCGGTGGTCCTGAACAGCTCGATTTTAAATATAGGGGAGAGTTGCCTATTTTCGACCACTTTTTTATTTCTTTCTCCTACACTACTACAGAAAGCAAAGAGAAACGGGAAAAAACATTTTATGTAGATTTTATCATGTATTTATTGTGTTGATGAATATTATGTGATTAGAATAATACCTTAAATAAACTAAACTAATGTTTTCATTGTTATACGAAAATGGGAAAGTGAGGGCATGGAATTGTAGCTAAGACAGCACACTTTACGCTAGTATCGTTTAAAATTATTCTATTTAAAAGATGTAGAAAGAAATTCACCTGAAATAGCACGAAAAATAATGGTCAGTGGAGCAGATCGGGTCCAAACGCGGCAGTAAGCCCTTTTACAAAAATATCGCCATACTGCAATTTTGTTTTACAAGTGGTTGATTGAACATTTGGATCTTAATGTAGCATGATTGTTTTTCACATTCAATAATTTTTTACGCGTCTACGCGGTTTTGAAGAGGACAACATCGAAATTCTCCAGAATTGGGATTGTTATTTAAAGCTTTGTTGTTGGCTTAATTCAACTAATTTTTTGTGGAATTATGTGTTGAGGTGCGTATTTGAAGTGTACAAAATTTCAATGTGATATCTCGGATATTTTTTAAATTATACCTTTTACTGAATATTCTCCATTTTCATTGTTTATTTCGAACGGGAAGACCGTGGAATTCAACGAAGGCGACTTATAATATTTCTTAAAATTAATTAAAATATGTTTGTTAAATAGTTTCGAAGTAACATAAATAAAGATTTTATAACTATTAAATTTTATGATTTCAAATATTCTCCAAAAATTGATTTACAAATACAGTTAAACCATCAAGTTACAGGACCAAGTTTCAATGAAGTAACTGAATGAAATGAAAAAATAAGGGATAAATATATGATTTCAGTCAGAAAATGTTTTGTGCCGCGTTTCGACGAATTGTCTCACTGTTCTCGCACGTTCCATCTCCACTGCAAATATATTTGTTTATCGAGATACACAAATTATCCAATCTAGGAGCCAATCCAATATAGGCAACTTTCCTCTATTATCCCTATTTTCCATAAAACTCTTGTCGATATTAAAATTTCACTGTTAAAACAGAAGACTGACGTTAAGGAAAATAAAATCCCTTCCCTGGAACTTCGTGTCAAGCATTGACACTCTAAAAATATGATCCTTCGTTCCATCACTTTGGAGTTGGAATAATTATGGAGGGCAATATATATCTGACAGCTGCAGCTCCAACGACAAGTTTAAAAAGGGATATGTGTACAGAAAGATTTCACACGATACACCTCCGTGCGATATTGGGGATGACACTGATGTATAGCAAGTCTAAAGCCAGATTTAATAGGCAGTTGCCAGGAACGTATGAAACACATCGAGAGCTTATCCGCGCGGTCGTTACACGCCGATAAATCGCTTGGGGAACCCTCGAACGACATCTCGGTGATAGTATATTTTCCAGGGATACAGGCTCCCTTAACAGAGATTTTTTTCGGATCAGCAGATTTTCACGAATACATCCGCCGTGCTAAACGCCCTGCAGTTTGTCGGTGGGTTTGCATGACGAATCGTGCCACGTGGAAATGATACCATCGATCGAATACGAGGCATCGGGAAAGGGGATCCGGTGTATCGGGGACGGAGGAGTTGCAACTAGAAAACCGTGAAACAATGGTGTCTCGAGTGACGAGAAGTTTTCGACTGTTTGATGGAGATTCCGATCTTAACCGATACTCTGCTCCACCAGCTGCATTATCCAAACGGAGGGGAACTCGGTCGGGCCGACAGTTTGTCAGATAAAGCCGGAAATTCGGAAATTTCGACGCCATGTCTCAACTTCTCGATTTCGCCGAGCGAAACTGCCTCTCGGAGGATCCAGGCGCTGAATATTCAGTTTCCAGTCGTGCAAAGAAAACTGAACCGAGAACGAGGATTCGTGATGGTCAGGAATAGCCGAGGCGGATGCAATTGCACGATTTTATGGGGAATGATGATTGATATTGATCGCAGTGTCAGTGCAATAGGAAATACCAAAGTGGCTGGTGAATCACTTTCCATGAATTGAAAATAAAAAATGTTGATATTAAGAGGATTGCTTGACTGCTTGAGACTGAATCGTTTATTCGTTTCAATAACTCGGTGTAATAATCAGAAACGACCGAGGGGTGGCCCAGGGAGAGGGTGGTTCTTTATGTGTATTTCACCCTCGTGGAAAAAGATTTCGAGAATCTATAAAGTTTCCGGTGTTCATGCATACAAAGCTGGAATTATAGTAAGAGGAACGGAGGATGCTAGTTAGAATTCAGCTATGTATACGCTGTTTCGTAGGAACGGTGTTCGCCAAGGGACTCTTAGAGATCACTGCACCCTCCGCCACCCTTCAACTATATAGTTTTCCTCTACCCGAATTGGTGTCCATCCCTGCTCCTTCGTAATGTTAACTTCTCCCCATTTCGTTTAACTTCCCTTCCAACAGTGAACTAAAGTGAGCCGCCGCGACTTCTATACACTACCGAGAGTTTTTAAAGCTCGCGGAGATTCCTGGCCACCGAGGAAAATCATGGGAAATATCTAAACTCTTAAGAATGTTCCTGGTATTCTAAATACGTAGATTGTTTAATAAAAAACGAGGCAACTGAATAATTTGGCACGGGAAACTTGCTCCGCGATATTCGAACCCTCCATTTTTCCAAAAATCAGAAGCCACCGTGAAACTTTATTCTTTTGGCGCAGAGGCTAACACGAGGTGAACATTTTTACATCAAAGGCTACTCAGTAAATATATATCAACTTATATCACATATTTCCCAGCCAATTATATAGTTCCTAACAGATACAAGTTTAAACGTAGAAGGGAGGTCCCTCAGCAAATATCAGGGGACACAAATTCCTCTCCACTCGCACGAGAGATGCGAAGGAATATGTACAGCGGATTAAAAGGGCCCAGAAGAAATTTTAGAGCGACTCCTCGTGTTTGCTAAAAAGCAAAAGTTCACGTCAAAACTTTCCTCACGCCCATCGAGCTTCGCCCTTTCACGTCCACCCTTCAGGCCACGAAATTTCATAATTTTCCGCTCACTGGTCATCGCAAGATTCGTGGAAGGAGAGCCCCGTTACTTGGAACCCCTTTTAACGGGATTTTTTGCTGTTCGAAAGACCCCGTCTCTGAACCACTGCCTTCTATCGATACCTACTTTGCACGGTTCACTTGCCATTCACGTAACTGCAATTGAATTCATCGTTCGGGTATTCCCTGAAACAGGCTATTCCTTGAACAGGCCAATTTGCGTTTTCGAGGTTCCCCGTCGTTGAAATCCGCTGATCGTTACGTTCGAACGGGGAGCGATTGCTTCCAGCACGTTGGGCCAGCATTATTCGCGAACTGAGGGGGGATCGAGAATAAAAATGGAGGATAATATTTCACTGAAGAACACTTCGCAAGCTCCAAGGGTTGATCTCATTTAACGTGACAGCTGCAATATTGAAACGCACTTTTCATTGGGCGCCGATCAAGAGGGAATTCCAGATCGCGTGGTCCGCCCTACCGTCGATCTAAAACGGGTTAGGGTCTTGGAGCTTTTTTATTGAAAAGCGCGTCGTAAAACGGCTCGTTGTTCGTCGCAAGGTTATTCCTACGGGAATCTAGATTACGCGGGACTTCATCAAGAACCAGTGCACCGTATAAAATGAAATGTAAGGTCGAGGATACGAGGAGAGCCTCGGGTGGTGGCGCGCTGAAAGGAGCGTGGAGAGAGGGAGCGAGGGAATCGCAGAAGGTGTTCCATGGTTCAATTTGCATAAAAAGAGGGTTGTACGCGTTTCTTGCTTATCGAGCCGAGAAGGACCAGCCATCGTCTCGCAGCTTCCTTCCGACAGAGGATGAAACAACGGCGTTTCTTTAATTTAGGGGCTGCGACAATGCGTCTTGTTTCCCCAGAGCCACCAGCTCGCGTTGTATTCAAGTTACGAAGAATGTTTCGTAAAAAATGGCCGTGGAGAGGACGTGGAGAATACTGGAAGAACTTCGGCGCGGCGATACGTTGCGAGGTGGAGCAGCACGTCCCTGATCCTCCGATGGATCTACCTTCAGGGAAATTAATTAAGACGTTCCTTCGTCCCAGAGAGGAGGGTCATTAAGGATCGCAGAAAAAGTGCGCTAAAGTTGGAGTGAATTAGATGGAAGTCCTCTCTGTTCGCTCCTGGGTTTGGAATCTTCGTGGATACTTTAGATTCTTGAACCATCGGATTCAGATTTACTGCGCTCGCTGATAAATTGGAGAACGAAATATCCGTGGCATTTTTATTTAACCTCCGTATGGATAGTTAGGTAGATATACTTCCCTTTCGCTGCACCCTTTCCTCAATCAAACTCTCCCCAAACGATATCTCTAATGACGACTAAAGAAAAGTAATCCACCTGCATAAATGTAAACGAAGATTCCTCCCACGGTAAACATTTTTCATCTGCTTTTATGAATACTAAACGTCCTTAAATTCCTCGAGTCTCTTCTTCCGCGGTGATCCTGCGCTTCCTTGGCTCCGGGATCGATAACGTAAAGCCAGTAAAATGAGCTACGAGCAGAGTTGAAATGCGTGCACTTAAGAGCTGGAAAGTTCCATCGGGATTAATGAACTTCCCTTTGATCGTTGTTTAATCTTGCCCACAGGGTGCATCATATTCGGGTCAGATCAAGAAGTTGCCGGAGTTATGAGAGCAGTTAGACGTTGCAATGCAACCGGCGTGTTTTCGTGGATCGGCAGCGACGGATGGAGCGCCAGGGGGTTAGTTAGTAATGGTAACGAGCCGGAAGTCGAGGGTACTCTATCGGTTCAACCTCAAGCCAATCCTGTCAAGGGTTTCGAAGAGTACTTCCTGAATTTGACCGTCGAGAACAACCGAAGGAATCCGTGGTTCGTTGGTAAGGGGAATGGCTTGAACACGCGAGCTTCGTTAAACTTTAGCTAGTTGCAACTTGTGAAATGGCAGCTATAGGCCCTGGCGCCAACCTATCATTAAACTAATAGCCGAGTGATCGAAAGAATCCATCCAGTCAAATATCACATCCTCCGCTAATGAATCTTCATCAGAGATAATCGACTCAGAAAATCCGCTTATTACGGGCTTGATAACTTCACTTCGCGCGAGGCTTTCGCACCCAGTGGCGCACTCAGGGTTTAATCTTGGGGGGAGCCGAGTTGAAGGGTTAAAAATTTTTTAATGCAAATACAATAAAATTCATTAGGTGATTGTAAAAATTGATTTAAAGAATAAAATACAGTTTTCTTTTCTCCTTACGAAGCCCCTTCTTTGGGAGCCCCTCTGGGTGCGCCACTGTTCGCACCCCTTTCAGTGTCGTAACATAGATGATCGTGGGCGATTTTAGAATTTTGGGAGGACCACTTCAAATGCCGCTACCCGAACGCATCCGCGACACTGTACAATCAGAAATACACCAGGTCATGCACAACCAAGGAGCGCCTGACGAAAGAGGACACTGCGTTCGAGGATCAATTACAGTTCGTTTCTGACGCAGTGATGGCGTTCGCTTATGCTTTCCGGTAATTGATTGGAAATTCAGCTTGACCAGTGGATGTTAAATATTGTGAATACTCTTCAGTAAGCGTGTCGATTACCTTCCAATTCAGGGACATGCACAGGGACCTTTGCCACGGGAAACCAGGTCTCTGCGAGACTATGAAGCCAACGAAAGGCACTCAGCTTCTGCAGTACCTCCGAAAGGTGGACTTTGAAGGTAAAATCGACGGCGAATAAACCGTGGAAGCTTCTCTAATCTGTTTTAACGCTAGCATTGCTTCGCGAGGAGACAGGAAAAGAGCTTGAATGAAGCGAAAGAAAGTGAAATTGAGTTTCCACAAATTTCTTCATTCTCCTCCGAAATGTTGAAGGTCTGAGTGGCGACAAATTCAAGTTCGACAAAAACGGAGACGGCCCAGCCAGATACAACATCATACACTTCAAGCAAACAGAGCGTGGCAAGTACGAGTGGGTCCGAGTCGGTAAATATCTCGAGGGTGAATTACGATTGAACATGTCCGGTAAGCCCTGTGGCCCTTTCTACGGTCCTCCATCTATTTCTTCTTCTTCTTCTTTTTTTCGACGTTCAAAATTGGACGCTGCCTTTGTTTGCTACCTACTAGCATATTCCTTGCAGAGATCCAATTTCAACTTGACCACCCTAAGCCGCCCGAGAGCGTGTGCTCTCTGGCCTGCGAAGTCGGCCAGGCTAAGAAGTACGTGGAGGGTGAGCGATGCTGTTGGCACTGCTTCAACTGTACTCAATATCAGGTACGTGATATCCTTCGAGCGTGATTCTTCTGTCATTCTGCTCTAAATACCATTCCCCACTGTCCGATGAGATTCATAGGAGAAGATCGACCTCTACTGCGACGAAACGCAATGCCGTTGAATTATAGAAGACGCGATAGTACTATCTCGTGTACGGCGACATGCGCCACGATTCCTCGGGCAGGAACATGCCGAAGCTTCAGAATAAATTCTTGTGAAATTCATTTTTAATAACATTCGCAACGTGACGAACGCGCGGCGCGCTTTGCCGTTCCATTCTCGTGCAGCAAGCCTGTCAACGTTGCTCCTTTGTTTTCCTATTTAAGTGCGACGTATCGAGAAAATTCCTCGTCGATGGCATCGACGTGAAACGCGCCTTTCAGCCAGCGCGGTGCTCTGCTTTTTCAAGTGTTTTCAATGAAGCTTCTCATTCGAGCGATCTTCCCCGCGGGGATCCACCATTTCTGCATAATTGACGCTTATGTTGTGCAGATTCGGCATCCCAAAGACGAGACACAGTGCATCGCCTGTCGTCAAGGTACTGTGCCAGACGAGACTCATTCTGCTTGCCGCGATATACCAGAGGAATTCCTGCGGACCGAGAGCGCCTGGGCGATAGGAGCAATGTCATTTTCTTCGACGGGGATTCTGGTAAATATTGCCATGCATTTGGGAAACGAAATTGCAATAAAAAAGCATGGAGGAGTGGTCCCAGCGCTTTGAACCTAGAGAACACTATCTCCATTTAATTCACTCGAATGCAAAGGCTACAGTCGAAACAAAATCAACTGGACAGTCCAGCTCACTATCCAAATCTCCCGCTACGACTCCCCTATACAGTATATCCTATTGGGAAACCTAGAGGAGGCGTGGCTTAGATTTCAGCGCTGTGGTGGTCAGTTGGCAAACTATTGAAAGTAGGCCCGGATCCCAATAAACATTCCGAATAAGTACTCAGCAGTAATAGCTTTTAACAAACTAAAGTTCTCTTAATTAAAAAAAAAATTTCTATTAAGGAAATTTGTAAATTCGGGTGTGCTACACCTCAGAGCAAAAATTTTATTGGTGGTGAAAATATAATTAATAGTGGTCACCTGTTGAATTGTGGAAAAGTGAATGAAGAAGATAACAATGATGTTGTCCAAATTATTGCATTTTGTCTATAAACTGCAAATTTAAGAGATGATCCTCATGAGGGAGGCATATACCGAAATATGCGAAAAAAAAAAAAAAAATTTTCTCTTATTTTCAGTGTTTGATATGTCATGAATATTTCCTGAAAGAAAAAATATCAAAGATATAGACTCAAATTTAGGACCGAAATTCGCAAAAATATCGAAAATATAGAGTTTACATCTTCGATATTTTTGCGAATTTCGGTCCCAAACTTTCAGGAAACATTCAAGACATATCAAACACTGGAAATAAGTAAAAAAAATGTTATCTTTTTCGCATATTTCGGTATATGCCTCCCTCTTAAATGTTTAAAAAAATAGTCCTCGAAAATGAAAATTTCATTTTTTATGTTCGTCTTCATAAATAAAAAGTGTTTCAGAAGCATTTGAACTTTAAAAATTTGAGGAAAAAAGAATTATTTTTTAGTTTTTCGGACTTTTTTCGAAAACCGTTTGTCGCACGAGAAAAATTAATACAACATAAAAGATGCTCCTTGTCCGAATCTACAACTTTTGTTTGATATATTTTTCTATTTAATCAATAACTCGGAGGATATTATACAACTGCGACTTTGCGAGCTGTTTGAATAATTATATGAAATGTTCAAGGGCCCCTAGGCCCCCTTTCCCGTTATCCGATCGAGCTCAATCATTACACGGATTTTTTTTTTAATTATTTGGAACTATTCTGGAGGGTGCCCCGAAGAAAATTCAAAAGTTGAAAATAAGAGCCACCCTAATGTACACTGATAATCATATGTACTTCGACGGATTTCGGCCTACTCACAGTAGTTCACTTTTCTGTCACTAGTTGGCGTATCGAAATTTAGGTTTCCCAATTTCTTAGAATCCTTCGATCGAAAGTGAGAGAACCTTAGAGCATATATACATGGAGGTCTCGTTGAGAGCTCGAAACTGTCGCCAACATCATGCGAGAGAGAAAGAGATACTTTCTCGATGGTGCGAGCGAGAGAGGTAGAACGGGGAATCACAATCGCTCGCAATGCGCATGCGCCGGTGTATAACTCTCACTCGCACCAGCTCGCACATGTCTTTCTCTCTCGCATGATGTTAGTCGCCAATGGCTCGACAGAAGGCATAAGACAATGAGACCTCCAGTAGTATGTGCTCTAAGGAGAGAACGAAAGAGTCGACGGCAACTTCGCGTCAACTGTTTCGTTCCCTCTCGCTCGCTCTTCGGTTTTCTCACTCGCGGCATCGGCCGCACGGAATAGTGTCCCGCCCGCCGCCAGCCCCGTTCGTCGGGTTTAATACGAATGTTTACTGTATATATCTACAGATTTACATGCAGAGACGATAAATGGAATAATAAGGCTACCCCCAAATGGCCCCTTGATTTTGTTCCTACTATAGCTATGCTATCGATCCGAATTTCTTACTATTCAATACTCCTAATGGTCTATTTCTTCCTCTGAATATCGACACTCAAGCCACCTATTTTCAGGATACTTCACCCCCCCCCCTCCATGCTAAATTCATTTCCCTCCTGCTGTAACGCTCCAAGTGAGACTGCCGACTCTGATAAATTATTGGCACCTCTATTACGGACATAGTTATCCATCTCTTTTACCTGGCGGCATGTTTCTTTGTATCTACTTAATCAACCCTTAAATCCAATCTACCGCTGTAACGGAGCGTTGAGTTTAAATAGGCGCGCGATGCATTTTAATGCGTGGAATATGTTAAATGCGAGCAGATAACAATGTGCGTCTGCGGGGTGTTCCTGAAGCACAACGACACACCGGTGGTTCGTGCGTCTGGCCGCGAGCTCTCCTACGTCCTGCTGTCCGGGATACTGCTCTGTTATCTCGTTACGTTCGCCCTGGTGCTGAGACCCACGGACATCGTTTGCGGCATCCAAAGGTAAGAGGTTAAAGGTATGCAACGCGCACCGCGTGCCCCGATTTTTCTCTGCCAAGAGTTAGCCGCTGCCGGGGCAGTCCGGGGAATCCAATTTTCCGCCGCGGAAACGAGTCGCCCCGGCGCGGGGATATTAACTCGGAATGCAATACATGATCGATCGGGGTAAAGCTGATAAAGTCGTCCGGCGAAATTTCATCGGGAAGTGAATTACGAGGGATTCAATTACGGGGAATCAGAAGAAGAATATAAAGCGAACTGGCGAATCCATTAGGAGCGAAGTTGCACCTGCTCCCCCAATCTCTTAAACGTCGCTCTCTACATCAACGTCTGTTGTGCGCCGGCTGGATAAAAACCGAACGAGATACAATTCCTTCGGAGCAAGTTAATCGATAATGCGAAGTAAAGTTTCTTGCCGCGAGGCTATATTTTCGTCGGGAAGAAGCGTAGGAGTGATCGTGCCTCGGGTTCGCTCTATTTACTGTACGCTTGTAGCAAATTTTTTTTTGGTCATTTTCATTTTTTTGGGGACAAATAGTCGCGCTTTTCCAGCTCGTAGCAAATGTGTGGTCGGGGCGTGTGTAAAGAGAGAGTCTCACGACGTTTCACAGATTCGCGGCTGGATTCTGTTTCACCGTTGTCTATGCCGCGCTTTTAACGAAGACAAATCGGATATCGAGGATCTTCAACGCCAGCACACACAGCGCCAAGAGGCCATCCTTCATATCCCCGCGATCGCAGCTGATCATTTGTTCCGGCCTGGTGTTCGTGCAAATATTAATTAATGGCGTCTGGATGATAATCGACCCGGCCAGGGCGATGCATCACTATCCGACAAGGGAGGACAATTTACTCGTTTGTAACAGTTACATCGACGCCAGCTACATGATCGCGTTCGCCTATCCCATTATGTTGATCGTCGTTTGCACCGTTTACGCGGTGCTCACCAGGAAAATCCCGGAAGCTTTCAACGAGAGCAAACATATCGGTGAGTGTTTCCACAACTGTTTCAAATCCCCGTTCTTTTATGCGGAAGTTGGGTGTTTCGCTTGAAATTGTGGTTTGTAGTGTCAAATTTGACTATGTGGGATGATAAAAGAGGTCCTAACGTTCCGTGCATGGGAAATGATAATACAGTCGAACGTCGATAACTCGAATCTCAAGGGAAGGGAAAAATCTTCGAATTATAGAGGCTTCGGCTTACCGAGTTATCGCGTAAGAGAGGTTCAACAAACGAAAATTCGGCTTATAGAGGATTTGTACACACGACTGTTAATATTTCGACTTGTGAACGTGTAAAGCAAGACAGATTCAAGTTTTAAAGGTCAATTGTTTATTGTATACCTATAATCAAATATACCTACAACTCATATATACCTACATATATAAAAATAATTATAAGACACATTTTATGCTCGAAATATTACGCTTTATTACCTATTAAAAAAAAATTGTGATTTTGCTTTGTGCTAGTCTTCTAGTGTATTGTAAATCAATAGCATTTTTAATCGTGAATAATGCAGAGAAAACATTTTCCTCAATGTTTTCAGATCTTTCTACGCGTAATACATATGTAAAAGTAAACTTCGACTTGTAGAGGTGAAATACACAATTTAACATGCAAAATATAGTTCGACTTAAGTTTTATTTCGAGTTAAAGAGGTGTTTACAGCGGAGCGGAACGGATTGAAGAAAATTTTCGTCTTATAGAGGTTTTCGAGTTATCGAGGTTCGGCTATACTTGCTCTCAAGAATAAATTTATCAGTAGTTCAGAATTTCCATGTGTTCCAAACGTTGATCTGTAAAATATTCGAGGTTCGAGTTCCAAATGTATACGCTAATGTAGGAATAGGTTTTGTAATTCCTATGTGTTTCGGGGAGTCACGGAAAATCAGAGACCGGAGTGTCCCGAAGTGTCCCAAAGTGTCCTGTGTCCCAAGTGTCCCAAGAGGTGTTCCACACTAGTAATTCTGAATGCAATTTTGAGAATTTGATCACAACAGTTTCTAAAGTCCAGTTAGTTATTTTCCAAGAAACTGATTCTAGTCCAAAACTTATTCTCGCTTAGTCAAAGAGGACTAAATCAATATCTAGACCTTATGCAAGTAACCCGTATAATGAATAGTGAATGGCAATCTGGTGGAGTGAATTGGATCGTATGAGATTCCGAATTTTCCCTTTAGGTTTCACGATGTACACCACGTGCGTCATATGGTTAGCCTTCGTGCCGTTATATTTCGGCACGGGAAACAATGTGGCATTAAGAATCACCTCGATGTCGGTGACCATAAGCCTTTCTGCGTCTGTGACTATAGCGTGTCTCTTCAGTCCAAAGGTAATTCACTGAACCGACACATGCCAAAAAATGGTCTTTTTTCAATCGTCCTTTCTTTCTTTGCAACAGCTGTACATCATTTTAATTCGACCTGAGAGGAACGTCCGTCAAAGCATGATGCCGGCTAGATACAGTACCACGAAAAGCTCAGCAGTCACGGCGACGAATGCCTCTAGTATGATAGCGCCGATAACGCTGACAGCCGCTACGTGTGACCAGAATAAAACTGTTAAGAAACACATTATCACCACCATCGATTGTTCCACGCAAAGTGAATGTAAGTGACCGCCTATTAATCTTTCACGTCGTTTATTTACACACGACGCATTGCTCAACCCTTAAGAGGGGATTCTCGTGTAACAGCCCCCGAAATATATGATTTTTTTTTTAAAATTATTGTTAATTTTGCATTAAACTCTTTTGGGATATAAGGAGGCATTTTGAAACTTGTAGAATTTTTATTTATTTCGATCCTTTTTATTATTTATTAATTGTTGTGGAATCGTGATAACCTCTTCGACCTGTCACAGTCATCTCATTGCAAAAAGAAGAAATTTTTCTTATAGAAAAATAATTTTCGCTGGGACTGGACCTAAAATTTTAATTTTTAAAGAATAATATGAAAAATTTGTCTAAGAAAAAACTTACTTTTTCTTTCAAGCGCTATAACTCTTTCAATTTTTCATTTTTTTTTTCTTCAAAGCGGACCAATCCCAGCGTAAACTATCTAACTTTAAGAAACTTCTATTTTTTTGCAATCAGATGACTGTGGTGGGGGCCACACATCCCGCCAACAGGGGTTACATAGTTGAAGAGGTGGACAAGATTACACAATAATTAATAAATAATAAGAAGGATCCACATAAAAAAAATATTTACTGCGAGTTTAAAGATGCCTCCTTATATCCCAAAAGAGTTTAATTCAATATGACCAACAGTTTTTTCAAAAAGAAATCTTAAATATCAGTTACTTTTAGGGCTTTTAGACGAGAATCCCCCCTTAACAATGAACCCTTTGCAGTAACTCCGTTTCTGAAGAACAGTTTAACGACTCACGATTTTTGCATAAATATCACTGGTTTTTCCAGAACCCCATTCCTGTACCATTAAGTATCTCTGTTATTTAACTTATCCCGAGATTCCGTTTCCAAGAAGTTATGTACAGGGATTTTTAATTAAGCGCCCCAAACAAAAACTGGCTGCTTTCTTGTTCCTCGCCTCCACACAGAAGCGCCGTGGGCGAACATCTGCGCGCAACAGTTTCTCCAAGAAACTGACGTTGCGAGAAAGAATTCTACACCACAAGATGCACTGTGCACTAGAGCTGTTCGAGTACTCGGAACAAGCGAGCCGGGATATACTCGGTTCGAATAACCGAACCGAGCCGAGCGCTCGAAAGAACCGAGCGGCTCGAATGACGCGAGCGGCTCGATTAAAGCGAGCGGTAGAAACTATCTGGTGGCATTTCTAAAACATGTGGCATCTCAAATTTTGACAACTTACCTTATTTGACACTCGTCAGGTTATAACCTGACTGTAAGCTGTCAAAATTTGGAGCAGATTGCATAGTGAAGGTAGCGATTGACAAACGAAACATGTGAATGACAATCGAGCCACCCGATTGTTTCCAGCCGCACGCTTTAATCGAGCCACTCGCTTTAATCGAGCCGCCCGCTTCATTCGAGCACTCGGCTCGGCTCGGAAACCGAGTCCCGGCTCGACTCGAATTTCGAGCTACTCGGATATTCAACTACTCGAACAGCTCTACTGCACACGCGTAATATCCCAGCGATACGAAGAGCATCGAGCACGCTTACGATTTCTCCGATCACTTACAGAATATTGCTTCTTTCAATCTGTTCTAGACTTCGAGTTGGAAGTGAAGGATCAGAAAAATGGGAAACCGCAGCCCGCGGTGGTCTCGCGATCGACTCAGACCTCGGCCAACAGCGACAAGGACTCGGTCGTGGCGAACAAAGATTCAAAGGAGACCAGCACGACAACGAAACAATTAAATAACAACGCGAGGATAGGCAACGGGCCAGTGAATCAAACCGACGTCCCGTTATAGCAGGAAACTTCCATAGACTCTGCTATTCTCTCCGCGAATCTGAAGCCGATTTCGAAGAAACCTGTGGTAGTTTAAACTTTCGGTATTTTGTAAATACCACCGAGCATACATCGACGAGAGAAATGATTGTGTAAATTGTGCTGTCGTGTGTCGTAAATTGTCATATACTTAGAAGAACTCGTCTCGTGTATACGGATACGAAGTCTACGCAAACAATTTGACGATTAAATTATTGGACGAAGTAATAAGAAGCATTATATTATAAATTGGACGTTCGCAGTAGTTGAGAAGATACATACACGAGACCATAACGGCGCTAGGTACGCAAAACCGCACTGTAATGTGAAGCTGATGCATAATCACTGATTGTAATTAACTGTTAAGTCGCGTAATTAACAATTGCTCTGGTTTCCTCTGTGATCATAGCATAATGCATTTAACAATCACGATAAACTGCGCAAATCTCTTTTGTACATACACCACGCCATTTTCACCGTGCACATTAACCGACGAGTCACTCATACGTTAACAGAATTAATTGTAAATATCAACGACGAGCGAGGTAAATCATCGTTCCGCGAGAACCTGAGAGCCTCTAGCTGTCAGATCGTTGCCAAATACAAATGATTGCGTGAAAAATCGGGCTATCCCCTACCAATACCCTGTAATTTTTGTAAAAAGGAAACGATAGATGCTCGATGCACGAGAATGTCGCCTGCGGGATCTTCTGTGTATATAAATCTTCCTCTGTAAATATACGATAGGCCTACGCTACTTAAAACAAGAATTACACATTTGAAACTATTAAGGATATACTTACAATCGTCGAGATGCGACTATACCAACGTAGACTCGTAGGGATCTTCTTCTTTTCCAATCTTCTCTGCAGGCTATAGGAATTGCTACACATAGAATTGAAAAAATAAACGCAGTGTTTGCGCGTTCGAATATTTTCTCTTAGGATCTAGATACTCTAATTTAAACGTAACGTTGAAGACCGAGCGAGGCAATTCTTCCGCGAGATCTGATGTATATACAGACGTTTTAAAGAATTGTAAATTTCTCTCGCGTAGTCGCGACTAAGTCTAAACCTGCGACAAACATATCCACTTTACCCGTATGTAGAAATTCTGTTTCTATAGTGTTAGACACGCAGAGATAAATATCGAATGTTGTGACTGTTACGAACGCTTCGTTGTTAACTGACGATTTTGGAGACTGTTCGATTAAGTTTATCAGAATACGAATGTTAATTCCTCGCGAGGAAGTAGATCGAGAATGCAGAGCGAAGATTTGTCTTCTGCGAGCCTTTGCACTCGACGAAATCGATTTCGAATGTGAATGGTGCCTGCTAATCTTTCCAAATTTGTTCCCCGGAAAAATGAAAGCTGGCGTAAAGTATAAAATCCTGTTTGTGATAAGTTGAACTTGTTTCGAATTTTTATAGAATCGAGAGAGATGCTTCCTGCCGAACTTTGGGTACAAATGAGCCCAGTACCCACTGTTCGGCTCTCAAAGGTCTTACGTTTCTTCAAAACTTCGTACAGTTACATTCTACGAAACTCTAAGAAATACTCTAGACTTGACCAGCAATAATTTCGTTTGGGAGCGATGTTCGGCCAAGTGTGACAACGCGACAGTTTTCGAACGGTGTTTTAAATCAAGATGTGTACATATACCGGACGTTCAACTGTACATATAAGTACGTGGATATATACACTGCGAGGCATGAGAATGTTTAGTTGATACGGAACCAATCTAGACGTAACCTTCAATGCGAGTTGGAGAAAGGTAGTTGCGGTGCGAGCAGCGCGGCGAAAATTCCAAATTTCGATGCAGCGACAATGCGAGGAAGGCTGGACACGATCAAACTGTTACGATCTAAGGATATTTTAAATACGTACGAACACTAATGTAGGGACACGAGTTTAAGTGGTATCACGATGTATCTGTTAAAGTGAGCAAGGGGCAAAAAAAAAAGTAAGAATAAAAACAATTACGAAAACTACTCGACGGTTATCGTTATTCCCTCTCGCTTCTGCGCGTGAACGAGGAAAGAGGAGGACCACCTTGCTTCGCACGTCTCTTTTATTCACTTGGAAGCTGCGCCGAGGCGCACCTCGTGCTTACAATAAGTATGTGATGGTTTCGGGATGCGTTTTATTTTCTCAAAAAGTACAAAATTTACAGGTGAGACGGTGCGCTGCGTTTCGTCAGTAACTGTAGACAGACAGACAGACAGAGACAGAGACAGAATCCGATCGAGTTGGTGACATGCCACACGAAGTTTCACCTAAGAGGAACATCTCAATTTGGCTCATCGCTCAGTTCGTGGTGCTTTACCGGATTAGTGGATCCTGAAAACCCCGATTAGGCGTATCATTTGTGACTTGTACCTGCACATACATTGTTAGAACAGACAAGAGACAGGCGCGAATTAAATGCTACCGTGGATCCCAGTCGCGCGGTATAAACCTTCAAGTGAGCAAGGCTCCCGACAGCGGTTGCCTTGGAAAAACGAAAGCGAGACTTTCACAGAAAAAGTTTACTACGGATGGCAATGAAAGCAGAGTCTCGATAGGTGCTATGTACATCTAAGAGTTACTATAGTGGTCCTATACTAATGAACGTGTCTATGTAGGGGGGGGGGAACTATAAGCCTGGTTTGCTCTAAGCGTTCTGGCGAGCCGCTTCACAGATCAAGTAAAGGAGAGGCGTTAAAGGGTGCAGAAGAATAGAAAAGCCTCGCTAAAATAAATTATCTTTTTATTCCATTAGCAATTACAACGCTTTCAAGTTCGACTGACATTCTTGTTCACTAAGCAACTTCGTCATTCGTATACTGTGTTACATTCTCCTAAACATACAGCCCTCCTTCGTAACAATGGTCGATCCGACTAGTTACGCTCTCTCTCTTTTCGTTACTCCACTTCACGAACTACATCATCTTTAGAAAAAGAGAATAGTACAAAATCAACACGGATTGTAGAAAATATCGAGACTGCTCGAGAGACGCGTGCAACCAACTCATCGCACTGGATGTTATTACCGTCATTCGAGATAACGACACGGGTGCAATGATAAATATGCAATTTCATTGCAAACAGCTATCAAGGCCTGACTATAAAACCGGCGAAACCCTGCGCCCGTCGTTTACGCTATGTGGAACGAAGTAGAAAATCTTTGGTCTGACTAAAAGGCTCCTCGACACGCGTCACGTAACAAAATTTGGAAGCTTGTCTACGAAAGTTTTTCTCCTCCATACGAACACCGTTCATCGTTACTAAACTCTCGATGTGATGACGATCACAATGCGTTCCGCCATTCCCGTAACACCTAGCTAATTTATACCACTGACAATAAATAAATAACCGACATTTCCTTTGGAAGCTTCGTAAGCTCAGCTAGGCTCAAGGTGCAGTGTGACATAAGAAATCTACTTCATGCTCCTAGATTCGTACACCGTTTAACAACAACGAATGGTAACTCTAATATAAATTCTCTAAACGAAAATATACCTTCCCCCTATAAGTCGTAATTATAAAACGTTAAATCTGCTTGTAACACTACCGACTCGAAACGTAAGGCCGGGTATAAAAATGCGTTTCATAGATTCCTTTTGATCTGTCTAAAAATCGAAGCTATCGTAAAAATTCTCATGCATTCATTAGCTTCGGTTGTATATTATACACGGTGTGTCTAATAAATTCGTTTATATATTACCCTCTCTCACTTTCCTTCCTCTCACCCTACCACGCAACACAAGCTATATATTATTTCGAAAACTTCAATTTAATATAACAAAACTCTCCTATAAATATTATTATTAAACAAATAGTGACTTATTCCGCAGTTCTGTAACTGTATTTACAAGGTCGTTCTCTTTTCAGAGTAAAAAGATTCAATCCCTTTAGAATGTGTATGCCAGAACGTGGCGATAAATTTCCCTTCGCTCGTTATAGCACTCCTTGCTCGTGTTAGCCATCGTTTCTCATAGTTTACAGTAAGTTAGGATTGCGAGAATTTGGAAAATTGGCAAATGTGCGGACTGTGAGTAACGTACTACAATCCTGTCATCAATGGGATACATTTCACATCATAAAAGATTACTGAATTTATGTCTTCCAGAACTTACCACTGCCTTTAATACCTTTGACTTTTTGCTGCTTTTTCTTCGGATCTGGCGGAACTGACAAAGCTTCTCTACCAGACTCGGTCCCTCCAGCTCCGGAACTACCGCCCGCCATGTCAGCCTCCTGCACGCCGCCCCCTCCAGCTTGCGCGGCGAGTGTCTTTTTTATATGCGCGCTCTGAAGACAACATCGAAGATGCATAGCATGAAATTCTCTCAGGATTTGTTACGTTCGCGTTGCCACGAGGAACTTACATCTCTCTGTATCCTTTCCTTGTGATAAGTGGCTTTCTGTTTGGCGACATTGGCCCTCGTAACTTGTATCTCTATGCAAGCCAGCACGGTATCGCAAGCCTGACCCCAGGCAGCTAACGTTTCAGCTACCACGCCGGTGTCATTCGGTCTGACGTCTCTCCCTAAGCCGGCGTAATCTACCTCTAACTGTGAATTCTTTTGATCCAGCTTGCCGTGTATTATGTCCGCATAAATAGCTTCGATTATTAAATCCTCTAAGTCTCTAACATTCTTTATATCTAATTCCTCCAACAGCACGGAATATGGTATACACCTGGACTTTGTCGCTAGCGTTACTATCGTTAAATGCTGCAGCTTTTTCCTCTGCGTGGGGGTCAACTCCAGGACCTTGTCTTTATTCTCCAAGTACTCTTTGTACGTGCCGTAAGCGAACAGATTCAAGGTATTCCAATACTGAACATAAGGCCCACTTTCTAGCTCTTTGATATTGGGCATATCTAACAACTCCCCGAACACATGAACGCCTGGTGTTTCTACTGCTTGCCTTATAAGCTCCAGCGCGGCTGCCCCTTTAGCGGTTTTAGCCAGCAGCACAAACTGTTCTAAAGGGTTATTAGCCGACTTTTCAGTGGTAGTCCCACCAGTCATTTTGACCCTATCGAACAAACATCAACTAACAACAAGAATCTCCCTGTTTATTCCAAGAATAAGCAAACGTATATTGGCAACTCAAAGGAATCTGCGGTGAAAATAAAATATTGAGGCACAAGTAATACACTTCACTGTAATGTACAGGGTGTCCCATAACGACTGTTACAGTCGAAAAATCAATGATCGCACGGTCCTCCGAAAACGAGAGTCCGCTCGAACGAACGTTCGCTCTACAATTCCAATTCACTCTTTACGCGTGCAATCATCCACTTCTTGCCTGCAACGTCAGTTACGGGACACACTGTATTTAGAAATAAACCTGACGATCGTAAGAAAGGTTAGAAAGTGACTATTTATCCAGCGTGCGTTTCTCAGATCAACGTGTATCAAAGACGACGGACAACTATCTCGCAATCAATGAAAGCAATTCGATGCACAGATTTAGTTACATAATTACAACTTACTTCGCTCGGTGTTTACAAATACCAAATAATTTTTTCCACTGAACGTGCCTTCGAATGCGAGCAAGCATGCAAATACAATGGGCGCAAGTTCTACCACGAGAGTGGAGCGGAACTTTCCCGACGGAACGAATCACGGGTTCGCGTGGAAGGCGAGCGTAACAAGAGGGACCGATGAAACATCGCACGAAAGCGACTTTAAGGGAATGCCTGGATCGCGGCGTATTTAGAGGGAATCAATAACTTCTCTGTGAAGTTCATGCACGGCCGAATGTGTCGGGAGTGTTGCTGGCACTGGAGGCAGGCGGAGGCGACAGAGCAGAAACGAGAACAACTTCACTGCAATTGCATCCGTTTGACAGAAGGGAGGGGAATGCGTGTTGTTCTCCGCGAATGCGAACGGTTTATGTTAATGGTCCTTCCAAATGATCGTGCCGTTTGATGGGAAATAGTGAGCGGAGAAATTTCAAGACTGCAGTTCGTCGGCCGATACTGCGCTTGAAAATCCCGAGCAACGGATAGTACAAAATGAAGCCTTTAATCGAGTTCGAGGAATGTTTGCGGGACACGCCAATGTTTCGGTGAGGAGTTGGTTAAACGTGCGAATTTAATAACACTTTGTTTTAGCCTGCCCCTGCTGTTCCGTCGCGTGATTCACGGCGCAACGCCTGTGACTAAATAGGCTGCGTTCCTCGCACCGTGTTCATTACCATCGATTGCGAGTCAGCCGTCAGAGAAACTTATTAAATGCCCACCTGTCTTTTTTTCTTATAGATCCTGCATCGAGGAAGTGGAGGCAAACGTCGATCTACTCGAGCAAAAGTTAGACAAGGTACTGTACTACGAACACGCTGCAAGTGTTATACAATGTACAGTCATTCCCTAGAAAATTAGTACACGCAAGATGATGCGGCTAGAAATATACGTCGTCACGTGTTTGTAGTTTCTTAAGTTCTCTGTACTGCGGACGAATTATATGAGAGTTCTTTGCAGGTGTTAAAGAACTGTAGCCAAATGATCGACACGGGAAAACTTTTTATAGGACAGCAAAGGTATGTTGGACTACAGTTAATAGATTAGGTTTAAGTTTGTTGAAAAGTAGAATGTATTGTCAGTGGTTGTTATTGAAAGGATGTTAACTGAAATGAATCGTGCCTCGCGGTAAAGAGGAGAAGAGTTCAAGTAGAGGGGAATCAGGAAGTATGTATGAATTACAGCAGTGTTAGGGATGACTCATACTTGTGGCACCCAGTTTAACACAGTGAAGAATGTTACACTTGAAACTTGTCACACAGAGATCTTTTTATCAGCCTCTCATATTGCCATTGAATAAAGGCTATTTTTAGAAAATAACCCACCATTCTTTCCACTCGTTATATTCTCCGAGCTGTTTAATAAATTATCCGGCAAATACATAGAACATTACTCGATTTGCAAACATGTCTGTGACACTTAGAGAGATTTAAGAATTATACTGTTCCCGTAGCCAATTTGCCAATAGCCTGTGGGAGCTATCTCTGTACTTTAATGATGATTCAGAGATAATGGCATTCCTGAACAAATTGATTCATGCCCTACAAGAAATGAACAAGTTTCATACTATTTTATTGGATCAAGCATCTAGAACCGTAATCAAAGATCTGAATTCATTCGTCAAAAGGTAAGTCGTGTAACGATGCATGTAATTCTGCCGCATATTTCGCCATCCAGAGATTCAGGTGTATGTAATATTCCTAATATTCTAACAGCGACATCAAGAAGGTAAAAGAATCTCGACATTACTTCGAAAAAATCTCTGCCGATTTAGATATAGCACTGAACAGAAATTCGCAAGTTATAAAGTCCAGACCCGCGGAGTACGAAGAGACTTCCAACATTCTATCAGCCACTCGATCGTGTTTTCGGCACACCGCTCTGGACTATATTCATTCATTGACAATGATACAGGCACGCAAGCGGCACGAGATATTGGGCACGCTGCTCAGTTACATGCACGCGTGCATTACGTATTATCATCAAGGTACCGATCTTGCGCAAGATCTCGACCCGTTTTTAAAAGATCTCGGCGAGAATCTGATTAAAATGAGAGCTGACTCTGTTAAGCTCGAGAAGGAAATGGAGAATCGGCACATTTACGTTACGAACAGGGACCTGATACCTTCCCCGGTGCCCGGCAATCCTAGAATGGAGGGCTACCTCTTTAAACGAACTAGCAACGCGTTTAAAACATGGAACAGGAGGTGGTTCTGTTTAAGAGACCATCAGTTAGTGTATCGAAAAAGAACTGGCGACAACGATTTCACGATCATGGAGGAAGATCTTCGCCTTTGTACTGTGAAGCCAGTGGTTGACTGTGATAGAAGAAATTGTTTCGAAGTATTAAGTCCTACGAAGTGAGTGACTAATAATACGTGTACGGTATGGTAGTATGCAGTTCGATACACGTGTTGCTTAATTTACAGGAGTCACATATTGCAAGCTGATAGCGAGGAAGCGTATTTAGCATGGGTAACTGCCATGCAACAAGCAATTGGTGCTGCTATTCAAAGAGGCATGGGTGCTGGTACGATCGTTAGTATACGAGAATCGCAGTCGCAGAATAGTAGAGGGTCAAGTAGACAATCAAAGCCTAAATCAAGGTACAAGAAAGCACTTCTCTTGCGTTGCATTATGTAAGAATCAGATGGAGCATGGGTAATAAATGTTTGTACTTTCTTTCCTTCGCTGTAGGGTCTGGGAACAGATCCTAAAGATCCCTGGCAACGATACGTGCTGTGATTGCGGCGGTGCTAATCCAAGGTGGGCTAGTATCAACCTCGGAATTACACTTTGTATAGGTGCGTCGCCTTCTCGTACTTCTCTAAGCCAAGTAGTTTTACGAGCTTCTAAAATTTCTCTTCTGTTTAGAGTGCTCTGGTGTGCACAGAAGTCTAGGTGTTCACTATAGCAAAGTTCGATCTCTTACACTAGACGATTGGGAGCCAGAGATACTAAAGGTAATGGCAGAGCTTGGGAACACTGTAGTGAATAATGTTTACGAGGCTCTGCCAATTCCTCCCGACGTTGTTAGAGCTACGCCGAAATGCAATGGGTACGTAAAACTATATACCAAAGTAGATAGCATCACAGAACACTCAATTAAACATTTCGACAGTAACATACGGGAAGCTTGGATAAGAGCAAAGTACGTAGATCGTAAATTCGTGAAACCTTTGACTAACATGATTTCATCTGGGCAACATACGAGCCGCGACAAAATGCACTTCCGCAAATGGAGCGTGCGCAAGTTACGCCGTAGGCCGCGGAGCTGCGACAAAATTGATAGCGACAATCGTAACAAAACAACGACATTATCATCGGTGAAGGAAGGCCACCATTCAACGAGCTCGGATGACAGTAAGCACACGTCGATCGAGAGCTTAATTTCCGTGGACAAAGCGAAGAAGACCGAGAGGAGTTCCTTAAGCTCCGACGATAGCGCGAATCTAGATCTGAAGAACGATTCCACGTTGTACGGGAAGATACTAGCGCGTCCGCGCAGCGATTTGAACGAGAGTAGCCGTAATTCCATCGCCGTCGACGCTAATGCAGAGCCGAACGTCGACAACGAACCTAAGCTTCATATTCCTGAAATGAAAGACAATACGATTTCCGCGAGCGACTCGGAGAACAATTTATCACTGAAAAGTGAAGTGTCCTTGAGCACGGAGATCTCTGACGCGAAAGAGGCTATGGAGAATAAAGATTTCGGAACGGAGAAGCAGTGTGCAGAGAAAGTAGAATCCGACGTGCTGATGTTCGGATGTGATTTACCAAAGCCAACGATCGATAATAGCTTAGAGTTAAGTTCGGATCAAGACTCGACTGCGGGCGAGGACGAGGAGTTCACAGACGAAGAGGACATCGAGAATCTGCATCCCGAGATGCTTCTTTACAAAGCTGCCGCGGCGCACAATCTCCCAGTGATGTGTGCAGCCTTGGCAGCTGGCGCTGACAAGTTATGGTTGAATGTGAATGACAGAGGTCGTAATGCTATACACCAAGCGATCATAAGCGTGAGTATGAAAGAACGAAGCTTCCTGCTGCGCGGTGTCTTTGATATTCGTTTTTGCTTTCATTCGAACGCAGGGTTCTGTGATGTCCTGCGAATATCTGATTCTGAACGGAGCGCGTATCAATTGCCAAGATGCTGGTGGAAAGACACCGTTATATTTGGCCACAGAATTAGGTATGAGTCCCTTCTTTTCATAAGATCCCTTTCTCGCGGAAATGTGCTGGGAACTTTCCTCATTCAAATTTCAGGCCATACTGCCCAGGTGTGCTTGCTTCTGAAGCATCGCGCTGACCAGCACATCAAGGATGAAAGTGGAGTGAAGCCTTTGTCGATAGCTGTTAAAGAAGCTAACGCAGATATCGTTACTTTGTGAGTATCGGACTCACCGTCCTCTCGTTGAATTCGTCGGGCATATTGAATTAATATTTATTTCAGATTACGACTTGGCCTTCTGAACGAGGAAATGAAAGATTCAGAAATTGGGATCAGCGGCGACGAAACTTTCAACGACGTTGTCCGCGATTTTAGCCAGTTGGCTTGCTCTCACCCAGAACGACTGCAGCGGCGAAATGAAGGCAACAACTCGTCCCAACCGCCTGAATGAGTTCTAAGGATGTGGGGGGCTTATTTGCGGAATGTGAAGAGTATGATACTAGGTAAAGAGAAGAAGAAGAAGAAGAAGAAGAGGAGTACATCGAAAATGTCGTCTTTCAGTTCCTTGCAGGGTAATGCAGTTGATTACGATTAACGAGGTAAGTATAAGAAACCTATCGTACGATAATTGAGGCAAGGGCAAAGGAATGCTAAGGATATTACGTCTCTCTATACACCTTGATCTCCGTGTGACAGAAGTTATTTAAATTTTGCTATCTCTTTGTATTCGTATTTTAACGAACCGCGGGACTTCCATATTTTTTGCAAAAGAATAAGACAGAACCAAGTGATTATATTTTGCTTACGCATGAAATTATGCTATCCAGTGATAAGATATTAGGATGCCAAGTGTCTTTTGTATACCCTCCTTCCTACTTTCCCCGTTAACTTTACAGGAAAGGCAATGAAAGTAACTTAATTAATTTTTCACGCATTGCTTCTTTCGATCATTTGAACGCGTGCATACATATTCTGTAGAAGATCCTGTAAGTTGCATAGCTGCATAGCTCGCGATTTATATGACACGAACACGATTCGAAGTTTGGAAACCTCTGCACATATGTATGAAAAGAAGTGTAAATTATTATTAGTAGATATTTGTATATCGTTTATGTGATACAAGAAACGTGACAAAATAGTTCTAACTCTGTTATATGAAAAGTTTTACCATTAGCCGACACGTTTTCAACACAGTATGCCCTATAGCGCGGTGTCTTTGGAACAACAATTTTATACGTGTATCTGTTTTTATATACTTAATATTACCAGTAGTGTATATACAACTGGCACTAAAGTAATTGATTCTTGTTTTTTTTTCTCAATTACTCGTAGTAACCCGATGCTATGTAATTAGTATCGACTTAATTCAACTATGACACTATCGATACATAGAATTATGTAGTTTGTCTAGAGATTACATTTATAAATAGCTGTAAACTACATTCGTTGAATTACCAAAATAGACTAAAATGAAACCCGTATAATTACCGATTAGTATAGCTCGCATACCGAATTTGTTGCCAAAAATGAATTGCTTGTACATAACACTCGTAGATCTGATAACTATTCGACGTTATTCCTGAGCAAATACATTATTTCCGACGACTCTTTAGAATTAATAAAGCGAGGGCATAATTTCACGAAATATATAGATGTTTATGCCAGATTGGTACTTCTTGCTGCGTTCTGCGCGATTAAGGATAAATAATCGAGCTTTCTTTTCGTTACCTGTACAACGAATAAGTTATACTTCATTTACGCCTATTTTAGTAGTATGTAACAACGTTAAACAGTATTTGCGAAAAGTTTATAGTGTAATGCATGATTTTTAGTCTGTAATACGTGGTAGGACGAATAATTGTTTAGAGACAAGCAAAAAAATACCAATCATGTTAGGAATATTCTTCATTGTTTATGTAGAGGCTCTATTAACAGTTGCAATTCAAGATACAAAGCCGCGACGATAACTTTTCTATGGATTTGAAGCAACGAGATTCCGATGGCAGACCATCATGAAATGATTTTCAGATTTGATATATTTTTTTAGTTCATATACCTACCGATCATAGATTTTATTTCGAATCTGGTATTCGATTTGATACGAGACCCCTTAACAAGCAACACGATAATGATGTAGACATAATAAAAATCAGATACTCATTGTTGCACGAGTAACCAGCAGCAAAGTGTTCGGCAATTTACTCTAATACGTACGTTAAATATACAGATATTATTTCCATTTATACTCGTATAGTTTAAAACGCGACGTATCTTTAGAAAGATGTTGATATTTGGTAATTTCCCGTTCCTCGCGACTGCGTTGCGAATAATTTCCTCGCGTGTGTTGTAAAATTTTCTTTCGAATGGAGAACCGACGTCACATTTAGTACTTGTATTTTGTACTTATTTTTGTATATGTTTTATACACGCGATTGGCAGAAAGAGAGCGAGATATACACGAAACGAAACCTCTATCATGTACTATACGAACGAAATCTGTCTTCCAAAATTGAACACTGACCCCTTCGCCGCATAAAAGCGAACAACTACGATGTTATTCTAAATTCCACGATGATTTTCCACTTAAATGAGCAATATTTTCTACACCCTGATGCTTAATCCCGTGACGTTGTCGATGAATATTCAAACAGAATCATCGTCACTACTGCCTGCATTGCGAAATGTTACAATAGTACACGAACGTCTATAGCAAAGTTGAAGAAAGTAATGTCGTTTCTCTGTTACATGTCATTGCAATAGAAATGTAAACGAATCGATCAATGTACCATACTGTACACAGACTTGGCGTTATAAAGCAATGATTATGCAAATAACGACTGTGTTCCTTTAATACTATTCCGTTCCTTTAATACTATTCCGACCATTTCCATTAGTCTATAAGTCTATTCAACCACCAAAAATAAGTTAAAAATCCTTCCATTAACGTGTCACATCTCTATCCTACGTTTCAGAAAATAGAAAGCTTCAAAACGAACTCGCACAGTCAAAAATTCCATCTGTTCCGCGGGCTTGGTGGGAATTAATATTAGGAGTGTCTTCTGCCTCTGATTGTAGCATCGTGAAATCCGCCGAGCCATTCATCGATGATAAATGAAAGACAGGCTGCGGCGATGGCTATTGCGGGGGCAAACTCACGGACCGATCCCCGTTCAAAGAGGCTCGCTCATAATACACGATTCTATGTATCTGCAAGTACGGCGGCAGGCAGTCTACGACGCCTAGAACAGCTCCTATTTCCAACGATTACAGCCTCGAGGTTGCATATGTCATTCCACGCACGGCCAGCTGTGCTAAATCTACTGACGGATACGAACAGACGCCGACTTGGCCGTTAATTAGGTGCCAGCCGCTTTTCCGTGATTCGTTGCTCGATGAGGGGAACAGCTGGTCGATGCCAAAGGCGCGAGTTTACTTTGAACACGGAGCTACAGAGTGCTGAGGAGGAGTACTGAGGGTTTGCTGAATAATTGAGGACCTTGCAGCAGGTGCAGCTCGATTTTCGATAGTGTTTATGTTATGACGTGTAATATAAGTGGAAAATAATTTCATATAGTTTGAGGAAGAAATTAGCGACTTATTATATATGCTGTGAGGCAGAGCCAGCTGCAGATTTGAAAGCTTTGCCAAAAATGGAAATAAAAACTTATCAACTCAATAACTATTACTTATTGTGGGGAAATATATATTTTTCAATTAGTGCTCTATTTTTAATTGAAAGCTAAAGCAATAATTTTATAAACAGCTTTTTTCTAATTTACTTGAAGTTGGTAAATATGGAGCTGCGCCCCTGTTGCTGCAAGGTGCTCGATTAGCAAGGGGAGATCCGGGATTCGAGGATTAACGAACGGAGACGCCACCTTTAAGTTCGTTACAAAGTACACCGACTGTAATCAAGGATCTAAGGATCTATCAAACGGTAAATCAGCTGCCCATTATTCATCCACTGATTTTGCAAAACGATGCAAGAGGGAAGCATCGTGTCGAGGGTTAAAAAAGTTTAGGAATGCCTATTGCTCGCGTGTGAAGAGTCAGTGCAAAAAAGTTGGAAAATCGTTGGGGACGCGACTAATTGTAAATGCACCTCGACAATAGGCATGCAGAGGGCTTCCCGCACAGCCAATTAGAGGGGACGTGACAGGGGGGGAGCAATATTCTAGCTGGTAACCAGTGTTCACCGATTTTAAACGGCGTTCTGGCTTAGCCCGCTCGCCCGTTCGTAGAAGCGACCGATGGTCTCGCGGTGCAATTTATTTTTTACGAGACAGAAAGTAAATATGAATTATAGCGTTGGTGAGGGCGCGGGGCCTTCTTGTCCGCTTCAAGTCGCATCGTAAATCAAGGCTGCTGCAAAAAGTCTCAGCGCGACCACAATTGCGATTGGCCATGGGCCACGAACGAATCCATTCTCCCTTCCTTTTATTTCGCTGTCGGTTTTGGCTTACTAGCCATCCGAAACCTGCAATAAAAAGCCGAAACCACCTCGCTCCGTGCGTAAGAACGCCTATCAGGGCACACAGGATGTGTTAAATAAATCTAGGAGCTTTCTACTTTCTAGCATCCATACTGGTGAAGACTTCGCGTGGGGATTCAAAAGTTCCACAGGTACATCCAGAACGGAAACCAACTCCATAGAATTCTTAAAAAAAATTCTAATTGTAAGACCAGAACAACTGCAACTTGGAGTTCGAACGAGGGTAGTTCTAGGAACGCTGGGTTAGCCTTGGAGTGGCGAAAAATTCTTGAAAACTGGGCGCGTGGAAATATATTTAAACGCGTAGACACTTTGCGTTCCCGATACAACGCCAAGTGCGTAGACTCTGCCGAATGGGACGGCTGCGTAGAAGATTAGAATGAACCGTGAAGTCCGTCGTCTGGTCGATCGACGAAATTAGTATCTCTTACTCACCCTAGTAATCACAACGTCTGCCTCGGCTTACGAAATTCTGCTCAGTTTCTCTTTGCGCGACGGTCGACGCGGACCCGTTTTCCGTCGCGGCAACGGACGCGAAAAAGAAAGACGGGGAAACAAGGGGGGGCTTCGACGTAACCCTCCCTCGCGAATAAATCCGATTCTCGTTAGAAGCGCCGCGACAGAGGAGATTACCGAGGAGAAAGGGAAGAAGCGAACAGATTTACTGCATCCAGAATCCCCGGACGCAACCGTCTTATGAAACTATTTTTAGGTGTTTTTAGGGCCTCTCGAATTTAGGCCAGGTTTCCGAGAAATCGAGGGGACGAGCGTGCGACAATGATTACGATACATCCACGATGACACCTGTGATTCGCTTCAAAATCATTCCCTTTAGGCTTCTGACAAATCGAGCACCCTGTGTCGTTACGAATTTCAATATCGCCGAATCTACACGATTTCCACCCCCATCTTGGTTTTATCGACTAGAATTCTGAACGCGCTAAGATATTCTTTTGTTCAATTTAACCTATCACGCGTAGTAGTCCATTGTTTCACCATGAAGACTTAACAAGAGGGTGTTAAGGGGGTAGGTTACCCTCAAGATTTTCAAAAATTTGTTTTTAGTATGTTTGCATATTCCGCTAGCTGCATCTTTTCTACGTATTTTAAGCGCAACCGGGCCCCGAAATTCGAAAAATTGAAGGAATTACAGTAAAAAATGTGCGAACTTGCACCAGAGATTGGATAACGATGTCCAACTCTAAACGTGACTTCCCAGAAACTACGTTTTCCAAAATGGTGAACATAAAATCTCGAAAACCGCTCCAACGATTTGAATGAAAATTTACACGGAGCTGCAGGAAACTATTCCCCTTCGCGTATTGAGAGCACATTTTCAATATAAATTCTTTAAAAAAAGATAAATATTTTTCCTACAAAAAAAAAAGGATAAAATCAGAAACATCAACATAAAAATTCTATTCATTTATTTATCAAAATTTTGCAGGAAGCAAACCTCTCACATTTATATTTATAATTTGTTTTCCTAAAAATATATTTAAAATTTTCTTTTGGCGCATTAAAGTCAACGAAATGACGCTTAAGAATTAAAACAAAAATTATCTCTATATTCATTTACTACTTCAGAATATGCGTTTGAAGAAGGGCCTGATTTTGGGCTGTCGAGGATAACCTACCCCCTTATGGGATGTCGGAACTCGTAGCACACGATGGCGGTTCGAATGATCGCTACGGGGCAGATTCGATCTAGCAATTTTGCGCTCCCGAGCCGTTAACCTTATAGCTATTGATTGATCTTCATTAAAATCATTCGCGGTGATCTCAGCATAGCGAGCATTCCACGTGTGAATAACATCTGTTGCCAATCTGTTCGATGTCGGTCGCACGTCACGTGTTAATGTAAAACCATCGATCGTATCCCCGCCGACTTATTACAAAGAACTTAATCTACCAAACGATGAACCCACTTCGCTAAGTGAGAATCGCATTTACTGGGTGCCCGCGTTATTTCTTGCCCGCTGCGATGATTCTGCTGAGTCGTTGGGCTTAAGCACCTGCATCTGGAGCCTGGTTCTCTAATTGTAATGATGAATTCTGGTTGGGTACGTGCAAACGGGGAATATTATCAGACGATTCACAAAAGTCACGCGAATTATAAATCGCCGAACGGATCTTCCTTTCACGAAAGAAATTCTGTCTCTGCTCTGCCCCAAGGTTTGCACCTTAATGCGCAACCTACTGTTAGTCAGAATCGCAGGAAATCGAGCACGAGCATCGCGTTGCGCAGAAAATTGTAACATGAATCGAACATCGTGTGTTTACTTCGGGATAGTTATCATCCCAGAGATATAGCTGAGATCGAAGGCAATCGAAGAGGAAACCACAGGCACCTGGCCCCTACTTTCATCCGTGCTTCAAAGTATAGAGTAAAATCATCGGCGCAACGTAGTAAATCGGCCCATTTTAACGGTAAAATGCGTCTTCGATTCATCATTACGTTTGACCGTGTGTAGCGAGCACCGCGGGTTACATACACGTACAGGAGTTCCCCTCGCATACTGGAAAATCGATATCCTAAGCATCAGATCCATGGATCGCCGTGCACCTGTACAGCTGCGGTTTCGCTCCAATTTCCATCGATCAATCGATACGTAGTACATTGCTTTATTGCGCGTTTACCAACCGCGATTTGGTCGATCGGAAGCAACCGGCGTGGGAAATCGCGGTGATGCTTTCTAGAACGATTTATGGCCCGACGTGACGTGCAAAACGATCTTGAAATTACATTACGTGCCATTTCGATTAAAATACCTGTACATATTGACGCGAAACTATGGTGGAAACAGTAATCTATGCTCCTCACAAAATCTCTACCATTGTCAAAGAATCCAGCCTTATCGTAGGCTGCAATATTTGCTAAACGAATAGGTCGATACTTGCGACGAATCGCACGATTTCTGACCTAGGAAATGTGTCGAAAATACACCGCATCACCGTCGCGAAATTAGATCACTTCACGTCCAGGGAAGTCGATAACAAACAACAGATCATTCGTGATTGGAGCGAGCGCTTTTTACGTCGCAGAGGCTTACTACGAATTCGTGGAAAAAGGAGATGCTGGCCTTGGGTCCGCGTGTAACTGGCGAGAAAAATAAAATGGTAATATGATGTTAATGCTGGCCTATCAATGGCGAATAATTGACTGGGTCAGCATGACTGTTTCGGGCGTCTTGTGCGCAGCATCACTGTGATAAACAAATTCCTTGCTCGTTCAGGCGATTGAGGGTTTAATTGAAACTGCGTAATGGTACGTGTAACTGTTACATCAAAGTCTCGATGGGGAAAACAGGGACGAGCAATGGAGGAAGAGCACCGTGGGACGGGAAACAGAAGGGTTTGGTGTATTCGAAAGGGGATGAAGAACTATTCCCCTGAATTTTTTAAGGTATAGTACAGGTGTTCGTTGAATTTCGTTCATTCTCAGTGATAACATTCTCCACGTGCATTGACACATATTTATGTCCATCACCTTCGTATATGATGTACGATTCTCGCAGGGTTGATAGTAGAATGCGACGAGTAAGAAACCCACGAAGGACAGAGAAGCGTGCCTATACATCTGATAAAAATTAAAATTAGAATTCCTAACGAGACCCATGAAGACGGCAACCCCACCGAACCCTAATTGCACGATTCGTAAAGGTCGTATACTGCATCGTCGGCGACTACCGCCAGGCTCGTTGGCTTCGAACCTCGTATACCAGTTTTTCAGGCCTTCCGCCAAGCGGCTGGTTCATCTTTCTCCGTTTCACAGCCAATAATTTAGTTTCTTGTATCACCCAGACGCGCGAGAGCTGCCCGCGTCTGGCTTCTTTCGAAGTGTAATAACGAGAGCCGTGCAAAAATCCCTCGGCCACCGTTCGATGCAAAAGTACCAGGCTCCAAGAAACAATCCCATCTACTGACCTAATGTACCAGATGTACCCCGAAGGCAGGGCCGTCCGGAGACTCTTTTCCAGGGGGGAGGGGCAACTTTGGGATGATGGTAAAGAAAAATATACCCCTCTTGCTTCTTTAACCCATTTTATAGTGCCAATTTAATTAAAAATTTAAAACCGAAATTTAAAAATATTTCCTTTTTTAGTATAAACTGAATAAAGATCAGTTTTGAAAAATAAGCGATTTTTCTGAAAAGCCGGGGGGCGACTGCCCCTTTTGCCCCCCCCCCCCCTCACCCCCCAGCGGACGCCCATGCCCGAAGGCGCCTCTTCGTCCCCTGAACAATTTCAGCAGGTGGCAGCAGAAGAGTACACGTTCCACGGCCATCTTTCAACCAGAGGATCCCCCAGCGGGGATCTCGTAGTGAGTGGCGATAGATCAGAGACGTCCAAGCTGAGCTCTTGAGCTTAGGCAGCTTCCTACACTCCGCCCTCGCTGCCATGCACATGCAAGCTAGCTGACGATGCGTTCTCTGTGCGCGTCCCTCGCAAATGAGACGCGGCATTAGTGGCTCGCAAATATATCGGCGCGATAGATCAAAATCCATCCGATGGCCGCTCGAAAGAAGCGGGTGGTCCTCACAACAGTGTTCACCGTGTGGCGTCTGGTTGCCAGGCGATTTGTGCGTCTAGACGCGCTCACGAGGACGCGTCGCGACGCTCCTCGGGCCTCTGTGCGGTTGATTCATTGTAACCGATTTAGCTTAACCCACGCGATGGACACACTCGCACTCCGTCCTCGCACCCGCCGATACGCATAAATTTCACGGACAGACGAAACAACCCCGCGACGAGATCAGAGCTAACGCCGTGTCGGCACACGGCAAAGGATCCCGCGGGTCTGCAGATCGGCCGACGGGAGATGAGGATCTGATGGTCGCGAAGGGGAACGCCGAGGCGCGGATGGGAATACAGGTTGTTAGCTTGGGACCTTTCGGTATCGTTAAGCGAGAAGATTTCGATTTCGTGTCTTCTTCACTGAGGATGACACTTTACACCCCTGGTACAAGGGTTGTTTAGTGTCATGTTGCGGTGTGGACTATTAAAGAAGCGCGGGATACCGATCGCTGAAAGAAGAATCGAAGGATCTTATTTCTGTTTGTGAAATGTACAGTTGTAGATATCTTGCTCCTGCAACCCTTATTTGCAGATTACTGAGAGCAGGACTCGAAGAGCGAGGGAGATGCGCGAACGGCGAGGGAGTAAGGTGGTCGAATTTAAAAAAGAAGGTGTCGCGGTAATGAAGCTGGCGCCGCGGTGGTCGCGCGACAGAGGAAAGAGGAAAAAGCGCGGATACGATCGTATTATTTCCAGCGTCGGGGGTCGTTTATAAAATGGAGATGAAAAAAAAGGCGATATTAACCGACGGGGAAACGAGATTCTTACGGCGCCGCGACAACTCACGCCGACAGCTTTAGGATTGGCGGGCCGCGGTGAAAAGGTGTCGGGGCTCGCTTGCCGATATCTCCTCGGGACCGACGTCTCGTAGCCAGGCCCTCGTTAGTTTGCCTTGAGTCAGGGAGGCGCCGGCGTCCTCGCGCGACTAGGTAAATATTCGTAAATTCGAGCGATCCCAGCCGACGTCAAACGCCATCCGGGCCTTTTAATGCGTCGCACGCGCGCGAACATGTAACATCCGTTCGCGTCACCTCGCGCTCCCCGTCTTCCTTTTCCTCGCCCGATGGAGCTGGCGCCTACGCGCAACCCCTTCATCCGCCCGCGGGCACCGAAACGTCGATCGTCGGCCTTTAAACGGCGATTATCGCGTTGGCGCGGCCAACCGAGGCGAGCCAAGCAGAAACGGGGCGGAGTGGAACGCTGATAGACGGGGAGCTTTCGACGGGAGCTAGCGCCGAAATAGCGTTGGCCCGTTAGAAAATGGGATGCTCTTTTCTTCCTCAGCTAGACCTGCAGAGAAAGGTGTGCTGCTTGATTTCTGTTATCATTTGGGGCAAGTGATATCCTGCGGCTAGTTATACAAAACACTGAGAACCTCCCAGGTGTCTGTTACGGGAGATCGAAAAGGAAAGAAGGGCAGAATTAACCAGGAAATGCAAGAGAATCTAAAACCGAAGCACCCCGGACGATGGACCATTCCGTCCCCCGATCGTAAATTTATATTACGCCGCGCGACAATTGCCTACCGCCAGTAAACGCGTCCGCGACCATTCGTCTACTGAAATAATCGCCAGATCATACCTGACGATCCCTCAGCATCCGCCGGACGAGACGAGGATTTAGTGTGCCGTAAAACAACCGTAAAACTGTATATTACGCCTATTCGCGGCTGGCGCTCGTCTACCATAATCCCAGCAGGGGAGGAACCGTGCTTCGCGAAGTTCGACGATACTAAAACTTGCGGGAGTTCCGGGAAGCTCCCGAAAAAGTGCATTCCCAACCATTCGCACCTGAAAATAGCCATTCCCGAACGCCGGCAGCGGGGAGCACGAACTCGAGGTGAACCGAATGGCCATTAAATCATGACCGATGGGGTGCACCTTTCTTAGTTGCCCGTTCGAAATACTATTTTTCCCCCGTTCGATGACCCCCCTGGCTCCGATGTTTCGAGAATCACGCTCGGGAGGCACGGTTTCGTGTGACGAGGCTCCGTTACACAACTCGTGACGGTAGCCGCGGAGGAAAGTCAGTCGGCCGTTAGGGTTGCCGCTGCCAGCGTCCGATCTACCGCGAATAGATCCGCCAGACGTAGACGCAGAGGCACGACGTCCGAGGGATCGGTAGTAAATGTCGCGAATAAGACGCTAGGAAAACGGCAAGAACCGTGGGCTCGCACCTGTGCGGCGGCGACCCGACGTCCCATCACGGACGCAAATAAACGGCGTCGCGCCGTCTGCCGTCCGACCGACACTTTCCTCGACCGAATGGCCAAAGGCGACCCGAGCACTCTCCTTTTCCAACCGGCCGCGCGTACCCCCGGGAAGGCACTGAAAATAGGAAACCACCCCCGGACGGGCGACGGATAATTAGCCCAATTCGTTCGGGGATAATAAGTTCGGGGGTGTTGCGTAATAGGCTGGATTGGGTACAGGTGAAATTACATGGGTGATAGGGGTAGAGGGTGAGTAACGAAATGGGGGATGTCCTGATGAAAAATGGTGAAAATGATAACCTTTGGGTTTGGAGACTTTAAAGCAAGGGTAGTAGAGGAGGGCGGGGCAAAATCGGGACGTTAAGGATAAAGTCTCATAACTTTGACATTATTAACCCTTAGTATCATGATTTTTTCATTTTACCCAGAAAAATTCTTATCGGTGCATTTTTGCCCACACTTCATCGTAAAAATAAGCAAAAAAATTCTAGTGTACCAATTTTTTATATAAATGAAAAAATACGGATATAGGTAAGACTAGTGTTAAACCATGCATAAAGGTAGCCTATGTATTATAATGTTAAGCCAATACTCGGCTTTGCAGAATGTTACACTGGCGTTACATACATACATTATTATGTTCGGCATGAAATTTATTCAAAAAGAAAAACCGAAATAATTGAGAGAAAAAGATAGCATTTACTTGATACTTTCAGTGGCCCTGGCGAAATTAAGAGTTGTAATCAACAATACGAGACAGTACTTCTCGTTACCATGGCCTGGGTAAACCCGGGTGTCATACTAGATACTGACCCTAGCACCTAAAACAACGGAACTCATAAAATTCTACAGTCTCCCAACGAGTTAGAACAAGCTATAAACTGCACCCAACCTTCATCGAATTTCGATGAACCTAAATTTCTTGAACATAAATGCAAATGTCTTCACCGTTTTCATCACCACTGTTATCATTATCCTTCGGCATTTTGTTTAATTTTGTGGTTTTCTTTCTTTTTAGTTGTGATCCTTTATTAAGATTTAGTTTTAATTTTGGTAACTTCCTCTTTTTCGTTTCTTTATTATACACATTTTGCCCAAAACCGGGTACCCGGATTTACTTCGTACTGTTTTGCCCCAGCATACAATTTTGTCAATATTACGAATTATCAACAATACCATGGCGAAGTAAAGACAAACCTTTTAATTATTTTCACTTTAATATGCAACAATTAACATAATTCACGGCAAGATGTATCTACCTGAACACTGTCAAAAGTGTTTGAAATTTCTTAAATTATCGAAAATTAGATCAGAGGCTTGAAAAACACACAGGACGATAGAACCTTAGTAAGCACGCTTGTAACACGTTCATCTTTTGTTGACAAAATAATGCACATCGCGACAATATTTCGCTGCAGCGACGCGGCAAAATTTACGGCAATTTAAAAAATAATAACACGTCTCGGGTTTATCGAGGTCCTCGGGTTTGTCCGAGTTTCCCCTAATGGTAAGTGAGATTGTAAAGATGGAATATAGTAATGTTCGAGGGATGATCGAAGGAGTGCCATTTTCGCGATCCTACGTGGGCAATAATTCTTTACCGCGTCAGGTGAATGACCAACGAAACTATTTGGCTTGCGTCAGCCGCTGCTTGAATTATCTAGCAGCGGCCAACGCGAAATCGACGGTGCAAAATTTTGTGTTTAGCCCGACGATTTTTCAACTCGTCGCCCCGTTGCTTTCGCGCCTCGTTATCGCCGCTTTATCCAGCACGCATACTGCGTCCATAGCGAATTAACGATGGTGTGTCGAGATTAACCGCTTGTTATCTAGCAAGCTCTGCGTAGTTCCATTCACTTCTTCCCTGCGAATTTTCTATGAGCAGCTTATGCGTCATTAAAGCAACTGTCGCCAGTAATAGCAGCGAACGTCCCCCGAGTAGTATCAAAACATGATGAAATATCCATTTATTATCTGAATCACTTCAAGCAACGTAGAATAGAAGTTACATCAGCGGCGGTAATTTCTGCTGGCATTGAAATGCTTTTTCCCTTTGCCTAATGGACTACGCGGAATGCGCAAGAATTCTCCCTAATCGGTCGCATGCCGCGGTGCTTATTTTTCGGGGAACTCTTCTTTCCACTGTGTGTAATATTGACGTCATTAGAGCTCCAGATTAACCAGTACGCGGAACCAACGACGGGATTCTACGGATCGAGTCCCGGTACGTGATCACTGTCATGAAGTCGATTTTGGTGAACATCGTGGCAGGACGTCGACATTAGTAGGAGCAGGAAAAAACTGGACAGTTCAAGATCGCGCAGGCTCGACGAGACGTACGCACGACGATCGCGCGTAACTCCTTTTACACAATTAGATCTAATTACATCCATGAAATTTCTAAACGGAATCACACGGCCCCGTTACGTGGCCGCACGTATGAGCTCGTCTGATTTCCTTCTCGGAATACGCAACTTCTTACGTCCACGGCCAGCAATACCGAAACGTCGCACGCATACCGACGGAAATTATGATCTCACCGAGCGATCGTTAACGTAATGATCAACGAGGATGGTATTGTCCAACGGTACCCAACAGGAAAATTCGATTAGGAAGCTGGTGACCCGTAATCTACTCCTTTTGCACAATTAATGACAACTTTAATACTTTTTTCTATTCTGCCCTCCTTGTTTAAAATGTCCTATCTGGCATTTCTAAACATCCGAGAAAAACTGAAGTTTTACCATTTTCTTTGGGCCGTCCTTGTAAAAAAATAAATAAATCTGACTTTTTCTAGATCTCTACGAAGCACTTAGGGTTTCATAACTTTACTTAGAAGGTAAAAGACGCGTGGAACTTCAAATACTTCAACTTCTCTTGAAAAATTGGAAAATGCTAGATGGGACATTTTAATTAAGGAGGGCAGTATTACTTCTAAGTTGATTACTGTACCATATAAACCTAAACGATCGAGAGTTCGGTAGCGAAAGGTGCATAAGTGGAATCCACTTTCAGCGACCAGGAAGCTGGATACTATGCTCGCAGGATATTTAAGTTGGGGGTGTATAACGTAAGGGTTGCGGGCTGTAAATCAGTGATTCCCAATCGGTGGGTCGCGAAGTGTTTTCTGGGGGGTAGCCATGTTTTTTTTAAAATATTATTAAGTTAGAATTATATTCTGAAACAGCGATTTTTAATGTGTTTTCTTTAACTTATACGGGAGGAGGGATCGCAGGTTATTTGAATATTATAAAAGGGGGTCGCGGCTAAAAAATGTTTGGAGAACGCTGCTTTAAATAAAATTCAAATTTGGAGAACACTATCGACGCGAAATTTACGAACTAAATCGGGATTATACGAGGAAAGAAGAGCGAATGTGATGATATCAGCGTTGGACGTAATTGTTCGACTTGGTATTTAAAAGTTACTTAGCTTCAACCGCGACGACGCGGGCGATATTCGAGCCGCGAAGCATTTCGGCGTTCCTCACCACCCCCCCTCGGATGTCTTGTTGCGGTGTACCATGGAAAATTTCGCGGACCAGAACATCCGGTGCAGGCGGAGTCCAAAAAACGCGTGCGTAACAATTCAGCCGAATTAGCATCCGAGTCGCTTTTCGGGGGCTAACGTTACCAAGGTCGGGCAAATCGATTGCGACTCAAACAGAAATCATTACGAAGCGATTTGGCGACGTTACTCGCGCCTCATCACCGAGAACTAATAGCATCGAGCGATCACTGGTCACAACTATTTAAAACTTACGAAATGTGATATTAAGAAGATCCTCGCGTGGGACAATCTTAGAAAAAATGATTCCACGCGATCAAGATAGTCGAAATTCAAAATTTCTTTGTAGAGAAAGGTTAGTTTGAAGATTCTGTACTATCTGCACGACTTCCTCGTTAGAATGATGTAATGTGGATCTAGATTCCAAAAGATGGAGGATCAGGGTTGCCAGGCGTACTGGATAAATGGTGGCGTGCTGGGCTATATGATGTCATACGGTGTAGAAGAAGGGGAACACGGTATATTTGGTTGGTGGCGGCGTGACGTCATGCCAACGGTAAGCCAATCCAAGCCACATGACGTCATATATGCCAGTACGCGTACTGGATTGCCTGGCAACCCTGTGGAGGATAAATATGATCTTCACTAGTTCCATCACCTTCTTCTTTTTTTCTTTTTCTTTTTAGTAGCATTTCAAGCCTCAGGGTTTACATCTGCATTACAGTGAGAGTAAGTAGTACGTAACAGTGATGAATTCTTATATTACCTTTAGAACATTTCGATATGTAAATTAAACTTAACGTTTTTTAAGATAAATGAAAATATCCCTACAAGCTGGTATTTGGGTTGTTAAGTAGGCTCTCTATTTGCAAGGGTAGTTGGAGTTTGAGATCAATCTGTTTAGTGATTAAGACTTCCCTTTGCCTGTTGAACAGAGAGCAGTGACATAAAATATGTGGTTCAAATCTTCCATTCCTTGTGTGCATTCACATATTGAATTGACGTTTATACCTATTCCAGCAACAGAGGCTGCCAGACTGTAGTGAATCGGCTCTGCATCTATTAAACATGACTATAAATTCGCGAGAAGAGTTACATTTCGCGAACCGTGGTACAGAAGATGCCATCTTCTCCTGCTGTCGTCCTCGTTGCTCTAAGAAGCAATTACTCCACACCCTCACCTAACAACTGCGTAAGCCAGAAGCGTCGAAAAGCAGCGGCCACAGAAATTTTTCAATAACCCATCAACGAATTCTGCTGAAGTTGACTCCCCTCGAAACCAGCCGCGCGCCGTTACTCCCGCGGAACCACGTAATCAGCCTTGCGCGTTCGAAATTCGATACCCTGGTACATAGAAGCGCAGTGTCCCGCGCAAAACTACGCGCTCACGAATTTCGTGTCTCTTTTTACGTTTCACTGGTGATGCAACCCGTCGATATCGAGAGGCACCTAAAACAGGAAAACACGCGAGCCACGCTGCATCGAATGTCAGCCGCTGTATCGCGTGGCCAGTTACCCTCGCCACGACCACTTGCCTCGTTTCCTTTGGGAAACGGAAAGAAGCAATTCCGGGAATCGAGCGATTGGCGAACACGATCGCGGCGCGCAATTCGCGCCTGGTAGATAGGGACATAAAATTCTCTGCTCGGTTTTTGCGCGTGCGACGAAATCGGTGACGCGATCGGGGCATACATAGTGCCCACCGCACATGAACCGATCAGACGTCACGTTGGAGGTCGTGTGCCATTGGTGGAGATGCTGACGGGCCTCCGTTAAACTCGTGCTTGATCCTGACTCATGTAGTGTTTATCTCTCGAGTCGAAGTAAAATGTCCGTGGGCGAGCGTGCACCCCACGCACCCAACGATCATCGAGATCGACCCCTTTCTATCCTCTGAGATCCCTGGCCACTCAGCCACGTGATCGATGTTTGTCGGTAACGATGCAAAATTGGTCAAATGAAAGTCTGTAGGGTTAGGTACATCGAGTCATCGAGTCTGGAGTCTCTAGGTAATTTTGAAGAGACCCCTCCGAAGTTTGATTAAACGGATTTCTGGAAAGGTCCTTGTTCTTCATAAAAAAGGAGGAAAAATCGGGGGATGTCACAAAACCGCTTTAACGAGAAAATTAAATGTTTTGTTCCAGTGCAGAGTGGACATTACCTGTTTTTAACAAGTACACTAAATTTTAGTTATCTTTAACGTTATCTTACGGGGGCATTTGAATTTTGTAACTCTTTGTGATTCGACAATTCTGTAGCTCCAGTTGCCACCAACAAAATCTTAATATATAAAGCAGAAAGTGTTTGTGTGTTTGTCGCCTAAAAACTTTGGAACGATAAACTCTGGAGTCACGAAATGTGTCCCAGTTCATTATGCCTAAGTAGCTAATTCAGATGAATGTGACTAATTTCACAAAAAATCAATGAAATTTTTTTTTATAAAATCGGAATGTAAATTTCGGACGAAGCCGAGTAGGAAGGCTAGTACAGGGTAGACCGGGGGCGATAGTAACAGGAGGACGATTGTAACACGTTAAATATCTCAGAACATATGATAGATATTAACACAAATTTTGGATATATGATGAAGAATGACATTTGGAATACACACATCCATGTCCTAACAGCATAGATATACAATACACATGTATAGTGGAGAAAATAACTTTTCGATACCCTGAAGTAACTTTTTCTTACTGATTTGAAATTGTAATATAAATACTCCCTTTGCAAGTACGTGTTTTTTCTTTTTTTTAATATATAATCTGGTCATGTTTAAATTAATACTGATCGTTAGTTATCACTTTTAAGTGTCTCGTTAATCCAAATTTATAATTTAAGTTCAAAAGCCTGGCTGGGGTCGATTGTAACATCGCCAGTCGGGGTCGGTTGTACCGCGACAGAACCGAATAGTGACAAAGAAGATGAATAATATTGTCTTGTTTACACGCAATAATATAGCACAGCACAAACAAACAAATGAAAAATAGGTGGAATGTACTGAATGTAAGGATTGATCACATGAAGAATGTACCAGCCAAAACGTTTTCCATTTCTGTCACAATTGCGATACCGCATAATTGATTATAAATTTTACTTTTTTCCATTTACTATTATAATTAAAACTAATAAATATTTTAATTTTGGAATGTTAAATTTGTGCTACTATCAACTCCATGCAGTGTTACAACCGACCTGGAGTCGGGGACGGTTGTAACACTTTGTCCGCTTCTCAATTTTTATTAATAACGTGGATATTACTTGACAAACAGCGAAGCTGTTGTGGCTCAATAAGTGTCAGATAAGTAAGTAACATTTTCGTATAAAAACTTTTGTTGTAACTTTAATAGTTTTTGCACAATCGTATTCCAAAATCAAAGTGTTACTACCGCCCCCGGTCTACCCTACTATAAATCGCAAAAGCACGAAAAATGGACATTCCTCGGACTTTCCCCTTACCCTTCATAAATCACCCCTCGTTGTTTGAGAAAGTTATCGAAGCAGAAGTTTATATTTCAGTAGAGATGTACAAAAAATCTGAACTTGTATTCTGATGAAACCTCCAGTGGAGAAAACAGATATTATTTCCCTTTGAATCTCAAAAATGAACTTACTACGCATCTCCTTTATCACGCAAATATGTACGCATTGACCTTTAAATCTCGATAAACAAATGCGCGTTTTAGTATCACCATCGTTTCTCTACGCAATATTATCGATGGAACTTTTCTGGATTTCATGAGTTTAATGATCGTTGCGTCACGCATTGTTGCGGTGAAAAGATTCCCAAAAATTAACGATATGAACGATTTAAGACTATTTTATTTCAATGAAATTACACTGGCTTTTAGTGAAATTCGGGAGATTTAATGCGATGCGTACAATGTTTCTTATGTTACGGTAGTAAACATAGCGATTCTACGTCAGCACTGTAATTTTTCAAACTTGTAATCAATGCTTCACGAGCTTGGCAAATGTAAATATTGTGTAAAGAATAATACGACATTTTTTTTCAGTTCGAATGGAATTATTAGTATCTCAGGATACTTAACTGTCAGAAGAATATGAAAATGGAAACATTAAATATCGAATTTAATAGTATATATAGATCATTCGAATTTAACACAGTCGACGATCTACGTATTTGAATTTGATTCGAAATTGAAATTGTTTCAGCTGAGAAGCAGATTTCAACGTGACTCGAGTAATATTTGAACCTGCCGAACGTATTTCTGAGATATAAGAAGCAAAATATTTTTCAGGCTCGACATTCGGCACGTGACAAAATCGCCACAACGGCCTTGCCAAATACATCGATAACGGTGGAAAGACGTAACAACGCGTCGAATGTTTCGTAACATGAAGTTGCGACGAAAGTTTTGATGCCGAGAATTGTTTACCCGATAACAATAGGATAACAGAGTGAAGATTACACTATGTTATAAAACAAACATGCTGAGTTTTCCAAATATTTATGAGTATATGTAGATACCAGAATTTTAAACATTTATCTGTTCGAAGACATTCAGAATGTTTTCTTCTTAATTTCGTTTTTAGAAAACAAGTAATTCCGAAAGGTAAAGTCCCTTCGATTTCTCGAATATTTTGAAGAATAAACTATGAAAACTACAACAGTAAACATAATTTTGATCTTCCCCTTATTCAAGCTCATCAAAAATCTCGTTTCCCCATTTCATTCGAACAGAATAAAAAATTCCTAAAACCTGGCTTCTCAATCGCCACGAATTTCTTTCTGCACAACGAATACACCAAAAAAATTTAACCGTTCGACCCATTCAAGCTTCTGAAAAACATCTTCTCCGTAGCACAGTTTAAAACGACCGATCGAATATTCGAATGCTTGGAAAAGTCACCCCTGAATATCTCCAGGAGTTTCTTTCCACCTGAATAATACTAAAAAAAAACACACTAAACCTCGCTACTGCCCTTTTCTAATTTCATGCCCTCGCCACTCGCGTTCACCCCCAATCACCCTCCTCCCCGTGATCTATCACCGATCGAGCACGATCGTTCGCTGAATCGATCCCCAAAACGCTCGCAGCACGCTCGTTTATACACCTCGAACACCTTGGCTTCCCTTCAAACAAATTCAAATATTCAATCACTTGAAAGCATCGGTGAGATAATCAACCACTGAACAAAACAAGCCTCCATCCCCTCAAATTTCGAGCATACCAATATTTCGGGTCCTCGAACAGCCCTAATTATTACAACTTCCCATCTCCCGTCCCCAGCACCAAGTCTCTCTCTCTCTTTCTCTCATCCTCTCTCGTTCCATCCCAGCACAACCGCCACCCGACGCCCCCGCCCCCGACGCAGCCGGCACCTAGCTCAGCCTATATAAACTGCCGGCATCTCGAAAGTCTCCTCATTCTATACGAGGCGTCGGTCTATGTATAAAGTCGAAAGCAACACGAAATACCGCGTACGAGCACGCGTGCACTTGTTTGAATTCGAATCGCTAGCTGCAAGCCAGTCAGTCGAAGACCGCGAGCCCTCGCGAGAAGTGTGCATCCTCCTGCTGGTCCTGTCTCTGGTGGAGTCGCCGCGCGGGGATTCGTCCAAGACCCTGTATCCCGTTGGAGAGCCACGGGAAGAGGACGCGAGAGAACCGAGGAAGAGAGCCTCTCGAAGAAAGCTTGCGCTCATCCCTTAGCCAGTTATCCTAGCTGCCATGAAACTAATACTGTTCAAATTGGTCGCGGTGCTGGTGGCGGTCCTCTACGCCGCCGATTTTACAAACTCCGCGGCGGTGAAGTCAGAGGTAAGCGATGCACACGAGATACATCGTAATTGGGGTGATCCGCTCGTGGCCGGCGAGACGAAAGCTGATTTTTGTTATCGAGGAACGCGATCGTAGATCTCGGCTCTGGATTGCCGGCTCTCGCGTGCACGCCGGAATGCTTTTTATCCCTTGGCCTCCGCGAACCTTCTTATTCTACTAGAGACACTGCGCTTCTCTGTGATATCGGAACCCCTTGGAATGTCGGTACGAGATACACGGTAGTCAGGTTTTCTTTCATTACTATGTTTCATTCGTGAGGCTGCTTGCGTGCAATGCTGCAGTAGTCGAAACGCGAGGCTGCGTTTAGGGGCAGTCCATGTTGCGGCAGAAAATTATCTTACGAGGGAACATCCCGTACCGGGAAATTCTGAAACTTTGTGAATATGTACGGAATTTTCTCCTGGTTACAACGCAATTTTTGTTTGCTGCACAAATTCACTCTAGGGGGTGCAATTGACCCCTGAAAATCCGGTTATTTTCCGATTTTGTGTTATAACTCGTGAAACTGTAAAATAATTTTTTTACCAAATGATAGATTTAATTAAAGGAAGTTACTTTTGTCTTGAAATTTCTTTCTATTTCTTACAGTTCGCGAGTTATAACACAAAATCGGAAAATAGCAGAATTTTCAGGGGTTAATTTCACCCACTTCGAGTGAATTTGGGCAGCGAACAAAAGTTGCGTTGTAATAAGGATTAAATCCCTTACATATTCACAAAGTTCCGGAATTTTTTGAATTTTCCGGTTCGGGATTTTTCCTTGTTAGAGAAGTAATGATGTTCCACAGTGAATCGTGTCGAGTAGAAATGTTTTTTACATGTTGCAATTATATGCCTGATGCAATTGAAATTTGAAATCATGGCATATTTTCCCATCCCGTTTTAATGCGACCTTAAAGAATCAAATATAAATTGTGCGAAAATAAAGAGATTCGAGTAGGTATTTATAGCCGAAGGGAACGGTTAGATGGATTCATTTCGAGACTTGGTATTATTTAGGAAGTACAAAGGGAAGTTTTTATCTTGCGGGAAAATTAGATTCGAATATTTTCAGTGTAAACTTTTTTGGAAAAGAGAGACACGATATTGAAAGGAGTTGGTATGGGATTGTTTGCAGGACTTCGCGGAGCAATTACGTAAAATTGTTCACGACGAGTACCCTGATAGCATGAGGACTCAAAGGGCCACCGAAGGTGAAGACGAGCCGAAACGGTATTGCTACGATACACCTTGCGGATGGAACACCTACAACCCTGCTACTCGCCGAAGCACCATTTTCATGCCAAACACGTAAGTTACATTTCATCGTGTTTATATTTAATTACCAATACGAAGGATTTACTTAGCTAAGTAATATTGTTATACAGTATATATGATGCACCAGTGCTGGATTAACCAATAAGCAGGTGCTTTGTGCGTCAGAAGAAAGGGGGGCACCATAGAAATTTCTGAATTTTAAAATCTAACTTTTGTTAGAAACAGTTTTCAGTCAAATTATCGGAAATGCCTAAGAAATCGTAGATTGCAATGAAACGATCACCCTCTATCAGAGATGGGCAAAAAATTATTTGAAATAAAAATTTGTGTACGAAATTTTTATTTCAAATAATTTTTTGCCCATCTCTGCCCTGCATAAGGGGGCCTCAAAATCTTTTAAGTGCTTAGGGCCTCTAAAGGTCTTAAACCGGCCCTGAGATGCATGTAAATGTTCAAGAAAATATATGTAAGAATTCGTGTATATAAGCTTTGCAATTAAACGATTACAGTAACTTCAAGATTAATTTCAAATTACACCTATGATATAGAAATATTTTTTAAATAACTCTCGTGGAGCATGTTGCAGATCAATTAAAAATACGCGTAAGCAAATCGGATTGTGTGTCGAATGTGCGTAAGCGATTAAGCATCGCGGCTCAGTAAAGCAAAACAACGAAATGACTCGATCTTCATGAATGAACTGTGATATGTGTAATAACCCCGCGGCGTAGGAAGCAACAAACATGCTTTTATCGTTTATCAATGAATGTGCGCCGAATGTTTAATCTTTAATGGTTTGCAACACGGCCAAGAGTTATCGCCAGTGATGGGACCAAGAATAAGAGCGCAATTTGTAAATAAATATCGACATCTGACAGATTTTAATTCAACGTATTTATGAATACATTTTCGAAGCTAGTAGGAATAATAGTACGTTTCACCCTCCTCTAAGTAATTCATAAAAAATTATGTAGTCTACCGAATGCTAAGGAAATAAATATTTAATAATGAATTGATTGATATTTCTATGTGTAGGATAGAACTTGATTCCATCATTGGTTGGCACACACTTTAAGTTATTAATATTAAAAATGGGTTTCAACTAATTTCATCAATACATTCTCGACCCAACATTACACGCAGTGGTTTGAATTGTAATACTTCAAATTTAAAAAATTTCAAAATTCTAAGTTTAATTGAATACGAAAGTGAGGCATCTCAATTTTTGTATAAGCAAATTTCTATTGACCAAATATCTCCATAGATATAACCTACGCAAAAAACTTGAGAAAGTAAATAAACCAGAGAATAACTACGTGTTCTAAACGAAACTTTATTTCCCCTTTTTAGGTGTAGATGCCCGGACGAGACATACAAGTGCATACGCACTGGCGAAAGCGTATCGATGAGGGCGTACGTGTATCACTGCCGTCAGAACACAACATCGGACGATATCGAAGCCGACACGATCGACGATATGAACTACATCAGTTAAAACACGTACGCCAAGCGTTTGCCAAAAAACACGCGAACATACCTGGTTCACGACCATCCACCAGCAACCGTCGTCGTCATGGTACCACCACTGCTCAACCATCGTCAAACCACCTCTGACCCAGCATCGCCATCCAACCAACACACTTTCTTCTCGATCCAGGAAAACAGGCTCCTCACGTCAGTATTAGCTAGCATTCTTTTTTATGCAACGAATAAAGCACAAAAACGGCATGAACGTGGAAATAGTTTTGTTATTTCCCCGAAGGAATACGATTCTCAATATTTCGGATAAGTTTCTAGGTTAGAATCAACGAGAAACAAATCCCCGAATCGTAAAAGTCACTTTAAGATCGTATTCCTTGTAACGCATCGCGAAACTGTTCCCTCCCCCGTTCAAATCTTACGCGCCACTCGTTTGCAACCAAGATGGCGGCTAATCTGACGCGGGACTTTTGAATTTCGCGGCACTTCACTAACACACTGAAACGACTCGCGTGTACTCGAACGTGAGACCTAGAAAGAGGGCAAAAATCGTGTAGCGGCAGATTATTTTCGTGAGAGGAGATACAAATTTAGATATTGCGAGACTCGATTCACTGAATCAAGTAAAAAGTACTTGGTGTACCAAACGACATTATATGTAACAGTATTAGGAAGTAGATAGAATTGGCAACGGCCAAGCCGCGGGACTTTCGTTGATATAAAAAATAAATTAAATAGTTTCGTGTGAATTATGGCGCGATAGCTTCACCAACGTTATCGGCGAACATTTGAATGTAATTTTGAAGAAAAGGCTAATTATTAATCATTAAATTTAACTTGAAAACAGAGCGGGAAACTGTTTAAGCACGAATTCCGCGTTGCCATGGAGACGGAGGTCTCGCACAATGGCGCGATTGTCTAAGCGATTCAAAAACAGAAACCTAAGAACGCAGCGCGTCGCGTGTTTTTTTGTGCGAAACTCAATATAGACTAGACGCACGGAGCACAACCGTAAGTTAATTAAAACTTTACTTCTAATACTACGGATTATTAATTTTTTACGACTGTACACGGTAAAATAATCTTTAGGCACTTGACATCTTTTCAGGCCTAACAGGTTTTATTCAAAGCATTTTTTAACCAGATTTTTAGCGCCCTCTGTGTCGTTCATTAATTTATAAAGTGAAAGGGAACTGAAGTTAGGTCTGAAAGGATTCGAACTTGTTTAGAATATTTGATAAGGATTTGAAGATTGTATTCCTAAGAAGAAATCCTTCGATAAATGAGCAAGAAAATCGTAGAACTAGAAAAATCGAATTAATGATAGTTACAAGAGCATTATGCAGATCGAAATTTCGTATCCTTGCAAATTTATGGTTTTCACGAAAACGTGTATTTTTAATAAAAAAAAAAGAAGAGAATGTATGTTTTATGAGAAACCATGATCGTTCTAGTATGCGATTTTCAAAATCACATATCGAAGATTGATTCCTGTAATTGACGACAAATGAACTTCGACGCTAACATGCATGTGAATTTGAGAAACAGCAATCGTCGAAATTCATCGGTCAACGACAAGTATGTTAAGTTAATGTACACCTTCGAAGTACTCAGAACGACGCAAAAAAGCTCATTACAGTATTTCAAGAAAGCACAATCCAGAACTTTGTACTTAATCGACTATTTATAACGACCCAAAAGCAACAATAATGTAACTGCAATATCATTACGCAATTATCCAACGACCAGGAAGTCTCATGCTCCAATTAACGTTTAATCATTCACGTTTCATAAACATATTACACCGCTTTGCAATTGTTATCCAACAATTTTAAAAGTAATGACCACCTTATCGTTTCCAATTGCACCGCGGTAAATATACGTGAAACGATAAAGTAGAGAATAACATGAGTGTTTTCTACACGTTCACAAATTCACTGTATTTGAATAATACAGAATAACTTTATATCCATCATCTTTTAACTCCTATTTCAAATGTAATATTTAATCGATGTGCTTTATGAAAACGTGTAGAAAATAGCACAGGCAATGTATTCGTATGCAGTATTTCAATTAATATTTAATACACGAAAAGGGTAAATTATATCCATAGCTGTAAAACGATCACCAATGTTATAATTTTTAATAAAAATAAATCATGTTGCAGGAAACGACAATATTGTATCTTGTGCTCTCACTATTTCTTCCTAACTACCGCTTAACTTTATCCACAATCCTAATTGTTCAATGTCCCTTTCTCGTAGCACCCGAATTGAGAGAAATATCTGACTATCCACGACTTGCTTCTTTTCATTTTTAATAAAATATACACCGCTTAACGAACTGTCGCGTCGTTCATAATCTTTGAAACACCCTATAAATTTATCAAAATACAACTAGTCACTTGCTTCGAGAATTAAAGTTAAAATCACACACAACCTAAAGTTACTAACTCTTCGGTGTTTCATTTTTTACTACAATTCTTCAAGGTCAGATAACAACTGACTTATTCGCTTTCCAAAATTTCTAATATATTTACACATAGAAGGGGACACTGGTGGAATTATTATTAAGACACGTTAATTGGTGACACTGCAGCGTTCTTCAGTTGAGGAAGGGCAAAACGGTCCCTACAGTTGATTGGTCGAAGGTATTTCTTCGGCTACAGCGAAGTGACCGCCATTGAGGGGATCACTTTCAGGTATAACATTGCACCCTTTGCTGGCGAGGAGTACGGACCTCACTGATAATAAACTCACAAACCGCAGGGATCTGAAAAGCACGTAGGACAATTTGCAAAACAGACGCTACTCATTGCAAGGGGTTGTAAACGCAAAACTCCAATTTCTTGACCGCAATAATCCACGTTTCTGTAAACTCCTGGCCAAACTCAATTCTTGTATCACCTGAAAATATAGAATTAATGAAATAGAACACTGTCGTAATATTAATTGTTTATTAATATTAATAATGATTTGTGCAAAATATATCAACATTAAATTATTATCTCGAGTAATAAAATTGCCTGTACATTCACTTTTGATACACGGACATACACTTTTTAAAATTAGCAATTTTCTTGATAAAATACACTATATCATTAATAGTCACAAGTAGTCGACCATCGGAAGACCGCGTCTCTTTTTTCTATCCTCTCCTTTTGACAAGATACACAAGGTTTAATGTACAACTGAAGCTATGTTGCATAACTGAGCGGCACGATGTACATGTGTAGGTGTAATTGTAGGTGTGTGTGTGTGTGTGTGTGTGTGTGTGTGTGTGTGTGTGTGTGTGTGTGTGTGTCCATGTGCGCGGTTATAGTGTCTACGTTTGTGTGTGTAATAGCATCTTTTCAAAATTATCCGCAGAAACAGAGACGCAAAGACTCCAACGAAATCTGTGCAATTAGGATAAAAATGTATTCAACCGCTCGATGCATACATTGTTATCCGTCAATATATTTTAAATATTATTCTGCCTGAATGTCCTTGAATGTCGGGAGAATCGATGAAAGGAAACTGATTAGCGTTTCCACATTGTACCGACGACTGTACGCAGTCTAAATATTACAAAGGAATTATCTTCTTCCGTTACCACGCACGAACTCCTGTTCAGTTACTATTTCTTTTTCTTTTACTTGCGATAACTTGACGAACAGAGGATTTAACGATGATAATATCGACAGTATAAAAAATCGTTGTATTCTTGTCAGCTTCACGTATGTATATCTATGTATATATCATTTATAGCGATATACAAATAAAAGTGAATCAGTAAAAAATATATACTTAAGGATAGTAAGATTAACAGTAAAATAATAACTCGAGCCATGTACCTCGTGCGTGGTGAATCAATGCATTTTACCAATTAAAGCCGCACTTTGATGTTGTCTACACATTTTGCACTGTACAGGAACACCGTTTATATATCTAACATTTTACAATTTTCATCGAACAGCCTAAAGATCAGGTAAAAAATAAGGCCCAATGTGTTCTCTCGTTTCGTATGCGTATATACGTACATATGCACTCCGCTATCGTGCATTCATACATACTTGCAGATGCTTATGTACACGTATCTACTTTATACATACAAGCGTATGTATAATAAATTTTTCACGAAGGAAAGTGTTCGAATGTAACCGTATCGTTGGTACGAAAATAAGAGAAGTAAGTTATCAAAAACTTCCAACAAATGGAGAAACTGTTCACGTAAATGGGAAAAACGTTCTGTAAATCTTTATTTTGCAAAGGAGATATGTACACATTTAATTTCGATAGTTTTTTGGGGCTTCGTTATAAGCGAAAGGTGGTGTCTGATTAATTAAATGTACTGTGAGTCCTTGTCGAATAAATGATGTTTAATATTTTAGTGGCAACCTTGTACGTCTACAAAAATAAAATATTTAATGAAATAAAATTGGCTGGATCTGCAGTGACGCGCTTACGAACGACAGTTATATTAAGATAGAATATTCCTTCTATGTCGTTTAAGATTATAATAAAGTATCAAAAGTTTTATTTTAACTTTACTCTCTTATGTAAAACCTTAGCTGAATAGTATCCTAGTTCGATGGAAAAGTAATCGACGTAGAAATGAAACTTTATCCTTTAAATATCTTATATTACCTGATCACAAGCTTAACTCCGTTACAATTGGAAATATCGCTAGTTTCGATAGCTCTTCGCTCCCGATCCTCAATTCCTAAATTTAACATTATTAATTAACCACAAATTTCATAGACCGTTCGATGAATAACGATTTAACGAATCCGCGATATTTCCACTTGCATTACTTAAATTATTTATACCTGTACAGTTAAAGAACCAAATTTATTCATAAATCGTATGCAATCAGTTGTAGTACTGCGGATGAAAACAATACAAGGCGGTCATAAAATCAGCAGGGAGTAAAAACGATGCGGCAATTAGGTGTCAGTGTTAAGGGTCGCGTTCGGCATAGATTTTTCACGCCATAAAAGCTGGAGCACTTAAAAGTATACCTCTGGATATTCCCGTTCCTTTCGAACGTGCCATAAATTGGCAAGAATAAAAGTAGCTCAGTTAAAACGCGAGAATATCACACTGGGAAGATCAAACAGAAACACATATTTTCTTAACGTTTACGTTGGAAATAAATCGAAGACAAATTCAACGACACGCATTAATGTGATGTTGACGCAGACATATCGCGGCATATTTAATATCAATAACCATCCAATATACACCGTACCCTTATCGTTTTCTATAAATATGCGTCCCTGAATTTGTCTTCGGTGTCTCAAACGTAAACATTAAGAAAATATATGGTTTCATTGAAAGGAAACACCGATGACCTTGAAAATTCGGAAATGGTAACCTCGAAGAATCTTACCTCCGCTATCATATTTCAGCCTTTGAACTGACCGTCTCCCGGCCTCGTTACCTTGTCCTAAATTCAAACACAATCGAGATATTCAGGTATATACTTTTAGGTGCGCCGCTCTGCATAGCATACTAAACATCACAACAAGGGGGGCAGGCCGTTTGTGGCGGGCCTGGTGCGGTTCTGTAACAGACACCACAGGACAAATTTGGCCGATTGTACCCTCGAGGATATCGCTTTACACACCCATTGGTCGTGCCTCAGCTACCGTCGTTATATTCCTTCCACCCGCAATACACAATGTATAGATGATACGTTATATTTCTCCTCAACGATCGTCCTCCATCTTCTTCGTTCACGACGAACTTGATCGGCAAAATAAGACGTTCTTCAGTAGTTCACTCGCGAAACACAGGTTAAGAATCAGTCTTAATTTTGCCCTGAATCGTACGTCACCCTCTCTAATTACTGACAGAAATTACCCTCGAATGCGAGATTATCGGAACGAGCTCCCAGTAATAATCGTGTATTCTCAAAGAATAGTAAAGAAATTATAAGAGATGTAAGATTATACACATTGTTCCGCCAAAATATCGGGTTGCAGGCGTTCCACTCGATAACGATTGTATTGCCGGTAAGGTGATCTAGTCTGGTCATTGTCCGTGATCACTCGTGTCTTGTGAGGGATTAAGTTCTCGTAACGACCCATTAACCAGTCCTGGCACAGCCGGTGTTGCATGTCCGCCACGTTCTTAGACGCCCAGGACGCCAGCCACTGATGGAACTTTGAGTTCAGATGTTTCGTTACGGCTGGATGACACTGTTGGGAATGGAACAAGTGGCGTTATGTGTTTCATATCGTTGGAAGCGAATGAGAAGGGTTAAAACCACGGGACGCACCTCTCTGGCACGGCTGAATGAATTCTGTTTGTACAGGAATGCTTCCTTACTAGCAACGTAAAGCATTTGGTAACTATTGGGATTAAATCTGCACTGCGTTTCATCGGCATTGATGATGTCAGATGTATCGCCGGAATCCGCTAGCCGTAAGCCAGGAGGTCGTTTTAGAAGCGCGTCTACAGAGTCCAGTGCCTTTTCCTTGTCGGTTGATCTGGAAAGAAATATTGGAGAATAATACTAACAGCTTTGAAATAGGGGTATACGCAAATTCAGAGGAAGATACTTACTCTGCACCTTTCTCAGGATGATTAGTGTTAGGCAGGGATGCCGACATCATTCTTGCAGCTCGTTTCCTCCATTGTCTAACGTTACGATAAAGAAATACAGGCTTACGTCCTGCCAAGATTCTGCCTAAAGAACTCCAACCATTTCCATCCATCTACAACAATCGTGTTACGTTAATTTTCTTTTAAAAGACAGGATTCATAGATGTTTAACATTATTGTCGCACGATTGAAATTTAATTAATACTAAACATAATATACTTAATGTAAGGGTTCTTATTACAGCACGATCGTAAAATAGTTTCTTATCCCATTCATCGGGCACGTTACTTTTGTGCTTTCAAGCATCATTTCATACTTTCTCTTGAAGTAATAGCAATTACACCATTTCCAAAATGGGAAACGATAAAGTTTGAAAGAAAAGTAGAGAAATAATATTCTGTTCTTTTACGTGAATAACGGAACTCGTCCAAGAATGTGTTTCTAAATAAACGAAAACGTTAAACAAAAGAATCATCAGTCATTTCTTTCTCGTCCTGTTATCATGGTTTTTTTCGGACTCATTAATGCATTCAGTTGTTTAATAAATTACTTGCCATTATGTGATTGTCATTACACGTTGGCACATACTTAATCACATACATATCAGCGAAGTTGTATACTATAAATAAAATTCACCAATAACTAATTTGGATAAATGTGGAGAGGTCAAGAGGATATGTTTCAGAGACGAACGTAAAAATGTTAATGCGGCGAGCTTTATGCGCGAAAAGCGGCAATTGAAAGTAAGTCACGTTTAGATACTTTGCAACGAAACAGAGTGCCTATTGTTTTACCACTAATCATTATATTATTGGTACTGCACGACTGGGGATATTAAATGGTAAATTATATTTAATAGTGGAGTATATAATATAAACGAATAGCAACTTTACACATTAAAGACGCACGAAATTATATATACCTACGTATACATCGTTTCTATAACAAATAAAACTGTTCGCTATGAGTACCAATAACATATTGCAACAGTAAACAATATTTTCTGCCATGTAATAGGAACGTAATTAACGCAAAGCATAAAACGAAATAGAAAGAATATGTCTAAACTAATGTTTGTCAATTCAATTTACGATCCACGTACATCCATAAGCAACGAATGAACTGTTGGATCAGAAGCAGAACAAAAGAGATAAAGTGTTAACATAATTTTAGTCAAGCCATTTAACCATTTTAAGCCATGAGCTTTACTATTTTAAAGTATAGATGTGTTAGAAAAGAGATATATTACTCTTAATATTTATCAATGTTTCATACTCAGCACACGTGATGTAATATTGAAATAATAAGCAGAACAAACCAAAGCTAAATGAGAAAATATCTAAAATAAAAGTCAGATGAGGATAAACAAAAAGTTTCGACATCTGAATTAAATGTTTATGATCATCAAAGTATGTAAATATATAGTGTTAAAAACATTCTGTGCTCTTCTTGTGAACAGCACGAGCAAAGAACTGTTTTGTTTTTTTTTTCACAAAAAATGAATATCATTGGAGAATCAAAGTAATAAATTTAGTGGTACAAAATGATGTTAGACAATAATGTTTAAAAGCATTGTTCATGTATTTCAATATCTCTCTTCTATACAATATTATTGTTATCTATTATTATATGTATATTCGTTTCATATACAGATTACAGTTACAAAATATATATATATATGTGTATGTATATATATATATATATGTCTTATATATATATATAGAGTTTAAAATTCACTGCGTAAAGTGAAAACGGAGATATGAGCTTATAACAATCACATAAAATCTGTCTGCACATACGACCTGATAGTCTCAATGAAACTATATTACAAATGTCACAGTAACGTTTAAATCAGATTACTTGTGGCAACAATTACGCATGTATGTATATCGTTAAATTAATTAAACTTGTGCCACGTTATCTAATAAAAACGCATTGAACTGTTAAACAAACGAAAAATATATAAATACACGTACGTGATACGTGTAAACTCTCTCTCTCTATATATGTATAGCGCATAAAATTCCGTGATGCAGAGCCTTGTCAGAAAATGCATGTTTACATTTTGTACAAAATTCGAAGATGCTTTCAATGATGAGACAACATTGCGAACACTGCATATGAAAATCCACTCTCGTCACAGAAGTATGTATACTGTACAAAACACTGTGGCAAGGCAGCTTAAGAAACAATACCTGTTGCCCATAAAATGTACAAAACGTATAACTCTCGACAGCAAACAATAAAACTAGTAAGGCATTACTAGTGGCTTCGTTAAAAAGAAATCCTAAGGCGACGTTTAAACATGATAACGTTAAAAAGCGTATTAATTATGAAACCGATAGACTTGTCCAAACCGAGAAAGAACAAAGAACGATCATTCGATAGAAGGTATTGTTTAAATATGTCAAAACCGAGGTCCGCGACCGGGTGACGTTTAAAGTAACAGAGATCTTATTACTGCGCTCCGGAACTACTGATATCTTGAACGGAATTGTTTCCCAAAGGAAGAATGTGGTCGCGCGAACGAGAATTTATCGGTGTACCGAAAGAACCTTCTTGTGCAGAAGCAACAGCAGCGACCGAGAGAGCTAATAAAACCGTGAAACCTTTGGCGAATATCTGAACATTCGGGGATATCAACGCTTCGTACTGTTACGTTCTTCGATCAGAGCCGCGAGTTAATCAAAAGATACAAGTGACTTTCTATTTACACGCTACACCATATAATCTTTGCTTCACTACTTATGTATTAATATGTACACAGCAAAGAATTATCATACACACGTATTTCACAATGGCGCAACAGTTAAGCCAGGAACACACTTGGTCCACGCCATAATATACTATTTCTGGTTCAAATTCTAGCTAGAACCAATGCGTACTGTATTTTATTGCGTGCAACAGCGTGGCGTATTACGCTACACCCTCCGAACCAATGGACTTGGTTCCAAGAATGTAATATAACATGCCGCGCCAGCAAGTACTTCTGCGATTCAAAGTGCTCTAAACAGGCTCCAGTCCTAGCGTTAAAATTCATTTGTCGTCTATGTCAAAGAACGATGGTCTAGTGCCTAAAGAATATACAATTTCAATGTTCCATTAACGTACCCTAATTTAAACGATAGGGACGAGAAAATGCATCCGGCTTCTTTCATTAGCTTCCACATGGAATCTTAACAAGTATCCTTCAGAAGTCTTTGAAAAACATCCAAACCGTTACGTGATGTATCCCGAGTCTTCTCTCCGCACTCGTTTATTCGATCGTTTCTGACTCCGGCGTATTAGAATGTTTTTGCAGTGACAAATTTTTAAGCTGAAGCAAGACGAGTGATTGGAAAAGCCACGACATACTGCAGGCCGTGATGTGGCGTGGAAGTAATGTGTTCACGAGTCAATATCCATGTTTCCTTTCCAAAGGCTTCACTAATGCTCGAATATGATAGTGAATGGTGGAATTTTACAAGTTAGTGATGCACACTACCAGTCGACCTAAGTTGACGTATCAAAACATATGTACAAATTTATATCAAATATTTACACTTCGTTAAATTCTATTTCATTTATAAACTCTAGGAATTATGTCCTTATCCGATATAATAATAGTAAGATGAAAATGAAATAAACAGTAAGAATTGACCAATATCAAATGTTATGGTTCAAGCTAACACTTTACATTCGTTATGGCACTGCTCGGATGACTTAATTAGTGTGTGCCGTGTCCCCTTCCTATTTTTGTACATTTGCGAAACGTGTTAGACCTTTCTCACTATCTTTCATCCCAAGTACTACACCTTGCTCTAATTATTTAATGTCTGTTCTTCCTAAAGAAACGCGAAGTGGGCAATTACAGAGACAGTACGATAATGCACAATACGTTAATGTAAGTATACATGAAATTTTTCCTTGTTCATTTCGTCGAACCGATTATTTTCACGTCAGATGACAAACATAGGGGATCATGTTTACAACACGATCGCCAGTCGTTTTTAAAGAATTTTGAAATACCTATACTTTTTCCAAGCTTTCAAAGCTTCCGTGCACTCTTATACGAGCGTATACAAAATTATCTCCAAACAAAAACAGAGAACGAACAAAAAGGTTATTAGATAACCATCAAACAAATAAATATAACATAATATAAAAAATAGAATTAAAAAACTAGAAATTAGAATTTCCTGCACGCTCATTCTCGGCGTGACACGTATTAAATACCTCTCAACCCTAAACTCATAAAAAAAATACTCGAATAAAAGAACATATCACCAAGTTTGAAAAGAAAAGCCTGGAGAACGATTATGTGGACAAATAAGTCAACGCAGAGAAGTTGTTCGCATCGCAAAAAACGAGGAAGCAAAACAATTACAGAGAATCGATGAATTGCGTAGCAATGTGTTTGTGAATTGCAGCTGATAATCGTTCTGCTTTAAAATTTGGAGAAATCACTATTCAGATATCGTTGTCCTACTATAAATCGATATTTAAAATATAGAAATATAATTTATAATTTGTCGTATAACGTCTAATGGTGTTATTGCAGCACACCAATAGTACGGGCGAATATATATGTAGAATAAAGAATGGGGGATTCGTTTTCGTTTTGTAGTGCATTATGCAAAAATTTCACTTAATTTACAGCACCACGTTGGACGCACTGAGATGAAAATCATGTATCTCTTATCTCCTTAAATATTACGAAAATAAATATATGACCTTCCGTTATCATTTTTCTTTTGCATTTAAAAGAATATTAGTTCATTCTGCTTATGTATACAAAGTTCTGTGAATACTATGCAACGACAAGTATGAACCAATGCTCTGACCCCATTCGCATAATAAAGCGTTGGTGATAGCAGATCATATATATATATACACATATACATATATATACATATATATATATATACGACCATGTATGTAGCTTCCTCGTATTACCAAACAACCGATATATTTATATATGCTGCAACGTTTTTCTCTTAAAATATTTTCTACTTTTAAGGAAGTCAACAAAGATGATTCTCTTGAAGACCGATTTCTGGAAAAGTACCTGACTTGCGATTAAACACGTTCACGCACGAATACCTCCGCATTAATACGATCACACGAAATAATAAGAAGAAGAAAGTTTTGGGTAAAACTTTCGTTCTTTTGGGACACTAGTTGTACACTGAATGGCATCGGTACAACTCCAATCACAGACATCAAATACGAATGAACGTAAACTGCAACGTTGGCAATGATTATGAAAAGGGATGTGGATCCTATACCTTCTTGCTAATGTCAGTGTTCTTGCGCTTTCTGCCCCTCCCCCCCCTTGCTGCCTGGTCGTTACTCACAGGATGATTGGTTGTTGGCTCATTGTCTGTTAAGGTGGGGGTGTCTTTCGGGCTAGTCTGACCAGCTGGAGCAGAAAACCTCTCAACATACGTAGACCATTTTTCAGATACTGTAACTCCATCCCTTTCCCTTTCCCTACAACTGTTGTCCATCGCCTCATCACCTTCCGTATCCAACAATTCCATTGTCATTTTACAGTCCTTTTTATACTGTAACAACAAAGAATAACGCGTTTACAATACGCCCCCTTCGCAATCTGTTACAAATTAACGCGCTCTAATCCCTAATTTTTACACGTCCGTACAATCGAGAGCTGTAATCGAACAATATATTATAGATACCTCGCTAAAACATAGAACTCTACACACTGCAATAGGAAGAAATCGATTAAAACAAGTAAAGCTACAAGTAGTTTCGCGGATGCAAGATAAGTCGATATTAAATACTCACTATGTATATTTTAAAACAATTCTCATCAGCCATAGCTTTTTCGGCTTTACGCTGATACGCCATCTCCGCACCGAGTCTCATGTATGCAGTAGCGCACAGCCCACCCGCGCCACTGCTCTCCTTCGGTGGGCGTTGTTCTCGTTGCAACAGTTCCATACACTGCTGGCATATGGGGTCCGAAACTAAATGTTGCAGCTGTAAATTTCAGATTTGCGCTTAAAAATTGTCATTCGACAGAAGATTGCCTTAAGCGGTACTGTCAGCTAACTTTTTTTTACATATTCGTGCACACGTTTACTTACTTGTCTCACAGCGTACGTCACGACCTTGTCCAACGTAAAGGCAATATACGCATGGATACCGAACATCTCTCGTAAGGTATCCTCGTACGCAGTGCTCTCCATATTGCCATCTAGGACATTTTTAATCATATCCAAAAATGCAGGATAATAGTCCTCAATTTCAATTTCGTCTGTACCGAATACGGAGCAATATTAATAACAACGAAATACATTCCGTTTGGCGTTATATGCATAGAGATAGTAGCGGCCTATTACTTACTTTTAGGTTTTAATCTTAAAGCGACAGCGGTGCTCTCTTTGCGCTGCTGTTTGTACCGTGATTCTTCTTCGGACAGAGCGAGAGCCCTGTCGTACATTTTTGTCAATCTCTCGCACAGGATGTGGTGTAGCCTCAAAAATAGATACCAGTTGTTGCTGCCCATAAAAAGTGTGTACGCCTCCTCGGGATCGTTCGACAGAGCATGGATGGGTAATTTGATGTCAGACTCGGTTTTAATCGATGTGGAAGACGGAATCGGAGATGCCGGCGCCTTGTTCCTAGTAGCTTGTAAACCACCACCACCACCCAACGGAGAGGTATTCATAGTTACTGATTGAGAATTACTACACGCTGCTACGCTCAGATCTTCCTTTTCATCTGTAACAATAACAGAAACCCGGTATATTATTCCCTGTAAAACGCGAGAATTTTATCATAACTGTGGGATTCTATTCGTCGCTTACCATCTTCGTCCCTTTCATCGTCGCTAAGTTCCTGGCGCGTATGAAAGAAAAGATCAGGTATAAAATGCTTCAATAAAAGCTTTATTCGTTGCTTGTCTTCTTTATGGATAGCCGTTTGACGTTTCACGTGATGAATGAGAAGATTAGCTGCATCATCCACCACGGATTTGTCCTTATAGGGCAATATGAGGTGTGGGCCGCTATTATTTTGCCCATCCCCGTTCCCGTCATCCACTTGTTCGTGTCTCTGTAAAACAAATGGTTGTTTGATAACATGAAAGCATATATCTGAGTAAAGAAAGGTGAACAGTTACGAACCTCGTCGTATAACGTCTCGATCTCGTTAAATAAGCTTTTAGATCTCAGAGCTTTCACATCGTTTTGCTTGAAATTAATTCCCTGATGATCGAGGGATTTCAAGTAGTACTTTTCGTTCTGTTCCCTCCAGATTTTGTTGAACCCTTTCTGCGCCTCCCGCCACTCTTCTTCTTTACTCTTCAGTCGTCGGAGAACCACTGGCACCGCTACTACAGGATTTTTCTTAAGGCCGTCTATGATGTCGGCCGCCTTGTCGCCGTATATCCTCTTCAGGGCTCTTTGATGAATCGTAGGGGAACAACCACCGAGACAATCGTCGAGTTTGAATTTCTGCAGCTCCTCTTGACTCATTCTGCTCATTTTCTTGTGAACGCCTTCGAGGACTCTGATCGTTGACGCGTTTGTTTCAATCACACCGTCCAATTCGAATCGCTCATCCTCGCAACGATAGATGAATTCTTCGTACTGCGTTTTCCTGAAATTGAAAATCAACGATCGAGTGCCCCGTGCCAGTTGACCAGAAATACCGAGAACAGACGATTAAAAACGATACAAACCTTGATGTTACGAATGTGCTGTCTTCGGACCAAGTTGGAAACGAGACCCAGGTATCGTTAAGAACTTCTTTACACAGTTGCGTTCTGCCTGTACACTTTGGTTGAACGTATGACTTTGGTAACGCACAGTATGACGCTCCTAGACGTTTGCACGCCGTATAATCGATCTCCATTGCTAGATCGCCTTGAGGCCGCTCCTGATGGCTTCGCACAACATTATTTGGTAGTGCTTCGACGTTCAAGTTGCTACTTGTGTTTGTCGCAGCAGTGGCACCAGAAGACTCTGGTAAATGGCCGAGGAAATCTTTAAACCAACGTAAAAGTTCGGGGAAGCGGCCGAGAAACGGCGTTATCAATTGCACCAATTCAGACTTCGACACTATTTCTTGGTTGAACAGAACCAAGCATCGGAGAAAATTTTCGTAGACTTCTTGAGACCTCAGGGCTTTTCGGACCTACCAAATATAAAGAAAAAAGTAGCATTTTTATTATTGTTCTCTCCCCTTTTTCTTATTTAATATAATAACCCAGGATTAGAAATATTGACCTTGTCAAAGAAAGCATAGTCGTTCAAACTGCCGTATTTCCCAGCTTCCGCTATAGTGACGCATTCGCGCATCGACGACACCTTGTGCTTCTTCAGGGGAGGCGGGCCGTGCTGTATGTGATGAGAATTCCCGGACGTCACAGAGGGCGAGAACGATGGGCTTCTTTTCAATTGTCCTGTACTGTGTCCACATTTCTGTGCACTATTAATATCCCGCACGCCAGATCTGTCACGATCCCGTTCGCGATCTCTGTGCTCCCGGCTCTCCCGTTCTATTGTACCAGTGCCGCTCGACTCTCGAAGATCTCGCGAGATATTCCCCGAATTATTGTAAGGCGCCTTAGGTCCCAATGGTTTCTTAACGATCGCCGCGTGATCGTTAACCGCCGCAGTCTTGTTACTCTGAAACATAACAGACTAATACCGATCAGAGTTCGCTGACACTAATGTACTTCCGGTGGAACCTCAACTATGTCAAGAGCTCCCCGAATTCCGGAGTTGTCCGTATAATTAATGATAGATATGTGGGACTCACCAATGAGCTCTGCTGATTAGTCGCGTCCGGCAAAAATTGCCCAAACTCAGCGAGGAGGTCTTCTTGGTTCTCGAACAGCTTGGCAACTTGACTGTAAACCTCTGCTTCTGTTAAGTGTTTCGCTCCGCCAGTCGCGCCAGACCCACCTGTGCCACCCATGTGGCCAGACTCTTTCAAATTTCGCTGCTCTTTTTGATAAGTATGCAGAATCTCCAGAAATCTCTTATACTTGTCTGGCTGACCTTGGAATCGGTTCTGAAATTTAGGAAAAATTCCAATGATAAATATGCCCTTTATCCCGTATTTCACTAGCTTATTTAATTGTTTTAATTATACACAAACCTTGATTTTGTTGACGTAATTAATCGCATGATTAAATTCAACCGGTTGACTTTGCTGAGTTTGACCACTAGTCGGCATACCGTCTTGAGCTTGACTTAACGCTTGACTCACAGCCTGGGCTTGCGCCGCACTGACGTGCGAATTATTGTACGCCGGTACTGGCGGCGGCGAAGGTGCGTGCACTGTTAGACTATTGTTGGAGATATTGTTCGCCAACGAGTGGTGTATGTTCCCCGATCTGATTTGAAATCAAACGATCGATTCAATTATTAACAAATTTTAATGGCAGAGAACTGCGGAGTACACGTATAATGTTGACGATATCCCTACCCGTGCATTATTTGCAAAACCGGAGGAGCTTTTGCTGGCTGTGTCGGTGGACTCGCGACAGGAGGCGAACCAACATTTACTGTGCAGTGATGTTGCGATAAAGTAGCAGTATGCGTGGCTGTCGGACTCGGCATACTAACTGATACTTGAAACGCGTATCCCTGCTCGTTTGCTTGTACTTCGATTTTATATCCAGGCGGAAGAAACGTATTGAAGCCAACGATAAGTTCGGGATGTCCTTTAAACAAATGGCTCACTCTCGTTATAACTCCCGGTGTATCTATGCTTTGCGATTTGAACTCTTTCATAATATCTAAGAAGTCATTGTACACCTACAATTAAAGCAAAAAAAAAACACGATTACCATAACACCCTTTATTACTAAAGATAACTCCAAAGATCCCGCTGTTCAAATGATCGGAAGTATACCTGTGGCTGATCGCTAAATTTGTACTTGACTTGATCCAAGTAGGACAATGCATCCTCTACTTTTAATCTCTGAAATTGTTGGGACCCACTTCCACCACCCAGGCTGGTGCCTGGTGGAGTAGAAGCTAGCGGCGTTACATTGCTAGAATGGACCTACAAATCGAACGATGAAATTTGTATACAAAAATCTTATCAGAAATGTAATAAACATTTGCAATACTTCGACCACGGGTAGCAGTAGCCTGTACTTTTAGGAAGTCTTAACATTTCTAACTTAGTATCGTATATACATCGTTGTGATATGAACCTTATGCCTTATTGTTGGTTGCTGTTGGGTATGAACTTGACTTTGCGCTCCTGGTGCAGGTTGTTGGGAACCCATACTATGGTTACTCCCACTACCTAGCCCAGTATCCAACCCTCCACCAGTACTTACACTGCTACTGCTACATGTAGAACTAAGGCCTGCAGGTCCACTTCCCTGGAAAAGAAATGCATAACAAATTGCAAAATGGCTAAACGAATTGACGGCTATTAACAATCGAGCACGAAATGATGATTGCTTATAAATGCTTTATCACAGTGGAATTGATCATGAAACTCGAAATCTAGAAGGGAAATATTTTCTTTATACCGATCGGGTATTAATCTTTGCATAATGATACAAATATTCCGGGTTTATTTTACAAACGCAGTCGAGCAAATTATACATCATACGGAAATAAATTTATAAACGCGACAATTACAAAAGCGTAACACGCGGGACCGTTTAATTCGACGGGTCGCTTTTAAGCGGATTAATTTCGTTCGCTCTCGCGTCAGCTGTGTACGCGTATATACACTCGTACTCTATTCAAGACGATTACAAATAATAATTCTGGAAAAAATTAACACAATAATTTTAAATTAAAACAAAAATACGTAAGATAGCCAGTATCAACCCCTTACTGTGTGCGGTGCTATAAATGCCACATCGTACGATTAGACAGTCGCGCACATTTGCGTATTATTTTTACAGAGAATCATGAATACACAGGTGTCTTATGGGCAGAGGTTTAATTCCATCATTATTGTACATTAACATACAAAAAAGAAAGAAAGAAACGGTGCTCCTCCTCGTACAAATAGTACTGTTTGAATTTTTCCTAAAGAGGCTACCAGTGCATATTGTGCCACGTGCACAACCAGTAGCTGTTAAAGGTACACATAAACAGAAGTGTAAAATAGTTTGTCAAGCATTGTTCTTGTAGCTGCCGTCTCATTCTCAAGTAATACATCCTTTACAGCTAAAAAAGATTCGCACAGTAAGGGGTCAACGAAAAAGAAAAACAGGAAAAGAAACACAAGAGAGGCGATGTTTTAGTTGTTCTTCTGGCCAACAGTGTTGTTATTGTAATGCAGATAACGCACCTTAATGGGGGACGGAGCCGCGGTCGGCACAACGATTGCTCCAGTGTATTGCTGTTGAGCTTGGGCAGTTCCGAATTGTATGCTTCCCGGCATTTCTTTCGAGGCAACTGATCGAACCGCTTGGCCAGGTACAACAACGCCTATTCCACTGCTTGAATGGTACTCCAAACCACCTCCTCCGCCACCTAAGCCACTTCCTGCACTCACTGACGAGTGCTTTAATGTTGCTGCTGCTGGTGATGCTACCTCGTCCAGCCCGCGAACACGTTTCATCGCAGATCACATTGGAAATGCTACGAGACGATAGTACAATATCGTTCAGACCCGTAATCCATGCAAGTATCTTCGTACAATTTATCTATTCCGTTGCTATGAATACTCATAAACGCGCATATACCGCAGTCCCTGCGTAGAACACCCATAGGTGCTCGCTGTATCTGATCAAAGAAATACTACTAGCAGATTCGCGCGCTTAGTGTTCCAATGGTAACGCAGGGAAAGAGTTAATATCGAGTCTGTATGAAACAAGCGTCGCTTGGTATGCCATCGTTAACGATACGCATCGTAATATCGTTCTCGGTACGTTTGACGCGCCACGAGCGAGCGGAAAAGCTTCGTGCAGGTTCGAAAGTGTTCGGCATTGTTTCGTGTAAGGTGATAAAATGACGCGATCGACGTTGCATCCGCAATACGCGAGCTAACGCGCACGTAAATACGTCGATGCGCGTGCCGAAATCTAACCGCGAAACTCGATATTCGCTGGGGCGTCGGTATTAATTTTCCAAAACCGCCTCGGAATTTTAAAAGCACCGCGCCGTGGCCCGTGTGACAACTCGTGATAAAGTCGGAGCAGCGCGAGACCACTTTCTCGTAACATCGCACGCAGTAGGAGCCTTTTCTCTAACGATATGGCTAAGAAATTCTGAAATCCACGAAAAGGTGACGATTCATTATTCGTTTACTAAAAGAACATCGTTGGATTAGGAGCAACGAAAGTCTCGTTCCGTGTTTCGCTCCATTCGAACGCGCTGTTCTCGTTAACAGACGTATTCCGTGAAATTATTTCTGCAGCTCGACGTACGATATCTCGTTGACGACACATGTATTCGATATTGCAACGTAATTTCGATAGATTCGGACGTTCGACTTCATTCTCTCGCTCGATTTTACGGTTTAAAAATAATTTCAGTTACTCATACCTGCTAGTATTATGTGTATTGCGTAATATTAAACAAATAAAATGCACGTGGCTCTACTTTCCGAGTTAAATGCAATTGTAGAGAACAAATGGTGTGCCGAATGCAAACAGATTGTCCGGGGAATTTACTGTTAAAGATGTTTAGCTGATATAACCTCACATAAATTCTGCTAGGAATTCTATGTAAGTACGTCCGCACAGGAATTTAGAAAGAAAGAGAATTTCCTCCGAAGGAATGCGATCGCTTTCGGGACTGGTGAATGCGCGTTTAGAATATCATGCATGTTTCGTGCCTACGACCATTTATTGTTCTTACGTATCTTCAACCGCCATACTGTCACGCGTATTCCTCCATGTATCATGTTTTTCAGTCACCTCTCGATTAAATAAGTAACATCGTAGCGTATAAGAATATATATAATAAGAAAATATAACATGTGTACAAACTGATTCTTATACAGAGATAAATTTTCATTTTTACTCCGTTATCTGTGTAATATTTGACTTTGCTTGTATAGATAATACACTTGGCTAATACCGAAGACTTGCTACTCGGCCATTTGTATTATTATTCAGAGAATGCGAGGAGGTGTGAATTAATAAAACTAATAGAAGCGTATAAATTATAACGTGATACGTGAAAAGCTTTCGGTGTTCGTTAACTAGAACAGTATGTTGGGAAGCATTTCGAATCGCTCGCGTACTCCTAAAAATATGAGTATTCTTCGATCCGAACTGCACAGAGGTTGCGAAAGATTGAGATCGTATGGTCAGAAGAGACTTGCGATGAAATTCAAAACCGTGTTATAAAAATAATTATAACCTAGTGCTTCTATTGGACAATCTAGATATCTATGTAATAGTTTATAATGACCTTGCATGGATATAGAAATGTCAGTGACTCAGAGGGCAAAAAAAATGTAGCGAAGATATTAGGTTGATGTATATGAAATGTTGTCCAAAAGTTTAAACGTTCAGGCGCAACAGAATCAGTCGAACGATACTTAGTAATCAGCCGTTAAGGAGTTTCAGACGAAGCTTATACGTCGGGCTCCGAAAAAGATTCCTTATTCGCTGTTTAAAATTGCTCGTTATATAAAATAGATTATTCAGAAGCTTGACCGACTTCTCGCGAGTGTAAATCTCTTACGGTAATGCCATGAGAAGCACAAAAAGAGTAGATTGAACGTTCTAGGAAGGTTCCGTCGACACGAGAAATATTTATCAAAATTCTAAGTGAAAGACAAAGCACCAATGGCCGATGTAAGGCACTGATCGACGAAAGTCAGAAAAAATGACATTTGAATAGTTATTGGCTTTTGGGTTGTCTGATTTTCAAAAGGCTGGAAGAGCGTAGCTAGGCGAACGATCGGAAGGAACTTTAAGCGCAGCGAAGCTTCGGGTGTAATATATTGTGGTCGGGAGGAAGTTAAGTGGCTTTGATATTTAATGGAAGAAACGACATTTCATATGCACCAGCCTAATATAGAAGGTGTACATACCAATTTCCATCTGAAAAGAAGTCGAAACGTCCTTGCAGCAGGTAATTTCGGGAGACGTTCTCCAGAAGCAAGTGGTCGAGGTGAAACGGTTGTGATCGCGACGAAAGTTGTGCTGTTCCACGAGGAGACAGGAGCGTCGGTGGAATTTGTTTGTTCGGAAAATTTCGATCGCAGTATCGGCCTCGCGAGGGCAATTTCGCTGGGGCAAGAGAGGCGAAATAGAGCCGGCAAAGCCAGCTGCACGGACGCGTACAGGCCGTGTCCCGTGAAGTCGTCGAAGCGAGGTTTGTCAGTGTTGCACGTTTCCAAACACTTCCCGGCCCTCGGCGTTACGCAATATTCCACGTAAATACATAACACATTTTCCCGAGTGCTCCAGTGAAAATAATCGTCCTGCGGTGCTCCTTTTACAAAGGAGCCACCTCGAGTACCCGAAGCACACTTGTGTACACTTATTTCCGCCGTAATCGGTCCTTCCCAGCCGTGTAACTGACTTCCCGCACAAAAGCTTTCAGCTCCGTTGTTTTTTCACGACCAAAAAATCGACGGAAGCCTTAACGGGCCGGTCGGTCTGGTCGCGACAGGAATTCACTATGCTCTCTCGGATCTCCCTCTCAGAACCATCGAAATCTTGTCGTGTGGGTAAACAAACTCGGTAAAATGCACATTTTCGCGAGTAACTTCGATGGACTACCGCACTTTTTTAAAGGAAAAAAAGGCAAATGCAAAAGGCATACTCGCACTCTCGAGGGTACAAGGCAAACTATTGGATTTTGTATGGCAAACAAGGAACTGACTGGTCGTATAGCGGGATGAGGAAGATGGAGGGGATCGCGCAGGACCGTATTCATCTGCTAAGCGTCTCTGTTACCAACCACTCGGGTACCTCCTGCAAAGCGTACGTGCCACACGCCAGGGCCTCGCGAGACTTCTCTCTTCGAACTTTCATTAATCGTGCATCGATTATTCTTCCACGTTTTCCCCGGCAAACGTTTTACACGCGTTTCTAACCGAGTTAAATGCATCCGGAATCGTTCGGAATGTAATTGCTACGAAAAATCGCCTCCAAGCGTACTTGTAACATGACAATTACGCACGCGTGAATTTTTCTTCAAACTTGATATTTTTTTCTACGGCTATCGCTCCACCACGCTCCCCATTCGATCACTGACAATTTAACTTCCCCAAATGTTCAGCAAACAGGGCACTCGCGTTCGCTGAAATTTCTCGCCTTTTTCCTCTATTTGTTATTTCACCGAGATTTTTCTCCCGGGCAGGCATTGTCGTAATAACTCGTGTTTTTCTTACGCGAAACGAATTAATACAGTCAGATAAAAAGTGCTCCTTACGAAAACACAGCTAATATCTATAGATATAAATACATTGACGAAAGAGCACACGAACAGCCTCGAAGAACGTACCGCCAAAGTTTCCCGTCGAGCACTTCTGCACGACACGAACTTTTCATAAGTCGCATTTAATAGTCGCAAAGCAATTCGATAAACTCTCACAGTTTACAACTTCTGTTTACCCGAGACACTGTCGTAGTCCTTTCACAGCATATGGGAATTTTAATCACGCCGTACAGGACGGCGATCTAACATCCACGAGATGCACGTAGAATATCGTAGAAACTAGAATAACAATGCGAAGCATCTCTGGCGAGCAGTTTAGAGTCGTAAGGAAAGAAGAAACATAGCCGGGCAGCGTGATATATGCAAAATCGCATAGAACGTTACGTGAATCGGGCGTTCTCATAATAATTTTTCATTCCTTCGGTTTCCGGGTGAAAATACCTTAATTTTCAAACGAGTACGAGCCTCGCGACAATTCACACAAAGAAGTCGCTGCGAGGCATCTTCGGGGAAAAATCGCGTCGCATCCGATGAAATTGGAGGATCGCGTGGCGCCTAATCTGTCGATGGTGAATACAGCCCTGGAAATTGTGGCGGCGAAGCCGCCAAGAGGCGCGCGCAGTCCACGAAATATCCAAGCGTTTCCCCGCGGCCGACATGTTCGCGCGGCCAACAGCTGTTCCGAAAGGCGAGCGAACTCCCCATCGTAATCTGGGTCATGGAAACTGCGCAAAATGGGTTGCACTTGCACCGAAAACGCGCATTTCTTCGAAAACCGGCAGATCGTCTCGGGAATTTCGCCTGATCCTATGGGCTGAACTAGCACGCGATACGTTGCTGTCCACACTATAAATTGCCATTCGAAATATGCAACCTCCTGCGAGCAGCCGTTGCATATCTGTCAACGTGCTTGACTGGTTCCCGAGACGAGAGAGCCGCGCGTCGATTGGCTGACGATTTTCGGACATCGACCTACGCGCGAGTCTCGAAACCTGCTAATCACGGGGAAGCTTGTAGACGATAGTTTCCCTCGTCAAGTATACTTCACGTGCACCACGTGAAAAGATCACCCGCGATCTGTCTCCCTCGAAATTTCTCCCATAGTCCTTTTTATCCAACCCCGTACGCCCGTCGATTCTCCTCTGGAACGCGCGTAAGAAGCCGTGCACGCAGCCTCTCTATTCGTTACGTCCGCACGTGAAACGTAATCGGAATCTACTCGATACGTATGCCACACCACGTGATCCATTCGGTATTTCTTTTAACCTTTACAATACTCTCGTAAATTTCTAAGTTCTTTCAGAAATGCTGCTATCACGGTTGTGCACGTGTAGTAATCGATACAGCCGCGATTAAGGTTAAAACGATGGTAGACCAACGATGAATCGGAATTTTCACAAGAATCTTGCAACGTGATCGTTCTGTAGCGTATACAGCACATTCGCTCGATAAATGCAGATAGATCTCTTGTTCGAAAATTGTCATTCGCAACATCATTCTTTTCATAATCGATGAACCAATAAAGAACATTCCCAAAAATCAATCTGCAATACTTTCTTTTCTGTATTCCTGCACCATGTAAATAAATCGGTCTTTATGTTTAAATACCCCCTTAACATTTAACAATTACTCTGATACACGAGTTTTAAACAGTCCCTTAAAGAGCATTGCCTTTTACAAAGCACATAAATCAAAACACGCCAAGTAATTATATTAATCATTATTTTATACATTAATAGGTCCCCCCGTATGTAATTTTACATTATCGAATCTCACATGAATCGGTGTTTTGAGAAAGAACTAAAGGAGATAGATTTCCCAATGCAAATTCGATATTACGTATCGTGGTCAGAAAAATTAGCTCCAGAATGTTTAAAAAGGTGGTTATAGGCATGTCTGGCGGGGTTGATAGTGCAGTTGCAGCACTACTGCTTAAAAGTAAAGGTACTTTGGAAGTATTGACGGATTTAGTATCATATGCTAGTTAATAATATTCCTGGAATATTAAAAATGGAATTCTCGAAGGATTCAATGTCACCGGAGTGTTCATGAGAAATTGGGATATTGCCGATGAAACTGGAAGATGTGCGATTCAAGATGATTTCGAGCACGCGCAATGGGTATGCGATAAACTGAAAGTTCCTCTGCTGCAAGTCAACTTTGTGAAAGAATATTGGAATAGCGTGTTCAGGTACATATTTCTATACGCTTTTCTTTAAGCTTACAGTATTACCTTAATGTTTTCTTCTAGTGAGCTGCTAGAGCAGTACGAGAATGGACAAACGCCGAATCCTGACATTCTGTGTAACAAAACTATCAAATTCGATAAGTTCTTTGATTTTGCACGTAACGAGCTTCGAGCGGACGCTATCGCAACAGGACACTACGTCAGGACTACTTTCGGTCCTTATCTTGAACATTTTAAAGAAAATATAGGTCAGTGTAAGTAAGTAAATAAGAAATAATAAATACTGTAACTCATAACGCTGCTTTAAATATCTCGCAGATGTTCGGTTATTGCAAGCAGATGACAAGAGGAAAGATCAAACATTCTTCTTGTGCCAGATACCTCAGAAGTCATTGCGATACTCCATGTTTCCTCTTGGAAACTATTTGAAAGTTAACGTTAAAAGAATCGCAGAAGAAGCTGGGCTAGGTTTAGTTGCCCATAAGAAGGAAAGCATGGGTATATGTTTTGTGGGGAAAAGAAATTTCCAAGATTTCATATCAGAGGTACGATATAACTTTAAGCGTATATTCTTATGAAGAGCATGCGCAGCATCACTTATAACATTTACAGTACATAGCTGACCAACCCGGAGACTTTATAGATTTGGAGAATTATCAGGTTGTTGGGAAACACAAGGGTTTTCATCATTGGACTATCGGTCAAAGAGTAAAAATTTCTGATCTTCTGCATGCATTTTTTGTGTATAGGAAGGACAGTGAGACGAATAACATACTCGTGGTTCGTAGAAATAATTGATCGCGTAAATTCGTTACAGAAATGGATTATTATTATTCATTAATATTAACAGGTACAAGGAACAAATCATCCAGCATTGTATACGGACTTAGTGACAACAGGTACTCCCCATTGGATAGCCGAGGAACCACCTGAGCTTCGTAGTTATTCTAGAACATTAAATTGCGACTTTCGTTTCCAACATCGAAATGTGTTAGTACCTTGCACGGTCCACCAAACTTTGAACAATCACTTAATAATTCAACTTAGTCAGCCTTTGAGGGCAATCACAGACGGCCAGGTACAGTTTCTGCATTTAGTAATTTCTTCGGATTACTACGACACGGTATTGGATTGTAAATAATACTTAATATAATCGCTTCAGTTCGCTGTTCTGTATAATGGGGAAGAATGTCTAGGTGGTGCCCCAATTTCATACATTGGCCCGTCATATCACTCCCTTAATCAAGAACTAAAGCTGGAGGGCGGGCAAACGTGTAATCAAAAAGAGGAACAAATTGTACATGCAAATGCGTGATAATTTGAGATACTTTACGGTACATGTTTTGTTAAAAAATTTTTTGATAGGAAATAAAGTATTGTTTTATTGACAGAGGTGTACCGTGCAATATTATTTTCCTTAATAGCAGAAAGAGTTGCGTTACGTTAAATATATCTATCAAATTAAAATTAAAAAGATCTCGGAGCAGTAAAACGTACGAGTTAAAATCAGATTCTGAAATTAAAAAATACGATAATTCTCCGTGAAATGCATTCTTTGAGCAATCGTTAATGAATCGCTCGTTGAAATGTACACAAAAAAAAAAGACCATCGGTAACTTGAAATTAGAAGTTTAAGGGCTCTCGTTTCCACGTCAAAATACTCGGTTAGAATGCTTCGTCTTTTCAGAAACGAAGAATAAAAATCATTTTGGCGATCTAATTGCAAACTTCGCGGTCGCGATTTCGCTTTTAAGCGTTGCACGTTGATGGAAATCTTCGCGCTACGATAATGATGACCGCTGAGGACGATCTTTACGGCTGTAACATAGTGTTCTGGAATCTTTTATCAAATCATGAAGATTACATTAGCAGGAGGAGACCTCAAGCGACCAGTGAGTTAATCCTTGAATTTGATTAAGGAAAGGATCTCCGCGTTTCAAGTAGATTGGAATAATTAACACCGACCGTGACCGTGTCCTTCTGAGTTATAGATATTAATCGCGTCGCTGACTCACGATTTCTAACAGCGTCTTCAAATATTAAAATAAAATAGTTGAAAACGACGATGAAACTGTTAAAAATTCAATGCAACTGCTATTGGCTAAAGGTGCAGATCCACGACGAGAGAAAAATATCGTGTCTCGCATGAGACTTTAATTTCCTGAGACAATTATTTCATTACTATTTAATTATTTTGTCATTAGTTTCACGAAACTATTGTTTGTCTCACGAGATTAAAGTCTCACGTGAGACCTTAATCTCAATTATTCTTATTCTTTTATTTCCATTATTTTCATTTTGTTGCTGAGATTTTTGTCTCATAATAGAAAAGTCTCATGTATGTAGAATCTCATCCTGGATTCGCAGCTTTTACAGTTGAACATGAGTCTTTCGCGGACCACATGTGAAAAGCATGTCGAAAGCAAAGAATTCTTCCAACTCTTTAATATAATTAACCGCATTAGCGTAAGCTTTCCCGTTGGTTTCCGTGATTCTACCGGAAATCTTCGGAGATTAGGAACGATGGGACCGGATTTAATCGCGGAAAGGGACCTCGAGCGCACGCGTTACATCGGTGAACGGGCAATTGCGTGTACGTGACGGGCGAGAAATCGGAAGTAGCGCGGGAGACGATTGCTGGTTGGCCTTTTGAAGTTCCTACGTCTTGGACGGCAATCGGTGCTGGCGATGAGAAAAGACTTAATAACGTCGGAGGGTCACGTGTAGAATGTAAAACAGCGCGACGCGTTATTGAACGATAACTGCAAGTTATTAGGGTCGATTGACGAGTAACTGGACGTAAGGAGCGCGTAAAATGCCTCTCGCGGTGTGCGTGCACATACAGAGCCTCCGCCTCGATTGTTGTTACCATCGCCATTGCCGTTCACCGCCGACGTTACATATGTAAATTACTCCCGTACGAATGTCGCCGGGGGCTAATTTGCCCGTAACGCGCAATGTTACATTAACATTCGCCGTGCCGAGATCGCTGGCGCACAATAGCATCCAGTCTGTTCCTCTTCACGGGCGCGGTGCCACCATTTGGGTAGCGGTGTGCTCCGATCGCAGTCGAGGCCCGTCGGGTCCGGTTACCACCGATCGATCGGCTTCCCTCCCCCCCCCCCCCCCCGGGCATAGGAGTCGCCGCGAGTGATCGTTCTCCAGTCGGTCCAGTGACGGGCGATGTAAAAAAATCGCGGCGATCTACGTGCCGCGCGAGCGATCAGCAACGGGTGGCTAGGAGGTCGGTGGCTCGATCTCGCTCGATCTTCTCCGCGACGAGCTGCGCGCGATGAGGTAGAGCAAGCTGACGGAGACTGAGAGGAACCGGGGCCCGACTTGCTTTCAGAGAAGATGAGGGGTGGAAGTAGTTTGAATCAGTACAACGACGACGACTTCTTCAGCGGCGGCCCGTGCCCCTCCTGCAGGCTGGCCATCAACAAGGAGACAGGTCGACTCAAGTTCGTAACAAGTCCAGGACGTTCATCTATGAATCGCTAGTCGTTACGCAATAAACGGGACACGGGGGATTTCGGTGCACGCAGGTGGTGCATGGGAGGAAACGACACTTGGCGGTTTCGCGTCAAGCTGATGCTTCTGATCCCGGCGGTCTTACTGCCGATCACTATAATCTTCATCGCTCTGTCGCGATCGCAGGTCATCGGCAAGTCACCGTATCACCGCACGTATCTGATCCACGCGACCCGGAGGCAGGACGAGAGGGCCGAGGACACGTTTCCGCGTAAGTCTCGCTCCGCAACCGCGCTCCCAACGTGAACTCCGTTTTATTCGGTTCTAGATGATCCGCGCGGTGAAGCGCGACTCGTGGCGAATAATAAATGTACGATCGTCGAATCACAGATGTAAAAAAGAAAAGAAAACGGTACTGTAGAGATATCGGGGGTATCGGGCGCGCTGGTGGATCGAAGACACGGGGGAGGGGTGGCGCGTTATTGATACGAATTCTGTTATCAGCGACCAGCCGCACCGAGGCAGAGCGGGCCGGCGAAGAAGAGGAAGAGGACAGAATCCTTATATCTGGAATGAAAACAAGCTACGTGCCGGTAGAAACGCTCCTTCCGCCGCGGCAGCTCCAACGACGCAAGAGAGAACTCGACGGGGTACATTGTCCACAAACAAAGTTCAAAGCGAATCCACACTGAAACGCGCTGTAGCTAGCCGATACACCGTCTCTTCTCTTTGTGCCTCTTATCCTTTACCCGTCGCCCTTTCTCTTCGCACCAAACCAAACGTCCTTCTCCAGTCTCCACGATCGTTTAGCTTCGAACGAGCACCAAGGACGCGTGAGTGATCCTCGTGTCGAAGAGAACCACCACCGTTTTCAGGATAGTCCTGTGTCTTCAAGCCTAAGCTTGATCCTCCGGGGTTTTATGTACGAACCGATCTTCTCAGGTCGGGTGGCAGTAATCGCGAGGTGGTCACAGGACGAACGAGGGCGATGATGTGTGAGCGATGTTCTGATCTTCTTATAAAACGTGATTGCTCGTCCATTTTGGTTTCGCATCAGTATCAACCCTTTGCTGCTCTATGGACGTCAGTTTTCTTCCCCTCCTTTGCTGTGTTCAGTAATTTGTCTCAGGTTGGACGTGTTATAAAATCGTCCAGTGAGAATGCTTTGAAGATTATAGCGTTAGGAAGGTGTTAAGATTGATAAAGTGGAAGGAGACCGCAAGGGGTTAATCCCATTGCTTTAAAGTGCTGGTGTCGAGTATGTTCAGAATATGTTGAATATATTTTTCTGCAGCTCCAGTGTTTTTGGTAGCAGAGTTTTGAAATACTAGTGAAATACCGAGAATTTCAACGAAGAGAAAGCCTATTGGAGCGAGTCTTTGATCCCATTATCATAAATTTATCGAATCAAATTATCGCATCGCTAACCAGCGTATTTCTCATCTATGTAGTAATTTAGCGAAAACATTTCAGTAGGAGACAAGACACTTCGGGTAACGAGTATCGTGCGCAGTAACGTTAATTAGCGTTAATCAACATCAAATTAGTGTTACTGGTGCACTGTATAAATATCGATCGTCCCACTGCCAATCCTCTCATGTCGTACAAGGGCAATTGAAATTGACGTATCTCCAGTGACCTAGGAAGAGGAGCGCTTCAACGAAGACGAAACTGTCCACGAATGTCCTCTTGCAGCTCTTAGCATGCGATTCGATTCCTTCCTCAAAACCATTACACCCCTCAAGCCTCGCTAAATCAAATCTTTCCTGCAAAAAGACTACAAAAAAATGAAAAGAAGAAACATGCGAAGCAAGGTCCTCAAACGAGTGTCTCGTGCAGGTACAGCAGTCGAACGACTACGTCGCTGGGAGAACAGACGACCGAAGCACCGACGAAGATTTGGACAACTTCCTGAACGATTACTACCCCGAGGTGGACGCTGAAGAGGTCAAGGAGAACTCGGAAATTCAGAATAACGACTACCGAGAGTTAGTAGCACCAGGATCATTGAAATCTATGGAAGCTTCCCCATTTCTTGAAGCTTCTGTTCCCCAGGTACGGTGATCACACCTACGACACTCGGAAGAGCGAAGAAGAGCTGCGCTCGAGGCTGTCCAATGGGAAATACGACGACACGGAGGAGCGTTCTCAGGACGAGTCCGACGAAGGCGAGCAGGGTGGCAGGCACTCGATCTCCATTGAGGACTCGGACAGCAGCTTGCCGATCGCGGACGAGCAAAGCGACGAGGAGGCAAGCCCCGGCTTCCATGCGTTCTGGAAGGGCGAAGGGCACGCCTGGGCCATCAGGCAGGCTCAAGGTATACTTGGCGCGCTGTCCTTGTAGTCGCTCTGCGTAATTTCTGCTCATACGCTTTTTAAGAAACAGATATTCGCCGCAGCAAAGATCATGCTCAAGTACATGGACAGGGGCGCTGATCCGTGCGAGGACTTTTATCAGTACGCTTGCGGCAACTGGGCGAGGCACAACCCCATACCGAAAGACAAGGCGGCCTACGACACCTTCGAGATGATCAGGGAGTCGTTGGACTCTGTGCTGAAGGAGCTGCTAGAGGATCCCATACCCAGGCAGTTGAAGTCGAACCAAGACGACGCGACTGTGAAGACGAAGCATCTGTTCCAGAGCTGCATGAATTACGGTAAATTCGAGTGGACATCTCCCCTTGCAATCGAATGATTGTAAGTTTAACCATCGGGCTTTCGAAGCGTTTTAACGCGTGAAATGTGGCTAGAGATCTTGGAGCAACGCATGGAGCGGCCGCTTATACAGCTCCTGGACGAATTGGGGGGATGGCCCATCTTGAGGCCCGATTGGGACCCGGAGAAATTCGACTGGCTCCTCTTGGTCGCTCAGTTACGATTGTACAACAACGATATTCTTATCTCCGAGTGGGTTGCGCCGGATATCAAGAACAGCGAGCAATACGTTATACAGGTACGATCGAGGAGCTTGAAGGTCCTGCAGGCTCGCATAGAGCATAGAGATCTCGGTTTCTTTCCATTTTCGAATTACAGTTTGATCAGACGTCGCTGGGTCTTCCCACGAGGGACTACTTCCTTCAGCCGTCGAATACGATATACCTGAAGGCCTACAAGAATTATTTAATAAGAATCGCGACTCTGCTGGGTGCATCCTTGAAAAACGCCACCATCGACGCCAACGAACTGATCGAATTTGAGACGAAGCTCGCCAAGGTACGTGCTCGACAGCCTACTGTTTTACTTTAGTTCTCTGATCTTGTTTCGACTTCGCGTTTTGCAGATCACGTCCTCCCCCGACGAGAGAAGGAACGTCTCGGAGCTCTATCAGAGAATGAGCATCGGAGAGCTGAGGACTCTGGTGCCGCAGATAAATTGGCATCGGTATCTGACGATCGTTCTAGCAAGACCGACGAATATTTCTGAGCCAGTCGTTGTCTATGCGTTGCAGTATATCCAGGATCTGGTGAATCTGCTCTCGAAGACCAGCCCGCGGTAGAATTTCGGATGAAACTTTTATAATAGCACGTTTCTTTTGAAGAGTTGCCAACGGATTCTCTATTCGCAGAACCATCGCGAATTATCTTCTATGGCGATTCGTCAGGCACAGGGTGAACAACTTGGACGATCGATTCCAGGAGGCTAAGCAGAAGTTTTACTATATCCTGTTCGGCAGGGAGCAAGCACCGTCCAGATGGAAGAATTGCGTGGCCCAGGTGAACTCCAACATGGGCATGGCTGTTGGCTCCATGTTCGTGAAGAAATACTTCGACGAGAAGAGCAAGAACGATGTGAGGAACCTTCCTTCTACACCTACGTACCTCTAACGTCCTAAATCATGATCCTCTTCTATGCAGACCCTGGCCATGACGCGCCAGATACAACGATCGTTCAGGGAACTGCTGAACCAAACCTCCTGGATCGACGACGAGACGAAAGAACTGGCCACCGAGAAGGTGAACGCTATGCTGCTAAGAATCGGCTACCCTGACTTCATTTTACAAGCCGAGCTACTGAACGAGCGGTACAAGGATGTAAGACAGAAAGTTGGCTATCTGCACCCCCGTCCCGCCCCCCCCCCCCCCCGGGTAGATTAGATAACTCGATAAACGCAGTCGTTGTACAAACATACCTAATTCCTGGTGAAATTCCAGGTCGTTATTCGCCCAGACAAATACTTCGAGAACACGCTGAACATCCTGCAGCATCTGACCAGGGTGGAGCAGGATCGCCTTGGCAGTCCTGTGAACAAAACCCTTTGGAACACTGCGCCGGCAGTCGTGAATGCTTACTACAGTCGCAGCAAGAATCGGATAAGTCAGTTTACCTCTCACCACGCGAGCAGAAAGTATAGGGAGCGATAGATCCCTGCGCCGATTCTGCCTTACGATTCTCTTGCTAAGTTGCCACTGGGAGGATCGATTAATTGTTAAACTGCATCTTTCCACCCTCAGTGTTTCCAGCCGGGATACTACAGCCGCCGTTTTATCACAGATACTTTCCGCGGAGCTTGAATTACGGAGGGATCGGCGTTGTGATCGGCCACGAAATCACACACGGGTTCGACGATAAGGGAAGGCTCTTCGATAAGGATGGTAATCTACATAGATGGTGGAAGGACGAGGCTATTTATGGCTTTCACCAGCGAGCCCAGTGCCTTATCGGTAATGGACGCGCTTCGTGCACATTAGTTGTTCCCCGAAACTTTCGCCTCGCAACCTCGAAAGCTATTTAATCTTCCAGACCAATACAGCCGCTACACCGTCAGCGAAGTTGGGATGCAAATAGATGGGATCAACACACAGGGCGAGAACATCGCGGATAATGGCGGCATCAAGCAGGCTTTTCGGGTAAGTGTTTCTTCACAAGTACCCACCTATTTGCGATCGTGTGTGCTGGTGGGAGTGATAAGTTTTTATTTTAATAGCTTGCGGGTTTCCTTGATAACTCCTGGCGCGTGGTTACAGTTACACTAACAGTTCAGTGAAATGTTTAGAAATTATAATTCAGTTCACGAATGTATTGCAAAACACTTCGTTCTCTTCAAACTTAAGAGGGGAAGCAAGTTTGAAATTTTTTTTCGTCGAATTTTTCATTTCAGAGCACACATTGGAGAGTTACACGATCGCCCGTTTTATAATTTTTTTGGGGAGCCTAACGTCGTCGTATGCTGCAGCCATACTGCTCAAAATTGTTTCAATACAGGAGCATAAAATATTAGTTAAATATATGTGTTTTCAGATGGTAATAAAGACTTTTCGTAGAAAGTTATATTTCCTTATAAGAAACTGCCTTGAATGTAGCCTTTATTTTCAAAGTGGCTTCCCCTTAAGGAAAACGTAGTGCGATCGACACTTCATCTTAATATCAATGAACTGTCTAGTGATCACAATAATTCATTGCAATTTCAAAGGATTAGTTGAACTATTTAATCCCTCACAGATTCAATTGGTTTATTTTTCTATAGGCCTACGAGAGGTGGTTACGCTCGAATGGAGACGCTGACGAGACTCTGCCCGGATTCAACGCGACCGGAAAGCAATTGTTCTTCCTGAACTTCGCCCAAGTGTGGTGTGGCTCGATGAGGCCGGAAGCGACCAGGAACAAGCTGAAAACCGCTGTTCACTCACCTGGCAAGTTTCGCGTGATTGGCACTTTATCGAACTCCAAGGACTTCGCGGAAGTATTTAATTGTCCGGTGGGTGCATCCATGAATCCAGTCAACAAATGCTCGGTTTGGTGACGAACAGAGTGCTCGCCACGTCGATCGTGAATCGAGTGTGTCTTCGCGTTGAAATGGGACAACGTGATCGAGGAATATTGGTACTACATCGCCTCCCCGCCAATTTGGCGAGCAACCGCAAGATAGTGGAAGCGTAATCCTCGGAGTTAATCTCCACGTTGCTAAAGAGTGTCATCAAACGTTCGTTTGAACCTGAAACTATAATCCTTATGCTTTTAACGATAGTTAATGCCGTAGAGCAGCGTCTGCCTTGCTACGATCTTTGACGCAAATGAAGTAAATGACATATGATTATTCGCTAATTAGAGGGTAACACGGAGGAGTCTATGAATCAAGGGAACAATGGGAATAACGCTCGACGTGTTGTAAGCTATCGTTTAAGGAGCAACGTGCATGGGAATGTGCTAGCGGAGCGACTCGTACTAACAGAATATCTCGCGTAGCAACGAATGAAATAATAATCGTGATTACTTCGGTTAGCATAAGAGTAGATGTTGAAACAGCTGCGCTGTTTAAATCGTTAATTGAAATTGTAAGACGTACCAAAGACACAGTAATAATAATAATAATTTCAGACAGTCATAAAAATCTTTACAATCTATTTCCCTGTATATCCACACACTACTACATGTATTGAATTCTTTTTCGTCGTTCTATAACTTACGCATCGTATTTTACCTGATCTCGCGGAATAATCTGAGCCTCGCGAACACTCGTTACATCCACGTAGCCATACATACTATGGATAGAAACGTTCACGTTTTACATTCGTAGAAAATTCGAAAGAAAATCACGTCGACATTCAGCCTGGCACACGAAACGCACGCGTGAAGGTCTCGTTTTATTGTTGGGCCAAGTAAATGCGTCATTTCTCTGCTCCTCCATTTTTCGTCGTCTTCCTTTTCTTTCTTTCTTTTTTGCTTTTTTTTTTACAAATCTCGCGTTATTATAAATGGAACAACAGATTCGTTGAACCTCGCGGATGTATAGGGTGTATCGACGACACCGTGCGGTAAAAAAGTACGAAAAAGTTTCTCGCAAGGGTAAAAAATACAAGAAACGAACTGTCGGTTGTAAACGCGGTATCGATTGACTATCTCGTCGTCTTGTACTATGGTACTCTATAATGACATTAAAATACTTCAGTCAGAACGCCTCGAGTGAGTCTCCCGCGAATGGACTTTCATTCGATCCTTAATGACTCGTCGAGGTTGCGATCGGTTCCTGTGAGGGGGGTGAACATACAACTCGCACTTCTTCACGTGAACTTGCACACAGAACCGAGGGATAGAAGGTTTCACCAATTATACAATCCTATCTTTACAATTTATTTACGTATTGCCTTTCGGGTCGAGTAATCGAGTGGATGAGTAGTAAAAATAAAATCGTACATGTATCTCGTTCTTCGATTACTTAGTATAAAGCAAAATTCGGTACTCGCAATCCGGATCAATAGGAGGATCATAAAAATGATGTCGAGATAGAATCTATTCATAATTACAGGAAGGTGAATTTTCGTTTCGAAGCATAAAATTGAAAGAACACGTTCGACGATCATACAGTATGCTTCATACTAATTAATTTTCATAGGGTTTACAAGAGACGTATCTGCAGGCGCAAGTTGTACTAATAAATCAGGAATTTTCGTAAATACCCTTCCATTCTACCAACACTTTCGCCGTACCCTTTCCTTGTCTTAATTAATACGCGTGAAATCGTAGCTGTCACACCTCGTGGATTTGATGTGCGTTTACCCGTATCCTCAGTACGGTGTAATTGATAGTAGAGTTGAATTCCGCGTGGGATTCTCTTCTCGTTGAAACGAAGGAAACTCTCACGACTTATCTAAGAGGTCCGTTTTCGAAAGGTCGACAAATTGCGCGGGAAGTACTACCGCGACGAATAATAAAGCTTCGTCGCGGAATAACGTTAACGGTAAGAAAAGAACCAAGGGTATCGCTGAAGTGTACGTTACGACGCGTTAAATTAAAAATACATGTGTCGAGCTTGGCGAAGAGCTTTCCTCCAATCTGCATGCACCCTGCATTTAAATAAGCACGCTTCTCCCGCCGACGCTCTTTGACATTCGTAATTTATGCAGATTGTTGTGTACAGACGCTCCCGGGCGTGATATTAAATACCACGTGTAAAACTCGATGGCCTTAATCCTATTATGTATAGCCATTACAAATTATACGAGAGTTTAGATTCTTTACCTTCTATGACGTTTTATCAAAATTGGCCTATTTTAAATATATAAATATATGTTTCGCGTGTGCTACTTCCGTCCACCCTAATTAACAGTCAAGTGGAAATATACCTTAACTTCCTGTTCAACTCCTATTACCACCGTTACGTATACGTATTGCGTTAACGAATGTCTTCACTTATGCAGAAACTGGTACTCCAGAATGTCCTCTTCATCTGGAAAAGAGAAACGTCGTCTTATGTTTCAGCTTCAAGCATGGCCTCCGGTTAGCTGCACTAAAAGGACGTACTATGCCTGGGAGTGTATCGACGAGAGTCGGAAATGCAATTGCCAAGGTAAGGGGGGGGGGGGGGGGATATTGCATCTACACAGGCACGGGACTACGTGCTCGCCTTGTGTGTGATTTATGCAGGGGCATTGCAGAACTATTTAAAATACATACGAGTCAAGTGTTCTACTACTAAATCATGTAGGAACGCATTCGCATTTGTACAGATACGATGCTCGGTACGATGCTGTTGTGCACGTTTTAGACAGGCATTAGTGTGCGAGAGTCTCGAAACAGGTTTGAAGATGCATTTCAACGTGTTAGTCGGCTTTATCTCGGAGCGCAGACAATGCTAAAGATATGAATGAACGGTTTCTCCGGCTGTACCTAACGTAAGGGAGCAGCAGTATTTTACTTGTGGCGATAGAGTAAGGAAAGAGAGTCAACGTCCGGCTAAGTGAACAGAACTTCTCGTAACAATAATGGTAATGGTAACAACAATAGTAATTACTCTATGTCGATGGCAGATGTTTACGATATTACTCTCTAATGTATCAGATTAAAAGAAAGATACTGAAGAGAAATGGCGACTGATAGGAATCGCTCATTGTGGCAAAATAAAATACACTCACAGATATTGTCTCTGCTATTGTTGTCCAAATCGCTAGTCTGTGTGTGAGTTTCCTCGTGCATACGCCGCTCTGCATCAACCGTCAGCGCAGCACAAGGCACAAAAATGACTCGATTACGTCTTTGACACGGTGTAATCCACATGCGCACAACGGAAGTTGCAAAGGGAATTGAGTCGTTTGTACGTTAGACAGAAAGCAGCAGGTCCTTTTAGAGCGGCACAATAAATATAAAATAAAATAAACCAAATTTTTAGTATGCCTGGGAGTCACAAGACTTGCGCTTCGCTCCATCCCCCTTTCAGTACAATTCGCGGCAATTAAGTTCCCGTCCATTAGCAAACACAGGTTTTGCGCTTCTCAGACATACTGTACAACCTGTCTGCAACATAAAATATGTATATATTTTACAGAATAATATATATATGTATGTATATATATATATATATATATATAATGGTTCGTATCATAATGGTATTGATAAATCAGTTTGCATAACTACTTTCTTAAATATCGAATTACATGATCATTTTATCGAAACGAAAACGTCCGTTGAAATTAATAATTAATCATTAGTGCGCAATTTCCCAACGAAACTTTTAACATACACCTACTTATCGAGTACTTAGCGAACTGAAGAAGAAAAATCGTCTTCCTACACGTGATATCGTTATGCTACTCTCTACAGTCGTAATACAAGAACTTTCTATTTATTGTTAGTGCTACGATACCGAAGGAAAAGAACCGGAAAATTTACTTTTCGCCATGGAAAATTGCGCACGTTTAAATTTTCAAACATGGCTGCATGTTATTATATAAAAAGATATCGATAATATCCACTAGATTATATACTTTATAAATAGTAAGAGAGTAATGGGAACCGTCGTTCCTGACAATATAAAAAATAATAAAATCGATACGAAAAACAATGTCGAATGCTTCTTTGTTTTGTTTTATTTTTTTTTTATATATAAAAAATAATACGAGATGTTTGGTACAAACATTGCGCCATATTTGAAGTAGCCTTATATTTTTATGACGCCAATGAATATTATGTGCACCGAATGCAGTTACTTCCTAACGGCATTTTATAAAAAGAAAGAACGTTAGTTAGATACAACAAGTTATGCTAAATAAAAATTTATATAATAAACGCAACGGCAAGACGCAATTAAATGTGACGAAGTTCGTTGAAATTAAATAAGCTTATGTGAGATGCAGAAGTTATTCGTATTGTAGGTAAGATGACATCAATGAACATAAACAATAAGAAATGCATACACCTGGAAAGCATGTATATAAATTATATATGTCGCAGTTTTTTTCTCAGTATTCTCTAACACTGATAAGATGGCACATTTAATATGAGCATAATTTGTTCTATTTACATATTGTCGAACCTGTGATGCAGTACCACATAACATAATTGTAAACAATTTCTTTCATCCAAATAATAACTTGAATTAGTAGGAATACAATTAGAAATGTCCTTTACGCGCGGACTACGTGACTTAAATGATTCACCAACAATTGCCCCATACGCAATAACGCTTTTATTGCGTATTTCCTTTGTACATATACTGTTCCCTTATCGCAGAGGATCGCCTAATAAAAATGCATCTGTAAAGCAATCATTAGTGAATCGTTTAACATTTTGAAACAACATCCTCTCGATTTTAAAGAAATAGCTGCCCCATTGTCGTAGACAATCCTAGAACGCAAGCAATGGAAAAATATTAATAAAAATACGTACCTTTTTGTAAAATAAGAATATAATTTACATGCAGTATTTAGCAACTTGTCGCAATGTTCATTACGTAAATTCCTCGACATAAACTGTGTTATTTACATGACCATGCTTGTGCTCTACTTCTTGTGCGATTTTCGTGCTTTACATCAACAATTACACCATAATAATATTTATAATGAAGCGTGCATTACAGTGTATGTATATATCGAGAATTAAATACTGAGTTCTTCCTTCGTAATAATTGTACTAAGTTTCGTTATTGCTGCCTGTACGCTAACTCTTAGCACATCAATTGCATATCACATGCAGAACATTTGTGGATTCATTTATTTCACAGCAAGGTGTAATTGTACAACTTTGCTTTTAATTCGTTCAAATGTACGGACTTATATAAAAGCTCTATTACGAATGATGGGTACAGAATTACGACTAGCTTTTTATTTTCTCAAATTCTTACTGGTGAAATAATAAGAAAGCAACTGCGATAGAATGAATCAGCATCAACTGCTACAAGAACTATTGAAAGTCTAAGAAGGAGGAGTCGAAATTTAAATGCTATTATCATTATTACGACATAAAAAATGCCTGCTTTACTCTTTGTTGAATTTAAAACGGTACATTTTGATGCGACCTCTATGAATCGTATTAGTATGTACATTTACGTGTTACATGCAAATATTTTAACGAATATAAAATATATTCAGTAAAAACGAACTTTAAAGGTATCACTATAGTAAAGTACATAGTACAAGATGGAATGCAAAGTTGAGACAACATGTACAAACAAAATCGTTAAAATTTCAAGTACAAGATTACATAAACCTGAAAAGTAAATCGAATAGGGCAGCGAATAAATACTTTGAAATGTCGCATGTAAACGCCAAACAACATGCACTAACCAGAACGTATAGGTTTGTTTGATATTGGTGTTATGAAAAAGAGAACGAATGATAGTAGTATAGAGCAAAATAAAAGGGTGTATATAAATATCCAGGTGAATTCGCGGGATCTCGTGTTTCGTTGAAAACGGTATAAAAAAAAGAAATATGTTTCAAAGTATTCATTCAGAACGTTCAAATTATATATCTTTCTCCAAATTTATAACTCATCTATTTACAACACCAGCATCTACATAACATCAACAAAGAATTCACAAGGATTTCCCATCGCAATGCGAAATGACTGTCTACTACCAGATAAGTCTTGTTGGTTCTGCTGATTCCCTGAACCAGTCCCTGTCTGCACAGACTGTTCAGAACCACTGGAACGACTGCGACTACCATTAGACCTCTTCCCGTTCGAGCCATTCCCATTGCCAGAATTCTTACTGGGCATAGTTGGCACCGACGGGATATGCAACTCGGACTCGGATGCCGAAGAGCAGGACTTCAAATCGTGGATAGGTTCTTTGCAAATGTGCTCGCTACCTGCGCTACTACCCCCTGTTAAAACACACCATTTTCAGACGTACACTCCATTTGCACGGCGCTAATCGTGCCGTAATTAACGACCCTCACCTGAACCGCTATGAACACTTTCTTCTCGGTGATAGCCGTAAACAGTTGGCTCATTAGTGAAATTAAACGGCATTGGACTGTAACCAGTTGCGGAATGGGGCGCGTATGTTCCTGAATAAGGCATGTCCCAGGCATTCGGCGGAGGTAGTGGCCCGACTGTGTCGCAGTCTAGCTTCATGCTACTCATGGCTGAGCACAGGTCGCCGAATATGTAATAACATTGCTCGGAGAATGTTATCTTATTCACTGTATGCCTAATGAAACCAGCTTTCAGCATGAGGGATGCATATTTCCTTGCATCCCGCCGATCAATAAATCCTTCCACGTGATTGTGAAGCCAATCTACCACATCCGCTCCAATAAATGCATTTGGTATTGTTATCTTAAGCCACATACGATCACGAATTTCTAACCCTGAGTCTGGCCGAGCCATTGCCCGCACTACTGTCGGCATATCGGTATTCACAGTAAGGTGAAGCTCTTCTAGTGGTCCTGATAAAAATGTTCAATAGCATAACAGTTTTGGGGCATATATTGATTTCTTCTTCACCCTTTCGCTACGAAAGACCGCTACGGTAGCCACTCTTCAATCTATCCCTTTACACAGCCAGCGAGGCTACCGCTGCGTACGGACTGCTACCGTAATTGTTAGTCGCACGATTGAATTTTCTTGTTCAACAATTTAAATAATAGACCCAAGCTCTGTCCCCGGTGGAGTGCACACTTGCGGCTCGCTCTCCCTTACAGCGGTAGCGGGTTTTGGCCAGCTCCGCCGTAGCGAAAGAGTTGACACTAGGGATGGGTTTCCCGAAGCGTCGAAACCCAAGAAACTTTCGAGTTTCGAGGATTCGAAACTTCGCACTTTTTTCGTGAAATCGAAAGTCTCGAAAGCCGGATAAAAAAAAGTATAAAATCACTGAATATTTTCGAAATAATATGAAAATTGTGTTTGTATTTTGTTTGACTATTTTTTAAAAAAATTGTTGACTTCAGTTCTTAAAGCAAGATATTCCAGTTACAAAGCTGAATCACCGCTTCAAGTTCCGAGAGTTTCGAAGCCTCGCAAACTTTCGGAATTCCAGTTTCGAGAATTTGTAAATTAGCTTCGAACCCACCCCTAGTTAATGCAATGGATAATTCGTGAGTTTCTATACGTCTATGTGATAGATATAAGAACTCACTTTCTGTATCGGGCAGTGTGCTCGCAAGGCTGCTGGATGTTGACGTTAAAGTTGTGGCACTTGGTGGGCGTGGAGGAAAACCTTCACCCCTTATAGCAGCCGTATGTGCTACCCAAGCACCTGGATCTATCGGCCGTACAGGTTCGGTACGTGGTATTGTGAAATAACCTTTCGGATTAGGATCCCAGCACTTTGCAACTACTAATTTGATCGGTCTGAAAGACACACACATGATGAGGCAATTTTATGCACCCTATCCATCCCGTAATGAATAGGAAATGTGAAGTGCCAATCAATTGAAACATACCCTGGTTTCTGAACCACTTCGCGTAGTACTCTAACTGCCTCGTCATTAGACATGTTCTCGAAGTTAATATCATTTACCTGAAGGATCATGTCACCAGGCTCTATTCGACCATCCAAAGCAACAGCTCCCCTGTACAAATTTGCACAATCAAAGCATCACCCCGGTGCACGCGATACATGTACTTTCGGCATGCACTCTGTTCTAATAGTTTATCATACAGAGCCGTTTATAGAGTGTATCAATGCAGTGGAACACGTACCCTTTCATTATTGAACCAACATAGATTCCACCATCCCCACCCTTGTTACTTTGACCGACGATACTAATTCCAAGGAAATTCACAGTGTCCATATTTAATGACACTGTTATTATATTTAAAGACATTGTACTGTCTGTGATACTGCTAAAAGATGACGTTCGAGACATGGGTGGTAATCTGTGACGTCGTCTCCTCTGTGGTCTACGTCGATCTAATACATAAGTACAAATGTTGCATCCAAGTCTTTGCCTTTCTGACGAAAGACAAGATTTAACCGTCTGAGTGCCGAAAGTATCAAGCAACGCAATCACATTTTTCTTGCCTCGCGTCGCGAAACGAAAGAAGAACCTTTCTATTTAATGAAACTTAATCATGTTCTGATAATTACTGCAAAAGCTAATCGTATCATTGGTGGGCTGCGACTTCTCCATACAAAACGGAAGCGCGATCGCGCTGCTCGGCAGTCAGACGGTCAGCTTCGCACCATGGATTTACCTAATGTAGCTCTGTCAACTGTACTACTCATATTGGTATGTCTGCCTGTTGTCGATGTTATGCGGCTACTCGCATCGTCATCTGATTCTAAAAATGTTGTCGTTTCTAAATCTGAACTTAAAATAGAAGCAGTCTCATAACCGTGGCCTGATCTGTGCTTTGAATGACCGTTTATACGAAGTCCTGAGTCAATAAACAAATGAGAACAGTATTTAGATAACAGAGACTTGCTTTTCATCATCATCATTTCCGACACAGAAGTTGAAGGAATGGTGAAAGGGATAATACAACTTGTAACAGCTAGAGATAAGTCAACAGAGTTAAAAACACGTACCGTTATATTTGTTATATTTCTCATATTTATCCGAATGGTGTCTTGAACTTTTATGCAAATGATGCCCCTGCCGACTACTAATAATACTTTCAGTTTCAGTTAAGGTGTCATCGTGTGACAGTGGTGGCGGGCCACGATTCGTGTGGCCGGGTGTTACATGATCAACGCGATCATGCTTCGCCTCGCTGTGCGCTACTGAATCTGTGCATTGCGATGCACCATCCGAGACATTACTGCCTTCGGCAGACACCAGCTATTGACCAACAAATTTATTTCTTTATTATAGGCTCTGTATTTCTCTCAAACCTAACTTAAATCTTCTAGAACTCTGATGAAGTATCTACCTCGCAATTTATATTTCTACATTCATAGTAAAATGATACTAAACAATTATAAAGCTGAGTCCTTCAAATTGTATTTCAGTTTCCCTAATTATACAGTGCATTAAATTGATTATAGCGTACGTGCTTTGAGATTAAAACTGATTTCCCTTTTCGCGGAGATGCATAATCAGAAAACTTATATCAACAGTCAGTAATTCTTATTAATTACTCCCAAAATGAATATCATTGAATGGATAGTGTCAAATATATTTCACATTTTATTGATGTTTCATGTAGAATCATGCTTGCCATAGCCTTGCCAAAGTAATCAAGTAAAACGTTTATTGAAGTTCATTATATAATGATATATTTAAGATTCTTACCCAAGAGACAACACGTCCATTGAAACAGGGAAGGTGGGCATCGTCATCTACAATTTCTTCTTTCACCACACTATTGGAAAGATAAGAGTTGTTAGTACAACGATTAATTAGGAATAAGAAAGTAAACACTGGAGTTAATTCAGCTAAATTGGGGCAGTTCATAGAACAGCTAAAGGATGTAAACAGTACGGAATATATAAGCCAGGTACATTTCAATGCAAATATAATATGATTCTATCAGTGTTTACGGTTCCCATAAGATGAATACAAGCTGATATACACAGACTGAAAATACAAGTACAAGAAGCATATTTAAAAGAAACCTACATAGACCTGGGTAGGATCTAACAGAAATATTCAACTCCTATTACATTTTTCCATTGATCCCAGTGTCATATCCCAAGCAATAAACTTGCTGTGCAACAAAAGAGTAAATTATACAGGGAGGGGTTAAAGTACTGCTTTATTTCCGTTCAATTTGGCATTCCCTGTCAACAATAGTATTCGAAGTAGTATGTATTATCCGAAGTAGTATGCAGCTACAGGGGTATAGCATCCCCGGTATAAAAATACGATACGGCGATTGTATTAGCGTTTAAAGTCCCCGATAGGTGGATACAAATCGACTGTCAGAAATACATTACGAGGGGGATTACTGTGGAAATGTGGCTCTATTAGGAAAGCGGATACTGTTTTAAATCGCGGGGCATTGACTCGCTGGCGAAGATGATAGATAAAGGCCCGAGCGACGGTGTGAATCGGCGATCGTAATCCAGGGAGACGTACGGGGCAGAACTGTGGCCATAGGACATGCGTATCGGCGTGACACTCACCCGAAATCATCGTCCATCGATTTAAAGAAATACTTGTAATTCGGCCGATTCAAGACATTTTTGAAATCAGCGAGAGTGACCCTCTCCGGTGATATGGTGAGCTTCACCAGGTACGGGGTCTCCTCGTCGTCGATGTGGTAAATGATTTTAGTCTCTTCCATCGTCGCTAATGGCTCGCGTTCCCCTACGCGTACATTTGCAAATAAAACTTGATTCACCCAAAGCCCCACTAACTATGAACAATTCTTCTTGAACCAATATGGCGCGTCACAGTTCGAGCCAAAGCCCTCGCGCGTACTGCGATTGTTCGTTCATGAAGCCCGTGAGCTTACGTGAATCCTGTCGCGCGCAGCATTATCACGAGCGCGTGCAGCTTAGCTACGAGGAGACCGTTCACATTTTATTCACGATACACGCTCGGCACGTACTCCTTCCTCCCGACTAGATGAATTAAACGTCAACATTCTTGTCGACATTACACACACTCGCGACGGTCGGCTCGACACTCTTCGACAGTACGCTCCAGAGAATCGGAAACGAACGAGGATAGAAAGACAATCTCGGGACTGATTTTTACACCCTCTCGGCCATTCGCCGCTGCCCTCGTCAGATGGCATTGCTGCTCCATTGTCCAAGATGGCGTAGGGCTTCCGAAATCCACTTGAGCGCTGCGCTCACAGTTTGAAAAATGGTAAGCCGCGAGGTTATTAGATCGCGGTGTTCTACCAATTAAATATGTGGTTAGTAATTATATCTTTCTCCCGAGAATGCATGAACTTTGATCCCACTCTGAGATCTTTGCACTGCAAGGATCGAATACTTGGCAACGTACGGCAGTGTTGTGTGAGATGTAAGTATGAGTATAGTAGGTATAATAGAGGAGGTTATTGATAATTATTAGGAGTGGGTTCGAAGGTAATTTTTTAATTCTCGAAACTCGAATCTGAAAGTTTGTAAGTGGAATATCTTGGTTTAAGAATTGAAATGAACAATTTTTTTGCATGAATCTCTACTAGAAAATACAAAAAAGAATGAAACAATATTGATTTTATAATTTTTTTTATTTGCGTTTCGAGAGTTTCGGATCACGAAAAAAGTTTCGAATTCTTGAAACCAAGGGCGTCCAGAGACATTTTCCGGGGGGGGGGGGAGGTCACTTTGGGTAGATGATTAATAAAAATATACCCTCTTGCTTTTTTAGCCCATTTCGTAGTGCCAATTTAATTGAAAATTTAAAACCGAAATTTAAAAATATTTCCTTTTTTAGTATAAACTTAATAAAGATCAGTTTTGAAAAAAAGCGATTCTTTCTCAAAATCCAGGGGGGGGGGAGGAGCAACTGCCCTTTGCACCTCTCTCCGGACGCCCATGCTTGAAACTCGAAAGTTTCTTGGGTTTTGCGGCTTCGACGCTTCGAGAAACTCATTCCTAATAATTATTCTTTCTGTAGAATTAAGAATTAGCTATTACTAACGAGTAATGTTTATTCGAATAAATGCAATTTACAATTTCCCAACTCCAGTCTGCCTTCTTTAAACACAAAACATGGTTTAAATGAATTTAAAATAAGTTCCATGAAAATTCATTTTCGTTCCGCAAAAATCACCAAAGAGAATTTTATCTGACCCTAAAATATCAATCATCGTGTCCTCTGCACTCTTCCTTTGTGCACGACGCTCATCGATAACCGATAAAAGTCCCGAGATAAGAGATAACCTGAGTGTACTGTGTCGATCGAACGGCAGCTAAATAGCTCTCTCTCTCTCTCTCTTTCTTTCGAAAAGGTTAATTCATTAATAGAAGAGGATTAATCTCCCACGATTTACGATCCATTGGTCTCATTCAGCTCTCGATAAGAATTCGGAAGCGAGAGGTCGGCCAACTGTTTCGACATGCAGCGGGCGATAGTCCCCGCGCGATGATCATACCTGTAACGCAATTACATCTCTTGAAAGCTGGGCAAATGCCCGTGCGCGTTCGCGCGCCGCATCATTAAACGTAATTCTAGTCTTCGTGGCCATAGAGAAGCACCGTGCTCAGCTTTCAATCTGCCAGAACAAGCGTCGAGTTAATCACACGTTCGCGTGGCAAGGGAAGAAGGTTTCTAAATTAAATGAAATCACTACGTACACATACATTCGTGAGTCACGGGTTTGCGCACGGCTCACAGTGTTTCGCGTAATGCACAAAAGTCAAGAATCTGAAGTGTCCGATCCACAAGTTCTTGTATCTTAAAATGTTAATAAAGGAATGTAGGTTTTAATGGTATCCATAACTTTTACTGAATTTACCAATTTCTTGTCAAAAATGATGCTTGAAATTTATTCCATTTTTTGATGCGTTTCTTTAAACACGTGCTATTTGCCGAATGTTTATCTGATTAATTTGATTTTTATAAGTTCTGTTTAGTATTATATGACCTTGCCAGCTGCCGAAAAACTTTTTTGCAATATCAACAATTTGTCCCAATTTTTTATGTTAAATGTTTATCATCTTTGACTTGAGTTTTAAAAAAAGTACCAAAATGTACCTCCGTGATTTTTTGTATATTAATTGAGGGAACATTAAACTTTATATTAGCGTCAATTTCAACTGCCCGAATTTGCCCGAAACGGAAAAAATAGCCGAAATCATTATGACTTTCACCGCTCAGGCGCGATTTAATAAGACAAACAAAATTTTCCATTATAGTATTATTTACATTGTTATTTAATTTTTTAATTAATGTTTTCATTTTTATGTTATTTTTTATGTTTTACGTACCACGTAATGAAAATTACAAACCAAATACAAGAAAAAATTTGAATGTGTACGAAGTTATGATATTTATCTTTCAAATCCATATATGTAAAACGACCGCAACGGTTTTCAAGTATTTCTGCGAAACGGATGAAAAAAAAATTCCAACAAAAGTGTGTCAGTATTTAGTCGACAACAAATTGCAAAAGTAAAAATTAATTAGAAACTTTTTATTCAATAAAAAATCAAGATCACCTCATTTTTTATTAATGGAACTGGATATTTTTTATACACCTATCGATGCATCTTTATATTCTCTTTAAAAAAGTATTAGGGTACTTAGGTCGAAAACTAATTAGTTTAGAAGTTATGAGTTTTGCCCCGACGCCCATATACGCGAAACACTGTGCGGCTGGTAGAAACGTGCAACACGGAATAAGCGAAACGCATTATTGCCTTAAATGAAAATAAATGATACGAAGAACCGGTTTTATCAACGAGAAATCAACGAGTGTTATTAACTGATAGGGTGACCTGTCCAGTGAGTGAACACTTAAGCTGCATGTCTCTTAAAATTAGTAACAAGCCTTGCCTTGAACTTGTGGGACGCCATGAGGACAACTGTTAAACAAACGGAATTAATACCGTATCGGTTATAATTAAAGAGAAAAACGCTTTTGCGAGATATCTGTAGGTCTCCAGTCTAAATGTCAGTGTCAGTTTCAACGTGAAGTGAGCGCGATAGGCGTTAATTTTTCGTATTATATGAGCAACGTTCACTCACTGGGGGGTGTTCACTCACTGGACAGGTGACCCTATTTACAAGGAGAGGTTCCCAGGTGTCCGCCTCCGATTGTTTTGAATTTTGGATATGTTTTAGAGGACCAAAAAATTAGATATACGTGTCTTTTTATTTTGGCCTGCCTGAATATTTAGGGGATGAAACCACCCCCAAAGCATTTAGATACAATATGTTGGTCACTCCCTGGATCCGATATTTTAATATTTCCCACTGGCCACGTCCTTTACGAACGTGTCCCATTTCTCCTCCCAAACGTCACGCGCCTCTTTTTTCTCTGGATTAGTCATGCTACTGTACAATAGTGAATTTATAGCCAACTGCTTGAGAGTTTTAAGGCCGCAGTGCTCGGACATTAGGGCCATAAAAGCTTCGTAGAAGTCGTAGCTCAAGCCCCGCGCGCCCCAAAAGCCTGGGTCATCGTTGGAGATGACTAACGAATACCCTTCCGCGAAGAGCCTCCTGGCCGCGTGGTTTCTTAGATCGCCGACGAGCTTTAGCACCTGATTCGAGATCGGGTTTATCTCTATGGCGATGTCCATTCGCTTCGCAATCTCCAGCAGGAATGGGTGGTAAGTCAAGGCGTATCTGCGTGAAATTTGGATGAAGACAGCATTTTTAGTCATTAACAAGAAAAAGGATGCGTGAACAATGGCGTGGCCAGGCAAGATGAAGGTGTCGATTAATAAGAATTATTTAAAAACGCAAAATAATGAAAGTGTATTCATATTGTCAGAGTTTTAAATTGACAAATTATGTGAAAGCTTGTGAAAGAAAAGGTATCGGTGTCGATGAATGATCTCACAATTATTTTAAAACACAATATAATGAAAATGTACTCATATTGTCTAACAAGGGACGTTCGGCATCCCGGAAATTCAGAAAATTATGAAACCTGGTGTGCAAGTATAGTAGTTCATCCGTAACGTAACCCTATTTTTTGTTGGTGCCATAATGCAATTTTTTGGGGAGAAATCACCCCTTGAAAAAATGCAGAATTTTCTATTCCGTAGAATATCTCGAGAACAGTGAGAGATATCGAAAAAAAAGTTTAAACAGAAGGTACACCGCTTTCTTATATTTACAAAACCGCGTAAAAATAATTTTCGAAAAATCCATACTTTTCAAGTTACCCCCGCCATCAACCCTTAATATTTAGGTTTTGTATTTTGAAAATATATACTGAAATACCTCTGTGTGGATAATCTCTTTTCATACATATAAATAATTCATGCGTTATATTTTTTTTTTGGAAACAAATAAAACTTCAATTACTGAATTTCAAGTCCACTTTAGTAGTTTCCATTAATAAAATGGTTTCTTAAATCCATATTTAAATTAGTATTTATATAAAGTTTAAACAACTTTCAATGATATTAGTGGAGCAAGACAGTGCGCACCTAATATTGCATCCAAAGTAAAACTCATTAAAACTAATCAATGACATGAATAATTATGATAACAGCACATTCGTTACTTGAAGTGTTATCTTAATTGGCCACTTTGGGACCCACTCCAAAAAATAAATAATGCGTGAAAATTTACAATGACATTGCAAAATATACATGTATATGTTACAATGTATACAATGATAACATACAATAAAGTCATTTTTGCAGACTTTGTAAATTTTCGCGCATTATTTATTTATCGCGTGGTTTCCAAAGTGGCCTATTAAGATACCACTTCAAGTAAGGCATCTACGAATGTGCTCTTATTATAATGATTCATGCACGTTATTGATTAGTTTTAATGAGTTTCACCTTGGATGCAATGCAAAACCTTTAGGTAGGGGAGACCGGGGTATCTGTTGAAAATCTGTTGAACGACAAATCTGGTAACTCACAGAATTGCGAGAGCTGCTTGACCATATTAGCACCGTCGGTTTTAGTGACACAAACGAGCGTTATGTATTCATTTTGTGGTTATAGCCCAGAATTTTAGTATGTAGAGCACGTAAGTAAATTTTGTTTTAGCACATTTATTTCAATTAACCTTCTGTTTAAACTTCTTTTCGATATCTCTCACTGTTCTCGAGATATTCCACGGAATAGAAAATTCTGCATTTTTTTCAAGGGGTGATTTGACCCCCAAAAATTGAATTATGGCACCAACGAAAAATAGGGTTGCGTTACGGATGAACTACTCTACTTGCACACCAAGTTTCAAAATTTTCTGAATTTCCGGGTTGCCGAACGTCCCTTGTAAGTTTTAAATTGACAAATTATTTGAGAGCCTGCGAGGGTGAAGGTATGGGTATTGATGATCTGAGAATACCTTGCCTGGCCACGCCAAGTATTTGACTTCCGGGCCGCGGACATGTAGGCAAATGTCTAGATGTTACATTTTATCTTCACATTATTAAAATGTCCGTGATTATTACAAAGCACCTTTATGTACTTGCAGCTCATTTTGATTTCACATCTTTTTTTACATTGTAATTATTATTATCTTCTATTTTTTGGTGATTTATTTTATAATACTCGTTTCCGTTCTTTACTTTTTCATGTACTTGGCGTAATTTTTTTACTTTTTTGAAGTTTTTTTGTGGGGATTAGACTTATGTTTCACTTACCCGTGGCCAATGCGTCGAGTGTTTAACAAGATAGCGTCGACAAGATTCTCGTCCGTGGACGCGCCATACCAATTCGTTTCACCAGCGTGAAAGAAGAAATTCATATCTGGTCCGGCGTCCAGTATTATGTCCGCGAAATACTTGAGAGTGTTTCCTTTGTCTTCTTGGCCGACCAGATCGAATCCAGCTACGAAGTTAGGGTAAAGTTGCTGCAGCTCCTTCATGGTATTCATACACTCCTCTACTGCTTTGTGAACGGCGAAACGCCTAGGCGAGTAGATCAGCTTCACCCCGGCGAAGTCCGGATGTTGTTCCTTGAATCTGTGCACGCAAAACTACTTGTCATTCAGGCATCGAGGATATTTCCATTTATAATTGCGTTCAGATAGCGACGTTCACTCTTCGACGCATTAATTGTAAGGTAATAGAGTATCACGCCTGGGATACACTCCAGGGTTTTATGGTGATTCTAATTTTTGTTAATGAGAAAATACTCTTTTGCGTTTTGTTTTGTTTTTAGAATTTAAGAATAAAAATAATATATTAGGTTTTCTTTTTAATGTAAAAAAAAAACAGGGGATTGGAGCAGACAAATTTTTTATTTGTTCTGATCCGCTCCGACATCAAAATACTTGCTCCAGTTCCGTTCCTGCTCCGCTCGATTTTTTTTAAAAATAAAAATTCTCTTAATTCTTTCAAACAGTGATCTTTAATTTGCTACAAACCCCATCTTTCTAGCTTTTCATTTTCATATAGAAAAAATTCATAAAGAATGTTTAATTTTCGGGCGAAGAAAGTACTATGCCTTCTTAACACCGGGCTGCGCGGCCCTACGATATAATATTTTTTCAATGATGAAAAATTGAGAATTAGTATTTATTAAAAACATTTCATTCATCTGCTCTTATACAATGAAAGAAAATTCAAATAATACAAAAAATTTGGAGCAGTGGAGCAGTAAAAATTTTCTGTGCTCCAGGCAAAATCCCATTGCTCCACTGCTCCGCTCCAACGCTCCGTAAAAAACAACTTTGTACATACCAATTTCTGATTCCACCTTAACAAGGTTTTTATATAATTAAAATTTACAGAAAGTAAATTTAAAAGAAAGAAAAAGATTAATGCATAAGTTGCTTCGCGCACCATGTACTGTACACGAAGTACTATTACATATATATAGATCGGCAATGCGGTGCACATGGTTTCTTTTCGTAGTTTTCAAAAACGTAAATAAATTACGTCAAGTACATGAATTGAAGGGTTGGATGCAATAAGGGGACTAGCGCTTGGAAATTGGAAAAATTATTGTTTAAACGCAAAGAAAGTAGTGATGGGCGATATTGGTCCCATCTATCGATAATACATATCGAGATATATTTTGTCGTTCAATATCAATACATGAAATATATTACTCAAAAAGTATCGATATTGGTGGTCCCCTTATTTCATCCATCCTTTCAATTATTGACGGGGTAACCAAAAGGCGAGGGTAAAGAAGATCTCGCCCGACGGCAGCGCATTTTCTTGGTACGAGGAGGGCTCGCTTTGACCGACAGGGACATGAGCCTAGGGTCGCACTTTTTTTCCGAAAAACGGCAGAGACACGCATGTCCCAGCACCCGGAAATTTTTCCTTATTTTCTTACATGTAAGTATTCTTTATTATTATTTAATTAAGCTGTGCACATAATGAAACGAACATAAACGAATCATTGCACGCGTATACAGATATTATTATTAATTAAGCTGTACGCTTAATGAAGCGAACATATTTTCAACGAATAGGTTATTGTTGTTTCATTCCACGTGTTAAATAATAGTCTGCGCAGATTTTTGCTAACCTATTTTTCTACTGAAACGTTTTATTCTTCTTAGCAGGAGAAACAAAAGTAAAAATATTATATTTGGTAAGTAACCTTTACATTTATTTATAATAATACGTATGATATTAGTGTTTATTACAAATTTCTCGTTTTTTTCTAGGTCGGAGTATTCGAATAATACATAAAGTACACTCGAGCAGTTGCTGTGCGCTATTTCGAGTAAGCTTTACAGGCTGCAGCGCGCCTTATCTTACAATTACATTACTTGATAGGCTGCAGTGCGCTTTGTCTCGAGTATAACAACTTTCAATAAAGTTGGGCGTCCGCGATTGCATAACCGCGACGCTTAAAATTGACGAAGAATTTATTGAATTTCCACACGTACAAGCTCAACCTAACAATCGGGATTGCGGAGTTTTTAAACTGAACCTTTAAATCAAAATCATGAATTATACATATTGGTGCGGGGCGTTCCAACAAAATCTAAAATAGTTTGGGAAAAGTTAGTTGACTTGAAGAAAGTATGGAATGCCTTAGTGTGGTTGAAAGCCAACAATCCTCTATACTCGGAAATTGTTTTACCACAATCGCACGATTTATTGCTGAGTGTCAAATTACCAGATACAGAATTTCAAGAAGAAGTTGTTAATAATAACGAATCTATCGAGGACGTTGAAGGTGAAACACTTACTATCGATGAAAACAACAAACGTGCATTATTAACGCAAATGTCACAATCTGATTCATATTATGAGCAGTTTACGATTTATCCAATGTACGACAAAAGGGTTAATGAATCTGCTACCGCACTCTATCAAATGCTTAAAGTTCATGACATTCCGTTGGGCCATCGTGCTGAACACTTAGATGTGAAATGTTTCCCAGATTTATATCCTTATGGGGTGAATGGACAGCATGAAGAAAGATTGGTTCGTTTGACTGATCATGAATTTATTAAGTCCAAACTGATGTCCAAGCATTCGCAATTTCGATTGAACATGCAATATATTTTTCATTTATTATACGATACCAATATGCGGCAATTGAACGCTGGAATTTTTCACAAAATGAACGTCGTAAATCCACGCGAAAAATACACAGCTGCTGGTTTTCTAGAGCAACTCTCTAAAGATCAGCTACAAACGAACTTGAACACTATATTTTCCAGATTACGTAATACAGCACAGTATTGGCGAAAACCGAGAAACGATTTGAACTGTATGATACACCATTATGGACCAGCTACATGGTTCCTCACGCTCAGTCCAAGTGAATGGTTATGGACAGATTTAATAGAATTTCTTCGTGAAGTAAACGGCCCATCGGTGGCTAAAATGTCCCCGAACGAACTCATTGCTTCTGATCCCGTTTCAACTGCTCGATTTATAGATAATACATTCCACGCTATGCTGGATTTCATTTGTTCGCCCGACAATCCGATTGGCAAGGTCACTCATTACTTTTGGCGCAGAGAATATCAAAGCAGGGGATTACAACATTTTCATCTTTTAATTTGGATTGAAGACGCTCCCATAATTGATAAATCAACGCAGGAAGAAGTAGCAGCATTCATAATGAAATACGTCACTTGCAGATTACCATCACCGCATGTGTCGCCAGAATTATATAGACGAGTAATTGCACACCAAATGCATAAATGCAATAGTTACTGCTTACGCAACAAAAAAACTAAAAATTCCTTCCGTAAAGTATGTAGATTTTCATTTCCACGTCCAGTTACAGATACTTTGATAATAAGGGATGTGGCCAGCGTGCGGACCAATTATGCTCAACAATGAAGGGGGGAAAAACACCTTCAGAGTGGTGGTAATGGTGTGCGTGACTGAACAGCGTCAGTTCACGCACACCTTTACCACCACTCTGAAGGTGTTTTCCCCCCCTTCATTGTTCAGCATAATTGGTCCGCACGCTGGATGTGGCTGTTCTATAGGTGCTAGAAAACAATTGAAAGCAAAAGGTAGACTTTATGATCTTCCACGTTCAATAAAGGAAGTCCGTATCAATGATTTTAATGCTCCCATTCTCACGGTTTGGAGAGTCACAATTGACAGAAGCAGTTCAATATCACGAACGAATAACGGATATTCAAGAAGCACGTGATCATATAAAGGAAGAAATTGAAAAGAACGTGTTGAATACTGTAGAACAAGAAGAAAATGATCAAGGCGATCACCCAATAGAGTGTGTCCCCGTTGAAACTGTTGGTGCCATGAAAGATTTTAACGACGCGGAAAACAAATTTGACTGTGGTGATCTTGCAGAAATGATTTCGGAATTGAATCATGATCAGAAGCAGATATTTGATAAAGTTACTAAGTCCTTGACGTTTAACGATAACATTCTCAGACTTTATGTGAGTGGCGAAGGTGGCACTGGGAAAAGTTTTTTAATAAAAACTATTAGACAGTGGATCAAGCAGATTATCGGAAAAGACACAGCAGTAACTGCTCCTACTGGAATCGCAGCTTTTAATATCGATGGTCTTACCATACACCGATTATTCCAATTACCCGTAGAACATGGGCATACAGCCCAGTATAAGCAACTTAGCGATGCAGCCCTTCAAATTGTACGAGATCAACTAAAAAATGTGGCTTTAGTAATCATCGATGAAATTTCGATGGTTTCTAACGTAACTTTCCTGTACATACATCTGCGACTTACAGAAATATTTGATACTACAGATTCCGATGATGCTTGGTTCGGCAAAAAGCCTATACTGCTATTTGGTGATTTACTACAACTTCCTCCTGTTCACGAAGAACCTGCTTTTATACAATTATCCAATAAGAGTATGGAGAAAAATGTTGGAGGATTAGGTTCTTATAATTTATGGTCTGCCTTGTTTAGCTATGACGAATTGGCAATAAACATGCGACAGCAGGGTGATAATATTTACAAAGACATCTTGTCGAGAATTCGCACCGGAATAGTGACCGATTCGGATACAAAGCTATTAGAATCGAGGAAATTAAATTTCAAAGCGACAAATTGTTGTAATGACCGATTAAAGGAATTATGTGATTACATGCTTAATGTGGAATCTAATACGGTGTGTTTACTTCCCACATGTGTTCAGTGTGATGTTTTGAACGCTGCAATGCTGAGTCGATTTCCATCCGAAGAAATCCATTTGATCGCTCATGATACAATGAATTGTGCACCGTACTTGAAAAAAAAGGTGTCAAAGGTTCTTGACTGAACAGCGTCAGTTCACGCACACCATTACCACCACTCTGAAGGTGTTTTTCCCCCCTTCATTGTTGAGCATAATTGGTCCGCACGCTGAAGGTACTAAACAATAATGACGACGATAGCTCCCGAACTGTTAAAGTCGGAGTGCAAATCATGATTAGAAGAAATATTGATGTTACGCTAGGTCTTGTCAACGGTACCATAGCTAAACTTGTTTCAGTTACACGAGGTGCTGATAATGACGTTGAATAATTGAAAATTATATTACCCACTGGGCAAGAACATATAATAGAACGTGTATGTGTTAAATTTGAAGTAATGGATAGAGCGTTCGTTATTAGAAAATAAATTCCGATTTGCCTCAGCTATGGTATAACTATTCACAAAAGTCAAGGACTAAGCTTGCAGAATGCAGAATGCTGAGGTAGAAGCAGGTAACTCAATATTTACTTGCGGACAAATTTACGTTGCTCTTTCACGAGTGACCACATTACAAGGACTGCATCTTATCAATTATGATCCATCTTCCGTAAAGGCACAAGATTCGGCTATAATAGAGTACAATAGATTGCGAAAAAAATATAGACCTGATCTTATGACTATTTCAATTTCTAAAAACCGCGTTCGCAATGTTCGTGATGCTGTTTGGGCAGTACCTAATTATAATGTATCCGAATGTCAGAATACTAATGATCACATCGCGGATATCACTCAATACAACGTAAGAGGTCTCCCGAATTCTGATGGTGTGTCTTGTTATGCGCATGCCACAATCCAATGCATGTTATATTGTTCATCTATAAGAGAAAACTTATTTTCGACGGAAAAAGCTGATGATATTATAAAAATCTTTATGGACCAATATAAATCGGATCAAAATCCAAACATAATATCATTACGGCAATTCGCAGGAGAAAAATACGCTTACAATCAGCTGCATGATGCAGCTGAGTTTATTACCTCTCTTTGTGATCATGAGATTCTTATTAAGAATGCAGTACAACACGAAATAACAACAGTATTAAGATGTTTAGCGTGTAATTACACAAGTACTACTATCAGTACAAATTGTGTGGTACATCTTGCACTGCCCAAGATGTTAAAAAAAAAACATTTGAATTTCAACATATAATAAAACACAATTTCACAGGATGGAAAAATCAGAAAGATCCTTGTAATAATTGTGATAATTCAAATTCAAATACAATGAAGAAAATCGGTATAACTGCTTCGAAACAAATTCTTATTGCAAAATTACATTTGTTCGACCACGATAGTAGTGGAACAACGAAAGTTGAAAATTTCAACATCAAAGCAATGCCCACTACCAAAATACAATTGGTAGATCACTGTTATAAACTTAAGGCAGCGATTTTCCACCACGGTAAAAGTATTTCCGATGGTCATTACACGAGTATGGTAAGGGGTAAGGGCACAACGTGGGTATTCGTTGATGATTTACGAGTAGAAAACCAAGCTTGGCCACGAAATGCTAAAAATGCATACATATTTTTCTTCGAAAGATGTTAATTGTGGTTGTTATTACAGTTCACTCATCACTGATAAATACGTTCAGCGCCAAAGGCTGTTTCAGCGCCATAAGCTGCTTCACGCACATTGTACTGCACACAAAGTACTATACATTCATATAATACATATAGATCGGCAATGCAGTGCACATGTTTTTTTTGCGTAGGTGTTAAACTTACGTAGAATTTATCCTTAATCAAAAAATAATAAAAGTACAATCGCTGAGCTGCTTTGCGCTATTCGGAGTATTCCGAGTAAGCTTTACTGGCTACAAACGCGCTTTATCTTCTAACATCACTCGATAGGCTGCAGTGCGCCGTAAACGCGTGGACGTGTAACGAAGACCCCATAAAAAACTTTAAAAAAGTAAAAAAATTACGCGAAGTACATGAATTAGCTTTGTAAAAAGAAGTGAGATCCTCAAAAAAAACTTTAAATAAGTAAAAAATACGCCAAGTACATGAAAATGTCGAGGACAAAAAAGAGTATTATCAAAAATTACAAGAAAAAAGAAAATAGTATACATGAAAAAGTCGAGGAAGAAAAAGAGTATAAAAAATAAATATAATAAAAAACAAAAAAAAAAGACAAAGAAACATGAAAAAGTAAAAAATGTTAATGTAATGTTAATCACAAAAAAAAAGAAAATAGTATACATGAAAAAGTACAATATAAAAAAAGATGTGAAATCAAAATGAGCTGCAAGTACATCACACAAAAAAGGAAATAATATAATCACACAGAAAAGAAAATAATATAATTACAATATAAAAAAATATGTGAAATCAAAATGAGCTGCAAGTACATCACAAAAAAGAAAATAATATAATCACCCAAAAAAAGAAAATAATATAATTACAATATAAAAAAAGATGTGAAATCAAAATGAGCTGCAAGTACATAAAGGTGCTTTCCAACTGCGCATAAGATGACACAACTACATAGTACATATACACAGCTAAAATGTTGTGTTCATAAATTTCATTACGCATATCGTGGACATTTTTTAATTAACCCATCAAAATGAATCCCATTTAAAAACATTGTCGTAAATTAATTAATAGCTTTACAAAATTAATGATATACAAAAATTGCGCCAATTATAACAATGACTATTTATACAAAGAAAAACAATGTATTAAATAATATAACACAACAAAAGACAAAAAAAAATGTCCGCGGCCTGGAAGTCAAATACTTGGCGTGGCCAGGCAAGATGAAGGTGTCGATTAATAAGAATTATTTAAAAATGCAAAATAATGAAAGTGTATTCATATTGTCAGAGTTTTAAATGGACAAATTATGTGAAAGCTTGTGAGAGGAAAGGTATGGGTGAAGATGAATGATCTTACAATTATTTTAAAACGCAATATAATGAAAATGTACTCATATTGCCTGAGTTTTAAATGGACAAATTATCTGAAAGCCTGCGAGGGGGAAGATATGGGTATTGATGATCTCAGAATACCTTGCCTGGCCACGCCAAGTATTTGACTTCCAGGCCGCGGACATTTTTTTTTTGTCTTTTGTTGTGTTATATTATTTAATACATTGTTTTTCTTTGTATAAATAGTCATTGTTATAATTGGCGCAATTTTTGTATATCATTAATTTTGTAAAGCTATTAATTAATTTACGACAATGTTTTTAAATGGGATTCATTTTGATGGGTTAATTAAAAAATGTCCACGATATGTGTAATGAAATTTATGAACACAACATTTTAGCTGTGTATATGTACTATGTAGTTGTGTCATCTTAAGCGCAGTTGGAAAGCACCTTTATGTACTTGCAGCTCATTTTGATTTCACATCTTTTTTTATATTGTAATTATATTATTTTCTTTTTTTGGGTGATTATATTATTTCCTTTTTTGTGATGTACTTGCAGCTCATTTTGATTTCACATATTTTTTTATATTGTAATTATATTATTTTCTTTTCTGTGTGATTATATTATTTCCTTTTTTGTGTGATGTACTTGCAGCTCATTTTGATTTCACATCTTTTTTTATATTGTACTTTTTCATGTATACTATTTTCTTTTTTTTGTGATTAACATTGCATTAACATTTTTTACTTTTTCATGTTTCTTTGTCTTTTTTTGTGTTTTTTTTTTATATTTATTTTTTGATACTCTTTTTCTTCCTCGACTTTTTCATGTATACTATTTTCTTTTTTCTTGTGATTTTTGATAATACTCTTTTTTGTCCTCGACATTTTCATGTACTTGGCGTATTTTTTACTTTTTTAAAGTTTTTTTTGGGGTTTCTCTTTACTTTGAAGCAAATTGCATGCAAAAATATCAATTATTATTCAATTGACAGCGATTTAACTTTTGCTAGGCGATATCAGGTAGTCACCCTACGCTCTAATAAATCCCACGTGATTCAAGGCTGGTGACCAGTCAAGCGTTAAAAAAGCCATCATAGAGTAAGAAGAAATGAGAACAGAAAATACTAGCCTGTTAGCAAGTCTCTGGTATATGCCAACAACGTCTCGTTCCTTGTACTCTGTACCCTCGAAGTCGTACGGCAATGGCAATGTGGATCGAAACTCCAGGTACATTACATTATCCTCGTAGAGCTCCTCCAGAGTCCGCAGGAAGTGGTCCTCATAAACAGGCTTATACCTCACTATGTCTCCCACAAACTTAAAGATGCTTCCGAATTTATCCCACGCTTTGTCCACGTTCGAGTACTCTGCATCAGGATCGTTGCAGGCCATCGACAGCCTCTGCTTGATCCTCGCGTTCACATCGGCGGCTCGCTGGGGATCCTCGCGGACATCCTTCAGCAACTCCCACTTGCACTTATCATCCGGCTCGCGGAAGAAGCGCAGGTGTAGGACACCAGTATTGTCGCAGACGTAGAGATCGTCGCGGAACGTAATATTGTGAAACATATATTCTTCCGAGACTAAGGATGTGTCGTGAGCGTGCAGCACCGCGCCCTTTGGCATGCGGCGGAGCAATCGAAACACTTTCGACTGCTCGATGTCCTGCTTCGCCAGGAGGAAGTTCCGCGCGGGTGCGAACAGCGCAGGGTTCTGGAAGGCTGCAAGAATTCAACAGCTACGGTTTCGCAGGAACAGCAAAAAAGGAACGAGGGAGAGACGACTTTAACGTTCCAGCGAATCATAATGGACGACGAGGACCGAGAGTGTTAATCTTAACGAAAGAACATGAGATTATCGCTTCGGGTGACGATGGGGTGCCTAAACAATGACCAACAAGAAGACCCCGCGTCATCCGCAAACAAAAGAGCCCCTTTGTTCATCGATGCACGGTCGGCGACCAGCATTTCGAACTCGAGGCGTCGTGCCGGAGGTTGCAATTAAGTTTATTACCACATCTGTGATTAACGGCGTTACGAGGAATCAAGCACGTGTAGCGGCACGCATCGAACAGGTTTCTTTAGCTCGGTGATCTTACATACTGTATAGGGTAAATCCGGGAGACGCGGTCGGGTCGGAGAGTTGGTCGAGTCGCTATATTTCAGACTCTGTACGTAAAAATGCGTTAAAGTGCAGACCAATTCCTTCTCTAGAAGCCAAACAGTTGAATGAATAGGGTCATTTCGCTTCCTTCTGTGTTTTTCTGGATTTATAGGCTTTAAAATGTAAATTGGGGTTACATTTAACCTCTTTTGTCAAACAGCGGTTGTACAGAATCGTATTTACAATATACTTCTAAGTTTATTTTCGTTTAATGTTTGGGATAATAAGATAGTAGAGACATTGATGGACAATGCAGCTAAAGTATTTGGCCATATTAACTCTTCCTTTCAAAGCTAACGAGAAGACCATCTCTCGCTGCAAAAAGGAGAGATGGTCGAGTTATGATTTTTTTATTATTTTTGTTTATTTTTTTATTTTTTATTATTATTTTATTATTATTTTCGTTTATTTAGTTTATTTATTCACTTTTGTATTCATTTGCCTTGCTAATCGCCAGTGGATAGTTCACTTTTTGATTGATGTGAGCTTTACTTGTTTAACGTAAACAAATTAAATATCAATAAATCTGTCGTTGTATTCACTCATAAATAATTTTGATTTATCCTTTGTTAATTTTCCATGGATAATTATGTCAGTGGTCTCTGCCAACGACGAAAACCGTTTCTCCCGGCACCTCGGGAGAGGTGGTCAGATGTCATGACTTCAGTTTTTAACCCGATTTACAGTAAGTATTGTCTTAAAGCAAATATCGACCAGTTTTTCTGAATGAGCATAAAATTCTGAACATATAGGTTTGTCCTGATAAAATAAGTAATGTCTATATTAGTTTTAATAGTCATTTTATATTAGGTCGACCGCGTCACCCGGGTTTACCCTACATTTCCTGATTGGGATGTAGAGTTTACGCGTGGCAATTTTAAAACGAACCAGTATCCAGTTCTTTCCTCTTCGCGTCCATCAGGATCTGATTGGCCGCATTCTCAAGATCGTTCAAAGTTAGATTGGCGCCTAACACCATGTACTTCTCGTACTCCAGTATCTGGTTCCGAAGGATCGAATAATTTGCTGAAAACGGCAGCGCAACAGTCAGGGCCGCCGGGCCGAGCGCGATAGCGATTAATGAGAAAATGAATCTCTTCATCGCGGAACGATCTATGCACCACGAGTGACGAGCAACGTTCTATTTGCGGTCAGATTTAAATACCGACGCGATCTACGAAGCCGATCCTCGATCCTCGATCCTGTCGTCTCGACAGTTCGCACACTACTGGCCAATCGTTTCTGCCAAGACCATCATGTACCTTCCAGCAGTTATCCAACAGATAAGGCTAATTATTCTACGTGACATGTTTTAACGATAGGACCATAGGAGACCATGCTTATTATTTTCTCCTCGCGTCAGGGGTCTTGTATTCCGAATTTCTGTCGATGACCACCGCGCATCAATTAATAAGTAATATCCCTGTTGTACGTGAACAACGAAAGTACTGATCGTGCTTCGCTCTGTCTTCTCGCAATGAACAGTTGAACTGTACTTACTACTAATTTTAACTTTCTTAATTTAGTTTCTTGTATCAGGAGAAACTTAATGCCTCCGTTAACGAGTGATCAGTTTCTAAAACAGTGTGAACCTTCTTCTGGTCCAGCGTACTGGTTTCGTTGATAAATTTTAATACCCGAATTCTGCGCTCCTCGATTTAAAGATAGGACAAAGGCTGCTCAATCATCTTTGACTAATCTCACTCCTCAGCGCCACGTGGTGTGTATTCTTGGGGCAAATCACGCGAGGTCAGTGTCTTCCGGTCGTTAACCGAAAACATATAAACAATGCGTCACTTGACTGACTCATTTTGATCTGTAACTCACGCTGAAACCTGCGTTGGAAATGAAGAATTTATGAGCAATTGCTCGTGCAACGTAATCACAATCGTTGATCTATAAAATATAATTCGAGCACGATTCAATGTAAATTTAATGTTTATGGATCAATGAACTTGAAGGGGCATTGAAATTTTCTGAAGTGGAATTTTTTCATAACGAAGCTACTGTCAATCGATGAACAAACTACCCAATCTAAGGTGGCCTGTAATGAAACCTTAGGAAATAAAAGTTTATTTGTATTAATAATCAGGGAAATGGCTAATGAAGAAATTCAAGGCAAATACGCAACAAATATGGAGTTCTAGAGTAACAGTCACACATGTACGGAAATTCGTGGAAAAGGTTTATTTTCAGTGCGGACAAATCATTTCTTACAAAACGCAATTGCTCGGAAGTAACAAATCTCAATTCGTCGGGCAGGATATATAAACGCTCGCAACAACCTTAATAAATCATTTGGAACAATATGTCCTTCTATAGCTAATCCTTTAATCTACCAACCATTTATGTCGCGTACATTTAACGAAAACGAAAGGCCCTCGTAGAAATTACTGCGACCAGTTCGCCTGTTTCGAGCGACTGCAGACACGACTGTCTTGATTTCGGGGCGAAATGTATTAGCAGAACAAAATTTAAGGCACTTTCCTTTACAAGCACCTCGTGTTTACATAATTATACAGCTGTCAGCTTTTGAATATACGTAATTGCTTATTTCCAACCTTGGAATAGTACTCGATCTACGATCGGTCATTGGAGACAATCGATCAACCCGCTGATTAATAGTACAGTGTTGATCGATCGGTGCGGCGACGAACCTGTTTCCAGCTACTTAAGCGCGTACGTTAACGAAACAACATGGTTAGTGGGGACAAATAAATTATAATATTATAAAATAATTACCTAAATTCATGAATGCAATGTGCGCGTACATTGAATTTCGTGGCCATCTGCGATAATCTATTATAATGCCATTCGGTTCGTTCAGCGGTTGTTACAACAAGTAACCATAAAGTATCACACGTACAAACGTCTGTGGTTTTAATGGTGCTGGTATGTACAATGTTGAATATACTATAGTTCGAAAACAATAGTTCGAAAATATATTGACGATAATAAAGCCGGGAATCCACGGGGAAGCTAAGCTATGCTATGCCATGCTAAGTTTTAATAAACTTACCTTCAATACATTCTTATGCAACGGTTTCCACGAAAAGCTACGTTAAAACATAGCATCGCATAGCATAGCTTAGCTTAGCTTCCCGGTGGATTCCCGGCTTAAATGTGTTACTGTTGGAGACCTAACGACTATTAGCTGCACCCATTCGATTACCGCTAAGAATAAATAATTTAAACTCAGAAATGGTCCTTAATGCACTTAAGTAACTGTGTACTTATCTTTTCGATGCGCAAAGATGTGTGTTATGTGTGTGATATTATTGTCTTATATTATTTTATGGGAACGTTCATGCGTATCATCAATGATATTTATAGAAAGCTAGAGTAGGATAAACGAGTTCAGATTACCTTTCGATAGGTCGATGATTTGTCTTGCTGTCATAGTTTCAGTTACATCGATTGTATGCAAACTTAATAGCAGTTACGCGCTTCCTCGATGATATTATAATTGGACCATTATTTTCTGCATCCTCTATTATACGAGTAATGAAACGAAATTGAAGTTTTCATTAGTAAGTTCGAAAAGTATTAGTTTTCCTCGTGTTTACAGTTACATAAATAATTTATTGCGTAGCTATTACATAACTGAACGTAGGGTAAACCAACCAGTGAATGACCGAATTGTTGAATTTATTCACCTTTCAGATTAATACTTGAATATATTTATGTATAACAACAAAACAGCTGTTGAAATTGCATTTAAATTTGTTTTTCTTGAAATTCCGATAAAAATAATTACTTATTCTTATCGTAATTTAAAAAAGAAACGACTATAACATTCAAAACGTGTAGAAGCCCAGTAAATGACCGTATACTTTTAATAATAATTGTACATTTAATGTTTGCTTAATACGCGTAACTAAAAATATGGGATATTAAAAGTGCAATTACACTCCATTTATAAACATACAATATTGTTAAATTTATAATTGACATTTCTTTGCCTAATGGTCATTCACTGGTATGCGGTCAATTACTGGTTGGTTTACCCTATATAGTGTCGCTTAAGTCAGTTCGGGGGAAAAAGAAAAAGATAAATAGAATGTCAATGTTTAGTAAAACAACACTTCTTCCTCAATTTCGGATATGATTTTTCGCGTAGAAATTCTTGTATATTACATCTGACGTACGAACTTCATTAACAGGGAAATTATATCGAATCCATTCCTTCAGAAAAAAAGAGAAAAAAAGGAGATAACCTACGAGCATCTTAATCGAATGACTATTCACTAAGGATATACAGTCGTAGAAAAAATATATTCTTTAACGTATTTTCCGTACTAACAAAGTTGCTATTCCGTCAATGCAATGAATCAGATATAAATCAGCGTCTGTCCCATATCATTGAACACAGGATATGTAAAAAACATTTCTGGAGCGAACAAATCCAGCAGTCCCCCCTCTGCCACTCGACCATTCGTCATTCCTACATTGGTCTTTACAATCTTATATCTTTCTGCCGATACAGAAACATACCAACTGTTCATCAATTAAAATACACTTTCACCAGAGCCCATGAAGTCCCATAGTTGACAAACAAGACTAGCCTTCGCCTGCGATAGATTCAAAAACCTTACCAGGGGGGGGGGGGGGGGTTCTCTCCATTTCTCCTCCTCTTCCTTTATTAGCCCTTCTAACGTGACAATATGTCGCGACAAGCATTTCTACAATCGAACCGCAGTTAGTATACGATTCCCTAAACGTTCCCCCGCCAAATCGCTCTATCAATGATCCCTGAGTGAGAAGCGTCAATGGCCAGGGCATCGAAGACAGCCGAATCGCCGTCCAAGTTGTGCTACCGTTTCAGGATTTCAGCCGTAGACGTTTCTCTCTGGTCATGTCTCAAGGTCGGGGCTACGAGTTTTCCCGAGGCAGCCGTAAAAAATGCAAAGACACCGTTCGCCTTTCAACCGAAACGTGTTCGTTTTGTCAACGGTTACAAGAAAAATATCATCTCACGAAGATTGAGACCGTTGCGTGTAGTATACTCGATTTCACGTGCAGCCAGCTTCTCCCTTGGGGCGTGAGCCAAGATCGAGCGCGAGATTTTTTAACAGGACCTCGAGTATGAGCTGCACCAATGCGCCAGTGTGATGATTTACTTACAAGACGATTATGACAATGAGGTTTAAATATGGTTAAGAGGTTTTCAGGGATTTGTCTGCGTGCGCCAACGTGAGGGAGCCCACGAGCGACACCAGTGTACGGTCCAGCCATGTTATGGGGTTCGGGTACAGGAGACCACCTTCGTAGAATCCTAAGTGACCACCATGCGCCAGTTCAATGTACAGCGTGTTTGGATGCTTTTCTGTAACAAGGGAAACAGTCGTTCTTTAAGATCTTCACTGCCACCTCTCTTCTAGCAGTTGTCAGCAATGCGGAATAGTAATGGTGGCAGTGAACTTGTTAATATCTAAAGTGGACCTACAAGTATAGATTTGATCGCTGCATGGGAATATTATAGGGATTTTTAGTTGCGTTAAGAAAATGTTTCGGAAGGAAGTTGTAGAAAAAGGACGTCAGAAGAAAGACGTGATCAGTTTTTAAATGAGTAGCCAATTCTCTTTGAATTCTCAATGAATAATCTGTAGGTACTTAGGATTGTAGCCTTGACAGAGACAATGACCTGTATTTGTTAAGGCCATTCAAAATCGCTCTGCTAATTAATTCAGAGCACATCGAATGACAGTCTTAAATAAATGATCTTGATCGATATGGGTCATTCTCTCCGTCCTTCCTGAAGCTTTAACTTCGTAAAACGAAACTCGTGGTTCCATTTGAAAAAGTAGATCTTTTACATTCTTCTTACTCTCATTACTTTTATTTGAAAATGAAAAACATTCCGCGATGCCCCCGAACAATGAACGTTTCATTTCTTAAGTCAAATTACCTACCGTGCATCAAAAAAATTCGATGCCTACGTTGGGCTTGGGTAGGCTTTTCGTAATTATACTCACTGGCATGCTCCTTGATGGGGTTCAGCAACATCTCAGGTACAATAGGATCATCCAACGCATTGATGAACACCATAGGCGTCGTGATATTCTCGAGGTAAAAAATAGAGCTACTCCACTTGTACATCTCCGTCACGGATCTGAAGTTGTGAACCTGAACGATCGACAAACACTCAGGATGCACATACATGTCTCTCGCATTTAGAAGAATATACACGGCGCACTCCGGCACACTTTACCTTTCTCGTGTACGCCTCGTCTAGTTCCGGCAAAGTAGCCGCGGAAATGATGTCCCGCTCGTTTAAATTGTACCTCTGCTTGACCTCCTCGGACAGCAACATATTCTTGTGCTTAAGGATAATATTTTTCACGGACTCTGACATAATGTAGAGGTAGAAACGTCGGAAATTCTGCCAGTTAAGTAGGAACTTGGTACCTCTGAACAGAAATCACGCGCTAGAGCTTTAGCGATCCACGCTCTCAAAGGATCGCTATTTACCAAAGTCAGATCTGCGTGAAAATCGCGTGTACTCACTCAAGAGCATTGTATCCTTGGCATATGGATATGCCGCCGATTATATTCGGCAATTTATTCGAACCTCGTTCGCCCAGGTACTTGGTCACGAGGTTGCCGCCTAAGCTAAATCCGATGCAAATTATTCTCGTATTGGGATGCTTCTCTATCAAACTGTGCAGCATAACGTTGTAATCGTCCGTGTGCCCTGCGAAGTTTAGGTAATATCGGTGGTTACTTAGAAATTCCATTAACCCTTCGCCCATCGAGTTACAACGTGGTCGTTCAGACTTTCATGGCTTGGGATCGTGGGGCTAACACTATTTGAGGCTTCTGGGTGCAAGAGACTTTGGAATATCATTCTTAAAATTACAACAAAAATAGGGAGCAGATTCAAAAGGCTACTTTACCAAGAAATACATATGTAGACCCCTTGGGAACCTTGAGCACAAAACTAAGGCGCCCACCAAATTCTTTTATTAATCGGGTACCAAATGGAAATCAAGTTCCAAGATATAATACCAGTTAAGTTTGAACGAAATTCAGTAGGTGACTATTTACACCGGGAAGCCTCGAATAGTATGGACTCAGAGGAAGTTGCAAGTTTCAGGGACGTAAGGTGCTAGTGTTTGAACCAGAGGAACTTTTCGCACATCAGTGCTCGTAGACACATACCATACGTGAATATTCTAGGCGCAGTGACCTTTACACTGGAAAGAACCCCGACGTGATTAAGCACAGCGCATCGGTAGCCATGGCACTGGACAAAGTGCACGAAGGTTCTGATGTAAACGCTCTCGGAGCTGTTGCATATTCCCGGACAGATGGCAATTGTGACATCGTCTGTGGTAAAATAAAACGTAATAGGTTACGTAAAATCTGGCTTCAATTTCCTATTGAAAAGCATGCGATTCGTGTGCGTGCATGGCGGAAGAGTGAATGGATGGGACCCTTTGTTCAGTTCCTTCTTCATGCGCCATTGCAGCTTTTTTGGCCAGAAAAGATACAGAAGCGTTTCTCGATTCATTGAACGATTAATCGCGACACCATTTATTGTATAACGAGCAATGTTAACGGGACGTCCTAGGTGTATAATAGCGTATGAATTATTTATCATGTTTTCATAGACATTTTTGATTTGGCAGTCGCTCTCAGTACATTTCCAATGCTAATAGTATTTTCGTCGAGGCTTGTAATAGCTTCATTATCGCGAGGCTTAGGTATATTTATCAGAGAAACAACTGCCTAAGGATCGCGGGGTGTAAATCCCTTGCGGTTGATGTGTTAACTCTTGACTGATAGGGTGGCATGAAGATATTCGTGTCAGATTAGTTATAACAATTTATAATTCAGGTTCAGCGATTTTTCTCCATTAACCGTGGTAGAGCCGCGTCTTTAATTAGTAAAGTGTACATGCAATTTATTTTCTAATTTTCTTCGCCAACTTATTTATGCTACAAGTAGCTCATCCCTCTCAGTTGAGAAAAAAAATTTGAGAAATGAATGTTTACGATAATTTCTTCAGCCAGAAATAGACACAATTCTCAAGCACTCTTTTAAACGGGCTTTCGGAGTTTTTAACGGAGTTTTGTATTTATTAATCAGAGGACAGGACTAGCTCCTTTCGTACCAGTTCATTTTAGCTGTATAAAAGTTACAAACCAAAGAACGGACCTTCGTAATCATTGGTCAATGGTTGATAAAGATCGTAGGTGAGAGTGGTTTCATCCGGAAGTCCGCTGTATACTCGTTCCCCAATCGGCCAAGGACAACGGACGCGCCCAATAATACTGTGAATGATGGTCTGTACGTGACCACTGAAACCCCATAACCTTGTTGGTTTATATCTGAAATACACGAACAATGTGATATAACATTTACCACCAATACCTCCCACTATCTCGCAATTATACCTAATTATACACTGATAACCATCGCAGCAAAGGGTTTCGCGATGTATGTAATAACAACAGAAATAGTAATACTAATCGATTCGTCGTTCACTTGCCAAACACACAATTAGTAGACACCTCTCATACCCTCGATTTCTGCACGGAGGTAATCGCGTTGCACAAAGACTATACACCCTACTATAGCCTTATCAATTACAGGTGGCTCATATCTGACCTCGTGCCACCTTGAACATTACAGTAAGGCACATCAGCGAACTCGTAAAAAATGAATTGGTGTCACCTTCGTAGGAGGATCTCTACTAGCAGACAAGGGCGTCCGTATACATTTTTCCAGGGGAGGAGGGTAACTTTGGGGTGACGGTAAAGAAAAATATTTTTTTGAACCCATTTTGTAGTGTCAATTTAATTTCACTTATTCAGTTTCTAAAAATAGGCGAGGGGATTTTATCAAAATCCAGGGCGAGGAAACTACACATTTTGTCCCCTTCTTCCTCCGGAGGTCCATGCTAGCAGACTTTGGAAATTAATTCAATCGAAACAAGCAGGGTTTCTCTTCCAGTGACCATCCAACTTCAACGTCTTTAGGAAAAGCGGCGAACCTTCTGGCTTAAGAACTAGTTTTATATGGATGTACACATCCCGCGTGTGACATTTACGCCATTGTATCGAAAAGAACAGTTGTTAACCGCGTGAAAGTGTGCCTCTTCTTTCGCAGAAGCCCCGTCATTTTCGCGTGCCTAAACATCAGCCTGTGGTCGAAGGAAAAGCGACGTTGGACACGGGCAACGGATTATTAAGACTGTTTATTGCAGTCCGCAAACAATCGTAGTGGATCAGTGGAGCATACGATGGCGTAAAGAATTGCTAGTATTAAACCGTGGGGCCCGCGCGAAGCGTCCTTCTGTGTTTAGTAGGATGAAAGGGGGTTTCACTTAATGGGTTCAACTTTTCCATGAAAAGGAGTTCTTTGGGCCGCGGATCGGCTCGAGGACGTTTTTCCCGTGGGCCATTAAATAAACTGTGTTACGGGACTACGTTAACAGGCGCAGAGAATCTCAAGGAAGGATTCATCGCCGACTGGACAAAGCGAAGTAAACCAGGCGTAACTTTTTTTACAACGATTTCCGTCGCTGCGAACGTACCTCGCGTGTTAACAGGCGCCACGTGAGTTATGAGTTTTCTCCGTGCATTAAAACCATTGGTGATCTCGCGCATTTTGTGAGTTCCAATTGGCTCCTCACCGCGTTTCACGCCAAACTGTATTACTCGGGTCAGCGAATAAATAATCACTGCTGCGCGCAGAGATTCGCTCGAGACTGTCATTCCCGAACCACTTTTTATCTGTTTACGGTATTTCGACTGCAAGATATCTCGAGATATCCGCGGTATATCTTTTGTTTGAAGAAGTATCGAGGTGATCTTGAATTCCTTGGCGCGCCGTGCGAAATTCAAGGCTTCCCGAGGAAATTCGAAAGGTGGGGTTAATGTTTCGATACCAAATGCACTTACAAGAATATTAAAAGGAAATTAAAATTAAAAAATAATAATAAATTTTATCGGAAAATGTTGCACGTGACAATGGTGATACTATGGTATAGAATTTGAATGCTATGTCCCTTTGTAAATAAGGTACGTTCAACGTCCAACGTATCTGTAGAAAACAATGTAAGAGCCAATTAAGCGATAGGTGGGCAGGATTGGCACAGTGCTTGCAAATTTAAATGAATGGCACATTCACTTTTCTCTACAACTAAGAGGTGGCACGTACAGGATCTTCTACAAATACAATTCCATTTTTTCATAAATTAGGACCATATTAATGCAAAAAATAGACAATTTCGTGAAAGTGTTTCCCCTCTCCTGAAAAATTTGATTCTTGGCATCCACAGTGTTTTCTACAGGGATTCTTCAATTATGCTGAACACTTGATAGATTTGTTTTTCTTTCTATTCTGTTCTACTTGGAACTATGGCCATAGAAACGGATGACTGCAGGAAATGCAGTGGGTCATAGGTCATAGGTCATAGGTGAACTATTGAAAATTCAACGTGTTGCATTACCCGGTTTGTTTTTCCAGCGCGGTTTCATTATCATACAGAGTAATAGAGCAGAAAAATGCAATAATTTGAACATCCCTCTGTCGTATAGGCTTGTGATGATATGATGTTCACCTAGAAACTTCCTGGCGTGGACGATATCTGTGTACACATTATACACCTGTTCCGACGCCAGTCGCGCGCTCATATCATATAAAATATTTTTCCGCGTTAGCGCATTGTGCCTTATATAACTGAGATTGCCGCAAGTTCAGAGATACCGAACTTGAATAGAATGCAAAGAATTTAATGACAAAGAGAAGGCACTGCAAAAGCCGGGCAGATTATAAATTTATATGAAACCGTAGCACCTTCCTGTGCAGGCAGGGACTTTATTAATCGCAAGGCATTTCCTCGGTGCTTAAAACACCTATATAAAATTTATAGTCACCGCGAATCGAGGGAAATTCGAACTCTGGCGTGCAACCTCGAAGAAGGCGAAACTTCTACCGTTCCTCATGAATTGTCAATCTGCTATGGATTTGTCGGGCACTTGGAAGTTCCTACGAATCAATGGAGGAAAGTAGGATAGCTACCGATGAAATTTAACGAGCCTGGTCTTAGAACACTGCTCCGACACGGTGTGCGAGATTTCTCTGCCAAGCGGAATGATAACAGAAGAAATCGTAACGACACACGCGTGACGGCACAGGCCGTTCGCTTTTTTAATACAAATGGCACGGTCACCGGGGAAATAGGCTATACGCAACATTTATTTGTCGATTGTACTCCAGCTACGTTTGTGCCTGCTGGAAAAGTAAAGTTAGGTGAGTACGTAGTGTATTACACGGTTGCAACGGCTATAGCCATTCACAGTCATGGTCAGGCGTTAATCGATCAAAAGTGAACATTAAGCTTGTTTTTCCCTCTCCTGTCGTGTTACGATGATGACTCGTGGGGCATATTTCTATCGCATACCGAAACTGGACGATAAAATTGCCGGTGGCATTCCAAGGAAATGAAACATGCTGCATCGATCATCGTATTAAATCAGTTACTCTGTACGACTGCAATCTCATACGAATACTTGTATCGCAATAAACACAGGCAGAACTTATCGTGATCGAAAGATAACGACTGAGAATGTCAGAAACTCGCTTCGCGGAACTTGGCCCATAGAAGGGGAGTGCATAATGGAACGTTGAATATATGTATAATAATATTGTCCTTGCATAAAGGTATTCCTTGTAACATAAGCAAAGCCCTATTTAGGAACAATGTGAACTTTATTCTTCCCTGTGGAGTGGGTATACAAATAAGGAAAAATTGAACTTACCGCGAGTGATAAGATAAGGAAGGAAAGTATTACAAAGTTGTTCCGTGTGATTCGATCTAAGACGGAGAAATTGTACTAGAGAACATACAGAATGAAGTACAGAATTATTGATTAAAAAAAAGTAGCTGAATGTGACATCGTGATCGAGGAACAATGAAAGTGAAGGCTGCAAATCTGTTTCGCACGATTCCATTGAACGAGAAAGGGGAAATCGTTGGGCTACGGTAATTATAGTTAGCCGTTTTCATTTCACCGGAAAGTCGGTTCGTTTGACAACACTTGATTTCGATTCTGAAGATGGCTCGATGGTGCCGTGACACGCGTGCAATTGCGAAAAGGGATTTCATTCTTCGCGAGGAAGTAAAAGCGAAAGCGGCAAGATCGGTAGGAAACGCGATCACTCGATAAAGTACAGGAAGCCTTTCTGTGGAAATGCACCGGTTGAATGAATAATTATTACTCAATATTGATATGCGTTGTATCTCGAACAGTACGTGTATGTATTTAAGAACGACATCCCTGAAGAGGTTCTAAAGTAAGGATTCTAAGGATCATCCTAAACGAGCCAATATCGAATAAAGTATATAGGCTATCACATTTTACGATAAGAAAATCACGCGTGAAATATCTCATTAAACTTTCGTGCTGATACTTGGAATATTTTCTGGCCACCTTTCAATTGAACTTGCCTCAAAGAAACGATTGTTCTTTGCATTGGAAGTAATTTGCGCGCTTCGATAATTACACGTGGCATATCCTTTTACATTGATCTCCCGGCAAATACGTTTCTTCTTCATGCTCTCATAAATTATACTTTCGGTGAAAGTACTGCATAATGTGCGATGCACAATGTTTCACTTCGAGTTATCCAATAACGTGACGCTCCGATTGCTTTGGCCGTCAAAAAGATGGTCATACAGTAGAATTCCTATCAACTGGCGAACCTGACTCATTAAGCTGTTTAAGATAGCTTAGCCACATTGCGCGACAATGTTGCGTTAGTCACTATCTGCCGTCAAGTGTGAGGCAGGCATTCTAAAGAATATGTTCGGTGAGGTCACAGCCAAGATCGGATCAAGTCGTTATGCAATGCCCGAAATGGAAAAACAATGATATGGATTACGCTCCCTTTACGGTGGCCCTTCGTTTCTATCATCTGTAATTACCCACGCTCGCGTTTCTCCGGGTTATTAACTTCGGTTATTTTAACAACACTTGGATGAACGGGTGTAATCTTTAACGGAAGCTATTGGAAGCCAGAATACCCGAACATTCGCTTATAAAGATAAGCGATCGAGTGAGAAAATTTGCCACGAACACAAAAATGAATTTGCGAGCTTGGACGATTGAAGTCGGTCAAACGTGTGCTTCTAATTAAGCACCATGGTAGTCTTTCACTGCGAAAGCCTATTTTAATGTCCTGCCAAAATAGATTTCTAGAAAAGCCTCCACAAATTACCCTTTCTCTGTGTCAAAAACAAAGAAGAGAGTCTTACGGTCTGAACATATTTCAAGCAATCATATTAGCAAAGAACATCGAATGTTCCTCGATGCTGGTGGAAATTTACGATACGCCACATCACGCTGGTGCGAAACATTATCATTTATCAGCGACGCGTTTCTCGTGACACAATTAGAAAGATTGATAGGGTCATTGTCTATCAGTGAAAACTAGATCACACCCGTGCTGAGGGATCACTGGGTGTTACGCCTTTTACCAATTCGATCGTTTCTGGCAGCATTCGCGAATTTTCAGTACTATCGATCGTCGTAACGTTCCCGTCGCGTTTTCTCCTTGGAAAAGTACAGGGACACGTTGAGCACACGAAATCATCGATCAATTAAATTCCGCAGGCACGTTCGTGCCCTGTACCGCGAATGCAGCCTATATGCAGCAAGAATATCCGGCGTCCGCTGGCGGACCTAACCTCACTTTCGTTTTCTCGACGTAACGGGAAAAGTGACAGGCATGCACACACGTTTGTAGGAAAGTCCAGCGACCGAGCGGTTACATGGGCGGATTAATCGTGGAAAACTTACGGCTCTACGATGACCGGTGAGATCTTAAGGATTGTGGTGAGAAACGTCTGATCCTGGCACACGATCAACGGCTTCTGCGGCGCACTGTTTACGTTCAATATCCTGAACAGGATGCATAGGATTACAGCGAACACGGCGAGAAGTGCCGTGGACATGTTTCCCCTCCGTTTCGTCTGCCGCGAGAAGATTCAATCCCTTTCTGAGTATCTTTTATCCACTGGTCGGGGATATGGTTATTCGGGAGGTGGAAAAGGAACTGTTTGACAAGTATCCGCGCAGAGAACGGCACGGAATGACGCGTACACTCGAGATGATCGCGAAGTAAGCCGGGTCACACTCGCCGAGGCTCGAAAACGTGACACCCCTGACAGGAGCTGGTGAGCGACTGTTTCGCGTTTGTTTTACCGGCACTTCTTGACGGTCGATTTGCGCGTGCCTATCAATAGAATTAAGTTCGCGGAGCGTCCATCCGTCCGCGCCGCTCAAAATTCCGATAGGTATCGAATGGGAGGGAAAGGGACAGAGGCACGTGCGATAGCTGCTGAAATTTTTGCAATTTCTCAGACAGTCCCGTCGGATGCGGACGCTTCGACAACGGCCGAGGACCGAATGCTGGCCATGGGATAGCTCATGGGGCACTGACAGACCTTCTCGCGCTGACTAGCAGTCAGAAATGCAGTAGTATCCAAGTATCTACTGTGCGTACACCTTTCCTTCCCCTCTCTCTTGTGCCAGTGAATTACCGTGGCCTCTCTAAAATCTCGAATGCTCGGAGGCTCGCTTTATCTCGGTACACCCAAGTCCATTATTATGCGCAGTAAAACAGTGGATCAGTCACGTTTCAATGATTTCTCGCTCTTCTTTTCGACAACAAGTACTTGACACGAAACACAGAGATATAGTTCAACGAGGAAGTCGATCGTAATGTCGAGGTGAAGTATTTCTACGCGCGTCTCGAACCGGAGCACGTTCGAATATTTTCGAGGCCGCGGACGTCTGGAGAAGGAAATAGCGAAATATTTCGTGTCACCGACCCGTAACTTAATATTAAAGAATTCGCCGGTATAGTCGAAGACACCGTTAAGGTCAAGGCCGTACGATCTCACGCGGAGGATCGATAGCTGGATCGTTGTTCGATTTCACGACGAGTATCTTTTAGCAAATCGATACGAGATTCAAAAAATCGATTGTCGGACCAGTTTTCAAGGGAACGTCGCGCGCGAACGTCGTCGCCCGTCCTTCGTGTCTATTTTGGAATCGAATTTCTGTTTATTTTACAGTATTTCAGGAAATCTGTATTGTTTCCACACGCTTATACGCGCGGTTTAAGAAACTGTGGATTCGTGCCTCGGCTTGTGTGTCCTGTTTCCAGGGAGGTCGATAAAGGTTGATCGTCTCGATCGACAACGAACGCTGCGTTTACCGTAATTGCATTACATCTTAGTAATAGAAGGGTTCGCTGAAAAACTGGGACTTCGAACTTTAATTGAATTCCGACGAAAGTGTACCGTGTTGTGTAACAGAAGCTGCCACATATTTGCTTTACAACATCGTGTTAATTAACTTTATTCCTCGCGGAAAAAAATATCGAAATTATTGATATAACTCTGCACATAGCAACCATTATTGAAGTAACCGTTTACGCAGCAACCACTTCGAATATAAAGGGACTTGTCAGCGAGTCTAGTTACAAAACGGTGATAAATAATTCTAAATCATAGGCTTGCTTGATACCTTAATCAGAGGGTGACGCGTTCGATTCCTTTTTATAAGCCCCGTTCGTGTAATTAAACGAAAGACAGAGATGCGGGGAAGGGGCAAGAAGAAGGCCGCTCGAAGTAACGGTAAAACTGGGAAAAACGGTAAAAATGGGAATAATAACGGTGGCAAAAGTAAGGGAACGAAAAGGTCGAGGAAATCTGGCGGAAGGGCGAAATTCTCTATGGATATCTTCAATGAAGAAGTCATGGAGAATGCTTATTACACTTGCCACAACATCATGGACGTGCTGAAGTGCAGAGGGTTTCCTTGGCCAGAGGCTCAGAAGAAGAAAAAGAAGAAGGGCAGGAAGTGAAGAGAAGTTTCAGGGTAACTTCAATGCTGCTACGCTTCTACTGGCAAAGTATGTATATATTTTCTAAACTTCTTGCAAAAATATATATCTTAGGTCTCGTATAACCGAATAACTTTGTTGTACACTCTCGGGCATTGTGTATCGTTTCGATACTACTAAGGTATTTAATGGTTAGTTATCGTTTACAACCTCCTTCTCCATCACTCTAACAACGTGCTTGCAATATTCTTTCGTATCGAACTCCGTGTGGCTGATCATGAGTGGCCCGTTAAACACACAGTGCACTGTTACCGTTTCAGAGTACTGTAGATCGGGTAGCAGCTGAATAAAAATATAATTAATAAGTTAGCCGTAAAAATAGTTAGAAAAGATTATGCGTCAAGCGTGTACTGACTTTTGGGGTGAGTAGAAAATATTGGGAACTGTTTGGTCTGCCAGTCATCTGCACGAGTAAATTAAATACCCGTCTTTCGTTCACCGCATCCATACCCTGCAAGAAATTTGTTGCCGAGAAGGAACAATCGCATTTTATTTATAGAGAGAGCTACCTGATTAATCTCGTCTACACATCGAAAAGGCACCCTTGAAAGTTCCTGAAGGGAGATCATGTAAATCGCTGTGGTTACTGCTCTTTCTCCTCCACTTTGGTGGTGTCTCGTCAGTTCTTGCAATTGGTCGGTATCCCTGAATTTCACCTTGATTGTTAGACCATACTGACCGAAGTCCATCTACAAGCGTGCATTAATCTTTTTGTGACCTCTTAAACAATAAGCGTGCGACCTGGCTCTATTTTATAACGACTCACGATATTCTCGCCGTGCGACAACGTAACTTCGCCGGCGCAAGACATCGCTGAGAAATACGTGCTGAAGTTTGTATTGATTTTTTCAACGATCTGTGACAAAGATCTCAGCCATTCCTCTCTTAACGTTTCCATCTGCTGCGTCGAGGTTTCTATATTTTCAGTCTTCTTTTCAATGAATTCTTTCAGGCGACGAATTTCCGTTTCTACGTTTTCGTACTCGCGCAATACCTGAAATCAAACGAGTACGATTAATTACCAGATCGACTGTGGATTACATTGATAACTCGATGGTGCCATTTGGCGCTAACATTTTCACCGTCCACGTTGTTTCCCATGCAAAAGACTTTCGCTTGTGCTATGTCCAATTCGTTATCGATTTCGTCGATGGTCGGCGGCAGTTTATTGAAAATTTTATTTATTGGAGCAAACAAATCCTCGCCGGGGTGAATGTTATTGGTAGTTTGTAGCGCTTCCTTGTACATCTTTTGCACTTCGTTTTTCATAGGTTGCATGTCTGAGCTAAGTTGCTTCACTTTGTCTTCCGATGCTTTAAGCTTATCTCTTAGATCTTGGGAATCGTTTATTTTCATTCTTAGGGATCGGTTCTGCAGTTTCAGTGCCAATTCGATTTGTTCGTTGGCTACAGTGCACTTAAAGCATTCCTCCAGTTCGGCATTATACGTGTTATAAATTTTTAATTGTTTGTTTAAAGTCACCTGAAAAATTTACATATAAGTATCACTTTGCAAATTAAAATTTACGTGGCTTTGTTAATCTGATTTCGATAAGGAGACAAATTGAACCTTAATGTCATTAGTAGTAGCTTCTTTTATTTTATCAATACTGGTTCGTTCGTTTTGTAGATCCGCGATTTTTCGCTCAACCATAGATATCCTAGACTTCAAAGCTTGTATTTGATGTAGATTCTGCTGATATTTGTTTCTGTCAGCCCTAAACTTATCAAATTCCTCGTTCTGCGCGCCTATCTGGTCTTCGATTTGCTTTATTTCATTGAACACATTGTTCTTCTTCTCCCGCAATATCTTCAGCCTAGAAATGCATTTCGATTAAAATCCCCTCGGGAATTGATATAGCACTAGTTTATTGCGTAGAAGTATTAATTATCAACGAACTTTTCTTCAATTTTTACTAGTTTCGATTTATCTAACACAATAGATAACATCCCTGTACTTGAGACCAGCTGCATTCCAATAGATTTCTCTCCCGTATATTTCGACTTATTCACTTTATAGCAGCTATTTCCTAAAAAAAAGGGGGATTAGTAAATTCAATCAATTAGTAACCAGATAGTAAGAATATGTTAATTCTACTTACGACTAAAATAATAACGTATATTATTAGGTATGTGATCGATATTATCTTCAACAAGATTATTTCCTATGGGTATATTATTTAAGTTGTACATCGATACTATATAATTCATAATAGTAGTCGGCGCTTCGACCAGGGACACCAAGTAATGAGTGAAACCAAATTGTTTAATATTTTGTATGGGAATGTGCGGCTCCATTGAAACATGCTTTGTAGGATCGGAGTGTACAACGTTTACTTGTAGCTTCTGCTCGTCTCTTAAATATTGTAACAATAGATTCATGTCCCGTTTATTTTCGCAAACAAACGCCACTAAGTCGCGGAATGCGATGACATTTTCTAGATATTTAGCGTACGAAGCATCTTTTACATTTATATTAATTAATATCGGTTCGTGTACTTTTCCAGAGAATTTGTCATGGTTTCCTCTTAACCACTGTACTGCTTTATACGTATCGCTGCTTCTCTCTCTCAAAAGTTGTAATCGTTTAGTCTCGATATTAAGAAGCTGCAATTCTGTTTCTTGAGCTGAAAATTTCATCTCGTTAAACAATTAATGAATGCTGTACATTTTATCGAAGGCAAGAAGCTCACATCGGATCTCGCGGATTATATGCTCCCCTTCTTGTCGTAAGCCACTGTTTTTATTTGTTAACGTGTTGATGATACTCTTCTGCTTTTCTATATTGGATAGCGCTTCTTGTCGCTGTTTCGTCAAAGTCTCCTCTGTAAAATAACATACACCATAAAAGTCACCTCTATAAAACAGCATTAAACGTGAAATTAAGAGCTAACGCTAACCAGATCCAATATCTTTCAATATCAAAGCTAGGTCACTGTCAAGTTTGCTTTTTTGTTGTTGCGCAATGTCAATATCGTTGTCTCGGGCTTCCTCTGTTTGAATCCTCTGCTTACACGTGTTTTCGGTATCTCTAATACTATTTTCGCATTCCAAAATCTTGTCCATCATGTTTTTCAGTCTTGTTGTCTTAATTCTGACTTTGCTATTCTAAAACGAGAACATTTCTTGTGATACCTCCGATTATTCCGTAACTTCAGATTTATATACTTACATTATCTGTCACCGAATTTTGAAGTATTTTAATTTCCGATCGTAACTTTTCTATCGAATCATTCATAGGCTTTATATTGTCTTCTAAAGATCTCATTTCTGCAAATGCGTCTTCCTTTTTCTTTTTTAACTATAATCATATGCAATTATAGAGGGATTTTGTATTAAAAGTAATATACGAGATTAGGGAGATTTCTTATACAAAAATAGATCGTTGATGTAGAGATACTCATGTTCAAAATCCACTAATCTTCGATCATTAAATCAACTTTTTCCAATACCAAGCTACATTTCAGAAAAAGTAATTTTATAATTTCGACTGATTTTTGCGTAAAGATCCATTTCACCCGCAGTTATATTTTGCCAATTTTTCGTTAGGTGTATGCATACCAATCGAAACTTCCAAATCGATTTTCTCGGAAACGAAGATTCGTATAAAAAAATTTGAGTCTACATATTCGAATTATTTTAGCACAAGGAATCACCTTATGTCCTCTTTCACCCTTTACATTTCTCATTGTCGTAGGCTTGATGCTTTTACCTTAAGTAAATCTCTGCGCTTTTGTTCATACAGTAGCCAAGCTTTCTTTTGCTTCAAGGATACAATTTTCTTTTTTATTAACTTCCTTTCCTTAATACCACTAACTGTTTCCTTCAAGCCTTCGTATACCTGGGTTCTCGACTCTAACAATTTCTTTCTGCTCTCTATCTGCGATTCTAGTTCCTTATGATTCGATCTGTATTCTATCAGTTGCTTGTGGCGTTCAAGAATTATAGGTTCTCCGACCGATCTTTCTGTATTTTCCAGCAACTCTTGTGCATTCATTTTTGAAAAGTCTTGCACTTTGTCTTGCGGTAGAAATTGGCAAAGATTATCCACCTGCAAAGTCAAACGAATTACACATTTCCCGCCGCTCGATAAGCATTACGTTCACATACCTGAATATCCAAGCTTCTCGTTAGCTCTTGTATCTCTTTGATATTCGAAGCCTTTTCATTGAGACACCAAGAAGACTTCCCTTGCACATTAAACTTTCTGGTAATAATAATATCTCTGCTTTTCCCATTCTTAAGATGGATTTCAATCTTCGCCTCCTGGCAGCCTGCTTTCACGTACTCCGCAACGTGAACCGCTCGGCCAATGGTGCTAGGTTTGCCTCCCAATCCCAGAACAATGGCACAAACGATTGTCGACTTGCCAGTGCCGTTTGGTCCGATAATTACATTTAAGTTTCTCCCAGGCTTTACAGCTACTTTATTATAAGTTCTGTAATAAGACAGACGTTCCTTTCATGGTTAATTACTTACCACGAGTACGTGCGCTTCGGTGCTGAGTTTACGAGGCAAAAGTAACAACACCTTAATGTAATACTCACACGAAATTCTCTAAATAAATATAGGTGATTATTCCTTTCTCGATACCGCTGCTGTTCATGATGCGGTTTTGTGCAGTACTTTCAAGTGCAATTACATCTAATTATGTCATTTAGGGAAACGATATAAACAAGTAATCATTGCAGAATACTTCATTATATAAAGAACACGAAATTATATAGTTATTACATTTAAGTGCTATTAAGAATTTCACTAACAGCTCTCTTGAAATTCAGATTCCACGAGCGTCCGATGGCATCATGTAAACATAACCTTTATAAACATTTGTTGCAGGAAGCATGTTTCTATAGAGATGCACTTGGCGATCAGTTAGGATCGATCACGTGACGGTCCACTATCGAGAAGTATCTATCGATTTCGTGAACATTTTTAATTCAAAAAGAGATAAGGATGATTTCGTTGTAAAAGGACATTGATATTAATATTCGTATAGATTTCTGTGTAATACTTCCTTAGAAATAAACTTGGTTCTTCGAATCTATATGTATTTCGTTATTATTGACATAGCCGTGATTCAGATTTTCGGTGAAAAGTGATGAGAACTCAGTTTAGAGATGCGAAGTTGTGTTAAATTTTTTATTATTTCAACTTCCTCTTCGCCACTATGATTTTGAATGAAAGTTTCACTGTCGACAATTATCGTGGCTTACTTGTGACCCACGTGGCACAAAGCGCGTTAATCCTGTTTAATTTATGCCTTTATCTGCTTCGAATAAAATCAACTAACTTTGTGTAAGGTAAGTGCGGATAATAAAGCCCGGCAGGTAATAAGGCCCAGCTGTCATTTATCCTTGACAGGTCAATCTATAATACTGGTAGTGTCATTTATTGCTTTTATTACATACGAAATGTCATTCATAGAGTTTCCGCGCGATTAATATAACATTTGGCGTAATATATAATTGTTGCTACAATTATAAGAATTACGTCGGTTTCTTGGCTTTGTATTAGGGAGTACTCATTATCCAATTACTGTACAACTATAGGTATGTGTAAGTACATACGTTGGCAACATATTCCCAGAAAATTGATGATTTTGTAAAGTCATCGCTTAACATATAACCTCGGCAATGAGGAAGTGACAAAATAGATAATAAGGCCCACCAAAATATTAAATGGGCTTTAAGGCTCAGGAAGTAATCAGGAACCCCTTCCAAAGCAGGAACGATATTGAGAAGAGCTCCAAAGCACGTGTCACTTCAACCGAAAGAAAAAGAGACAAGATTGTGTGAACAAGAGCCCATGACATCCACAAAAGTGGTTTTGCAAATTATGCAGAACTGCATTCAAGAGCGATATGGGACAGTGGGTCATGTGTCTCACCTGGATACACGAGGATTGCGTTGGGCTCACACCTGAGGAAGAAGATGTCTTTGTTTACCCGAATCTTACATAGTAAATAGGTGGGCCTTATTATCTGCACTACACGAAACAAAACCTGTTTACATAGTTTTTAAAAACCTATTAATTTTCGTATTTGTTGTGTTCATATATTGTTACAAATATAACAGTTTATAGTTTAAGGTACACAGATTTCTATAAAAAAAAAGTTTTCAAGAATATGTACAAGTTTTTTTTTTTAAATTATAGATCGTTAGGTGGGCCTTATTACTCGCACTTACCTTAGGATTTTCCAGGAGTATTTCTAAATGGTTTATTGCGACGTTCAAATTGCAAGTGATTAACACTATGAAGTATGTGATTCCCTTAGGAAATAAAAAGCCTCAATGACAAGCTACGATATCACGGGGAAAAAACGGTCTATCTATCAGCTGCAGTAAGCACAGGAAGTAGATAAAATAGTTTACGCACGGTGCCCATTTGACGTCAAACGCAACGATCTTTTAATTGAGAAACCAACGATAGAGTTTGCATAGAGCAATTTTTCCCAAACAACAAATATTATCGTAACATAATTCGTCGTCGTTACTCGTTCATCGGCGATAAACGAATGTTTATCGACAGGACACGAAAACACAGCTACATCCGGGAACAGCTGAATGGCGAACAGAATGCTAATTCCAGATGATTTGTTGTAAACGTTAAGCTCCCTCTAGATCTTTAGCTTTAACCACTTTAAAACGACACTTCGCTGTAAATAATGTTGCAAACTCGAGATAAGAATAGATAGAATCGATAAAATAGTTTACTCCGAATTGGATTTATCGATTAATTCTAATCGAGATAATGGCGCCGTTATAGCTTGGCCTGCAACTTTTTAATATTACGATGAAACTTTTACGATCCACTTGCGATAACAAAGAAATTGTTTTTCTCGTAGTTGCATGATGTTTCAATTTTTCTTCGCTCTACGCGGTCAATTTATATTGCAAAAGAAAATAATTACATATCATTACCATCTCTACCGCTACGAAATTAATTTCTTTTTCACGTTCAACCGTGGTATTGAATTCTCCCACAGTGTTATACTTCCTTTGCTCAGAACCATACGAAGAAGTCTTTCTCCTTTCACCTCGAACTTAGAGCACGCGAGGCATGCTTGGCAAATTGCGCCGCTGTTGTGAAGCAGATCATTTTTAAATGTACGAACGATCACGAAAGAATGAGCAGCTCAGAGGACGTAAATCATGGAAATCGTTCTCTATTACAAATTTCCGTTTATTAATGTACCCCTATGTCTTCGTTAGTTCCCTCTTGGGATTCTTTCCTTACAAGATCGTGTCGTCGAAATATGTGGTCTCGGGTAGAAGTCTCGCCTGGTCCACCTTTGTGGTTCTCGTTTACGTGTGTGGCAGTGCTTTTTCTATTTATCAGACCAATTTCTCAAATAAACAGAGACGGTTATCCATTGTGATGCACTGGAACTTAATCATAATCATGGGCTTTATTATTATGTCTATGAGTTACGTTACAAGTCGATCAAAGATACGAGCGTTTCAGAAGGTGTCAGATGTGGCGCGGACATTGCCACCGCAAGATTTCCGTAAAATGGCTCCAAAAATCTTTACAAGAGACATAATAAAATTCGTGCCACTATGTAGTTATATATCACATCTTTTCACAAACGACGTTGTATTCTTTTGCACTTGTTGGTACACATTCTTCGCCGTCCTGGTGCTAATCACGCTGTATGTGAACATCATTTACGTGCTGGAAGCGGGTTTACGGAAGATAAACAGGTCTCTTATGAAATTGAGGAAAACGCTGATTACCGACGAGCCCCATTTGCTCAGGAGAGTGTACCACAGGAAGAAGAATCCTATCCTGATTGGAAAGCTAAAAACGTTGAGAAAAGAACACTTGGATATCACGGAAATCGTGAAACTCCTTAACGACTCGTTCGGCTTTGAAATGATCGGCACGGTTACACTGATGGTGTTCGATGTCACATTCAATATATATGGCGGCATAGCGTTCATACTTTATCACGAAATCAGTCAAGCTGGGTTGTTCATTGGTATATTTACTGTTTATTATGTTGCCATTCTGATTTCTATAATCTGGGCCTGCGAGTGTGTTAAGGACGAGGCGCAGAAAATTGGTTCCAATATTCATCAAATTCTTGTAACGACTTTCGATGAACAATTAGCAGCGGAGGTAAGGTGACGCGATTGAAGTGTATAGAATTAAAGTCTATACTTTTATTGCCTCTCTTTTTCTCTTTCCTGTTGGACACGTAGTTGGAGATGTTCTCTGTGCAAATTATGCAACAGTACACTTCGTTTTCGGCAATGGGTCTTCCGCTAGATGCAAGTCTCTTGACAAAGGTAAATTAATCACATTTGCTAGTGGTCACTGTTAGAATTTTGCAGTGCAAATTTCTTTTCAGGTGGTGAGCACTATCTCGACTTATTTGCTAGTGCTAATACAATTTCTGCTTGTAAAGACCTGTTGAAGACGGATTCGTAACATCCAATCTCGATGCAGATTTTGAACTAGTCAATTTATTGTTTGTTATTACAATTAGGTATACGTACTTTTAATCGCGGTTTAGAGCACACTCATATGTTCGTTTTAATACCAGTTTCCTCAGAATCATAGCAGAACATTTGGTTATTTAAGTTCCGATAAGCAAATGGCCCACTGTCGTATTTTGTATCCATCCACATTCTACATTATTATTATTACATGTGTATAACTCATAGTACATAACTAATATAATAATACATATGAGATCAGCGAAGGTGAAAATTGACAACTGGAGTAAAGGCGAGGCTAACCTTTTATGTAATGGTTATTATTGCATAATAAATTATCAAATTCAACTGTCTTCGTACAACCATAAATCATTCCGATTATCGTGTCAATTATACTGTGCTGGACATCAGACATCATTAACTCGAGTGCTTCGCTTTAAAACCCATCACCATCTAAGAGGAAGCATGAACAACTTATCTACTCAGTTGCTCTAATAAATTACTTTGAATTCTTTATTCAATTTCCACATTGGAGCGAACAGTTCCAAACCTCTCCTGCTCAGTACAGCACAAAGTGAAGCTTGCGCAGGGAATACGACTTCTCAGCCTAACATTACACTCTTCCTAATTAGAAACTGTAAATCAGAGTTTAATCGAAATGCTTGGCCGGTCGAAGAATGTTAGAAAACGCAGAGAATGTAAATCTAAAGTATGGAAACTATTCCATATCCACAATTTTAAATCCTTTATACAACCCTGCCTCACTGTGCTTTGCATCATGGGATTTTTCCCATACAAGAATAAATCTTCGAAATATGTATTCTCGAGGATGCGGTTCGTTTGGTCCATGCTCGTGCTGATTATTTACATGTTTTGCCACCTTTTCTCTCTTTACGAAATCCATGTTCGTCAGACATACGCAGAAATATCTGTACAGTTGCGAAGTAACCTTTTCATGGTTTCTAGCTATCTGATATTCTCCGTAAATTACTTTACAAGCGGATCAAAAGTTCGGATGCTTGAAAAGCTGTCAGACGTGTCGCGAACATTGTCTCCGCAAATTTTTCGCAAACTGGCCAAACGAATATTTATAAAGGACCTCGTAACAATTGCACTTCTAAGCGTTTACTTGCCAGTCTTCTTCGAATACCAAGCTGTGTTTACTTACATTGCTTTCTACACATTATTCGTCACGTTGGTGCTGCACATATTGTACATAGAAAGCATATACGTGTTGGAACCGTGTTTGGAGAAGATAAACGTATCTCTCATGAATTTGAGGAAATCTCTAATTACCGACGAGCCTCATCTACTCAGGAGAGTTTATCACATGAAGAACAATCGTATACTGATCGGGGAGGTGAAAATTCTAAGGGAGCAATACCTGCACATCGGGGAAGCTGTCCAGCTTCTTAACGACGCGTTCGGCTCTGCAGCCATTAGCATGATGGGAAGCGCGATACTTTATGTCACGTTCATCATTTACGATTATGTGTATTTCAGTCTTAATAACAAGAGCTTTACTGCATGGTGTATGATTAATTGGGTCCTGACCATTTGCTATTCTGGAAACTTGGTACGCATGATCTCGACATGCGAATCTGTCAGGGACCAGGCGAAGAAAATTGGTTCCAGCATCCACCAAAATCTTGTAACCACTTTCGACGAGCAATTATCAGCGGAGGTAAGATAGAGCTGCCAAAGTCTAATAATAATTGCTTGGACTATTTTTCTTTCATTGTTTCCTTCCCGATACGTAGCTGGAGTCGTTCTCTGTGCAAGTTTTACAGCAGCGTATTTCGTTTTCTGTAATGGGTCTTGCGATGGATGCAACTCTCTTGGCCAAGGTAAACTAATCATATTCGCTACTGGCCACCGATAGTATTTTACATTCTAAATGTGTTTTTAGGTAGTGAGTTTTATCACAACTTATCTGCTGATATTGATACAATTTTTAATTTTGAAACCTTGTTGAATGAAGATTCGTCACATAAGTTCTACTCAAATCGTGTGATATTCAAGCAGTTTATACTTTGCCTTTGTAATAAAGTAATAGCTGGATGAGTAACTAATTTATGAAGACATGTAACACTTTTGAATAAACTATTTATTAATGGAGACATCCACGTAATTTTAATCCTTTTAAGAGCGCACTGAATTTCTGCGTTAAAGTTTTACCATCAATTTTCTCGGAATCATTGGAGCACATGTGGTTAAGTTTCGATAACGAAATGGTCCACTGTCGTATTATGTATTCACCCACATACTACACAAATAATATAATAATAAATATGAGATTAGCGGAGCTAAAACTGGATAACTAAATAAAATAAGGGCGAGGCTGCAGTGGCAATACTGTTGATAAGACTAAGCACTTAATAGTTATTATTATCGAATAAACATTATCAAATTGAACTGTTTTCGTAGAACCATAAATCATTACGATTGTCGTGTCAATTATACTGTGCTGGACATCAGATATCATTAACTGGAGTGCTTCGTTTTAAAATCAATCAGCATCTAAGGGGAAGCATGAACAACTTACCTACACAGTTGCTAATAAATTAAGTACTTTGCGTTCTTTATTCAAATTCCACATTGGAGTGAACAGTTTCAAAGTTCTGTTGCTCAGTACAGCATAAAGTGAAGTCCGCGAAGGGAATACGACTTTTCCACGTAACATTACACTCCTTCCACTTAGAAATTGTGAATCTGTGGTTTATCCAAATGCTTGGCCGATCGAAGAAGCTTAGAAAACACAGAAAACCTAAATCTAAAGTATGGAAACTATTACGTATCCAAGATTTCAAGTCATTAATGCAGCCTTATATCTCCGCCATTTCCATCGTGGGATTCTTCCCTTACAAGATTGAATCGTCGAAATTCGTATTCTCGAGAGGACGCTTCATTTGGTCCAAATTTGTGTTGATTATTTACATTTGTTGCTCCCTCGTTGCCTCTTATCAGATCAATTTTGTTGTGAACTACCGAAATGTATCCATATTATTGCGAACAGACATCAACACGTTTTTGGGCATCGCGATAATCTTAGTAACGGGGTTTACAAGTCGATCGAAACTTCAAGTGTTTCGGAGACTATCAGACGTGTCGCGAATATTGTCGCCGCAAATTTTTCGCAAAATTGCCAGCGGAATGTGCAGAAAATACCTCATACCATTCATGCTACTAAGTGTCTACCTAATATTCGCATTCACAAGCGATTTGTTTCTTCATTACACTTCCTGGTACACATCATTCGTCTTGTTGCTGACGTACATGATGTACGTGAATAGTATACGCGTGTTGGAAGCGTGTTTAGAGAAGATAAACGAGTCTCTAATGAAATTTAGGAGAACACTAATTACCGACGAGCCTCATCTACTCAGACGAGTGTATCACAAGAAGAAGAATCCTCTACTGATCGGGCAGCTGAAAAGCCTCAGGGAACAATACTTGGAGATCGGCAAAATTGTGAGTCTTCTTAACGACTCGTTCGGATTCGAAATCATCGGTATAGTGGGAGTAACGATACTCGGCATCACCTTCAACATCTACGATTTTGTGTTCATGCTTCTGAGTAACGTCAACTACAGTATAATGTGGTTGCTCAATATTACATTTATGACTTACTATATTGGAAACTTGGTGTGCATGATCTGTGCCTGCGAAGCCACCAGGGACCAGGCGAAGAAAGTTGCTTCCAGCATCCACCAAAATCTTGTAACCACTTTCGACGAGCGATTATCAGCGGAGGTAAGGAGGAACTATCAGAGTGTGATAATTAAAGCTTCGACTATCTTCCATCTTTGTTTGATTACCAATACGTAGCTGGAGTCATTCTCTATGCAAGTTTTGCAACAGGAGTGTTCATTCTTCGCAATGGGTCTTGCGATAGATGCAGGTCTCTTGACGAAGGTAAGCCAATCACGCTTGCTCCAGATTACTGCCAGAATTTTGATTTCTAAATGTGTTTTTAGGTAACGAACACTATTGCAACTTATCTGCTGATATTGATACAATTTCTACTTGTAAAATCTTGCTGAATACAGGTTTGTCACATTCAAGCCTCATGCACAATAAACTTATTGTAAACTTAACTTTATACTTTGCTACTGTAATAAAACGAGTGTCAGATGAGCGGCTAATCCGCGATATATGTAGCTTATTTGAATAAAGATAAATGAACAGAACTATTTAATTCCAATCGCATTAGAGTGTACACTTATCGTATCCTTCAGAAACATATAATAACACGCAATAACATTATTACAATTTGGTAATGGGGTACGTGGAAGAATTTATTTTCCATTGCACATCGCTTAAATTATGTTAGATTGATGTTCACCTTCCATCAAGATAAGTATTTCAATTTAGAAAACGACTACTATCTATGGAAAGGAAGACTTGGACAATATATCTACATCATTGCCAACGAGTCATTTTGCGTTGTGCATTCGTTGAATCTTCGGTCACGGTCAGTCGAAACGAAGTTTGCCTTCGAGACACACGCACTTTCCATCCGTGACAGTGAATCCCGTTCGTTTTAAATGACAAATTATTGAGCTATGTCTGGGAAGCTATTGAAAATCGAGAATTTAAAAGGCAGTAAATCATGGAGACCACTGCGCGCTACGGATTTCGAGTCCCTGATGTATCCAAATTACTTAATGAGTTTGGCCTTCGGTTGTTTCCCTTACAAACGTGAATCGTCGGCGTACGTATTCTCGAGGGCACGTTTCATTTACTCTACGCTGGTGATTGTCGTTTACGTAGCGTTACTGGCCAGCACCGTTTACGAAGTAAATTTCTCCACGTTACACGATAATCATATACCAAAGATACTTGATTCGAACTTGTTCTTCGCCTTGAATGGAAGCGTCGTCGTGTTGATGCACCTTACAAGTCGTTCAAGATTAGGCGTGCTGCAGGATTTATACGAAACGTCCCAGATATTGTCACCAGAAGACTTCAATTATTTCGCGAAGATCTTGCACGCGAAGGATATCCTTGGTTTCCTGTTCCTGGTCGCTCACACGCCGCTCTTCTTCCAGAAGGACATCCATATTACTATCCGTCATATTACCGTCTTCTACATAATAATGGTGGCCTTTTCATTAGATATGTTTTACGTTAACTGCGTGTGTATCCTGAAAGCTTGTTTTAAGAAGATCAACGAGAATCTTCTAGAATTGAAGCAGCCGTTCATCAACGACAAGCTTGATCTGGAGACACCACGTACGGAGAACTTTCTGTACCGCGGAGAGAGGAACCCCTTGTTGCTGATGAAGCTGAAACATTTCGAAGAGAGGCACCTGCATATCAGCGACGTCGTTCTGTCGTTGAACAAAACGTTCCTCGTGAGCAACATCCTCCTGTCCGTGACGACGTTCATCATCGTCACTTTCAACTTGTACTTTTACATCTTGTGGGCAAATGGAGGGAGGCCGAACTCTCTGGAAGAGCAGTTTTGGTACCGGCCTTATCTTTCGCCTGCCATCTATTTCATGATTAAGTTCTCGCTGATGATTTGGGCATGCGACACTGCGACGAACCAAGCGCTAGAGATTGGCACCACGCTTCACGATGTCCTCAGTTGTACCACCGACAAGTTGGTGAAACGCGAGGTAGTAATTTAATGGCAATGGCAACGAACACCGAGATACGTAACTTGAAATAAAATATTCACGGAGGGCTACTTATTCCACTCTGAATCACTGCTTTATTATTCGCTTTCATTGTTCGTTGGCGATGTATAACTCGTGGTTGAAAAAGAGGGGTAAACGTCAGTGACGTTCTTTATTTTTCAATTCATACGAGCGCAGAACAAAACTCTATTTATACTTATTTAATCCTTTACATTGCAGTTGAAGCTCTTCTCCCTGCAAGTGCTGCACCGTGACAACAGCTTCTCCGCAAAAGCGGTGACGCTGAACGCGTCACTCCTCGCGAAGGTAAAAATCGCAGTGTCCAGGAGACATTTACTACCAGGAAGATTCATATTAACCACAGTAATAAACGGGCCGTTTGCTTGCAGATGATAGGAGGTATTGCGATGTACCTCCTAATACTATTCCAATTTTTGCAGAACTCTAGAAAGTGCACTGATAGTTAGGCCTTAAAACAATTCTGATATCACCGATTCTTCGACAGCCTAACAGCGGGCAGCACGGCTCCCCCGAATAGTCCTCAGACATATTTCCACAATTTATAAACAATCGTACCTATTCACCTGTGTGTGTAAGCGTGAACAATAAACGCGAAGATTTAAACGACACGAACGTTTGCCTTAAATCAACCACAGCACTCACTTTGAAACCGCACATAGTCGTCAGAAATCTGTCATGTTGACCCGATCGAAAGGGTCTCGTGGATGTAGAACCGCTACTTAATCGCCCAGAAGACGATAAGACGTTTTAGACGCGAATTAAAGTGTCAAAGATAGGAGATGGAGCGGTTGGCGATAAACGCGCTACGCGATTATCTTTCGACGGTGCAACTTCGAACAACGCGGCGCCGTTTTAGCGACGAATTCCGCGGGTCTTCGCGACGAGCGAAGATTTAGCTGTGATGCTCGTTAACACCGTAATTGGCATGTATCACGGGCAGCACCGTGTTTGCGATAAAGGATCACATGACCACCTAGAAACGACGATGTGTTCCGTGTTCCATTGACGCAGGCGTTAACTTACACCGCGAAATATCTTGTTTTTGCGGGCAAGGTTCACGCGCTCTCTGGGAGGATGAATTGAACGCCAATGGAGGGTATCGTTCGCTGGACAGGCTGATGACGGCGATCGTCGAGGGGGAAATGTCATTTTCATTCGGTATGTGACGCGTGCACACGGGGTGGAGTCGATTCCATTCTATTCAAGGTTAATGTCGAGACCTCAGATACATAACGCGCGGTGGTAGCGTTACTTTCAGCTCGGCTTTGTCACGCACCGGCAATAGCGATGCTATGAAATATGCGAATGGTACGTGACGGCAATTCAGAGTTGCTGTTCTCGGCTACGGGTCTATAAATATGTTCATTAGAAACAGAAGATCCGATGATGGTGTTTTGTTGAAATTGCAAATTATAGGACGGACATTATTTATTCAGTTCTTGGTGAAAATGGTATACTAAGCTGTAAGCAAAAGAAAATAAAAAAAGTAGGGATAGGTTAGAAGCTAATTTTTAAATTCTCGAAACTCGAATTCGGCAGTTTGTAAGACTTTCGAAACATTCGAAACCTGAAGTGTTAATTTTGTTTGCTAAGTGGAATATCTTGCTTTAAAAACTGAAGAACAAAATATAAATAAAAATGTAACAATATACAAATTCTCAAGGCACACTGCGAACGATTCTTTATTCATTGATTTTATACTTTCTCCTACTTGGGTATCGAGAGTTTCGAGTCTCGAAAAAAGTGCAAACTTTCGAATTCTCGAAACATGAAAGTTTCTTGGGTGTCGAGGTTTCGACGCTTCGCGAAACGCATCCCTACAAAAAACACGTAATCTATCTGTCTTATTTCACGAAGAACAAATTGTCGTGCGTTACGAAATGTAGCACGTTTCAATTCTCTTACGAAAAACAGCACGTTTGTCTTCGTTGTTACGAAAACTATCACGTTTCGGTTTTCGCTGCGAAAACTAGCAAGTTTCAGCGGTTTGCCACGAAAAGAAGCATGCTCCGTTTGTAGCGACGAAAAGCAGCACATTTAATTATTTAACAGACCGAACCAGTGCGCCGAAATCATCCCTTTTAATTTGGATAATTGGCTACGAAACATCGAGTGCGTCAACTTAAATACCTTCCGACGCGAATTTTATTTAGTAGGTACTAGGTCGGTAATTTATTAAACATTAAAATACCGTACTTAAATTATATGTAGATTAAAATTTTCATACGTGTTTCCTTTTGGAGATTATATGGAGTTATTTTTATAATTTATTAAACAATATTTTCAAAACTTGCAATTACACGTATGGTTAATTAATATTCACTAAGATTTAGACGGTATAGACTCTATATTAAGTATATCAAGGGATTTCCCGTGCATCACAATAATAATAATAAAAGTTGAATTCTTCGATGCAAAATGCACTTGAACAATTTAAACTAACCACGCGCCGAAACGTGATAGTTTCTGCAGTATAATCCAAAACGTGCTATTCTTCGCTGCGAAGCAGTCGAATATGTTAGTTTTCGCGGTGGAACACCAAACGTGCTAATATTCGTCAGAAGCGATGAAATCTGCTTCTTCTTTACGTGGCAAACTGAAACGTGCCGTTTCCCGTACGAAAATTGAAACGTGTTACTTTTCGCAATGCACGTCGAATATGCTCCCGCGCGTGTAAAAGAAACATACCAAAACAAACCACGCGACTCGATGTTGTCATATCATAAGCCGGCGAAAAAACTAAGCCAGCCGTCCCCTTCCACCGCTCGTTGCCTTGATCCCGCTCCGGTAACGATCAATCATCTCCCTTCAATCGCGGATCTCCTACCGGTGTCGCAACCTCCGCGAAAAGAACGAGAGAAGAGGAACAAAGGCCTTAGAATGCCGAACAGCGCTCGAAGGGGGTCGACCCGGCGATATTGAACCCCTGTTAACCTAATCACCGTTTTCAAACGACGGAGCTCGCCACTTTTGTCTAATTCTGGCGGTAAACAGGCGGCCGCTGCGCGGTGTAGGCGATCACGCGACTGCGCGAGTCGTCGCGCGCGCCGAGCCGCCGTTAGTTATGACCGATACGCAGTAGTTCAGTCTTGCGCCAACAGCCGCGCGGTAAAGTTGAGTGGGGGCTGCCGTTCCGTCCGCGCTCCGGTATCAACAACGCTGCTATAGCCGCTTAACTCTACGGGGGACGAATTCGACGCGGCTGGACGATACGCTTCCGCGGTCACGTGTCGGGCGGATCGCTTGACGTAGCCGAGACTGGTGTGCAAAACGTGACGCGCGATCGCGGCGCTTCCGCGGGAATCGAATATTCACACCCCCCTCGTTCGAAACGGAAGATAAGTTCGAAGCGCGGCATAAAAAGGAATGGAGTTACCGCCGTGCAAGAGTCGCCCGCGCGGCAACTGACCTAGAAAAAGTAACAAGCGGCTTGGAAGCAGAGGAGCGATTAGATAAACGGAGCAGAAAAGCCTGCAAACTGGTGGCGCATAGAATCCCGTGGAAGAGCAGGAAATCTGGGGTTCCATTGATAGCTGCGGCTGGCCATTGTGATGCTTCTGTTTGCGCGGCGCGGACAAAGCTTCGCGGCTGTACACATGCGTGCCCAGTGATTCGCGATACGCCGCGGGATGTGCTCTTAACACTCCGATGGGCTGCCGCTGGCGGGAATAAGCTGAGGATATCGAGCTTCATTTACGACGCGATGAAGTGAGTACAGAATATACCTATTTTCTTCATTACGCGGTCTATTTTTACTGCGACGACGCTGAGGATCTATTGCTCTTCTGGGTAGGGTTAACGAGAATTTATGAGTTCGAGGATTAGGTTGGACGGTTCTTAAGCGTCCAGCGGTTCCTCGTCGCGAGCAGCGTTTCTCGGTTCATGAATATAAAGCGAGTCCTGCGGATCGCGAGACGCGACCTTACCGATTCCGCCAGATGATCGATAAGATCCCGCGCTCCGATGAGCGAGGACACGCGGTTTTATTCGTCCCGTGTCGCTGGAACGGAGATGTTTTGAAAGCTAGCCCAGAGTGTCATGTGGTATCATCCGCGCGAACAAATATTTTCACCTGAGAGCCGGCCGACGCGCAGCGGCATTCGCGAAATGCCTTTCGAAACGTCGGATCACGGACATCCGTGTCTATTTCTGCCTGTAATGCACCAGAAATTCAGACTTCAAGCACGGGGAGAGGGACTTCTATGAGGTGTTTCAAAACTATGGGTGCTTACAAACTGAATTGGTTAGTAGCACTTGTAAAGAGCAACAAGAAAGTTCTTCTAAACGTGCTGCTGCGAAATGCTCGCTTTCTGTGATAAACAGTTTCTTCTAGGCTGTTAATTGATAGTTATTTATGAAGTCTCACGAGTAAAACACTAATGGGTGAGCTGGGAATTAGTATTTCAGGAATAATAGTGGTTGTTGTAGAAGACCTACTGCTATTTCTTCGCGCATTCCGTAATCCGAACAGCTGTCGTCAAGTCTCCTTATCGTTTCTCTCATTTGCACCGTGTTTTGCTGGTATTTCCTTTGTCCCCGTATTAAGTTGAAATGGCGCCTTATATAAATTACGCACTCGACGAATATTCAATTTATGCAAACTGTGACACGGGCTTGTGGCAGCTCGATTGTATAACGAAGCTACACAGGAAATAGTTTAGTAGAAACGGAGTATCCTAACACAGATTCGTTTAAATATACACGCTCATTACGGCTGTCAATTCCGTCTAACAATTTTCTATCGCCCGATGCGCGCCGACAGCTTGGAAAACCTACCGGAGTTCCTGACTCCTGCGGAATGTTCTCGCAAAAAAGGTCTCGAGGGGGACATAACAATCCTACATTTCACAGTTACACTTTCATGCCGTTGCTAACTGTGCCCGACCGTAAAAATCCGCTAGACCCGAGCGCGTCTCACCACTTTGCTGCTCGAGAACGAGGCCTCGAAGTCGTGCCTGGAATTAAATTCGATACTCGGGAGAGAGAATCTGCTATGTACTTTTTCTCTGCCTCTGTTAGGCGCGAGCGTCCTTGCCTTGGATCTCCTCTCACTCCGTTTCTGTCTCTACTCCAATCCGGCGACCTTGCCTACGATAGTCATTGTCACGGTACTCCGCTAGATCCGAGTAAATTGCGAGCGTCCAGTCAATGATTTGCGAAAAAACTTGTTTACTCGCGAGCTGGTCTCGGCGCGCGCTGGCGCCGTATGTTATTCTGCAATTTCCATGGGAATCTTACCTGTCGTTGACATCGCAGTGCCTCTTCTTTACGAGGACAAGGCGAGCTGCGTTTCAGTGCCAATTTGCCTCGCGATAGCGGCCACTCGTTACTCCTGTCCTACTATTTTCACATTACGATAACGCTTAATATTGCGCCTCAGCCTTTCGAACTTCGAAGAAGCAGCGAATATGTTCGTTGGGTGAGACTTGGAGGCTTTTGCCATCTACTTTTGCGGCTGAGACTGTCGGAGGCGTTGAGGTGCAGGCTGTGTTTCTTTTGGAGAAAGATTCCTATGTTTAGACAATTTTCTAATAGCAGTATTCATGTGCGCTGAGAAACCTGTGACTGACTCCAATGCTGAAGAGTTTCAACATTGATGAAATGAAGGGTGAGGGAGAAAGCAGGGAATGTTCACAAAACAGCTTTATCGAGAAGATTAAGTTTTAATATTTAGTTCGCCAGTAAAGAAGCAAGGTTCGATGAAACTAATTTTCTTATATAATTTTCTTCTTAAATGATTTATTGTTTTGCCTTGACGACAGAAGCTTGAAGCTCGTGCTTAGGCAGAGAGTGGGTGCATTCCGTATTTTGTTTCAGTGCATTAACGTTGCCTTACGGGGCTATTTGTACTTTATAACCCGTTGTGATTCGACAGTTCTGTATGAAATATGGAAAAATGGACGTACCTCGTTTTTCCCCTTGCCATTCAAATATGAGAATCCTTTTTCAAGAGAGTATCTACCTCGAAGTCTGTGAAAACTTTCTCAGACTGTACCTTCTACAATGAATAGATGTGAAGTATGGTTTGGGTCTGCTAAGGGAGGAAAAGTTTATTGCCTGTCTTCCCAAGAATTGTCTTGGAACCTCGGCTCACGCCGACCAGGAATGTAAAGACCCCCAAGCCCAGGGAAACGAGATACACGCCAAGAATTCCAAGTTTATGGCAGTGTCCCGCAATAAAGCAGCCTCTGACGGTCAAGGTCCTCGCCTAGTCTAGGCGAGAAATACCGATATTCCCTCGCAAGCAGCTCGACAAATGGTTCCCCTGCAATTGGATCGTGCTGCGCGGTTTTCTCTCGGCGGGAGAAGTCTCGTCTGACTGCACCGTTGCATCGCTGAGATAAAATCGGATCTGGGTTGCGAGACGCTAGTGACTCAATCCTCCACGGCTGGAAGACACGCAGAAACGTTGCACGCCTTCGTTCCTCTGCTTCCACTCAGCTGGTGGAGATCCCATTCCGCCGGGAAATCGGTGCCATTATCTATTCGCGAAGTTCCGCGGAATTGTCGTTACGTCACGCCAGGATTTCCCAAAGAACTGGTTGTTCAGTAGCGCGCATTTGCATAAACCCCTCGATCCACGCGCCGCGCCGTTCTTATCGCGCTACGCGATTCGTTTACGCGATCAACGATCTCTTATTCTCCGTATACCGAGTAGGAGAGACATAGCCAACTTCCTGTGGCACGTATTTCTGTGTCCACTTTCAGTATACCTAAATTCTTAACAATCTAGCGCGGAGACAGAAAATAATGGCCTTTCAATGTCACTAAGCAATTATGCCCTTGTTGCCTGCCTATAGGTACTTCATATCAGGGAGCGAAATAAAGAGTTATCTTTCGCTTTTAAAAAAATTGTGTTAGAACTTAGGGGGAGTTTCCTTAACGCCGGACGGCGCCTAATACCGGGCATTATCTGGGATGTTTGAAATGCTACCGAGCATTTATTCCGCCGTAAACCGTAGAGGGGATAGAAAAAACCATAATTAAGGTTTCGACACGTTCCAGTCGCACGTGCACAGCTAAGGAGGTCGATTTAATATTATTTCTTTCTTCTTACATGTAAAAAACTTTATCCCTTCGTGGTCACACAATGTGTATCGGACCCCAGGAGCAATTTTCGAGTTCAAATGTCCCGTCTTTACGACTTCCAAAGGGGATTTTTCGCGGAAAAAAATAAAAATTTCATCATAACAAAATTTACATTTCTAGAAAAAGACTATTAGATCATGATTGTATAAGTATTGCGAATGTACAATTTTATCACTCAAAAGTTAAAAGATTCAAAAATACGAAAATGGTAACTTAAAAATGACACTGGGGCGCAGTGAACCCCATGTGACTAATTTGCGATTATAAGGTGTGACCACGAAGGGTTTTATTTCGTTTAAGAAAATATCTGTCCCTGTCAAATATTTATTGAAAGAATTGTTACTCCTGGGAATTTCTTTAAAAAGTTAAAAAGTTCCATAACTCTTTCGATTCTTGCTGCATATGCTTGATATAATGCTCCTAGTCTCTTCGTTTGACATTGACTCTATCCTGATCGAATTATAAGGCTTAATCAACGTGGACAAAGTGCCTACGAAATATTCAAAGGCTCCTAGCTATTTCTTTTTCCAGAAAAGTGTCTAAAGAGTAGAGACACGTCGCGCTCTTTCCCTCATTTCCTTCTCGCGAAAGGATTCGTTGTTCCCGCGATCGAATTCTTTGGGTGTTTACTGAGGGACATAATTGTGACGTCCAATGACTCAGTCGTCTATGACAATGGCGCTGCCTATGACGGCGCTATTTCCCGACAAAGGATCCGCCCCGAAAGGCAGAGCTCTCGTGCCCAGAAACGATTCGGGTAGGGTAAAGAACCCAATTACTGCCACCTACCTAATTACTGTCACCCTAAGCTGTTTTACGTAAAATAACGAATAAATCTTATAAAATGATGCATAAAAAAAATTTAGCATACAATTCAAACTGTTATTTATAGGATACAAAAAACAGTACTTACTTTTTTCTTCGTTAATTTGAATAAAACGATAAAAAATTTTAAGCGAATATTAGGAGAATGGAAACGATGACTTCCTTACTAGCGAAAGAGAAAACAAGGCGTTAAAGAAAATGCTGTAATTGCAATATTTAAGCTATTAACATAACAAAATATAATGTTTTAAACAATATAAGCATCATAGAAAGTAATAATGATCCGAATTCAACGATTCATTAAGTGTTTTTACTTATTAATTGGGTGACAGTGATTGGTACAAGCGTTTCAAGCATTTTGGTATTACTGTCGTAGCAGTAGTTGCTCATGTACATGACACGACATAACTTTAAAATGACATAAACAGTATTAGGTTAGCTGGCAGTAATTGGGGTGTCAGTAATTCAGTAAAATACATTTGAAGGGTGTCAGTAATAGATCCCCAAATATATTTGTGAAATTGATGAATTTTTACATTAAAATCAAAGTTTTAAGATCCCACAAATTGTTTTCATCAAGTAAACATATTAAACAATAATAAATAACAAGAACAACATATACTTTTAGTCTATAAGTACAAAAATATAAGATAATGTCAGCGTCAACGCTTAATGTGTCAGTAATTGGGTCCTTTACCCTAGTTAGCGTCTGCCTGCAGGCGCCAGCGAAGACGACGCAGTGGTCGGATTAAATTGGGAGCTCTCGACATTGTGGCACCGTATCGCGCGCGAATCATGAGGGCAATTTCGAATGATTCGTGGCGCAGCTTCGCGAGATAAACATTTCGCCCTGGGCTCCACCGTGGGCGGATAGGGATGTTCATTCTGTAAACACCATTCCTTGGGCAACGAGCGAATCCCCTCGACGCTTTCGCTGGGCCAGAAATTGTTTTCGAAGTGATCGAGGCTAGTCACCGGCGACCTACTAAACCCAGCAATTTCATCAACTTCTGCAACGGCCGCTCGACGTCAGCGGGAAAGTTTGCCGAACGGTTCGTCATTCCTTTACCCGCCACAGTTCCACCGAAGTACTTGTCGTAGATAACGCGAAACACCACTGGCGCACCACATTTATCTAGCTCGGCAAACACACGTTAGAAACAGCAAGTCATTTTTCCCGAATCGGCTTCCCGAGAAGCTAGCTCTTTCAATTGGTATTTCAAAGTCAACAGTCGCGATTAAATAGGCAAACAGGCTGATGCAACGGCGGCGTAACGGGGAAACCGATCGGGTCAAACGAGCCGGTCTGTCGAAACCGGATCACGCGCGTGCCTCTCCATAAAGCAAGTAGAATCGGCCGCCCTATGGTCAGACGGCGCGTGTCCGTGCTTCCAAGGGGAACCCCTTGACTCCGCGATAAACTCCGCCGCGAAATACCGAGCCGTCCTCTCTTTCGTAACGTCGTAGATCGTAGCTCGACGAAATCAGGCATCCAGCTGTCATCAGCGGCTATTTAACGTCGTGGGCAGAGGTCGCGGTTTCCCGCGACCCCTTAAATTTATCGCGATAGAAGGAGCCTGGCTAATGAATGACGCATCTAGCATCAGCTGCGACGCACGTCGTCTAGAGGCGACGAAAGTGCAAGCTGCGCCCCGATGGTGCAACGCGGAATGGCTGCCGGTGTCGCGGGAGGTCGTAGATCCGATTTCTATATATACGCGGCCACACCGAAAGCGTCGGCGCGGCCGATCGTTAGAGGTGGCTGCGAGACACTCGCGTGTGTCAGGGACGGCGGGGCACACGTTTCCGACGACTGGTTACGCCGGCCACGCAGACGAAACCCACTGTTCATAGCCGTCCTAGGTTATTGTTGGTCGTTCCGTCAGAATCGTTCATTAACGGTGACGCGGCTGGCCGCTGAACGACGATCGTTTAATTAGTACGGCGGGGGCATTTACTTTTCCGCTGGCGGTCATTGTTTGTCCTTTTGCCTGACAGTGGGTCTACTTGGTTCATTGCGAGTAAACGCGTGGGAAAGATACTATTGTCTCATCGTGGTTTTTCAGGTCGAGGATACGCTTGGGTCCCCTTATCTGCACCCTAATTATCCGAGGGATCTGTTATCTGATTGTGTACGAATGTTGTATTACTTGGACGGAGATGGGTGGGCGCGAAAATTCATTGCGAATGTTGGAGGATATTGCAGGGTGTAGGCAGAGGGATTCTGTTTGCGCGTGGGGACGCGGAGAATGTGATAGTACGGATGTGATAGCTTCAATTTGATAAGGAAGATGAATGGGATGGTGTTTGGGTACGCGTGGGCATTATAAATTATTGCAAAATTTCTGTGCTCTGCGAGTATAATTCAAAAAGTGTAGATTCTTCAGTGGCTCTTTATGATTTCTTTAACACTACCTAACTCAAGTGAATACATACTGATTAAGGGGGAGCCGTAATTAGGACGCTAAGAATAAGGTGATTTTTTTCTCAGAAACTGTCAAGAGGATCTTTTCCAAACTTTCAGGGTATTTTAGTTCCAATTCAAACAATGAAATATAATTTTTTCGTTACAAAGTGGTGGGTAGAAATGGAGATATATGAACTTGTTCGTAGGACCTCGTCGCCGGAGTTGTAAATTTGCGATTATGTCGGAGGCCCCAATTCGTCTCTGAGACAAAAAAAAACAACGGTTTTCTTATTTCTCGTATAATTACATTGTCCATGGACCTAAAACTTTTATAAATAAATTAGATTGAAGAACTCTTTTTCCATATATAGCACGAAGTAATTTGGGGCAGAATCGTAACATTTTCTTTGAAGTCCCACCAATTTGCCCACTTTTAATTTTAGTTTCGGGTGATAGGTACAACGACAATGTAATTATAGTGGAAATAAGAAAATCCTTGGTTTTTTTATTTCAGGGAAGAATCCGGGACTCCGACATAATCGCAAATTTGCAACTCCGGCGCGCGAGTCCCTACGAACGTGTTCATATATCCCCATTTCTACCGAACACTTTGTAACGAAAAAATTAATTTTGATTGTCTGAATGTGAATTAAAATACCCTGAAAGTTTGGAAAAGATCCACTTAACAGTTTCGTAGAAAAAAAATCCCAAGTATCAGCTTATTCCTAGTGTCCTAAACAGGGCTCCCCCCTTAAGGGGTTGGGCCATCTTGGACGAATCAAAGTTATAGTCATTTTGGGCAATTTTTTGAGAGAAATAATGAAATAAATGGAAAGTTCAATATGGAGCCTGTTACAGTACAACTCTCCACCGAAATGTTTTATTCTTTTTCGTACAAAATGGCGACCGCAGAGCCGTGATACGCAAAATCTTACTGAACGACGTTTTCCACGGTGTTTAATCTCACGGCTATACTGTTTGACCTAGAACAAAAAACCAAAAGGTTTTATTTTCTACATGCCTAAAACTCAAGAAGTATATATGGATATCCCTGAGCATTTTTTTGTGTCGAAATAGTGAACATGCGGGGCAAAAGTGCATTTTTGTTTTTATGAAAGTGTCAATTACAAAGAATATGTTCATGAATATCGCAAAATCGGTATGTAGAGTAAACTTGCCTAATTCGTACTTGCACCTAAATCGTACCCCCTCGGTTTCTTTTAACCTAATCAATCTAGAAAAAAATTGGATGAACCTAAAAAGGAAATCATAACCAGAAAATCTAGAACAGCAAAGAAAGCTCGCAAGAGGAAGAATATCGTCAAAACCAATATACAAAAGAAAGAACAGAAGAAGGAGAAAACCTATGAAAATGAAAGCTAGTTTTGTAAATTGTGTCAAAAAAATAGATAAGAAAACATGCTACAATGCAAGGCACTGCAAAATATGGGCACACGAGCTTTATGCGGGAATAGATAGAAGTACTTTTGAATATGTATGTGATGATTGTAGTAATTCAATTTGAAAGTACGAATTAGGATAAATATGATACGATTCAGGAACATTAACCCTAAAAAAGTACTTTTTCTACATTAAAAATAAATCGTTTTTATGAATAGAACTTGATTATGTTTTGTTTTTTGAGTTTATAAAACTGTTTACATATTCTATTAAAAAAGAGTTGATTACCACTAATTTTGTTTCATCTTCCCGGTTATTTTTCATGTAATAAGCATTTGTTTTTAAGGGGTACGATTTAGGCAAGTTTACCCTACACCTTCAGGTGGCCTAACTCCAGAAAGGAGCACAGATTACTAGTGATATTCACAAGGAATTTTCAACCATTACCTTAGTCCCTTAACAATCTTCAATTACTTGTCCATATGACTCCTCCTTTTCGCCATTGCCTCGCCAATTCATTGTTCCCTCGCGCGGCCTTCGGTCACCCAGCTTTTCCGACGCAAATAGTGTTCACCGAGCGTTGTGCAGCCGCAGGGATGCGTAGCGTCTCCTGTCTGGCTATTTGTCCCGTGAGGAGCACGTCGGCGGCACGCGGAGCTTTCCGCGCCGCGTGCCAAAATATTTCCCTCGCGGATTGCGTCACGCCAGTTTCGAGCAGAGGTTCGCCATAACCGAGCACGTCCGCGCGTGGAACGGGCGTTTACCTCGGTTCCCCGCGTGGTCGTCGCTCCGCGGCACCCAGCGATTCGCCTGCACCGTGACGAGCCTATACGCGGCGTCGCTGCGACGACGCGACTTCACACACGAGCAGACGCCATTCCACGCGCTGCAAACACATGCACAAAGCAGGTCGATGACTTTTCCACCCACCTGCGCCGCGGGAACTGTAGTCGCATGCCTGGCCTTGACACCCCGCGATCACTTGGTACGCCTGGCATGCGAGTCTATGTGCTTACTAATTTCAAACCGCGTTCCCTTCTTTCTCCCTTCGGTCTTTCTTCTATTTTTTACTGGAATTCCACATAGTTCAAGGGGAAATTGGCGGATGAGTGCTATTGTATAATGGGGAGACGTAAGTGAGACTGTAGGAGATGATTTTTAACTCGGCGAGTCTCGGAAGCTAGTTATATGTGTTTTATTGAAATGGAAGGGATTTTATGCCACTATTTTATATTTAATATTTTTTAATGCAGGGAAGTAGGCCGTGTAATTGGATAATCAGCAGAGGAAGAGAATCAGGTATAGTGCGTCGCCGAGATATGGCGACTAAGGGAAGACCCAGTTAAGTGGCGTGCAAGGGATACCATTGAGGTTATAAACCGCCAAATGTGTCTTTGCAACTTGTTCCAGGGCTATCTATTTTGTTACATCTGCTTTCTTGCACTGATCTCAAACAACTAATACGCAAAAAGTACACTGAATATGTCCCTGTGAGCTTGCCCTGCCACCGAAACACTCGGAGGCGATAAGGACCCGGGCTCCTGTTGTGTTTACTAAGTCACTATATCTCGGAGATGCACTATAACTGAGGCATTGAGAGCAAAAACGAACTAACCCACATTGAAGAAAAAATCATTTTTCCGACTTTATATGATTACTATAGTCTATCGGAATACATTAGTGCTACTAACTCTATTTCGCAAAAAGTGTAGGTAGGTCCGTTTGCTCTTAATGCCTCAACTAAAACCAGAATACAGTAAATCCTCGTATTAAACCCGACGAACGGGCCTGGCGGTGGGCGTACGACGCGATGCGGACACTATTCCGTGCGGCCGATGCCGCGAGTGAGAAAACCGAAGAGCGAGCGAGAGGGAACGAGACAGTTGACCCGAAGTTGCCGTCGACTCTTTCGTTCTCTCACTCACGACCGAAGGATTCCAAGAAATGGTGGGGATAGTCACCGGGCGTACTACGCATGGTAAAAACGGGGCAATAACGAGGATTTACTGTAACTGGAGACACAGCGCGACGGAGAATCAGACACTACGGTGTCAGGCGTGTCATCCGCGCACGTTCCTCTGATTATTCTGAGCAGTGCAGTCAAAACATTTAGACTTCACAATACTCACGCGCCTGCTGCAATAAAAGGCCATAAAAGAAAGGAAATAACTATGTTCCTCAGTATATATGACCAGCATTGGTCAGCCGCAGCGGACAAAGGAGATTCTTCCAGCGTCGCGTCAGACCGCGCGCAATGGTACGTGTCCCTTACTACTTCGGCACTCGCAGTGCGTTTACCTCAAGATTAAAAAACACAGATCCTAGAACCGGTATGTTTAACCTACCACAAATTAATCGTCACGAAATCCTTCCTCAATTACTGTAACAAGGAAACAATTACCTCCGGCATGAACATACTCAAACACATCGCCTGTCGTCTTCTCTATATTCCACGCGTGCTCGCCACGTTACAATAACGATAACAGCGCACAACAAGCTTGCACAGCTCGCGAAGACGTGTTAAGAATAAAGCGGTCCGTAAATCCGCGCGAAATACCTACACCTCGGCTTCGCAACGATGTTTCTAATTATATTTACACACTCGAAATTAACGGCGCGGCGGGTTGGCCGAACCCAAGGATATTTTTCGCAAACGATCGGAAATATCTCTACTACGCACCGCGAGACGGTGCTCTGCAAAGATGACGCATAGGAGCAAGCAGAGGGAACGCAATTTTCGAGATCGCAGCTGAGAGACCGCGATTGCGATTCAGCTCTTAAGCGATATATCGCGTTTCCTCTCGGTTCCTGGCAACCGTGCGGGAAATCGAACGTACGTCGCACACAAGGTAGGCGCGCAACTGCCACGTGGGGGAGGCCACGTGACGCCCAGCATGAATATGAAGCTTGTTTACAGGACAGCGTGGCTGCAATTCCGTGAAATAAGTTGCAGTTATACGGAGAACCTTGACTCCATTGCCGCGGACGTGCGCCTCGTGCCTGTGCGACGTTCCGCGCTTCGCGGATCGCCGGTGGTAGCCGGAAAACACCGCGGGATCGGTCGCTCGGGAATTCGCCAAGCACTGACTTCACCGCGAAATCGAGGAGAAACTTCCACCGCAGCTCGAAAACACGGTCGTTAATCGCCTGTTTGCTTGGCGCTTTTAAAGGCCTCCCATGGGAGGCGAGTGTTCGTTTTACTCTCAAGCATACGCTGGGGAACCTTGGGAGCTCGCATTACGCGGCTCTACGGTGTGTTCACAGATTGATTGATTTCTTACATCCTTGGAGACTCGCTAAATGGAACGCGATTACATATTTGGTCGCTTGTCTGCTCTTTGGGCATTATGTGCTTCCGCCTGCGTTGCGCGCCGTCGAGGGACAGACTTAAGGGGTTATGCCTAGTCAGCTGGCGAAAAAGAACTCGATTTTCAGGATTTTTTTGTGTAATATCTACTGTATATGTTTTTACAACTATTCGCTTATTTTAAAAGTATATATATGTAGCAACTCTCAGTAATTTTGTTATAAAAAAATATTAAGAAATCAAGGAATAAGATCTATTCTGGAGGAAGCTGTTTTAATAAAGGCACTGTGCGTTGAGCACTATTTCTCTGAGCCGGATCATCTAAAATTAAAAATTCAAAAAGATTCTGTTAATGTATGGTTGAATTCAGTAGATGAAAAAAGTTGATTCAAAAAGTTGATTTTTGACAAAATGGCGCCCTTTAACGCAAAACCACGATTTTTCCATTTCCGAATTGTTCGTTTTTCGTTAATTAAAAATAGAGTTTTTGTTAAACTAAAACAATCCTTCGTTCATCTACTAGTCTTTGGTATATAAAAGAAATCGGCAAAAGTTTCGGTCAATCGATACGGCGGTTTCTGAAATATCTCGCTCACCGATGTCAAAACAACTTCCTCGAAAGTGTTATTCGTTCATTTTTGAATGTTTTTTATAACAAAATTACAGAGAGTTGCTGCATATATGTACTTTTAAAATAAGCGAATGGTTATAAAAAAATATACAGTAGATATTTCACAAAAAATTCCCGAATATCGTGTTCTTTTTCGCCAGCTGAGAAAGTAGGCATAACCCCTTAAAGGTACTGGGGAGTCGTTTTTGTCGCAAAATGAAACATTTTTTGCATTTAATTACAAAGAAATTAATTGAAGCCGAACCTTGTTCCTTGACACAAAGTATCTTAACATCATAAGCTTTAAAAAGACATGATTGTTTACACAATAATATGCATTATGTATGGCGTTACAGATGGATCAGTAAAGAGGCTTATTAAAAAAGTTTCAATAGTTCTGCAGTGATAATTCAAAAACAGAGGTTCCAATCGATGCAAACCAAATTCGAGCATGTTTACAAAATGTGTAGTTTCAGCATGAACCTAAATTGGAGTTAATAAAAACTCTTATTCTTTATAAAAAAAAAACTAAAACCTCGTCATTGTCTACCGAAAAAAGGCACATTTTTTTTAAAAATCCTCATTTTGTAGCTGTCATTTTCATGATTTTGCTTCCTTTATAGGTTCAGTGCAGAACCAGAGGTATTTTGAAGTGGAATTCACAAGCAGGTCGCTGAATTCCCCCTCGATTCGTTAAAATCGCTGAAAAACAAAAGAAACTTATCTAAAACGCCTGTTTAATCGCTTAAACGCCATTTGTAGCGTCATCTATTATGCATATTTTTGGCGAAACAAACATGTTTTCTTAAAGCTGATGATGCGAATAAACATTCTGTGAAAGAACAAGTCTCAGCTTCAATTTATTTCTTCATAATTAATTGAAAAAGAAATGTTTCTGTTTCGACAGAAACGACTTCCTATTGTACCCTTAGGCCGCGGTAACACGAACGTGTTTTCGACGGACGTCACGACAATATATTTACAACAATACACATATATTAGACGTCGAGAAAACGCTCCTGTACCCTCAGCATTATATACTGCAATGTATTGTCGTGACGTCCGTAAAAAAAAAACGCTCGTGTGACCGCGGCCTAATGGTTCGAAAGTCTGATTGGAGTATCGCGCTGCATTCTTTATTGTCGTAGCTTCCTGTCCTCCCTCCTACGTCGACAATTACACAGCGCCGTTGTAGGAGACAATAGTACTTTGAAATGGAACATGGCATGTTTGCTCACATATTAATTCCTGTGTATAGAACTGCTGGAGTGCAGCCAGCAACCCTGCTAACATCTTTAAAATTCGTTTACTCTAGAATCAATACCATTTTTACTGAACTTACACATAGAACACTGAGACTTGGAGCATCAGCTCGCAAGTAGATTTTTCTGAATGCCTTCAGCTGCCTCGATCTCAATGCATTCCGTCGGTGCGATCGAACGCGTCCAACGTCACCGTGGATACTTTTGTTTCGTCAAAAAGCCGCTCATTACCATCCGGCGTGTTTCCCGTTGCTGTATATCGCATTCGTAAACACCTATTGAGCCAGAGCTGTGCGTCACAAGGGAAAAAACCGTGCGAGCGAAAGGGTTAATCGCAGTGTCGCACAATAACGTATTATGCGACAAAGACGTTCGCGATTCCCGCGATTGGGAACGGGACAAAGCCGCAAGCGTGCAAAACATCGCGCACGGTTCTCGTCTCATCTCTATTCTCTGTTATCTGCTGCGTAGGTGGGCTGGATCAATATAGTCGGACACGCAGAAGATCAACAGTACCCGACATATTTGCAACTTGTTGTCCATTCGCGAACAGCTATCTCTAGATACAGGACACGTGTGTGCGGATGTTCGAGATCAAATGGGGCTCGTTTATCGCGATGGAAACGCTTAGGAGGAACGACGAATAAAAATTGCATGGCACGAGCGCTTGAAGCGAAAGATCAAGCTATGCGGTGTTACAGATTGTATGGGTGGTGTACAAATTGCCAGTGAGTTAAAGAATGTCTCACAATCAGGTAGTAGTCGGTGGGCTTTGGAAGAGGTAGTACCTACGTCGTGGAGGTAACATTATTTTATTCAATGGATTTGTGTATTTTTTTATATGGAATTTTAATTATGGAGATTGCGTATCCAGCAGGGTTCTTTGTCGGTTAAATAAAGTGCTTTTAGGCAAGCGCGCTGAAATTGTGTGAATCATTGTACACAGATTGAAGGACATGTTTTGGAGTGTTAATGTTTGAATAATATGTTTTGTTTCAAGTCAGCGATAAAATAGCTTCGCACGATGTTGACTGGCACGGTATGCTGTTGTCTCTTTTGGAATTATGCTTTCACATAGGAAACTGCTTCGTTCCATTGAAGGAAATAAAAATGAAGTGTGTGTTGATGTCGCTGACTATTTAGACACAAGCAATTCCACACAGTTTAAGGATGTATCGGACGTACAATATCAGACAAAAGTATATGAAATTTGAAATACTTGAATATCTACGTCTTACGCATAGTAAATCTGGATGTAAGGAATCCGAACGACAGTTGGAGTCTTATTTTTAATGCTAGGAAGGTATTTTCAATTTACGAATGCTTTCTCAAGCATTATTTGCTAAACTTTTGGCAGTGAAAATGCCCAGAATTCACAATTTTCTCAAATTATAATTTATTTCTTTAAAACGGTGTAGTGAAAACAATTGAAACTCGGCAGATATTTTCATCTACCCATATACTGCATGCACAAAAAAATTGAAAACATTGGCACTATTTCTTCAACATTTTTTCAAGTGGTTTATCCGTCAAGATCTCGTTCCATAAGAGTACGTGTAAAATCAGTGAAAATTAAAATCGTCATAACTCAGTAACCGTTTAGTGAATTCGTTGAAATTTTTTGGAGCACATCAGGAAGATTAAACAGAACAATCTACAAATTTTCATCAACTTGGCACTATTTTGAAAATAGGTCCAATACATCCTTAATATTTCACCCGAAAGGTGCGGTATCCTTCGATTCATTTTCCAAAACGCAGCGCCCTGTACACAATTCAACAACTTTCCAAGTCATCTTCTCTCAGTTCCATTCAAGACCATCAAGTGCTGCGTGTCGCGAAATTGATAAACATCGCTGTACAACATCCCGCACCTTCTCAACTTCTTACTCATTCCGCGTACACGCGTCTGATATATTTTTTGCTAAGAAGTCGTAAACTGAAGTCCAGACTTCCATCGCGTACCGCGACGGGTAAAGGCGCGCAAACAAGTCTACGAGGCGCTAAGTTGTATTCAAACATCGTACGATTTCAATTGTAGAAACGGAGACGCGTTTCTCGCGACGTGCAAAGACAATCGCGCCGTTTCGCAAGAAATCCGCAGGTTCGCCCGTATATGGAATGTCCCAAACATCCTCCACTCGCTTTTTACTCAATGATTTTCCAGAAACATACTCCGTTATTCGCACGAGGTGCGAGTTTCGCAGAAATGGGCAAGGTTGCAATGGAATTTGCAAAGAATCCACTTGTGTATATAGCATCGGTAATCGAAAACAATTTGATGATGGAAAATGATAATAATAGAAAATAATCGATGACCGAAAACAATCGATAATCGATAATCGATTTCTTGCAATTAGAAAACGTGGAATTTATTTTCAATAATTAGAGTGATACTTATTATACATATAAATATTCAAAACATAAAATAATTGTCTCCCTACTTTCCACAAATTCTGATGCGAACCACGCAAATTTTAACCATGGGTCAAGTACTGGAGTACTCGAACAGCGAACTGCCTGCACCGGTTTGCGGTTTTGCCCATTGCCGCTCGTTTCACCGAACTCTTTCATTATCAACGTCCGAGGCGGAGTGCAGGTTTGCTCAGCGTCTCGTCATCCTCCACGAATCGATTTATCGCTGTTAACCTTGGCCAGTCGCGGCGTCGCGTTTTCGCGACGGACGGGGAGTCCGCCAGCCACGAGCGAGGAGAAATTGGCGAATTATTGAGAGTGCCCCGGTCCGTTTGCTCGGGTACTGACTACTGACTGAGCAAACTGCGAGCGCCTGCGTGGAGGAGGCCAGTGTTCCCTGGGCCGAGTCGACCGACGTGAAATCGCCTGGGCACGATCGAAGCAGCTCCGCGGTGCTCGCAGGCAAATTTCAAGGTGGCAGGGGAACGAGATATCGACCACGGTCGAGTGGGGGTGGGTTTGGAGGCGCGATCGGGCGATCGTCGGATCGAGCGGTGATCCACTTTCTCTCTCACTCTCTCTCCCTCCCCCTCTCTCTGTCCATTGAGAAATCGCCGGGGCTATTTCCAGACCGCGCTCGCCGCTGTGGTATCGTTATCGATCAGTGTACACACACGTTGCCGCCGTGGCAAACAAGTGTCATCGTGACGTCAATCCGCGGAACGAGTGACAACTGCCCGTCGCCGTTTCGTGCGTACTTTTATCGACGCGATTGAAAGTCCACGCTTCGCGCACCCACGCGTACGGGGGATGCACGTGGAAAACGTGGCACGCCGGTCGGTGGCAACTGCGTCACGCCGCGCGGTGCATTTTAACGGTCCGCAGGGCTTTGCTATTATCTAGTTGACGCATCGTTGCCCGATCGAGGTGAACTGCATCCGGTTCGTTGACTTCCCCACCACCGATCGAACGGTAAGTAACATCGCTACGTGGGTACCGGTCATACTTCGATCCCTGCGCGTTTTAGTCCTATTTGAGGCGCGAGACGCTCGATCCACATCGATCATAGGTTTAATTGTAAATGCGTTTGGTTAGAGCGAAGTCGAGGTGCATCGTGCTCGAGAATGCATTACCGCGTGCTTGGATTCTCATTATCTAAAGCTTTGTTGTTCGAAGAGTTTACTGTAGGAATGTCTTGCAATTAGAATGGTGAATGCTGTCTGAGTGGGGTACGTTGTTATTATTGGCGATTCGATAGCCAACAAGATTCTTCCTGCGACAAATGTGTAATCTGAAATCTAACTTAATTTGTATCTGTAGCTAACAGATCGTTCCCCCTACTTTTTTAATCCAAACCTTCGGTGCAAAATCTGCATTACGAAACTGGTTACACAAGGTAAATATTAAATAATAGTACGTCACGCGCTACTTACAATCATCCTGTTAGAATGTCTAACAATTATCTAATCGTGAGGAAATTGATAGATAGTTACTCGTGCAGTTGATAACCGAGGCGTTTGATCGAAGTAAAACAGTACTAAGGATTAATTGTTTCCCATGAATTATGTCATAGATTGCGTCGTGCTCGACTATGATTGCACACCGAGGAGACTTAACACAGTAGATTTCAAATTGATAGTATTTTTCCTTCAGACAACTTTTTCCGTAAACTATTTAATTTAAAACCCGTTCTAGGTATTTTCAAGCCAACTTTCCTTTAAAATGATCCCAGTGCAACCAGACCTATGCAAATTTCCTAAACGACACACATATCACTATCGATAATTGCCGATATTCGACCACGGCTTTCACTCACTTTTCCGTTTATTATGCACAAAGTGTAACATCCGATATTCATGTATGTTAAAGTAACATACAATCAACTAAACGTTCCACCATTCTTGACTGATACCAAAACTTCCCAAGAGCTTTTTCCAAACACCTCCATTTAATACTCAAGCGCACAAAGTGCCCACAGAAAATCAATCATACCATCCATCTAGCGCGACTAATTAATTTAAACGGAACCTAGAAGACACAATAAGCTGCAGGTTCTCCACTCGACCGTTTATTGTCCACCACAGTGAAGACCAACCCTTAACTGTGACGCAACCACCGCCGCACGCTTGGGCGCCTCGTAATTGGATTAGCGATTGAATTGAAACGCGCTCGTTCTCATGGAAGAGATTGCCATTATCGCCTCATTCTGTCCATATCGACGGCGAAGGCCCTCCGGTAATCTAAACGTTTCCGACACCACCATCCCGATAAAAACACCGGTGCCACCGAGCCGCGCGGAAGTGCCATACCCGCCGCGTGGGAGTCGTGTTTTCCCACGATGCTCGAAATAATTTCGCCGCGGCGTATCGCCGATATCGCCCGTTATCTGCTGCACTAAGCACACACCCACGCGAGGCGCTGCATTTCCGTGCTGCTGGGAAAAACAATTGATAAGAAGCTTGTTTCGCGGGAACCGTCCTCCTCCACCCCTGCGCGACGTCTGCGCCGCCTTTTCCCTGTGTCGCCCACGTTCTCGAGCTGGTTTCTCCTGTTTCTCTGTTATTTCACCTTGGCGAATAAATAGTTTCTTAATACAGAAAATATTTAGTATTTCGAACACGCGAAAGCACGGTTTTTGATGTTTTTGCCAGTTGTTCCAGAGCAAATCATCTTCATTCGTATGCACTCGACCGTGTTTTCGCTCACGTGTGTTTTTCCACGCTATCAGCGGCGTAGGAAGGCAGAAAGATTGCCGCGATCGGAGTCGTGGAAGAGCAGAGGGCTCGCGATATCGTGACGCTGCAGTCCCCAGAAGTACATTCGATGTTTGCCCGTCAAATTCCGCTCATAGAATTTCCTCGCCCCCGTCTGTAAACCTCCCCTCTGATTTATCGTTCCCCGTAGCACGTTTTTTGCTTGGGGTTTCTCGGTAATCTCGTAAGGGCAACGCGTACAACGATTCCCGGAATACTCTGCGCGCAAAACGGAGCGGTAATGACGCGGGCCCAATCGAAAGCTCCTCCGATTCCTTGTATTTGTTTTCCAGATCCCCCTCGTCGAAAACAGCCTTCCTTTCTTCGCGGCCCGCTCGCCGATAGCGCGTCAGACGGAAAGAATAGCCCGGTGCTTCATTGTTTTTCGCGAGTGCTCGGAAATCTGGTGGGGGTCTCCTTCCTTCTCGTTCAATTAACTCGCCGCAGCGCGTGCAATTGTACGCTTAATCTTAACGAACCGCGTTTATCTATTCACTCGCGTACTCGCGCGCGAGCAGCGGCGTCGCGATGCTTTCCCTCCCTCGGTGCAATCTGTTTTCGCTCTGGAAATAGACGACCGGAGCTGCACGATTGCACGACACTTCTTTCCTTTTCGCTCCGATACGACGCGCGCTCGCGTGAAGCTTTATCGCCCATTCACGAGATCACGTTGCGTGTCATTAATGTTCAGATACAATATTTGTAGACGAGGGTGATCGCTATCGCACGATCACACATTGCTCCAAAAATCATTCTCGTTTACCTTCCGTCTGCGGATCATTTCCGATCGATTAGATTGCTAGGCGAAGGTTAATCTCGTAATTCCCTGGAGGAATCACACGGGCAACTGATTTATCAGGAACCCAGGTCGTCGACCAATTCTCCAAATCGCGGTGTCCATGAGCTGCCGCCTGTCGCGTACCACGTCGAGTCATCTAATCTATCGTTCAAAGTGTTCATCTGCCTTCGATACGATTACATCACGAGCAATGCTGAAATTCCTTTGTGTTTACGCTCGATCCGCGTATCGTGCGCAGATAATTGACGATCTCTCGTATCTGCCCGCGAGCAGCTTGCAACACGCGCATCGGTGGCTCAATGGAAAATCTAGAGCAAATATGTTTACGGCTGAAATTACGCGACAGTTAGACGATAAGCGAGTGATACGCCGCGCGTTCCCCCGCGCCGAGAGCGGCCTGTCGATCGCAGCTCTTTTAATAGTTGGTCCTGTTCGACGTGCAGCGAGGAAGGGTAGGAAATACAGAGGAGGGCACTGGTGGAAAAGGTTAATCGAATTATTTCCACCGCCGGCAGTCCGGCATTTCCACTCCCATAATTTTTTATTCAGCGGCGATAAAACGGGTCGCATGGGTCGAGCCGATTTAATTCCTCAATGGCAGTAAATTGCGACTGCATACACTTCGACGCCCGGCGGACCTCTTCGCCTCTTCGGGGACGCTTGTCGCCCGCTTCGGGACGCCGAGTCGATACGCCACGGTATTCATCGTTCGCTCCTTCATAATAGGCCTGTACGCGTGACGCAACGCCGATGAAAATATCTGTGCTAGTTCCGATAAATTGCGGTATCGCCGTCAACCGAGCTGTTCAACGTTTAGAACGTTCATTCCCCGAGGATGTGTCACTCGCTCGGTATATGCAGATGATTTGGTCATCCGGCAACTACGGGGAAACTGCGGAGAGATACAGATCCTTCCACTTTTGGAGCAGACAGTGGCGGATTTAAGGGCTTATACCTAGTCAGCCGGCCGAGAACAGGCGAATGTTTGTGATTTTTTTTCGAAAAAGCGGAAGCATATACTTTTACAGAACCTTTTGCACTTAAAAGAGCAACATTTAAGGAACATTTGGTAATTCTTTCGTGAAAAAATATTTACGTTTATAATAAAGTAAAAATCGACATCCAAGAAGCCTTTTTAAAAAATTGGTTTCGCGGTGAGCACTGCCATTCGGAACCAGATTATCTAAAATCAAAAAACAAAAAAGATTTCGTTGGTATATTAATGTATTCTCTGAATAACGGAGGAAATTTCCGAAATATTAATTTAAAACAAAATGGCAGCTATTTAAAGTCCTGATTTTTGCACAAAAAAGTTACCAAATGCTCTTTAAATGTTGCTCTTTTAAGTGCAAAAAGGTCTGTAAAAACATATGCTACCGATTTTTAAAAAAAATCACAAACATTCGCCTTTTTGGCCGCCTGACTAGGTATAACCCCTCAAGGGTGGCAAACGTTCTGAGAGGCTCACTTTTTTGGGAAAATGAAGAGGTAGTCTGCTAAAAACGGGTTAAATGTAGTAGTGCAGAAAAATAATACAGTGTTTGGATAAGATCATAATTTGTTTTTGAAGATGGGGCCCTGGCTGGGCCTTCTGTCTTATAAATATGAAAGTTTGGAGAATAAATATATTCTTCCTGCCCCTGAAATTTCTTCAAGAATCCCACATTAATTACTTGCTCGTTCGGGTACTCCAATTTTTAATATTCGTTCGCGGTATTGATAAAGCACCTGCGCCTCTGAAAGATCTTCCCAGAATTTCAATGCGTGTTTACACTTTGCTCGCCGGAATGATTCAAGGATTAAGGTATCAGGAACGAGATCGAGCGCCACTTTGGAGAAAGTGATACGCACATCCGCTCCCACAAAGTCCAATGCGCTCCAACTACCGGGAAATTCGTTCGCCCACCTCGACAAGTACGATCATCAATTATTCATCGCGCGCAAACGATTCAATTATCTGACCGATAATGCCGCTGGGTGACGCACGGAGTGGAAGAACCGGCGTCATCCTCGTTTTCGAGTTTACCGTACTACGATAGCATGCTAAACACCTAAAGCAGCTGCCGCTCGGCCTGCTGGCCAGCGACTTAACGAACGTGTCTAAACAGTATCCACGCGGATGAGATTCGGCTGAATAACAGAGTGTAAAATATGGCCTTGTTCTCGCGTTAAAACAGGCACCAAGAGGCTCGAGCAAAAGCTTCGACGCAGAAAGACAACTGCGAATCAGCTGATTCCGAGAACGGTGTCGTTTCTATAGGCACACGACTTGACCAACTTGTGGAAACAATGTGGAAATAAGATTCCTCATTCCACTGTTAGGGTACGTTTATGTTGGAGCTGCGATAGAAGCTATAAGAGCGACGATCAGGCGGCGATAAAAGTCGCTGAAAAATATATTTCCTTGGCGTGTTTATAGCGGGGCTGTGATAGTACAGTTTCACTTATTAATTTGCTTATATTCATCGTCAAGTAAGTTATGTATCAACGACAAGAACGGCGATAATAACGAAGACAAAGAAGTATTTTCTTCTTCTTAACGAAGACAAAGAAGTATTTTCTTATCGTTGGTCTTTTAGTAACCGCAGCTCTGCTCGCTGCTTCATTGTAAACACTTCCATTATAAAACTGTAGAATGTATTTCTACGCTTTTTCTCATCCGCTCTGATCATCTATCGCAGCTAAAATATAACGGTACCCTTAGGAAAATTAGTTGGTGAAAAACGAAGCTCCAGAAATTAAAAGGAACTATTACTTCGGCTACCATCAACGACACCTAAAAGCAGGATGTGGAATTGATTGTGGAGTTGAACTTTTGATCACTTTGTTCTCAAAGGAGCAGTGTTCTGCAAGAAAACTGCCTTCCTGACCACACCAACTAGAGCACCCATTAAGTAAATCCAGAATGCCCAACTATTAAACACCAAATGTGTGACGTCCGAAGCCAACTGTATCACCAGGCATCCAGGCCAACGTCATTCCTCAGGGTGCTCAGCTACGTCACCTCCAACGACGGTGAAAAACATGTACACAACCGTCCTCAATCCCCGACCAGCAATAGCTGCACCGGTCGGCCAGAACAAAGTGGAACAAAGGCTCTGACGTGCAGAGTGGATTGCTGATCGGCTGATGGTTCCAGGAACTATACGTGGTTCCGCATCTAGCTACGCGCTCCGTTTCCGCGAACGTAGTTAATCATAGGTGGGGTTCACGAGAAGCGTACTACCTGCCCAGTTCTCGGAGCAGCTGGCTCAGGTACCTGGTGCGCGGAGTTCGATCGAAAGGAAGAGCGACTGTGGGAATCGGCAGCCAGTGGCCAGCGATCGCGGTTCATTCGCCCACGAACGAGCGCGTGCACGGGTTGAGAAGTTAAAGAGCTACGCGGACGTCGTCGCGCTGCCGCCGCCCATGGCTAAGAATAGCGCGTGGCGAACGTTGCTTCTTGTCACCTTCGCCGTCGCGGCTCGTGTTCCTCTTCATCGTCGTAAACAAAAGTCGTGGCGCGCAGATACCCCTACCTTCAGTCCGGCACGCGCGCCCCACCTGTCTAAACTGCCTCCTGGCCAAAGAGGAAGCCCCTCTGCTCGCCTTCCGTCTCTCTCCACGCGTTTCTCCGTTTCGTCGTTAAATTTACCATCGGCTGTTCTAGCGTGCACTTCCTCCGCGGTATACTGTTGTTATTTATACGCGCGCCTTCTCCGCGCATTGTCACCTGGACCCGATAACTACCGGGCCTCGTAATTGTTCCACGTATCGCGTAGATCCGTTGCTCACTGAATCGCGAATGTGCCGGTAGCTCGCGAGATCGGATCGTCTCCACTGACAGGAAGTTTCTCCTTTCACGCGCCAGCAGAGGCGAACTCGATCCCTGACACTGCTTGTCGGGATTGTGATGTTAATTCCGATTTGGAGCATCGAGTGAGCGATTTTTTGCATCTGAAAGCGATTTTTACATTTCGCACGATATACCCGCCGGTGATCTTTGGAACGCCCGGCGCCCGGCTTGTGTTATATATTTACACAGTTCCGCTTCTTTTTTTTTACCCCTCTGTGTCTAATCTTGGACGGTGGATACACACCTGTTGGTGTCGGCGGTTTGCACGCGCAATACTCATTTGGTTAATTGTAGCTGGGGTAAACTTAATTGTAGATTATCGTATTAACGTTGTAGAGATAATGAAGCACTTGGCTGCTCGTAAGTTCGCAATTTTGCACGACAATCGGCGGCAGAGCCGGTGCCGTAGACCTTAAGGTGAACGTGATGTAACGGGGTCAGCGAGAGCAATTTTTCTTCTGCGTTGCCGCGTTGACATTGATCAGCTGTATCCGTTTAACCTGAACGGTGTGTCAACTTGTTCGTTGCAGGAGAAGAAGGTCACGATGCTGAGAGCCGGATCTATACTGGGCCTGCTGGTCCTGCTGGCCATCGCGAAGATCGTTGTCTCGAATCGCTGCCTTACGATGCTCGAAGGTAAACCATCGTGAATATCGTCGCTTAATCCTTCCACTCAATTGTGGACGCATACTATGCCCTCTTTCTATCGCTGGGAGTTAAAGCAGATAGCTTCAAATCTATACTTGTTCGATCCTGACAGAAGTGAATCCAAAGAGGATGGTACACATGGACGGGAAAACATTCAACATCAACTTGGAGGTATCCCGTAGAGTAACGCAGCGGCTGGCCTCGTTGGTCATGAAGATCTTCCTGAAAGAGGTGATCGGCTATGCAGGAGTCTCCATCGTCGAGAAGGAGGACAGGTTCGACGTGGACGAGACATTCGCGAGGCTGAACAACGCGACACCCGCTGTTCTGGAGTACACGGATCACGCAGTGTAAAGCATAATTTTCTATAAGAATCACTTTCTTTCGTGTCGTCCCAATTACTTTCTTTTACTCGGCATCGAACGTTACAGCGGTTTGTGCTTCCACAGTAAATTTGTTACCTTACTGCTACCGCTAAAAATATCATCATCTGTTCACATTAAGAAATTAACAAATGGGGAACAGGATTTAGTTTACCATGCACGATTTTTGTGAGTAATTAATTAAACCTCCGCAAAGCTCAGAGTGAGCATTCAGAGTGTAAAGAGTGGAAGCTGACCCTTCGAAAGCAACATCTCACGATCAGCAATTTTGTTGAACAGATTCTTGGGTCCAATGGTGAACATGGAGGTGTGGATACCTCCGCAACTGGACACGATGCCTCTGCAAAGTACACACGACGTGAAGGAATGCGGGTCCGTTGCCCCACCGGGTCATTTCGGTTGGTTCGTTCCCCAGGCGTTATCGAGGCCCGACGACAGTTGGTTAACCTTTGCCAGGCGAGAAACGGCCGCCCGTTTCGATCCGGACGAGGCCACGCTGGCCAGAATCAACAACTTCGTCGTGGACCCGAATACCAAGAGGTACTACTGCGAGGAGACGTTCTGCCAGCAAGGAATGCACATTCCCGAGCAATGTCAAGATGAAGAGCATAAGCAGGGACCCTGCGCTCTTCTGCTGACCAGCTACCCTGACGTCACTCGTTTCGTGGTGGACGACATCCAGCAGCTGAACATGTACGTGAAGGTGGTCTGGGTCGGGCCCAACCTGAAGCACTTGGTCGAAACATTGACCGAGGAATACTTGCAGTTTGACAGTAACGCGACGACGCCAGCTGATAACAGGTATTGCTTGCAATATTTTTTAATATTTTGAATGTTAGACGAGGCTGGAATCAGTGGTTTCTATGTAGAACCAGAAAATGTATGTTTCTTTAGTGCCGAATCTTAGTTGCTTCTTTTTTAAACTTCTAACTGGCGGCATAACTGGGCCAAGTTATGGAGAAACCTACCAATCCACAAAATGATACAAAATTAGTTAACCCTTATGTCAATAACCAAAAATACCTACGTTGTTCAATAACCAGGGTACCCGGGTACCCACCTCCGGTTTTTTAAAAATAAATGCTTTCTATCGCGTCTTTTTGGGGTTTTTACGTTTCTAGTCGATAATTGCTATCTACATCCAAGTTGCCAAGGCCTCTGATAGCCAGAAAGAGCTGGCTAGATAATATAAATGGGCCTTGAATGTTATACCGCAGGTAGCTGCGCGCAGTTATTTTGGCAATCCAGCCTTCGACAGCTGCTAAATGCCGTTCTTTTCGTGATTGAATTTTGAACAAAGCATGTTTTTCCTTCGGCTTTTTTTGCACATAAATATTTGGTTTTATTTACTGAATAATCCCTGCAACGCTATCTTACCTTATGTTTCTATAGGTGGGTACCCGGGTACCCTGGTTATTGAGAACCAGCATGTAGACTTTGACGGTATAATTCTCCAAATTCAACACCAAAAAAACGAAGTCTGAAAGCATATTCCTCTTTCAAAATGTTGAAATAACGAAGATCCAAACGGTCTTTTCGAAATTTTCACGGGAACATACAAATTTTTAATAAAACATGCCCAGGTGGGCACCCGGGTACCCGGTTATTGACATAAGGGTTAAACATAGTATGGATATCATAATCTTGTGATCTTTATTTTTCAAAAAATTACCAACCAATAGAACAACTTTTACATTCAGTGTCGCATCCAGAGGGGGCAAGGGGCCCTGGCACCCCTCAAAGAAGGGGTTTTGTAGAAAGAAATAAAAACTGGCATTGTCCTTTAAATATATTTTTAAAATCACCTACCAAATTTTATTGAATTTGCATTAATAATATTTTTATCCAGTCAACTCGGCTGCCCCCAAGATTAAATTATGGAATTATTAACACTACCAAGCCATAATTCCATTTTAGTCTCAACAAACAAAAACTACACACTATTAAATAACCCATTTAAAAACATTGTCAAACAATGACAAGAAATAAAATATACCCAATAGAATTAAAGCTACTTTAATAATTAAAATCTTCAAACTAAATTTACTCAATTTCAGATCATTGAGGGTTGGTAGTTTTCTGCATAATTTGGCCCAATTATAGGTTCACTTTCACTTAGACCGAGTCAAGTCGATCGGATGTGGGTGTATTTCAATTTTCGTCCTTCTCACAGCGTCTCTTCCTCGTTCGCCCGTGTTTCCCTGGAAACACAATCTGGTCTTCGCGAAAACATCCCGCGTCGTCGGATATTTTACCAGTTATTGCGCTTTTTTATTATCGAGCCAGCATCTGCAGGCGCAACGATCGTGTTTTTCAGGCCTGTCCGAGAAAAACAGACGCGTCACTCTTTATTTCGATCCCGAGCAACGACCACCACGTCTTCTCTTCTCCTGCAGGTCCCTGGTGATGATGCACTGGACACCGAGCATAGTGGTACCGACGGAGACCCTCTTCGCGACCATCCATTTCCCTCGTTGTACATCAAAGTTCTGGGAGGTCGGCTGCAATTACGAGTCGCATAGGTTGACCAAGCTGGTATGGTCTAGGTTGGAGTACCTGGCGAAGCCCGCGTTCGAGGCAATCAATCTCGCGTCTTTCACTGCCGAAATGTACGAGGATCTGCTGGATCGTTACAGCCGACAATCCGGAACAATGAGCGAGGAGGAGGTCGCCTGCGGCTGGCTGCGGGACAACCTGGACTACACCATCAGCGAATGGAAGCCACACTACTCCAACAAGAATCTCCTATACGTGGGCGGGATATTCCCCATGAGCGAGAGCTTTTACTCGGGCAAGTCCATCCTGGTCGCAGCTACCATGGCCAAGGAGGCTATCAACATAAACAACACCATCCTCAGGGACTATAATCTGACGGTGCTGGCTAGCGACGGCCAGTGCAGGTCGGACATGGTGATGAAGTCCTTCATCGATTACATCGTGCACAATTATTACGAGAAGCTGGTGGGCGTTTTGGGGCCCGCCTGCTCGGAGACCGTGGAACCGCTGGTCGGTGTCTCTAAACACTACAAAACGGTCGTGATCAGCTACAGCGCCGAGGGGTCCAGTTTTAATGATCGCACTAAATACCCGTACTTCTTCCGGACCATCGGCGAGAATAAACAGTACAAGCACGTTTACCTGCAGCTGTTGAAGAAGCTTGGTTGGCGACGCGTGGCTTCGTTGACGGAGGACGGACAGAAGTACACGGAGTATATATCTTACATGCAGGAAATGCTCAGGGACAATGGGATCGTGTTCGTTGCCAATGCGAAGTTCCCCAGGGAACGGGAGGCCGTTGTGATGAACAAGGTAATGTTTGTTCGAGGAGGCTTCAGTTTGAAGATTGAAAGTAGTTGAGGAAGGAATCGTGTACACGCGATGATCGTTAAAGGATAGCGTGAAAGTAGCTGGAGCTGTTAATTATTCGTGTTTCTATTGAGCTGTGCGGGAAAGATGTTTAAATTGTAGATGTTAGACAAGCAAGGATTATGGAAACTAACTACTAATGAATATTGATGCATGGTTACAATATTGTCGAACAATGCTATATATTGGTTGATTTGAAATGCAAGTTTCCAAGTGGCATGTCCAGTGGCACTGATAAATTTATTTAAACGCAGTCTTCTGTTCTTTTCTGCGTGCAGATTTTGTGTTTATGTCGAACAGACTGCGCAAACAGTTTTATACGTACTCGTGGACTTAATATCAGCGGAGTTTAATATTCTAACGTACAGTGTCGATTCTCAGAAAACATATTTTCGATTCTCTTTATTATTTTGCTTAGGCAGATATAACAGAAACACTTGACATTGCAGTACCTGCAAGATCTGAAGCAGAAGAAGGCGAAAATCATAATCGCTGATGTGTACGACCAGGTAGCTCGGCAGGTGATGTGCGAGGCTTATAAATTGGAGATGACCGCTGTTCAGGTACTTGTATAAAAGAATACTGAAAATGATCTACTAGCTCAAAATATAAGTTAGACACTTTAACAAAAAACATAGCGAATTTCCCGAGTTATTGGGCAACATTTTCATACTGTCGTCTCGTGTTATTGAAGGGGTACGTATGGTTCCTGCCCCTCTGGCTTCGACCACAGTGGTACGACACCGATCATTACAATATGGAGGGTGAACAGGTGTCTTGCACCACAGTTGAAATGAACAAAGCAATAAACGGCCATCTGGGTCTGTCGCACGCGTACTTTGCCGCTGACGAGGACTATATGCAGGAGGGAATAACTGTCCGGCAGTGGCGGGATCGTTACGAAGAGGAATGCAGAAGACATGATCAGCCACCTTCTAATTACGCTGGTTTCGCTTACGACGCGATGTGGACGTACGCCTACGCCATCGATCGACTACTTAGAGAGAACCAGAGTTATGTTTACGACCTCCACAGCGATCAGAGCATCAACAGACTGACGGACATCATCAGTGAAACGAATTTCTATGGGGTACGTGAGGTCTAAGCATATATTTAATACTATTTAGCTATCGGTAATCGAAAGAGTAGCGTATACAGGGAAGCTTTGTGACTTGCAAGAAACGATCGCCTGCCTGGAAATGTGAAAAATTATGAAACTTTAGCGATATGTAGAAGATATATAAGTAGATATGTATTATGCAATTTTTTTGCTGCCCAGATTTACTCTGGGAGTGAAATTGGTCCATAAAATTTCGACTATTTTCCGTTTTTGTATTATAACTCGCGTATCACTTTTACCGAATGATAGTTCTAATTAAAAGAACTAGCTTCTGTCCGAAAACTTTTTCCGTCTCTTATAGTTCGCGAGTTATAACACAAATTCGGAAAATAGCTGAATTTTCAGGGGTCAATTTCATTCGTTTAGAGTGAATTTAAGCAGCAAAAAAAGGCGTGATACATAACTATATATACTCTAAGTATCCCCAAAGTTTCATAATTTTTTGAATTTCCGGGTTACGGATTATCACTGGTTGTTACAGACATCGTGGTTATAACAGTGACACTGAATTTTCTTTTCGAGAATTACTTGAGAGAGAGAGAGAGAGAGAATTACTTTCAAGATCACCTTTGCTTTTTTGTGAAAGTGAAACGTAATATGGTTGAGAAGTGAATTTGATTACATAATTCCAGTTACTTCGGATCATCCTTCCACAAAGTATGACAGAGAGACTCGATTGTTCCTTTAGGTGTCAGGGAGGATCAAATTCCTAGGTGGCCCTTCGAGGTACACTGTGATTAATATTCTCCAATACGTGAACAACGAGACACGATTGATCGGCAGTTTCCACCCGAATGTCTCGGAAACGAAGCACGAAGTGATCGGCGGGAGATTAGACTTGAACGTCTCTGCGTTCGTCTGGCTGTCGCGTACGATGCCAGACGACGGCTCCGAGCCGCCCCAAAGATGCGTTATCGCTGGGTTCGCCGATTTCTTCAACGTATCCTGCGAGGTTGGCTTCGTCATCGTCAACATTCTTGGCTTCGGTTTCCTGGGCGTGGTACTCATCATTGGTTTCATCATCATCAAGAGAAAGTGAGTAATCTGGCATTTCTTTAGCGAAAGATATTCAAATCACACTTACGCTTAACTGTGAAGCTATCACGCTTTCCAATATCGACCACTCCACGTGTTTATATTTCATTTCCTTTAGATACGAGGAGAAAGTGAGAATGCACGAGCAGTACATCAAATCGCTAGGCCTGGACTTCCCGCAGACGGACACCTCTGACTTGGACAAATGGGAAATACCACGGGACAGGGTGGTGATCAATCGAAAATTGGGCGAGGGTGCGTTTGGCATGGTGTATGGTGGCGAAGCATTCTTCCCCGAGAAGGGTTGGCTAGCCGTGGCTGTGAAGACCTTGAAAGTTGGGAGCTCCACCGATGAGAAGCTGGACTTCCTCAGCGAGGTGGAAGTGATGAAGAGGTTCGAGCATAAGAACATTATCAAACTCTTAGGGGTGTGCATAAAGGGCGAGCCTGTGCTGACGGTTATGGAGTTCATGCTGTACGGGGACTTGAAGACGTACCTTCTCGCGAGGAGGCATCTCGTGAACGATCACAATTACGAAGACTCCGATGAAATTTCTAATAAGAAGCTGACTGCCATGGCTCTCGATGTCGCCAGGGCTCTCAGCTACTTGGCGCAGTTGAAATACGTGCATAGGTAAGCGTCGCGAAGAAGTGTTTTAAATCCAATCGCTCCCATTTCAAACTTCTACTCTGTTTTATTTATTTTCACCGTTGTGGGTTAATTTTCGACTCTCCCCTTTTCAGGGATGTCGCCTCTCGCAACTGCTTGGTGAACGCTCAGCGAATAGTGAAGCTCGGTGATTTCGGAATGACGAGGCCCATGTACGAAAATGATTACTACAGGTTCAATCGGAAAGGTATGGAAGGAAGCTAGAGTCAGAGGGACTTGTCAACTTGTAATGGATCTTGATCGAGATGATTGAAACTCTCGTTTCAGGGATGCTGCCAGTGAGATGGATGGCGCCAGAGTCCCTGGGCCTTGGAATATTCACTCCAGCCTCGGACGTATGGTCCTACGGTGTTCTGCTTTACGAGATCTTGACGTTCGGTAGTTTTCCGTTCCAGGGAATGAGCAACAACGAGGTGTTGGGTCACGTGAAGGGTGGGAATTCGTTGACTGTTCCTAAAGGAGTGAAAATCCCATTGTAAGTTCACTCTCCTACTTCTGATCATCACTGCGAGCGATCATTATCCTAGTTTTAATACATACTTCGGTTTCTCCATTGAATATTTAACCACATTCCACTGCCAACATTAAAACCCTCGAATTTCCTCACGTATTACAGAGAAAACCTGATGTACGCCTGCTGGAGGACAGAGCACACGAAGAGGCCAACCGCTCCGGAGATCGTCGACTTCCTGGCGACGAATCCTCGAATCCTGTCGCCGTGCCTGGACGTTCCCCTCGCGAGCGTGCAGATCGAGCACACAGGTCAGCTCGATCTCCAGCTGACAGGGAACATTCGAAAGTTCTCTCTATCCTGGCCACCCCAGAACCAGACCACTCTGTCCTCGGCATCGGCGTCGAGCCCCTTGGACATACCGAGCCCCCCTTTGCTAGATATAAACTGCCACGACGACAAGCAGAACCAGGGCTCTCTGCTAGGCGACATAGCCTGCGACTTGGACTGCTCCAGGCCTCTTCTGCTGAACTCTGGCGACAGCACCACGGGACCAGCCATCACCCTCCAGAATTTCAAACCGAGCGAGGACAAGGCGCACAGGTACATGAACATCCAGCCAGGAATGATGATAGAGTATCCCGAGAAGAGTCAGAACTCTGGGACCATTCCTATGGAGGAGAGAACCGCCATGCTGCCGGAGGTCAGGAACTCGGAGGACGTCTCGATTCTTTGACAGCAGAGGCGGCGCTCGATTTCGAGGCAGAAATCGATGGTGCACTTCTACAGACGCGCCGGAGGCATATTTGGAAAATATGCGAGAAGGTCGCACAGGAAAGCCAGCGTTTAAGTTCGCTCGACGATTCTGAAGCCTGACCACGAGGAAGAAGCAAGTTCCTCATGACAAGTAAGGTGTTCCACGCGCGAAAATATGTTTCCCGATCCGGAATCAAGACGCTTCTCGCTCGTTACCGTGCTAGGGTGGAGGCACAGCCCACTGTGGAGATTAAAATCCTGCCAATTTACTGAGCGCGGAACGAAGTTAGAGTGAAAGAGCATAGGTACCAGTGAAGAAAATGGAACATCAGTTGCAATAAGCGAAAATACCGGTGCGATTTGCCTTGGGAGATGATTTCGCTCAATCCACTTTTGAGACTGATACACGTAGAAAAATTAAGCTTCGGATAATTCGATCTGCCGTCGTAGATACGGATAATCGATTCACCGACGCGACGGCGATGGAAATTTCTCGGGGTGAATGGGGTGAAGTATTTTTGTTCGAGTGACCCTGTAGGAAGTTTCTGTTGCAAGTATTTTAATGAAGAAGAAGGCTTCATTGAACGGAGCAGTTTGTTTCTTAGGGCAGAGATTTCCATGGCTTTAGCGTCGAGTAAGAAAGAAGAACGGAAGGCCGCTTCGGTTAAATACTATGTGTTTAACGGCAATCGAAAGGGAAATGACTGGCAAAACGGACGCAGATTTGCCTCCCTGTGGGAGACTCTGCGGACAGCTGTCTCTTGTCCAATTCGTTCTCAAAGCTGATTCTCGAGATAACCTCACGTTTCGAGATGAGGTTTGCGCATTTTAAGACTACGAATGGGAAAAGCAGAGCAATATTTTACGTGAATAATCGAGCACCGAAGTTCACTGAACCATGACATTTATTAGAAGCGTATTTTATGCGAACGTTTAAGTCTTCGTGGAGACGGCTCGTGAAGGTTAAATGAGAATCCAAGGGGTCCGACTTGCTTTTGAGCCCGTTTCAGTTCCAATATATTTTTCGACCCGTCTTTTCAGCAATGTCCAGCGACTCGGGGCGAAATAAGTGACTGCAGCCTTAGTTACTCGCCAGTGTCGATGACACTTGATCCTCGCTAGAATTATAATTAAAGCAACAAAACGGTTACTATTGTGTGCGCGATCACACCGAGCGGTTATTTATTAATTTAACGAAGGGAACTCCAAGCGAAGCCTCTTTTGTAAAATATTTAAATTATTCAAGTCCTCCCGCCGCGCCGACCACATCCTGCAAGCAATTTATTTTTATTTATGTTAAGAAACGTGGCTCGCGGCGGGGGAAACGTTACGTTATTTAAGTGCAATAACATTCTACGTCTTGTACAAATAAGCTATTGAAAATATACATTACTATCTTTTAGATTAGGGTGGCCAGCAAATTTCTCGACCAGTTGAGTTCTGATCGCTTTGAAATTGTCAAGCGAGTCTTCTTTAAGCTAATGCAATCGAAACCTTTATCTTTTTCAGTTGAAGCCCATGTAAACTTAAATTCAAACGGAGTACAATTAAATCTGGCGCAATTGAACTTGGTAGAATGTTTCAGACAAACTTGAGTTTTATCAATTAAATTTCATTTAAGAATTTATTGGCCACCTCACTGTGTACACTTGTTTACAGACTGCCTGAATTTTAACGCTACTGGCCAGTAGTAATCTTCATTACATTATGATATCGTTACTTTTTCTCATTCACAATTTCCTACAAAGGCAATCATTTTCAGTAGCACAGCCGTTGATCGTTTTATTTGGCACGTTTCTCCTATTCATCCAAAGGCAATGTTCCTAAAGTTCGGCCAGTCGAGATTCAGACATTCTGTGCTTTATACATGTAAACGTTTAACTATTATTGTAAATCGAGCAACTCTATTTGTTATACGAGATGACTGAAGGAAACAGTTACCCGGGAAGTCGCGTTTCCAAGTGTGTAATGTACAGGACGTACTAGAAACGTTTGAAAAATGTTACTTCTCAAAGACAACTTACTTGAAAGAAAAGCGTTTCGCTCAAATTCTGTGCAGCGCGTTGATCATGTGGAAACGCGGCCGAATACGGCAGCCAACAGAAAGTATTTTTAATTCTCACTTTAATTCCAAGCTCGTCGTTGCTTCGCGTTCGTTCGACCACAGCCACGAGGAAAGGAAGCATCGTACGTCCATTTTTATAACACGATACGCGTATTGAAAAATGAAAAGAAATTAATGGACCACGCCGCATGTTAATCACATCGACCAGCGACACACTTATCGTAGTAGTTAGTGGTAAATTCGCCTGTTTCTCTTTCTTTTTTTTTTATCTACGTCCGGTATAGCTAGATGTGTAACGATCGCTCGAATGTCTGTCTAAAGGCGTAGGTTTTCCTTCTACGCTGCACGTAGAACGCTAGAAGCGCAAATTCTATCCGCACGGCCCTTAAGCGTCGACAAAGTACAATCCTTCCTAATAGCTTTATATGAAACATTATTCTGTAATAGATTACATGTGTCGCGACGTTATTTATTCTCGAATTGTATAGTTGTAATTTTATATTCGTTGCGGATCAGATCGATATAATGATGTTACTGCGCTGTTCTGTACATACATTGTTATTCCTTGATAGCAATTGTTATTCCTTGATAACGTATTTATTATGCTTTCTCGAATTCAACTACATTGAGAAGAAAAGGAGTTCACGGAGTTTTCATTCCTCCCTCGGCACTGTTCCTGGTTTTTCTTCAATTTCTTTTCACCTGCGGACCGGCTGACGATGACGGTTAAGACAGAAATAAAAGCCAATGTAGGTAGTATTTTATTTATTAAATCCAATGTTATAAAATTAAAGAAATTAATATTAAATTTAATTTTCCGCGGACCGGCAGAACATTTTCGCGAACGGCTGCCGCACCACCGGTTAAAGAACATTGGCGTAGGAGATACGAAGAATAATTTTAACAAATTGCCAGTAAATGAACTGCAAAATATTTATTTTTAGCAGAAACTATAAAAACTTTGAAATTCTATGAGGATCGATTTAGGAATTGGTTGAACACATGGGAGAAATTAATTTGAAGTTGCTCGAGAGTATTTATCGGCTACAGAGCGATTGGCGACGTGGATTTATCGAATATGCGGATCGATACAGGTAAGAGGTGCAAATGTCAAGGATTTAATTTATTTTCTGTTCATTGCTTCTCAAGTGCTCCTTTAATTATATTTTTTACATTCATTCGTGGAAGGAATACTGCTACGTACAATTGAAATTCTGCAAGTTTCTGCTGGCTAATTAATTGGCGTAGTCATCTGTCGGTGGGCCATGAACTACCCGCTGGGATCTTATAAACGTCTTATTTCTATATTTATTCACGCATTCGATAGATGCTGCTGCACGTTAATGCGCAATAATAGTGTAAAAGTTTGGGCATCTCGTGAATCAAGAAACGATATAGGCAAACAACTCACAGCGAACGTGAAAATGAAATTACCCGCTTGGAGGTGTGCAACTTTGCATCTCAGATGAAGTACAGGATGGACCTTTTCCTTTTTTTTAAATTAATCTTTCTGCCTCGCGCTCTATGTTTAAAAATGGTAACTCTGAGGCAGGTCCAGCTCGTCCCTATACCTAAGCAAAATTAGGCAGTTGCCTAGGTTGTAAACTTGACACAGGGTGCAAAATGGATTTTTCATTGTTGGTATTTTTTAAAATAAAGTTCTAAATGAAATATTACAAGTCGTACTATAAATGTTTTAAGCGCCGAATACAAATTCAGAGTAAGTCCATGGAAAAGCTGAAAAGCTATTATAAATAAATGGCGCAGTTTGGCAAATTCGCCTCCTCGCAGTCAGTTCTCAAACGCGATCGCGATCGGACAGGTGCACTAGATAAAGCGCCACGATACATCTTAACTCGTGATATATCGATCCTTGCGGCAATTCCATCGACTACTGGATTATATGCGAGGCCTTTTAACAGGATTCTACTGTCATATCCTCGTCATCTAGAGAACTTTTGGGAGGACTCTTCCCACAAGTTTGGACCTCCTGCGTCTTTCGGGTCATCGATTTTAATGAAACTTTCAGGTCATACAGACGACATGTTCCTCTTCACGAACCACCCCTTTATAGGATCAGATGCTCAAAACTTTTTCTAGTTATTCGCGTTTAAAGCTTTCCGCGTGCCTTGAGTCGAAATCATGTATAGTTAATTGCCTCGAAGAACTGTGGGTCGCGACAGGGGCATGCGGGCCCCCCTGTTATCACCGACGAGGGCCCCGAGATTCCCGCGATGGTAACGGCGACTTTGCGCACGATCTTTTCGCGTAGCCACGAGCAGAAGCGGGAGATCAAAAGTCGATCTAGCGGCTAGCTTCTCTAGGCCGAGATAGATGAAGATAACATCTGACGTCGGTGAACGCAAGCTGCGGGGGGTCCGTTCTCTCTCGCAACAGGTCTCAAGGTATGTTCCTACCTGTTACGACTGTTCTCGTGGGCCCTCGTCATTATAATGTTAAACGATTCGTTATACAGGACCGAGTTCGACGCTTGCATCAGCTGCCAGAAACGGTTCGATCGAAGTAGAGCAGCAGCTTCTTTTGTCTTTTTAGTAAGCGTGGACATTTCCTCTGCGCGCCTTTTGCGCAATCGCTCATCAATTACCGAATCATTTGGCGGGCTTCTCGAAAGCTTGCTGGGTTGAGCACGAATAGAGAGGTCCTTTGAGTGTCTCACTCCTGAATTACCAAACGATAAGGTGCAAAATGATGAATTGCAGATCGAATACATCATTATAAATATATGCTTCGGTTTTGGTTCAGGATAAAAGTTAAAAGCTATCGAATTTCGTCGTCCCTACTGTACCAGATCTCTTAAGTTTACCATCGTTTGAATAATTACCTTTTGAGAGGGTGTGTTTCTAGATCGATTAAGAATCGGGCACGTTCCTCGACCGGCAACACGCCCGAAATTAATTCTATGGTATGTTTATTCGATTCCACGGAGCCTGGACACGTTTATTTCTTTCCGCGGTGGATATCATTAATTATTCAGCGTGCGTGCGTGACGCAAGTCGATCGTGACACACGTTGTCGTCCAGTGTCTAGCAGGTCTTAGCATGCTATTATCGCGAATGATCATTGTGTTACGAGCAACCGACAATTATCCCGCGTTTCTGATTGTCACATCGCGATAATCTCTTAATCCAATGACATTTTGTCAGCCGGAAATTCTATGTAAGCTGCTCCTTAGATAATTAATAGAAATCTTGTATCCTTGTATTGCTTAGAAAGTCTCGCGTTACAAGGATGCCGATGGCCATTTTGGTCGGGAATAAATTTACAAATTGCATGGAAGGACTTTTACTCGTGAAAAATCTAACATTTGCTAGTTTGCTTCCCTGTTTCTTTTTTCTTTTTAGAGATATATAGTTAAGTACACTTAAGGTGTATCTTAACTAAAGTGTATTTTATCAATGATTTTTCAGGTAGTGTGCACGTATTATTATACATCTATATGGCGTCTCCCCTCCTCGAGCAGAAAGAGAAACTTAAAAGACCGAGTCGACAAAAGAATTAAAACGACTCGCACAAACACACCGGTATCAGGTCACACGCACGTGTTAAGGCGTGTTTGATTACATAACATCGTGCGGGTGTTCGGTTTTATCTGATTGTCCACGTGGACCAAGCCAGCAGTCGTTTCGCGAAAGTTACGCGACCGTCACCACGATATGGGAATGCAGAAATAAAAAGGAATCGCTACGATTGCGTAAATGTAGGGTCTCCTCGAAAAGTCGTTCTTAAAGAAAATAAAACTGGGACCATTTAAATTAGCCAACATTCTTTTAACTTTAAATCCGAATACTGCAAATCCTCACTGCACTTTATTGCACTGAAAACTGAAATATTATGCACGATGATCTGTGAATTTTAAATAACGTGTGACATGTTTGAATTTCATATAAATCATAGAAAACAAAATTATTGATAGCAGACTTAACACAGCAATCACTTCCCCAACAAACTTCCAATTTTCATCCACAAATCTATAAATACACCTACACGATGCAAACAATATCTCCCCGATCTGATCCCCAGATAATCAAAGAAGCTCCAAGTTCGTTGTCATTCACGAATCTCAGCGGACAGATGACACGAATCACTGCCGACGCTGCGATTTCCCCATTTCCGTAATAATTGGGATCGTTGAACGGGAAAGCCAGCAGGAGACTCTGGTTTTTTGCTTTCCCGGCAACAACAAGCCGGCGACAAGATCGTTGGGAAGGAATTACCGCGGCGTAGTCGTAAACTGCGAGGCTGGTTTAATTACACAGCGCCGTGGTGACCGCGAGTGTTCTGTCGTAACCGGAGCCAATAAACCCCGAGGAAATCTTTGTTAAAGGATCGCCGTGAACCAGATAAATCTCAATACAAAGTCAATTATAGTTGGCAGCTATGGTCGCGACGGTGGGCGTGAATAGGTCGGGCGACGCGTTTGCATCACGCGCGCGAACGTGCGCCTCGCTTTGACGTTGATTTACAAATTCTAGGTAAGCTGGCCTCGGGTTGGGAAATCTCCACGAGCATCGCCGCCACCAGCGCGGCGACAATCACGCCGTTTTCCATCCCCTAACGGCGGCGTAAACGTTATTTATCCATGGACCCGAGCACTCTGCACTTCCCCCGCGCGGAGGATTACGATGAAGTTACGAGGCGTTCATTGCGCAGCTCGGGGGGACGCTAGATTTTTCTTCCGTCACGAGTGAAACGAGGATGCTATAACTCTGCGCGGAGTGGCTCTTCAGTGGAGGTAAGGTAATGCTACCACGTTTTGACGAGCACTTTGCGAATTCCATGGATCTGCGAGCTTGATGATTGCTGGTCTTTTGCGCAGACGAATGTTTGCAAACGTTCTCGAGAAAACTGCAAACTTGATTTTTCTTTAAGGGTAATTATTATTCTACGTTTTAAATTTACTTACTTTTTATTTTTATTTCTATTTTGTGCTGAATTTTAGAGATCTTTTGGTAATGATACTGTACGAAATAAGTTTTGTTTGGGAGCCTCGGGAAAAAAGGATCCCGGACGATGGGACTTGAACCCACGATCCGCGGATCCTCGGTGTACCGGTCAGGCGCCTAACCAACTCCGCCAACGCTGACCCTCCCAGGTCTCTATGTATATTCCGGGCTCCCTCTTAAGGGGGTTCTTGATCCCACAATACTTCATATTTCTCGGGATGATCATAACCAGAGCTATTAGTGTCTGTTGCACGAGCATGTTAGAAGCTCGTAGAAGGTGATTACCATAGGCTCGAATCCGATGTTGCGAGTAGAGGAAGTGCTACGTGACTCTTTTATGTCCCCGCAGTGCCCACGAAGCTATGGAGAAAGGGAGGAAGAGCCCACGGTCTATTAGACGAAGGAATTAGTTCTGCACGTAAGGGAAAGGTAATGCAACGTAAGGAGACGAAGCGAGCGAGTCGCCGCCGACGGCCCGTAGGTCGCGGATTTATGGCCGTGCTGGTTTTATGCCCCGTTTCCAGAAGAAGAAGCGCATGGACGATCCCTTGATTATTTCCTAGTTCGCTTTTACGTTTCAATTTAGCTTCTTTGACTACGTCCCCGCTGGAGTTGCTCCGAGGAATCGGTTCAGGGCACGGGAAACAGGACGAGCGAGCAGTTCGCCCGAGTCGTGCGGCCACGCAACCTGCATTCTTCGTAGAAACCGTGCGGGTCGTGAAACAATCATCCCTTTCTATGTCACGGAATTGATAGAACGTAACCTCAACTGAAACTTGCAGAATGAGAAGTAGTATGTACCTTGTGATCCTTGAATGGACCGTACGTTGTTGTTCATAAGTATTAGAACATCTACTCTGTGTGGAATTGCTGAAAGTAACTTCAAACGGGACTAATTAATCGCGGGTGCGCGAGAGGCACTTCCGCCGTAGCGGTGAATTCTTCCGGTACATTAGAACTCGCTAGGCTTTCACGTAGACAGCATGCGTGCAGTAAAACTGTAGAAGTAAAATCTATAGTCAGTGAAACTAGTATTACTCAATCATCTACAAATCATTTCATCAGTATCATCAAACTGTATATTTCTATCATCCTAATTAAACCATTGTTACTTTCCTACCAAATCACTCTGTGTCCACTAGAGAGTTGAGAGATTAGGGAATCTTCAACAGGAATAATTGTAAAATTTTTTTTAGCAAATTTTTTTAAGAACTCTAACAAAATTTAGTGTATTTGGTTAAATTAAAAGCACTGAAAAGTGTCCAATCTATACCAGAAACCATATTTCGTGCAAATACAGAGGGTGTCCTAATACTTATGAACGCCAGTGTACCTTCAGAAAATCAAAGCCAAAGATCAGCACCCACATACCATCTTCAAGGAACATCCCTTACCCCATCCCGCGAATTTCCTGAAAGTCTCCAGCATCACCAGCCAGCCATTTGTCAATCAACTTCGACCCACGAAACGCCGCGCACATCGACTCCCATCGCCAGATGGCGAGGAACAACGGTCGTAGAAGCTTCCTGAAGATCCTCGAGCAGCCTCTCCGTTTCTTTCCAAATTTTTGCGGCGTTCGTGGTAACGCGTGGGCGATGCTTTCTCTTCCGCCTGGAGAACAGCGGCAGACGAGGCGGCGGTTGCGCGGCGATATAAACGGGAGACAAAACTAATTAGCCGGGATTATTAGAGACAATATGGCAAATTGCGCTTGCTCACGGGGCCCGCGGCACGATCGTGCGCCCCGATAGACAACGCTCGGAGCGTCAGCACGATTCAGTTCATTAATTATACCCGCGCTTACGATTACAAGATCGCTTTAATTGCAATTACGCAATCGGACCCGCCGATCGATATATATCGGCCGAGCGCGTCGGGCCCCGATCCGCCCAGGGCGTCGCGTCGCTTTTGCGATCGGCTATAAGCGGTGCCCGCCACCTTTTTCCTGCCACCCAATCGGTTTCATGCTGTTTACCAACGCCCGGTAAAAGGTGACGCTTGATTCCCGCTAAACGCTGCTAAACGCTGCTCATTAAGCGACAGAGGGAATGCCTCTTAGGCCGCTGTCTGTCGAGCTGGCTTAAGACTCACGGTTACAACGGTTTCTCTCGTAAATCACGCGCTGAAAAATCTCTATCCCCCCGTCGTTTATTTCATTAGTCGATCGCTGGACGATTGCGCGGCCTGTCGTAAAGCAAGTAGTAAATATCAATGGTAGCGCGAGAGATCGGATCGTTCGTTTGTCAAGCTTGACGTTGATTAGATGCATCGAAGGGGATGTATAGCTTCCCCTATCTCATTGTGAATATTAAAGCAGTTGAAGATCGAGAAAGAAGACAGACATCTTGCAATATCACACGAGTTAGAGCACCTGATACATTGTTAGTTTATTCTATGGGGTCGTCCTTAAGGGGTGGCCCCACCCTGAAGCCACTATAACAAAAGAGAAAGTTGGGGATTTTTTTGTTAGTATAAATAAAAATATAGGACTTTTTATATAGTTTTAAAGCAACATTTATTTTGCGGGAATTTTTTTTTATGAAAAATTGTACCAAATGGCGGCGGACAAAATGGCTTCCCGGAGGAGTGCAAAAACACTGCCGGGAATGACTGGATCATTTGAGAAGGAAATATAAAAAAGAGATATGAACTGGAATATATTATCTTCCACCTAGCGTAGGATTTTAACAAAATTCGAATTATCTTGGAAATTATAGTAGTTTGCAGAACTGACTTTAATTTTGTACATAAAAATTTGCATTGAAATGCTTAGAAAAAATCGACATATTGAAATATCAAAAAAATCAGACGCTAGGTGGAAGATAGTATATTCCAGTTTATATATCTTTTTTGTATTTCCTTCTCAAATGGTCCAGTTATTCCCGGGAGTGTGGGTCAGTTTTTTTGCAGTCCTCCTGGAAGCCATTTAGTACAATTTTTCATAAATTTTTTTTCTGGCAGAATAAAGATTGCTTTAAAACTATACAAAAAATCCAAGCCCCTAATTTTTATTTATACCAACAAAAATCCCCAACTTTGTCTTTTGTTATAATGGCTTTAGGGTGGGGTCCCCACTTAAATCCGCCCCAAATATAAGCATTTTTAAGATTTTATATTCCAACCCCTCCCCCCTTCCTTTCCTTACGTAATATTTTTTACATTGCATTTTATGAGTTCTTAAAATTCTTTTAAAGGTTTTGTATAATTTATTTAACTCGATTTCGTGTGTGCGATGAAGCATCGTTTTTTACGCTACTCATATTGAAAATTAGGTTAAAAAATATTACGTAAGACGCTACCTGGCACCCTCCCCCCCCCCCCCCCGTTTGTAAGAAGACGTAAGAAATTCGCGATCCTCCCCCCCCCCCCCCAAAAAAAGCTTCACGTAATTTAAGGACGACTCCCATTCAGGCATCGTGTACTTGAATTTCGATGCATGCTTATATAATCGCTGCTCGCCGCGCGATTCGTCACGTCGGTGGCTCAAATGAGTCAGAATGACCTCTCACCGGTGTCCAGATCCAGTACTGTGGATCGAATGTCCGCCACCCACGGCCGTCGATCGCCGATAGATCACACCTGATCGTAAATAGATCACTCGCGCCTGCTCCAGGCCCGTGGGCGTACCTTCCGAACCGAGCGTTCCGGTCAAAGTGATTTTCAACTTTTGCCTGGAATCAATGCCACCGATCTCATTATAGATATCCCACGAAAACGATTTCTTCTTTTTTTCCTCTCTTTCCGCCGTCCTTTTGCCCCGCGGTCTTTCCCTTTCGTTTCAGTCGGACAGCTCCGCTGGCACCACTGGCGGCGTTGTTGCTCGCCGGGCGAATGATTTGCCGTTAAAGAGGCTGGATTAACTTATTCGGCGGTCGTCGTATCGATAGCTTTCAATGGCTCGAGCCTGACGTTATCCTTGACGTATCGAATCGCGCGCAAAGTGCTCCAATTAAATCGCATTGAGCATTGATACGATTCGATCGGTATTAATTGTCCGTGTTCAGGTGAGCGGACCGCTGGCGATATTGTCGATGTGTAATTGAGAATGGCTGATTTAAAGTTAGCGATGCTGGCCAAGCGGCCCGTTTTGTCGAAGATAGGGTACTTAATTGTGAGTAATTAGGTGTCACCATCGGGAGCTGTACGTTTAATAATTCAGCTCCTGAAATCGATAACCGGGGACCATGGTGTGGAATGAGAACAGGGGTAGAATTCTAATCCCTTCTTCACCCTTTTTACACCTGCGGATCGGCGAAAATAGGGGAGATATTTCGCGGACCGGCTAACGGCTAAGACAGAAATAAAAACCAACGCAGGTAAACAGTATTTTATTTATTAAATTTAAGGTTATAAAATTACAATTTAATTTTATGTAACGTAGCGGCTACATGATTCGTGAGAAATTTTTCAACCAGACGAACGGTTGAAGATCACTCCTTTCCATAATGATCCAACGACGAAGTTACTCCAAATTTCAGAAGCGAAAGTGACAATTGCTTAACACTTCCATCCCTCCACCCCGAGGTGAACTCTACAACTCCAAGAAATTCAAGGGGAACCCTACCTTCCTCCCTTAAAATATTTACGTATTAAATATACCTAAGCCCCATTACCAAAACTCACGTTCAACTCCAAAACCGTCTACTAAAGATTGCTACAAAGCACCCTAAAATACCATTTAACTACGACACCCAGATCTGGTGTTATCAAACCCGAGCATTATCAAATCGAATCGGAGGGGCAGCTTCCAAGCGTCGTTCCCAACCCCGATACAGATCGAGGCTGCTCCCGATCGATCGATCCCCCGGGAAAGCACGGCGAGGCACGCGCATTCAGGTGGGGAGGGTTGGCGAAAATTATTATGCAGCGTTAACGACCTGCGGATAAGGGGATTGTTTACGATCGTCGTAAGTCAGCCATTGTTTGCTCGCCAGAGAATATTGTCTCTCTATCGTTTGCTTTATGGCCGTTCTCCCGGTTACCCCGTATTGTGGCACGCCACACAACCCGGCAAGAAGGGGGGGGGGGGGGGGAAAGAGTCGGAGGGAAAAAGGAAGGCGCAAGGAGGAGAGGTGAAATCGTGGAGAGGCGAGATCGAACTCCGTGCTCCTCGGGATATCGAGAAATCTCGTATCCAGGAACGTCGAATAATTCTCTCCTGGGCCGTGTTGCATCGCCGGTCCGATCGACGGAAACGTACGTGCGAATTTTTATGCGCAAGGCTCCCGCGGAATTTCGTCGCCCGTTTCTTTTGCTCCTTCTCCTCCGCGAGCGCCGTGGCCGTCGATGTAAGTGGAAAGAAAGGGGTGGTTTTCGGGGTTGATGAATGGCGGCGCGTTGCCAAGGCGATGGGGGATAAAGGTGGCCATTGGTGAAAGGATTTTTCATATTTTTAAGCTTCTTCGTTGCAAGAAGAAAATGGTCCCATTGTGGAGCTTGGATTTGTCTCGAGAACTTCTCTAGTAGTTAAAGGTAGTTTTAATTGATGATTATTCTTCGTGGATTGGAGAATCTTCCTGTCACTAAATCCGTGTCAGATTTCATGGATTACCCTTGTTCGACGAATCACGAGTGAACTGACGAGTCGAGGAAATTATTTTGAATATATTGCAGACTCTTTGTGAAATGGGATACTGTATGAAGTTCGATGACCGTGTTTGGAGGTGTTAATTAGAAAACTGATACTATGGAGGTTCATTAGAAATGAGGTTCATAAGTGAAGCTAACGAAGAAGAGGGAAAATTAATCCTTAATTGAACCTGCAATTCATTTATTTAGATATCAACAGTAATTTTATAATAATTTTTTTAAACAGCCAAATTTCCATTATTTCTGAACTTTTACATCTTCCAATATCTCAGTAGAAAGAAAACTTTGACTTGAAGACGTCGAAGCAGCTCAGTCTGCACTGTTTGGTGTAAAAAGTGAGCAGAATTATCATTCGTTTCTTCACGTTTCTTGCCACAGACGAACGAGAAGCCAGCTGGCTGTTTTATTGTGTGCAAACCCCGAGTGCCTCATTAACGTTTCTAATTATACGACGCAATTACGGGAGCTTCCCTCCCCCACACAGGATCAGACAGATTTTTCGCGTGGAATCTCTGGGGTCGAGAGATTCAGGCTCACCGTCTTCGCCGATTTCACCGTCGCTCTGCTGAAAAATCGCGACACGAGCACGGGGAAGGCATTAACGACGCATTGTCTTAACGGACGAACCATTGTTCGACGTTTGTTCACTAACTGCAAGTGTGCGACGCATTGTCTGACCTGGACGAGGCGCCAGGAAGCAGTAAAACGTGATTTTTCAGCTCGTTCGTTTCTTGATTTACGAATACCAGGCGTGAATGATGGACTCCCATTCAGCGGTACATTCGTTTCGAAGTGAAACGTAAACTACTGGTGCGTAAGTGCTTTTCGCTCGAACCACGGTGGGAGCTGCCGTTTAGTGGACAACTTCCACTTGCATTCTGCACTGGAACGGAACTAGTGATGCAAGAGAATGCAATGCAGGATCTAGATCTTGGAAGCAGATCCATAGAAATATTAAAAGCACAGTTGACAGAAAATCTACATTGTACCAGGAATAGAAGTTCTAGTTTCCAGTGCAGTCGTGAATGAATCTCTATGGTACAGCAAAGTTTTAAAAGTTTTCGACACCCTCTTCCTTTCTCTGGATGGCAAGCAATGCAGCAGTAGGCTGCAACGACGGCGCGCAAAATTTTCAGCGGTCTCAGCCAACGCGATCGATGGTGGCGTTGTAGAATGCTAGTGCAACGGAGGAGAGGTGGCAATGTCGACAGTGTATGCCTACCACCGCGGAGGTGGTTTCAAACGTGAAATAATCACGCGTGGTCGAGCAAGAGACGTCGAATGACTCACGCCATGCAATATTGTAAGCGACTGCGCGCGTTTTACCAACGCGAGGACCGTTAACGGGGAAAAGGAAGGCTGATAGCAGAGAAGCAGGATTAATAAATAAAAAATCGCATCGTCACCCTCGTAGCAGAATTCTGATCATCCCGTTATATCTCAAAGAAAGCTTATTCAAGAAAGCTATTTCAGATACCACGTAGATTTCAAAGAAAAATGTATTAGGCTTCAAGGAAGTATACACTTCTTACAAGGTGATCGCACTGACCACTGAGAGAACTGTTTAAAAAATAATAAAGGAGAAAAGACGCCTCCTTTTAAAATATTTGCTTGTTATGTAAAATCTGCGAATGAATTCGATGCCGAAAAGAAACTCTCGACATCCCAATCTCCGAAGGCAACGATCAAAGGGGAATAATCCCGTATCGCGTCAGACACAGCCGCGCCGCAGCTTGCGAGCCTCGCCGGATTTCGCGGGAGCTGCTATAAATTTGCAATTAGCAGAATCCGATCGTGCCGTGTCGAATCGATTCTACACGCACTCCGGACTTCCTCGCGTGAATACCACACCGGGGACCGCGTACACGTGGGTGTCCCATTAAGATTACCGATCCTTGGCGGCCATCGATCGCGACAAGTGTCTCTCTCGATCGACGTTCGCGAAACCGCCTCGAAAATAATAATTGTCCCACTGCATGGAGATTAGACTGCAAGCGTGCACCGTTTTGTCGGTTCACGAACGTGAAATATGTTTATACAGGTTGCTGCAAAATTGTGAGACCAACAGGAGCTTAGAATCGAACCCTCCTTTACCATTTTGCAATCTGGAAATAAAAATCCAGAGTAAATCCAATGCCAAAGTTGTCTGAGATTTTTTATTACTATGCATACATATTCACACTATACTTAAAAACAAGGAGAAGAATAACAAAAATTAAAAAAAGCACGTTCACTAATGAATAATATATCAAACCCTGCGACAATATTTGTGCTAACCCCCTCCCCCTATAAGTAAGTCTCGTGCACGGGCCACCATGACATTATACCTCAACTATTTACCATTGACCTTCGCCCCACTTACATTTCACGCGAATTCTAAATTTGGGGGTGAACATCGCCACCCTTGAGCGTCCAGTATTATTCGAGCCGTGACAGAAAAAACAACTATTTCTACAAATTTCGAGTGACGCGACGGTGATATAAATACCCTAGAATTTGATTTCTTATCTCTTCCATGTGAGTGCAATTATCACTAACACTCAAGCAGCGCGCAGTGGAAGTTTGTCACTCAATCTTCTGCTATCTTCATCTGGAAAAAAGAAACCTTGGATCACGAAATGGCAAGCGACAAATTGATTCTTTATGTCACGACGAATTTGCATGTTCCGGCTTGTCCCACAACTGTGGGGCATCCTGTATATTCCGATGGAGTCCGCGATCGGCACGAAGGACTTTTGCCTGGAACTTTATAAGCCCTGATCGGATCACGGCGATCCTGTCCAGGAGTCGCTCATAAACGAGATCGTTATCGATCCCCGAGTTATCGTAATCGTCTATTCGCGATACACGTATAGCTACCGATCGTGATACCGCAGATAGACCCCGATGACATCCGACGTAGGTGGGGGAGGGATAACAATAGTGATAAGTATATGCCTAGTATCGGATCACGATCCGCAATTGTGTTTGCCGAGGGGGGGGCATAACTCGTTATTAATATATACGCCTCGGGAGGAGCTTTAATGTTGATGAGCAACATTGACGTTTGACATTTCCCACGTGTGCCACGGCTGGTCGTAATTCGATGATCTTTACGACGATACCCCCGAAATGTCACTCTCATTAGGCGCTATCTCATCTCTGATCGCGAGTGACGTTTTTTTTATTTTTATTTCAATTCCGAAAGGGTTTTGATGTGTCGTACTGCCAGAGCGAGCAGGTTCGTTTGATTAATGCTTCTTCCTTTTGCTTTTATTCGGCAGCAGTTTGAAGACTCGGAGCTACAATTGGACCAAGTTAGGCAGAAAGGTACCAACCCTCAATGATTTGAAATTGAGTAAATTTAATATGAAGATTTTAATAGTTAAAGAAAAGTAACTTTATTTCTATTGGGTATATCTATTTTATTTCTTGTTATTGTTTTAGAATTGTTTCTTAATGGGTTATTTAATAGTGAGTAGAATAATTAATATTATTTTAAATTTTCTGTAGTTCTTGTTCTTTAAGCCTAAAATGAAACTATGGCTTGGTAGTTTTAATAATTGTATAATGTAAGAGTTGTTCTATAGGTTGGTAATTTTTTGCAAAATAAAGAGATTTGGGTTTCACTAATTTTTTGCTATTTTGAGGGTTGGTAGCTTTCTGCATTTGACCCAATTTTGATATACTTTGATGTCGAAGCCTACCACTTGATCTTCCAACTCAAATCACAACCTTTTGATATCTTCTTTAATGTGTGTTGAACACTCTGCTGTAATAATGATCATTAACATTTACATAGTAAGTGAAATTGTTCTATTTGATACGAAAATGAGAATAACCCCATTTCTAATGTTTTTAATTTTCTTATACCACTAAATATGCTGGCAACATTCTAATCGCATAGGTATTCTACCAGAGTCCACGCTTTTAATGTCACTTAACCCAATGATCATTGAAATCAATTTTCAGATTGCAAATAAAATCGTTAAGACAGCCCATCAGATAAGCAGCTAAAGAGGGATCGACAGAGCATCCATGACTCGACTGGCTGGAGATTTGCGAAGGTGGCGGGAGTCACACCGTGAACCGTACACCGTAAACTACTCATCATGGTTAGCCCGTGTAGGCTGTCGGGCCATTGTCATTATGAAAATGACGGCGTGGTCCGAAGTCAAAGAGTGGTAGTCCCGCACGAACACCTTGCCAGACATACCTCGGCGCGCAGCACATCCACAAAATCGAGGTACACGTTCCAGCAATCTTCCACAAATTTTCCTCCTCCCTCAGACTTTGTAATTCCGAAGGGAACCTTGCAGCATGCACTTTATTACTACCTCGAGGTACCGGGAAGCCTTTACTCCCGCCTCACTTCTCGCCAGATTCTTCAAAGTAGACACTTATATCGTTACCATCGAGCTTCCTCCGAAAGGGAAGACACCTCTAACATCCAACGAACCACAACAAACATACCTAAGCTCCCTCTTCAATCACCAATGCAGCTTCCTTCCTAGAAACTTCCAGCAACCTACTCGCTGCCTAAATTATCCGCCAAGCAACCCCGTCGCACGCGCGGACCTATCGCCAGCAGAGATTTCGAGGTCGGCCGAGCTGAAACGGAGGGACGTGGACGGGAGAGACGGCTCGAGGCTTTCTCGATTTGCATTCTGCGTTCGAGGAGGCACGTGGGCCCAGGCGGTGTCGGTGAGACCCCCGTAATGAGTCGCACTTATGCATACAACCAGTGACACCTTCTCCATCCAGGAGTGTGAATCATCGGCCAGCACGGCCGAGAGTTTCTCTATCCCGTCTTTCTCCGTCCTCACCTACCTGGACGCGTAGCTCGCCTCTCTGTCGGCCGGCACAATGCACGTGCATCACGCGCGGCGCCCCAGCCGACCGGCCAACTAGTTATTATAACGCTAAATTATAGGTATCCACGTAGGTGACACGCAAACGCCGTCGGTGCGTGAGGACGGGATTTATTCGACGCGTTTTGTCTCGCGGCGCCCGACGGGACAAGTGGGCCGGGAGGATTCACGCTCAAGGCCCATCGTGGTAATTAATTAACGATAGCGGCGGTCGTGGGCATTAATTCGAGGCTAGTGGGTGGGTCATTGTGGGATGGTTCGGAGAGACTATTAGAAGCATTCCTTTTGTAACTGGGAAGGGTTGTTTTAAGGAGTTTCGACTTTGGGTAATGACACTAAGGGAATTGGAGTGTCGCAGTGATTCTGTGACTCTGTAAAGGGGGGTGTTGTAGAGTTCCAGGTTGAAGGGTCTGAGAATTTCTGGAGCTGAGCTGTTGTTGTTCTTATTAATTAAGAACAACTTAAGGGGTTAGACCACCTTTTCATCGATATTTTAATTTTTACCTGACTTTTACCTGATTAAAAGTTATTTATAAATTTATTTTCGACCGTAATAATTAAAATATATGATTTCGGCGCACTAGTTCGGTCTATTTAAAACAATAAAAACAAGCTATTTAGCAATTATAATTGTATAAGCTTCCGACGTTTCGATCTTGGTTTAGATCATCTTCAGGAAAGTTTAGAACAAATATAAAATACTGATTTTGCTATTGAAATTGAGTCACAGTGCTCTGGCACTACGTGTGACCCCCGAGTCGGTTGGAATAAGATTACCTGATTACTGATTTTCTTACAAACTTGAAAAAAAATTGTAGGTATATATTACTCAAAGATGTCTCTATCTTTATTGAATCATTTTAAACGAAAAAAGTGTTTTAGTCACTTTCTTGACCTGGCCAAGGTGGTCGAACCCCTTAATGAATTAATACAGCAAACTACCCCCAAATCGACGGCTCCTATATCAAACAAACCAATGCAAAGCTACCAAACAGCAACCCAAGCAACATCCACCCAATTATTGGAGCACGCCCACTTATCTGCGATCTGCTTTCGCATAAGGATGCCAATTTGAGCGAAAAACTCTCCGCTCTACCTTCCTTAATCGAACGGAATCTCTCTCTCTATACGACTCCGAGGGGGGATGACTCTAATTCGTTAGGGGGACCTACGGCGGGATTCATTGCGCAGGGGTGTGGGGAGGCGGCTATCACCGCGGTACCATCCAGCGAACAAAGCACCTGCGTTCAAATAATAAGGATCTCGAAAGGAAAGGTCGTCGATAGCCGTTAGTGTCCGGGTGCGCGAGGTTATCCGTGCCATGGATCGGGCAATGGCGTTCTGAATTCCCTCGCGAGCACTGATCCAGTAGAAAAGGAGGATAAATGCGGTGGAAAAGCAGGGATATGCGACGGTCGTGGCAAAGGGGGGAAGAGAGAGGTAGCGAAACAGCGACACCCACTTGCGTTTCGCGCGACCGTGGCCCGGGTAAACGTGTAATAATGCACGCGCAACCGGATCGTCGCAACGCGCCGCGCCGCGACGCAAGGATGCATATAAATCGAGGTGACATAATTTGCTTAATTCGCCGGGGGAAGGGGAACAGGCGTTCAGCGGCCTCCATTTCAGCGCCAGCCGCGGTGATAAGGAATTGGACTGGTCATGCTTGAACCACTGGCTGAGTGCAAAGCTTCTGTTCGCATAAATACATACATTCGCGCATGGGTGCAGAATTTAATACGTAGACCGTTCGCACTAACCCTTTTGGCTCTTTGTTAGATGCAGGTGCTCCTCATTTTGCAACTTCAGGTGATGCATTGTGTTTGGTACTACCGTGTTAGGAAGTTTACGTATCATTATGTAGCATACACGAGGAGAATAAAAATTGTGCATGTAGTGTGCCCTAATTGCAGGGTGCTGAATAGATATGGAAGAAATTTAACTGTATGAATAATACAAATAACACTAATAACAGTAATAACAGTAATAACAGAAATAACACTAATAGCACTAATAATACTAATAGCACTAATAACACTAATAATATTAATAATACCAATAATACTAATAATACTAGTAATACTAATAATACTAATAATACTAATAATACCAATAATACTAATAATACTAATAATACTAATAATACTAATAATACCAATAATACTAATAATACCAATAATACTAATAATACCAATAATACTAATAATACTAATAATACTAATAATACCAATAATACTAATAATACCAATAATACTAATAATACCAATAATACTAATAATACTAATAATACTAATAATACTAATAATACTAATAATACTAATAATACTAATAATACTAATAATACTAAGTTTTATTACATCACAATCTGCATAAAATTAACAAAAAATGGGAAGAATGTGAGCCTAATTGTACGACGAAATTAATGTGTGAAATTCAATCAATTTGTTGCTATTAAATCTAATAGTATTTGCGACACCATACACAAAGTAGCAAACTATCAATATTCTACTCAACGCGTCGTTACACTATTTAATTACAAGTTGATACAGTAGAACGAACATTGACTACACCGCCCAGCAACGTCGGAATGCTTGCATACCACAAGGAAACACCGAAAATAATTTACAGCAGAAAGGTGCAAGCACTGCTGGGTCGGGAATAGGATCATGCCAGGTACCACGGCCAGGCGATCCAGTATCGCAGACAGGGATAAATCAGGCGATTCCGGTAGCGATCGGGCCCGGGCGATGTCGACGATTATCACGTCGATGACGGTGTGGCGGGCAGTTCGTCGAACGACACCCGCGGTTGCACAGTTCTCTCTAGCCATGAATGAATGTGGCGCCAAGTGAATGGAGAGTGCGTCTGTTGCGAGGTTGCCTACGCACTCATGAGTCTCAGGACCCGTTGAGTCGTTGCTCGAGTCGCGTGCACGACCCGCAGCGCGCTCCTCGCGAGGATCGTTGACTAATTTGCACGCGATTTACCTGCACACTTTCGTTGTCGCTCATTTGTTCGAGTGAAGGGACCTACGTCGAAGTGCTCCCAGATAATTCCCGGCCCCCGATATATCCCGTCCCCTCGAGTGATTTGTCCGACCGGTAGGTTCCTTTTGCTCGTCACCTCGTCCCAGGGCAATTTTCCGATGCTACTTGGCATGGGAATATTTTGGATCCCGCCGGCGACTTATCGACGCGATTATCGGTTATTAAATCCGCTCGATTCCCTGGCCAGCCGCGCTCACCGACTCCTTAATCATGCCGATAGTCGATCGCTCTAAGCGACAACCACGGACAGCGGTATCGTGCCGTCGAAATGCCAACCGGTCGATATCTGGGGCCCAAGCGGTCGAGCAAGTTTGATGTGACTTGACCAAATTGATTCATGGCTCATTGTCACGCACAGCTTACAACGATCGCGGGCTAATTATCCGCGACGCTGCTGCAGGCGGGTCTTGCTTGTTGCCCGAGTGTATCTTTGGATCGTGATTCCCTGTTTACTTTGGCGAAGGCCCAAGTGGATGATGTTTTTGTTAGTCGCCAGGATTGTGTTGTAACGCATTTGTGTTTTAGTAGACTGATGATGAAGTTGGATGTACCTAAAATTGAGGAATTGATTGAATACTTTTTAGTGAGATGTGGCAATGGGCCAGAGGCTTTGAAATAGCTATACGGCCTATTTATGCAGAAAACTACCAACCCTCAATGACCTGAAACTGGGTAAATTTAGTTTAAAGATATGAATTGTTGAAAACAAATAGTTTTATTTCTATTGTGTATATTTTATTTCTTATTTAATAGTGAGCATTATTATTATTATTTAAAATGGAACTATGGGTTGGTAGTTTTAATAATTGTTTAATATAAGAGCTGTTCTATAGATTGATAAATTTTTGCAAAATAAAGGTCATAAAATTGGGGAAACCGTACTATGTTTAACTAATTTTTTGTCATTTTGAGAATTGGTAGCTTTCTGCATCTAGAGTATAGTTCTTTATTTTATGAGGTTTTAAAATAGAATATGTTAATGATAAGAAGGTACAGCATATAACGTTCAAAGGAAACGCGAAGCAACTAGTGCATCTTCTAAGGTTTGTGTACTTAACTTTTTCTCTACACTTCTTACTCCAATAAATTCCCTTCTTCGTTTCCCCCTGATGATGTTATCCGTTCCGTTTACCTGTTGCGACATTCATTAGCTGACGAGACTAATTCCTAGCATTAAGGAAGATTCGTGCAGGTATGCGGCTGTTCCACGTACACCATCCGTTGCATGATGGCCCCAGCCGGTTATTTAGCGTGGATGCCACCGATCGTAGAAACTTGTGCACTTTGAAATCTAATATGAAATGCAACGACCCCGTGTCCGGGCTGTGCAGCCTGCAGACCCGCGAAGTTAACAAGAATGTGGAATCTGCGTGGCTGCCGAAGCAATAAACGAAATTTATGCGAGCCTGACAGGAATGTTTGAGAACTTCGCGCAGCCAGCCTTAACCTCTCGAATGAAAATTAAAGTGGAAGCCTCGGTGGATTCAAACGAGGGGGACTCTCACAAGAATGGTCAGGAACTTCCAGAAAATTCTTATATTCCTCACAATTTCATTCACCTTTGACAGAAAACACCGCCTACACGAAGCCCCCTGTTCCCAACGTTCCCGAGCCTCACAAGGGATGAAGCTCGTGAAGAGCGTTCGTTCGTAAAATCAACAGACTCATCCTGGTCGGTGGAACTTCAAAAAACAAAGCCTCCGCGCTACCTGCTGAACAGATAAAGCCCACGATGGGGGCCCCACGGAGAGAAATCGACCGAGCAGATATACATATACGCATTTAACGATTGCCTGGAGGTTGGCCGGCGATCTTATCGGCCGACGGGCCGTGGTCGGATGACGGGCAGGAATTAGGCAATTACGCGTCGCTTAATTGCTAATTACTCGGGGGCGCAACCGCCTGGACACTAATTACTCCCGCTGACCAATTTATATCGTGCACGGCCGCGCGATAATTGTCACTGTTGCGGCGGGGCTCTGGCGAACGGGATCTCGAGATGGGGGTGCCCCGTGGAGGATCGTTCTCATCGTTCCCCGCGCTGGAATACCGAGAGGGTGATGCGCTCCGCGGATTACGGGGAATCGACGAAAATCGTAATTCATCGATCACGATCGAAGGGGAAACCAGAGCCTCTATAATCTCCGTGATTACCGGCTTTTTGGAAGGTAAGGACGGGTCAACGAACCCTCGACGAGACGGGCCCGCGAGGCAGCCGGGATTGGAATCCAACGGGAGACTTCCTACTTCTCCAAAGCGCCAATTGGTCCTTGCCAGACCGTTTATCTGGGAACGGATTCGACAAGGATGTGTGCTCAAAGATCCGACGGGACGTCGGATTTTAAAAGAAATGTTCGGGGGTTTTGATTAACGTGACTGTGAAGCAAGGGGGTGGGTTTCTTTTGATTAGAAGTGGGACTGTGTAGACCTCTGAGTAGTTTGAGTAATAGTTATTCTATTGCTGTCTGGGAGTGTGCTAGTCGACTTTCCTTTTATTCTATATGATGGCTTTTTTTGTGTAGGTGAGCAAGTTTGGTACCTACTAATGATGTGGGTCCCCTTAGAATAGGTGGACTTGTTAGGATTCTGCTATTTATGGAAACTAGGAGGCATTGTGAAGGGTTATTTATTCCTGCAAGAAACGTGAAACTTGGAGATCTTAAGCTGGGATTCCACTGAGGCAACTTTTTGGCAACCGGCAACCGGCAACATTGTCGCATCTTTTTTTCGCATGCAACACATGCAATCACTATCGCACTCATCGCATGCGACATGTTGCCTTAACTTGCCTCAGTGGAATCCCGCCTTTAAGATGTCTATAGACGTCTTTAGATTCCTGCAAGAAATGCAAAACTTGGAGATCTTTAGGCAATGTAGGTTCTTCGAATTCTTACACGTTAATACATTTTTGGGGGTTAAATTTAACGGGCGTATTCTCATTTGCAAGCGCGAAAACTGGGGTTTGAAAAAACAGTTTTTTGGTATGTTGTTATGGGATCTTCAGACGTCTTTAGATGCCTTTAGACGTCTATGTAAAGACATCTATAGACGTCTATAAACATCTAAAAACGACTATAGACATCTAAAGATCTCCAAGTTTCACATTTCTTGCAGGAATAAATAACTTTTCACAATGCATCTTAATTGTCATAAATAGCAGAATCCTAACAAGTTTAGATGTTTTTACATAGACGTTTAAAGACATCCAAAGACGTCTGAAGACCCCATAACAACATACCAAAAGACTGTTTTTTCAAACCCTAGGTTTCGCGCTTGCAAATGAGAATGCCCCCGTTAAATTTAACCCCCAAAAATTCATCAACGTGTAGGAATTCGAAGAACCTACATTGCCTGCCCCCTAACAATGGTCGAACCCACCCCCGTCGCACTTGATCTCCCCCTGGTCGTCGCTTCGCACCAATATCGCCGAGTTAATCGACTAACGGAAGTGGAGACGGGAAATTACGACAGGTTAAACTGGCGAATGCAATTGAAAACAGTTGTGTAGTAGGGACCGGGAACGCCCATGTGGTATTAGCACGGCCGCCCTCAGAATTTAACCCTGTAACGCAGGCGCGCGTGCATTGCGAATTCGTGTACATGCATATATGTATGGGGCTGTGCGTCTGTATTCCATTAACGTGATCCATCGTGTCAAAGGGATGGATGCGCGCGCTCGCGCCGCGTTATTTATGTGACGTTCCATTACAAACTCTTAATTGTTTGACTAATGTGCGGCTAAGTGTGCTGGAAGAACTGTTCGAGGATACCTGCTCGAGCTACCGCACAGCTCTCTTTTTTCTTGCCTTCCTTCATTCATTCTCGCGAAGACAATTTCTGGTTACGAGCGGCCCCCTTTTGTTGCCCAATTAAAGGAACCCTTTGAGGACGTAATATTCTGCCGGACGAAATTGTCTGGCCTCGCTGGCTGAATTTATAAACTTCGTTTAATAAACGATTACCATATTTATGAAGTACATGCGGGATACGTGTCCGTGTTGCGAGTGCACTCGTTGAGGTGGACCGTGGTGTGTGGGTTTTGGATCAGTTACTAGATTTTCCGCACGTATGCATCTTGTGAATGTAACTTGAGATGAATGGAAGAACACGAAACGATGAACACCTTCGTTATCCCTTGAGCCATATACTTTTGTTATAGAATATTTATTTATTTATTTATTTTTTTCACGTGAACAGGTAAGACCCATTTTATGACAGAAGAAGGTGAAAAAGACGCAGAGTAGAGAAACAACGTTACCACAAAATAAAACAAAAGTAACAGAATTAAATATAAAATAATAATAATTACTTAACTCCTACTAACAGTATTAGCAGTAGGGGAAAGGTGGGATAGTTGATCACAGTTTTGCTATTTTATTAAAATAATAATAATGGTTTGCTTTGTTTTTATTTAATTACTTAAGTTGCGATTCGTAGAGTATTCTCAATATACTTGTACAAATTTGAGAGGTGAAAACTAATTTTAATGACTGAATTTACACATTTTCCGGCAGTGACGTTATGCACAAGTATCCCCCACTAATGGGGAGATTTGATCAAAAGCTTAGGGAGACTTGATCAGTGAACTTTAAGAGTAAATAACACATTAATTTTCTAAAAAGTATTTATTATCTTAGTCAATAGCATGAAATAAAGGGAATATCATAAATGGAAAGTAAACTATAACTAACTTGAAAGAATTACTGAAAAAATAAAACCGAAGAATGACATAAAACTCTATGATATAAAACAACATAAATGCATTCTTAAAAGACATTTCATTTATTGTTAGATATCATCTAATTCAGATGATGACGAAGAAAAGATTTTCCTTCTCACTTTCTTTGCCGTATTTTTCTGTTTCATTATTCTGTTCTATGGTTTTTTCTGGGGTTTTTTCACCCGTTCAAGTATCCCACCTCACATACTGATCAAGTATCCCTTAATGCACTCGATTTGAAAAAGGTGAAAAACTAAACTTACCTTAAATATTTAGATCAATCAATAAATAGCATTAATAGACCAGAAATGGCTGTTTTTACTTAATATATTTTAAATCATTGAAAATGTAACATTCAGTCGAAAAGGAGGAAGATCAGGGTGGCCGAAATATTTACTTTTTGGCTGCAAATAAGATCGAAGCTACTAACTACATTATTCTATGCTCCCGAAAGAAAACTGCAACATGAAGTGTTGCGATAATGCAAACATTACCACGATAACGTGATAGCAGGCACAAATTGCCAATATAGGGTAAAGAGCACTGTGGTTGGCCACCTGACAGTGATTGGCCCTATTTTGCGAAATAAAAGAATATAACGAAATACCAATGTTATGCTTCTTTTAATGAACATATTCATATTCCTTGTACTTTCTTGCTTCGGATGTAATCAATATTTCTCCACTCATTATATACTGTGATTATATTTAAAAGCAGATAGGATGACTCGGCTTTGCAGCTTGAAAATTACAGCGATTCAAACAAAAAATCATAAGAGTACAGTTGAAAGTTTTCGAATATTTTAATGTATTTGTGATATCTATATCTCTCATATTCTGTATATATTGATAAATAAAGGTTAAAACTTTATAAAAAAATTATTTATTTGTTAAAATTATACATATATTATGAAAATTACGGGGGGCCAACAACTGTCATATGAATAATTTGGAATGGCAATAATTGGCCGGGTGGCCGGCGACTATTTTATAACCAATCATGGTAAAACAGTTATTGGCCGCCTATTCATTCGCGGTATTGAAACGGTTATTTTTAAAAAAGATTCAACATCGACATAATTATAGTACAATTAAATAGAAAGAGGAAGTACTATTAGGTATGTTACATTGTATAGTTATATTTTAAGTTTCTTGTGATTTGAATTTTAATTGGTGTATTCAAATTCAATTTGATTATTAAATTTATTTAATTAAATTGGAACTAAAAATGAAATTTGATTGAATTAATTGGATTATTCAAATTTAATTTGATTACTGAATTTATTTAATTGAATTGAAGTTAAAAATTAAATTGTGTTTACTTACTAGATAAATTGTAGAAATTTTAAATTTTTTAGTAGAACTGAATTACCCTACAGTAAAAAATGCCAAAAGTAAAAAAAAGGTGATAAATATGGGAAAAAATATACCTACAGATGAACAAATCATACAAGCATACATAAGATATATCCATTTTTATTGAATAATTTTAATCCCATTTCTATCATCAAATCATATAACATTTTCTTTTAGGTTATATTATGTGTCAAATAGCGGCCAATCACTGTCGAACCGATCGGACAACTACTGTCACGACCATGCCAATAACTATATTTCTTCGTAGTCAACACATTTTTTGTATATCTCTATAAATTCTTGCTTTTTTTTTATAAATTCTATTTATTTTTAGATTATTAGGGCTTTTTCGCACTTATTTATATTGATTTTCATTTCAAATTTACTAAATTCACATTTATAATTCACTATTTATGTGACACTCCTACTTAAGTGGCCAACCAATGTACTCTTTACCCTATTAATTAAAAAACTGACGTGATCATGTATCCCCGATGATGAAATATCCCACCTTCCCCCTATACTTAGAGCACTTATATAACGAAGATTCACCTGCTTAATTTTACAATTTTTCGTAATCCCATTAGCCAACGTCAAGTAGTACAACCCACCATTCATTGTATCTACAAACTATCACACAGCACCCATCACTATTTGATTTATATCCCAGCTGAGACTCGACCGTTCCCAATCCCGTTCCCCAGAGTGCGAAAAATAGGTTTCCCAAAGTGAGCGCCGCGAAGATCCCCGGAAGATAGACCGCCACTTATCCGTTTCCTCGTTATTCCTCGGCGATCGTTATCGAGGGTATCCAAACAAGAAACAAAAGCGAGTAAAAAGCACGAAGGATCCCCGTGGCGTCGAATCATTATGCCCGTAACGAAGTGAAACGACGTGACGCGCTTTTTCGCACCTGGCTGACGGTTGCGCGCTCGCTGGAAGCCCCGATTAAATATTGATCTTAGGCTAGGAGGGAGGAATATCCGGGTGGTAGAGGAGAGAAAATGGTGGACGCTCATGGGGCAGGAGCGCTGGCTCCGAAGAAAGGAGACGCTCGAGGCACCTGCCAATTTCGGAAGATGACTTTGCGACCGGTTAGCAGGGCTATTGTTTTTGCGAGCTCGCAGGCCACGGCGCCCCGTGGTCTCTGCAGGTTATACGCTTATCGATACATCAATAATGGAGTGTGGGTGCTCCGTCTTCTTGGCCTCTATGCTCTGCGCCGTGACCTCGGTGTACGTCTGTCTTTCGCGGTCGGCTAATAGACCATTGAATATGTTGATGGAGCTCGGCGCTGGTCGATAGAGCGCGCCGAGAGAGCCACGAATTAAATTGCAAAACGTTGCCCAGGTGGGAGTGGGCAGTGAAAATAATTGAAAGACTAATGGGCTTCTTCAAGACTGCCACGGCGATACCTCTCTGTCCATTAGAATTTCAAGAACCACCACGGTCGGAGGACTAGTTTGCGCGTAGGGAAACCCAGCGGAGGCGGGGAGGAAACTGTGTGGCTGCTTCGAGGTGAAGAACTTGTGTCCTTTGGTCAGGATAATGGCTGACTGCTAAACATTGTCCAAGTTTTTTATTCCTTACGTTCTAGTGTAAGAAGATCCCTGAGTGTGATTCCTGAAAGATTTCCAGTTTGCAAAGTGAAGTTGTTTTACTGTTGTTGATAGTTCAGAGTCACGAGATTGAATTCTCTCACTTGCATTCTTGGTTCGGTGAGAAGGAAGTGTGCGAGCGTAAAAAATTATTCAGCTGCTACGAGGAAACCTTAGAACGTGGTAGCGACGCTCGTAGAAGAGAGCACCGGCTGCCTTTCGTTTTCAATTTTTGTCGGGCTTCAGGGCCGACTATTTTGCAACTGATCTTCGATCGCCCTCGGCAATGGGTCTGCTCGACAGGTGGGGACGTGTAGGACGATCGTGGTTTATGGCAATAGCGAGCCTCGCCCATTACGCGCCATGATACATTCATTCGTTCGGAGGACAACGATTTTACATACAAGGAGGCCAGCGGACGTGTATCTGCGCTTTGGCTACCGGAAGGGCTGTGCTCGATGATGTCACCGGGACCTTGCCATTAATTCTTTACTGCACTGGGAAATCTGTTCTTTGTGTCTAATAGTTTATTTTTTACATCGAGCGATTATTTACCTATGTTACAAGCAATTAAATTATATATTATTGTTTATTACTTTTTTCTAAACTTCCCTAAACTTCTTGTGCTTAATTACTTTCTCATGCAGAGAAAACGGAAGTCAGATAATTGATAATTTTGACTAGTCACGAGCGTGGAGCATTTTCACTTCCTTCCTGCATCAGGATCTCGAGGATACACGCGGTGGTCTCGAAAACCCACCGACAGGATCTACAAGGCACCCGTGAAATCCTTCTGTCAAGGATCAGCCGCAGCATCCTGCTAGAAAGGATAACTGATTTCAGGCCTGGTTGTCACGTGAAATTTCAGTTCCTCCTCAAGATGACGGCGCAACATTTGAGCTTCACTTTGTAAACTGATGAAGTGACTAACACAGCTACAATACAATAATCAATCAAATTTCATTAACTTCTCAATAATTTCAGCTTCATTTATCCTCGTTTTACTTAAAAATCTCGTTGAAGAGATTCTTCCATCTGTTCCGAATATTACAATCACCATCCCCAATTTTTCTAATCATTCTTCAATTTTCAAAAAAAAAAGGATCCAAGAAACAGGACTCCTTTTATTTCACGTAAGACTTGAAATTAGAGGAAAGGCATTTCTGGGGCGATTTTAGAGCAGCCGCGAAGGCGAAACGTTATTTTTGCAGCACGAGTCCGTAGTTGTCGCGTTGGAAATGCCCGTCGCGCCGAATAATACGACTGCGATATCTTGTCGATCGTATATACGGTTCGGGTTTCCGGGTAGCATGTCAGCCTTGACTCCGGACGATAAGGCACGAAAACAGGAAGGGATCGAGGCTCTGTTGACCCAGACCCGATTCCACGCCACCCAAAGGGAACGCCATTTTAAATACCATGGCTTCAATTTCCCTGGACGGCGACAAACATCCTACGGAGTCGTAATTTTACACATGCCACGGGGTTACGCGCAGCCAGAGGTGAAAAGAATGCGAAGGATACGGTCGAACGGGCACGACAATATGGCTGTTATTACATCGTTTCGTTATCTATCGATCGTCGCGGAGAAACAGGCGTGTGTGGTTCCAGAAGCTATAACGCGTTTTACACGATCGACCGATTCGGCCGCGGCGCAATTGGTTCTCTAATAAACCGCGCAATGAAGAGCGGGATTTATGCTAACCGCCACTCTCGGCCCCGATTTAAACGCGCTGTCGACAACCGGTCACCGCGGCGAAACATTCGGGATTGAATTTTCAGCGGCGTCGTAAATTCGTTTGTAAAAACTCGCGATAACGGAATCGTTCTCGCCGATTTCGACGCTCGTATACCCGTGAATTATTGTGATTTTATTAACGCGACCGGCTGAATGTATCTCGGAATTACTGCGATCCGTTGTTTCGTAAGCCTTCGAAATTCAATTCGGTGATCGAGTTACCTAATCGAGTATCTTAAGAGACGTATTGCCACAGTGGCTGTGATGCAATTTCAGTAAAATTTCAGGGTAGAACTTGAAATTATTACGCAGGATACCCTTTAACATTTCGTTTCCATTAATACAAATTTATTTTTTCAACAGAAAGATAATAAGATTAAAGTCTAACCGAGTTTTTCTCAAAGCAGTAGCAAACGTGACGAGGATTCAAACAAAGGATCAATAATCAAGGTAATAATGAGCGACCTCTCTACATTGTACACCCCTAATTTAAGGGGTTAGGTACGTCACCCTGAGACCCTCAAAGCAATACCAAATTAGACGAATTTTTTGTTAGGATACTACGAGGTTGAACGTAACCGCAAAGCATGTAGAATAAAGCCCTTTCAAAAGTTTTTTTATTTATTTTCTAAGTAAGCAGCTTAAAGTACCCGGCGTTCCTCTGATAAAACTTCGATCATCACGGAGTGTCAAGGGTGCGAAATAAGGGGGAAGGGGTGGGATGTCCAGATTTTCTGGTAGCCTATATTTTCCAAAGGGTTCTAGAGAGTAATTATGCAAAATTTGGCCAGATCGGTTAAAAACATCGAGAACTAAAGTATCCTATCCGTTATTCCTCATCCTAGACTACTTAGGTGTGTACAAGATTTCAGAAAAATCCGTTGCGTAGTTGCGACGTGATTGAGTAACAAACATCCAAACTTCCAAACACACTTTCGCATTTAATATATTAAGTAGGATTTCGCCCCCAAAAATTCTGAAACTTAACTACTCAGCTACATATGATTTTCAGGCCTTCAAGGTGGCTTAACCCCTTAAACCCTGCCTAACGCGTTGCACCATCAACAACACACCACCGTACCACTCCATAACAGTAGGAAAACCCACATGAACCCAACCGAGCCCCCCTACCAAATTTCAGCCATCGCGTCCAGGCAAGCGAATAAACAGAGTCCTGATCAACGCATGGATCAGCATAAATCCGAATGATAATGCGCGCTTCCACAGATACGCGGTGCAGATAAGGCCCCGTGCGTGCGTGTTGAACGCGCGATGTCCACGGGGTCCAGGTGTCATTCGAGCTGGTATTCGTCCAGGGGTCCGCGACGATCCTCTCTCCTCCGTACCCTCTATTCCCTCTATTCCCCGTGTTCGCCCAGAGGCCTGGCCAGTGTGTTTACAACGGCGACGACACCTCTGTTCGCGCCTTGGCGCATCGTCTCGGGTTTCGTTCGCGCGTGCTCCGGCCCGCGAAATATTTGCGACACGTGCAGATTATCGCCACACACCGGTCCCACCCCCCTCTGGAACGTATCCCCGCCGAGGCATTGGAGATTGGATCGAATGTCCACGACGAAGCGTTCTCGGTACGGACCGCGACCGATCCCCCGTTCCGTTTATCTGGAGCTGTACCTGCGGCCAGGGCTGCAACGGCCCGATTTCAGATTCATTTATGCGCGCGCCGGCCGCGCGCATCCCTGCCGCCCGTGTCCCGTGCACCGGCTCTCACTGACAGACTAGATCGTTATATCGGATCAATTACAACCTGCACCGTTCGGGAACACGCGTCGCGATCGGGCCATTGCGCATTTCCACTGGCGTGTGGTTGCGTTTGTTCAATTATCGGGGCAAGGGGCGATATGACGAAGGATTCGCGCGACTGGCTCCGCGATAAAATGGTAACCGCGCGGGGGTGGATGATGGCGGAGTGGTTGGATGGGAAGTACGATGTAATTTGTCGTTTGAAGATATCTTTGTATCAGGAGAGATAGGGCATCGTGGAAATTTAGCAATCAGAGTTACATGAGGAGGAGGAATGTGGTATTGAGAATTATCTGGGGTTTGTTTTGGAAGAGCACAGATAAGAGGGATTTTCTGATCGAGGAATTACTTGGTTACCAGGTAATTGCTGTTCTGTTTATTTTACGTCAGAGGAAAAGGATTTGGGAGTTTTGGGAGTTGCCAGGGTATTTAGAAATGCAGAGTCTCGGTTTGCTTGGTAGGGGAGACCAGGGCTGTTGGGTCAGTTTATCAGATTTTGATTTTTAATAAATTATGTGGGGAAATATCATTAAACCGGTTAGTATATTTGATGGGGCTTACATTTGGCTGTCTGATTAAATTATTAACGTTGACCCAATGTGACAACAATTAAGGTATTTTAATGTTTTTCTAACACGTTCCATGATGGTCAAGTATTAGTAACTTATCTTACAAGGGGACCTTCAGGTTTGGCAATTTCAGAAAATGTTGATACTTAGTGTACGTGAAGGTCTTCACTCGGACATTAATTTCCCAAAGCAGTAAGACGCGCTTTTCAGCTAAATTCTAGGAAATCGACTTTGAAAAATTCTGAGTTCCCTTGAGCTTGAGGGGCACGCGCCTACGATGCACGCGTATTTAGGTGAAATTCGAAGTCAATTTTCTCGAAAACGAAGTCTTTACCGGAATTTTGTCACCTTTTTTGCCACATATTTTTGCATGTATAATCGCCCCCTCTAGAGTATTGACCATAGGTGAAGGAACACCCTGTATATAAGGGAACTCAGAATTTGTCAAAGTCGATTTTCTCAAATTTGGCTGAAAAGCGAGTCTTACTGCTTCAAGAAATTAATGTCCGAGTGAAGACCTTCACGTACACTACTTAAGTATCAACATTTTCTGAAATTGTCAAACCTGAAGGTCCCCTTGTTAGTGGTAATAAAATAACACAACATCACAAGAGTTGTTTCATTATAAAATATTAATTTCTATCTTTCATATTTTAATAATAAGCTGAAAATTTTTTCAACTTAAACATTAATTATAATGTATGTGTAAAGTTTAGGGTTTTTATCCCCATTTGGTACACATAAATATTAAAATTAGTGCTGGGGCTGTTTTCCCTTAACTTACCCGGCTAGACACTTTAAACAAAAAATAAAAATCACTTTATGAATAACAAAATAACAATTTAAACCTTATTAGTCAATCAGTCCCGACCGATCACTTTGGCTTCAATAATCTATATAACCTTAAATTATTTATGTACAAACAAAAATACTATGTCAAATAGATCGTCTAATAAACAAACTTTAAAATAGTCCCTTAACATTTATTTTATTGTAACTATATAGAGCGTGAATAAATCAAATCTTTAAGAAAAAATATTTACTTACGTAGTCAATTTTTCGACAAACGCTCATAACTGTTAAAAAATCTGCGACCGCGGAGTCGAACATAAATGCATGGCATAGTAGAAGTGACGTCTTTCTACAGTGAATCTTTCCGCAGTAGAGCATATGTCGGTGCAAAGTTATTAACAATTAGTCAACCTACCCCTGGGGACAACCAGCCTGGTCTCCCTCAATCTTTATTAATCGAATTATGAATAGTAAATAGTTTAACGTCAATTCTTCCACTCATGATGTATGTTAAATAGTTTGGCATCAATTTTTCCACTCGCGTTTCATAGTTCGCAGTACTTTGATTTAAGGTGGCTTTAGATATCTTGCCCAGTGTTCCTTATCGTACTTTGTATGGGCTGTTGTGTTTTACGATGACGTATGGCGTAACATTGAAACCGTGAGTGATGCAACGAGGTTGGTAACGCGCAACCAGCCCTGTATGCAGTTTGCACATCGTCGAGACGGCGACGATGACGTCGGGGACACCGTGAAATCGAGAAGGGATCGCCCCAGCACGTACGCATATCAGCAGATTAAATTCCTCGCGAATCTTTAGCGTCGCTGGACATCGCTTCCAGCGGATCGTGCGAGCGACGTTCCTCCACTCTGACTAATACCACCCTCGATAAACATTTGCTTACGAATAATAACGTAATATCGTTTGACATTCACCTGCGCTGATTAATCGACGAATGTCAGAAGCTCGTACCGATCACGAGACAAGTGTACCAGGCTGCAAATATCAATTTCTTCACGATAATCTTGGAATACTGTCTAAACTAGAGATTCTTCGAATACTGCAAGTGCCACTGTACATTTGGAGGGTTTAGAAACCAATCAGTGGAAGTCCAGTAGCATTAAAACCGAGATTTACACCGGGCGGATTCCTCTTACGCCCAAATCGCCCGCAATGTCCGTTATTAACATTCCAAAATTTATGAAAATCTCTTGAAATATGGAAGAGAAATCTGTGAATGAGATGTTATCGGAAAATACAGGTTTTTAATTATAAATTACGACTCGAAAACAAGAACATAATTTATGATATTAATTTTATTACAAAAACAGAATAATCCTGCGGTCGTGGGCGTGGACGATTTGGGCAATAAGTGGAATTCGCCCACTGTTTGTCCTCTGAATAATTTTAGTAATTCCGTGGTCAATATAAGTACCGCTTATATTGCTTACGTATGAAAGTGGTGACTTAATTGATTTATCAACGGAAAGTTTTAATAATAAAGAGGTTTTTCAATTACATAATCTCATTTTTAGGGAAAATTGGACATGCATTAATTAGTTTCTGAACCCTCCATTTGATGAACGAACTGAAGTAATCTGCTAAAAAATCATCCACCAGCTCCAACATAAAAATTGCAAAAATTTTGTCACTAATAATACTTGTTTTTTCTAATAATTTTGTAAAGAATGATGGCAATGTGTGCGCAATATTCCCGAAATGTTGCACAAACGTAGCCATTGCAATATTCCACGGCAATGTTTCCACAATGTTGCAGTAATATTGCAATGCAACCTGCAACCAAACGGCAACATTGCAATGTACTGCAACGGCTATGCAACGTTTCTGTAACGAAGTGTGCTGTAGGGGATATAGATAGAGGATATGTGTATTTCCTCTGCAGAGTTGGATTCCGCGCAAAGTAAGCAAAATGATATACTTCAGAAAAATTCCAACAACTTCAATTGAAAGAATCCAAAGCATAGAAGTATCGAGTCTCAGGTATCTCAAACCAGACATAGCCACAATTAAAATCCACTATTCCATAGTAATTCCTGTTGTCTGCTCAGCAAATGATCCGTCTCGTGATTACATCGTGATCACAAGGTGTCTGGGACTCTCGGTGACAGAGAACAGCGGTTTGCTCCGTTTCGCGTTGCGTGAGCGATTAATTCGCGAATTCGGGGGAAGGCGGTGAGGATTGTGGTCGATTCATGCTCGCCGGAGCAGATTAGATTACCGTCGCCTGTGACTACGAGTCGTTGTTAGTCACTGCTCGCGTATCTCTGCCTACCAACGCGCCTCTCCTAATGTATGCGTGCTTACTGCTTACCTGCATTTCAGATGCAAGCATGCGCTGCGTGCAGAGTATCTCGCGTGGCTGGTTTCGCCGTCGCGAATCCTACACTTCTGTATGTAAACGCCTGGATATCGAGGATTCCATAGTCATAAGTAAGCACTGTTAACACCTGACCGAGCGACAATGAGCTGGCAGATCGAATTTACTGCGTCGCGTGTTGCGTTCCACGGTCCCCGTTATCGGGGCGAGTATTTTCCAATGTAAATTGCCTGCGTGGAGAAGTTGGTGGACAGTGATTTGGTGGACAGACACTTTCGTACGAAATGAAGTTTTAAATTCAATTTTTCTTTTAATACAAAAAACTGGAGGACATCTGTCAGCTTTTAAAATATCTCTGATTCTACTATAGCTAATTATTCTCACGTACACAGAGGGTGAGATGACAGGTGACGTCTAAGAATCTAAGGAAGCCTAGGATTCTAAAAAAAAATAAATAAACAAACATCCAATCAACGTAGACTTTCAGTTTTACTTTATTCATCGAAACGAATTACAGAGCCTGCAGTGATCGAACAGTCTTGAATCCAGTCCAAGAATAAAAATATGTAGATCTCCACAATACAAAATAAAATAGAGAGGGACCATTTCCACTCGAAATCCCTCGTAATTCCTCCATCCTAACATTTCCCCAACGATCTCACCAAACAAGCTCAGTGTCTCATAGAAAATCCTTTCACCGCATGTCCCCCGTCAGGATCCCCGTGCTCGGTGGATTAATCCGACGCTAAGGAGACACGGCCGCGTCAAAATATCCCGGGAGGAAAGCTGGTAGCCCGTGGATCCTTTCACGCGTCGCGGGTTCATTCTCCGCGAGACGGAAAGCGCCGGGAACGAGCTCGCGGCGAGATTAAACGGCCGGCTGTTAAAAAAGTCGGACAGCGGGTCCGAAGAATCGGTGCTAATCAGTGTCCCTTCACCCTCGGCGCGAGTGGCACGTTACCTGCTGCCGTGGTATTCCCCGATCGTGACGAGGACCATTTTTACGGGACGCGCACTGGTCACTGGCACCTGCCACGTCCTCTCGAAAGGGATCGCCCCGGCGCGATCGAAGGAGGTTCGAGTCGCGTCACAATGGCACCGTGAATCGACGGATCGGTCCATCCTCGATTGTGCCTCGAGAAGGGGGAGGGGCTCAGCGGAGGGTGAAGAGACGCGTGGGCGAGGGCTTTTGTAACGGTAAATTACGGCGCGAAAAGGTGGTAAAAAGAGGACGTGTAGTCGGGAAAGAAAGGAATAGGGTGGAGGTGGCCGGTGATTTGAATATCGACGTTGAAGAACAGTGAAGGATCACGAGGCGTGGGCAAAGCGAGCCGAGCTATATGGCTGCACCTTACGATCTGTCTCTTCCTTCTCCTACTACACCCGCCTCGTGGTCGCGAGCGCGAGATTTAATGCAGTCACACGTGCTTTCGTAACGGTAAATCCGAGTGCTCGGTTGAAAAGCGATACGGCGGAGGAGGAGAAGGCCCGCGAGCGGAGCGTACGTACAAGGAAAAGGTGGATAGCCACGGCGGTCGCGGGCGATTCGCGAGGAAACCGCGCCGGACAATATTAAACCGCCGAGCGAAAATGGCTCTCTACGGGGCCGTAAACCTGTACCCGGCTTGCCCCGTGGTAGCCCCTCGAGGCTAATTAATTGATCAATAATTTTATTATTTATTGCCGGCTTTGAGCACCCGACGCCCAAGGGAATTGCTTCATTCGGACCTCGGGACGGCTGTAAAACCGCTTTTTCGACGGCTACTTGGCGTTTTAGTGGCGAAGGTTGTGCAACGTTTTAGCGAGGGAAATTGTTTTAGAAGCATGCTGCCTCCAACTTCATAATCACTTTGCGCTTAGATGCTTCTTGGCATGAAACACCTGAGACATTCTTGAAATCAAATATTGAAGGAAATTTGAAGCTACGAGGTTAACAGTACTCGTATGACTATACTCTTAAATTTAATACCATATATTCTAGGAATTCACAGCCTGGGATTCTATCATTATTATATCCTCAAATCCTCCTAACAAACACTCCTGACGAATTTACCTCCCATGCTTTAGAACCCCAATCATTACTCTATCACTTTATTTTCACAGCCCAACTTAATCCAGCTGCAATGCTGGTAAACTTAGCAAATATTTTCCAAAGAACAGAATCCTCATCCAGAAGAACTTAGCACCTAAAAACCCACAGAATCCCACCACCTACTCAATTTACAGTAAACCACAACCAAACCTCTGAAAACTGTCAAAACCTCCTTTAACCCAACATCCGCCATAATCCTCGCCTTCAAAAAGACAAATCTCGTGCATGGAGCTAAAAACTCCCTTCCTTAATTCACTTCAATAACGAAGCCAGTTGTAAAGTCCCCAACATAATGAAACGCGGGACGCGAGGTGGTGGCGCGCGTCAGTTTTCACCGCAGCTTCTCGCCGCCCTCGTTCGTCACTTAACGACCGACAGCCACACCTGTAACGTGGACCACGGAGACGGAAGACTTCCGGTAGTGGCGGCAAACGATACAAGCGAAACTCGTCGCGGTCGTTAAACGCCACGCAAATCCATTCACTCCGCGTGGCGCAAGGGTTCATTCAAGCTCGTACGCCGGCCGCCCACGTGTCGTTATTTGCATAGATCCGCGCCATATGAACGCTCTCGTACGTGCACAGACATCGCAGGCCTGCGAGGCGAGTTTACATGTTAGCCTAACATTTACCATTGGCCGCTCGATCGGACGACACGAGCGGGCGAAAAGCCGAGCCTCGCGGATATTTACATACTAGATTCGCTATCGGCAACGCGCCATACGACCACGGATAGGGGAACAGGGACGGGCCCTGCAGGCCCCCCCGGGGGCACTGGGGACCTTGCAGGTACTCCTGGCTTCAGTTTGCTCAGCATTTCTTCATTTTAAGATACTTTTATGGCGTAGTTTCTTGGATGAATGTGGGTGGAGATAGTGGGAGGGACCGGGAGGCTTTGTTGGATTTGTGATGGGGGTATTTCGTTTCTGTTTTGAAGATTGTGGAGGTTCATTGGATAGTGAGTTGTTTTCTTTCACGGCAAGGGTAATGAGGTACCTTCTTTTTGTGAAAGGGTTTTATTGCAGAGTTTTGAACTTTTAGTTGAGGGATGAAGTTGGGTGTTTTAGAAGTTGGGAGAGTTCTCTGGATTTGTAATTTGTGACTGAGTCAGCCTCTTCGATCTTCGCTGAGGTTCAGTATAAATAATAGTCACGATAATCAATTCTTTAAAGGGGAGGCCTACCTAGAAATTTTCGAAAAATCGATTTTTCGTGTTTTATATCTTCTTGAAGTACAACATGTTGAAAATATTCCCTGAAAGTGTCAAGTTAATCCGACCAAAATTGACAAAGTTATACGCGTGTAAGTAGGTAGATGCTCCTCGGTGTAACGCTCGGACCCAAAACTTTTAAACGCGTTTTCCTCAAAGTCATGTTTCCAAAGTCGGTGACACACATAACTAAAAAATTAATGAACCCATTTACGCGAAGCTTTGCAGGGTTATTTTGTGGTGAAAAATCTAAGCGCTATCGGGAGCTCTTCCTTTTTTCCTAGATTTTTTATACTTGAAAATCAATGCTTCAACTTTGCACAGCCGCCATTTTGTCTCCAAAATAATTTTTCCAACTTCAGGTCCGATAGCGTCTAGATAATTTCATATATTATCTAAAAAAATTGAATTTTCAATTTTGGATGATCCCGCACCGAGCTACGGTTGTCACCACAAATCGCATAAACAAAATACATCTCGAGCATCGCCTACAACTCATAGACCTTTCAATATTTTTTACCACAAAAAATATTGAAATATCCGTAAGATGTATTTTTTCCAATAGACTAATGTTTAATAATAAAAGTTCATCGGTTTTTCTAGAAAAAATTCCCAAAGAAGCATGTTGTTTCGACCGTTCTAGGTAAGTCTCCCGCCTTAAGTTCTTCATAAAAACTCCTCTTCCAAAGACCTTCTTTCTAAATAAGGAAGCTGCCCTTTCAATCATAGTTGTCACACTGAGTCGATTCGACCCAACTGCTGTTTAAAAACTGTCCTTCAAATTAAGTCGCAAAAATTCTGAGATGAAGTTTGAACATTGTAGAACATATGTTCATCGTTGAAAATTAACATTCAAAGAATCACCATGTTTAAACAATAGTGCCATTTTCAATGATGCCTCAAAGATATTTTCCCTCAAAGTCAAATTGTGGGTCATTTATTTTGACCAAGCGTGGCAACCGAGGGTTTACAGAGGAACAAATCGTTTGAAATGTACTATAATCACAGATTCTCCGTTCCCCCAAAATCACTTTGATTACTCCCAAAAAGAGGATGCTGATTGTGGTGCGCAGTGCACTGTAGCCAGCCCTGACCGCGAGAATTCTCCCCCGTAATCTCGCCGAGCGCAACACCGATTCCCCCGGCACGGGACATCGGTGTTCACCCGTGTGAATAGCTCGTTTAGATGTTAAATAGAAAAGTACTGGTTATGTCATAGCCGGCGACGCTTCAAGTCATAAGCCAGTGACTCGAAATTCCTATTGTGACATTAAACCATCGACGTTCCCCGTCTGCCACGCGATAGGCCTGCCCCCGCAAGATTATACCGCGAGTGTCTGCAGGAGAATCGAGTTGATTCCGCCGTCTAAATAAACGTCGAAGAGGAAACGACGTGAGCGCTGAGATTTTTCACGCTTTCAGTCAGCCAGGGCAACAGGAATTTATAGCCGTTGCATCTATCATAGACGATGCATCTGGCAAGATAAGCGTGTCTGATTTACGAGCGTCTAATATGATGCAACCGATCGTGAACTATCGTAATTCAATTTACGTCTCAATATTGTCGAGTTCCTAAGTCTTCCTTGACAACCATACTCCCATCGAACTCAATCGCCATCCCACTCAGTGTGGCAGATGAACCTCAAAGAAATCTAGCCGTCCAAAGAACAGCTCGCAAACATTCTGACACAGCACCATACACAAACCAGTTCCGCCAACTAGCCACAGGAGCTCCTAGAACACCCAATCTACTGAGCTCGCTCCAAACCGTTCCGACACTTCTACTCCAAGCCCGAAATACCATAATTACATTCCATAAATAGAAGGACTCAGAGAGAAGCCTCTAAAAATCTATGCGGACCTCCGAAAGCACCTAAATTCTCCACAAATTCATCCGCCAAAATTTTAGACTACCTATTTCAATCCACCAGCCTGGATTCACCTGCTTAAATCATGGATAACGCGAACGGTGTCGTGCGCGCGCCATGGGAGATCGCCGGGTGATCCCCCGTTGGCGTCTCGAATCGATTAATCGCGAGGAATCACTTAATCCCGGCCGATTAAAATCGATAGATGAAGCCAGGCGGATCGAAGGCACCGGGTGGCGAGGGATTTACGACGTGGAGGTGTCGCAATCGGCCCTGGTGAGTCTTCGTCGTTCACATTCTTGTCGCTCGCCGCTCCGTTGACCCGCGACAGGCTGGGAGGAGCGTGCTCGGCGACGTTCGCCGCTGATTGGCCGAGCAGGGTGCACCGCGGCTGGTAGACAGCGAGATAATTATCCCGGCGCGATAAATTAGCCCGGTGTGTCACCCATCGCGTGAAACCTGTCCCCGGACGGCTGTCCGGTCTGCGGGATTTCGCGCCGACCAATCGAGGCGCTCCAATGGCTTTAACCGGTCGAGATACGTCCGCCGATCTGAACTTTATCGATTTATAACGTCGCCGGGACCCGGCCAGGCGAGTGCCCGCTACCGAGAAACCCGTGTGCCCGAGGAATCTCGCGGGGAGAAACGAAATGCCTCGATCGATAGATCATTCCCTGGTTAGAATGGGCTCTGGGGGTCTAGAAAGACGTATAGTCTGCACCGCGAAGCGTTGCACTCTGGATTGCCGAGTAATTGGCGGGATGCATGAAAGCTACCAGGTCTGTAGGTTTCTGGGATTGAGGATTGCTGGGTGTCTTTGAGGTGGAGGGTGAGAAAGGGGGTGTTTAGACTGTGGGAAGGGTTTTGATTGAATGAGGAGGTGGTGGTGTATCGGGGCTGGCGTGAATTGTGTGGAATGTATGGAAGATTCCACACTTGAGATTTTTCTGTGTGTCGAGTTCCACATTCGGGAATTTGGAACGCATTTTTTACCATTTTTTAGTTTTTGTTTGAGTAGGACGGTTTGTTCGGCTGTTGCAATTTGATCTTTTAATTTTTTGCTCCTCCCCTCGCAACTCCACACTCGGGGGAGGTTGCTCTGCTGATACTGTGGGATATGCTGGTAAAATAGTGGGAGATATTAAGGGGGAATCCTATTCTTTGGGCTAGAATCATAGCGAAATTTGGGAATTTTTTTTTTACGAAATCAGCGTTTCGATTCCTCTGAAATTTTGACCATGTTTTAATGCATCTTTGAAGAAGCTGCAGGTTTTTATTTATTAATTTTTAACCGTAAATATAGTAGTTATGCATGATCGACCATCACGCCGCGCAAAATTCGTCGTCCGTTGGTGTGCATGATATTTATCTACCAGGTAATCTGAAACAGAAAAATAATACAGCGTTTTATTTTATACATATGTAGCTTGAAATTGATGAACCAGCAAAAAACAAAAAAATTATTGAGCAGTATGGAGAGTTTTCAAACTGAAAGGTCTAAACCTTTAATTTTTGCTATCCAATTTTGCGCCAATTTTTGGTTTTTGCGCCAAAACGAGTTTTGCGCGATGTGATGCATAAATCCTATATTTATTATTAAAAATGAATAAAAAAAAAACTGCAACTTCTTCAAGTATGCATAAAAACTTGGTCAAAATTTCAAATGAATCGAAATGCTAGTTTCTTAAAAAAATATTCCTAAATTTTGCTATGTTTATGGCCCATAAAATAGGATTCCCTCCTTAAGTAAGCTGGATGCCATTTTCAGTAGATAAGTAGTATAATTAGTCAGACGTGAACGTTGAAGCAGCAAAGGTAGTTTTACGCTGCACTCTATCAGTTGAGCGTTCAACTCGACGCATCAGACGTAAGATAGCAAAGGAAAGATCTTCTCACGATATTCAGAGCTCCAGGAAATGGAGGAGAGTGAACACACTGAAACCAAGACTCTTCTGTCACACAATACCAAAAGAACTCTCCTCGCCAATTTATTCGAGGAATTATCAAAGTGCCGGGCATAAATTTCTCGGCGAGTGTCCGTCAGAAGTTTCTTTTCCGCCAAATTTATTCGCCGAAACTAGCGAAATACGAGAAGACGCGTGGAACCCGGAAATGCAGGAAATCAGCGAAAGCTGGAGGTCCCAATTGTTGATTCATCCTGCGATTTTAGAAACGCTGCTGCGCTCTCGCACCGTTATCGCCGAGGCGCGTGTCAACGTCGAGGATAGCGTTGCACAAGGTGCATAACGTGCGCGGTTGTATATCGCACATAATAATCCGCGATGCATTCAGCGGTAACAACGGGATCGTAATCTTCGGAGGAGGAACAAGTCGTTCGAGTATTCGGCGCTGTATATTCAAATTCCCCTGTGGTCTCAGCGAGTGAAATTCCACCATTGTCGGGGATAAATACTTCTGCTTGCGTTAATATTGGGGTAATAAAATCCTTGCCTCAGCAGTGGAAACTTTCTTCCACTGTACTCATCCATGTGACTTTATTGCATTTACTGCACTGTTGCATTTTGTAGCTTGGCGTCTGTGCATGGAAATCTGGGATAAGTAGTTTTTGAAAGTTTCTAGAATATAGCAAATTTTAGACATGGTTTAAACATTCGATACAGAAAGATTCTGATCCCGGTGCTCGAAATTCCGTCGATTCATAGACACGGAGCCGGATACAAGATGAGAATCTCATGCAACGTAGAGGAATAAGGCCACCCTTTGTGGGATCGCAGAATGCCACAAAGGACGCTCGAATCTTGAATGTCAATTATCGACATCGATGGTTAACGGTTCGCTCCACCCATAACTGTCGATGTATCCTGGATTCGAGGGGCCCAGGAAGTGGGTCCCACCCGAGGCTTATTAATATTTCTCCCCCTGGATGGTGTGCCTTAAATCTGACCGAGTTTCGGGGAGCACGGGGTAATAAAAAGGGTCTTTTTGCGAGCAGGATGCAATCCTTAGCGGGACTCCTTACGGTGACGGAGAGCTTCCGGTAGGAACGGTGAAAATAGGTCATGATGCACCCGTTATGAATTATCATGAAAGGATCTCTCAGCAGGCGAATAATAGAGAATCAGGACAGTGGTGGGTGATGTGCATATGGCGCGTGTATTATTTGATCTACTTGGGCGAGGAACGGATCTATATTTAAGCGTGCAGTCTGCGTTGACAGTGAAACACATTAAATATGTTGAACGAATCAGGAATTAGAGAAAAATGGCTTACAAGCTGTACAGCTTTGCTGTCGCCCCGATCCAGGCGTAAAAAATCTGCCGATTGCAAATGAACCCATCAACGACAGGCCGCTGAAACACTACTCGGACAAACTACAAACGTCAGAACGCGCGAAACACGAGTCAACTCGTCTCGGGCCGGTTAAACGTGTCTTATTTATCTGGATACAAGCACCGGGTACAACCGCAACAACCGTGCAATATATCATAAGCATATTCGACTATCTTTTTCTATATCTCCGCGTGTGTCAACTGAACCTCGTCCGACTAAAACATTTATGCGACTCGCCCGTGCGTCGAACGCTGTGTCAAACGGCCCACGAACTATCTACTATCGCCAGCAAACGATAGGACAGGAATATCGTTGCGCCGCTGACGGCGTCACGTGGAATTTTGCGCAGCGATTTATCTCGCGATCGAATTGGGTTTCTGTTCCAAAACAAGGTATGATCACATCCCTTCAACTTTCATCTGCGTTTAGAGCAGAACACTTTGGGAAATTATATTTAAAGGAGATGAATGTTTAACGGGGAAGACTCGTGGCGCTTGAATGGTACTCAGGACAGAGTCTCCAAGTTGAATTTTTTTTTAGGCGATTCTCGAGGTGCTACGCCTTTTTGGGATATACGTTTTATAGAAAAAGGCTCAAGGAATGGCACAATATTTTTTTTTATATGGTTAATGTCAGAGATGATATTTGAAACGAAGGAGTAAAGTTTTCAAAATTGAGACTCACAGTGCATCGATGACACTTGGAGTACCTATGTACTTCTCTACAATTCTACACGTAAAAATTTCATGGAACACAATCCGTCTAAGAATCTTACCTTTTCTAATCCACTTAACTCTCAACACCCCCTTAAAAAATTCAAGTTTTACCATTACTTGGTCTTTCTCAGAGCACAATCCACAAGCTCCACTCTCCTTTCACCATTCCTGACATAGCATTAGCTTCTTCAAGCACAATTTTCCTAGCCAAAGATTCAACGAACATAGTGATATACCCCTTTAAAGCTCGCGCATGTTTAACTGAGTCAGGCCAGAAACAGAAACGATATGAAACGCGAGGCGACGTATAAATACTGTTGCTCTAAAATCGGCCGTTGTCACCGGGTCATTGTGTCGTGTCGCGGCGATAAGCCGGCTTTTCTTTGTTGCACGAGAAACAGGTACGGCGCCAGGGAATTGATCGATCATTCGACATCTCGCAGCCGCGAGTTCGCTGGCGGCTGAGACCAGCGAGTCACAGTCGATAGAGGCGGCTCTGAACGCTCCATTTAGCCCGGATCTGTTGGTGTCCGCGTGCGCGCGCGCGCGAGCGCTGATTTTTGCCAAGCTTTCCCGGAGATAAGGCGAGGTCGTGGCAGCGGTCTCGTTCTAATTATTACGTCTCCACGGGAAACCGAGCCAAGAATCAGACACGGAGGTGAGCACCTTTGCATCGAGCGTCGATAGAAAATCGATTAAATCCGTGCAAACACTTTTTCAACGTCACACCGTCGTGATATGACGTCGCTGTTCTCCTGTGACGTCTGTAAGTCACGATGTTGTCATTGATACCCATTCGAGGCTAGAAATATAGCGTTGGAGAGTGGATAGAGTAGCTCCTGGTCAGCTGAGATAAGTAATAGGATCGTGAGGGGTATAGTGCTTGAGATAATCACTGAATCCGCTGTTTAATTGTTGCATTCATTGGGAACGTGTCTGTAGTTAGTGTAGATAGACATTATGCTGCTCTAGTTAGGCGTTGAATGAAAGTAGGGGTGAAAAATGAAATGGAAATACTAGATCTACACTGCCCCTTTTAGTTAAAATGTCCTAGTATCTAGCATTTTGAAACAACCGAGAAAACTGAAGTTTTATCATTTACTTTGTACCATCCTTATTTTTCTTCATTCAAATTAAAAAATATGTTGTCATTATTTCGTAATAACCTAATTCAATTTTTTGTAATAGGTGTACCGATAGGGAATGTATTATTAACGTACCAATTAATTAATTGTTTTAGATAAGACATTTTAACCATTTTGAAAGAAGTTAAGTTAAATACATTAGACTGTTTATAAATCTTTACGAAGCACGTAGAGTTTTCTAACTTTACTTAAAAGGTAAAAGACGTGTGAAACTTAAAATATTTCAACATTTCCCAAAAAATGAAAAAATGCTAGATAGGACAGTTTAACTAAGGACGGCAGTACTAAGTAACTGAGGTGACTAGATGATGGACAGAAGCCTTATTCCTAAAACTATCAGTGAAGTCCTTATTCCTTAACGAAATGAAATAAAAACTTGGAAGTTTCTCAAGTCTCATCTACCTTCATCCCTTCTTTCTCACCTACCATACCAGTGGAGCATTCAGGATTTAATCTTGGGGGGGGGGGGGGGATCTGAGTTGAACAGATAAAATATTTTTGACGCAAATTCAATAAATTTCATAAGGTGATTATAAAAATTGATTTGAAGGATAAAATCCAGTTTCCTCATCTTTTCACAAACTCCCTTCTTTGGGAGTGCCAGGAACCCTCCCCCCTCTGGATTGCCCCACTGTACCACACCCTTCGTACATTCAGCATCCCCCTCCAAGACAATTCAGACCTACAGACAATCCTCTACATTGTTTCATATAAATGTAATAATTGACTCCCCGTGTTGGTTTGGCGTGAAACAGAAAGAGTGCGGTCGGAACATCGATCGATCACAGCCTCTACCGATGTTGATCAGCCAATGGATCAACGGGTAGCAATCGGCAGCATAACTGAAACGCACAGCGAGGCAAGACGCGTGTCTCGCGGCAATTGTTGCCCCGCTGAACGGTCCACTTAACGTATCGGCATTGGAGAGATACTGCTGCCCGATACCGTCTCGCCCATTCCCGTGCGCGATTTAATTATCCTGGCCGGGTTGTCGACGTGCCACCAAAAAGGTCACCGTTGTTCTCGCTGGGCTTTCTTTTCCCCGTGTTTCGCGGAAAGCTGGTCGCCCGCGCGTTGCGAAATTCGAACGGGGTGTTTCGGAGGCACAGGCATGCTGTCTTAATTATGAAACTACGTTGCGTCTGTGTTCGAATCCTACTAGGATTCAAACCCGGATCTTTAGATCGCCAGGCAATTACTGTGATGCTTGAACTGCTTGTGCTGTTGATTTGTTCATTCTATTTTCTATTTTCTAATGATCGGATGAAGGCGGAGTTTGACGGTTGCTTGATTTGGGTAATTGAAAGGGGGAAGTGAAGGCTAGGTTCATTTGGAGAGCTCTCGTCAATGGAGATCTACCTACTTTATTCTGAAAATTAGGTGGGACCACTGTGGCAAGTGGGTTTGAGATAACAGGGAACGAAATCTGCTTCTGAAGACTGTAGAGGAATAGCGAATTGTACTTCAGAAGATCGCACGGGAAGGTTGAATCGGTTGCTCTATCTATCCCCCAGGATGTAAGATCGGTAACCGACGGTAGAACGGTTTTTTTTATCCTGCGTGGAGATCTGCCAAGGGCGATTTCACTCGGAATCAATCGGTTCTCCCCTTATCCGACGGGGTCATCGGTCGGCGCGAAACCCTCGTCCGTGGTTGATCCACGATTTACGCAATCCGCTTTCGTAACGGTGCCCCGTACATCTGCCACCCACACGCCTTGGGACAGAAATTATCCTAATGACGGTCGAGGGCTGTTTATAACACCGTAAATTGATTCCAGTGCCTTGTGGTTTCGGGCCGCTTACACCTTCGAGCAGTCAATCACCAGGCGACTTCCCTTGAAAATGCCCACCTTCCTGTTACCGTGAAACACCGAGTCGGGCACCATCACTCCCTTCAGACACTAGTCGTTTCTAAAGAGGGGTAAACGCACTGAAATCACTGCTACCGCCTTCTTGTTCCTATGTTATTTCGTTTAGTCTCGTTAATTCTTCTGTTAGAAGAATGGAGGTGAGATTACATTTAGAAATGGAGGTGAAATTAAATTGAGGAATGGAGGTGAAATTAAACTATTACTATTAGCAATTAATCAACTGAATATTTTTTTTACCAAAGTGAGCAGTATTTACTGCGATAGATAAATGTTTCAATCCACAGTACCAGAAATCCCGCGTTCCTTCCAATTTTTCTGCCTCCGAAGCTCGACATTTTCTTCAACTTTGTAATAATTATACCTGCGTCGGCGGCGATGTCGTGAGTGACACGGACAAAGAAGGCCGACACGTAAGAAATGTCTCTCATTACGGCGAACCACCGAGTCCAGCTCCGTTGCATTAAGTAGGACGCGTGCACGTGCTCGTAATTAACTCATTACTAGCGCAACGAGTCGCTAAACTTTCAAATTACCGTCGAATTAGCGTCGCTGTCTAGCGCGAGCGGCGCTCGCCCACCTGGCAAACATAGGATCGTGCGTGTTGTGTCAGGGGATGTCGGTGTTTTAACGTGGCGTGTGATGACACGAGTGCACTGCCCTCATTATAAATTAATGGCGATTGAAACGACTGGAAAATGGCAAATTAGGTACATTGCAATGGCAAAGAACATTCAACCGTCTTATGCTCTTGGGTCGTAAGGAAGTAGGCTTAAGAAGATTAATAGGTATTTTGTTAATAGGTAGCTTTTATTCGAATTGATGGTCAGATATTTAAGCAACAACGGGATGATAGACTGTTCTATAATTTTCTTCTCTTCTAATAAATAATCAATTTAAACTAATTTCTATTATTGTAATTATATCACGATTTATCGTAATCTGATAATAATTTTAACAAAATATTTGTAACAAAATCAACAATGAAGCAACAAAAAAAAAGATTTATACTTTGAATTCTCCTGTCGTAATAGCATCAATTATATATATGTACTTTAATTTCTAAACATCATTTTATCTTTAAACTTGCAATTTAATGTTTTTTTTTTCAAACTATAGAAATATAGTTCTAGAAAATTCAACTTTCATTAATAAATTTACAATTTACTCCTTTTATCAGGCATAGAACTCCAAAATTTTAAGTTAAAAAAACTCTTAATCTTCAAAATTAATAATATATTAATACAATATAATTTTCAATATATTATAAAACATGATTATATTCAACTAATCATAAAAATATTGGAATATTATGTTTCATTTTCGCTATATGAGCAGGGATAACTGGAGCATCCCTAAGATTTATTACCCGTATAGAATTAAGAAACCCAGGTAATTTAATTAATAATGATCAAATCTATAATTCAATCGTCACTTCTCATGCCTTTATTATAATTTTCTTTATAGTTATACCATTCATAATCGGAGGTTTCGGAAACTGATTCACACCGTTAATATTAGAAGCGCCCGACATAGCTTTCTCACGAATAAACAATATAAGATTTTAATTATTACCCCCTTCAATTTTAATTATCCTAATAAGAATAGTTCTAAATTCAGGATCTGGTACAGGATGAACAGTTTACCACTACAAGTCCCACCGTTTTGGATGAATTTTTGGACGCCTCCACTTCAATGAATCTCCAGTGTCATTTGCAAATGATTAATTACAGAAAAAAAATATATTTTTATAATTTAAGATAATCTTAATACAGTGCAAGAAGTCCGGTTAAATTATCTGTGGTAGTTTTCCTTTAATTAATTCCTAAAGATCACCTATTTTTATGGGCTCTAGATCGGAACACCCCCTTAATCCCACAAATCTTTTGCAACTTCTATATCTTTCCATATCCATATGGAAATATCTTTCCTTCCATCATCTTTCACAAGACAAAGCACACTCCACATGCTCCCCTTCTAATCCCACCTTTTCCAAAATCCCAAATCTTCCACATCAGAATCACGAAGGAAGAATCGACTAGCTACACCAGAAACCAGAGGCAACAGGGCGAAAGCGTGCAAAGAGAAAGCGCGAAAGATCGTTTCACGGTCCTGGGACTTTGTTCAGCTGTGAAAGACATCAATTATACCAAGTGATTTGTCCAGTGAGTAAGCCACTATTAATTTCACGAAACGAGCCTCTCTTCCCGCCGCGCTCCGCTTCCTCCGCGCAGCATCTCTGGCTTCAATCGAAACCCCCCTGGGACGGGTAGCTGGGCGATGATCCAGCCGAAAGAACATCGATTACCGTCGATTATTCGCACGGTCCACTGGACTTCCGTGGCGGTCTGATTGTCGGCCGATTAGCGGCGCGATGAACGCTGCCAAGTCGAGATTCCTCTCGCGTCTGATCTCCTTCAAAGTGTCCATTATACGCGCGGTTATGCACGCTGGATAGAAACGGTTCCACCTGTCCGGCGCCTGGCGTCGAATAATAAATCACACGGTTTTTAAAGCAGACGATCGTAAAAAAAACCGGAGAACCGTAGGAGGCCTGGCGAGCAACGAGATAGGATAGAGCGCTGACGAGATTCAAAGCGCAGGGAGGTGGCGGGATAGAAGGTGTAACGAGAGAAAAAAAAAAGGAGTGAAATCATTCCTTTTGTGGAGGCTCTTTCGCGGGGACGGCGATCACACAGGCGATTCAGCGTGTGTATTCAAAGATGATCATTAAGTGACTATTATACGATGCTTTGGAGGAGCGAGTATTTTTTCGAACAGTCACGGAGCCAGCTCCTCTATGCGGCTAGAAACGGAGAGGATCTTTGAGAGTATTCAGGTAACGCGTTACACTTGTTGGCCTCCTCGCTTTGTCCAGGAACGCAGGCTGGGTTAAGTTCATTATTCATTCTAAGGGGTTGTCTACCCGGATACATCTCGTGCCCCTCTTCCTCGAACCGTCTCTCACCTTGTCTTCGACTTTAGAAATTATGGGCCAGATTACGTTCAACTGGTTCGTGAGCGTGGGTATGGATTTTCTTGATTGAAGGATGTCGCTGGTGGAAAAGGGTGATGTGACAGAATTAGTGGAGCGAATGGTGCAGGGTTGGGTTCTTAAAATATATATGGATTGCAGGGAAATGAGTGTGATTCTAAAGTGAAGCGAGCAGAATCTTCTAGAGTAGATCAACAACAAAATTTTACAGCGAAGTTCATCAATTTTATTCAATTATTTTAAGTAGAAAAAATAGGTGAAATACAGAGTGACTATTAGTGTAATATTAACAGGGCAAGTGAGCTCGATCCAAATATAAAACTATCATTTCTTAAACGTTCTTTCAACCACCACCTTATGTAACACCACCGTTTCTGAAGTCTTCCTTTCACCACCACTGTAATTCTTCGCCAGTTTCCTATTTTCTGAAAGAGATCCAGATTCCACGAGGCGTGCGTCAGAGGTGATCCACCGAAATGGGACCACGTGCTCCTCGGGAACCATCGAGCATGCGTGGGTAATGACAGGGTGTGGAGAGCTGCCAAGGTCGCGGGTATAAATATCCTGGACCAAGTGGAGGTAATGATTTTGGGCGCGTGTAGGCCCGGGCCATAAATTCTGGGCCCATTTACGGGACAGATGCGCCGATAACTCGTGACGGCAACCCCTTTCGAATTTGGATCACGACGAGGGCCACGGCGTTGTATACGAGACCGGTAATTATTGACGATGGTTAAGAGAACTGTGGTTAAACCGCGTGTGCCTCGAGGTTTACGCGTTTTAGAGGCGGCGAGCATTGCTGCAACGTTTTCATTAGGGAGCAATATTTCTCTGCAACATAAACGGTTGTGTTACTCCACCATCGATGCTGTAGCTAGAAACCTTTCCCGATTATTAGACATTATTAGTCTCACGTCTTCGAGCTTCAGTTTGCAAAATCAAAGCTGTACTCTTCTTAACTCTTCGTGGTTGCACGGGGTGTATCACACCTCAGGCAATTTTCCTCCAGAAGTATATGTCTTTGCAAATATTTCTGCGAATTTCTAGACCTTAATATTGAAATTTAAAACTTTGGTGAATTTTAATTAAAAAAAATATCTTTGCTCCACAACTATTTTTTCAACTACAAATTTCGTCATAAGAAAATTTATATTTCTGGAAAAGGACTATTAGAGCACGATTGTATGAGTATTACGAATGTACAATTATCGCTCAAAAGTTAAAAGATTCAAAAATACGAAAATGGTAACTAAAAAATGACGTTGGGTGAACCCCATGTGACGAATTTGTGATTATAAGAAGGTGTGACCACGAAGGGTTAAGGGTTGCTGGTTCTCCGCGTTGATTCCGAGTTACTGGTGAGTCCATAGGTGGCAGAAACTCTCTCCATCGATGGGCCATTCTAATGCATTGTGTGGAACCGCGATAATGCCGTGGAAAGGAATATTAATCACGCGTTTAACGACACGGTAATCATCGTGTATTTACATACAAATCGCCGCTCGGGCAATGATCCCGAGAAAAATGGCAAACGGCAATTTCCTCGGCGCGTCGAAAGAAATCTAATAAAGAGTGGCCGATCGGGGATGCACCTGCGCGAGTCCCACGCAAGCATCGGCGACGAGTCATCGCGGAAAAATCTCCCCGCCGATCGTTGCACGTGCACGTGTATCCGTTCTGGCGAAAGGTAAAACGCAGGCGTAACGATCCCACAGTTTTAATTACGCCAACGTGGCCCGGGGACGCGCCCCTGCGGTTCCACACGGGCACAGGCAAATATTTCCAATTATTCGACGCCTTAATTAAATATCATTCCTAATGATGCACGTGTCGCGTCCCCGGAAAACTAATGGACTCCGCTTGGCACGCGGCTAATGAAGACGTGGGTCGAACGGGCGAAGGTGTTGCGCTTATTAATGATGCCGGTTTCTTTCCTCCCCCCCCCCCCCCGTTTTCTCTTCCCGAGTCTGCCTAAGCAGCCACGTTTCCTCGCGGAGAAGAAAAGGACCGTCCACTTGGTGAGTTTGCACAAACAAGTTTAGAGTTATGATATGTCGGTGGTTGTCGAGGCGGAGCTCCAAGTAGGTATGATATTCAAGGACCCTTTCATTAAGAGTTATTAACTGAGCTTTCGGACCTCCCCCCCCCCCCTCTTCCTTCCTCATTTCTTAACGATACATCTGCCAGTGCGGTTACAATCGTTTCCTTGTCGAAATAATAAAATTGATAATAGAAATGAAATTCTGACTAATCGTTATGCGAACTACATCCCTAATCCCTTGATGAAAAGGTTCTGGGTTCGGTCAGGAGCAGCCACTGTATCCTCATGAAAGGTCCAATCTGGGGAGCCCACCGTACGTACGAAATCGATAAAAAGTCCGAGAGCCGTTACACCTACCGGTAAGCGGATTGGTATCTCGGTTCCCTGTCAGCTCCATCCTACCTCCGTCGTTTTCTTATTGTTCCAGAGGAGGATCTTCCCGTTCGTTGGCGGGGCTCGCAAAGAACCGGAGGATTGCGTGCGCCGCGAAGGTGAAACTAATAACAGCGGTACGCCGCTCGGCTCTGGGCAAACACGCAATTACGCCTCGACGGTGCGCCATGAATCGAGCTACCGCATTACGGGACACCAGGGCGAAATCTTGTTCCCCCATCGCACGCATCGAGAAAAAGCGATACCTGACCCCTTCCCCCGTCGGACCGGGCCGGCTTTAAGGATACTGTGGCCTCAGCCGAATCTTTTTCGAGCGCAAATAAAATCTCTGTCTCTGCACCGATCTGCTGGAAGGACCCGAATGCCTGGTCCCACAAGGGAGGAAATGAATATCATTTCTTCCAATGATCTGTGACGAAGCATACAATTACATTAAGAAATAAGCATTAATTAAGTATTCAATGTAATAGGAGAAGGGTTTGTAAATAATTGAAGGCTCGGATGCAATAAGGGAAAATGGGAATAAAATGGGAATAAATGAAAATGGGAAATATTATTGTCCGGACGCGGAGAAAGATTGGAAAATTAAATCTTGTTAAACTGTATTTTAAAAAATATAGTGTTGTAAAGCTCGTCACGACACATATTTTTTCCATTTACAGTTTGTTTATCTAATCATTACTATTCGAGCTAAATATTATAAATAAAAAAATTTTCATCGTCCAAAATCATTTCTTTAAACATAAATTGCGATAACTTGAGTAAATATTATAGATGTCTATGAACTGTGTACATATTACCATGTAATATGTTTACAGTTTTTGATGAATAAATATGTTAAACGAATTCAAGCTCTTTTATCCTCAAATCCTAATGCCCTTTTGAATACTCTACCAATCCAATATCGTCTTCTAAAAATAATCGTAAGCGGAACATAGCGTGCAGCTGCAAAATCGCAAAATTTTGCCTCGCAACTTCTCTTGCAGGTGCAGCGCGAAATTCTGCCTATCTTGCAGGTGCAAGAACCGTGCGATGGAAAAACCCATTTGCTGAGTTGCTGCACCTGCAGGAAAAGTTGCGGAGCCCAAATTTTGCCTTTTGTGGGAAAAAGTGAGGTTTGTGGGAAGAAGAAGATTTTGTGGGTCTTGTGGGCCGCTAAAAATCCCATTTTGTCGAAAAAAAGTCAGTTTTGTGGGAAAAAGAAAGTTTTGTGAATCGTGTGGGTCTTGAGTGGTACATAAAATACACAAAAATGATGCACATTCGCGGGAAACCAATAACCACTTTACAACTTTGTTGTCTTTTCACAGGAAGTCCGCACTAATATCTAAAAAAAAAAGCAAGAATAATCTAGGAATACTATACGAGCTTTGTGGGACTGTGACACAAATATTACAAATAGTGTAACAATAGTGCAAATAGGGTGAGTAGGTGGAGTGTTTGTATCATAGGGAGTCATGTGGTAAAATGGATGTGTAGTGGGAAGGAAAGTGAAGCGATGGTGTGTGCAGAGCCCATGTATAAATAATATAATGAAATGAACATGTCGTGCAGATGCGAATTTTTGAAGTGACGATGTTGCGGTGGCAAGCCACGAGGGCACCGCGATGTCATCTGTGCATTATGCAATTCCCCGCCAGCTGACCTGATCGGGGGCTGCATTAAATGTCACTCTGCTAAATGCATGCCTCGAATAATTGTACGTGGGTAGTTCATTTCGTAAGAGGAAATCACCCACATTCGCACACGAGGGGGGATCTATCAAAGATGCACGAAATTTCATAAGAAAAGGGCATTCATAAATCACTAGAATAGAAAGATATTATCGGAGGACAGCCGATAAAATACTACCTTTACAAAGAATAATTGTATTTCATCATAGGCATATTACAAATTTTCTTGATGAAAGGACAAAATATACGATACAAAAGAAATTTAAGAAATGAGTCTTCCACTGCAATCAAAGAGATCCATATCGAGCATTTCATCCGTAGAAACTGATCGATTAGACAGAGCAAGGTAAATCGCAGGCCTGATGCGTTTCCAGAGCCATCTTATCTGTCACGGTCCGATAAATCGAGGCAGAAAGCGAGTCTGAATAAACGAGACAGCCTCGTAATACACGTTACACCGTCGTGCTCGTGGATACGCGAAATAAACGATCCACGGGTTAGGCATCGCCAACATCGGTGTGTAGGCGACTTACGTGGATTAAGTTATGGTGGACCTTGCTGCGTGCATGGTGCAACACCCGTGATCTTTTGCACCGTGTGTTGCTAGTCGATACCTCGGATGCTCGTAGATCGATCGTTCCTGATAAATCGTTTCCTCTCCCCCCCCCCCTCCCCGCCCCTCCCTCCGTCGATGGTTGGTGAGCAAGAATGAAATTTCACTGAATGAAGACAGCGAACGTGGGGGCTGCTGCAGAAACCTCTGGGTTCTACGAGCTGAACTTACGAAAAACTGCTCGAATCGAACTGAAACTCTCGCACCTGCTACGTTAAAGGAGACTTTAATGAATGCTTTCAATAAAAGCTGCTAATTGGTCAGTGGATCGAGTAACAAAAATGTGATTCAACGTGGTGAATGATAAATCAAGCTCCACTCAACAGCAGAAACGATAGATCTTACCCGTTGCCGATATAAATCTTCAAATCGAAATTCCACGAAACTTAATCGTCAGATTCTTTCGCGGAGCAACCGCAATCACTCAGCTCCCACAATTTCCCATAAACGTTGCAGCCGTTATCGCAACAAGCGGAAACGATACTCACCGGCAGGGTTTCACAATCGATTCTAACCTGCCGCGGACAGGATTACAATCCTTCTGCAACGTTGCGGTAAAAATCGTGATTGCTTTCTTTGCTAACCGAGCGTCCAGCTTGCTGGATCGTCATGCCTCGCGACGAGACGAAGATTCCTGGGACACTCCTGATATTTCACTTTCTTGCACTTTGCTCCCGCTTTTGAAAGCTTCACCTTTCCCAGCCGGCGAATAAATTACCGGCGAAACGCAGCCGCGAGGAAAAAGCGTCTCATGCACCGTTCACTCGCGACGCCTGGTATCTCGTTCTGGCTCGTAAACCCCGCGATAGAAGTCAATTGCGCGCTGTCAATTATTCCAGCGGCGCGGCGGTAATTAAAATAAATAAAGGGGTATGGTGAAGGAGGGAACGCGCCATCGTCAAAGCCGGCGCGTAGGTGTCGCTCAACAGAAACGATCTTTATTAAACGAATGAAGTCTCGTCGTATAAATTCATTGAAAAGCTGGAACGATGATCGGCCAACGCGCCCAGAATCTCCCTATTAATTATTATCCAATCATCGGGATTGTTCGCAGGTCGGAACGCGCGTTATCCAGCGGGGATTTATTTGCGGCGCATTCCCAAGCCCCGGCACGGGTCGCAGGTGTGATCGAGAAAGTCATCGATCGGATCGATAGGCATCCCGTGGAAAAGTTCAATTCTCTGGCGCCACGTTCTACACGCTCGGCCATAGGTGGGAGTGAACGTTCTACACGCACGTTTCACGCAGAGCGGCTCTGTCGGACCCAGCGGTTGTGTGCACCGGCACGGAGACACCTGGGTCACCGCGGAGCTGTGGCGCTTTGGAAAGGTAACTCGCGAACGATGATATATGCTGACGCAAAAGTTGACCGCCCAGACGTCGGGAGACGCCTTTTAAAACAATACCGCCGTCGCTTCGCCGCTGGTTCTCCCTTTGTCTCTCCGTTCCCTCTCGTGGGCATCATTTCTCAATGAGCACCGCGCCAGAGAAAGCGTGGGCTGCTCCTTGGGCCTGCCCAGCCGTTTACCGCTAACGTTGACTTAATTTCGCCGCTTTGCTTGCGAGATTTCTGCCGGCAACGAAATCGCCAAGATTTCCGGTGGTGGCTCGACAATTGGCGTTTCTGTATTCCACCGTTCTTTGATCCTCGGCCAGCCTGGCCCTTCTCTCCGGCTGGATTTTAACGCGCAAATCATGTTTATGGGGGGGAATAAGGAAGAGACGCGTCATGTAGGAAGTAATAAGTTACATATCGCAACCGTGTATCTCTGCAATCCCGTAATGCCCTAGAGTCCTTAACCTTGGCGCGTTATGGGCTCGCGATTACCAAGTGGTAATGGGAGCACACGAGCCCCGCGTTGGTAGGATACATTGGCGGCAATCTCTGCTTTCCTTGAAAACCTTCGTCTCCTCCTTTTCCTTCCGTAAATCTTCACCGGCTCTGTGCAGCAATTAAGAGTCCACGTTAACCACTTTAGCGCGTACCTTGTAAGGTAACTACACCCATCACCACAACTCACTCGAACATCAATCAACTTCAGAAACCATAGCAATTAGCCCATTCATAGCTTGAAGGCTGAAAGCAGTAGACGACAGCCATTCATGAAACGTAGGCATGCAATCTAGGCTGGAATAAAAGACTCGAGCATTATCCGCACCCGAAGCGCGAGCTCTCCACTCGAATTTCGAATTTGCATTTACCGCTGATAAGATACCACATGGTCCCCGCAAGCCGGCGCCGATGGCAAAAGTTCTAGCTTTACACGAGCCGGCTAGACTCCGGTTATCGTCGCTATCGGCCATGATAGATGGCAGGCGGTGGCGCGATAAATCATCCAGGATCGCGCCGCGAGGAGGATCTATACTCCGCACGGAGGATCCATAGGCTGGCGGTGCCGTTCGGCTGTCGATCAGCGGCTGCCTGCGCAGCAACCCGCTCGATAACCATCGACGACGAAAGTATTAATTATTATTTGCTGCTCGTGGCTTTCGATTTGTTTTGCTCGGGAGGCGCGCGGGCAACCGTTTCACTTTGCGCCGCGAAAGTGACGAAACCCCGCCGGAGCGATTTCACTCGCCGCAGATAAATCATCTCCGTGGATTCCGCTTTTACCGCGCCGCGCGATACCGAGCCTTTGAACCTTTAACAGTTCGCTAGGATGATGGACGACGCGGCGCAGGTGTCGAAAGAGAAGTCGGAGAGAGGAGATTGCCGGCGCGCTGCGATGGGGGTTAACGTTGGCGAGGGTGTCATAGTTTGATGATGAGAGGACATCGGGAGCTGCGATGGGGGAAATGCTTTCGAATAGCAAGGGGTTGCGGCTATAGTTGACCTTTGATTTAGGGGCGCGACGGGGGATTGGAAAAGTAGAGGATTATTGGGGGAAATGTAGAGTGTGTTGGATGTTTCAGAGTTGAAGTAGGTATTTATTTTCTGTTGGAAGGAAATTGGGTACGGTAAACTACAGTAATACTGGCACTGTGCTAATCATTGGCGCTCCTGGTTAAAATTTTAAATATTAAGTACAAACTTAGAAAGTACTTTTTTTACAATTTCTTATTTTTCTTTCACTACAACACTGCCCAGTAGTTGAACTACACATTTCACATCTGGCAACACCACCACTTTGTGGGACAAAGGGCTGAGTTTTAGGCGTTTTCTTAAAATTTTGATAAGGGGTAGGTAAGTTTTTTGTCGCTTTATTATGTAATGGATTGAAATACAGATTTATTAAGTGTTATAGGTGTTTAATAGTGAATAAAATAATCTGTTTAAACACTTTAAACTTCGTTTTTAACTACATATGTTTTTCTATATAACCTCAAATTTTAGGGTGCCAATGATTGTATACCTTTATGTCTATTTTGGTTTTTCATTGAATATTTTTAAAATAAAAGACTTAACAGGTACTCAAGATGTTTTATTTTAATGTGAAATCCATAATCATTGATAATAACTGAAAATTAAGACCATGTAAAAACTTCACAAAAAAATGTAGTTATTCCAATTGGGATTTCGGCTTAGGGTGTCAATCATTGTACAGTTTACCCTAGATACTAAAAAGAAGAATTGATGGGATCCTGAAGATACAGTGGTTAAAAAGATAATACCACACATCACTGAATTGGCGAGAGTATCGTTAGGTTAATAGTGTTGAAAACGAGTCTAAAACAGATAGTCTGGGAAGAGAATTTGATGCCTCGAGCGTGATGGGCCTCGTTTTCTAATGCCTCACGAAAGTGCAGTTGCATTCTTGGCACCTGGCAGCGGTTCACGCCGACGTCTGCTCGCCCTGTGATTTTGCGACCACTGTTATAACTCAATCCTCCACAGAACTCATAGAACAGTCTGTTTTACGATTTCCCCCTTTCTACATTTAATTGCTTCGTAAAACTTTCGAGCCTCTAATTATGATAACCGAAAACCACATTGCATCCCATTTTTTATTATTTCACAGACATTTACGATATGTGTTCAAGTTCCTCACAGCACCACAAATTTTTATTGGATACAACCTAGCTTTGGCGGGCTTAATCTAAATCACTGAAGGCAAGATTTTTTCACTATTAGAAAACAGTCACACAATTTTGATTGTTTCGTTCCAGCCTAATTTAACTGCAAACTATACAAACTAGAAAAGATATAAAAAAAAATCTCCTGAAAGCAGGTATATATTTCCAAAACGGTCATTAACGGGGTAGGCTACCCACAAAATTTTCGAAAATTTGTTGTTAGGATGTTTGCATATTCCGCTAGCTACGTCTTTTCTACGTATTTTAAGCGAAACCGGGTCCCAAAATTCAAAAAATTGAGGAATTACAGTAAAAAATGTAAGAGCCTGCACATGAGATGGTATAACGATGTCCAACTATAAACGCGATTTCCCAGAAACTACGTTTTCCAAAACGGTGAACATAAAATCTCGAAAATCACACCAACGATTTGAATGAAAATTTACAGCGAGCTGCAGGAAACTATTCCCCTCCATGTATTGGGAGCACATTTTCAATATAAAGTCTTAAAAAAAAGATAAAAAATATTTTTCCTACAAAAAAGAATAAAATCAGAAACATCAACAGAAAAATTGTATTAATTTGTTTATCAAAATTTTGCTTCCTGCACAAGATGGAGACTGTCTTACAGATTATAAAAATGCCTTTACTTTATGTTTTAGGTAATTCACCTGTCCGGAATCGTGTTCACCATCAAACGGTGCATCAAGTACACGCTCTCACATTTATATTTATAAATTGTTTCCTATAAATATATTTAAAATGTTCTTCTTGCGCTTTCAACGAAATGACGCTTCAAAATTAAAACAAAAATTATCTCTATATTCATTTATTACTTTAGAATATGCGTTTGAAGAAGGACCTGATTTTGGGCTGTTGAGGGTAACCTACCCCCTTACAGCGAACTACTTAACAAATATGTTTATACCGTAAAAAGTGTAAATTCTTTAGAAACTGTGTCGTTTAAGATCAAAACCACGTAAGTAGATTCTTCCGTAACGGCCGTGAATAATTGTAATCTGAAGTAGTAATGTAAAATTTTAAAAAAGGTGATTGCAAAGGATAAGTATCTCGATAAAACCGCGATATATATAAACAAACTGATGTTATTATGATATTATTATTTAATAATCGCTTTTAATCAGATATACGTACTGGTTAAGTATGTACCGTACGATTCATTGATAACTGTACGAAATCGATTCAGTCATTTGATACGATAAGTATCGATAATTTAATAAAAAGTCTGTAGTTGCAAGTATGGTATCCTTAAAAAAGGATTAACGAGTAAAGCAGACGATTTCTTAACCCTCCTGAATGTATTATTCTAGCTATATGAATGCAGTGCTGAAAAAAATTCTACAAGTGAATCAGAATTCAAAAGAGATGCGTTACCCTGTATGTTAAGACATTAATAAATATTCTGCAGGGGAGTGCTCTTGTGAGAGACGGACAAAATGATTTATCGGTGATTAAAAGACGCGTTGTATCTGGAATACCTATGCTTCACTTTCGGAAAAACAAGGATGTTTATCTATTAGAATCGTAAAAATAAAGACGATAGCAGTAATTATCCCTGAGTAGATTTAATGTCATAGTCGTTTAAGTTATTTTCAACGCGTGACACTAATTGTAAGATTTCGTAACAAGCTCTTAGATCACAAGGTTTGTATTGGAATTTGCACTTTAATATCTAATCAAAACGTCCACTTCGGTGGGTATTACCAATTTGCCAGAAACTGATTTTAGATAAATTATTTCTGTGACTTGAATTACAGATATCTATAATTCGATTAGGTACTTTAGATATTTCGATACTCTATAATTTTCCACTTTTTACGTGAAGTAATCTTCGCGTAAGATTATTTTTATATTGAAACAGTTTCAGTTAATTATGAAAAATTAGCTTTAATTTGTATTATAATTCAAATCTAATTTCTATTTTCACCGATTTACTTCAATGGAATGACGCGTGTAGATTCGGTTAGCACAAGTATTTGATTAATTTCTTGCCTAAAATGTTTACGTATCAAAGAATTTAATACTTTACTATAATTAGATGTATTACTGAGACTTTAAGCGTTGACGCTGACATTATCTTATAGTTTTGTACTTATAGACTAAAAGTATATGTTATTCTTGCTATTTATTATTGTTTAATATGTTTACTTGATGAACAAAATTTGGTGGATCTTAAAACTTCGATTTTTATGTATAAATTCATCAATTTCAAAAACATATTTCGGGATCTATTACTGACACCCTACAAATGTATTTGACTGAATTATTGACACCCCAATTACTGCCAGCTAACCTAATACTGTTTATCTCATTTTAAGGACATATCGTTTCATGTACATGAGCAACTACTGCTATGACAGTAATACCAAAATGCTTGAAACGCCTGCACCAATCACTGTCACCCTATTAATAAGTAAAAAGAATTAATGAATCGTTGAATTCGGATCTTTATTACTTTCTATGATGCTTATATTATTTAAAACAGTATATTTTGTTATGTTAATAGCTTAAATATTACAATTACCGCATTTGCTTTACGCCTTGTTTTCTCTTTCGCTAGTAAAGAAGTCATCGTTTTCACTCTCCTAATATCCGCTTAACATTTTTGATCGTTTTATCCAAATTATGGAAGAAAAAATTAAGTGCTGTTTTTTCTATCGTATGAATAACAGTTTCCATTGTATGCTAAATTTTTGTTATGCATCATTTCACAAGATTTATTCGTTATTTTACGCAAAACAGCTGAGGGTGACAGTAATCGGGTATGTGGCAGTAATTGGGTCCTTTACCCTATAACTGAATAGCACTGTCAAATTGAATGTTCATTCTACCTTCCCAATTTCCTAAGTTTATAAATTCTCCAGCTTCTCAATTCCCAAATTTCTAAATTCCCCAGCCCCACAATCTCCCAATTTCTAAAATTGCCTCCCAATTCCCTAATTTCAAAATTCTTCAGTCCCCCAATTTTCAGCTACCATCTTCGTAACTTAATGCCAACATGCACAGATAACGTTGCACGTCGAGGAACGACTTGAAAACCGGATGGATTCGCATCAGTGCAAGACACTAAAATACCTACGTATCCTGAAATTCGACCACATCGAATTCTGGGTATCACCTGGAAACCAGGGGAGACTTGTCACAGGAAATAAAATGCGACGCCCGTTGCACGGTTATGTTTGGGATACAATTATTCCGTCACTGGGCACTCGTGAATTCCCAATTTGTAAAGCTTCAGGGGAATCACCCAAGGCCACATGTGCGCGGTTAAATCACGATCATGTGTACGTGCAAGTGTTATTATACGTATCCCTCCGCCCCGATGATCCAATTCGATTCACGATAGCACGTTACTCTTTCCTATAAAAGCCAGTGAACCGTGTTCGCCATTATCACTTCCCGAAGCCACTATTCCTGGAGTAACATGAAGTCATTCATCGCCCTTTGTTTCCTCGCGGCCATTTGCGCCATGCAGGTAAATACACTGAATTAAATATACGAGCCACGTACACTTTATAAAGTCCACCGAAATTACAAAAATTCAAGTGCTTGATTAATGTCGCCTTAAAAATATGTCATTTAAATTTGTAGTGGGTGAACTTAGCAGGAGCTTAGCAGGAAGAACGCTCAATGCTTTCGTTTTATTGAAATTTCATTGACTTCCTAACAAGCTGAACATCATTAGCATTCCAGAGACAGGAATTTGATTAATCTCATATAAATATTTATTACCTCCTTTAACAATTAGCACCACGAATCTTAAAGCCTCGCTAATTTGTTCAACCAAGTTGATAATATCGATGAACGACATGTAGAAATAAATGTTCGAGAAACAAGGCAGACTAGATAGCCAATAAGTTTCTTAATCAACTCCTAGCATAATCTAGTGATAAAGATTCCACTGATGAATTAGAAATGTTATGAATTATGGAACAGTTGTTACAAAACTCACAATTTAAGAAGATACGATAACCAAACCAATTTCAACACTCGCAAACTCCATCAAACATATTTTCTCCAATCACGTTTCCCTTTCAGGTATCAGCCTACGACCCATTGGATCCATTAAAAGGCGCAGTGGAGTCCGCAAAGAGAAACGTCGTGTCAACCATCGCAAACCTTGGGCGTACCACAGATAAACTGATCGTAACCGCAAATCAGAATTTGGGCACCCTTAGGAGCCGAAGTATGGCGAACATAGAAACCATCGTGAAACCGGCCTTTGCTGAAATTCGCGTAAGTACTTATCTTCGACAGAACGTCCCCTAGCAGCATTTATTGTTGGCATTTTGATGGCCAACTAATTCTCTACTTGGGGATACTGTGGCCCAACCAGAAATGCTATGAATTTTATAACGTCATCAGGCCAAGGTAGATCAGGCTAAGGCAGAAGGAAAAGACGTCGAGCACTGCTACACTACGGTCCCAGACAGCCTGCACAGCATCTTAGGAACAACGTTCTCGGGATTCCAGACATGTGAAGCGAATGGGAAGAGCCAGTTTCAACAAGCATTCGCTCCACTCGGCGCAGGAATGGCAGTATGTATATCGATGCCAAGCTATACTACGATATAATACCTAATTAATTCTTCTTCACTTATACTTCTAGACTGGACAGGCATTAATACCTCAATTAGACAAAGTTTTCCCAGAGTGCTACCACTCCGTCACCCCCCAAATGCAAGCCTGCATCGTTAAGCAACTGGAACAAATCAACGAGTCTGTTAGATCTTACCAAATGCAGGCAAATACGTTGATAGTTAATGCGCAAAACGTTTTGAACAACGCGATCAGCGCGGTATCCTCCTGCATTATGGGACTGGAGTCGGCAGCCCGCTCTGCGACCAACGACCTGAAGATCGCTGCGGACAGATGCATTACGAACTAAGACGCATCAATCGAAGATGCCACTTGTCTGAGATAAATTTAAATATTGTCTTTTTTACCAACTGCTGCGTTAGACAAACTTGTACTTTAATTCTTAGCGCCATTGGCTGCTTAAGGCTGTGGCAATTGTCGACTGAACCCGTACTTTGAGCTACCAATAAGAATTATGGTAACCGATACCCCGGCAATTCAGAAGTGGAGTGTTTAACCTTATATATTCCTTTCATCGTTCTTGCTCCATTTTCGTCATAGTTTTCACGTAGGTACTTACACAAAATTCAGAAGTAGAATACAGTATCCCATCGACGAAACTCGCAGATAAATCAAAATGCAGGATATTTTCACAATTCATTGACCGAAGACTAGCTAAAAAATTAATGCCTCGCGCAGATGGTCTAGTGATAATTACGAACCCCATTGGCAATAAGTTTCAACAACGACACCTTTATTACTGCCTTCGCGGTACTACCTCGAAAGCCCCGTACAATGTCGCCGAGGTGATTTTCGCTAATTGCACGTTTAAAGTCCCTCAAACCCTAACAGCATAATCGTCCGTGTAATGACAGGTTGCGCGAGCCGCGCAGAGGTAACGCTGTCACTGCTACGGTGTTTATTGAATTAGTTAATTACATAGAGGCGTTGACGACGCTCGGGCAAGTGGTGCTTGGTCGATTCAGTACCTGGCCAGGCATTTTGGCACGTCTGATTCCGTTCGTTTTCGTTTTCCACTAACCACTGGGTTTCACGAGTCCAATACCAATTCCAGTTGGACTCGAGTATAACTAAAGAGTCAAAGGAGTTCTAAAGCTCATACCTGATTCGCGTCCTGAAACTCACCTTCCCCCGACGACTCAATCGCTATCAGCAGCTCTCGCAATCGACACCACGAAACTAATTGTCGAGATCGGTAATTGGTAGCAGGAGCAATCTCATTTCCAGGCAGGGCGTGGTGTGCCTCTTCCAGCTAGCTTCGTAACAGCATCGACTGCCTCTCTCGCTTCGGATAACTCGCTCTTTCGTTCCCGGGGGAATCGCCACGCTCTATCGCGACTCGATTATTGCAACCTACTCGCGCAGAGTGCTTATCAAGTCATTAGGTCGCCATTACATCCCGGGTAAGGTTTGTTTAACCCGATTCCACGGCTGGCGATCTCCGGGAGTTCTCTACGAAAGGAAAACAATCGTCGCTCCATCGAGAGGGAAAAGATCGATCGCGGATCGTTTTGGGGTCGAAAGCACCGGTGAACTTCGCTCAAGCGTATCAACGATCCGTCCGATAATACTATACCTCCCACGCAATAATTAAAGGGTCAAAGGGTAATCGTTGGATAGCGAGCACTGGAAAAGGCGGACGCTGTTGCGTCTACATTTACAATCTTGGAGGGATATCCACTGGATCATAGGTATTCTCCACGATTCGCAACATTCGTAGAAAATCTATACTGTCTTCTCACAAGGAGAGTATTTTAGGTGTCCGCCTCCGATCATTTTGATGTTTGGATATGTTATAGAGGACCGAAAAATAAGAAATACATGTTTTTTTATTTTTCCCCGTTTTCATATTTGGGGGGTGAAAACTGCGTTCAAAGTTAGGGTTGAAAAATCATTTTTGTGGAAAAAATGGACTTTTTGAAAATCTGGTGAGTCAGTCATATTTCGCATTCAAAGACACAAAATTCGGCCATTGACACTATTCCCCTATCTCTAATAGTTCTCGAGATATTCCACAAAAATGATTTTTCAACCCTAACTTTGAACGCAGCTTTCACCCCCCAAATATGAAAACGGGGAAAAATAAAAAAACACGTATTTCTTATTTTTCGGTCCTCTATAACATATCCAAAAATCGAAATGATCGGAGGCGGACACCTAAAATACTCTCCTTGTCAGTAAACTATGCACTGAGGAGTTGAAATGGTAAACGATTAAGTGCCAGTGGTTAAAATTTTCAGTAGAAATAAAATACGCCTGTCTGTTCATTTTGTCACTTACATCATTTATGACTCGTTTATCTCAAATTGATAGTTTATCGGTATGGACTTTCAGCGTATATCTGTACCGATTTAGAGGGAAACAAAAAGATTGCGGCCGTGAAGATCGCTGAAGATCACTTTCATCGTTTTTCACCACAGCGAAGTTGACACTTACGATTGTAGTAGCTCTACCTTGCGATAGCCGTAGCAGTTAAAATAAATGCCGAATGGAATTCACATACTTTCCCACTAAAAAAAATTATTTTTAATTTCTTCGGCACATCATTTTACATAATCCCACATCTGTTATCCAGTGAATCAACGCGAATAAAAAAGAAACCCTGTCACCTCAAGCCACGAGATAATGCTGCTAAGTCGCATGAATGGACACCGAGGTTGAATAGGACCGTGAAGGGAGACAATCGCCTGTGAAAATCGCGTGGAATCCTCCCAGTCGCAGCCGTGAAATCCACTGGTTCCGTGGCCGCGCAAAAAGAGGGCTCGAATGATCGGCGGCTGCACGGATAACGAGATATCAATACATGATCGATTCCGCACGGTGTGCCGAGCGATCGCCCGCAGGTTTCTAATTCCGTGGCAGCGACAACGGCGGTCCGTGAGCGGCTGTTCGGTACTCCTACGTTCGTAATCCTGTGTTCCCCGGCGGTGTTTCGCCCGTCGTTCCGCACGAGCGGCCTGTACACGATCCTGTTGTGGCCCGCGATGGAAAAAAGCCGGCCGGGTACGCGCACGTAGGAAGTAAACACGCCGGTACTTCAACCGGGGCACGGGGATCGACGACAGTCGTCGGCTCGTGGCGAAAAACCGCGCCGCGGTAACGATCCCGCGGACGGATGCAGCCAGATACGACGCGGCGATAACGTTGGATCGAGGCTAGACAAGCTCGCGCCCGTCGATTCGCGGCCGCGATAACGCCGCCCTGGATTTATGTCGAAACTTGAAAAGCGTCCTCGTCGGCCCTCCAGGACGGAACACGTGCACCCGTCCTGTCATCGCCAGCCACGATTCAATTGGACTCGCGATCAGACCGCCGCGATAATGATGCCGCGCGCGGTCGCACGGTTATCGATTCTGTCGGTAGAGGGGGTCGTAAGATAAGTCCGTCAGTGATACCTATGAGGGTTGTAACTATAGGTATCTGATATTCTTTCAATTGGTAGAGAGATATGCGTGATTTAGTTAGTAAAGACTTTTGTTTGTGTCTGACAAGGGAAGATACCGAATCCGGAAATTCAAAAAATTCTGAAACCTTGCGGATATGTAGGGAATTTCCTCCTGATTACAACGCAATTTTTGTTCGCTGCCCAAATTCACTCTAAGGGGGTGAAATTCACCCCTGGAAATCCGGTTATTTTCCGGTTTTGTGTTATAACGCGTGAACTGTAAAACAATTTTTCTGCCAAATAATTTTTTTTTTTAATTAAAAGAAGTAACTTTTGTCTTGAAACTGTTCTTCTATCTCTTACAGTTCGCGAGTTATAACACAAAATAGGAAAATAGCCGAATTTTCAGGGGTTATTTTCAACCCCTTCGAGCGAATTTGGGCAGCAAACAAAAATTGTGTTGTAATAAAGAGGAAATCCCCTACAGATTCACAAAGTTTCAGAATTTTTTGAATTTCTGGCTTCGGGATGTTCCCTTGTGAGTAAGGGAGGGTTGCCTATATCGTACTACTTGAAATATGTTACGTTATATTTCGTATTTGGTACTAATTTGAGCGCAAGATAATATTGGATATTGCAGCATGATGCTTCAACCACATATTATTAGATGCTCAAGCTTTTGTTCAGAATAAATTAATTTGTTATTAATCTTTTCGTCACATAAGCACTGTAAAAAGCACGATATTGGCACCTCTACCCTAAATCTAATTTTATCTATGTTTTTTAAGTGTCTAAAGTACTCTTTTAAAGTACACTGTCTTTGGAGAGATATAAGCAAACTATATTCTCTTTTTGCTCCCACAAACTTCCCGTTATTTGACTCCAAACGCCTATCCCAAACGTGTTAAAACGAAACACGTGACATCGCCTGCGCAAGTCCCCGAGGCGTTGAAGTCTCCGGACTCTCCAGCCACCAGCGCTGCAATCCACGCGGGAAATGCTATTTCAGTCGTTTAAACGTGGGTAATCTCGCGGCACGAAGCTTCTAGATCGTTTAGAAACGTACCCAGCGAGTTTTCCAGCCGTTTTATTTACTCTCGCTCGTCCCCAGCGCGTTCCCTCGCGGCGAGCACAATGCGAGCCGTCGCGGGGCGCACGCTCGAACGCGTACAGCGTGGAAAGACGCCCGGAGGTCCCTATTGTGCTCGCAATCTAGATCGTGGATTTACTTTTATCATTGGCCAGCGTTCGAGCCGTTCGTTAGGTACGGGCGCGTGCAACGGTCGCCTTTATGCACCGTGAAAAGCGCGCGTAACGGTGCGTGCGAGCGATCGACGATCGCGGATAATAGCTAGCGCTCCGTTCGCGATAAGTGCGCCCGGGAATCGTCGGAAATTCGCTGTCTCGAGGGGCCATAAAGGGGGGCAACGCCGCGAAACGAAATCCTGAATCAGATACGGGGCGAGATATCGCCGCCGATGATCGACAGGTACAATTCCCGCGATTTCGCGGCCGAGAAATTCTACCCCGATACGATCTGGAGGGTATATACGCGCGCGATTTCCGCCAGGCTAAGTGGATTTAAGATCGGGAGGCAGGCTGATACTGGCCAATGGCTTATTTGCAATCCAATGATAATGGCACTCGCTGGAATCTGGCGCGAGTCCGGTACAGCGTTAATCCTCGCGGGGCACCATGGGAACTTAAAAATCAAATGCCGACACGTATTGTGACTGGAGGGAAAGAATCGGTGGAATGTTGTCTGGCCTGGGTAGCAGGTGGATTGCCTACTTTTGGAGAGGCTGTATTCGATGTAAGTACCTACTGTCTCCAGACTTCGCCTCTGTTTAATGTCAATCGTGTTTAAAGCTGGGAATCTACCCGAAAGCTAAACAAAGTAAGCTATGATATGTTATGGCTGGCTGTGGTACAAAATATAGTAAAACTGACTTCAAAAATATAAAAATGTACTGAAATTGAAAAATAAGATTTTTCCTTGTTCCATCTATGACTCTCAATTTTTTTAAGTCGGCGCCAGATTTACACGGTGCAAATGATGAGGCGCCGACATAAAAACATTGAGAGTGATAGATTAAATAAAAAAAAAACTTATTTTTCACTTTTCAGTGCATTTTTATTTTTTTGAAGTTGGTTTTATTATATTTTATTGTTTACTTTTTGTAGTTACTCAAGTTGTATAACTACGTTTATTTTAAAAAATATGGGCAGGCCTACAAAAAGGAGCTGCTCGTAAAAAAACAACCGTTTGCTAGAAACGGAAGATTCCAATAATAATGAAACAGATTTTTGATTTTTGGTGTAACATCAAAACTACTTAACCGATTTTGATAACTCTTTCCTAGCTGAACTAAATGCAATAAGTTTCGCGAAAATCGGTCCACTAGTTACGAAGAAATTCGCGGACATACATAATACATACTAACATACATGCATACACATCGAATTGCGAACCTCTGTCTTTTTGAAGTCGGTTAAAAGACATAGGATATCTTAGCTTAGCTTTCAGGTGGCCTCTTAAGGGGGTATGCCTACCTGCAAGGTCTGAAAACGCAAGTATATTCGGGATTTCTTGGGGGAAAACCTTGAAGGCCTTTTTTAAACAAACGTTTATGTATTCGAAAGTGTACATCTTTATCATTATTCCAATGAAAAATATAATCAAATAAAAAAAATATTAGTGATCTCCCGGCAGCGATTTTTTGTCAGTAGTTTGCGGTGACCATTCTAACTTTGACCTGATTCATCTGAATTGAAAAATTCGAAGGAATTTAGTTAGTATATTAAATTATCTTGTCCTTAATCGTTCGTTATCCCGAAAAATTAATTTGCTACAAAATGGCGGCTGTTTAAATTAAAATATCGATTTCCGCCACAAAAATCGCTCATTTTTCATCTGTAAAATAAAAACTACGCAACAGAAATGAAAAAGCCACGATTAAGGACAAGATTTTTATATATAGAATAAGCCTACAAAAGCTGAATTCATTCGATGCACCGGTTCTCGAGATATTTTGGTCACCGATTCTGAAAATGTAGTTTCGAGAAAAACGCGTTTAAAGTTTTAAGTTAGGTTTACATCCTCCAGGACATACATATACGAAAACTCGCACAAATCCGCCAATTTTGGTCGGATCAAATTGAAACTTTCACACAATAATTTTGAGATGTTGTACTTTAAGAAAATGTGAAAATCCCAAAGTCCATTTTTCCGAATTTTGCAGGTAGGCATAACCCCTTAATATATGAACCAGCGACGGGTAGGTGCATTCGATTAGCCCACAGTGCTAGCGAGTTTATGATAAATACATCCACTCGCCCAACTTAAGGATTAATACGTGTTTGATAATCGGTGATTAAAGTCTAAAGTAATCGATACGCGACGCGAAAGATTGCTAAACAGTAGAGGGTTAATACCAGCATTCGATCGATCCAGCTTTCTCTCCACCCTCCTCGTTAATAAGCACTTTCGCACGGTGATTTGCGCGCTGTTTTCGCGACCATCGTGCTACCGGTAAAAAAAAACCGTCCGTTTATACCGGGCATGCAAATAATAACACGCGACACGCGAGAGTTACGCGAACCGTGTTCCGCATAACCCGCGAATTCGCAGAATGTTGATCGATTATCGGGCTGGTACCAGCGGGGCGATTATCTCCGCGGGTTTAATTAATTTTCTGTAATCGCGGTAACGACGTGGCGATCGGTTCTCCGGGGGCAAGCCCGCGTGCACTGGCGCACCGTGCGTGCAGAAAACCAGCGGTACGGAGGGAGACAGAAGGAGACAGAGAGGGAGGCGCCATGCGGAGGCGGAAAATATCGCCTCCTGGCGAAACGGGTTCCTCAGATTAACCCACACACACGTTGCAGATCGATCTTTTGCGAAACACGGCCAATAATACGTCCGCGGAGCACCGGTTCCTACACATCCGTGCGTGTAGCGACAGTTTCGAAAAATAACGCGCGCCTGCCCGCGCGGCCGAAGAACGCGGCGCGAGTCTTTTCATCGTCGATTAACTTTAACCAATAGACGGCCGGGGCCCCGTGACAAATCAATTATAACGTTCGCACCGGTAGAAAGTAGCTCCGCGAGGAATTGCCTCGATGCAGCCCGGCTCAAATGTCATTGCTGTTTAGCGTTTGTTCAGCTGTCGCTGCTTGGGGCCGATAGGCGAAATGAGTTGCTGGCTTGCTCGGCGCGAGGAATTTCGCGCTGAGCCTTGCGTGGCCTATAAAAGTGTCTCTTTAGACCTCTCAGAAGCTTTGGTACGGTTGTTTAGCACTGCCGTGTTATATACTCGAAATAAATCCGACGCATTCGCTCTCTCGACTATTTTCTCCTGAATTGAAGTAGGTACCTCCACCTCTTCCGATCCATGACAAGGGCTAATTGACTTATAGTCACTGTACCCGCAGCAGGAACGCGACCGCGAACGCCCGATACTCGCCGTAACTTGCAGATGGCGAAGATAACGTCGTCGATTACAATAATTATCGCCTCATCGGCGTTTCGTCACGGCGATACGATTCTACCCCGCGGCCTATCGTGGGCGGTTTTCCATATCGATCGGCCTCCCGATCGGATTAATTATCACTCTAATCGTATTATCGGCCGATTTGTCGAGCGGGGCGTTTCAATGCTCGCGTTACACCGCCGACGCACGGGTGCGTTGCCGCTTGCGTAAACGCATTGCGTCGCGGGCCCGACGATTTATGGGGCCCGCCGCGGCTCGGCCGGCTAATCGACGCCCGATATTCCAGGAATCGCGAGACGTGCGCGTGGTCGTGCCGTGAGAGACCTTTTCACAGCTGGAGGATAGAAAAACTCGGCTGAAATGCCAGCCCGCCGGGATAAACGCCCTCCGAGTGGCGCTCGAACGTTGGAAACGTTCCGCGGGTTGGAAAAACCACAATGGTGGCCGATTATCTCCGATTACGATCGTGATTCGAGTGTTAATCGCCTGTGGAAAAAATTCCACAGCTGCGAGCTGTTCTGTTGGGCTCGCCGGGGGGGAGTGTCTCGATTAATGTGACCGGTAATGAGTTATACACGCGTACCGTGCGTTAGGAGAAACCGGGGCTAGATATAGCAGGGCCAGGTTGTTACAAAGCTGTTTAAATTTTGTCGCGTGGACTATCACTTCGACGATTAAGTGGCTGATGCGTTTCAACCATATACGGACGTGTACGGTATTTTTTTGTAGTCGGTTCACGCGTTGCTACGTTATTACAGGTTTTTCTGTTTTAGGTACTAATAGTAAATTTCCTCTTTCCACTTCAATCTTTTCTACCGAACAGTCAGATAAACGTATGCAAACTAATATTACCACGTTTGAATCAGCGCTCCTTTAGCTACGCATTCGCACCAAGAACATAAGAATACACTAAACTCGTATAAACTTAAAGCATTTTATGCACAATGGTGTAAATCGGGGCAAGTTGTTACACAAGACAAGGGGAATTTGTCAAAGAAAGGCTCCACAAAGTGGATTCAATGCATAGACTGCAGAGAGTGGGCACAGGAGAAGTGTGCAAAAACAAAAAATCAATTTTATTGTCTGCATTAATTGTGAGTCGCCGTATGAAACGGACAATGATAATCACCATTTTTAGTGCAATTGATTTCAGTAGTTTTTTATTATTTTTAACAGATTATTCATAATTTTTTCTTGTATGTTTAGTGTAGGGTAGACCGGGGGCGATAGTAACAGGAGGACGATTGTAACACGTTAAATCTCTCAGAACATATGATAGATATTAACACAAATTTTGGATATATGATGAAGAATGACATTTGGAATACACACATCCATGTCCTAACAGTATAGATACACAATACACATGTATAGTGGAGAAAATAACTTTTCGATACCCTGAAGTAACTATTTCTTACTGATTTAAAATTGTAATATAAATACTCCCTTTGCAAGTACGAGTTTTTTCTTTCTTTTAATATTTAATCTGGTCATTTTTAAATTAATACTGATCGTTAGTTATCACTTTTAAGTGTCTCATTAATCAAAATTTATAATTTAGGTTCAAAAGCCTGACTGAGGTCGATTGTAACATCGGCAGTTGGGGTCGGTTGTACCGCGGCAGAACCGAATAGTGACAAAGAAGAGGAATAATATTGTCTTGTTTATACGGAATAATATAGCACAGCACAAATAAACAAATGAAAAATAGGTGGAATGTACTGAATGCAAGGATCGATCACATGAAGAATGTACCAGCCAAAACGTTTTCCATTTCTGTCACAATTGCGATACCGCATAATTGGTTATAAATTTTACTTTTTTCCATTTACTATTATAATTAAAACTAATAAATATTTTAATTTTGTAAAGTTAAGTTTGTGCTACTATCAACTCCATGCAGTGTTACAACCGACCTGGAGTCGGGGACGGTTGTAACACTTTGTCCGCTTCTCAATTTTTAGTAACAACCTGGATATTACTTGACAAACAGCGAAGCTGTTGCGGCTCAATAAGTGTCAGATAAGTAAGTAAGTAACATTTTCGTATAAAAACTTTTGTTGTAACTTTAATAGTTTTTGCATAATCGTATTCCAAAATCAAAGTGTTACTACCGCCCCCGGTCTACCCTAATAGAATATTACAATTAATACATTTATTTTTGTCCAAGAAAATATAGTTATATTACTCATAATTGGCTTCTTTACGTAGAATGTAACAACTTGCCCCGTATTGTGTCACAACTAGCCCCTACTCGGGGCGTTGATACAACATGTTTTGACCACCAAAATGGCTTTTATTCAAAGTCATGGATTTCGTTTAATTACACGTGACAGCGGTTATCGGTAGAGGAAAGTACGTACTTTGAGCGAGAGTCATTGATAGTATTTATTATGGAATGCAAAAAAATAAAAAATAAAAAATAGAAAACGGAAAAATGTCACAACTACTTAGCCCCGGCCTCCCCTATCACGCGTTAAGGTCTCCGCGCTCCTTGTTACGATCGATATTATTCGTCTCTTGCGACACCAAGTGCGTGCCAGATATCGGTTAGCGGTACCACGAGTGGATTGTTACCGCCGGGAAAAATCCAACCGGCCGCGTTTTCGTATTGTAATCTACGTAATGTCTCTATCTTTAGGCTCCCGCGACTTGTCGTCGCCCGTGTAACGCTGGGAAACAGAGGAATTCCTACGAGCGTCGATTACTCGTAAGTGTTACCCGTGATTTTCAGGCCATGTTGAAATACCGACCTCGGTCGGCTCTGCGCTTGTATGCTAAGAAGGTGTTGATAAAAAATCGAGAAGCTAATCTCTCGAGAGCTGGCGGGAGCCGGAGGCAGGATGGCGAAGGCGGTTTCATAGTTCCGTGAGCGGGAAAGTCGCCATTGTATCCGGTGTACGTTACTGCTGGGACGCGAGGGTTGTTATATATTGTAAGGTGACGGTCAGTGCACCTGCAGCTGCAACTCGAGCACTCGTTATTCTGATTTTCAACACCTTGTGATTTTCTACCTCATGGCGTGACTGCAGTGACGCACCTAGAGGGTATCAGGGGCTCTAGTACCCTCCGATGAAAAAGGAGACTAATGTAACAATGACTGAAGTAATGTCAAGGGCTTTGTAAAAAGAAAAGAAAACTGGATTTTATTCTTTAAATCAATTTTTATAATCATCTAATGAATTTTATCGAATTTGCATTGAAAATATTTTTATTCGTTCAACTCGGTCCCCCCAAAGATTAAATCCTCAGTGCTCCACTGCGTGCTTAAATTTCTAACCTTTTTTTCATTTTGAAGAGGTGTAGAAAAAGTTCCCAGAGTTCATTCATTTCGTTTTGGGATGCTCTTTGTATAATTAACGATTAGCAACAGCAAGATGAGTAATGGAGGCAAATGTACGGGAAGGAAACTGTGCTGCGGGAAAAATCGAACTCGTGAGTGTTTTCCTATGTGGGTATCTGGGTTAATCGGTTTCCACTGGCCGCACGGTTCGCCACCGAAGTGTGAAAGTAAAATAGTGATACAATAACGATAAATAAAGCCGGGGCTTATCTCTCCGTTAATTTCGCCCGGACTGCAAAGAGGGTAATCAGGTACTTTTGCCCGCCGACAATACGTACCGCGGACGTACGGGAGCGAGGCGTGCACCGTGAACGATGAAAAAAAAAAAGTGTGCAGTGTTACTCAGCGTGCGGTATCATATCGAGGCTGGCAGCCTTATATTTTCTCGTCATATTAAAGTACACTCGCTGCCGGCAGATAGGGACCATTATTCTCTATCTGTTACGACACGGCGCGTGGACTACGTGTCGGTCATGGTGAAACTGCCGCCTTCTGATACGATTGCTGGCTGCAGGACCATCGTGCAATCGAGGAAATGACGTTATGTGCACGGAGGGATCAGGTGATGGAACTGCATCCGTAGACCATTGCCACTGGAAATATTTTCAAAAATATTCTCGCCGGTTTAAATTTAACACATCGAACCCGCACACCCCGACTTTGATAAAACCCTGCAAATTTGGGGAATAGTGAAAAATATTTTACACGTATTTTTTATTACCGGCAATCGACCATGTTGGGGTGGGGGGGGGGGGGGGGTGAAAAGAGCCTATAAAGTTGGGGGTTGAAAACATATTTTCTGACAAAGGGTCTAGCTGGGTAAGCATAGGGAAAACGGCCCCAGCACCAATTTTAGTAGGTATTTATGTTTACCAAATTATGCTCTTTGCCTAAAAAACCACTGACAAGGGAACACCGCGAACCCGGACTCAGCGATTGGAATGCAACTTTGTGGGTTTTTAGAGTGACTGAAAACAAGAACAACAGTGGAACAAAATGTGGAAGTGCCAATTTGACTTTGAGGTTAGTTTTCACCCCCGTACAGGACGATAGGGTCCAAATGAAACACACCGTTATTCCTGTTTTGAGTCACTCTATAAACCCACAAAGTTGCGTTCCAATCGGTGAGTCTGGGTTCGCGGTGTTCCCTTGTGTGAAAAATTTCAGATCTCTACCCCGTCTCGTTAGAGTGATATGGGGATAACAACCCTAAACTTTACTGTATTTTTCTCTCAGCAACTACTTAAGATATTTTAATGTTTCAAAATGCACGTAGTTTTCTAAAGAGGGATCCAGCCCCCTGGTCAGTTCTTAGAAAACTTCAGAAATGATGTTTTCGTCTCATCAAAATCGGCGTGTGCGGGTTCGATACGTTCCCCTGCAAGCATCCAGCAGAAATTGATACAAAAACTCACTTACGAGTGAAACGGTCATTGGCAATCGACGAAAAAAGGGTCGCCCAAAGGCTGCAGCGGGGAGGAAGAAAGCAAGCCTGGGACGAGGGAGGAGGGCAAAAGAATTCGCGAGGCGGAGAGAGATCGCCCGGCCAGATCTGGTCCTTTATTAAATTTTATTTCGAGAGAAATATTGCCCCGTTGTAGGAGAAGGGGTCGCGAGGCGAATGAAAGAAGCAATCCGCGATTGTCCCGCAATATCTTACTTCGATCGGTATCCGGTAATACGTTCTTTCGGCTGTACCTCGGCCTTTGCTTCGGAGGGGGCACAAAAAAAAAGCGGGGCGGAGGGAGGGCAGCCATCGGGCAAAGAGGCGAAAAAGGGAGGGCGCTCAGTGTGTGGTATCTGGCCCGCGACCTTATATTTTTTTATTATGCTACAACGCCGGTGTACTGCTGCCGCAGATAGCGCCCATTATTCTGCCTCTTACGAACGACATGCGGACAATGAGAAACATGGGCCCACCCGCGGTTTAAGTGTCCCCCATTGAAACGTGCAAATTCTGTATTGCCCGCGCGCCGCGTACGCGGCAATCATAGACGCCCCAATTATCTCCCGTTTAATCGCGCGTTTCCCGTTAATACACGCTGATAAAAACTCGTCCAAATAATTAGAGGGTTGACGGGGCCATTACTCTTGCTTCTCGCCCGTGTTTACCCCCATTCTTTTTTCTTCCTGGCTACCCACCGCATTATCGCTTGCCCGCCGTGTATTATTAGCTCGTTGCGTAACCACGCGTTTTATTACATTATCCGGAGACGCCCGAGCCAGCGGAACTCGCTCGTCCCGAGGCACGGGATAGCGTGTAACGGGCGTAATATCTCGTGGCGATCGTACGCGTCCGCGGCTCGTACGTCCGTTAAGATGATCGCGTATTACCGGTGAACCCCCGTCGAGTGAAATGGGTCCATTCGAGGGGCATATACCGGGCCAGGCGATACTCGCCTGGGACTTTTGAGTATCAAAGAGGGCCTGTGTTTCTTGCATAGTAATCCCGTCGGGGTGCATAGACGGCAACATAATGAGGCCGTTCAACGAATCGAGTGTCCCTCGTGCGGCGTGTAGGTACTTCGAACAAATGTTTCACGTTGTCGTAATAAAACCGTCCATCGGCGTTGGTCGCGTCGCTTAACGGTGAATTAGGAATTCTGCTCGCGACGTGGGTGGAGCTCGGAGGAGGTTCCTTTCACCCTGACATCGGAATAAGTTAATTAACGTATGAAGGTGTTTGCTTCCGCCGTAGAATAAAAGGTTTAATTCTGCGATAGTAGGGTAAGTTGCCCTTATAATTCACAGAAAGGACAAGAAGGTATAATACACGGATAGAAGACGAACGGAGAGGGCGCTCTAATCGCGTGAATTCGCTAAAGCACCGGGCATAAATCATTATTACACATTCGTTGCGTTCCTGGAATAACTGGCGCGGGATCAGAGTCGCGCGTACGTGGCCGTGTTAACTAACTGGTTCTACGGAAAGAATCGATAATCTAGGATGCCCGCGGTCGGAGAGGGACGAAACGATATCGTTGCCCGCGGCCCCGTAAATCACCGGGCCCGGTTGACAGCCGCAATTAACCAATGAGATAGCGCGGACCGGAGAATCCTCGTACGACCGCGGCCCTTACGAGGGAAATCCAGGAAGAGGCTGCGCGCGTGTATCTGCCTGTAAATTCAGATTCAACGCGACCGACTCCGCGCGCGGCTCCAGCAGGGGGACGGGGGAGCGATGCGTGGAATACTCGCGACCGGCCTTCATTTCCACCCCGGAATATGTTCCGCGACCGTGGGTGTTTATCTCGAAACGCCCTCGAAGCGGAGGTGCCGCGAGGAAAATTAAGTGCGGGGTTTAATGATCGAACCGCAATTAATTAGTATGCCGGCGGATACCGGTAATCTTCGACTCGCGCGTGGATTATCAATTCACCGCGTGAAATACGCGAGCCATCTTCGACGGTAAATCATTACGGGATATCGGCCGGGGGTTCTTTAATCCTTAATGAGCTGACGATATCCGTGCACCGGTGTGAATATAATTGCGGACAGAATTGGATGATCCGTCCTCGCGACGTTCTTCCAGGATATTTTCACTTGACTCTATGGTTTTGCTGTCTCTTCAGCTACCTCAGATTTATTACTAACCTGAACTTCATACTTCGCTAATATTCAGTCATTGCTGGAATATAGTTGCACATTCACCTCACTGCAGCAAGAAGGTTCCAATAAATCCCAGGACTCCTAATATCGATAATTACAGGTGCCCGAGTATGTACACCTACGCATAGATCTCCAGCGACTACGCTCGAAGCTCGAACACACCACGTGCACGGTACCCGAGCTCGTAAACTTCCCTCAAGTGTGATTAGACCTATGATTTCCTCCGGTGCTGACAACCACGTGCCCCGTTCTCGGGCCGCTCGCGAGCAGAACTCACGGAAACGTCGTTATCCTTGACTCAGCGCGGCGAGATCGGTGTAATTAATGTAATAATCCGAATAGCAGCGACACGTAACGATCTAATGGGGGGCACGGGCGGCAGAATGCCGATGGATCGCCGTGAAATTGCGCCGCTGGAATTTGGAGCAGGTGAAAGAGACACCTGAGCCTCGCGAGAGGATCGACGATCCCCGCGGCAGCCGTGCACCTACGATCGACGTGGCCAGCGATCGCCGCGGGTAAGTAGAGCCTGTGCACGCCCGACAATCCCGCCTACTGCAGCCAGCTTCCTCCGTCCTGGAATTATTTTCATACTTTCACGTAAAGTGATTGTTTGGCTCCGTCGGGCCACCGGGGTCTGCTCCCTGGAGCATGAACGGGTACGGTAATTAAATTTATATCGTATCGACCGTTGCGGCCGGAGAGGCCATCGCGCGTGCTTGCCTCCACATCGACGGTACCTCTTTTTAATTCGTGCAAGTGGTTTCCGATGAGTTGAACGGGATACTCGGGATATCGGTAGTTGCTACATGAAGTAAGGTATTTGTGCAGCCTTGAGGTGTTCAAGTTTACTGAACTTTCCCTGTGATCATTTGATTTTGTAGGATCAGTTCGATTCGGGGTTGTACCTTGAATCAACTGAGCTGGTCAAGCTTGCATACATAAAAGCGTGCATGCAAAGCATTGAGATACTTTCAATCCTTGATTGGCATTAAGGGGTTATTCTACTGTGACAGATAAAAATAAGACTTCTTTCGGACACAGATTGTGAGGAAAGTAAAAGTTCAATCAATTTGCGGTTTGACACTTTATTTGAGCGTATTATAAAGTAATACTGTCCATTTCAAAAAAATTAAAAAGTTGAATATATTAACCATGGGACAACTGCGCGTCAGATATAGCTTTTCGTTCTAATGGTCCGACATATTCGTCATAACAGTTATTAGGTGTTGACCTTTTTGCAATATCTGTTTTTTATTTTAAATTCTAAATAAATTAGTAAAAAAATTTCTGCGGAAAGTCGCAAAAAATGTTCAAACACTTGACATTTAGTTAATTTTTTATAAATTAACAAAAACGAAAGGTCATCACTTAGGAAATGGATTATAATTAATTAACCAAAAGTATTCGCATTTTTATTTCAGATACTCCTACAAGGCACAATCATGTACACCGATTGGCTTTTCGCGAAAATCAATAACTCACGTGAAGTCGTCTCACGGTTAATATATTCAACTTTTTAATCTTGTTGCAAAGGATTCTGTTACTTTACAACATGCTCAAATAAAGTGCCAAACCGTAAATTGATTGAATTTTTACTTTCGTCACAATCTGTGCCCGAAAAAAGCCTTTCTTGTCACAGTAGGATAATTCCTTAAGGGGTCATGCCTAGTTGTCAGGCGCGATATTCGGGATTTTTTGTGCAAAATCTAATGTATATTTTTTACAACTATTTATTTATTTTAAAAGTACATATATTCAGCAACTCTCGGTAATTTTTTTATAGAAAAATATTAAAAAATGAACGAATAACAACCACTCTCCCGGAAGCTATTTTTTTTGCGGTGAGCACGATTTCTCAGAGCCGCATCTTCAGAAATCGAAAAGTGAAGAAGAATGGTATGTGAGTTTATCGAGTTCATGAAAGAAGGATTTTTGTTTTCGATGAAAACTCTATTTTTAATTCACGAAAAACGAACAATTCAGACATCGAAAAATCACAATTTTGCATTGAACGGCCGCCATTTTGTCTGAAATCATTTTTTTTAAAAATCCTTCGTTCACGAACTAGATAAACTCATATACTAACAGAATCTCCTTCACTTTTCGATTTCAGATGATCCGGCTCCGAGAAATCGTGCTCACCGCAAAAAAAATATCTTCCGGGAGAGTGGCTGTTATTCGTTCATTTTTTAATATTTTTCTATAACAAAATTACCGAGAGTTGCTGAATATATGTACTTTTTAAATAAGCGAATAGTTGTAAAAAATATACATTAGATTTTCCATAAAAAATTCCCGAAAGTCACGCCTGCCAACTAGGCATGACCCCTTAAATAACTTCACGTTCTTCTGCTGAATTAATCAGTTTAATTGCATATCAGTAGTAATCAAGAGATAAGACCATCCTCACAATATTTCCTCATTATCCATCGACCCAATAACCCCGATCCACAGACATACGCCCGCAGCAGCAACAAAAATCCCCTTTTATCAGAACCCCATTGGCAGCCTCCCATGACAAATAGCCCCGCGGAGCGCGTAGGCGTGGAGCCTTTCGTGGACTCAACGGTGCCCGTCTCTTATCGCGCCGGTGGAAGATAAAAGCGCCACATTCTGAATGGAATCGATCGATCGGCCGGCTCTCGATCCACCTACCCGCGATCATCGATCCTCGGCTCCCGTGAAAGAATCGACCGTGGCCGAGGATAAGGCAGATGTAAACAATGATAACGGCCGACGATTTATCGACGATCGGGAATCGTAACCGTGAAGTTTAAATGGACTCGCGCGCGCCGGCACGCGGAATAAATTAATTTCTCCCGGGTGGAATAGGGGAGGAAAATGGTAACGGAACAAAGTGTTTTATGTAAGCTCCTCACACGTGTTCGTAGCGATACGCTGGGGGGGCAAGCCCGTTACACGTAGCTCCGGCCACTACGTGTCCTCGATGAAAAATATTATGAAACAATCAAGCCGCGGCGCGATAGTTACGGAGGGAATTGCGACTGATTTATCTTCGCCAGGGGAGAACACCGGTAAATACGTTTCGCGGCGAGGCACCGGGGAACGTAGCACTAATGCCGTGTTTCACGGTAAGTGAATTCGAAAAATGATCGAGCCCCTCGGTACCGAACCTTGATCGCTCGAATTAAAAACGCTCCGAGCGTGTTGCGCACAATGCACGTGCCGCGAGCGTTATTCTCCATTCTTTCCTGGCTTAATGGAGCCTGGTGAAGACTGTGAATAACGGACACCTTCGATGGACTTTGTGGTGGAGGGGTGGCCGAGGAAAGTCGATCGCCAATGGCTCTGAGATTGACTTGTATCTGTAGCTCGTGAAAGTGGTGGGTATAATGTTGTTGGATTTAAATGCGTTATCTATTTACCGAAACTTGAATATTCTCTGAGTGATATTCGGGTTTCGAAATCTTCTAGAATAGGGGTGAGGGTGATACAAAAAGGCAGGGTTGAAGAAATCTGTTCCACAAAGTTATTTTTCTAAATAACTTTAAAAGAATTTCTTCTCTTTAAACGATTTTATTCAGTTTCAACCCTCTGTTTATTTGTTTGTTGTTTGTATGTTTGTGTGTATGTTTGCTTGTATGGTTCAAATCTGGCAACTCAAATTTAACCCACTTCCAACTATCCAATTGTCTTGAAACTTTGCAGGCGTGCGTAGTTCGGATGACAATACAATAATTAAAAAAAAAATTAACCCCGAACGGGTGAAAAAATTACCCACTCATCAATAAATATAACCCATAACCACAAATCCAAAAGAATTGAAATCAGCCACTCGCGTTCTTTACGAAAACGACAAAAAGCCGCTGCGTTCTGGTCGCTGGTCGCATCGCGATTTGAAATTAAATTAAATAATTATATAAAATAAAAAAAGCGTTTAAAACTCCACAAACACTAGAAACCAGAAAATAAAAAAATTAAAAAATTAATTTTATTAAAAATGCACTGAAAACTAAAAAATAATTATTTTCTTGTACTGCAATTTCGATTGTGTTTTTTCGCATTAAATAAAATCGTGGAGCAGTGTATCTCACAACAAATTCATTTCGACGCTTGATGCTGTATTAATTAAATTGATTCATATTCTGTTATGAAAAAACCTGCTCCACGATTTTATTTAAAATGAAAAAGCACCATCAAAATTGCAGTACAAGAAAATAATTATTTTTTAGTTTTCAGTGCATTTTTAATAAAATCGTTTAATATAAAAAAAATTTTATATAAATTTTTTTAGTATTAAAGACGATTTATAAGAAGAAGAAGAAGAAGAAGAAGAAGAAGAAAAATGATTTTCACTATAACAGATCCCCTGTCACGAATAATTTGCAAATAATATGATAATTAAAATATCAGACAACCAAGAAAGTCAATCCTGATTAAGGCGGCACCCTTTTCTCCCGAGGCACAGTATTTTTCCAGCGAATATAATAAGCAATCTCGGATTCCGTTTAACTCATAAATCGGTGTCTCCGTTTCCATAATCCTCCTTGGCTCGTGTGGCGAAGGGAATTCCGCGCGAAATAATTGCTCACCTGGATCCCCGATGTCCCGACAAAGCACCGAAATACCGAGCTGGATTATCGTCCCGCTTGCTTTCCGTTTCGTTAAACAACAGGCGAACCAGGCCGACCAGAGGCTGCAAATCACAATGGTTTAGCGCACCGCTTAACAGATTGTGTCAAATTGATCCCCAACGTAGGCACACACACACACGCGCGCACACACACACACACACACACACAGAGGCAGGCAGATACGCGATGGCGTACACGCGAGCGTACGAGAGACCCGCTCTTATTGCTATCACGTGTAAATCACGCTCGCTGCTAGTGTATCGGCTATCTGAAAAGTCGATCGGCTATCGAATAAATTGCCACGCTCGCGGATACGGGTAATGATATCCAGGGTTATGAGGAAACCTTTCCTGTTTACACGGGGCCCTTTACCCATTGTTACGCCATTCAGCTGGTCACTTCTGGCGCGCTCACGCCCTCGCGATATCCCAGGCACAAATGACGATGGAACGGAGCTACCGATCGGATAGCGAGACCCGCGTTCACGATCCAGTTGCAGGCTTTATCAGGGAAACAGTGGGATACTCCTTGGGATACCACTTTGCTTGATATTTCTGAATTACATCAAGCTTTCTAGTTTGGAAAGCTGGGTACATCATGAACATTGAAAGTGAGGTACATCATGAACCGATTGGTTCTTACGGCAGGTATCACAGAGCTCGCAGAATGGCAAATTGGATTCCACGAAACTGAGTGGATGCAATAAATATTAACGAAAGATACTTTCTCTCGGATCAGCAGCTCCAATTGAATAGCATGGAGGCAGTGGTTCCTCGAAAGGAAAGCCAAGCTACGCCTCCACTTAGCCATCGAGCGGCGGGGACGTCGAATCGCGAGCTAATTGAGAGATCCTCGACCTGGTCAGCCACCTTCGCCCCTCTCTCCCGGAGAAGTCCTCGCGAGCAGGAGGAAGTGTCTCGGCTGTAACGCTGTTAAGAGCGAACTGAAACAGGTTGAGTTTAATGTTCGCCAGCGGCGCGGTAGGAATCGAATGAAATGCCGTTTGGGCTTGGCGCGTTCGTCCGGCACTGAATCTTCTCGACGCCCACCACGTGTCGTCGATGTACTCAGGGCTTCTCTTTCCCATCTGTTCCCTCCCTTAAACGCGTCCCCGTGCTCGCGCGTTGTCTATTCCATGAACGTCCTATAAGTCATTTCGGCTCGTTCCAGCCGAGCCGCTAACTTCCTCCTCGTTCACCGCGCGAGAAACACCCCGCGAAACTCGCCATTAACTTATTACCTTCTCCATCTTTCTCTCGATCATACTTCGGAGCAGGGTTTGACGTTGATGTTTTTCACAGCGGAGAGTTAATCGGTTGGTTAGGCCTGGCCTCCTCAGGCTGCTGTCTTGCAACGTAACGAGTTGCCTTTGAACGCTTCGATTCGGGTGGAGGAGAAAAGGACGTAGAGGAGAAAGGGCGAACCCTGAGCTTTGCTGAATTTGATATTTCACGGGGGTGTAACAGCTCAACAGTTTAAGGCGTCCTGTTGCTCCGGTTTCTGCCTTTAAGGCTAAGGGGACTATTTCTCTTCGGCGCGGATGAATTACACCACCACGTTAGAGTCTCGCGAGGATCGGCGACTTTCCGGCGAGCGGATCGCGAAATCCTCCTACGTCGAGCGGCGAGAGCGTGCCGAGAGACGCTCGACACCCAAGTGTAACTCTAGTACGCCTTGTGTAACCGACCCTTAATCGTGGCGCCGTTTACACCGCGCCGATAGGCGACGGAGAGCGACAGAGGATGCCTGACGGTGGTCGGGAGGGACAAAGATCGGATCAACCTGCGTGTGCCGGCAAGATCGGGATACCGATTCGCTATGGCGAGACCGGGGGGAAGGATAAGACACGCATTGCTCGCTTATCGAACTCTAGCGGCGATCTGACACTCCCGCGGGAAAATAATGAGCGTCGATAGAGTGCACTTAGCCAGTCCTCCTTATACGTTACAGCGTCTATATTTATGCGCATACTTTCCCGGGCGATTCCTCTTGAAACGGTTCAGATCCCCGGGATGCGATTTCCGGGAACGGAACAAGCTGCGCGGCGCACACTCCTACTGGCAGCGACTGAGTACTTTCCTGGAAAGTAAATGCTTTTCTCCGTGTAACTCTAATCTCTCATCGAACTAGTCCGAATGACAAATCGTGTCCGCGCAGCGGCTTCTCGATTTGTGCCGCGTGGTGTATTTTCTTCGTGGCTAATCAAAAATGGTATCGGGGAAAACGGTTGTGAGATTATTCTAGTGGGAATTATCAATTATATTTTGCTGTTGTTTTGTCATTTACATCTGCGCTTTGAAACACCTGAAGAAGTTTGAATCTTGGCTGAGAGATGCTGAATGAAATATCCACTGGTGTTCAGCTTTTGTAAATCTTTTCTTATGAATGTCGACCGTCGTTGGTGCGACTCTGCAAGGGGACTTGTCGTCGAGATTTCATGGGATTTGTTCTGCATACGAGACGTCTGACCGTCGTTAAGGGGTCTCGATCATGAGAGGAGCAAGACAAATTGTCGGCGCACGATCTCGTCGGCCGAGAGATCAAGATCGTGATCGTGACGGCGCCGACGACGTTTGTAAATCAATTAAGGCCCGCGCAGCCCGATTACCTCGGCGTTAATTAAGTACCACCGGCGGCAGGCCTGTCGAACTGTCCTCTAATTTCGTGCCTGCCTCTCCGGCAGGGGCGATAATAAAGATCGCTGCCTGCTAAATGCCTGCCACTTATCTCGGGCCAGATAGCGACGTAACGAAGCGATTCTGCGCGGGAAGAATAATGATTACGGGCGAGGCGTTGTTGCTCTTTCAATTCACCCATCTTGGAGGAAATTCTTGCAACTGGTGGTTTAAACAAGCCACCGTTTCACTGAAACATGTGTCGATAAGCGAAGTTAATAAAACTACAGAGAATTAACTCGTAAAGCTGGGGATCCACCTGGAAGCTGAGCTAAACTAAGCTAAGCTAAGCTATACTATGCTATGTTAAATTTGAAAAAATTAAGTAGCTTTTACACATTTTTATGGAACCGTTTCCACCAAAAGCTAAGCTAATCTCAGCTAAGCTGTGCTATGCTATTTTGTCCGCCTTTTGGAAAAGTAGGTCGGAATTTTCAAAAGCTTTGCGGTCCAATATTTCCAAAATTAATCAACTTCACACCAGCAAAATAACCAGCATCAAAAGTCCCTTCAATTCATCTATACACTATCTTTCCGTAATTCACAGTTTCCACGAAGAATCCTCAATGTCCCCCATCAAACACAAAGTTCACAGTCGTCGATATCCCTCGTCGATTCCTCCGGAGCTTCCTCCAGAGCTTCCTCCGCGCTCGTTGAAGAGTTCGCTTGACAAGCATACGCGCGATGGCGTCATGAGTTATGGAATCGCAACAGAAGCGGCGCTAAGCTTGACTTTTCCAATCGTTAATTTTGACGCTCAGTCCCCCGGTAACGAATGGCCGTCGTATATCTTGCGAGCGCGCAGCGGACCTCGCTTATGGGGAGCCGACAAGTGACACCGCGAGTACCGTTAATCCTATTAAAGGAAGGACTAGCTTGGACACAGCTCGGTAGTCGTCTGAAATCGATACCAACACCAGAGGGTAATCGCATTGGGCCCTGAGAACGCGCCTGTTATTCCTCTAATCCACCTGCAGCCGCGATCTGATACAAAACCGAGTACCGCTGCCTCTCCATTCCACACCTTCGACCTCCTTTGTTGGAGAGATCCTAAAGGTGTAGGTCACGATCGATCGGAGCCGGCATGGAGTCGTTTTTCTGCAATTAAGGAGAAGTGAGTCAGGCTTCCCGCCACTGGTAACGTGATGTAATATTCGCGTAACAGTTCCTTGTTACACGGTTCATGCTTGTTGGGTAACTAGAGGATTCCCTGGTATCAGAGTTCAAAGCGTTCACAAGCTTTTAAGAGATGGATGATTGCAACGAAGACCGTTCGATTTCGTATTCAGTTGCGGTGAAAACTGTCTGCTTGAAGTTTCATCTACTAAATTCTATAATAAATAAGCACATCAGTAGATAGTTATTATTATTATTAATACTCGTATTTATTACTTTAATAGAAGAAACCCGAATATTTACAAAAGGCATAGGCAAGCAGAGTAAATGCGAGTGGTGACACTGTTGGCAAGCCTAACCGTGAACTATAGGTAAACTAAACTAAAATAGTGACAACAAAACAAACATTACAATATGTAAGAATAAACAAGTAAAGTAGGGGAGACCGGGGCTGGTTGTCTCAAGGTGTAGGTTGACTAATTGTTAATAACTTTGCACCGACATATGCTCTACTGCAGAAACATTTACTGTAAAAAGAAGTCACTTCTACTATGCCATGCATTTATGCCCGACCTCGCGATCGCGTTTTTTAACAGTTATCAGCGTTTGTCGAAAAATTGAATATGTAAGTAAATATTTTTTTTTAAAGATTGTATTTTTCACGTTCTAAATAGTTACAATAGAATAAATGTTAAGGGACTATTTTAAAGTTTCTTTATTAGACGATCTATTGACACAGTATTTTTGTTTATACATAAATAATTGAAGGTTATATAGGTTATTGAAGTCAAAGTGATCGGTCGGGGCTGGTTGACTAATAAGGTTTAAATTGTTATTTTGTTATTCATAAAACGATTTTTATTTTATTTGTTTAAAGGGCCTAGCCCCAGCACCAATATTAGTATTTATGTGTACCAAATAATGCCCTTTGCCTAAAAAAACACTGATAGAAATTTCAGATCTGTACCCCCTTTCGTTAGGGCGGTATGGGGATAACAACCCTAAACATTACACTATGTTATAAATACATTATAATTAATGTCTAAATTGAAAAAATTTTCAGCTTATTATTAAATTATGAAAGAAAGAAATGAATATTTTATAATGAAACAACGCTTGTGACATTGTGTTATTTTATTACCACTGAGATAAGTTACTAATAACATTTTCTTAGCTGATTGTACCCACATATTGTCAACCTACCCCATACTGTAAGTCAACCAACCCCGATCATGGGGCTGGTTGACCATCATGGAAGGTGTTAGAAAAACATTGAAATACCTTAATTGTTGCCACTTTGAGTCAACATTAATAATTTAATCAGATAGCCAAATGTATGCCCTATTAAATATATTAACCGGTTTAATGATATTTCGCCCACATAGTTTATTAAAAATCAAAAACTGACAAACTGGCCTACCAGCCCCGGTCTCCCCTAATCTAAACTTATTAATCATAATTTAAATTCATGTAATATTAGCTTGAGACTTGAAACTAAACATGAAAAAACACAAAAGTAACGTAAAAAAAAAAAGTAAGAATACATGCACGGTTCTCTAGACATACCAAAGTTTCAGATGAACAAATGATCCGCGAGATAAATTGCTCCCACAGCAAAGTCACAAAGCTAATTCCCGTTGAACAAAGATTCACGGTGTGCGCCGAAATTGGATCACCTCCCCGCCAATCCCGAAACGAGCATCACCCACCAGCAGAGGCGAGAAATCGTTGGAGCCGGCTCGCAGACCGTTCAATCACCGGCCCCGTGTCTCGTTTGCGAAGGCGATGCACGGAACACACGCGGCGAACTCGTAAAATCCGAACAATCGCGCATTATTTCGTGCGCCGGGCATCGTGTTCGACTTTCGTTGCGCACTTGCAGCCCCGATCGCGAAACAATCGGCCCCTTATATCATCCTCGGCAGAGGAAGACACCGCCGCGCATACTGGTTCCCTTCATTAAAAAATAATTACAGGGCGTGATTGATATCGGCGCGGGTTTTATTACCGCGCAGTATCGCGGGGCCCTTTTATTCGCCGGTGCGCAATAATAAAGACAATATCGTCGTTATTATTGGCCGGCCGTTGTACCGTTGCGCGGATAATTGTTATCGCGAGGGCCAGACGACAAAAGGATCTCATGTTAATAACACACGAGCCACGTCGCTCCCGTCTCCGCGGCTCGGTGATATATTTCTTGGACGGGCCTGAACGTAGCGGGGTTGCACCGGCCGGCTGATAATTATCGTTCCAATCGGCTATCTGAGGTGAAGCCCGAAAGGCGACGTGCTTTACTGCCCCCGCGGACGATATTTTTCGTCGGATATTGCCGTGGCACCGCGGCGGCCGTATATCAGCCGGTGTTGAAACACATAATTAAGAACTCGCGCGAATATGGTGGCCTGCCACTCGCGTTGTTGCACCGCCAACTTATTAGGGTGCTGCGACGCCATTGTGCGTGCAATTCTGATAGCACAATGGCCCTGTTCACGTGCGACCGTTCGTTATGCGGGTTACTCAGCTAATAACGTTAATATCCAGATGGAAGAATTGTCGTTACCTCGTGGACCCACTTTGGTGGACAAAGAAAAATTGAATCGGTACATTGGTATGGGAGGAACGGGCTGAGGTGACTGTGTTACGTGATTCACCCCCCCCCCCCCCCCCCACGCAGGAGTCATTAATTGATAATGCAGCCACGGAAATGCATTACAGAGGTAGGTCTCGATTAGTGCGATATTCGATTTCGTTGCGAATTATAAAATGATACCGGGCTGGATTTAATGGGAAGAAAAATTCAGTTAATGCGAGGTTCGCGAGACTTCTTTCATTCGGTGCAACTGTGGAAGCGATTAGTCTTTTGTGACTTGGACAAAGTACTGCGAGATTATCGCCACATATACGAAGCTATGAAGAAACAGAAGAAAGTGCAATCGACACTGTTAGAATATTTAAAAAAATAATAAACATGGTTATGGCATTAGAACAGTGATTCCCAACCTGATGGTGGCGAAGTGTTTTCTGGGGGCCGCCACGGTTATGTTTAGTTTACGATTTTTAGCACTTATTTATTTTATTAATGAGTTAACACTGATTTTTTATAAATGAATGGAAGGAAATATTTACTTAACCTTATGTGTGAAGGGGAGGATAGTTTCATCAATCGAGAAGCACCGTAACGTTTGCTGCGAAGTCGAACGAAGCGTTTCAAATGTATTCGTCCCGGCATCATCCTGTTTAGAGGAGCACCGAACGAAACGATGTGAAACGCTGGTCTGCTATCGACAATGATGAATCGAACGCACCCCGCGCCCGGGATGCACGCGCAACGTGCGTGGGAGTGCTACATTAGAAAATGCTCCGTGCGCCCGTAGTGGCTGGATGTTACGGTTCTTTCATTACAAAACGCACCAGTCATCATCGAGCGGTCGTCAGGTGGAAAATTCCACGGTTGCCAGAGGGATGCACCTATCATTCTCCATCTTTTCGCGCGAGCGCCACGAACGGGATCGATTAAATTCTCTGAAATGAATTACAGCCTCGATAAATTACTGTCCAACGTCCCAGGGAAATCTACTCGAGAACCTTACGATCTACTAAATTATCTGCCCCCGACGATTACATTAACGGCTAAACGTTACTCACGCTAATTCGTGGCTCATTTTTGTTTAATTGTATTGTACTTAATGGGCGTCGAAAGGTGTCGAGACGAAACGGGATAAATTGCTGTCGTTATTTTACTTTCCCCTTCTCCATTTAAACAGCTGAAGCTAGTGATCTCAAAAATGGTTTCGTAGCTGTAACATATTTTTTTGGTAATTGCATGTTTAATCCTGCGAGGGTGGGGCGGATGATTGTGGAAGGTTCAGTTTAAATGATTCCCTCGATTACCTTGTTACACAGAGCTTCTCTAGGTGCTGAAGGAAGCGATGAAACGCCAGGATGTAAGGTGCTGTTTCTTGCAGACGGGATTCTTTCGCAAAGCCTCCGAGCCACGATTTCCGCATCGCGAACGATCAATCATCGGGCATCGCGGATGCGATTCTGAACTACTGATTGGGCCGAATCATTCACGCGTCATTAGTGCACCGCGGCTGTTCGTTCTAATTAATTGTCGTACGTCAAGATAGCATCGCGAGCATTTCTACTCCCGTCAACTGGCTTCATTACACAAAGAACTCTTTTCCTTGTTACGTGAATCGGTGTTTCGAGGGGCATAAGTCAGACGCGTCAGACGCTGAAAGAATCAATAAAAAGGGGGCAAGTAGGAAGTGATAAGCTTGATTTTGTATAACGTGTAACGGAAGACGCCACTACTGCGCCTTGAATCTGCACTGAATGGTGAAGGGATCTCGTTTCTGAACAATTCAGGAGATATAAATAAAATAGGCTGCGTGTTTCAACGCATGCTTGAGGTAATATGAAGAAGAAGAGAAAATTAGATGGCGTGGACATTTCTAAATTTTAAGAGAATTCCATTAGAGAAACAATTAAAATTCTGATCAAAGTGTTCCTCTAATTATTTTGAACAGTGTTTTCCTCGACGAATCTATTTGTATCGATTCCCGAAGATCTAAGCACAATGTCCATTTTAATGATATAAAATGAGCGGAGCTTCCTCAGATCCCACGGAATAAACGAATTGTTCAAACATGTTATCCTTCCCTAAAAAACTTTGAGAATCCCTCGATTGGCCATTAATATCAATTACGTCCAGTTGCGTTCCTGGAAGCCACCTTATCTCCCACACAATTGCGCGCTCATTTCATTCACCTTTATTAGGGGATCGTTTCGGTCAATTTCGTCCAATCAAACGATACGGGTCCACCTCGATCGTTATCTCCTAATCTGTCGTTCGACGTCGAATTTGGTCTATGGACCACACCTGGGCGCATGCGGGTCGTTTCCATTGAGAGGATTCCGTGGACGAATTAACTCGTTTACCGATGCAAGCCCGCAGGTAAATATGCAGGTAGAGTTACGGCGGAATGTTTTTATCGACCGACAAATATTTTCTCGCGAGATTGACTGGAGAACTCAGGACAGGACATTACCGAACAGGACTTAACCGAAGAAGATCTTAGCATCGTAAGTGCTTTCATTAATCAATAAAGAAAGAACGACGAAGAAGAATTGCACTTGACATCGCCAAAAAACTATCAAAGACAACAATATCACAAAGACCGTCGCGCCACTGTCGCAACAGGGATTTATTTTCCCAACGATTCACAGTGCTCCTCCAAACAAATCAACGCCAATGTCGCGCGAAGATGGATGTGCCGTTTTAGAAAAATATTCACGAGCCTCGAACCCCGGATTCGTTCCCATGCGGATGCTGGTGAAACGCGACTCGATAATACTTGTGGACCGGTTTCGGTGGAAGCCCACCACCCTCCCTGCCAACGGGGTGGAAACATCAAGGGGAACTTGTGCAATATGCCTCGTGCCAATATTATCGGTCTCCACCCTCTCACACACTGGTGCCTTAACGACCGTGCAGGATGATGCACCAGTCCCACGCTCGTGAGGTCACGTGCCACTTTCCGGACCTGCACGGTGCACCAGTCCGTGTGATTTTACGAAAAACGGCTCCAGCAGCATCCCCCCTCACCGCCTCCAGCCGCGCCGTTCGCGTCGCGAGATTTATTGCACCCCCCTTCGCGACTGCTAGTAATGCAGCTTTATTCAGCTGACGGCATAATAGAGGACTCTTTTATGCCCACCAATTGCTCCTGATTGTACCTACTTATTACACGTGGAATGATCTAAGAGACTTTTTTACTGGAATCGTTGCAGATATCCGAAGAATGCCACCAGGGGTTGAAGACGGCTATGATATCGGTTTCGGCTCTCGAAACAGTTATGGGAACCGGAATAATCTTCAAACAGTTACGAGTGAAAAAGGTTCTGGTCTATATCGGTTTCGGTTCCGGTTCTACAGAACCGATATTTATGTCGGCTACAGAGTAGATTATAAAACCGACATAATACCAGTTCTACAGAAATCGATACCTATAGTAAAAAATTTCGGTTCTTTGTAACAGTTATTCAGAATATCGGTGCTTCATAACTGTTTCAAGAACCGAAACCGATATCATAACTGGTCTCAACCCCTGAATGCAACTATTGGAACCAGGAACTTTTGCATTTGTTAGAACATCCACAGGTCCGGGCAGAATTATCTGCAAGCCGGAGCGCCACTTTCGGCGGCGCGTCGCGCGGAAGGATTCTGATAAAGCGTCTATTTATCGGGGGAGGTAGGACGGGCGAAAGGAATTGAATGAAACGATCTCACAATACCGACTTCCGGCGTGCGATCGCGAGGCACGCACGTACGTGCGAGCTGCAAAGTGAATCGCAGTTAATCTATCAGCCACCCTGCAGCCCAGACGCGCGGAGGGAAAGGGAGAGCCGAGGGGGGTGAACAACCAGCTTCCGATTGATACGAGTGGCCGACTGACTCTCTTATTCTCCCCCTCTCGTTCCCTCAGCCGCCCCGGGGTTCTCTCTCGCCCTGGCGAAACTCGCGCAGATTCGTACGAGAGGCACGCCGTCATCTGATTCACCGGCGGATGTGCGTCATAGAGGATTTCTAGACGATTGAACTAAGTGCCCGTTCCAACGGCGGCTCGCCCTTTTCCTACGTGAATTTATCTCGCGTCATTTGCGCGCACAGGCCACCTTGGAACGAGGGAAAACGCGCCTGTCGCGGGGACAATCGATTCGAAGCGGCGCCCCATTTCAATTAGCCGCTGCGCGAGAGTCAAGTTTGAGTAATTTCCAGCTCCCATTCAATTAGGTAATGAATGGGTCGAGTTTTTTAAGTTACACTTCGATGGGCTTCTTGGAGAAGCTGCAGGTGACTACTTGGTACTTACAGTGGGTGGCGAAATTATTATACTCAAACAAAAAGGTTTGAGATTTTGTAAGTTTAAGCAATTGAATGGCTGTATCTCTGCGAAAAATGGTCGCAAAAAATATTTAAAAAACGCATTTTAACGCTTGAAGTTTCTAGTTTTTGAATCATAGACTCACCTTTTTTCATCCATTATGATACTGTTTTATCAAGATGAAGCGACGGAAACGAAGTTTCAGAAATTTTTGCCTACTTAGTTTGAACGTATGCACGGGTCAAATTTGTTTCCGGTAAATCCACGAAAAGCTCTTATAGAATAGACATTTCTCTTTAATTTCGTTTATTTCTGGTTTTGTTGTGTGATTTTTATTGACCGAGTTATTCGCGATCAAAGTAAAAAAGGTAGTTTTCACTTTGAACACCTATAACTTGCGAACTCATAATGCTAGACAAATTTTCACGAATGTTTTGGAAAGTTAAGAAACTTTCCCTTCAGAACCTTTAGTTGCTAATTTAATTTTTTTTTAATCGTATTAAATCCATTTTAAAATTTTCCCAAAAATTGACGAAAATGTTTTGAACATAATAATTTGGCCACCTCCTGTAATCAGTCACGTATACCGTACTCTTATTTTCTTGAACTCTGTGAGAGGTAGTTCTTTTCAGGGCCTGATCTGTTTAACTCCTCCGCCCCCCTGGGCAAAAATGATTTCTGCCACACTTTATATTTAATTATAAATAATTGCTTTAAAATATATTTTTTGACAGTGAGTGAAACTTTTTTGTAGGCATTTTTGGAATAACAAACGCCTAATTTTATTAATTTTGCCCAGGGCGGCGGAGGAGCTAAATAGATTTAGTTTCATGAAAAGTTTAATATTCATATAAAAAAAACAGTGGCAAAACAAAGTAAAATATATGTAGGGGAGAGTCATACAGTACCGGCCGTTTTCAGTTTTTGTACTGTAACTTGGGCTACTGTTGGTAAAAATCAAGTTTCAAAGAAGTAATTTGTACTGCAATTAGTGTTTAATAAGAGGAGACGAATAGTTTTTCACAAATTTTATCGTAAAGATTAATAATTCGCAGGAATAAAAAAGTTGTAATTCGCAGCCAACGCAAAAGTGTCATCCAGTACCGTCCACTCTAAGTTTTTTGTACTATAACTTGGGCTGTTGTTGGTAAAAATCAAATTTCAAAAAAGTAATTTGCAGTACAAATTGTGCTTAATAAAAGAGGATAAATTGTTTTTATTGAATTTTATCATAAAGATTAATAATTCGCTGAATTAAAAAAGTTGTAATTCGCGGCGAACAAAAATAACTTTTGTCGTCCGAAACACTAGCGTAAACGATAAATGCTTAGAACTCTGGTAATACTGAAAGAAAAAGAACGTTGCCGGAATATGTTGCTACGGACTCTAGTATTTATTTATTTCTCCATCGATAGTACAGTTAACTAACATTAAAAGCGAGATCTAGCTTTGGCCGGTACTGTATGCTGCCCGGTACTGTATGACTCTCCCCTATAGGTAGGAGGTAAGTAGGTACCTATTTTGTAAATCTCGCTCCAAAAAGGATTTAACGAATGAAGTAAAATAAATATAAGAAAATGGGAAAGTCAAATATCTTTAATACGTACCTTTCCCTAATACAATAGCAATTACCTAAATTCATCAAGCACTCAATCATGCGAGACGCCATGTGGAAAAACAGGGTGAATGAACTTAAAATTCGATTAAAACCGCGTTGCCATGCAACTTCAGTATACATTACACTCTACTAGCTCGCGCAACGAAGTCTAAACCAGTTACTTCAATCCTCGCCCGTACATTCATGCTGAAAATGAATTACCCTCGGCTCTAAACTTCGCACACATGTTTCCAACTTATAAATGGGGCTGCAGAATCGCCATAAAATTAGAGTTTCAACCCGAATCCCCTGGAGTAAGGGGGTAGAGAAGGTTCCCTTGACTCATCCACCGTGCGTTTTGTAGGAAGCGCGTACGTGCTCCCTTCCTCCGTGCACTCATCAGCCCTGAGCTATTTGAGGAAGGCCCGCCGACAACGCGATACCAACGTCTCCCCCGTAACACGAGCTATCTGCTAGCTAATAAAGTTTGACAGTCGGTCAAACCACCATGGGAGCCCCACGGGACTACAGTGTATACCTTTCCCACACGCGACTACGGATTCCGTACTCATTATTGCTTTTAAGGCGGGGGCACAATAAGCGCGACAGGGCACATATGCTTCGGCGACACCGGGCGCTCTGCAAACTGCCCCTGAAATCGAATCCAAGCCCAAGCCCTTGGGGGACGGTCCTTTTAATTTGGAGGCTGCAGTTACAGTTACCGATAACGACCGACGCTCCCTCGTGGATCGAGGAAAAAACGCCACATCCGCCTTCTAATTGAAGCTCGTTCGTGCGCGGCAACTCGATTTCTTGAGTAGTATGCATTTGGTATTCTCGGGGATTTTTGACATTTCGCTTCGTATTTGAGAAAGTGATGGTAACGACTTTCACAGAAAAATACATGTGACACTTTTCTTAAGGGGTTAGGACACAGTAACGGGCCAAGAAAGCAGACGATTTTTAGACGACGATAATAAGAAAAGTAAACCATCGATTAATATAAGGTTTTGTGCTTTAGTTCACTATATTATGAACTATAAGAAAAGCAAATAATATTTACAAAATAGCAATTGTACGCCGTGCAATGTCTCCATTTAAAATGTTCATTTTTTATTCGGATGGCCAACTGGTGGGCCGGATTCCGGCAAATCGGATGAACTGTAACAAAAACTCTCAAAATGTCATAAACTATAATATATTTCCTTGGCATTGACGATCCAACATTTCAATTTTTGCGAAAATTGACAGAATGGTCAAATTTTTGTTTATATTTTGTACAATAATTAAAAAATTTTAAATGTTGCATCGTCAATGCTTAGGAAATATATTATAGTTTATGACATTTTTGGGGTTTTTGTTACAGTTCATCCGATTTGCCGGGATTCGGCCCACCAGTTGGCCATCCGAAAAAAAAAATGGACATTTTAAATGGAGACATTGCACGGCGTACAAATGCTATTTTGTAAATATTATATGCTTTTCTTATAGTTCATAATATAGTGAACTAAAACACAAAACCTTATATTAATCGATTGTTTACTTTTCTTATGATCGTCGTCTAAAAATCGTCTGCTTTCTTGGCTCGTTACTGTGTTCTAACCCCTTAAGGGATTACATACCCTTGAAAGGTCGGAAAATAGGGTCACTTTTATGATGTTTTTTTCATATAAAGGACCGTCATATTTAAAAAACAAAGATATACACCTTGTTGTGTATCAATTAAGCTGTATCCTGTTGAAAAAAAATTGATATCTTAAGAAATGGTGCCACAGCAGCCCTTCTCGCAAGGTCTCTTCATAGTTACAGTATTTGCAGCACCAAGTTGTTCAGGTTCAACCCCGTTCAGCTAAATTCTCCTAACTCAAAGACCAACCCTTGACGATCCAAGCACTTCTGGCGTCTCCACCAGAGATTGGAGGGTACCCGAGTCATCAATCTTCCCCAATCGTGTGATAGTGCGCTCAGAACGACACGGACCATGACGCCCGGTGAAAATGGCCGGATGCATCTCCGCGGATGCACGTGCAGAAGGCTCGCGCATCCCCGATAGCGGATGTGCGGTTCGTTTCCGTGCTTCTTCCCCCGACAGCCACGTTGCAGCGCGATAAAGGCGAACAATGCATTCAGAAATACGGTTCTCAGGGGGTGGCTGGATTCTGCGCCTCCCGTTTGCTTCTCCGTTCACGTTCCGCGCGGCCAGAATTGAATTATACGAGTCCAACCACTTCTGGCCACGTGCCGACGCGCACGTGATTCCTGGTAGCCTACGGTCTATCAGCAAACAATGCAACGGAAGATAAGGCGAGATGGACCCTTGGCCAAATAAGAATGGCCAATGGAACGAATCGGAACGCGTGGAACGGTGCAGTTGCGCCCTCGAGGCGGCGTGTGCGCTTAAGTATCTACCCCTGTACCATACTACAGATTATTCATTCTGTTCTAGAACAAGACTATCTATTTTTGCAGGGTCATTCCTCCCCCTACATCGCCCCGTTTCATCAGGCAAGTTCCAATCAATTTTAATTCAAGAACCTCGATCACGAAGTTACGCAGACGAGTCGCAAAGTGTCACATTCACGATGGTGACTTTAACGCCTCGACAATGCGTCAGGATTGCGTTTCAATCGAGGACTATGGTGTCTCATTAGAGCAGTTTTTTTTCCCCGCGTATGCCAATTACCAGCCGCCCCCTGAAATTAGAAACCAAGCGAGAATCGTTCACACGCGAGATCACGGTGCCCTGGCTGGTCGCCGAACCAGCGTACCCCATCACAATTACATAATTCGATGCACCCTAGAGGATCGAGGACCTGCGGCACACGCAACCCCATGCTTGCACGCGTACCCATGGGAACCGGTAATGAGATGGTGGTCACGGTTTCCCACCCTGCGAAGGTGGGCCACGGGGATGCGCGCTGATGATGCCACTGGTGGGCGCTCTGTTGCTGGTCGACGCTGGGGGATGATACGGGCCCGGCGGACCCCCTACGGGCTTTGTCAACAACGGCAATATGCTAGCGCTCGTATGAGCCTGGATTTATGAGAGCGAACGGGCCTGTGGGAACCCAAGTGTCTCCCGATGGGCTTGATATTCCGACGTGATCCTTGACACGAATCGAATCGACACGTGTTTTTATCAAGTGGCCACGCCAGTGGGAAAACGTCAGGTCAGGATTCACAGATTGAATCTCGGGACAGTGGACAGTGGACGCTGGGGGGCTTTGTGCGCGACTGAGTCCGGGCAGAGATTTTCTGTGGGAGAAACGGAGCGCTGATACGATTCTCTGAGAATCTTAAATTTTTCATACTCTAGTTTAGTAACTGCAGTGATATTCTTACTGTTGCCGCGGTAGTTGTAGTAGTTATACAGTGGGGAATAGTAGAATTCATTATTCAGTTAATATCTTAATTAAGTGGTGAAATGATGGTCTGCTAGGGAAGGGGGGTTTTAAAAGTCTACTTGTGAAACATCCATTAAGTTTAAGCAATACTGTTGCAATTATAGAACCATGCAAGGTTTCAGGACTAGCGTGCCAGCTCAGGTATCCCAGGATCCTTGGTGAAAATGTCCATGAAACGAACCTCAGGCCCTGGGGGAAGTCAATAAAATTTCCACTTCCAATTTCACATAAATTTCGAAATCTCCCACTGTTCACGTAAATTTCATGTGTTTCGTGTCACTCGATCTCCACCTGCTCGGTCAACGGATAACGAGAATCGATACGTTGATGGTGATTGCCAGACACAGCCGCGAGCTCTGGATATTATCAGTTTTTTTTTCTGGTCACATAAATCAGACGTTTCACCAGATAGAATTCTCGTGAAATATCCTCCCAGCGACGTCGTCGAAAGATGATTGGATTGCGTCGGGGAAATCCACCAAAGAAACTAACAGAGTTCCCTTTCTGCCTCTCTCTCTCTCTCTCTCTCTCTCTCTGCGATCATCGTTTCGTGTAGGAGAAGAAGAGGAGGAAGAAGAAAAAAGGAGCGTGACGGGGTAGGCACTAAATAATCGAAATGCCCCGCGGTGCTCTTATTATGACTTCTCGAAAAGCGGTTCTGCCAGAACAGAATTCAATGAGCATAAATTAATTCAGCTCGTTAGTGGCTGTCCAGCACCGCTGCCGGTTTCTATGCGCGCGTTACCACCGTCGATGGACCTCTATGAAACGAATAGGGGGTGGGGTCTCCAACGGGTTAAGCCGCGTAAACACTTGTGCTATTAAATTCCTTTAAACGATACGTGTTTCCTTAAGGATAAACGAGGATGCTATCTGATTTGAAGGATTGAAAGTGCCTCGATCTGGAAAAGAAATTTCTTTCTATACCAACAGAGCAATCCCTAAATATATTTCACTTTACACCCTTCGATTGCTTCTTTTATACCAATGATGGGATTTGAGGAAATGCTGGATTTTCTGAATTATACTTCGTTGCATTACAAGGCTTCGCCACAAACGTAAGCGCGACTTCATGCTCGAGAGTGAACGTGCGAGTACGAGGCGCCGTGCAACACATTGGAAAAGGGCCGACAGCCGCTAACTGGGTCATGTTATCGGGTTAATTAGCCTCGGTTACGTGTGCTGCTATCGATCTTATAACGATCGCCGTGCAACATGCATCGGTACACGATCGGAAAATCGTAAGAGGGCGATAGCACGAACTGGGGAATTAAGAAAGCCTGCGAACACGATACAGCTGTACCAATAAACTCACCTTAACAGAAGACGAAAGTGTTGGCAATTCTAACTCTTTAGACCTGTAAAATCAATTAGCCTGAATGCCCTATTAATCCATTTAACCCCTGCAACTGAATAATCTGCAACTTTTCTAAATAATAAAATTACAAATCTTTCTCTCCAAATAATAAAAAATCTCATCCACTTACCTCCCCTTCACCTCATCCTCCAAATCAACCACTAAAAGACAATTCCTACAACGTCATATCACACTAGATAATACCACCACAGCTTCAAGTGACAATCTACGCGACACCATCAATCATTTCAACCTACACAGTGCATTTTGATGAATTGGATCCTCATCCAAATTAATTAACCATACCACCAGTATCTGTCCCATAACCCCTGAGCTAATATACCAACGATATTCAAACGAGAAATCTCGAGGAGGCCCCATTAAAACGGGTGGAACGTCCGCGGGTAGCGTGACAACCGCGCGACGCTACTGTCACCGTGTAACTTGCGGCTAATGAAGCCGTATTAATTAAAAATTCGACGCCCAGTCGCGTGTTACAGGGCCCAGACACGGTGTAACGTCGCCTGGACGGCGACAGGGCTGTAGTTCCTCTTTCGTACGACGATCTGTCGCGATAAGATACGGTGTGTGCTTTCGCGCCGTCCACGAGCAACGCGGAGGATCAATCGGAGCACCGATCCTTTCCATCGGAAGCAGAACCGTTATAGCGTCGCGCGTTTACTCCCCCGATAATTTATAGTAACGATCCGAGAGCGGCTGTTTACGGTGTCGTAAATCAAATTAGAATATTTACGGGAAAATTCGAAAGTCACGCTCGTTGCTCTCGATAGATAAGATCTGCGGGGCGCGAGAGCGACCGTGGCGCATAGAACGCGATCGTCGCGCGATGGAATGACGGGGGATATTGAAAAATGACTTTCCAGAAATATGCTGGTTATTATCGTTGATTGTGGAGAACGACGGCGACGTGAGAAATATCCTCGCGATTGCCAGTGGAATTCGTTTCGCGGAATGTTCGCGCTTGTAACGCGTGAGAGACTCGAGTGTCCTGGGCTCGTGATACTAGATGGCCGCGGCGGGTTAACACTTTTCGCCGACGTTTCGCAAGCGTCGCGGTTTGCTTTATCAAATTCCCACTGTCACGTTGCTGCTGACACGTTGGCAAACTGAGTTTGTGGGATTCGAGGAGATTCTGTGATAAATTTTCTGTATAGGGGAGAGCGGGGACAAACTTAAGGGGACCTTCCGGTCTAAAAGTCGATTTTTGTTTTATTTTATTTTTCGAATGTTCAATCTTTTAGGAATACGTGTTTAAAAGGATTTGTTGAAATTCGTAAAATTCCCGAAGTTATAGGCATTTGAGTAGCGGCACATGCATGGGTAACACCCGGCCACTCGGCACTCACGTAAAACTTTAAACGCGTTTTTCTCGAAACTGTGTTCTCAAAACGGTGGGTCCTGTATCTTCGAAAGTTATTATCCGGTTCGACTGAAACTTTTTTATTTTGAAGAATATACTTCTGGCTAGGGGGGAACTAGAAAAAATTACAAAAAATTGAAAATTTATAATTTTCAAAGACGTTGAAAGGACGAAAAATACAGGGAAAAGTGATTTCAAACTTGAAGTGTCGTTATTTTCTAAAAAAATGTAATTTTTGTAATTTTTTCTAGCCCCCCCCCCCCCCCCCATCGCCAGAAGAATAATATCTTCAAAATAAAAAAGGTTTCAGTCGAATCGGATAATAACTTTTGGAGATGCAGGTCCCAACGATTTGGATCAATTTTTTGACGCCTTGACTTTGACCATTCCCCAGGGCCCTTTGCAATGATTAATTATAAAACAAAAAATATATTTCTATAATTTAAGACATCCTTAATACAATGCAAAAAGTCCCATTAAATTATATATTGTAGTTTTCCTTTAATTAATTCCTAAATATCACCTATTTTTTTGGACTCTAGACCGGAAGGTCCCCTTAACGGCGTCATGAAAGTAACGCGTCTTCTACCGCCTTCCACAAAAGTTTCCAAAACGTTTGCTTTACATTACATTTGCTTTAATGTTTCTTTCATTTCACGGAGTGACGCTGAGCAATACGACGATTCGTATACCTACCGTGGGCGAGCTGATTTCGTTATTTCGATCATTCAGATAAGTGTCTCATCTGTTGGTTCTTTTGTTAATATTCATAGTTAAACTATAGACATTGATCCAATTATTTGTTAGAGCGTTCTTGGATAATGTCTTTATAAGTTCCTGTATTTAATTTCAATAAATCTTGTATAGTTTGTACGTTATAACAGTTCTATGCTGAAAAACATGGCTGGGGACAAAAGTAACACGACATTACGGGGAGAAATTGAATCCAATATTAACAATAGTTTTTAAAAAAAAATCATAAATATTAGTTACTTTTGAGGCCATTACGCGAGATTCCATATTAAATCAAATACACAATATCAAAGAAATGTTTGAAGCTGGTTATGCTTTTTTATCGTTACCTACTTAAAATATGTTTATTTAAAAGTTTCTTTCTATCGTTTCTGAAAATAAAAATCCTATTTTGCCTTGGAAGAATTGTTTTTATTTAATTCTCCTCAAAATAATTAGTATTACTTTCGTCCCCATGGTATGTTACTTTCGTCCTACCTATGCAGGACAAAACTAACAATGACAGTCACTGCGGAAAATTGCCATAGCTCTTTGACTACTTATCATGGAAGGCTGAATTTGTGGTCAAACGATAGACCAAGAAACAGACTATCTTAAGGCATAATTTTTGTTTTTATATCTGTAAGAGGTAATTGGCAGTTTAGTCAAATGTAAAAAGTGTTACGTTTGTCCCCGCTCTCCCCTACTACGAATAAAAGATTTACTAAAATTTAGAACTGACAATAACGAGAAGAAAGAGTCGCGATAAGTGCAATACATGCAGAAAGAAATGATTTAGGTCTGTAAGTTCTTCAATAGGATTACAACTGAACAAGCGTTCTGGATCTCAACAGCCCTGCAACGAAGGACAAAAAGGACATCCACCTTTTTATATCCCCACCTTGCCAGAGTCCTCCTACCCACTTGCAATTTTGCAGGGTTGACGCGGAGAGGTTACATAAAACGCATCCAGCATTGCAAACGGAAACGTCTACCCCGCAATCGTGCAAGCGATCTGCTCGGCGAGCGAGCACCTCTGCTCCTGACGTTTTCAGCGATATAATTTGCTTTCGAAGGTTCTGCGCAGCTCGTCTCCTCGTTTGTCCTGTCACGTGTCGCGCGGAGTCAACTGTCATCCGCAGCACGCGATAGTCACGTGTCCATTGTGGTGGCACGAGACCGGCCATACCCTTTTTCAGAACTATTGTCTGCAAATCAGCGCCTGATCGAGCGTCATGAGCCGAGAGGACGGGCGCTCCTCCAGCGATCTATCTGCGCGCCAGTTACGGCGCTTCTTCCGATTAGAGGAACGTCCTCGTTAGCTGCGGTGACCATACATTTAACTGGAAATAGGTGTTTCGCGTAAGAGACACTAACGATGTAACAGAGTGTTTCGGGGTGGAGAGAAGTTTTGAAGGTAAAGGGTGAAGGGTGGAAGCTTTGAGTGTTGAATGAGTTTAAACTGGGTGGTGGAATTGAGTTGAATTTTAATGTCTCAAGATTTCTGGTGAACGTGAATGCTTAGAGCTGAGAACTGATGAAAGGATGAGTTGCGAAGTTGAATATGAGAGAAGCAATATTCCTCAAATTATGCAATGTTTCTTTGTACAAACTCTTTAGGCTTCAAAGGATATTGGAAACCCGAAGAAAGACCCTGCGTTGCATCGTTAACCTGCTTTTTCCAGCCACTCATATAAATCTGCACCTCACGACGCTCGCGGATGTTGAGTGCCTTGCGTTTCGAAACGCGCTTAAGCTCGCTAAACACACGTTCTAGCTGCGCCTCGACCGGCGCGTAATTATATTGTTCTGAATTCAATAAAATGCGCGTTATTTATTACACCGACTGTCGTAATAAGATGTAATGACACGGTATCGCGGTGATCCGTATCTATCCTCCGCAGCGAGCACTACCTGCGCGCAAATTGCTCCATCATGGCCGAATAGCAGGGGGGAAATTACACGTGTTCCATTACACCGGGAAAAATTACACCTGGTAATGGGCGTATTTTTCAAACAGAATGCATACAACGTTGCATACGCGACCTGCCACGAAGACTCGATTCCCGGTGCACTTCAGAGTCTAGCCCCTCTAGGGGGACGGCGCAGGCGAGGGGGCAGCATATGTTTTCGGTCCACGGGGGAGCAGCGGTGGGGGCAATTCACAGACTCACCTGTGGGAAAGACAGTCTCGCCTAGATCCGAGTACATTGTGGGAAAGGTCGTCGTCGATTTTCGCGGCTCCCCGCGAACAATGGGGATGGGAGCTGGAAAATTCACGGGCACCCCTGTTCGCAACAGGATCGTGAAAATCCCAAGGATCGCGGACTCCCACGACGGTCGCCGGATCGCGGAGCCTCGCCTGCTTTTTTCACCTGCTTCGAGCCGCCGCGTGAAATCTCCGGGCGTTAAAAGATACGGCGAGCGATCGGCGCCGCGTGTAATTACCATTCTCTACGCTCGTTCCGCGGCGTCGTTTGCATAAATAACAGACGACGGGGGGAAGAAAAGTTTACAGACGGAGTGGCTCCTCGTGATGGATCATCGTTGCGAAGAGAGACTTATAACGCGTTACCGTGTTCGCGGGCCCGTGATGAATCGCGGTCGCCTGATACTCGGGCTGCCCACTCCTGTCCACCTCTGTCCACGACTTTCCGCTACCCACTTGGTGGAATTTACAGTTTCCCCAGTTTAGCTCCCCTGTTTCTCTGCTCCAGACAGTAGAAAAGTGAAGCTCGCGAGTCTGAAAGGCATCTCTTCTTGGCGATGTCACCGGGGGATGATGAAGGGTGACGTTCCGGCGCAAGCGATTGAAGAACACCAGCGTGGTTTCTTCTTGAAAGTGGGATGCAGAGTCTGTTGGATTACTAACGTGACGATCTGTTATTTTTCCGTAGGCTGTTCCTGTTCGGACGTTTGCAGCGACGCAGCCACGGAGCAGTTGAATTATACGTCGCACCGTCCAGACGCACAAATCTCCAGCGCCTTGGAAACCTTCCTCTCAACGGGCCGAGTAATTTTAACCAACTAACCGGTAATTACCGTGAAATTAATCATTTCTGTGCCTCGTTACACGAGCCACTCGGCGACGTCACTAAATCAAACCGGCGGGCTTGTATTCCCGTTGCCTCTGCTTCCTTCAGCAGGGTCAGCCATTGCGAGAGGGTGGAGATACGAACGAGGCTCGTCGTGGATCATAGTTTAAAAGGTTGCCGATTTTTCTGCGGCTCCAGAGGCACGGCATTCTACAAAATTACTCTGCCTTTTTGACAGAGTTAAGGAAAGGCACATTGTACAACGCGAATGCGACAGTGTCTGCCCATAACTTAATCCCGGAGACAGGAATCATCTATTTAAGAATTACTTTCAGTGTCGTTCACCACCGCGAGATTCAAATGGAAGCTTTTCTATCTCCCGTCAATGTTCCCGCCGACGTGCTAGAGTTGATAAATCAGCATAAACTCGTTCTCCGCTCTGAACAGTCGGCTGTCAAACGTTTCTCGCTCGGCATCCAACGTCGCCGATGCAGGGACGTTTATCGATAACGGCTAGCGCGGAGAATCGAGAAACTGCCGTTTACCTCGCGGCTCACAATGGGGCAACGACGATATATACGAACATTGTGATACGATATTATTGTCTTTATTGCCATTCGCACGCAATAGTAAATTATCGGGTTTCCAAGCCGATCGATGGTCACCATGGCGCCAACCGCGGCTCCGTTGCTCGGTGCCTACACGTGGCTGCGTAAACGCACAGGCGCCGTTACCGAGGCTCGCTTTCAGCCGAGATAACTGACAAAATACTGCGTTTTATTCCTGTAATCCGATCGACCGTTCAGAACGGAATTAGTCGATTTTAGAAAGCGAGATCCGGGAATGCTTGGCATGCCTCGCGCTGTAAATAACACGCGTGGCTGAAGAGTTTCGCGCGGCTGGCGAGATTTTCTTCGTTTTAACTTTGGGACACGCATATTTCGAATTACATCACTTCAGGCGCAATGAAACGTTGGAAGAAAGTGAAATACATATATGGTATGCGAGACATTACATATGCTTATCTTCTGAGACGATGAGAGCAGGGGCGGATTTGTTTATAGGTTAAGTAGGCTGCAGCCTAGGACGGCAAATTTTGAGGGTGGCAAATTTTGAGCGAATGAAATTGGAAGAGGTTTGGACACAGAGGCTTGAAAAAACTTTAAAAACAATTCTCTGTCTTTCATGTAGCAAATTAGCAACAACTCAAATCTGAGTTGCCATATTGAATTAATTTTAAAATTATCTCGACTCTTTTAAATTAAAATATTTGATGATTCACGGAAAGGGCGGCAAAGACTTGTTAGCCTAGGGATGCCAAATCCCCAAATCCGCCCCTGGATGAGAAATAAGTGTCTGATAAAGAAATTTCTTTTCTGAAAGTGTAACTCTTTCTTAACCCTTTCTTTCCTTCGAATACTTTTAGTACGAAATGAAATTGGTCCTAATAAGATAACTCATTGAAATTAGGGCTGGGACCATTCGAATAATTTAATATTCGAATATTCTACAAGTATTCGAATGCAACGAATATTCTACAAGTATTCGAATGCAACGAATATTCTACAAGTATTCGAATGCAACGAATAAACTTCGAATATTTGAGTATTCGAATGTTATTATTCGAATACTGCTGTATTCGAATACTGATGTATTCGAATAGTATGGTGTGAAGTGGGTCAAAATTAGCTTACAAGATTTCACCCTGACAAATGAATCTAAAGAACTTGATTTATAATTCACACCATACTATTCGAATACTTTAATATTCGAATAGTATTCAAATACATCAGTATTCGAACACTTCAATATTCGAATAGTATTCGAATACTTGGATATTCGAATTATATTCGACAAATAATTGAGCAACTGAAGTATTCGAATATTCGAATACTGAAAAATTCGACAAATAGTCCCAGCCCTAATTGAAGTGTCTTCCTACCTTTGCATAATTTCCCTCCAATTTCATTTACCACAATCGACCCACCTATTCGCTCATGACAGATCCACCTACCAACAGACCATGCACACAAAAGTCTTCTAGAATCCCGGACAGCTAGCCAATATTTCCTCTCGCCCGTCCGCAAGTTAAGCTACCCGGAGGTAGCGGCAGAGGCGAGAGGTTAAACTCGACCAGGGGATTATGATCTACATCAGAACCCGGGCAGAAATCGTTCGTATTCAGCGGCAGTGAATCACGAGCAGCCGAGTGCCGCCACGGGGCAACGGAGTAGCGGACAAAGGGGGAGGCAACAGGGGTCGAGGTGCAAGAAGCATGCAGGACGATGGTGCGGCGGCGTATGGTTTATGGCGTGCGTGCCACCGTGCCCGATAATTGATAGCCACGCGACGGATTTCGCCGGGCTTTCGCCATCGATAAGAGCTCCTCTCTCTCCAGTTTCCCGCTTCTCGTGCATCGAACGTCCACGGAGGAAGATAAAGGACAACGGAGCCGGGCCCCGAGCCTGGTGACTACCCGGTGGAAGGAAGAGGGAGGAGGTTCCGCCGGGTTCAGGGCCTTCCATCGACGGCCAGAGACCGCTCTTCTGACTGTAATAACTCGCTACACCCATCCAGATACTATCTCGACAAATAGCAATGCCTACCGATCGTCTACCGGTCCCTCGCGTACCCACCGATACTCCTACGGCCGGGATTTCGCATGCCGTCGCTCCACCGTCACGCTTTTCTGCCTTACACCGCTCTCGCCGACGTGTCGCGGATGCACGCCGCGCTGGGTTACGTAAAACCTGCACGCAGATTGTTTTCTGCCGATCAGAAAGCCACGCTTTATTGGACGGCTGGCGGTGCTTCCTCGGGCTCGTCTGCTTTTCCACGGGGATCGAGGGGATCAAACGTTAATGGAGGAATTATACGCGTGCACGTGGAATTCGGAAGTTGTGGAACCATTATTTCGTGTGCACACAGATGTAACAGAACGCGGAGGTTCAACTGACTCCGCCTCATCGTTCAATGTGTATACTACTGAATCCCACTCAATGAAACTCGCATCAGCTGTAAGGCGCGAATCCACGATGAGATTTTACTGGAGACTTTTCTATCACGAGACAAAAATCTCAGTAATACCTAAATGAAAATAATGGAAATAGTCGTGATGAATAAGATTTTTGAAAATATATGATGAAACTTGTCCCACGAGAGTCTAGTTTCATGAAACTAATGACAAAATAATTAAAAAGTAATAAAATAATGACATAATTGAAGACCTCGCATCAAGCGGGGTGCAGCTCCATCGTCACAAACTTCTCGAAAATTAGAAAAAACTCTTTATTAAATTATCTATTGCCTTTGCACTAATTACAAAAATATATATTTTTCGCACAATAAGTAGTAGTTGTTGAGTTGAAAACTTTTTATTTCTATTTTTGGCGAAAAAATATTCTATAAGGAAAATATTAATCTTTCTATATTAATATTAACATTTCTATTTTTTTTTATTTGTAATAACCAGCTTATTTGTTATCAGATTTGCATCAAACGATGTAGAATTATTTTTTGCACATATTACACGTCATAACTCAACAAATCTACAAAATGGAGCTCCACCCTTCTTCCTGCAAGGTCCTCAATTTATCGTCTCATGAGATTAAAGTCTCAGGTGACACGCGATACTTTTGTCGCATCGCGGATTTGCACCTTTACAGCTGTCGGAACCGCAGAAAAATATTCGCCTCCTAACGCAACACCTTCGAAATCTCCCTGTAACCCCTCAGACAAGATCCAAGAAAAAATAACAGAAAACTTCCTTAAACACGATTCCACGGTAACCAGGAAATAAAGCCCGTTACCCAACCAGCCGCCAAAGAAGGATAACTGATAGGCCTCTCCGTCGTTTAATTACCCGGCTACCAGCCCCGAAACGTCAACACCATCGTGCCCTGTTAACTCTGTGTATCGCTAAATCATTCCCAGCTCTAATTCATCCGTCAGAGGAACGTTTCATTTACCGGGTGTTCCGCGCGGAGTACCGCGGCGCAGAATTTATTTCCATGGAATGGCGGGGTTTCAGGTTGATTGGCGCGAAATCACGGTCGGCGGCGGCGCGCACACGTGGTGCATGGGAAGAAAATGGCGACGAGGGGGGGTTCGAAGGGGGCAGAAGGAGGCCGCGTATGGGGTTTTGTGCGGGCCGCCGATTACCGATACCGCGTAATTTATTGCTCCTTATTCGCGAAACGTGACGCCGGGCTCCCCGTCTCGTAAAGTGCTTCCAGTTCTGAGTCACGGGGCCCGGCTCGGGATTTTTGTCCAATCGGGAATGTCGATAGCTCTGCGGCGCGCGGCACCGTTCGACTCGAACGGCCTGTACAATATAAACCGTACGTGCACACGTATCCACGTACACAGCCAGGCGGGCACACACGCTGATACACATCGATCGTCAAAGATAAAGACACAATAACTTTCTAATATTCGCCTGGAACGCTCTGATTCTGCCGGGATCTATCGCTTCGTTACCGTTACCAAGAATCGCCGAACGTTGAACCCCTTGGATAAGCTCCGATATCGAGGCCGTTGGTAATTTCACGTAACAGCGAAATTTTTGGGTAACCGAAACTGCAATTTAAAAGTATAAGTCGTATACGGGGCTCAATTGGAGGGGGGGGGGGGGGGGGGGGCGCGTAAGGCAGACAAAAGGTTTTTGTTATTCAACAAATGCTTATAAAAAAATTTCACTCACAGTGAAAAATTATATTTTAAAATAATTATTTATAATTAAATATAAGGGATGGCAAAAATCATTTTTGCCCAGGGTGGCGGAACAGCTAGAGATCGGGACCTGGTAGTACCTGTACAGTGAATGAAGAACAGTAGTGTTTCTTCTGGGGTTCTCGAAGACAATGAACCTATAACAAATCCTTATATTTTTCACTCGCACTTCCTTTTACAATCTTCTTCGTCCTCGTGCAGTTTCCGTACCTGAAACACAACATCACCAGCTGTATTAAATGGCGAACGAAGCTTTGCATGAGCACTCAAACGCAACCCTCCGAATAGCGAGCGTAATTACAAGAGAACCATTAAGAGTAAGACATTACGGAGATACCCGAGTGGCATTGTCCATCGAACACGCGAGCGCACAGATGTCGAGGGGGTTGTCGTGGATGCAGGGTAGCCGAGCGTATAAATAAAACCGTGCCGACACACGAAGCGATCGGAGGGGAAAAATCGGTGGGCCCGCAGTGGAAAAATACCCCTACACGCATCCGAGGGGGATACAGCGTCGGGTGTTGATCTAATTAAAATTACAGGCAGCCTATTAGCTGCGCGAGTCCCGGAGCAGCTTCGATACCGGTAACAACGCAACGGCCACGAGGCGGGAGTTAACTTATGGTGGCGTGCGAGAGAGAAACGCCCGGCAACCGGAGTCGGTCCCCGGCGGTGGCTAACGAAGCGGATTTAGTAATTGTTTTGTTGCATATCGCCCGCAGTGCGGAGCTCTGCTCGACGCGCCATTACTGGTTCTACATTGTAAAACACTCCTCATTGATAGCACGAGCCTCTTTCAGCTGGCCTGCGATGACGATCCGGTACCCATCCCTGTTCATGGTGCACCGTTGTACGAGGATAGAGGATCGAGTTTTTCCTGGTCCACTGTCCATCTTGGTCACGGTCTAATGGGTGATACCTGTGTGAATTTTCGAAGAGGTAGATCAGGGAAATGTGTGACAGGGCTCTTTTGTTTAGAAGGTTGAGAGATGAGGATGCACGGAAGGATGAACTACTTTAAATTGGATGAAAGGGGTTAAGAGGGATTCCTTGAATTCTGGGTACAGAATCTGGGATATTGCAGAGGATTAATGATGCTTGCTGCCTGGTGTTTCCCCTGAAGGCCCCCCAGGGCCCATGTTAAAAAAAAGTTATGATAATTTTATCCAAACACTATAATCTTTTTCTGTAGTATTACACTTAGCCGGCTTTTATTAAACTACCCTCTTCATTTTCCTCCAAGAATGGGCCTCAGAACGTTTGCCACCTAGGCCTTTTTCCTTAAATCTGCCGCTGTCTCCTTAGCAATTCACAAGGGGGCATCCTATTCTTTGGGCTAAAAACATAGCAAAATTTTTTATTTTTTTTTTAAGAAACCAGCGATTCGATTCATCTGAAATTTGGACCATGTTTTGATGCATCTTTGAAGAAGCTATAGGTTTTTTTAAATTGATTTTTAATCATAAATATAGTAGTTATGTATGATCGATCATCACGCCGCGCAAAATTCGTCGTCCGTTGGTGTCCATGATATTTACCTACCAGGTAATCTGAAACAGAGAAATGAAACGGCGTTTTACTTTATACACAAGTAGCTTGAAATTGATGAACCAGCAAAAAATAAAAAAAATTATTGAGCAATGTGGGGAATTTTCAAACTGAAAGGTCGGAACCTTTAATTTTTACTATCCAATTTAACAAAACAAGTATAGAACTTAGCGGTATTCTGGTTCACCAAATTGAAGTTACATATGTACAAAGTAAAACGCCGTTTCATTTTTCTGTTTCAGATTACCTGGAAGGTAAATATCATGCACACCAGCGGCGTGACGCATAACTCCTATATCTATTATTAAAAATGATTAAAAAAAACTGCAACTTCTTCAAGGATGCATAAAAACACGGTCCACAAACGAATCCAAATGCTAGGTTCTTAAAAAAAAATCCTAAATTTTGCTATGTTCTTTGCCCATAAAATAGTATTCCCCCCTTAAGTACCTAATTAGTATCAAAAGTGTTTGAGAATTCTTATGCGCCCAGTTCATCCCAACTTCAGAAAAACAAACCTGAAACCCCGCCCCTCGCCGTGGACCCCCCATTCGGTGGATTGTTAGCAAGACCGGTCACCCAAGCCTGAATTTATAATGCTATTAATTGCCCGCGTTTCCGCCCTTATATTTCATTGCCCGGGCCCCTACGCGTTCCTGCACGCGCGCTTCGATGGTCGATACGTGTCTGTCGATCGGTATCCAGGCCACGGATACCACCTAGCCGCGTTTGAGATACCGCGTTTTCCGTCATGAATTGTGGCACGCGCAGGTACTCTCCTGCCTCAGACTTCCTTCCCCTCCCCGGCCGCCGTTGCTCGAGGTTTATGCGTTGTTCGAGGTGCAGCATTAAGAAGCTCTCCAACTACCCGCGAAGCTTCTCTTTTTGCTAGCGCCGCTCGATCCGCGGATTTATCGCGCCATTAATTGGACCGCTTTGTACGCTGAAATCGTTCGCAGCGACGTTACGTGTCCCGGCGAACGATCGAACATTAAGATCGCCGGTTTATCGGGAACGCTGGGCAAGCGAATCTTTCATCGGTTGAGCGTCATAAACGGCCGACACCCGAGCGAAGTCGAATTTCGAGTGTAACGGCGGCGAAACGGATGATAAATCAGGGATTTAATTAGAGAGCCACGATGAAACGATACGATCTACGCTTCCCAGCGCCGAGTGTTTTCCCACCGACGCCGCCCGTTCTAATCACCGGCATTTTATGCGGCAGATAATTTCCGTGGATTTTTTACCAGTAACCTAATATAATCCTCGAAGGCTAGCCAGTTTCCCCGCCGCGAAGCAATCGAAAAACCAAATCGATTCAGCCGGGGCAGCCGTGACCGGCGCGATCACGCCTAATCGATCTCGAGCAAGATTGATTTCAGTTCTAACGCCGTTCAGCGACCGCTGCCCGTGGCCGCGGGTAATAAGCCCCGACTCATTGGACGGTAATTAAATACGGCCGGCGTTGGCGTATCCGAGAAAATGAACTGGCGATAACGTACGAAGATCTCGATAAGGAATCGGTATGAATGCGATCCAGCTGAAACGGCCAGCCACGGGTAATTGGCCGCCGATAATTACAGGTGTCAACGATCATTTTTCGTGGGGTGTATGGAAATCACACTGGCCTCCTCGCGGCGAGTGTTTAATTTCGTGTACACTGCCGAGCAAAAGTATAGGGCCTCTGAAAAGGCGCAGTGCTTCGCTTCGTGAGGCTCGCGTGTGTGTGTACTGATAGAAACCACAGTCTCTTCTTTTTAATGGGACCATTCGAGGCTTTTCAGAATTCCAATCAGTGAACAAAAGAATATTCTAGAATCTAGAATATTAGATGTAATAGGCTACCGATTTTTGTAGGAAAGAACTGTTTACCAAGGCAGTACTCAAAGATCTAGGATTACTATAAAATTCCTTAAATTTTCAGTGGGAGATCGATGATCAAGGCTCCTTTAAATCCCGTACAGTTTCCTTCTTGATAGCATCTGAGTATCAGAAAATTCTGCACGCGGTCTCAAGACTCTTGGCTCACAGTGTACGCACGAAAATCGTTTAGCGGTTCGATTGCGTTTCAATTTCAAATGAGATATCAACTTTTACACAGAACACCACTCGAAATAACCCCAGTGAACCGTGCGCTGTTGGAGCACGTGGCACCTTGGATTAACATGTCCTAGTCGGTGTTCGCAGGAGTGGCAGTCCCCTTTTTTTTCGCGCGCCCGATCAATGGCGCCCGGGCGCGACGTAATTGGATTGTAATCGATGTAATTACCGAACGCAAACGATCGATCGACCCGCTGATCGAGGCGATCCCGAGCGAGGAGGCTGGCCCGATATACACCGGTGAAACGCGCGTCAAGTGGCATGCGCATGATTTATCGATCGACCGATAGTCACGTGAGGAAAGGATGCGTTTTATCGTGCTAGCGTTGCCTGGGGTACGGAACATGCCGCGTTATGTAAGTGGCTTGTAATCGAATGGAAAGCAAATGGAGGAGTTCCTGAAGAAAGAATGCTACTGGTCTGCAGAAACCAAGTAGGAAGAATGCGACAGCTGGGAAGACTAATAACCTTCTTCTAGATTCTTGATGTGTGCTCTCAGAAGAATCCTTCTACCTTAAGGTAGAATAACGTCTAAGACTTCGGAGACTTGAGGCAAGCACATTGAAAATTTACAAATTCGCAGCGAAGACACTGGAGTTTCAGAAACTCGGAAACAAGCACTCGGTTTCTTTAAACTTGCAAATGATTTATTGGGGAGTACTTTTATGCTTGCAGAGATTTGATAATTGAACTACTTGAGAGTTACAGAAATCCATTTAAGCGGGTACACGGGTGTTAGATGGCTAAATTGAACGGTTTCTTTTGGGCGGGATTGAAGAACGACTAACAATTCATATCATTTGCACGATCCACAATACTTTATTGTGGATATAACACGCATTTTAAGACAAAGAAGCCTGAAAAATATTAAAAATTAAAGGAATTACAAAGCGTCAAACTGGACGCTGCGCAATGCACGCGTTAAAACGGTGAAAATCGTAAGTCGAGAACGGATTAATATTTTTAGTTGAAATTTTAACTGAATCTACAAAACACTCTTCTCCACAACGTGGAAGTGGGTCGAAAATTTTTAATAAAAATTCACAGAGTTATACAACAAATATTAACTTTGAAGGATTTTACTTAAGTAATCCTGTGATAAATGTTATCTTAAATTTTGTTAAAGTTATGCGATCTTATTGAGCGAGTTCCACATTGTGGAGAAAAGTGTTTTGTAGATATAGTTCAATTTTCAACAAAAAATATAGATCCGTTCTCAACTTACGATGTTCACCGTCTTGAGAAACATAGTTTTGCGTAAAACGCCTGCCGCAGCGTGTTTACCTGCGATGGCCCGCCCGTTACGTTTTACGCTGTAACTCTCGCAATTTTTCGAATTTTTTTTAAAAAATCTTTTTTAAAATACTTTCAAGACTTGTGGCTATCATAAACAATTGAAAGAAGAACTCAATTTTTTGTCCCCTTAAACGAATACCATCGTTACTGAAGGAACACACGTGTTGCAAGCACATCGCCTGCGATCATTAACAATGCATATTAGGAAGGGACGATTGGAAAAATGAATCACCACGCGAGAGCATGCTCTTCATTGTCTGCCCGTTGAACCGTGGAGCCACAGTTATTCATGCTAGTGCAAACAATACGCGGAGCGCGTTGACGTTGGAAAAGAGGGTGGGTGGAACAGGGCGAGATACGCTCAACGCGGCGCACAATTAATTATAATAATTAGTGTCTGGTCTAGAGGACAAGTCAGGGGAGTGTAAGCACGAACGCAATGAGTCTGGGCGGGGGAAGGCTGCGATTTTCATTGCATCCTTGGTACAATCGTTGAAGCCCACTGCAAGGGACCGACTATCATTGAAACCTTTCAAATGCAATGAACTTCCAATTTGATTTCTCGGAGGCAAAGCCTCAGAAGAAAGGCATCCAATCTTCTATTTTATCCACGTCGGTGTACTACAAGTTTGTCCACACCTTGTGCACTTTAGAATTCAAATGACACAGGTAATTCTCCAAGTACTGCTGTGGACTATGGACACTGTGAAGATTATCACACTCTGCAGTGCACTGAAGCCACCGAGATACCCTTCAAAACGCGCGCCCGTCGCTTCCACCGGTCATACATGTTCCAGTGCATCGGAGCAGTCGGCAGTAAACGCGTTTGCAGCTCGCTTAATCGACCAGAGCAGAATGTCATCGGCCATAATCCACTTACAACAATTCACTGCCAATACCGGACACGCAACGAAGAAACGAGTGGCCGGTGTACCGGGGCTGGATCGTCCTCGTTATCGCGTCGCAGCCGGTCGTCCTCGCCGCGATCAGGATCGCCTCGAGGAGGCGCTTTTCGACGAGCGAACCTCCTATATTTAGAGATCGCCGCGGTGGAATCGAGGAATCTAATAAATTCCGAGGGAAGGACGTTAATGCACGTCCGTTCTAGATGTACCTGGAGCGAGCGTACGGAAGGGTAGGGAAGATTGGGAAAAAGAGGATTGAAACCGATGACGATATTCCCCCGCGAGGGCGAAGCGCGGCTAGGCTGGCACGATGAAAGCGAGATGGAAAGCTGGATATGTATCGGGCTGGCAGTGAAAGGGAGACGAAGCGATCGAGGGAAGAGGGAACGGACGGAGGAACATGGGGCCCGCTATCGCGCGCGGGGGAGTTGGCCGAGTAGTACTTACTCAAAGAGCAAGTCAACAGCGGCAGCTCGCTGCTAACTTATGAGCGCGCGGAGATCCCTCGACCGACTACTAATGGGACTAGTACTACCAGTATAAACTCACCACCAACGGAGAGACAGACGAAGATGCCACTAACTATCAAACTTCTCTCTTTCCTCGCTTTCCTCTCTTTCCTCTCTTTTCTGCATCCATCTCTGGCTCCCTCCCTCCCATTTGCACCCTCGCAACTTCTCTCTCTCTCCCACGCCCCGTTTCCTCGTTCCCCCAGCTACTCGCCGTAACATCTCGTCTACCTGCTTCTACCTGCTATTTTAATAAATACGCGCAACGTCGCGGCGCAACGCTCCACGGGCACTTTTAGAAACGTAACAAATGGTTACACGTCAGGCGCGGGGTACTTAAGAAAGGCCCGAGCTGGCGCACTAAATCATAGAAATCGTACGGTATAAATTACGGGGCGAGGGCGCGCGTGCACAACGCGCGCGCGCGGCCTCGCAGCGCGCGGAGGTTCCGCCGGCCGCGAGGAGCACGCTGCCAGAAAGTGCAGCTTCGATGATCCTCGACGCGGGGCTCGTAAAGCACCGCTCACTTAGCCCGCGAGGACGTTAGCGGATGCACGTGCACGCGCGCGGAAATGACGGACACGCGCTGGCCAGCGGCGGCCTGGAATTATTATAGCACCGGGCTGGATTCACGGCGCTGGACGATACGCGGCAATGCGTTCATCCTCCCGACGCTGGTAGCGTGTAGGTGATCGGGAGCGCCGGCGATAGCGTTCACAGCGCGCGAGCGCGCGGAATCCACGGTGGACCGCGCGCGCGCGCCACGGTCTCCGTGAGCGTGTTAACGCGCCGAGAGGGCACACCCGCGCCCGAGGCACGCGCTGCGTGGACACGCAATCCGGTGCGCGCCGGGCGATCGAGGAAACGGCCGCTCGCCGGGGGAAAAGATCAGGTGGTTGAGAAACCTGTGCTCAAACGTTTTCGTAACGGGGAATTCAGAGAACGATGGATACATGCTTGATTTGATAGTTATTAATGGTGACTATGGGTAGTTTTCTGGCTCTGGAATTCGCTATCGAGAGTGGCTCGGTGGAGGAGTCGGGGAAACTTGCGGCTTCAAGGCTGATTCCAGAGTCGCGCGTGTCACTTTCAGAGTGGATGGTTGGGAAACTCGCGCTTCGAGGTTTTCCTAATGAAGGATTTGGGGATTGATGGATACAAGCGGGCTTTCAGAGTTATTAATGGTGATCCTGGTTTTTGAGAATAGGTGCCTTAGGAATTTGCTTTCGAGGTTGTTGGTATGGAGCAGCTGCCAGGATTTGCGCTTCTGAGTGTTGTGGGTGACCTTTTTAAGAGTATAATTTTCTTTGGGAGACAGATCGCGGTGGTGCGAAAAAAATATCATTATGTTTCTAGCAGTGTTATTGATTAAGTAATGAAATGTGTTTGAATGATTTATATAAGTATACATGATATTAGGAGGAATTTTGTTTATATACAAAAAATAGTTTTAATTTTAATTTTATTTTAATTGCTATCTATAACTACAAGAATTATCTTTTGTTGATGTTCTATTGTTGTACATATAACTGTTTGGTAAGTCTAATAAATCGAGCATATCTGCAGGAATCTCTTCTTTTTCGCGAAATAAATAGTCTCGTAACCCCAGAAAATGCACAGATAGGTATGCAAATTTTTTTTATACCAATAATTACTTAGATATATGTGTTGTTATATACGAAAAGCACAATACATGCAAACACGTGAAATTTTTTGTACACATCGATAAAGTTACAATATCTGCTGACAGAAAGTATGAGAAGAACTTCAACAAATTTATCTATGCAAAGTGTACAAAATTAATACAAAAACATGTTACATACCTGGGTGAACACAAGCCATCACAGAAAAATAAAAAATAAAAATGAAAAATGTTTGCAATTCACGACTGTACACCACTAAAGACTGAATACGGTTGATGAGTCCGCGTAGCCGAAGTTGAGATCGTGCGGTAATATACCTGGTTCCCACATGTTTCCCGGTTGCCATTTCTTAAAATGTTTTATGATTTCCAGTACTCTCAGGTCTATACAGCCCAAATAAATACCCAAAAGTAACATACGAAGACCTTTTTTTTTTTACATTTTTCGCGTTCGAACCCTGGTTTAGCCCACTGTGTGGTGGAGGATTAAAATGGAGTCGCTGGATTACGCGAGTTCACGCGCACGGTCCACGGTTAGAAAGTATCAGTATCAGTAGTTTGGCCCATTAGTTCGGAGCAAACGTTCGTTAAACTTCGGACTTTCTCTCGCGGATCTAATGAGAGCCCATGTGACGAGTTCATTTCGCCATTACACGCTTGTTCCTCCGTGCAACGCGCGCGGTTAGAGCCCGGGGTGGGCGAACAGAGAGAGAAATTGAGGAAAGGAGAATGATCAATTTCAAGGACTAGCGAAAACGAATAATGTATCGCTCGTTTAACACAAGATCTGATAGAGGCCGTGTTCGAAGGTGGTATATGAACCTGCCACGCTCTCGTGATACGTAGACTTTCCGTTTGTGTAAATTATTTCTCTCATTTCCAGCCTTCCTACACAGGAATCGAGCCGCTAAAAACCATTGAATTTGATTGATAACGACATTTTATATGACAAGTTTGTCCAGCGACCCGAACTCTCGTTAACTTATTAGATCTCAGTGAATGGTGTCGTTTAAAGGTGAAGTTGGGTCATACCTAATAGACACGGAGCACATAGATCTCCGAGTTTCTAAAATATCCTAAACCATCTAAATTCCCAAGTGCGAACCGCTTGACTCTCCTTTCCAAGAGGCAAGACACGTTCAAGATACTTCTACATCCACTTCAAGGCCTCCTAGAATTCCCCACGATCAAAACTTTCCAACACAAATGCTCTACATTCACCAAAATGTACCGCTATTTTCAAGTTCCTCCTACAGCGCTGCCAACAGAAATAAGAAACTCCAGCAAGAATCCTCGAAGGCATCTTCTGCTTTAACAAAGCAGGGTACCCGAAGGAAATAAACCTGCAAGCAGAAATAAAAGCCTACCTCCTAGCTACTCCATTCGCGTCTCCTCAATGAGACAAAAGATTAACCCTCGTGTTTCCCGGGTTCCCTGATCGATCCATCGACATCACCGCGCGGAACGTCCCCCGGGAGGAAGTGGTCCGCGGGCAGGCCCATAGATTTAATCGCGTCGCGTTATTCGTTTCACTGGCGGAGCCATCGTGCCGGACGTCGATCCGCGGGCATCGATCGCACATACTTACGTCCGATCGTCGATATCCGCTCGTCGCTCAACATCCACGGGGAACGGACGCGTAGAGAACGAATGTCGCCCGTCAGCCGTCGCCTTTCGGTCTATTTTCTGCCCTCGAGCCGCTCTTCGTCTTCCTGCGGCCGCGTCGCGGCGTGCCGGACGCCGAAACGTCGATTAATCACCGAAGCTGGATAATTGATAAATTGCGGGAATCGAGGGCGGGGACACGCGGATGCGACGGCGCTGTACGGCTGTACGGACGGATTATGAGCGTCGTATAAGCGGGGTATCGTGCCCGGCGATCTTCAACGCCGGCGTCGAAGCAGCAGCCAGCGGCGACCGATCGGCCTCGAGCGATACGCCGCGCGGCGGATGAAGTAGAACCTGCCGCGATTGGAACCGTTAGATGGTGTGCGATCCTGGTAGAAACGAAGGAAATCGGGATTGTTGATGAACTTCCAGGAGGTAGACACAGTGTTTCATGTGTCGAGGAATGGCGTAGCACCCTTGTTAATTTTGTTGGTTAAGAGGGGAGCCTTATTTGGAACGCTAGGAATGAATGAACCTAACAAACGAAATAAAAGTTAAAAGTTGGCACATTGATGGAACTTCAAAGAAAAAGTTACGATTCTGCCTCAAGATATTTCGTACTATTTATGGAAAAAGAGTTGTTCAATTCAATTTATTTATCAAAGTTTTAGGTCCATCGACAATGTAATTATACTAGAAATAAGAAAATCCTTGGTTTTTTTATTTCAGGGAAGAATCGGGGCTTCCAACGTAATCGTAAATTTGCAACTCCGGCGCGCGAGTCACTACGAACGTGTTCACATATCTCCATTTCTACCGAATGCTTTGTAACGAAAAAATTAATTATTATTGTTTGAATGTGAACTAAAATGTCCTGAGAGTTTGGAAAAGATCCGCTTAACAGTTTCTTAGAAAAAAATCCCAAGGATCGCTTTATTCCCAGCGTCCTAAACAGGGCTGCCCCGTTAATAATGGTAAATTCAATAGGTGTTTAGGTTAGATAATTATTAAATATGGCGAGAATTGTTGAAAGTAAATACCTAATTGATATTTGAAGTACAATTTCATTTATAAAGTTCACATGCATGTGTGAGAGCCCTGAGGACGTTTAATTGGCGCAACGCAAGTTACAAGTAATTTAGATGATTTGTGAATGTTTCACGTAAATTTATACGAAGCAGTATTAACGACACCCAGGCGCTGTTAATTTCGAGCGGCACGAAATAATTGTTGCGAGTGATTGTACGGTTCTTAAGGCGCGTTGACACGAGGGGGTGGGGCTGGATTTATCGCGATTTTAAAGCGGATTACGCCACGCGGCTTAATTACCATGCACGTCGCGCACCGTTTAACGAAGCCGCGTCGATTATAAGCCGAACGAGCCAGCCACGGTGTCGATTATCCTGATCCTTTTTACCTCCACGAGCACGAGGTCTAGCGGCACCGGCGCACCGAGCCTTGGTGAACATTTAAATTCAACTTTCTAATTCGTGCAAATTGGTATTTTTCCACATTTTCCCATAACGCCACCCTCTATCACTTGCTCGAAAATTTTGAAACTAATCCTGAATACAGAGAATCCTCCCTTTTCAATTGTCTAAAATTTTTTAAGAAACCATTTGTTGCGACAATTTTTCTTCCCCATTTCTATCGAGTGACTGAGCCGAGCATGGTTGTTCACGAGTTCATAGTACATTTCAGCGATAGAGGGTGAATATTTCGATACCCAGAAGTGACTTCTATATTTAGTCCAGCGGCTCCAAGTTTCTGCATTTAAATCAGAGTCACTCGATCGCACGTGCGCCGGTTCTTGGCGCTACAATGATGCAGAGGAGAGCGTTATCGGCGATAATAAATGCTCGACAGCCCCGTATAATGGTACGAAGGGAGTGTTGGCCGTTTCGCGCGAGACTCGCGGAATTTATCGGTAGGATCATCGGCGAGGTAAGAAGGTCGGGATTAACGGTGGTCGGGTCCAGCACGAAAATAAAACGCTCCTTAAAAAGCCACTTCTCGCTGACCCGGTGTGTAAGCCGCCACGTTGAAAAATGCTGCAACCACCGACGAAATCTTTGGGAACATGTTACTGTAACGCTCTTCCTTTTGTCTCCTGTAACGCAATTAAGAATCAAATTACTAGAACGCGATGCCACGTCACGATTGCGTGATAAGGTAGGCCATCGAGGTTGGCGCGAGATAAAGGCCTTTTTGTTGCTTTCTGCCCGGTCAAATTCTAATTTTCGTGCTTGCTTTATTGGTGGATTGATATAACTGCTGATTTGGGTCTTGCTAAGATAAGTTATTACATCGTGGAAAGGCTGTTTCCTCGGTAGATTAAGATTAGCCTTTGATTTGTTTATTATAGGGATACGTTTATTCCAATGTGGAAATGCTGTTTCCTTAGTGGATTAAGATTAGCTGCTGATCTGTGCTTTATTGGAACGAGTTTGTTGCAACGTCGACGTGTTCGCTAATATCAGACATTCTGTTTGTATGCGGTTAATTAATATGTGTTTACACCGTGTAATGTAGAATGTAGCGTTTCTCGCAAATGGAGTAGAGATTTTTACTGATCTCCCTAGAATGTTTGAATAAATTATGCTGCGTGTAACCTGTGTATCTGAATGCAACTGTACCGCGAGTGTTTTCGAGAAACACACGTTTCAGGTGTTCTACGCATAATTAACGAAATATCAATACATCTTGGATCCGTATATCACAACTACATTAACTCTAATAAAAGTTATATCCAGAAATAGTGAAGCCTGACCAGATCCTTGAGGCTTACGCATGGGGTGGTTGCAACGAAGCTTGCATCCCCCAAGAAGATACACTTTATCCTCAGAAGTCAGTAAACCCAAAGGTTTTCAAGAGGAAAAGCAACTTCAAGGAAAATGAAATATTTCGTGACCCATCAGTCGTCTTCCCAGATTCCCTTCCTCAAACCCAAGAGCTTCAACTCCCAAACCAAGCCACCCAATCCACAGCATCCCCTTCGATCTCGCACCCACCCACACCTCCCCCAATTTCGTATCAAGGACGTCCCTTCTATAAATACATGCGGGCAACAGTACCGACGGGAGATCCTTTTCCTGATCGCGGGACTCTCGCCGGACAGCCGAGTCCGCGGTCTATCGGTCGCCGGCCGTCTCGAACGCATTGTTCGATAATGCAGTGCCGCTTAAATCGCGCCGCGGAGGCCCGATTTCATGGGGGACACATTCCCAGACGGTCGGTGGTCTTGGCGCCCGCCTATCACCGGCCAGCAAACCGTGGCGAATAACTTATCGGGCGCGAAACCGCGCCGCCGGCAGCCGGCAGCAGCAGGCCAGGACACTCGCGGCCGGGAGCAACGTATCGCGATCCGAGATTCGAGCGATCGTTGCGGAACGAGAGGGATCGGGGGCGCCCTTAGTCACCCGAAACACCGATAGCGTTTCCGTCTTCTATCTTCGGCCACTTCCATTCTACCTGAAACCGCCGTGGCTCCTGCCAGTTACCTCGCGAGATTTGCGATACGAGCCTCCCGCAGATACGAGATTCGTACGCACCGTCCAACAGCGCACAAGGTGTGCCCGAGATCCATTCTTCGGCCGTTTCTTGGTGAAACAGTCCGTTATTAACTGCGACCTCTATGGGGAGACCGGAACCGTTTAAATTTTCAGTTTTCAATCTTCCTTGAACATATACATATATTGAAGACCCTTCGGGTGCTCCAGTCTGAAAATGGCCCCCTTGGAGAACGCCCAAATAATTTTCTTGATTGCAATTTGCTTCGCAGTTTAAAAAAAAAAAGCTGCACTGACAACTCGTCGACACCTCGGTCGAAAATACGAGGCGGCACTTCCTCCTGGGGACGCACTTGAAGCCGGTTTCTCGCTTACAATGGACGCGTTACGACACGCGCGATTATACGCGCGCGCGCGCGCGCTAGGGGATACGTTTTAACCGGCACGTTAATTTATTCCCGTTGCTGCCTATCGAGGGCGGCCACGCGAGTCCGCCGGTGATCCGGCGAAAAATTCGCGCCGATCGGACGACACAATGGGCCATTGAGAACGAGCCGCGCGTCGCCGGGCGCCGATAGCGCTTATGCAGGCGTCGAAGTCGCCTGGAAACCGCTCCCGGCCGCCTTTTTCCCATCGACGTACAGCGCGAAACGTGCAATAATGTGTTAACTGGATAGCCTTGGAGTAATCTGGCGGCGTGAAATTTATTTAGACGATCCCCCGCAGTAAAATGTCCGCGGCCAAGCGATCGATATCGACGCCCCTACGATGCTGCCTCCGTTTTTACAGGCCTCGGCGAACGGTGGATCTCGCGTGCTTCTTGTATCGTGGCCGTCGAAAAAGGTCAAAGGATGCACGCACCGCTGCCGCGCCCCGTTGCTCGCCGGCACCGCTAATAAAATACCCTGTTTATACGTCGAACGTACACTATAATTGACGATGTAAGGGGCCCCGCGGGCACGCAGTAGGCGATGCCTACAAGTGTAATCCATTAAGATGCGCCCACTTTGTTTCCTGTCGCTGAACGGGCGCCAGAGTGCTGACAGTGGTACCGTCACGTTGGTGACACTGCCTGTGTAAACGTGGATGCGAGACCGTGCCTCGACGCTTGGTGGCTTTGAAGACAGACGCGGGGTGAAAATTGGGAAGCTGCTGGGATGTAAGGCGAAATTTCGCAAGCTACTAGATGGTACAGGGTGTATAAAATTGTTTTGTAAAGACAACAACGGGATTCAATACCCTTGGATCGGTGGACATTTGTAAAAAAAATTAGGTGCAAAATTGTCCTTGACCTAGAAATTTAAGATCTAATTTTTTTTTATTTTAATGTTTGCTACTCACTAAGAAGATAAAAAGTGTCAAATATGCTTTGGAACATAGTTCCTTTGTCACTTGTTATCCTCCCAGTGAGTAGACCACATTGAAATAAACAAAAAATTGACCCTAAATTTCTAAGTCAAGCACAATTTTGCATCTAACTTCTTTTACCGATTCGAAGGTGTAGTATCCCGCTGTTGTGGTCTCTACACAAAATTTTTATACACCCTGTACAATGAGGTAAAAGTGTTGAATGTCAAAGGATTAGAGGCAAAGTTGGTTGAATGCGTAATCTTGTTCGTTCAAGGTTCAATTATTTGCCTGGCGTTACTTGTACTTTCAGGCAGTCCATTTCGCTCCGTTTCATCGAGTTTACACAGGGGCCGAATGGAGAACGTATTGTAAACTACGGAGAACGTCGGCTCGCGAGTGGGCAACAATGTGTGATACCTATGCATTGCATCTATGCGCTCGCCTGTGCATAGGCGTGAGCAGGTCGCAGACGGCGGAGTCGTGTGTCAACGTGCACCGAGTTTCGCAAGTTCCCTACTAGACTATGTCTAGCACGGATCCCTCGTAATCGAATACCCGCGGTCGTTAGTCATCGGGTGAACAGAGCGTTCCATTCATTAAACTTTGCGCTGTACGCGCTCGATCGAAAGAAAATGGGGTTAAATTATTTCTTATTCCGGCTGTTCACTGTTACCTGTATCTGGACCGAAATAAAACAATGTCACTTCTTAACGCGGAAAGTTCAAAGGTAGATGAACGCACACCGATACGAATTTCTGGCCCTCTAACACAATTTACTCTAGATATAATACCTTCAGAAATTGATTACGAAACCACCCCTCATATACCATGGGTATTATGATTTATTAACTAATAACAAACGAGGGATTTAATGCGAATAAATAAAAGTAGAGATATTAATATTAATATTAATATTTTTCTTATAGAATATTTTTTCGCCAAAAATAGAAACAGAAACTTAATAACTCAATAAATACTATGTATTGTGTGAATATATATATATTTTTCAATTAGTTTTGTCTTTTTAATGTTCAGGGGAGAATCCTATTCTTTGGGCTAAAAACATAGCAAAATTTGGGATTTTTTTTTAAGAAAGTAGCGATTCGATTTGTCTGAAATTTGAACAAGGTGTTGATGCATCTTTGAAGAAGCTGTAGGTTTTTTTAAATTAATTTTCAACCATAAATATAGTAGTTATGCATGATCGACCATCTCGCCGCACAAAATTCGCCGTCCGTTAGTGTGCATGGTATTAATCTACCAGGTAATCTGAAACAGAGAAATGAAACGGCGTTTTACTTTATACATATGTAGCTTGAAATTGATGAACTAGCAAAAAATAAAAAAAATTATTGACCATTGTGGAGAATTTTCAAACTGAAAGGTCTGAACCTTTAATTTCTGCTATCCAATTTCGCGCCAAGTTTTTTATGTAACAAAAGAAGTATAGAACTTAGCGGTAGGGTAGGGTAGGGCTAAAAGTTCGGCGGGTAAAAAGTCCCGAATGCAAAATCTCTATTCCTAAACAATGTATTAAGTTTCGCAGTATACTAAGTAAAAGGCGAGAAGAAACGGAGATGACAACAGAATCGCCAGTCACTGGACGTCCGTGTGAATTACACGACGCTTTCGTTATTTTATGTACCGAAAACTAAAAGAAATACGTCGTCTTTGTTGTTTTACACGAAGTACACCACAGTTTAAAAGCGTATCAGCCAAGTACGTAAAGATTGTATGTTCCTTTAGTAATATGTGCATGATATTGTTTATTGCTGAATGATGATATTTTCTAACGTATACATATATCGCAGAAACTATAGAGGTACCATCGGGGCAAAAAGTCCCTCAGACTGAAAATATATATTTTATTATTTGTTTTCATAATAAGATGGCCAAACTATAAAGAAATGATGCCAAAGTCTTTAAATAGTGTTTTTGTTTTAGTTGAGCGATTTTTTTTTAGTTTTTAGTTCAAAGTGAACCTCTGACTTATATTTTTATTTTTTGGTAAAGAAGTCACGCTTTCCTTTCAATATTTCACACCAAAAAGAATATTTGTTGATTTGAAAAGAGTTTTTTACTTATTTAGTTTAATATTACACGAAAAGACATTAAGGACTATCTATCCTATGCAATGGAATTTTTGCCCCTTGCGTGGGGCAAGAAGTCCATTTTGCATTGACAAACATTTCGTGGTATAACTCAACAGAAAATAACAGTATCAACAAACGAACTTCGTGTACGCAAAGCAGAATAGTTATAGTTTATACAAAATAACACCAGATATCTCTAGATTGTTACTAGTAAATTTTACATAGGTTTATACGAAAAACGGGACTTTTAGCCCCACCCTACCCTATTCTGGTTCATCAAATTGAAGCTACATATGTACAAAGTAAAACGCCGTTTCATTTTTCTGTTTCAGATTACCTGAAGGTAAATATCATGCATACTAGCGGCGTGACGCACAACTCCTATATCTATTATTAAAAATGAATAAAAAAAAAACTGTAAGTTCTTCAAGGATGCATAAAGACATGGTTCAAATTTCAGATGATTCGAAATGCTAGTTCCTAAAAAAAATCCTAACTTTTGCTATGTTTTTAGCCCACAAAATAGGATTCCCCTCTTAATTAAAAGTTAAGTCACTCCCACAATTTACATTATCCTGCCCAACTATAATTACACATGAGAAGTCGCGAGGAAACTAATCACCAGCCGTGTTTAAAATTTAAATGAATCGGTTGAGCGACCGTCGAAGGAGAAATCCGGAAAGCCAACCCCTGTAGAGGACTCGAACGGCAATTAGGCGCGTTTTTCTCGAGGTTCCCTTGACAAACGTTCGCAACAGGGCCCCGAGAGCTTTTACAAGATGCCCAACGTCCGGGGCCCGATGAATAGTGGGCCCCACCGAGCGTGTACGATGCGTGTAAGCGCGTACGAGCGGCTCGAGGCACGTATTACAGGCTCGTCTCGCTTTCGAGGCAAAGCGGCGGCCCGCGATAAAGAGGGGCACCGAGGCGAGCCACAGTGGCCCATTTTCGTTGCTGTTACAACTCGGTTATTACCATTATTACCATCGCCGATTACCATAACGGAGATGTTATTTAAATAAGTCGCGCGAGCCACCCCGCGAGCGATGTCCTTGCGGAATAGAGTCGGTTACAGCCGGCCCCCTCTGGACGCCTGCGGCCGAGACCAGAGGAAGAGAAAGAGATGCCGGAGGATTTATGTGCACCTCGCACCAGGAAGGTAGGGAGGTTTTAATGAGGCTGCTACACCGTGGCCTCGAGAAAAAATGATTGTAAGCGAAAGAGATTCTTGTTAATTGATATCGTATTGCGGATTCGAGACGGGATACTTGTGTTGATACCCCCTACACGAGTTCGGCACGATGAACATTTGAACCTTCGGGTTCCCTTGCCTCTTAAAATAATGTAGAATATTTTCAGAAATAAATGATTGCAAAAATCTATCCGCATTACAAAGTTTCCTAACCTCCGATAACTTATTCTAGCGAGACACCGAATTCTACTGATCTCCATTCAAGTCTAAACTCGAAATGAAATTATTGAAAATCACTTCAATCTCCTATCAACAGATGACGCTATTTTTAACAGCACATTTCATTTCGTTGGAATGTTTACATGCTATCGTATCACAAGCATTGTTCTCCGAAGAAGTTATGATTGACCTATACTACTGATTTTCAATAAACCTCCACTGACGATTCCTTTAATGTTCTCTATGAACTCGCTTTTCGATTCTCGTTCATTTTCACGAGGTATCCTGCCACGCAGTTAGCCAAGATTCTTCTCGTCTGAACCGAGGCTCCCTTCTACGTCTATCGAATAGGAGATCTCCGGCGTTTTCGTTAAAAGTGAAGCGCCTTCGAGGACGCCTCGCGCGTCTCGCAACAGTGCACAAGATGCGTATCACGCGTACGCGCTCGCGGTTGCGTCGAATACGCCCCCGCAACTGAGATGCCAGATTGCACGCCGACTTTACGCTCGGACACTGTGGCCTGCAGACGAAAGATTTCGTCTTATTGCGGCCAGCCGAGCCGGCCGGCTCGATTACGCTTGTTTGTTAGCAGAAGCGTCGCCGATCGTTCAACTAGGCGACCGCTTTGTAACATTTGTACACCGCTTGTACTATACATGGGTCTACTAACAGGTAGAAAAGAGAATTACGTTGCAAGTGTTGTTTATTATTCCAAATATGACGAAACACAAGCTTCCACTGATAATACACTTAGGATTGCCAACCGTTCTCTAATATATAGTATTGTACTATATTTTTGTCTGGTGTACTACCTATATATACTATTAGAAAAATATATATTGCGTAAAAATACTATATTTCCGATACATCGATAAAATTCTACAATTTTACTTATTTTTTTTATTCTATGGCAACATCAAAACTTTAATTTGCGAAATTAAACATTAACCAAGAGGATGATTTCTATAATGAATATGAAGTGGCGGAAAGGGAGAAACAGAGCTAGTCTATCTCTCATAAAAAATGAAACCTTTGACATATTTGTTAAAGAGCAGCAAGAAATATGTATTTAAAAAATAAGGTGTTTAAATGTAGTCTTATTTTGCACCACTTTCCTCTGAAAAGTACTATATTTTTTTATATCACATATGGCCGTAAAGTAGATACTACATTTCCCCGAAAAAAAGTTGGCAACCCTAATTACAGTCTAATAATTCTACTGTTTCTCGTCCTGTTCTTTTCTCTCTGTTCCTCGATCATCTCTGAATCCCCTAATCATTTCTCAAACTTTCCAACATCCCCTCTCGTGTACGCGTTTTCCTAACCAGCTCGAAGGAACATGCCTGATCCTCTCGTCAGCCTCACCTACAGGCAGATAATCGCGGGGGAGGCGAAGGATAACGCGCGCATAGTTCCATAGCGCGGAAGGAAGGCGGCGTACCGTGGGGCAAGGTTCGAGAGGAATGCATCGGAGATAAGGAGGAACCACGCTCGCTATTCCATTCGTCTTGGTCAGGCCCCGCATCGTGGCACCGCTTTCTTTCTCCGTCTTTCGAGATCGCGGCGATGCATAAAGCGATTTATTTGAATTAATGAGCTCACCTCGCGAACCATTGCCCCCGAAAGTCGTCGATCCGATCTACGGGGGGGCCTCGTGACCATGGGGACCTTAATAAAGGCTCGTGCACACGCCCTCCTCTCGCAGCCGTCGTTAGAGTACGTTTCCACGGTTTGAAAATCTCATTACTAACCGAACCACCGCGGCTCCCCTTCGCGCACCCCCTCGCCCATCCCGGCCTGTCCCCCTTTTCCTGCCTCGTTTCGTCGTGAAACGGTCCGCTCAGGTCGTGAGATCATATTCCCGCGAACCCGCCAATTAGCTACCCGGCTCTCTCTCTTATCGCGACAACGCCTCCCTAGAAAGTCAATTTAGCGGTTCGCCCAGGCCGGCGGGAATCGCGAAAACGCTCGATATTATTGCGCGGAGCCCGCGGTAGATCGCATCTGCAGATCCTGTCGCCCCGGCCGCAAACCTGCTCCATCCGCGATCAACCGACGCCGCGGCGCTTTTGCGGGCCCCGTTGCGACACGCGTCGCGCGCCGCTCTTGATGTAAACCGCTGATACAGGATTTATGTTTCCCTCGCGGTGCCCACCGCCGTAAATTACCGATAAATCAGCGGCGGAGGCGGCCCCGCGGAACGTGCGGAGCCTTCGTTCCCGCTAGAAATCCGCCAAATTTGGACGACAACGACGATTGAGCAACCCGCGCCGCGGCAATCGCCGGCTGGCAAGGAGCGCGGCCTCCAGGTGCTTGTTTCCTTTAATAAAGCTGTAGCCAGCGATGTCGCAGCTTCCTCGTTTCCTCTTTCGACGAACCGGAGTCGTCTTGCCATCCGAACGGCTGAATTATCGTGTCTTCCTTGCGGGAAGCTGGATGAATTCAAGGAGACGCTTGCTCCGCGATGGATTCTCTTCTTTCAGAGCGATCATACGATTAGAAGCTACTTTCCTAAGGGGGAATTGTATTTTTTTTCAGCTAAAAACATAGAAAAATTTGGGATTTTTTTTTTTAAGAAACTAGCGATTCGATTCATCTGAAATTTGGACCATGTTTTTATGCATCTTTGAAGAAGTTGTAGCTTCTTTTATTAATTTTTAATTTCGTATTCAGTTAAAATTTTAATTCTCAACTTCTGGGGCAAAAGTCGCAGAAAAAAACTCCCAGTTTATCGATGCAAATTGTTTTGATGTTCAGACTCTATTTGTCTTTTGATTATTAGATGTATTTCCATTTCGAGCGCCAGTAGTCTGTCGAACCCTTCGATTCCACGCTGTTTCGTCGGAAATCGAGCAGCTCTCGTTTCACTTTCGACGCCCACCGATCGCGAGCGCCGTGCGTAGCCCCGTTTCCGGGAGAACGTCGAAGAAAGGAGCAGGTTCTGTTTTGTTTCGGTGGATTCGGCTTACCGGCACGGCCGAGCAGGTTTATGGTTTATGCGGCAACATATATTCAAAGCCTCCTCGCGTTAGTCGCGATATGGCCGTACTGAACTTTCGGTACGCCCACGCGTCCAACGAGCGCCGTGAAAGACGACGTCGACGGGTGCCTCGGTTTCAGGAAGTCTCGTGTTTCGAGAAATCACCGAAACCTTCGTTCTCTTCCGGAAGCTCCACGCTCATTTTCAGTTCCCGTCGAGCAGTCATCATATTATGAGCAGCCATCTTTACGTCAATCTCTCAATCGATCGTCATTGTGAACATCTTTTTAGGGATCATGACAGTTAACGTCCACCTTTCCAGCGATCGTCGCTATTAACGTCAACCTTTCGATCAATCACCACCGTTACCGCTGACCCTTCCAGCTCGCATCACCGTGCAAGTGAATATTTCGTGCGATCATCGCGGTTAACGATGCTCCTCGCCCTTTATGAAAACTGGGTCATCGTTTGATATCAAGACGCTTAATATTTACGAGCGCAACAAATATTGTGTAGTGCTCACACTCGTAGAGCTCACAGATCGTAGATGGTGGGCGCGTGGACGAATACATTTCCTTCTTCCTAGAGTTAAGTGATTCATCGCGGCGCGATAATTAACGCATTGTTGCGCGACAATCCACTTAACGAGGGTTTAATTCAGCACCGTTTTCGTGGTAGGGATTGTACGAGAGGCGGCGCGAATCGCGGAAAGGATCCACGCAATCCGTTCAAACTAACCATTGTGAGGGACCGTCGGCGAAGAAAAGTGCTCGGTGATCTTTCTTTTTTTCACGCTGCTCGTCGGCGGCCGTCATCGCCAGTGCCTCTCGATTAGTCGATTACAATATATGAGCTCCATAGATCAACGGCTCGAAGCGACGGGACCGTCGGGCGCTACAGAGGCCGTAATTGGATCGATCGAACGATTGAGCAATGACGAATGATCCGTCGATACTGAGGTGTCCGTAATGGGCTCTACCAGAGTTATTAAGAGTCCATAACGTCGATTAGATCCATTAATTTCGTTTACCGTCTCCGTTATTCGTGGTTATCGTGCGTTACGCTTTTCGAAGGCAGCGCCTGAGGTGCAACAATTGTGCTGCTCCACTAGAAGCCGATAAGGTTATCGTTTAAAAAGGATTATGTAGACACCACTAATTGGGTCACTGATAGAACTAATGAGGCACTGAGAGCAAAAACGGACTAACCCACATTGAAAAAAAAAAACATTTTTCCTATCTTATATTAGTACAGACTATTGGAACACAGTATTGCTACTAACTCAATTTCGCAAAAATGTGGGTTTATGCTGTCAATGCCTCAAATTCAGCCTTTCCTCCCCACAGTCGCTACTAAAAATCCTCAGCTCTTTCAAACAAATCCCTCTTCGCAACAGCCATTATCCTTCCATCCAAGACAAGGTAGCATTTTTAATAACTTCATCAGCAGATCCATTTCCTTCAATTCTTACAAGCCTCCAGAGATAGAGTTCACTTACTACATTTCACTTCTCAAAATTGAGCCAGAACCCTCTGCCTGTCAGAAGCATCCCCTGCAAATTGTGTCATCCGAGATACCAAGATTCCCGAGCGCAATTCTTCCGCTGGCGCCATTACGCAACCCTGCGTACGTATTTGTCATCCGTTTAGGGAGATCCGGAGGAGAGTTCGTCGATCCGCCGTCGATTCGCTGAGAAATTGTTACTTACCGCGTTGGGATCGATGCGGGTAGAGGTGACTCGAGGAACACGCCGGCATGGCGGACACGTCGAGCAATGTGTCGTACGTGGGGGAGTCAATGGCGGTCAATGGCACGAGCGGGCTCGATCAGGTCCACCAGGAGCAACATCTCACCGGCTGGCATAGCAGGCGGCACCTGGACCGGACTTAACCCGACTCGGCGAATGCTGAGCACCGTTAACCCGGCTTCACACCGAAAACCGTCCTCCACGATCATTTGAATAAGCAGCTCCATTGCCGCGTGAACGAGTCGTGTCGAATCCGGAGTGTCTTTCACCTGGCAGACAATGGGCCATCAAAATCGCTCTGCTGCAGAGTGAAGTATCGCTGAGAGGCAGAGAATTTGACGGAGGAGACAACGTTGCATATATTCATGCAAAACTTTGCGGATACGCTGACGAACGATTGGGATCGTGGTCTGTTGAGCATAACTCTTCAAAGAAGGAGTGCCTTAGCGCAACCTGTGACGATAGTGCAAATGAGAGATCTTGTAGAGTACATTCTCTATAAGAATTTAAGGAAAATGTTATGAACAGCACTCGAAATAAACTCCTAATGGATTCCCTCGAGACACAATCACTTCGACACATCGGTCTTAATACGGGGATTGTCCGATTACAAGGTCGCTAATATGTGGTGACCTCAAGGCGACTCAGCAGAACCCCGGAAGAGAACGAGAATCCCTTTTTCACGGCCATATCTGTTCGTGATTAATCGATCTGCGTGGTGGAAGCCGGTGGACACCGGCGACGATGTTAACAAATCCTCGCTGGCTGAGAGGGATCATTAGTCCGGTGTGGGGGCTGCCTAAGGCGACACTGAACGAGCCCAGAAGCATCGCCGCTTCATGCTTCCGAGAACATTACCGGCCGTGATAATCGGCGCATTCATCTCCACTCCCGGGAGATCCTGGCCCTTGTGTTTTCGTCGATGCTCATCTCCTCCTCTTCTTTTTTTTTCTCGCCGGGGTAAGCTATTTTCACGTCCAAGGAATCGACGGCTTTCCTAGGCCCATTCGAGATTCCAGGCATCCCTCGAGCTTCAACCAAGCCTCGAGGATGCCTCCAGAGTCGTGCCTCGGTCCACGCGGTCCCGATGTATCAATTAATCGTTATGGGGGTAGGAAATGACTGCAGATCGTATCTGTGACGAAGAACTGGTTGCCTCCGAGCCATCGATGAGGATTATCAAGACTCTCAACTTCGTTAATCGCTCTTCATCGAAGTTTATGAATATGGGCCGCGATGTTTGAAAATAAGCAGTCAATTGGAGGCGTTTCCTGCGATCGTATCTTCTGAAGTCAAATGAAGAGGCACTTATAATTGACTCAGTTTCTCTTTTTCAAATAACGGCAAGCCTGCTAGAATATTAACCCCTTCGACGATGACTTCCGTGCTTCAAACGAATCTACCGACATTCCCCATTACCAATCTACTTAACCATCACTTGAGGGGCACGCGCACCTATTCCTCCACTTCATCCAAGGCGAAATACAATAAATCTCAGAGATATCGTTCGAAGCCTACCTGCCATCCGCAGAAAGGTCACCGCAACGAGATCGAGTATGCCCAGTCGAAATTCCCCCGTGACTTCGCCTCCCAGTCCCATTCCGTAGTGGACGTGTACGGTTGGAAAAAATTCGAGTGGTTCGAAAGCCAGCGCAAAGGTGAACGGAACAGCCGAAAAGACAAGTGTCCCGATCGGTTTCACGGGCGCGAGAATTCCAAGCAGCGCGGTCTAGCGATCGTTCAACGACTACCGCTAGACGAGCCGACAGAATTCCGTGTCGCGGTGCCCCGCGATTTATCTCGACATAATCGATTCGTCGTTGCTCCAGCCGGTGTTGAAATTCCGTGTCTATTCTGGGCCACCGAATCTCGCTGAAGGGTCCCCTGGGTACATCGAAAGCTAAAGGAGCCGGAGAGGGGAGGAGGCCCCATTTGGTGGCGCGGATTACAGATCTTATCGCCGGCTATAGGGCCCCGCTACGCCCTACGCAGCCAAAGAACAGTCCCATTCCCAGCTGAAGCCTGACCCCGCTCTCCTGGGTCAATTATTTCCCCGTCCACGCGGCGGAACGGTATTAATGGAGGCTACCGAGGTGCTCGCGCGTGCTGCTACTCTTGCTTTCGAATTATTCTAATGTCACGATACCGCTGACGGTCTACGGATCGGTGGAAGCGCTGGGTATCTACAGGGTGCCCCTGAAAACCTTGCCCAAACTCATCGATATGTTGATGAATTCTGTTGGAGTTACAGTTCAGGAATTTGAGTATTGTTGCACTACTGCTAGCACTTTGAGTAGATAGCATAGAAATCGTTTAGGTACACCTGTATCTTGTCATTTACTATCTCTACGAGTGTGAAGGGTTTTAGTTCAGGAAGGGTGTATAATATTTAGTATTAAAGGAGAATATTTAGATTTCTTGGTGGAGCTTGATGAAACGTTGTAGGGACACCCCGTAGACGCTTCTGTGCGTTCACGTCTATGCTTCACATTACTGGGAGGAAAGAATAGGCTGGCGTGTCTGTGCGTTATCGCAGAAGGCTACTTGTTCATGCATTCGTGACCCTCTCAAGTGTAGAGTGACCAAGGAAATTAATCGAGAGGAGTTTCAGAATCTTGTCCACATTGCGACACCGTGGAGTCTAGAAAATTTATGAAGAGGCTGCCTACTGTACGCCCAGCGGTAAGTGAATGAAAATTATCTGGTACTATCGAAGAGATCTAAACGCAGCAAGATTAATTGAACGCGTTCTGGTTATCGCTGCAACTGTGCATTCCCAAAATCCTATTCCGTGAGTGGCATGTCGAATTCTAGAGATAGCCACGGTAATCTTTGAAGCCTAAAAAGAGGAGCATTAATATGAAATTTTACGACCTCCCTACCAGACGCGTAGTTAAGAGACAGAGACGCGAACAACAATGGGGACGTCGCATAAGATACAAGATGCAGCACAATGTTTCCGTCCGTTGGTTTCATATTCGGAGGAGAGGATCTCTTCCACACGGTTGAAATAGGTCGCTCGTAAAAGTCCCGCTATAAATTCACCCCAATGTCTCCGCGATGTCTCCGACGGAACTCTCGCGCAGGGGAGAGCGGTCGTAAAAAGGAGTGCTGTGATTCCACGCGTTTCGAGCTCCCTTTTCTCACCTGTGCCGACCGTTTCGCTCCAAGAAACCATTTCCTACTGTCACAGTCATGGCAGACTTTCGTAAAACCGAAGGGACAGTATGAAAAAAAAAAAATGGAAGCCTGAGAAACTGCCATTAATCAGTAAGAGATGTGTAATATTTTAAGTTCTGCAGTTTAAGGGTTCCATCTCCGACTATTCAAACTCTAATAATCTATAGAATTCCACTATTAAATCGAGGAATCCTAAAATACTATGAATTTTATATTATGGTCTAAGGATGGCAATACTTGTGAAGAGGAGTCAGCATCAAAGACACTTTAAGTGATACTTCAAAGAGGAACCAGCTTTTCGTTCACGCGCAGAGTTAAAATGTAAGGCTTCTAGCAGCTTGACTCTCGACGCCGGAAGATTCATTTGGCTGTTCGATGCATCGATATACCTACCTGGTTCCGGGAACGGTGTTTTCTTCAACGTATCCCGTGCCCCAAGGGTAGCAGCTGACGGGGAATGGCACGCTTCCCGGAGCAGCCAAGACCTTTAGGGGTTGGAAGGGAGGTCTTTATGTGTCAAAGCCATTGTACCGCGATCCTACGGGGTAGGATAAACGTAGCGCGACATGTGATTCCTGCACCTGAACCGGGATTCGCTCGCGACCGTGCAAGGGCGCAGAAATCGGGGATTTTTCTACTAGGGTAGCATTTCATCGCCTTACTGCAACAACGCTCACTTCGATACTGGTCTTAGCTCCACTTAATTACATATTTCATCCACTTTTTTCACCCATTTTTTTGTTTGGTTTTTCGTATTTTGCAATTTTCTATTTTCTATTTTATTTTATTTTATTTTATTTTGTAACTTATTGCATTTATGTTCTCTTCAGACATAAAAGCTGCAAGTTGCTAAGTCTTGCCCATTACTTCTCTTTTTGTGTTTGAAAATGTAATAAAAATGTATGATTATTATTATTATTATTATCTTGTAAATAAATGATTATTCTACTCTGACATGAGAAATGTAAATTGAAATTGATCTATCGTGCGCAAACTGAAACCAGGTAAGCATCCAAGGCGACGAAAATAAAAACAGATAATGGTCGATGCGACGAAAATGTGGAATGGTTGCCTAGTTCCTTTTAAAGTTTAAAAGCGGCTGGTAGAACACCGTGCACACGCACATCCATCCCGTGTGCCTTCGGGGCCTCTCTGTACACGTAGCTTGGCCTCGTCAAAGACGCAACCTCGTGGGCCTTAACTCGATCCATTCAAGATCGCTCCTCGTGCAGGCACTTTGTGAACCGTGAGCACAATGAAGCCAGCCGAGCCGAAAGGTACCTGCCGTTCCGTGTATATACCTTTCAGCTCCTGGACACCTGCGCAAGAAGACTTTTGATTTTTCTCCTTGCCCCGTGCACCTTGGCGAATTTGTCATTCATCCAGTGGCAGGGCGACCCGCGGCCCCATAATCATATGCCGTGGATAGGCTACCTTATACACGTTTCGTCGTTTAAATAACGACTCGGGAAATCTACTGAGCCCCGAAGCTCGCAAAATGCAAACATTATCAACTGTGCGTCGAAAAAATGACAAGGAGTGGAAAGGAATTTCTGGTGAGATTAAATGGAATTTCGAAGGAGCTTCCCTTTAGCGATACTGGCTCTGTTAGAAGAAATATTAATACGAAATACGAATAGTGAAATATTAATACGACGTCGGATTTTGAAGATGGTGGCATGTTCACGCCGCTGTGGCCACCGAAAAGGCGAACTCGAGGGGCATTGCAGCCCAATAAGAAGATATTTTGCATATCAAATATTTACAGGCTAGAGACTTCGGTGGGCATCTCGAGAGCGATCAACTGGAGACCGGTGAAAGAGGAACGGTCCACGCACCGAGGCTACGTATAACCGCCTAATCCTTTAGGGCTGAGGACGGAGTCAATGGTACAGGGCACGCGATAGAAAAAAGGGGTGAAGGATCGGCCTAGCCGGAAGCTCGTATGTACACGTGATCCCCGGCCATAATAAGTCTCGCTGCCGAGGGCCCCGTGACGAAGGTAAAACGTCGTATGTGCCGACATTAACCAAATCTGAACAAACAGTGGATATCTCCTTTCTTCCTCGTTCGTCTACCCTCCTTCTCTGCCACGGGCAGCTGGCCGAGCTGGAACAGGGGGCTCCATCCTCCATCCCCCAAAGGTCGACCCTCGAGGATACCGGGGCCCGGAATAAAAATGAGGACCCAGAAACGGTACATCGGGACCCTGAATGAAACTCGTGCCCCGATCCGCCTAGCTAGCCGGAAAACCTGATCGAAAACGAACCTGATATCCTGCAGGGAAGGGAGACGAATACTGTTAGAACGAGACATTCGCGGCTCAGATCACTGTTGCTGCTCTGGTGATAGGGCATCGCGAAATGAATACAAGTGAACAAGTGATTTTTTAGAAGGAGCATCTTGAATTCATTGAAGAATTATAATCGTTCTCTTTTGGGGAAGAAAATTTCTGCATCCCTAGAGAGCTATTTTCATGTGGGGTGGGGAAATGGCAATTTTTGTGGTAATTTTTAAGTTAATAGTAGAAAGCTTCTTATTCAAATTTCCAATGGCACCATCGTTCACTCCTATCTGTCGTCATCGTTAGCAAGTACTTCATTTTGACGTCAGCCGAAGGTACTTTTACGAGACACGTTGCGCGTCGTTAAGTGAAATTGAACAGCAACCACTCTCGCCTGAATTCCCATTTAAAATTCATACAGAGAAGCTCGAAGCGATCCCCAAGAGCGGCAATAATGCCAGCCAGTGCGCCGATGCCGCGAGGCAGAGGCGTGCAGGCGAGCAAGAGGGGAATTTACTTCCAAGTACAAACGAACCCCGTTAAATCCTGAGGTTTACAAGGAAGGCGGCGAGGTCATGTGCGGTACGTCGTGCAGGAAGAATCGTAATTACCCGACACGTGTACCTGTACACGAACGACGACGGCTGATATCGGCGCGAGGTCGCGATCTCCGCATAATGGGAGTAACCGACGCGAAGAATGCAGGTCGACCCTGAACCTCCTCCCTTCCCGCCCCGCGACAAAGATCAAGGTGGTCCAGAAAACACCACGACGTTGGCGGACTGCTAGCGCATTTTCACAGTTATGCAATTGGATCGCGCGTGATCACCGAGTATCCTGGCTGATAAACCGAGATCAATCTTTCTGACTTCGCTCAGAACGCAATTTTCAATTCGTTGAGCTTATTATCGGATCGTCACTCAAATCTGAATCTTCTGAGGGTTCAAGGATTCGTCTAATTAGTTAAGACACACCACCAATGAGTTCCTTTTGTCTAAAGTTAATGCTCGAATTTTCAAACCCTCAATGGTAGATAAAGACTTATTTAAATTTAGGCAACATTTGATGTAACTCGTGTTACATATCAGAAGGTTTAAATAAATAAAAAATATCAGAAGAATCTGGCTATGGAACTGTAAATTAATCTGAAGACACTGCGAAGATCTTGCAAAGCTATGTACCTATCCCTTACAACCGTGAATAACCCAAAATTTCACGGATTCCATATTACAAGAAGATCACCACGTGCCCAGCTTTTGTCTAGAGAATCTGACGTCTTGATAATTCTTATCCATCATACCAGCGAACGTGCCACCGCCGGCTACCTGCAAATTCGCGTTTGCGACGCGGTACAAATTAATTTGCATGCCGCACGGCCGCGCGTTCCCCTCGGGAACGGGATTAGATTTATCGTCGCTGTTCCCGTGCGCGTTTATCGTCGACGATGCACAATGACTTCCCAGCGATCGACGCGAGGAGGAAGGAATCGCTAGCCGCGCGTCCATTTCTTCCTCTTCTTCTTCTTCTTCCTCCTCCATCTCCTGCTGGCCGTAGCCAGGCTTCTTCGTCTTCGTTGCCGCGGATTGATAATCCTGATGGACGTCACGATAGTATTAGCGTCATGGCGCTCGCCGCTCCTGTCGCAACCTGACGTCCATGCAAAGAGCCAAAGAGGAAGGAGACGACTGTGAAGAAGAGGAGGCCGCCCGTGTGTCGGCCTCGGGAACCTGATACCGGCGCGGTTTTATGAACAGGACGAGAGGTACTACGGAAAGATGCATCGACGTTGATTCTGATCTACCCGGAGCCTCGCGGAGACCGGCGTATCCGAATTAAAATGAAACATGGCGACGTGGAATGTCGAGGCTCTTTCGGTGCAATCACCAGAATTGCAAATAGAAAGAGCAACGACACAGCTCATCTCTCTTCCTTTTTTTTGGGCATTCCGCTGATTTCAGGATTTATACAAACTCCTATTGGATCGACCCGAGTGATGTTCGAGATACTTCGATGCTGGTGGCGCGGCGTTTCTGTTCGGGACCAGTTATTCGATGGATGACGGAGGATCTACATGTGAGATTCTGTTGTTTTGCTAACGCAGCGGATAGATTCCTGACACTTTATCGGCGCATCAGCAGATCCTAGCGAAGATAGGCGCGAGGCTGATAAACGCAAGAGTCAGTTTCCTCGTGGACATGGCTTATACTTGCGAGATTCGATCACGGATTGCGTCAACCCTTGGCTGACGCGCACTAGCACTTGTTACTAAGCAATATTCATGTAGTCCAGCTAAGCTTTCTGTGAGCGCAGTTTCCAAGAAGCTTACTTAGAATCAAAGAATCCCAACAAAACATCCTAAAAAGACAGCTCTCCGTGGACCACTGTCCACCACGAGCTTCCACCGATGAACCGAAGCCTGGCAAGTTCAAAACTGAATAGTTGAAGCGAATCTGACATCGCGGGACAACTGACAGTAAACGAGCACCGATAAATCGGACAGTAGATCAACAGGAATCGGCGAGATCGCAAGCATCCTCGGTAGCGCGCGGTCCTGACGAGGAGAGAACCAGGTGCTACCGCGGGGCGCGTGTCCAGATTGGGGTAGGGGGCAGGTGGGCCCCCTGCATTGTCAATCTCTGCCTTTCTGTACCTCGTGCCTGCTTGCCTGGCTGCGTGTGTGATCGTGTTTCTGTCCCGGCGAAGGGTTCCCCCGTTGGCCAGCGCGCAAGCGCAGGCTGGTGTACGTGCACACGCACACGGGACGAGCCAACGGGGCTCCGGAGGGTGCAGCCAACACACATAATGAGGATGTATGCGGCCCGAAGAGGGGTGGCCCGACCTCTCGGGATGGCAATGGGGATGCCGTACCTCGGCTCACCTAGCCGAACGAGTGTACTCTCGCGCTATTGTACGCAGAAAAGGCAGGTGATGAGAACGGTCGGTACCACGCGACTCTAAACGACGGTTCTCATCGGGAGGATCGACCTTGTTGAGCCTGAAACTCACTAGAAATTAGACAGAATCGCAATCCTCTTCAAACCTATATTCGATTTAGAGTTCATGTAGGGTTCTTCCTCTTGAAAAACAGGAAAAGAAAGTTGCGGTAGACATCCTGTTTTCAGTGTTGTATTAATTAATTAAATAACTATAGCGATCTAGCGAGTATAGTTGGAGGTTTCATGAAATTTAAATAGTTATAATCCGAAAGAAAATTTAAAGTTTTAGGTCGATTGGCATCCCTGTCTGATTTGTTCGGGGCGAACGGTGGATCGAGAACCACTGTCGGTTCGCAGTATATCCCAGTATTGCACCATTGCACCACGGGCTGCAGTGTGCAAAAGCACTTCCCCCACCTGGCATCGATACTCGAGACCAGAGCACGTGCCATCAGCTGTCTCCGCTGGACCACAGCTGAAGCGGAGGAGGCGCGCAAGGACAATAAGATCGTCGGCGGATTTTGGTGAGCAACAGTGTCTTCCAAAACCCAGCTGAACCTTTGACACGACCGAGAGAGCTGGTGAAAGATGATCGACGCGTAGACAACTGTCCCGTCCGGTCCAAACTGGGATCGCTTAATTTTATAATCCAGAGAGATCTTTGTCCCGAGAGAAGCCATGAATATTCAATTGTTCCACGTGACCCTGTTCGAAACTATGTCGCCAGGACCCGGTGCAATAAATACAAGTTTCCCGTATCCGTGGCACAACGCGGAATAACGCGGTGCAACGAACGCCTAAGGACCCGGACAAAGGGGTCGAGGGAAACGCGTGAAAGCCACGGGGGTGGCGATGAGGACTTACGACTCGTGCGCGGGACGAAAATCGTCTGTCCACGGAGAAGAAAAAGGGCGCAGTAAATCTGCGCCCGCGGACAATGCGGCCGCGGTCGGAAGCTGCGCGATCAACACGTGGATCGGCTGAGACCGCGGTCCTGGCGTGGCCAATGAGATTACGTTCCTCTCGCGTCGAGCTTACGCTCGCTCGGCTCTCGCTTTAACTGGTCCACCAGCGAAGCCAAGTATTAGCCAAGTGTTAGCCGAGGTTCCGGTTCTTGCGGTCGTCCGGGCTTGGAAAGTCTTCTCGCTACCTGCAGGACTCCTTGCCGATTCTTCTAGATGCGGTCAACGATACGAACTTTCCATGGAACATAGAAAGCCCCTTTTCCTTCCTCCTCCATCATATTCGTTCCTTTGTGGTCCTCATAATCGATTGTCCGCTGCTTTTTATTCGCCGCGAGCTTGAATGTAACGGCGTCGATGGTGGCTACCGCCGATCGCGATTTCCGGCGCGACGGAGTGAAAAGAATCGCGGTCGAAGCAGTCGGAGTTAGCTGGATCCTCATTAGCGAGCGCTGGGTGTCTTTCTTCTTCCTGCTGCGCCCGTAACTCACCACGCTCGCACCGCCCGTGGTGTCTCGTTCCCTCGATTGCTCTCTTTGCCTTCACCTCTATATCTATACCTTTCTCCTCTTTCCAGCGACTCGGTGTCTCCGCGCGCCTCTATCGCGACTGCGCCCTTCCTTCCCCCGCGCCCCTGCCTCCGTCCACCTTCCACGCCGGCGCGAAACATAATAGCGCGGTCTTAAACACCTAGGCAACACGGCGTAAGACAATCCTCGTATCAGCGCCGGCGTAATAGCCAGACAGGCAGTCAGCCAGCCTCTAAGGACAATTGCTTCGCGGGTTGCTGTTGCGGCGTGGGCCCCGAGAGAGCTCGTTCCTCACCAGACCTCGCAGCTAAGCGTGTGTTCGGGAGATCGCATACCTACGTCTAGCCGACAAACCGCCTTAAGGTTCGCCCATAAATGGAAGCGCGGAACCGAGCGTAGATCTTCCTTTCTCACAGGCGAAGCTCTATTTCTGCGCGCCTCGCCGCGCTGCCCCGGATCTCTCGCTCGTCAGCGACCGCCACCTCTGAACGCGTTCGATGGAAGCGTGCCTGCGGACGTGGCGATCAGCTGGGGGCATCTCGAACCCATTCGCGGTGCATTCATGCAAATATTCCGGAGGAATGTTGCGCGTTTCCTTGGTGGCCATTCAAATCCCTACCGGTCTTATCGTGACTTTCTTAACTGCATTCTTTTAGATTCTATGATGAGGCTGGAAGAGTGCAGTTGACAGGATTCAGGAAAACAGGGGTCACTGTGAAAATGAAACCACTTCTCGAATCTATGTTCCGACTACACAACGGCGACAAATCGCTATCCATTCCCTAGCTCAAGAACACCTCCCAATCTCGGAGCGATCAGAGCGTCTATCTACGATCTAACTAAAGAGACATTATAAATTCCAGCCGGCCGATAGACCCGCGCAAAAGTTCGAGGAACAGATACCGCGGCGGCAGCAACGACGCGGGGTTAGGTACGCGTGTACCAGCCCGCCAACGACATCGTCGACACTTTCTTCTTACTCGCGAAACTGTTGATTCGAATCGGGACACCGGTGACACTGGCCACGGGGTAATAGACCGATCAATCGGCGCAACAATCGGGGGCACGTGTGCACGGTGCTTAACGCCGGACAAAGTGACTGGCCCCAGATTCGCGTGGTTGCTTTCTCCGGGCCCAGCTCCGCCGATCGCCGTCTCTCGCGAAAGGGCTACCATGGTAGCGCACGTTGACCTAATACGCTTCCCGACTATCAATCATGCGCGGCGTTAGACGTGGGGCACCGACGACCACCGTTTTCTTGCATAACCGCGCGCACGCATTCGGTAGATCGGGATAACAGAAACGATTCAATCGAGACGGTCAGGGGCCAAGTCAGTGCGGCGTGTACGCGCGATAAGGCCGTGTAAAAATTGATTATCCTGCCTGCGGGGGATACTTAATTATCCTCCCTGTGCCGGGCATAAGCGTTTTACCAGTCTCCTGATCACAGTGAAACCACGCTGCCCCGTTTCGAGGCGCATTCTGGGAAGAAAGTTCCGCGAACGTGACGCCGCCTGACCTAATACGCTTCGCGGCTATCAATCATGCGTGCGCACACGCACTCGGGCGCGTGTGTACATCGGTGTAAACGGCTGTCTTGCATAATGCGACAGAGACGGGAATTTCTACGCGAGAGGGGACACGTGGTTGGATGAATTGGACGATTCAATCAGCGCGGTTTGATGAAGTGTTGCTGATGGCTTGCTGATGCTTGATGGACGATGCAGTTGGGCTGCTTGAAATTCAAGGGATTTAGGATTCTTGAGATGAGTTCCATGAACACTTTGAAAGATCCTTGTAGTTTGTTATTATACTCTTCCTGGAGAATAAATTATTACTATTAAATTCGTAGGATTTCAGTCCTCTTTCTTTCCTGCTAATTATTATGCATCCAACGTGATTTACCTGCTAGCTTCATCCTATTTCTAATACTTCCAGCTTAAGTATTATTAATTATTCTGGTGATTATTGATATACTGATATCCCTGACATACTAGATTAGCGTTTATATATATAGGGTAAATTCGGGGGCTGTCGGTACACTTCACATAAAATGGAAATTGAAACTAACACAGATATTATTTATTTTATCAGAATAAACCTGATATGTTCAGAATTTTATGGTGATTAAAAAAAACTAGTCGATATTTGCTTTAAGACAATATTTGTTGAAAATTTAGTTGAAAACTGAAGTCGTGACATTTGACCATTCCTCCCCAGGTGACGGGAGAAATGGTCCGCCCTGTTTGAGGAGAGATGATCCACATAATTATTCATGAAAAATAACAAAGAAGAAAGCAAAATTATTTACAACTGTAGATTTATTGAAATTTTAATGGCTTCCGCTAAACGAATAAAAAACACATCAAACAAAAAGTAAACTACCTACTGGCGATTAGCAGAGCAAATGAATATCAAAATGAACAAATAAAATAAATAAACAAAAATACTAAAAGATACTAAAAATACAAAAAAATGTAATAAAAACATAATCTCTCGCAAAATATTGAAAATTTAACTGATAGAATAAAAGTATAGAAAGTGAGTCATCCCTCACCCACAATTCCAAAGTGAACCATTTATCCCAATCATAACTGTACCACCTCGTCCTCTTCTTAGCTTTTAAAGGAAGGATTAATACCTCTACTATCTTATTATTCAAAAAAACATTAAACGAAAATGAAATTTCAAGTACATTTTAAACACAATTCTATACACCACTGTTTGATAAAACAAATTTACTGTAATCTCAATTTACCTTTTATACCCTATAAATCCAGAAAAACGCAGGAAGAAGCAAAATGACGCTATTCATTCAACTGTTTAGCTTCTTCTGCACTTTAACGCATTCGTACGTAGAGTCTGAAATATTACAACTTTACCACCTTCCCTGCCATACCGAAACCCCCGGATTTACCCTATCTACGATACATTGCAGTTGAAACTGCCCGATTCGGTTTTAACGGGCCAAGGGCTGTTAGAGCACGGCGCAGACAGCTTCCACATCCGTTCCTCTGTCAGTCAGGTGAAACAATGGAACGGAGCAGAAGATTAGCGGGCAACTCGGCCCGCAACGGAAATCTCGATTCCATTGCACGGGCTGACCCCGATGAAGGGTGGTCACAAAAGGTAGCACCGGTGTAAACGGAGGTGATTGCAAATCTTCACGGTGCTCTCGAGTGTCCAGGTGCACGACGAATAATGGCCGGTCGACGTACAGACGACGATCTAGATACTTTAGAGTTCCGGCGCGATTTATATACACACACGGGCCTTGTATTCCGCTCCACGGCCGAGAAGAGGGCAATATAATTTCATTGCGCGGCGGGGAAAGAGGCGGAGGACTCCTTCTGCCAGACGGAGAATCGTTTCTCGAGTGCTCACTCACGCCAATCATCGCGTGAGCGCTAATAGGAACGCCCGATGCTTTTCTTTCTCTTCGTTTCTTATGCATATACCTGTCGTCGTTACATCGTGAACAGGGGAGGAGAGAAAGAGTTTCACGAGGAAGGCTACTCCAGCCTCTCTTGCCCGGACCCGTGAGAATCGAATCGTAGAATTGAATTACCCGAGTACATACGTTCGGGCACTCGAAATCGCCGCAGGGGTAGCTCATTATTCGCTAGTTCTCAAGTTCGAATGTATTCTCATCGTCGTTCGTTTCTCCCTGCTAGAAAGAAGCGAGCACTTCAATGGCTGCTGGTGGTTCTCGTCTGCCCGACGCTTGAATAGTATTCTGTAGTAATTACGGGACAAAGATGCAGGGAATTAGAAAGCTTCAATAAAATCTGAGGATTTCTCAAAGCGTGGACTTCTGGGATGCTAACACATGTCTTCCTTGCTTAATAAACAGCTTATCAAACTCCAGTTATTCCCCCATTAAACCTCCCCCTTAACCAATCAGTATCTTAAAAAAGGGGCCTCCCAAAATCCAACAAAACAACCCCTAAAAACCCCCGGCAACTTTCGCTAAAAACCAGTCAAACAGATCCCTGGGGGCAATAATCAGCGCATCGGCCGAGCCTAAATTCCAAAAGAACACCCTCCCCAGTGTCGTGCCTCCGCCGAAGCAACCCCCAAAGCCGCGCAACGGGACCGTTAAAAGCCGACACACGCGGAGGACCCATCAACGAACGCCTGTGCGCGGAGAGGGTGGCTTTTAGACACCGTCGAGAATGGTAGGGGAGGTTCGCTGGGTGCCGATGCACGCGAAACGCGGACAGATGCATGTGCACCTTTTGCCCGGGTCCATCGGCACCCTGGGACACATGTGCCTTCCAGGTACACGCACACGTCCCCGCAGAGCGTGCACGCACGGCGTCGGGGTGGTTGGTCGGGCCACGTGTGTGCGTTACCCCGGAGAGAGCACAATGCCAATAATAACCTATCGCCCTCGTCGCATCCCTCGTCGCAGATTCCAGCAGATGCTGGCTGGCTGGCAGCTCGGATCCTAGCAGCCCCTGCACGGGGGTCTAGTTTTGTCTAGGAGGGGGTTGGCTGGGGTTTTTGGCGTACAATGAGCCGCAGGGGCAGGTGTGGGCTCCCCTCAGTTCGTGGCGGGCGCGTGCCCCACACGAGCGGGGGCGGGGTGCATACCTCCTTCTTCCATCGTCTCCGACTCGGTCTTCCTCCCCTCGCGCTTCCATTATTTTTCACCCATCCGGAGAGGAGCGTCGCCATCTCAAGACGCAGACGCGCTTACCGTTAAGGCCCGCCCCAGTGTTCCAGCACCGGAAAACCCCTGGCAGAGGCGACGCGCGCGACTCGCATCTGATCAGCTTTCGCAGCGATGAATGAACCTCGACTTCTTGCTTCGACGGGGTGGCTGAACACCGAGGCACGGGGGCGAGATCGTCTCTGATATCTTTTCACCGTCCTTCGCGGAGGAAGTTCCATTGGATCGTGTTTCTCTTGTTCTCTATGGAGCATGGGCGTTGTTTCTGACAGGGGAGAGGATCGGGGATGAAGTGTGTCGAAGCTGCTGAAGAGTACCGATGGTTTTGTTGAATCAAAGGGAGACCGACGATCCCAGAATGCATACTGGTAATAAATATCGATTTTCGTGGTGGGGCAGGCGGTATCAGAGAAATCCAACGGTCATCGCGCGGATGCAGAGGGGTGGGAGCATGTGCGCGACAAATAATAAGGGCAGAGCGCGAGCGTTTCCGCGCGGCGTGTGGCTTCGCCCCCTTTCAGCAGGGATTTCGAAACGGACGCGTGCCATCGGTGAAAGTCGCCCTGGACCGAGCGGAAGAGAGGGGCAACGATATGCACAAGGGTTGAATTCAGACGAAAATAGTACGCTACTCGTGGCAGTGAATGGCTTCGCTTCTTCACCGGCCAGCTTGCATATACGACCTCAAAGGGTTCATTGTTAAACATCTATTTTGGATTAGATTCCATTTCCAGGAACGAAGTCGGTAACTGTGAGTTAATCATCCCGCGAAGCATTTTCTGTTATTTTCGCGGCGCAGTAGAGGGGAATTTTTAAGATTTCTTCGAAGATACTGCAGGTTCAGGAATCTTGTTTATCCAGAGATGGGGAAGAAAAGATGGCTGCTTCCTGTGGTCAAGTGCAGCCGCTCTCTCGAGCACTTTGCTAATAAGCGTCGGCCGAAACAGACGGTGCGGATCGTGTTACGTGCCCGTTGAAAACTTTAAGTGTGCCACTCTCCTTTTTAAACAACTGTTTCCTCCTCCCAGCTTCCCTTAGAAATTCGTTCAGGTTGCGCGTGGTGCACTGGAAGATTTCCTTCTCGATAGAGTAATGTTTCTCATTCGATAATCAATCAGAGACGTATGTACAATTATCATTTTAAGGAAAAGAGCTTGAAAGATATTTTGACAATATCTCCAACCATTAATTAGCTCAATTATTTCTAACGAAGTCCCCTCAAGGAATCTGTTAGTTTATCAACGCCTCAAAGACGTTACTATGCTTTGGAATTCAGTTTCTAATCGATGCACGTTTTCTGCACAACAATGCCACCCAAGAACAGATGTGGTTTTATCGAGAGGTACATCTAGCATTTAGCAACCCTTCTTAAGACGCGAGAGACTGGTCGAAAAGGAGATCGGCATAATCCACGGGGAAGAACAAAGCTGGCTGAAGGCGTATCCTCGATTGGACGGGAACGAGAGAGACCGTTTCGGATGTCTGCATCCGGTTGGTCACTTCCGGCACGCGCTGAGACACGTGGCCTCGCTTGCCCCTTGCACTCTAGCCCCTTCTCTCTACGCTGGGGGGAGTATTTTCTTTTAAGGGCCCAACGAAATTAGGGCCCATCTAGGCCAAGGGTCCGTCTCTAAACATCGAGTAGGAAGTATCTTTCGTGGCCCTCGGACGGGGGGTGCTCCCAATGTAAATGCCTCTTAAACCTTTCTTGGGCTTTCAACACACTGTGCTGCACCTTCGATGAAATTCAAAATCACGCGGAAGAATCACGAAATATTAAACTGCCAATACTTTAAATTAAACAATACTGAAGTGACTAATATTTAGACACAAAATGCCAATCCTTCAACCTTAATGCATCCACGTTAATAGATCGGATTATCATTTACTGTAAAAGCTACAATGAATCACAGAAACCTATATGCAAATCACAATTATGTAATATTAATGGGGAAGATGACGCAAAGCTCGACGCAGAAGGCGCCACTAGCGCATGTACTCCGGTTTTGCATGAGTGCGCATGTGTGAATGGTTTGCACGCGAATTTTTCATTTGTGGAATGTATGAAGTTGGTAGTTACATATTAATGTTTTATAACACACCGATGACAAGTGGCACGTGTGCTGGTGGCGTCACGGGTGGGAAAAAGTTGCAGTCATCTTCCTCAATGATACCAGCAGGAAGTTAACCGTGGAGTACCTAATAAGTACAGCTGAGTATTTAAAGTCCACCCGAATAGTTTCGGCGAGCGTTGTCCGGGGGAGGACTTTAAAAGTCCCTTTGCCGCAGGACCTCCAGAACCTGGTCCTTTCGGGTATACACTTGTGCGCCGTTTACGCAAGGCAGTACGCACTTGCCGCGCTCGGTTCTTAGACGGTGCGTACCATGAATGGTCCAGAGCCTTGAATAGAGAGGATTTCACAAAGAACCGGGCAAAGGAACCGACAAAGGCGACCGGGGACTTCTTTTGTCAGAGGGTCTAGCAGTCGAGGTGACACAGGCACGGAGCCGAGCGAGGGTCCCAGCAGCCAGCGGATCCGCCAGGGATCTTGACGCAGTTCTGGTTAGACGATTCTTCAACCTGCAGGACGCGGCCCTGGGCTTCTATTTCCAAGATGCAAGAACCAGAGGACCAAGAAGAAGTGTGTGGACAGGTGAGGCAGCGGGCCACTGATTCTCCGTCGAATTTTTGCATCTGTTGGTAGGTTGATCTTGGGACCTAGTTTCCGAGAAGCGTGCCGAAGGAAGCCTCCCCTTCACGCTCCTTCAAATCTCTTCCTCTCTGGCGGGGTGTCTGGCACAATGAAAGGAAAACCGCAATGTCGCCGTCTCGTGGAATGGAAGGATCTCGTTTCGAGAACCTAGCCGCGATATTTTACTTCTGAACGTTAGTTTCCATCACGCGATATTGGAAACCCTATCTCTTAAAGTAAATACTCGTCGACACTGTGTCTGTGAATCATGGCAATCTGCAGGCTCTGAATCATAGTGCAAACGTTAAAGTGCAACCCCCTGAACTTTAGCTCGTCGCGTCATTCTCGCTCCTACGTAGTCCTTGGAAATGCTTAATCGCTACGCGCGAAGGATATGATGTTTTACACTCCCGTCAGTAATTGCAAGCTAATGATGTTCTACTCTCATCACTTCAGGTGACCAAGTTCTTAAGATATTTTACGTTGCGCGAGTATCTGACCCAATTAACCGGTGACGATTAAAAGCGAAGCGAGGGAACAGTGATCCCGACTCCTTACTTGTTGCTCCGATCGCGGGGGCAAGCACTTCCGGAGGGAGGCAGGGTCTTCGACCGTCTCCCCATGGCTCGTTCAGTGGCCAGAGGCATGAATGAAGTTTCGCGACAATGCGAATTCACCCTCGGCGGAAGGGTTGCAATTAGACCGCACGCGCATTGCTCGAGCTGGTTCGAGGCGCGCGTGCATCTGCTCGGCATCTGCGGACAGATGCGTGGCTGGTCTCGTCGTCTCCCGTACGCGGAGACGTCCTTCTCCTCGGCGAGCTGGCTCCAATGCCCGGAAATGAAATTCTAAACACCCTCTCCTCCCGCCAGTCTGCCCACCCTTCATCTTCTCCTCCACCTCTGTCGTCTGCACCGCGAACAATGACGGCCACGAAGCTGACTGTGCCCCCGGTAAAACGTGTGCGTGAGGAATCATGGGCGGCGCGAATATCACTTATTCGCCACGGATGAAGTTACAAGCTTCTCTTCTACCACCCCTCCACTCTTTCCCACCTTCTTTTTTTTTTCAACTCGCGGGCTTTTTTTAATTCGCAGAATGCAGTCGAAGGGCGGCCGAGCAACGATCCAGCTGGGCGACGGAGAAGAAAGAGTCGTGTGGCTCGTTGGAGACGTCATTGAGGACGCGGGGACTTCCTGTTGGTAACCGACTTTTGCGGGCGTCTCGCCTTGGTTATGGAATATTAAACGGTGCACGAGAGAGTCGTGGCGATGCGTGTTGAGCTCCGTGACTTTCGACGGTTTTGGCATTATTTTTGGAAATCCTTCGACACCCCTTCCGGAGTGACGTGGCGAGGGTGCGATACTCCTCACCAAAATTTCGACAAAACATCAACACGCGCTGTTTGCTCTAGGCGACGCTTTAAGGCGCCGACGCTTATGGAGCACGTAATTCAGCCACGTTCAGAAATAGACGGAGGACGGTTCTTCCGTGGGCAAGGAAGCCGCACGCGCCCGGCACGCTTCCTGCTTTCCGGAAAACTTGGAAACCCTATTTTGGTTCTATTTTGCGCCCCCGAGTCCTCCTCTGTTCCCAAATTAACCACATCTTGCGCCTTTAATCTCCACATCGCGGAATTCAAGGGTGCAAGTTCCTCGTTATCACCAGTAAAGGTATAAGAGAAAAGGTTCCAGGGGAAAGCTAGGAATCCTATTACCGATCACCCCTTCGCATTTCGATCGTCGTTCCACCATCAGCCGCTCTATTAATTTCTTACCCGTGTTTCCGACGATCGTTTGCCTCCCCTCGAAGTATTTATCAAACACACCACACCTATCGGTCCAAAGCTTCCGAAGCAGATGGCAGAAAAGTACCTACTCACTCCGAAAACACATGCTCCTCGGCCACGTGGTCTCTCGGTTCCACCCATGGTCACGGTGCTTCTACCCCATCTTACGTATGCTTATATGACGCAGATAAACACACTCTCCTTTCCTCGTCGCGCAGCCACTCTCTTTCCCTCAGCCGTTCGCCTCGCGCACGAGGCGAGCCGATTCAATCTCCCTAATGGCATCGTGTTCCTTGCCACGAGCTAATACGATGTATCATGCACTCTAATGGGCCAATAGACTTCGTACCTGATTATTTCGGCCGCTGCGATGCGTGGGCCGGCAGGTGGTGCTTTCCACGATGAACTATTTTAAGAAGGGTCACGATGTGCGGCCCCGATCACGACATGTTTGCCTGGTGATCGGTTATCGCTGGCGCTTCGGCAATCGCTTTTACTACACTGTAACGGCCGTGAATGAAGCAGCGGTCTGGTGATTTTTAGAAAGGGACAGGATGCGTTTTTGTATGTAATATATGATTTTCGAAATTTTTGTGTCGATTTTTATGCAGAGATGAAAACGATTTTTTTTAATGAAAGTCTTACGGTTGGTTCAGTTTGTAGAAGAAAAAAAACGAATGCCGAGATATGAGAAAAACAGAGGAGGATAAATTCTGAGGCGAGGATCCACTTCGGTAGAATTTCTCTTTTCTCGGCAGCAGTCTCGCCTAGGGGTGAAAGAAGCCGAAGAAAGGAGACGTGGAATCAATGAGATTTGATTTACAAGATCCAACAAAGTGACCGCAGGCATTTTTCACGGTCGATCACGCCTCCAAACGCTGGGCCTAATTGACACCGACGTAACAGACACCTTGACTACCCTGAAGAGCTTCACGGCCCTTCGCCTCCTGGATACGGAGCAAAGACTGTGAGACTAAAGACCGGTTTCCATAATGGTCTTCGAGGCGCATTCGGACCTCCCCTCAGCGCGAACCGTTTGTGTCTTGAGCGAAAAGTGGGCTGTTGCTTAGAAAGCCACTTGAAATCGTCGAAAACAGATTAACGAGTATCCTTCACTCCCGACTACTACCCCTCCTAAACTCAAATTACAGCTTTGTACGATTCACGATTCCAGCTTACAACAGTTCCATTCTGAAATGGAAGTTCAGTTAACGCAAAGATCGTTTCATAAAGAAACCCTATGCCTAATTTCTTCCACCCTAAACTCCAGAGTCATTGAAGGTGTATCGACATTACAGTGCTTTCCGCCAGCAGACTGAGACTCCTCCGTTCCACTTCGAACCGATCAAGATCTCGCAGATGTGCAGATCAAGGCGAAGGAGACAGGCGCAGGGAAACGATGGAAAACGACGGTTTCGTTCGACGAAACACGTGTAGCGGAGATAACAAGGAAGCAGCCCCTCGGACGGTTTTCTCGTGAAGAAGGGGACGTGTGCCGACCTGCGGTTACGAATCATCCTTGCGGCATCTCGGCGGTATCGTTTTTAAACAGCGGTTAATCCGAAGGCACGACAAACGACGCGATAAAACACGTTCTGCGCCGTGGAATGTGCGGCTCGCCGTTCTTCGCCCGTTGAAAACACGGATGATAACGGCCAAACAAAGCTGTGTCGCGATAAACCAGGTCGCGACAGGTCGGAGGAATCCTCGGCAAACAGGGCGATCCTTCCTGCCCGTGAGAAGCCTCCACGCATCGGCGTGTGCTGCAGGGGATGATTAGTGTGCGTCGTCGGCCGCCGTCGTTTTGGTGTTAATTAACTATGTTCCACCAATCCGATCAGTCCACAATTTTAATACCCGATAGTTAGATAATAGAGTATTATTCCTGAATTTTTTGGTGTGTGTCACTCAAAAGGTTGTTTGCACAAACCACCCGCAAAACATAAATTTTTTTTTTCTAGTCGTAATAATTGATTTACAATTCGGAAAAAAATATATAAAGTAGAGCTAATACGTAGCTATTTTCCCTCTTTTGTTTCATTTATTTATCTTAAGTAGTAACCGGAGGAAAAAATTATAAGATTGAGGAGCATTTGCATAAAATTACGAGAACGGCGGAATTTTCTGATATCGGGAATAGAAAAGCCGATCGCCGTCCACGAGGAGTGACACTTTCCGTGTGTCGGCCCTCGATAAGGCTGTTTGCCAATTTGGCAGGTGACAGACCGTGACACGTTCGTGACAATCGCGCACGGTGACGACGCACCTTGTGGCAAACGCAAATATAGAGCGGATCCCATGCAATCACCATAGATAGAAAAGGAAACTCTCTGTGCACACACTTGATGTACGGTGTACGTGCTCGCCTGCAATCTTTACCTTCTGACAGATATCGAGAGGGAGGATCGGTTGGATATCGGAAGGCGACAGATAAGACGGTAGATAGGAAGATAGGTCGTTCTTGTGATGCAGCAGAGGCCCTCCATGCGCGGGAAAATTTGGCTTCAAAGACTTCCATGGAGTATCCATGCACGGGGTGAAGCAAACTTCGTGAAACACTTGTGCAGAGCGTAGTTTTGTGAATTTAATAAGAATCTGTTTTCACCCTTCGATTCGAGAAATTTTCAGGCCAAGAAATTATAGAATTTTTAGGCAACTGAATAATTATTGGAGACTCCTTCTAGAAAACACTGCAAGTGCTAAAATTAAATTTTATTATCGGAAAATGGTCTACGTGCCATTGGGAATACTATAGTATACAATTTTAATTTTCCCTTGTAAATAAGTTACCAATAGGGCAAAAAGATGGTAGGTACTGCTGGTATTTCTAACGCCACTTCTGTATAAAACAATGTAGTAAGAGTCAATTAAGTGAGAGATGGACAGTGCTTGCAAATTTAAACGAATGACACATTTAGTTTTCTCTACAACTAAGAGGTGGGACATACAGGGTTTTCTACAAATACACTTTTTTTCCACGAATTTGGACTATATTAATGCACAAAATAGAAAAAATTGTGATGTACTTGGATTAATGTATACCTAAGAATTTTTAGCAATGAAAACAAATCAAATTCCGTAAATAATTTAAAGTGAGAGAAGTTTTTTCCCTCTTCCGAAAAAATCGATTTTCGTCACTTACAGTGATTTCTTGAATTATCTAGCTTAACGCGTTAAGGCTCTGAATACGTACCTATTAACTACCCCAGTGACCGATAAAATCGACTTGACTAAGTGATCCCGTAATTACGGCGAGCAGTGTAGGAGTACATAAACCGGAGGAAACGATAAAGGGTCGAAGGTGTAATTTGCATACATACGCCGGAGATCTATTAATAGGAGCCACTAAATATACCACGTTCTGCGAAACATCGATTAACACGATATAAACGTCGAAAATTTCGCTGTCCACGAGATTGTACAGCCGTGGCGCGATTATTATGCCCGGATCGAGGTGGACGTATATTAACGTATCACTAGAAAAAGCCTAATAATCCTCGCCTGCTCCGACCACTAGACACCGTTATAAGATATGCCAGCCCGTATAATGGCTAAATGTTACTAATAACCGGTTCCGAGCATTTAACTAATGCGAGTATTAGACGATCGAGCTTTCGATAAGAGTGTCCCAAGAGGCACTCGCGGCTATCCCCGATCGCTAAATGGAACTGTTTCGCTGAATCTAGCCTCCATTTTATCCAGACCACTTCCGTCTTATCCATGCCGTACCAGACACAATAAGACCGTTTCGTAAGCTTCATTAGGACCCACCGTCCACTTCCCATGATTTATCGGGGAGACTTCGATTCCTGAAAAGATCCGCGCGATACTGCCTTTAGTCTTGATCGCGTTAGCCAAAGACTCTATTGTGCGCGGTTTAATAAGTCTCAGGAACCTGGTAGTCGGCGATAAATCAATTACTCGAGCCACTTTTACCAGCAACCGTTGTGTCCAACATGGTGGCTAGAGCGGTGACAACGTCCAGTGAGCATTCGGCGCAATGAAAGCGTGACAAATGTTGAATAAAAGAGGCGCCAGGATTTCTAATTGGCTGGTAAAATTTTGAGTAATGTGTGATCTTCTTGCCCCCTTCTCGGGATCGTAAGAAAGTGCCGTTTTATCATTGATCCAGGTGGTTACGTAGCCATCAGCAATCCTCGTAAAAGGCGACAACCGAAACCGCAAGCTTTACTGCTCCGTGCTTTGTGATTTCAACCGCAACCGGCTTATCCGGTGTCTCTTCATCATCCATCCTCTACCTCCTTCTCGCTGTTTACTCTCTAACCGCAAGATTAAACACGTTAATCCCCACCCCGCCGCTGGCCACCTTTCCTCGCGCTCGCTATCGGCGGGGCGCGCCTCGTTTGGCCAGCACCAAACCACGATAAAACGCGCATTAAGGCGAAAAGAAACAGGGGGCCACGTTTATACGACGTCTTCGTCGCCCGTTTAGGCTTCCAAATGCTAATCCTAATCCCTCCGCCGGCCTGCAGGTACGCGATACAAACTGCGAAAACCACCTCGTTTGTCCGCAAAACCGCAGACTTAATATTTACCTTGGCCGTTTTTACGACCGGCTATCGTCGCGGCCACCGTATATTTAATTTCTCTAATGGTCCCCTCGTGGAAACGTAATCTCCGGGCCGGATACACGAGCCCCATTTCGAGCAGCACGTCGGATGAATTGATCGTTAGAAGATGATCGAATCGTTCGCGAAAAATATACGTTTAGGTGCGAAATTTTTTGTAAATTGCCTGGTTCGGCGATAGAATATCCAGTTGGAGAAACGTTTGAAATTGTGCGAGGACCTTGTATTCTGATTATTGCGAAATGGCACACCGGTCTGTGGCCATTAGGCCCTTCAGTTCTGGGGATCTATTTTTGAGAAGCGTCATTATGAAGCTACATTATGCAAATTGAACGTGTCATTATTGTAAAGGTGAAATCCCTGTAGCTTGACGTTAATAAAATATGTGAAAATAATAAACCACTGATATAATTTTTCAAACTTCCTATCCATTCCTTTTTATTTAGGTATTTGGACGAAATAAAAAATGAATCCATACATCACCATATCCAGCAATGTCCCTCAACGATTACCATAGAAATTGCAATAGAAGACTATCGCACAAGGCGCAATATTCGACTAGGATTCGTCCCACATATCTTCGAGTTAGGGGGTCCAATCGTTAAGAACCGATCATCCACGAATAATATACCGTTCTCGTCCAAGACCTCCTCAATTAGGCGGTGCCACAATAGGAAATCAAACTCGAAGAACACCGGAATTATCACTAATTTCCATTTCAACAATCGCCTCAGCCAGAACACCCATCAGAGGCGTGTGTCCAAGATCCCCGGGTTCGGCTCAACTGAATAAGGCCTCGATATGGAAATTAAAGGTGCGATTATGGCGAAAGGTGGCCGCGTGAAAGAGAGGTCGTTATCCGTGGGCACAAGGTACCATTCACCCCGTCCCCTGGACACCCTCTGCCAGCAATAAAAAGTCGGGATACTCTCTTTATCAGCGCGACACCGTCCCAATAATATTTCCCAGGGACCATTGTGTCGGCATTTATCGATCGCTTGATAACGCGTACGCTCGCGTGTGAATTCAATAGCAGTTTTATCGTCGCCGGGCGGGGGGGGGGGGGGGGGGGGCATGTGGTTAACGGGGCACAAAAATACTACTGTTCTGCAGCCCCATCGACACGGGGGCATGAAAGCGCCTCTGTTGTGTGACGTTCGACGTCGCCCGTCATCGGTACACCGAAAGACCCTTGTTTGCATCCTGTTATTGCCTTACGATGGAGCGATTTCAGAAGTGAGGCCTCTCTGCCTCCGCTGGCTACGAGGAATGGATCAATGTTGCCCGGATCAGGTCAACAATTTTTCATTTTCTTATTTTCCAAGCTTGATCTGAACTAAGATTCTAATACAAATCTTTCGTCAGCTATGCGATATTTCTAAAGAACTCTTTCATAAGTTTATTATTTTTTTGGGAAATGTGTTTCTTTTAATTTCCTAGTCAATACTTACCAGATTTTAATAAAAGAAGCTTTGAGATATTAGGTATTACTGATCACCTTCGTAGAATTCAATTCAGAAAGAAAGAGAACGCGTCACGCTCCATTTTCCGAACGGAGGCGAGCGTGATCGCGATGTCGCGACCGTCTGACCGAAAACAGAGAGATCGCAGGATTAATTAGGACCCGTTTGTTCGTGGCCACGGGGCGAGCGAGCAGCAGCCGGCGGAGAGCATCGCGGAGAAAACGGCATTATGTTATTCAGAACGTCTTGAGTTGCCCGAGGTCGGTACCAACAGCTCCGCCAAAGGAGGATGATGGATCGCTGGCATTAGATAGGATGTTGGTCTTTCATGAGAATGCCGGTACACGAAGCGCGACTTAATAACGCCATTGAGGCTTCTATGCTGGACGCGTTCAACGGCGTCTTTGGGTAATCCAGGAAATTAAGACTTCCGGAGAACGTGGATGAAAAATATATTCGTCTGTGGGCTCACTCCTTTCTTCCATTTCACTGTGAGCTACTGGAATGTGGGGCCTTTTGATACACGGCCTCTTTCGAGATATATATATATATATATTTATACATATATATACAAGGAACTTAGAATAACTATTTTGTTCTTGAAGTATTAATTATACAAATCGAAGTGACTAAGATTTATTGTAGTCCTGTGTAAAAGGATTCCTCTCCCAATTCGGTGTCTTTAATTCAAAGTAAACGACACCACCAACATCCAACCTTCGTTTACCTAATTCAAACAATGGACGAGAAATTGCAGACGATAGAATTATGTGCCTCAACCCGTATAAATCCTTCCCTCTCAACGCACTCAGCAACCCCCCTTGAATGCCCAACAATCATCCACCATTAACCGCTAAAAAGGTCCCCGAAAAGAGACCCCCAAGGCTCTGCTAAGAGACTACGCAGCAACGCGTCAAGACCTGCGCAAGTATAAATCAACCGATATGCTAATCCACGGAGTACGTTGAGTAAACAGCAATTTCACAGAGAGATGTCAGGTCGGCCGCGTTTTTACGCGTACCTACTCGTATCGAATCGCATCCAAGGGAGAACTGGTCGCGACGGGCAACCAGTCGACCAACAGTCGCCCCGACGTTTCTTGCTGGGACCTCTGTGGGCTGCGCGCCGAGATGAATGAGAAAATTAAGACTGTCCCGTAACTCACTCGGGCCCCAGATCTTCCTTCTCTCACCCCGTTCGCTCCGCGGCCCCTGTCCTCCTCCTCCCTTTGGCCCTTTCTCATCTCGGCGCGCGGGTCCCTTCGGGAGATTAGCATTTCAAGCTTGGCCCCGCGACCGCGAGCCAAAGGGAATCCTTTTGTCTCGGACGGGCAAGGTGTCGTCGCGAGAAGAAATCAGCGAGAGAGAAGTGGTGAGCGGAGAGAGGTAACCGGTAGCGAGGCCGACTCGAGGGATAACGCGCATTAGGGATCGTTACAATGGGCGAGTGAGTGTCTTCGGCGGCACAGGTGACTGTGGGAATGACCGTTGAGAGCTGAGCAGGTTGAGGCCGGTTGAAACCCGGTTGAAGACCGTTGGACGTGTGAAAAACTTGCGACGTGGCTGTCGCAGAAAACCTCGCCGAGGGAGAAATCGCCCTTTTTCCGGCGCCCGGGAAGCGCGGCCCAGGAGGGAAGCTGCCATGCAACCGACACGGGATCCTTCAAGTTTCGAGGGTCCGTGAAACGTAGTGCAACGATAATATTCGGTTCAACACGATTCTTCCCAATTTAACAATGAAACTTTAAGAGTTAACCCAAGTTTCCCAGGAGATTTGATACTTGTTCCTAAAAATATTCGAGCTCAACTGAACCCTCATCTGAATTCACTAACCTCGCCTTGATTCGGAATTGAAAAAAAGCTCGAATCCTACGGTTAACTAATTGAAACTAAAGTAATGAGAACCAGAAGCACGCAATATTAGCGAGAATAAGATAAACTACCTAATACTATAAAGGTAGGAAGGAGCAGCAAGCTTGCGTTACAGGAAAATCGAAGCGGCAGGGCCGTAGCAGAGAAGCCATGAAATCACAGACGGGATCGATCGATCGGAGAATCGACACGCATCTGCCCGTGCCGCGGGGGTCGGTGCCAGGTGGCAGGAACTTTTCCAAGGCAGCGTCATGATGGCAGTGTAGCCGTGCGCGGCTCGAATAAGATCAATAGGCCGTTAATTGATCGGTCTCGCCGCCAATCGAACATTAAAAAGGGTCTGGCGCCGTGGGCGCCCGTGGAGGGAAGCTCGTGGACGGGACGCGAATCGACAAATCGATGAGTCGTTGCTGGAGGAATTCGTTCGGGCTCGTTAAGGATCCGTCGACCGTGAAGATGGCTTCTTGTCTTTAATTTAAAGCCAGCAGAAACGGGTATTCCCGCTCGACTGGACGTGACCGATTCAGACGTCGCTGTCTGTCCTTGGAGAGCTTGGTGGCGACCCACCGCTGACAAACTTCCATCCTCGTTAATTTCGAACGCACGTTCGCGGCTTCGTCAGCCGTGCTTTTAATATCGAACGTGAAGCAATTTAAGGGCTTTCATAGTGGTGGCGCGGGATTCAGAGGAATTGCGTGGCCGCGGGCAACGCGGTGGCCATGCAAGATCGATAAGGCGACGATTAGAGGTTTAGCAGCTCGTGCTTCAATGAGCTGGAACCGGGCGTATTGTCGCCCGTAAATTACGTGATTTTCTTGCAGCCGTGCCCTGGGGCACGTAGCGAGGCGCCGGGTCTTCCGAGGCCCTTGTAAGCGGCGCCACCTGATGACCACGGGGTAGATAGGTACCTCTGGAGGACAGTAAATCGAGTAATTATATACTCGGCCGTTGAGAGATATTTGAGACATTTGAATTTAAATGAATTCTATAAAAAAAAGTGGTGTTAAAAATCAAAGGAAGAACTTCGTGAAGAAAAGAGATCCTGCAAACTAAGGAAGAGGGGCAACGGAATTTTTGGAGGGCACCTAGAGACTCGTTCGAGTCCTCTTGGTTATGTGCGAACAAGTGGATATCGAGCTACTATTACACAAGAGAAGATACATTCTACCATCATGAGAATGTGGTTGAAAATATGACAGCGAATTACCCAATGGGTAGAGAGCTATGTGAACTACACAGCTCCCTCTAATAGAGAGTAATTGGGAATCTGTGAACAGGATACGATCGATGTCAAACGAGCCGCCATTGTGTACACTCGCTGGTTGCGATAGTTGGCAAGTGGCAGACACGCTGGGTTCATTAAGAGCGCATTCCACCGTGTGTCTTTGAGAGTACTTATCTCGCCCATAAACGCGTACTCGCGGCGCCGCACTGTCCCGCGCAATGAAACGAGACACACCCCCGTCAGAGAGCCGACGTACACGCGTATTACGGATTTTTCAAGACGCGCCACCGTGAAGCGGTATCCCGCGAGATTGCCCAGCTGATTCTCCCGCGTTCACCAGCCCGGCCAGCCTTTGAAGAGCGAAAGTGACTTTCGCTGACTATTCGCGTCGCGCGAAGCACAAGCTTCGGCTTCTCGATTACCAAACAGCGCTGTCGGGTGAGATTAGTATACCTCTTTGGGATTGAATGGCAGGAGAGCCGAGCCTGGGATCAGGCTACTCAGATACTGCTCCCTCTTGTAAATAAAAGTTTCATTCTCCCATAAAGTGTGTCCCTATCTGTGCGATCCAGTAGTGCGAGTTTTAAACTAAATTCTTTACTAATCGTATGTTTAGGAAGATATTGTAAATTCATCGATCCTTAGATGTGCTTCTGACATTCGTGAGTGGAGAATCGATGGGAAATTATGGTTCCTGGGAATATCTGTCAGGAGATGCTCGTTGAAGAGTGCAGCCGTAAGGGTGCACTTGAGCAACGTTTCGTAGAGAGTCAATGACGCAAACGGAGGTGAGTTTCTCACGTCGACTCGTCGTGGGCCCTCTCGGTGCCTTCGGTTAGCCACTCGAGATTCCAGATTCGAATCTCCGATCCGACGGTGGCCGTTAGTCACTGCTCTCCCCCCTCGCCGTCTTTTTACCCGGCCCCGATTTTCGCAACCGACAATTTCACCCGTCGACGCACGCGGCGTACACGCAACTCGCGCGCACTCGCATGATCGAGCTCCAGAGCCATTGTCTCTGGCGCTCGGAGAAAGTGTGACCCTAATAGCCGAGGGAATGATTAGAGGAATCGCGGTGCTCCAATCAGCATGCGCCGTCGCACCCACTCGTATAAACACGGAGCCAGCTCCTTTCTCTAAAACCGCGAGCGAACTAGGCTTCCTGCCCTATCCTTTTCGGGTTTCATTCTTGTAAGAGCATCCCTTTCATTGTGCATGTGAATCGGTTAAATTGTTATTAAAATTGAGATAGCTGACTTGTAAAGATTCTAAAGTATCGCTTTCGTGACACTTCTCCATGTTAAGTTGATTCAAAATTGATTTTAAATGAATGAAAGATAAGCGGGGGGTGTTTCACTGTTTTACTAAATATAATTGGGGACCTTGCAGCAAGAGGGGTGAAACTCTGTCTTTACTAATTTGGTACTAAGTATGGCTTCTTAATATTAAAAAGAGAACACCAATTGAAAAATATAATTTTTCGCACAATAAGTAGTAGTTATCGAGTTGATAAGATTTTATTTCTATTTTCGGCGAATTTTTCAAATCTGGAGCTGCCCAAAAGAAAAATATTTCACAAAACTGTAATGGGTGCAGGTTCAAAATTTGCAATAAATCGCTCATTTGTTATCCGATTTGTATCAAACGTGCACCAAACGATGTAGATTTTTTTTACGTAAGTATATTACACATAACTAAAAAACTTTCAAAAGTGGAGTTGCACCCCTCTTGCTGCAAGCTCCTCGATTGCAGAAAAATGAAGTGATTTTAATGATTTTCTTACCCATTTAGATGAAATTGTATTCGTGTCGATAATTCTTCTTGAGTTGAGATTGTGATTGGAGTTTCTTAAGGGGCACTGTTTAAATCAAAGTACTTTTATCAACGAGGTGCAAGCCTTTGAATTTCATCTATACAGAGCACTGAGCTTCTAGGTCCAGTGAACTTTTAAACTGCGTTTTCTATGGCTCACTGATTATGAAAAATTGTCCCCTGTATTGTGAACGAGACAGAATTTCATAGTCCGTGTCATTCAGCTATTGTGATATCAAACATAAGACGCACGATCAAGCATTGTTAGGAGGAAGGATAGGATCCTTTCTTCAGTGTCATGCAAGAGAATGCGAGTTGATCTTTAATCTGATGTGAAAAGGAACACTGTGGGCAAATGGTACATTATTCGTGCATGTAAACATTGCGAAACTATCGTGTGTTGCAATCCAATGGCTAGATAACGTGCGCAGTCGACGTGTGTTAAATCGACTCCCTATCAGTCATTGCAAACCCGCATTTTGTCCTACAACAGGAGGGTTAAATTAAAACCCTGCAGTTCCTTTCATTTCTCCTCCACTTAGTATAACACGACATAATTAAAAAACGAAAGTTTAGCGATAAGGAGTCAGGGTAAAATCAGGGGTCGAATGAAACTGTTAAAATTTTCAATTACCTAATTATGAAATAACTGTAATTTCATGACTATTTTTTTCTGTTCCAAGAAAACTGTTATAACATGTAGTGTATTAACTGAAACTTTTATTCCATACAGTTTTGTGTAAATGAGAAACTTTTATTTTCTTGAAAGTAGAAAAAGGGTAGATAGATCTGAAGTTGAAATCTTAAATCGTTCGGTGAAAATAATTGTATAAAAATCACAACGTGCTTTCTCTTCTATAATTTTCCAATTCCTTAAGTAATACTGATTAAAAAAATATTCCTAACTTTTATATTTTACCCTTAAACATCTGTTCAAAAGTATACCTATGATCCTCCAGGACTTTTATTAATCGAACATAAAATAACTGTTAAAACTGAACTCTTATAACAGAGTTAAAGTGTTAATGTACAAACTACAAAGTTAACTTAAAACAGAAAAGAAATGATTTCAAAATTAACAGTTCGATAAATAACTTTTATTTTTAAAAGCTAACAGTTTCATTCGACCCCTTGTGAAAATGAATTTAGAAAAGTAATTATACACATTTTCGACATTCTGCTACAAATATGGTTAATCACTTAACATCCTACTACTTCAAATAAAACACACATCATCGACTCTACCTCACAGATCATACACAAAAATTACAGTAGTAAGTGCCAAATTAAGACAGACCACGCAGCACTTCCACTATTCCCTCTCACAACTCCATGAACAACCCCTATTTTCATAACATTTTTCTCTCACCTCATGCTACAGATTTACCCCCCCCCCAATCATCCCACAATCAAGAGCAATCCATATTCCTTTAACCAGAGCACACAAAGCAGCAAACCCAATACACTGATCAGCATCCCAACAGCTCATCGTCCAATAAAACACCACGAACATCGAAAAACAGTCTGATTCCAAGTCGCCCCTCGACCAGTCTCGTTTCTCTGGCTTGAAAACCGAAAGCCACGAGGAGGCCGGCCGTGTCGTGCATCGCGGCCCCGGTCACTTGCCACGATAAACGACACGGCCGGCCATAAAATCTACGAACTGGACAACGCATGAATTACTAATAAGTTTTCTAGGACATAAAGCACTGTACGATACGCGGATGAATAACGTGCGGGGTCTCGGGCGCGCGTACCCGCTTCGCGCCGATGCTCCGCCTCGCTGGAAGTCGTTTTGAATAATCTAGCCGCGGCACGAGCAACAGGAAGCACAGGGGAAGATGATGAGACTCGTCTTTTATGCCGCGATGCTAATTAATTGAAACGACCGGCGGACAGTTGCGCAAGGAGGTGGGCCTCACGGCCGGTAGCTTCTCGACGGTGTTCTAAGCGGTCACGTTAGATCGAGAGGGGATCGGAGGATTATTTATTTAATGTATGCCCGACGGGGACCACCGACCGGCAGAATCAGTGGGGCGCACGCGGCTACCCACCCGCCTGCGCACGCACTAATTTCAGTTCCGGACGTATCAACGAGAGATACAGCGCGGCCTGGGATTAATTGGACAGAAACGGAGCAGTTTTCACTACGGCCGATACTATTTATATTTCTACGTGCGCCTCTCTACCGGTTCTAACTTCCACCGGATGCAAATGGAGGAGCGTCTTCGCTCCTCGATCCGTACACAGTGTTTCAAATGCAGCGCTACTGACTTAGGGAAAATACAGCTACCTCTTAATTCACTGATGCGTCCCGTGGATATTCATGAATGGGCGTAATGTTTCATGAATTATGCCTCCTTGGGTGTAGTTTATTAAATAGTCACTTTTCGATTCGGATAGAAAGTAGAACCAGTACTAATATCATTAGTCGCGGAACAAGATTGTGTGCCTGCGTTGTCAATATCTAAATATATACAATTAAACGATACATGAGCAGACTCCATTTAATTATGTGTAAGTGCCATTCGTACAATTTAATATCTCCTAGAATTGTTAAACACACGTGTACACTTGAGAAAATATAGTAGTGAACAGTGACGCACCCAGTGGGGAGGGGCAAGGGGTCCCGGCCACCCCTCCGAAAAACCGGAAAAAGGAGACTGAAGTAATTCAAGAACTTTGTAAAAAGAAATGAAAAATCGATTTTATTTTTTAAATAAATTTTTATAATCACCTAATGAATTCTATTGCATTTTTATCCGTTCGACTCGGTTCCCCCAAGATTAAATCCCGAGTGCGCTACTACTTAGTAGTGAGTGGAAAATTTTATTGCCACGAGCTACAACTGCCCAACGAAAGATCGATTCGCGAATGGGTGGAGGGTGATCCACGAGGATCCAGCAGGAAGGAAGAAGAGTGAAGAACAGTGAAGATGAAGGCAGACAGGAAGGAGAAGAGAGAGAGGCCATGGTAGCCCATATAAACGTCAGGGGGAGGGGGGGGGGGAGGGAGGACGATGGGTCCCGATCCACGGAGAGGATGGGTAGCACGGTAGTTGGCGGGCCGCGTTGACGGCAGCATTTTTTAAGGCAGATGATATCGGCCCCCGGGGGACCAAAGACTAATGCGTCGAGATAGCGGCAGTAAATCAAACGAGAATTCCAGGTCGTACGCGTACGGATGTTTATGCTCGCTCGCGACCTCGCGCGCTGCCTCTCCTCTCCGGGCAAAGCGCGCCAGCGAGATTTACTTTCTACCGGGGCCCTCTCGAATCGACGAGATAAGCGTTCGCCAACACCCGCGCGATAAATTATTAACGGCCGTTCGCGGATGCTCCATTTCGTTGCGAGATGGTCCAGGGTGTTCGCGAGGCGAGATCGCGTGATAAAGCGCGAACAGGGCGCGTCGATCGTGCCACCGATGGTGGGATTGGGAAACTTGAGGGTTTCGAGGGTTGTTAATGTGAACCGGGTTATCGTGTAAATTTGAGAGGGGCTATTATTGTGTTACAGAAGGGTATTTGTCAAAAGTATTACAGTTTTTAATTGAACGGTCCTTAAACACTGTAAGTGCCAAAATTAAAAAAAAAAATATCTGAAAATGTTCTACGTACCAATGGTAATACTATATGTAGTATAGAATTTGATTTTTGGCACGAACGAGCTCTGCTGAAGTGTATTCTATGCTTTAGGTGCTAATAAGTTGCACTTTGAAATTATCGAAGTAGTTTACACCACTTGTTGATGAAAATCGATTAACATTCATTTTATTAGCCTTTGAGGACGATATTAGGTCCATAGAAGTGTTCCGAATCAAAGACTTATTACCTACTAGGTATATATTTTTGGAGAATTAAATAGCAAAACTCTTCAAGAGTGTACTTAAAATTTTTAATACCTGCAGTGACAAGAAGCTATCGACACAACAATTATCAAAAACACAGTAAAAAGCTTCAAGCAATCGCGAATCTCTTGCAGCAGATTAAATGTATCCCTCCCCTATTTGTTCAACCACAATGTCCCTACGCCACTCGTCAGGGCACACGACCAGCAAGACGAAAACTACCGACAAGGCTATTTAACAGTTTTACAAAAACCAAGCGGTATTTTCCCTACAAACAATCCCTGACAATAGCTAAACGCGTTCCCTCGCGTCACCCTTTGTGCGCGCGCCGCGTCGGGCACGTGATAGACCACGAACCGCTCCGAAATGGGACCAAAGGGGACCTCCGCCCTCCTCCTTCCGCTCTTATTTCTGAAACAGTTCCCGAGACGTGCTCGACTGGCCGTCGATCGTCTTAGACTCGTGAGCATGTGAGAAAACTTGCTGGTTGGACTCTTTCAGACGAATCCGTGGGGAGCACTCCTTTTCCTTTTCCATTCTTTCCGACGTATTAACCGGGATTCCTAACTGGCTGCGGACGTTCCTGAATCGGGAACAGGTCCGGTTTCCATCGCCTCTCCCACTGAATTCTGCGGTCGATCCACACGATCCTGAATATCCTCCTGCCGCCTTCGCCGTCCTCTTCGCGTCTCGCCGACTTCCCCTCTTCCCATTCTTCGGCCTCTACCCGGTGCCTCGTCTTCTGGAGGGAAAGGGCTCATTGTACCATTGACGAGATGCGTGTACGCCTTGTCGACGCTGATTATGAACGCACCCGTAAGCTTCGCTGACTGCGTGCTAACACGCCGCGGAGGACCGAAGACGTCGCTGCAGGGTCGTTCAACCCTAAGCGGCTACGAGGGCTCTTTCTCTTCTTTTCGACAGGGTACAATTGGTAAATCGTGAGTGGCCAAAGTGGATGTCGTCTGTCGGGAACCCGTGACAAAATTTCGCGGGAAATTTACTGATTCGGAATCTACTTTCTGTGAAGATCACACCCCTAGCGGGTCATTTACAAATTCTGGGGAAGAATCGGTGGTTTCGTTATTTCACGATTGAAATTATCACTTATTATTCCATTTTCTACCGTGTCTCAAATCTCCCTAACTAAAACTCCAATTAGAAATTAACAAAATAAAAATGAAATAAATAAAAATTATTCCAGGAAGCAAACTCCTCAAATTAATTTTCCCGAGTAACATCCTACCATCCCATAATTACTAGTTACCAAACCAAAAATCCCGCCTGCCACGATCAGATCAATATAGCGCCACGTAAAGATCAAAGTCCCGAGAGCACGCAAATATCGCGAAACCTCGGAAGCACGAAGACAAAGCGTGTCGCTCAAAATGCCCGTACGGCAATTGTGCCGGTGGAACGGCGAATAAAGAAACAGATCTCCGGCCACGATACCGCGAGGTGGACGGGGTAGGGAATCGGTCGCGTTCCAGTTCGTGTCGATAAATCGTTGAAATTTCGAAGCGCGACGCGTTCTCGCAACGGTCACGATGTAATACAGGTCCGTAGGTTTTATTATGTCGACGCACGTGTACGCACCACACAACGGTGCACCCACGATCACCCCCGGGGGCATCCAGATATTGTTATCAAGCCGTACACCGGCGTATACCTGTATCAGATTGAGATAGCCGATCCAGGGCGGCGGCACTGTCGCAACACGGTGAAAGTGTATCGGCTCGATACAAGAGCCCAATTGAAATTAATTTAATTAACCAAGCCCCGTGGACCGTCGAGGCGGACACGCCGCGCTGGACCTGTACCACAGAAGGCGCCTTCGCGCTACGTGGTGCAACGGTGATTCGATCATAATCGACCGCTACACTCGGTCGGCGGTCGGTGAAAAATCGTTGCGCGGCCTGGCGTGCTGCCCGGCCGAGTTTTTTCGGCGCACGCTGGGAAAATGTGTAAATCGTTGCCTCCAATTAATCTAGCGGGGGATTATAGCGACGGGGCGAGATTGAGAGAATTTTGGGAAGGATTTGGGGCTTGGTGATGTCGGGGGTTACAGTTGGAGGAGGTAGCTGTGATATGATTGTAGTTATTAATGCACATTGAGGGGGTGTTTGTAGTATTTTATGGCAGTTGGAGTAGCAGTAAGAATTTCTAAGTTTTCTAAGTTAAAATATTTCTAAGATAGTATTAATTGTAAGTGTTCCATATTTTAGGAATTCGCAGTGTCGCTCTTGAATATTCTTATTGAATTAATTAAAAATTAATCTTACAATTAGCAATGAAGAAATGTTTCTCGGGCTGAAACCAATAAGAGAAAGCGATAAATATTTAGTAAAAGGAGATATGCTTAAGAGTATATAAGCTAGTCCTGTCAATACTGAAATGAAGTCAGTTGGAGCGCAGACAGTTCTAACGAAGAGCGCGATTAAATCGAGATTGCGTTTAGTATTTACGAGCTGATGAGCGCGAACGTAGATCGTCAGGTTTAATTTGCTTTTCTGATAGCGCGAAAGACATACGTACATTAACAACCCTGCCGCGTTGTCGATACTTATTTGAACACCTATCGATAGCTTTCAAGAGAAACTACAGCCGTATAATTATAACACATTCATCTGTAGAAGCGATCAACACGAAATGAATATTGTATATAAGAAAAATATTAAAAGAACAAATTGATTTCTTCATTACCCGGTACATCAATAATTCTTGCATTGGAAATAAATTTCCTCTTATTTTTAAGCAATAAATGAATAAACTCAACAATATTGTATGCTAAATAGATATTTTTAGATTAATCTGCTTTCAATTAACTTTTTAAAAAACAGTAGCATTCTTCAAGAATATATTCAATTTTGGAGTACATACTCGTATATCAAGTTTAGTAGGATAGATGTACCGTTTGTGACCATTGCACTGTTTTTGACCATGTGCATAATTATCTTATTTTTAAATTGCTTGCAGATCATTATTCTGTGTAGAATTTCACATCATAAATATTTTCTTTAGTATACCGTCCGAAATATAAGGTTACATTTATTGCTTACACGGAAAAATATTATATTTTCTAAGAAGTGGCCAAAACTGGTACAATACCTTGAAGTGGCCACAAATGGTGCATCTACCCTATAGGTAGTAGTATAGGATTGTGACTTACTTGTTCGATGGTCAAAGCAACCAGAAGATCATCCCCCAAAATGCCTGCCTCCTTGAACTCCAGGACAACACTATCAGTATTTTCTCGAATTGTTTGCAGTAATATTTAAAAAAGCCACGCAATAATCCCGAATAGTATACCGAAACTATCACACAAGCACAATGTCGAGACACTTGCTGTACAGAACGACGCTATTAACTATCGATTAGCATTGAAAATATACACCATCGTTTCCAAAGACGCGAAGCGATACGTGTTATCACGACGCCGACCACACGAACACTGATTATAGGCTTTGAATTTGTATTACCTTCGCTATCCGGGTTATCCTTGAACGTGGCCTCGAAACAGTGGGAACGAAATGTAAGCAAAACCGCGAGGGCCTCGAACGAAGGTTACTACCTGCGGCATTGCCATTAATAACAGAACGTACACAAACACATTCCAGCTTAATATTACACAAAACTATTCCCACAATCTCCCACCATACTTTACCGAATAAATCAACGCACTCCAGCAACCAAAAACTCGAAAGAATTACTTTAATTTCGTCACTTCCGTTGCACCAATGTTTCCCAAAAATGCATAAAGCCTCGCCCAGCATGTTTGCACTCAAGTTTCAACATTTCGCAGCGGACCATTCAGTCATCTCAAGGTATATCCATACCAGTAGGATGCAACTGTCGCGGGAGCTGTTCCCATGCATCAGATAAGGTCCAGGAATGCGTGAGGTCCTGCCCTAGGGACGAGAAACTAGTTCATCGAAGGACAGAGGGCAATAATGACGAGAGCGTCACGCGGAGGAAGGAAAACAAGAGCAGCGACCGAAAAATATAAAAGTCAAGGGGAGGCTGTGATGAATCGGCCAAGGTCCGCGTTTCACCCTAATAGCCGATCAGATAAGGACATCCTTGTCCGGTGGTCCTGAAGAGATCATATCGCGTTCGCACGCTCTCGCACCCCAGGACGTGTCCTGTGATGTCATTATAGGGACTGGGCGATTTGGTAAACGTGCTGCCTGAAAGAGAGGCAGACGTTAAAGTGTTTGGGTCGAGAACAGAGAGACTTCTGGATGGGACGTGTCTTAATTGACGACTGACGTGGCACCCTGACTCGAAAGGTTCTCGATGAGACTTCGTGTTTATGTAGCATTCCGATGAAACATAAAATACATCCTGTGTTCCTTTGAATTTAAAACGCCCCTACTTTTATGAATGATTTTTAGGTATTAAGGGGTTAGCCCATCTTGGAGGCCCGTAAATCATATGTAAGTTTGCGAATTTTTTTGGGCGAAATTAGAAAATAAATGGAAAACTGTTTTAAGTGTTTTATTTTAGGGAATTTTAAGCAGGGGATTCGAACAGACCAATTTTTTATTTCCTCCGCTCTGACATCAAAATACTTGATCCAGCTCTGCTCCTGCTCCGCTCCAGCTGCTTTTTTTTTAAAATAAAAATTCTTTTAATACTTTCAAATGGTGATCTTTCATTTGCAACAAAGCCCATCTTTCTAGCTTTTCATTTTCATATAGAAATGAAAATCATAAATAATGCGCGGCCCTACGGTATAATATTTTTTCAGTGATGAAAAAGAGATAATTGGTATTTTTTAAAAACATTTCATTCACCTGCTCTTATAAAATGAAAGAAAATTCAAATAATAATAAAAAAAATTGGAGCAGTGGAGCAGCAAAAATTTTCCGTGCTCCGGCTCCGCTCTTGCTCCGGGCAAAACCCCATTCCTCCACTGCTCCGCGCTCCAGCTCCGAGCTCCGCTCCAACGCTCCGCTTTTAAGGGCCTTATCCTTCAATTTCAAGGATTCTGCAACGTTTCTGAAAGTTATCGAAGACTAATGACTTTCCCTGCCACATAGCTAGCTCCCACACAAGGCACCCAGTTCCAGAGCAGTTTTACGAGATCGAAGTTTGACAGAGCTTCGGTCATCTGGTCCATTCCGTCACCTGCCCGCCCCTAGAGCGAACCCCCGATGGGCACGCGTCCTCCTGCCGAAAGAAAATCGCCCAGCGAACTGACCATATGCCGTGTTCCTGGAAAAACGATCCACCACATTCTTATCGATACGGATTAACAGGATTCTCACTTTCCACATCACCCCTCAACATCTACAGCCCCTGGCAAAAGCTGCGACCTCTTGTAAAGTAAAGATCCTGTATTTTCTACCAATTTCGTACGAAAATACTGCCAGAAAAGGGAAGAAAGGGGCGAGCTGTTAGCGACTCATTGGCGTTTGACGGGGAATCTAAGACATCGGGATTGGAATGGGACGACAGATACGCGGGTCACGGCAGACGGACAGCGAAACGTTTTATTTAAGGCGCTAATAATAGACTAAACGCAATGAAACGTCCGGTCGAAAGATCGTTTAGGCTCCTAGGGGGGACCCCCATGCGCGTCTGTTTCTGGAAAACGGAAAGTTTGCCACGCGCCCAGGATCAGCTGTCCTGGATCCAGGACAGATGTTGCTCGCGCCGCTACATTCGCGTTCGTTGCTCCGGGGATTCGCACCCTGGTCGGATCTTTTGAAGCGTCGATTTTTCCTGGCCCCGTACGCAGGTGGACGTCTTAAACGCGTCGCTTCGAGCAGGTTCGAACACGCAAGAGGGACGCGGAAAATCGATATCTTCCAGGGGGCAAGAGATCCTCAGAGATGTGGAAATGGAATGGCGATGCTTCATGGTAACCGTTGTGCAAGCTGGGGGTTCTGATTCTCCTTTCCTTTTCTTGCGAGACTCGAAACTTCATTTTCTTTCTTAACTGTAGTGGCTACTTGGTGGCAGAGCTTTGACTAATCTGGCTCTTTATATTTTATAGGAAGAGACTTGTTTTTGTTAAATCTGTTTCAGGTTAATAAGTAAATAGTTGCAAGCTTGGTCATCGATAAGGAGCATGATACAAATAATAAATTACTGACTGAATGTTAGAATAATCTGAAATCTGATGAATTTAGATGTACCAGAAGGATTAGTGGTCTATAAATATGATTTGAACGCCGGGGATGGTGGTTGCAGCGATAGAATCAGATGGTCGGCGAGATCTTGGAGTGACGTAGATACGAGAAGACGGTACTTTGGAAAAAATTACTGCAGCAGGTCCCTCCAGTTCCGAGCACACAAAGAACAAGTACTGGGCTTTGCGTCCCTGACCGAGCGAGCGGACTTAAGGAGAGCCAGTGATTCTTTGAGATTTCGGGACAATGGAGGGGCCTTACGCGCCGCGACGGCTATTCATAGAGGGAGAAAAAGGAAAGAAAATAAGAGGAAAAACTCCGCCGTGCTACTCCCATTCACGATCAACGGGAATATCCGTCGCTCTGAGCGCAGTGGTTCTCTGGGACCGCGGCGAAATCCGTCGATGACGGTTCACCCGCTGGCAGGGGAACGTGAGAGACGCTGGTCAAGGGATTAAGGGCACTTGTGCGTCCGTTTGAAGCGGGCACAAGTGGACTTTTTTCGAAATTACTCATGTGGACGGGGAATCATTAGGTCGACAATAAACTGACGAAAAGTAGCGCAGTCGATTAGCCTTCAGGATTTCAAGATCCCACGGATGTCCAGGCGAAGGATGCTCCTGAAACGTCTCTGGTTCTGCTCCGATCGCCCCGATTTCTCTGGGAGCTGCTAGTTAACCGAATTCCACAAACCGTTGGGCACTTCGAGGAGCCTGCACCTGTGCCTCCAAAGTATCCGTTTCCTTGATGAATGGGCGAGGATCGGTTCAAAACTGCGCTCTAAAGACACTTTAAGGACCTTCTGGTGGAGGTCACAGGACCCCCGCGAAGAAGTCCGTTCGGTATTCGTCACGGAGCACTATTCCCAGCGCCCTGTAACGGTGAGGCTTCAATGAAAAGTTTCATTCTCCCGGAACCTGCCATTCTCGAGGACCATTCGATCTTTGGAGACAATGTTGGAGCTAGACAGGGAGCCATCTTTGCAGGGTCGAATGAAAGTGAGGGAAGCAGAATGATTGTCGAGCAACGATGCCCTTCCACGAATTGGAATTTCCAATTTTAATCTTCAATGTTCGAAGTTGGGAAGAAGGAGTCCATTGCGAAGAAGGTAGAAATGCATAGTGCCTCAATTTTGTTATTTTCGAAATTGTCACGAGAATGGTGGACGTGCTGCTAGACGCCAGTTGTGCGGAAAGGGCGGCCCGACGAGGAGGAGTAAAAAAATAAACGATAGAAGAGCTCTCGAAACAGTTGGACGAAGGCTCGCAGGACAAAAGGATTCACGGGGCCAGGTACGCAACGAAGGACAATGGGCCTGCGGGGTCCCAGAAAGAACCTGGAGCCGCGTCTCTGCCTGCGGCTTGCTCCAGGTACTTTGTTTGCAACCTGATTATCTCAGTTGTTAATAACCTTGTAAACAAGCCCGGGAAAACAAAACCGAGAGGCATGCTGGAAGTGAGACACACCGCGGGTTGGAAAAGCGGGGATCCTTCGCTTCGAGTTTGCGAAACCGGAGTCATCCGTTGTCTTTGCGTGTGCCGGTCTGGTGAATTGTGTTTCTAAACAATCGTGACCTGGAGCTTCGCTGCCATAGTTGATCCTCGTTGTCAACTAGATAATCTTATCTCCCTGCAATTCTGCTTGGAACTATTTACTGAACAGAAAGTTACTTGCACTGAAGAAACTTTGCATTCAAATTTTAGATACAATTTGTATCGACAAGTTTAAGCTCCGATAAGCTAAAATAAATTGGAAGATGGAGATGGTGTATCCTTTGTTTCTTTATCCTGTAGATTCCTTCTCGATGTTCGTTAGGGCGCGATGAACGCAGTCATCGTTGGGAAATTCGAGAATTTTCTTCTGACAAACGAAGCCACGCAATGACACATCGTTGGGAATGCACCAGGCATAACGGTATGCAGATAAGCGATAGGTGGAATAACAAATGCATAACGCGTCATAGAGATAAGGCGACCCAATGACTCGCTGACACATTTTAGAACAGAAACTTCAAATAAGTCCGACCTTTCCCATCGGGCCGTGCGATGGTCAATATGTAGATATTACTCATCGAGAAGTGTCTACGCAACTGTCGCAGTGAATAAGAGACCAAGGACAACCATCAAAATACGTTCCCAATACCTGTCAATCCCTTAATTGCACTGTACAGGTCATTGTCACTGAGAAGTCTGCTTGTCTTTCCAAAAATCTTCGGCATGACGTCACCCGTTCTGTCAGTGAATCGGTGAATGACTAACCGACCCATTCATACCTGTACTACCTGTATGATTGTTCCTAATTAGCCGAGAGCTCGAGAGAGTCCTTGAGGCAGGGCCAGAAACGCAGGTGTTGGCCATTGTTACCTTGCCAATTTCCCGCTGCTTAAGTTGCTGGCCAAAAGAGGAACCCTCCGCTTTCGAGGTAAACGACTGGTGTCACAGAACGCTGGCTGGCAACGAGTATGCCGCGGTCTACGCTCTTCATTCAGTTCATTCAGCTTCCAAGTCTCTTTCAAGGGAGTAAAAAAGCGGGAGGAGAAGATGGCTGGACCCTGTTCGAGCCTGCTGCTGACGGAACGACACGTTGGCGACTAAAATGGCAAACACTCGGGCCTTATCACGGTTAAGCGGTACGACAAAGGTCATCCCGTGCAATTCATCGTCTCTGAGTCACCGAGGCTCGACGATCTCCTGCCTGCACTGTCATCAAACATGCGCCAGCGACGTCAAATATTGATGCGCTTGTAAAACTACCGATAGCTCGTTTGGATTAAGATAACGGAGGCCTTGAATCACGTGAGATGCGACGGCGTGTTTGGGTTCACGTGTCCAGGCCTGTTCTAACTCGATCACTGGGCAGACTTCGGTGGTCCGTGAACGATTCTCGAGCTGTGAACGAATTTTTGAACGTGACTCATAGTCAGCCAACGCTTTCCTTTTCGAAAAAAAAAAAAAATAGGGAAAATATGTAGCGTAAATTAACGACTACTTCTTTTGAAAGAATGTCCCCACGTTTAACTAGCATTGCAACTATGCAGCTGTATCAAAAGCGTGAAGAATGGTACCCTCCACAGTGATGCGACATTTCACCGTAGTATACACAAACCAACCTTTTCCACAGATATACAACTTAACGTACTCCATCTGATTTATCGCTGGTGCAAGGTCCGAGCACCCAGAGTTTACACCGCTGCGTCTTCAGAGTCAAGTACCATCGATCTCGAAGACTGCGCGGACAAAGTCACCGGTGCTATTTGTCCATGGAAAATTCGAGCATCCTGTAGGAGAGACCAGTTCGATGGCACGGGAGAAAAGGGAACAGGGCCTCTCCCTCTCCCTGTAATACCTTGCACATGTCTAGGGATCCACGAGGCCCCGAAAATGGGTCCGCGTAGCTAGTCTCGGTGGGGCCAGTCGCATATGGTGGCGCACACATATAAAACATCCAGCGGTAATAGCCAGGTGTTTCAAAGGTGAGGCTATAGGGCGCCCCTCGCTCCTCGAGGCGGCACAACAAAAAAAATAAACCAGCTTCCTTCCGATGGGGCTACCATCCAGGTCGGACGTGGCCGGCGGTGGGGAGGCACCCGTTACATACGTACGCCGTAATAATTATACAGATTTATTCGGCCGACCGAAATCACGACCGGTAGAATACGTATGTATATGAGGACTAGTTAAAAGTTTCGAATTTAACGTCGCGCGCTCACCGTATTATGGGGCTCCACCGGTCACACCTTTCGTTGCCTTCGACTCACCGTGTAATTTACTGTTTAAGGGGCATCGGCTAGGGAATTTGTTGAAATCCTCGGCATGCGGTTTGGAAGGATTTATAACGCGGACGTTAATCGATTTCCTCATTCTCTGTGGCCTGATGCTTGGAGATACAATGGTGAAGGTATCAATTGTGGAACTGTTTGTAACTCTTTCTCCTGTAGTTTAAATATTCGAGGGCTTTGAGCATTTTTCTGATCATGCAATTGGGGTATAGTAGATCCCTTGAAATGATTCCAACCCAGAAATCAGACTTCGCTCTGTTTTATCTTTTATATTTAACACGCAAAGGTTGTTAACGAATGTTCACCCCTTTATGGAAGTAAAATCTTGTTTTCATGTGAAACTACCACTCCCATCACTTGCAACAGTTTACAACAGCAAGCTGCAATAGCCTGCAGAATTCCCGCGCAGATATAAACCCATTTCCCCAGCTCCCTCCCCCCGAAGCTCAGAAAAGAACAAAACAAGTATCCTCGAAAATTTACCCACCGAGCAGCGCGGAACGTAACGAAACTCGTATCGAAATACGATCGAGACCTGTCCTCCAAGTAAGTGCCCGTAAAAACTACCATTTTTCGAGCAACCTGCGAATACTGGAAACCCGGGAACCGGCAGGGACGGGGAGTATCGTTCGCCCCTCGGTTTCGCGCGTCCCCAGCGTCCACGATGAAAAGGCGAGGCGACTTAACGCGCCCAGTATTTGATATAATTTAGGAGCACTTTTCGTGAGCGCGCGCTACAGCGAGGAAGGGCGCGGAGCGAGAGAAGCCGGAATAACCATACCGGAACCAGTGGTAGGCTACCGGAATAACCGGCCGCGGTGCAGGTCTTCCTCCCGTTTCTGTTTCTTTTCCGTCTCACTTTTTTCTTCCCTGCGCTAGGCGGAGGAAAGGGTTCCCCGTCACTCGGAGACAGATAGCCCTCGGGTCTCCTAACGTAGCGTTTAAAAGCGCACCTCTGCGTGCATAGAGTGGCGCAGGTAGATTATTTTGCCGAGGCGACCGGTGCACGATTCATCCACTCCGCTCTGTTGCGGGCACCTTCGTAAAAAGAGATCGTGTAACCGAAGGCCTCGTTGTCGGCTGGTGGATTACGGGGAACGATGCCCACGGGCCTGCTGATCGATGCACCCTTCCACGGCAAGGAACCAGCGACGGCGCATATTTAGGACTGGAATAGGATTGCGGCTTTAACGAAATGTGGGGCAACCCCGTGTGTCAGGTATACGAAGTGGTTCTTCGGCGTGCGTGTCTTGTGGGACCGCATCCTTCGTGGAATAGAAATATAGGAGCAATTATATTTTGTGTTAGAGAACTGCGGGTTCGAATTCAAATGGGTGATGGAAGTTATGGGAAGGAACGACGAGGGCTCGATGAATTGAGTCTCTAAGATAGTAGTTTTTTGGAAATAGGTGTACTATCAGCGATTTAATTTTTTGCTACACAGAGGTTGTCAGACGAGGATTGCGAGGAACCTTGATGGGGGTAGCGATGGAGGGAGAAGAGGAAGCGGAAATTTCACGGGAACTCAGCTGAAGATCGAGTGATTGTTTTGGTCGTGTCGATCGAGTTACTTGTCGCGCGAGATATAAATTGTTATTGGCTTGATGAGTCGTTGCGCGCGTGCTGAGTCAACGCGGTATATCCTCTACGTCGGCACGGCTCAAACTCGATGACCACTGCTCTTGTTTGTCGTCTCTTTGATCGCCGGTCGTGTTGCCTGTGCGTCGTGTGTCAAGACAGTTTTACACGGCTTGTATTTCCGCTGGTGGGTGCCGATGAGATAAGCGAGACACGAAGGGTCGCGATCGCGAGTAAGGAAGCGATTTCTATGGTGGGGAATGTCGCAATGATGTAGCTGGATGACTCGAATTGCGAGATTTTTAAGAAATTTCTGTTAAGAGGTCTCCCTACTTTAACGGCCTGAAATGGAGCGAGATATTTTTTTTTAAGGGAAACCCTCAAATTATATTAATTGAAAACTTCAGGCCTATATTTCTACATAATTAAGCAATATTTAAAAAAACAATAAATTAAAAAATATTTAACGGATTTGTTTTAAAAAATTCCCAAAGTTCGCATCATTTTTCGGCCGCCAAGGTAGGGAGACCCGTTTATCCTTAAAAGTTCCTTCTTTTACCTTTCTCTAAAGTCCCCCATTCCGGTGAATGACGTTCTGTCTATCGCGCGATTACGAATTCGCATAAGCATTTGGGCAAAGTTGGCGCGGGAAAATTGAAATTCAATGAGTCGCCGGAGCGTGAATCGCAAGTGCCATGGGAACGCGAAGGAATCGACAAACGGTCGCTTTCAGTACCCCCAGACATGCACTCTGAATGTGGAACACTGGCTATACACAACAAGGAAAGCTGGAAGTTACTCATAATCTTAAAATAACCAGGCATTAATAAACTGTACGTCAATAAAACTAATTGATAAACCCGGCGGTTGATCCTATCGCGTCTACGGTGTTTTTTAAACGCGCGGAACAATCCCAGAAGTTTTCCTCTATCGAAACGCGCATGGGGAAAAAAAGCGCGGCAATAATTCACCGCGTCGGAGACGTCAGCGCTCGATCAGTGTCGCGGGACGAAATAATTACCAGCGATTATTCACTCGGGGATAGGACCGATTCCCGTTCACCGATCGAACCCACCCTTCGAGCATTGTCCCGTGGCTGTTGTGTAAGGACACAGTTCGCGTGTACGGACAGCGTTGTACTCCGGTTCGTGGGTGTCGATGAGATAAGCGTGCAGGCGAGGGAGCAACCGAGACGCGAGAAAATGGAGCAACGCGGTTTCTGTGGTAGAAACAAGAGCGGCGCGACAAGAGTGATTCAAATCGTCTGGTGCCGCTGGCTGCGAATAGTTCCCCGAGGAGCCTCGGCTATCGCCACGCGAATCGAACTCCCTTGTCGCGCTTAACGATCGGATAAATTTATAACAACCGGGGGGGGGGGGGGGGCACGGAGGTGGCGGAGGCGATTTCGACTAATACGTCTTGCATAAACGTCACTGAAGCTGTTCCTCGGTAACGAACGACGCTCCGAACTTCTGTATTATGTCCGCCGATCGTCCGATAAATTATCGAAGGGGCGTTAAAGAACAGTCGTATGTAGATCGAGGAGCTTGAAATTACCCCATTGATTTACTACGGTATTAATGTTTTTAAATGAAGCCGTTAAGAGAATTCGAAGTTGACCCTTTCAAATTCAACCCTTCAATTTTTCGTTTTGGTGCGGACTCACAACCCCCATGCTGGTTTCTTTCGAAATTCAAGAGTATCTATCCCTTGATTTGTCAGAGCACTTGCAATTGAATTTTATAAATAGATGTCGAGTTTTTAAATTATACATTTCTATCAAATATGAAATGAGGTTATTATTGCTGACACGTGTTTCTAATAGGAAAATGTGGAGATATACCAACGGCGATTTCCCATGTGCATGTCGAAAGTACCCATACACGGCGTGATAAAGTGAGTCGGCGGTACGTGATAACAGCGGGGCGTTACAAAAGGATCGCAGCACGAAATTCAGTCCTCGCTCCTTTATTACGAAATAATCCAAACAAATGATCGGTAGTGTTCGCGCTCGGGCTCGCAGGGAACTAGTCCGAAGACTAAAGTGTTACGCGAACGAGCTGTTTACGACGACAAGTACAAGGGTCCTTCATCAAAAATCGTCCCCCTCCGGTTGGCCATATACCGGTCTCCCGGTGGCTCCGGTTTATCGTTTCTCAATCGGCCGATTCGAACGATCCCGTCGCGGCCTGTGATAACCTGATTTAGCGCCGGTGACACATCGTGGAATGAAACGGAAAATCGATCGAGCGGAATGCCCGAGCGCTCCTTTGTCTCGTAAATTAAGCGACAAAACCACGTGTCATTCGCCGACGTTTCTGCGTCTATGTTGCACGCGCGACGACGTTTTCGGAGTACTGTGGTTCCTGTTTATAAGAACCCATTGTCCCGACGAAAACGTACAATGTATGTGACGCTACACTCGAAAGTTCTTTTACGACGGGGGGTCATCTTGAGGGTGGTTTGCAAAAGGCTATGAGGATAGATCTCTACTCACGAAAACAAGTTCATTAGTTACTAGTAATTTACTATAAAGAACTATGAAACAATCCTTGCTTTGGGCCCCAGTGGCCATCGAAATGAGCATTATTCCCAGCCACCTGGTGATCGTCATTGTTCCCTTCGCCAAAAGCCATTACAATAGCGACTGTTCACGCGACGTATTCAGGAAGAAAAACCGCGAGGCTGGCGAAGCTCCTCGCACGATTTACGAGAAATTACAATACCGTTATCGGTCCGTTGATCTCGGCGGCGGCCACGTGGCGGGATCATTAACAGATCAAACGTCTCCCCGCGTGCCATCCTCCCCCACGCGGCAAAAATGGCAAGCCGCGTTGGTGAATCCCGCGCGGGGGCTCTCTAGGGGGAGAGGCGCACAATCGTGCACTCACGACACGCGCGTGCGTGCGCCGGTGTGCGTGTGTGGGTTCCAGCACGCGTGGGCGATGCTGTGGCACGCGACACGACCGTTACGTTCGAAACTGCCAGTGGCGGGGAGGCGAGAAAGGAACGGGGGGTGAATTTCAGAAGGGGGGCCGGGCGGATCGCGGTGCCCTCGCGCGCTCGCGCGGCTCGCACGCACACGGGCGAGCGCGGCGGTGCCCGTGCGCACGTGAAAAGGCGGCTGACGTGTAGAAAAGAACGGCGCAGCAGCCAATGCGACACGTTCGAGAGCGCGGCACCAACACACCGGCGGGCGACTCTTTGGGGCGAGGAAGGGGGACGGTGGGTTCAGGTAGAGCAAACGGAAATTCGAATAGAAAAATTGCCCGTCGAGGGGGTGAGGGGTGGTCGGCTCTAAACGTACGTGTACACAGGGACGGGAGAGTGGAGGGAGAGAGAAAGAAATGTGTTCACGAATCGGTGGTGCATGTGCACCGACGACGGTAGAGGTGACGGGTCGTTGGGCCAGGTCTCGCGCGGCGAGGGGTGGCAATGGGGGGGGGGGGGGAGGAGGGGTGAGTGCTACACGGAGGGGCCCCAGCATCTGCTCCGCTACAACAACGCGACGCAACGCGGCGTGTAACAGAGCGCAAAGAGAGAAAGACGGGGACAGTTGACCCCTAGAGTGTGGAGCGAGAGAGACGGGGGGAGGGAGACAGTCGTCGAAAAAGGGGGAAAGAGGCGAAAAAAGGGGGGGGGGGGTGAGGAGAATGAGGGAGGGAGGGAGAAGGTAGCGGCGGAGAGGAGCGAGGCCCAGGATAATCGTGTCGCACTCACGAAACATCCTGCACCTCCTGTTGTTGCATACAACACGCCGAAGGGGGGATACGCGAGCCGGCGGAACAGATGGCTGCGCTCTGATTGGAGGATGGCCCGCGACCGGGCGTCCCCCATTGGTGGGTAGCGCGGGGCCCACAGGCCTGCATTGGTCGGGCAGCACGTGCGGGCCACCTGCACCTGGCCGGTGGGGTGAGCTGTTATAAAAGGCCCTGGCGCACCCCCCTGCCAGTCAGAGACCGGCCTGCAGCCGTACAGTTTTCAGAGTTACGAGATCTCACAGTTCCTTCCAACCTTCAAACGTTCACCCGCGGAGTTTCCTATGCTTCTCTCTTAACCCCGGCCCCGGTCGAACAGTCACTTCAGTTCACTCCCGACGAGCGTACCGTGAGGATCGATAGTTTTTTCCCTGTCGACGGAGGATCATTCAGTGCTCGCTGGCGAAGAAAGTGATTTCCAACCGAGGGAAGGACTCTGTTTTGCTTATATGTGTGAAACAGTGCAGTGACGTCTCAGGATTATTTGACAGTTTTTCCATTTCTCTGATTAGAGACAAGATATTGTGATCAGTGTGAGAACTGGAAGACTGATAAACGAAAACCTGCAACAATTGGATTACCATTGCGATAGCGCCTTCGCGGTGACGCCCGCGCCTGCGAAGAGCCGACCGCAGATCTTCGGAGTGAGAAGTTTCATTCGAGCAGAGGCGTCAAAATGCTGGTGGAAGAGATGCCGCGCAGCTTCGTCAAGAAGAACAACAGCTACAGCCACTGCCCGCTCAAAAAGCGGCCAGTGCTTGTCGAGCCAGCCGAAGAAGTTCCCGAAGTGATCAAAGGTGAGTTTCGAATTTTGCCACTCATTTTCCCAGACAGTTCCTTCCATATATAACCCAACTAGTTGAACTTCTTGCTTTTAAAATCGCTGACAGAACACTTCATAGAAGCTTAAGTAGAAGAGTTCGGAAATAGATCCTCCTCGTCTCCCAAAATATTTATCATCCACAACCGCCAGCATTAGTCTAAACCCCAATATTTTCTTGTCAGAAGAAATCGTTGACGTGGTGGTAGACGATATCCCCGAGCCAGAGAACCTCAGCACAAAGCCCGAGGATCTCAGCAAAACCGCCGAGCGTCAACAGCAACAGCAACCAGAACAGTGCACGCGCGCGTCCAGGTCGCCTTCACCGGTCGTCAAAGTCTCTCCGTCACCTCCGCTGGCGACGAGGCCGACCTCGCCATCGGTGCATCATCACATGCACCCGGTGCACCATCTCCAGCATCATTACCCGACGAAAGCGATCACGCCGCCAACCGGGATCGCTCCGATTCACCCAGTGGCGAAGAAAGCGCGCGTAGAAGTGATTCAGCACGAGAACTCGTCGTCGACGGCGGCGGTGACGGCCACGTCGGCGCCCCTGCACTTCATGGCGAGCAAAGCGCCCTTGGAGCCGTTGAATCTCAACACTCCCGTGGAGCCTTTGGCGCACTATGCGACTCCAGCATGGGCCCGGGCCGCTCCATTGTATCCGCCACACTATCTGCCCTATCCAGCCGCTTATCATCGTTATCACCACGCGGGTACCGAGTTGTACCCGTCTTATCCGATGCCGGCGTATCCTCACTCCTCTCCGGAGCATCACCCGTCAGTTTCACCACCACCGCACGGTGCGCTGACCTGCCCAACGATCCAGCGACCGATCGCCAGGAGTTACGCTCACTGGGCCAGTCCCGATCACTGCGGCCTATCGCCAACCAGCTCTTTGGGGTCCGGATCGCTCAGGTCGCCTCCGCCAGTCACGCCAGAAGACCTATCGTCCCCTGGAAGTGACAGCGGAAGATCGTCAGCCGGCAGCACGTCGGCAGGCCCAACGATTGTCAGCCCGAAGATCGAGAAGACTGGAGCGACCAGTGGTTCCACGGCCTCGCTGTCCTCAAACTCATCTTCCTCCTCGTCGTCCTCGGCGTCGCCAAGGTACCAGTGCCCCGACTGCGGAAAATCTTACTCCACGTACTCAGGCCTGTCCAAGCACCAGCAATTCCACTGCGCGGCGGCCGAGGGACAGGCGAAGAAGTCGTTCTCCTGCAAGTACTGCGAGAAGGTGTACGTGAGCCTCGGCGCCCTGAAGATGCACATCAGGACGCACACGTTGCCCTGCAAGTGTCACCTGTGCGGCAAAGCGTTCTCCAGGCCGTGGCTGCTCCAGGGCCACATCAGGACGCACACCGGCGAGAAGCCGTTCAGCTGTCAGCACTGCAACCGAGCGTTCGCCGACAGGAGTAACCTCAGGGCGCACCTCCAGACGCACAGTGACGTGAAGAAGTACTCGTGCAGCTCCTGCAGCAAGACCTTCAGCAGGATGTCGCTGCTAACGAAGCACCAGGAGGGCGGCTGTCCAGGCGTCGCCGTCCCCATCGGCTACGGGTGCTGAAGACTTGCCGCGCTGCGCGTGTGTCCCCGGCGTGATCGTGGAAACGGACATTTCCTTCGTACGTTCCTTTCTACTTTGTTAACGGTTGAAAAAGTGCCTTACATTGATCGGAGTACAAACGAAATATATAGAAGTAGGACGAGGAGAGAATCCGGTAGCCGCCCCGGGGTCCAGTTTCTCGGTGAATAAATTCTATTGAAACGAGATCGAACCCGACGACGGTGTTGTTTCGAGTACCTTGGCTTTCGATTAAAATTCATGCCCTCCCGTGCTCGGCTCGAATTTTAAGCGAGATCATCGATACGGACGCGCCGAGCAACTGGACGCCCCCTCCCGTTTCGCGAAGGGTCACGGGAGAACGAGATCGACCGTCTCCGAGATCGAGACTCGCTTTCCCGATGGTTGGTGCGCTTTCGCGTTTCCCGATCGCGTCCCTTCGCTTTTCCGTTGTATATAGACAGAGCGCGAGTGTGCGTGTGCGTGTGACAAAGAGCGTGAATGAGCGCGCGTTCGATTGTACTTAGGATGATAGATGGGCGCCCTTCCAGGGATCCGATGATGCTTGCTCGTTCCCGGAAGAGGCAGGAAAGACGTGTCGATGTGTATACCGCTTGATGCGGTCCCGTGAAGCTGTCGTGCCATTTCCGTTTTATTATCTCCTCTTTTCGTTTGATTCGGGCGCGCGTACGGGATCGAGACCGAGGAATGCCTCCCCCCCCCCCTGTATTAATCGTTCATTCACGTACGTGTTCCGCTCGACGGTAAGGGAAACGCGTCCGAGACTTTTTTTCTGTTCTTGAGTCGTGCGTATACGTGCACGAAAGTGCCATTTCAAGATCGTGTCACGTGCAAAGCCGTCTCGTACGACGTGTAAATAACGATGATTAGCTGTTAAGGCACGCACGTAACACGAAGTATTATGATTCGCCATACGTGAACGGAACGAGACAGAGAGAAAAGTATTTAATGATCGTTCGGCGTGTGGAGCGGTTTTATTTGACGAACAATTCGAGACAGAGTGAACGGATGAGAGAGATAGAGAGAGCTTGCTATTTTATTTTGTTCTTTTGCCCTTTTCGTTTTGTACTTTTCTTTTTGCGTTTTGTAAATCACTGTAAGTTACTCGAAGAAACTAGTCATTGTACAATATATAATGATGCGAGGAAAAACGGAGAGACTCGCTGCGAGAAGATTTCTCCGGACCGGTCTTTTGGTTTTGCTCTTCGCGGAGAAGTCACTCGAAAAAGAGATATAAGAATAAAACTAATAATCGGGCCGTCGTCGCGCGTGTTGAGTAGGTATCCGCGCGTATAATTAAAAGACGCGGCGGACGGCTCAGGGCGAGTACCACTCTTTCTAGTTCTTTTGTAAAGAAAGTAAACTACTATTGAAATACAGATATCACCTATATATAGAGATATTTTATACGAAATAAATTACTTGGAGTTTAAATTTTACATGTGTCTTCATCATTCTCTCAAACCATCCCAAGTCACCTCAACCAACTACTCCTTTTCCAAAGTGTGCAACAATTTTTCCATAACACTGAAATATAAATCAATATAACATAAACTAAGAGAAATCTCAATTTTTTCCTTTTTCGTACTTAAACAACTTTCATAATCATCGACGCCTTTTCCAATTTTCTTAAACATCATCCCATCGATCTTCCACTCTATCACCCACAATAAAATGCTCCAATAATCAATGTAACTCAAAAACGTCACAAGAAGGTACTTCTTCCATCCAAAACAAAAGCCGTCGGCTCTACAAAAAGTAAAGTCCAACGATGCTCGCGCGAGGCTTTCATTAAGACGTAATTAATGAACAGCCCCGGCCACTCCGATAAGGAATCAATCGCTCCAAAATATATACGCTGCGCGGCAGGACACGAGAGGCAGAGAGATGTAATCGCTTGGACACCTCGAATATCGCAACGAGCTCGTTATCGCGCGGAACAACGCATAACTTTCGTCGACGTGCATAATAACGCGCTTTGTCTTTCGACAAACAACGACTCGCGGCCCGGTTTATCTCTCCATCCGAACGATCGGGCCCCGATCGCTGGCTGTTGCCTCCTCGGGGGCCCCCTCAGGGCCCGCTGGCCGATAAAAGTAATTGTTGGTGGCCAGCCCCGGCTCGAGACGAATCGATTCGATTCGAGCCAAGATCCGACGGACAAGCGACCGGCCACGTTTGTCCAGCGCGAACGTTCGAGCAATTATACTCCAGGGGCGACAGATTTGCCGTGTTAACGACAGATAAATCTATCGAGCCACTAGAACGGTTTTTCAACCGCGATCGTGACTGCTCCACGTTCAGATGCATTCTGCCCAAGCATCGACGCCAGTGCCTTCGTGCCTCGGGTTACACTAAAATGTCACGGCGCAGGAAAACTTTTCCTCCTTCTGGCCTCCTTACATCTAACTTGTCTTTTTAAGATCGAAGTGCTGGACTTTTGTCAACGCGGAGCCGTGAATATTTTTACCCCGCCCGAGCAAACTCGTTTCCGTTCCACAGACGGAATAATGTAAATTCATTTTCAACGTTCCAACGTACATTCTGAATTCGTGAATAGACTTTGTGGCATAGCGAGCCGACCACTTCTATTTGAATAACAAGTATCACCTCGTAATTGTCTAATCCTAAATTACGTACGATCTAGATGTGATAAGGGAATTCATTTTTGGAGTATAGGTACCTAGCCCGCAGAAATTTCCTCTGGTTGTTGCCTCGAACGTCAAGATTATTCGGTATATTTCCATACACGATAGGATCTAGAAGGATCGTTCGGCATGCGCCTCCGCCGTCATCCTCTCGCAGGCTGATCCGCGCGCGTTCATTCATCCGCGCGGCGTCAGCGAACGCGCGACACACAAAGGTCTTTTAGCGAAGCAAACAACATATGGCGTGCAAACGCGCGTGTTCGTGGCACGTTCAATTCATTGGCCAGGCGATGGGCTACCTGCGCCTCGTATTAAATCCCACGCGCTTTTGCCACGTACTGGCAATTCAATCGAACAGTGGTGGCTTCGATTCGTGCTTTTTGTTCGACCTCCTCTCCCCCATATGGGTGTCCCGAATCGCACAACGACCTAATCCCCCCCTCGTCACAGTATCCCGCCGTTAAATATTTGGATACGGCTCCTCGTTAAACGTACATTTACGCTCCCCGTGCTTCCATGGCAGACGAATCGATCATTGGCTGATGTAACCTCTGTTTTCTCATCTTTTCTTCCTCTACTCGCGACAGATTCCTTCTAATTCGTGAGGAATTTGTTGACGCACCGTTCACGTGGCGCCAAAACTGGCGGTGAAAGTCAAAGGTGGGCGGAAGCGCCGGCGCGGAATTTTGGATACATAGTAGCGCGAGCAGAAGTAGCGCCTTTGACCACCTCCACGCCGCTTGATTTTAATCTTCCATTTGTTCCAAACTGTATAACATTAACATCTCGTCCGATACGCCAACCTTTGATTTAGCACAGAACCGATCTACATTTACCGCCTGTCAATTGCGTCCTTCTCGATTTAGCTACATATATCGTGTCGCGTGAACTTTCGTTCTGAAGTTGTTAGGGTTGCCGACTTTTTTTTAGGAAAATACTTTACGGCCAAATGTGGTAAAATATATAATGCATTATGAAAAAATATAGTACTTTTCAGAGGAAAGTGGTATAAAATAAAACTACGTTAAGCCAACGATAGCTTATTTTTCAAATGTATATCTTTGTGCGTTTTGCATTATTAATTAATTTATAGTCTTTAAGAAATATGTCAAAGGTTCGATTGCAATGAGAGTCCAAATATGAGAAGCTCATTTTTTATGAGAAACGAACTGGCTCTCTTTCTCTCTTCCCGCCACTTCATGTTCATTATATAAAAAATCCTCTCTGTAAAAGCCAAAGTGGCGTTACTAGAGGCAGAGTATGAAATTATTTTACATGAATTTTGACAAATAGAACATAGAAAACACTTTTTTAAGTAGCGTTCAAAAGTTTAAAGTTTAAATCCGCAAAGTAAAGTTTTGATGTTGCTATAGAATAAAAAAATAAGTGAAAATTGTAGAATTTTATCGAAGTATCGGAAATATAGTACTTTTACGTACTATATCTTTTTCTAACAGTATGTAGTACACTAAACAAAAATATAGTACAATCTTAATATGTGGCAGTCAGAGCAACAATGGACTCCGACTAACCCACATTTTTTTCGAAATTGAATTAGTAGCAATAACGTATTCCAATAGTGAATAGGCTCTACTAACCACATATAATAAAGGAAAAGAAGTTTTTTTTTTAATGTGGGTTGGTCCGTTGTTGCTTTGACTGCCTCATATGTAAAGCAGAAACTCTATATGTTTGTGTTCTTGACGCCTAAAAACTTTCAAGCAGTAAACTCTGGGATCCCGAAATGAGCCTTAGCTTATTATGCCTGGATAATCCAGATCAATTTCCACAAAATTTTTTTTTTATAAAATCAGAATCTAAATTTTAGGCGAAGTCGAGTAATAAATCTAAGCAGTACTATATATTATAGTACGGTTAGCAACTCTATGGTCAATGCATCTCTTCCATTCAAATAAGAAATGCAAATTATTAATTACCATTACGTAATCATGGCTGCAACATTCGTAAAAGACATCCTACGAAGTTTTCCAGACCCAAAGCAGCGGTTCGACAATGATCACCGTTGGCTCTTCCGCAAAATCTGGTCGTCGAGCTTCCACCGGATGACGGGCCCAGATTCGACATGAAATTTCTCTCGTCCACCGGACAGGTGGTCGTTACTTTCGAGTGCGGCCCTTGGTACTCGGCCACGGTGCGCGTTTCTGCACCGTGCAAGAAAGTGTGGAAGCAAAAGCTACCTTGGCCCCTGGGCTTTTATGGCGAGTGGTCCGATCGAACAGGTGCGCCGATGCTGCGCGTACGTACGCCCGGGTAAGAGGTTCCATTATCCCGCGCCGGTGTATATAGCACGGAATACGCCCGTGCAAAGAGTCTCTCGCCGTGAAGAAAAGCGAGAGCGTACAGGGGCGGTGTAACGCGAAGCTGGCCAGGGCGACAAAAGGTCGTAACGTCGCAGGTTTCGCCTAGAGGACGGAAGAATGAGCCTGCCGGGGCCGCGGGGTTCTCTGTCACAAAGGGAACGGGGTCGTGGCCGACCTTCGCCGAAGAAAATTCCCTTTTCGGCGAGAACCAGGCGAGGCCGGCAGGTCAACGACTTCGGGGGATCGACCCGCGGCTTTCAGACTCTTTCCGAGCGGGCGTGTAACGTCGGTGCACTTTCACCGGCGTGGTATCGATTACGTTTTCGATGTGCACTAGGGCAGAAATGGGCGATTCGCTGCGGTTAGCCTCGAAGATGTGAAGCGGAAGAGCCAAATTGGAGGCTGCTTTGCTCTGTGGAGGATGTGAACGGGAGGTCCAGTTTTGCTACCGAAGATGTAAATTTCAAGCTGTGACTACGTCCACTCTTCATATTCCCCCTCCACTTCAATTGGAAGTCGATATTAATATCTGCAAAATATCAGAAGATAAGCAAAATCAATTCAAACCAAAGCTGTCATATTCGAACACGAACATCAAGTGTCATCACAATCCATGGCAATTTTCGTTCCAATTACCATGTTCGAGTTCTCCCTGATCGCAGATTTAAGCTGAATGGACGGTCCCGCGAAAGGGGGGGACAAAAAATCCATAGGCCACAGTGACCCCGCAGCACAAAACTGGTCTCAGCGTTCAGGAGGCCCTGGCACACCTGACCATCGAGGATCGAGCTCTTTCATCGCTTCCCGGAAGACTCCCGTCTTCTTGCAACCCTTTACTCCGTGGTGGTACGTGTCCCATTGTGCCAGCCAGAGGAGATCGTCATTATCCCGGGCCTGGACCAGGTGCGCAGTGTATCTGCTCGAGTCCGGAGCCTGATCGTCGATAATACGATGATCGTGGCGAGTACCGAATTACGCGGCCTTCGATCCGGCGACGATCGACGCCGAGGTCGTCATGCAGTATCACGGAGGAGCGAGTCGCCGTGAATTCAGAAGACAGTGAAGCGACACATGCGAGTGATTATCACGGTGGCGAGGATGAAGAGGGACTCTTTGCTTCCAATAAACCGAGAGAGTAGCTCATTAGGACGTGGATGATCTTCCACTGAGAAGGTGAAACAATCTCTGCCTCCTCGAGAGAAGCACGAGCAACCTGTTACCTGGCCCTTATTTCCAGCCTTTAAAGTAGCGTGCACAACAGATGGTCCGCGGTGAAAACCCGCAGATTCCACCTGCCGCTCAGCTGATCCTGGATTCGCTAGAGTTCCTTCGCTACGCCGCGTGATTCGATGGGGATGCTGCGAGGACCGTGGCTGCTGTCTGAATTGGTTATGAGTTTCTATCGTGGAAAAATTAATGTAAGATTTTTCGCTGACTTGGTAACGCTCATTGGGAGTGTTTTAAGTACGTGAGGTACTATTATTGTAATCCCGTAATTGAAGGAGAATAAAGTGCAAAATTAGTAACTTTATCACGTATTTGATATAAAGTGACTGTTTGACTTGAAGATCGAAGGAAGTCTGATGGCAACATATGTTACAGGAAGTCGAAAAAAGTATTCATTCGGCTTTCAGTGATGCACCATTTAACTCTTGAGTATGAGTTAGCGTGGGAAGACTGCATTAACTAGGGAAGACACGTGTACACCATGTTCTTTATAAATGTCCATATATTTATCATTTTAAAACGAGCTGATTTTAGAACTAAGGGAATTAATTTGGATTCTGATTAATCTGAGGAAATTACTGGCTTCTTCGAGGGTGAATGGAGATGACTAATACTACGCTGGTTCTCTTAGTCACTTTTTTTCTAGCGACAGGTAGCCAGCTCACCCTTTCCAGGCCTGTCCTTTTCGTATCAGTAACGCCTGTCCTATCTTTTCAAACGCGTCAGATGGCTACCGTTCGAAAGTTTCGGAAACCTTTCGAGCTGGCTACCAAGCTAATCTTGTATTTCACTTGAAACGTGTAATTTACCGTCTAATCTTTGAAAACGGGATGGACGAATTACCCCTAATTCGCCAGAGCATTCTGCTTCATAATCCTCTTTGAATACAGTGGACTATTTTCGGAGGAGGAAGATACGAATTTACAATTTTAATAAAATAAATCTTTAGTGGGCTGTGCAACAGATAGATCAGGAAAAATTGTTTTACTTCTTATCTTAAATTAAATTTACTTCTTATCTGTATAATCAAGGAATGATTTTCTAAGTGTTTGCTCGACAAGGTGTAAATGGTGTCTCCTCGCAGAAAGCGAATCTTTCACCGAAGCCGTACGGGTGTTGAGGGAACAATTGCTAGAAAGGATTCATCCTTACACCCCGCGCACGACTTTCTCCTTTCATAATTTACTTGGAGTCAACGTGGGATCACGATTGTCCGCGATTTTGTTGGTTTTTCGATCCAATCAGCAGGATAATGGACTTCGCTGAATATCGTCAACCGAATCATGATTCACACGTGGCAGTTTGCAATCAAAGGGCCACCCACCCATGTGCCTGGACGTCGCCACACCTTGGATAATGACGCGCGGCGAATTACTCGAATTCGCTGACTCCATTTGATGACTGGTTAGCATAATAACGACTGGGAACCAGAGAGTGAACACGCCTCTCGCCCAGCTTTTGTCGTGTTTATTCTTTCTCCTCTTCCCGTAACTTCTTTGCATTTCTCTCTCCCCCCCCCCCCCCCCTCCTTTCCATGAAAATTACGTGTTGACGTTCGTTCATTCGTAACGCAACTGCTTAAAACCTCCTTCATAGAAATCTTCATGAATATTCCCCTCGTCAATGATGCATTCACTCACTCTCTCAAATTATGCGGACACATAATTTTCTAATTTCAGAACAGAATTTATATATTTCACTCTGCCAGGAAAATAACTCGGGAGAAAGTTTTGAACGGTAGTGCGCGCTTGAGTGTCCGCTTCGTTGTTGTTACTTTTTCTTTTGGAGCCACGGAAGCAGGCGTAATCTAGGGTTCATTATCGGTGAAGTGGGAAGAGGAGCAATTAAAGTGGCCACTTTCTTCGAGGGGCGACCTGGAGCGTGTTCCTTTCACGCCCTTCGTTACCTACACGGGTATTCCGTGCAGCACATGGCTCGGACAAGTGTTACACTATGCCATCCATTTCCCGTGCATTCCACGCATTCTAAATTCCCGCGGCATCCGCCTCGTGGGCCTCGCCAGGAATTCCAGCCAAAACCGAAAGGGCCGGCTGAAGGTCCTCCGATTCCAAGGATTTATACTCGAAGGGCCGATACCTTCGTGGCAGTAAAAGCACTATCTCCGAATTAATTAACGCGCCCCTTTCCCGCACGATTTCCACTGTCCCGGAGAAGATTTAGACGTACCGAATAACAAGACTCTAACGACCTCACCATTCGATAGACATCGATTAAAGAGTGTCACAACGCACGGAACATCGTGCTGCGACATCCACCGCGTGTAGGTGTCCCGTACATTAATTTCTCGCGCCACGGGTACCTCGAAACTTTCTTCGAGCACCGACTTCGTATCGAACGATTACCCTTTAATTTATTCCCGCCTGCCGTTTATTTCTCTTGATCTTCATTCGATAGTGGTGAAAACGGAGAGCAAACGTTCAATCCGGGGAACGATTCACCCGCCTAGACTCGTGGTAATTAAAATTTCTTTCGCTCAACGGAGAAGCAGCTTAAAATTCTGATAGCTCTTTGATTCAGTGGCATGTAGGACGAGCTGCTCACCGCGATAAATGTCACTTGAAGGTGTGTAAAGGTAGGTGGGTACATAGAACAATACCACTTAAAGTGTTAACCTCATATACCTAGAGGAACTGCAGCATATTTGGAATACTGTTGCTAATTCGGAATACCGAAGGTGAAGGTAATTTGGAATATTCCAAAGCTTAGCGATGCTTTTGTTTCACGCGTAACGGCTACCGCCACGTCGCTTTGGGTTTCAATATTGCGATTTTTGAGCCTGACTAGATCATAAAAGAAAATAGTTTTATGAACAACATGTTTTTTTAAGTTTACAAAGTGAAGGTAAATTGGAATACCGGTATTCCAAATTACCTGCACCTTAACGAAATCGATACTTCCTGTCATTTTTCATTTAGTCCAAATTTTTAGCAACTTGTTGTTTTTTATTATTATTGAGAGTTTGAAATACAAAAGTTTATTAGTTTCCTCTACTAAAAAGGGAACAGATCGAAATGACAATCGCCGATTTTGATGCGACATTGGTAGAAAGTAGTTGTTACAAAAATATTTGACACTAACTCTGTTTACACATAGAAAATCGAGGGTTACTCACTTCCCACTTCTTCCAGAATAATTAATTCACCTACTACACAGCATAAATAGAATCCACCCCCAAACTGAACAGTCCACTAAATAAACACACAAGCAACCTCCACCATCCCACGATTCCTCCATCCGTCTAATCACGGATCCAAAGCGTACCCACCTTCTTACCGAAACAGCCGAGTCACCGGACGAACGGCAGACGGCCGTAGATCGAGCCGGTGAACCGTGACACCGTGACACCTCACGGAATTACGTAAGCCCGCGACGTCAGCGATCGAAATCGACGAGCCCGATTTTAATTATCCAACAGTGTCCGGATCGTGTCGCCTGGCGGCGTTTCATCTGCTAACGAGCCGTCGTCATCGGGCCGCGCATCGCATAGTTCCAAGTGGCATAGTTGGCATACTGTGCGGCCGGTGGTCCCCGACCGTTGCACACCATCCACCTCTAAGGGAGACCCCAGGATGGGCCATGCCGTCGGTAATTAAAGCGAGTCACGGTGATTGTTCGTGCCTGATCTTGTCATCGATCGAATCGCGCCGGACGAGGCCCCGATCTATCCTTCGGATCCCTCGCCCCCCCCCCCTCCTCTCCGCCCCCTTCCCGCCCTTCGCCATCGCGCCCCCTTCAGCCGCAGCAGCTTCCTGGCCGGCAATTAAGATAATGCTTTCGTAATCTCCTACGATATCTCCTTCGATCGAGGCGCGCGAGAGATCCTACTCCTCTCCCCGGGAGAGAGGCTCGTTGTCCCGACTTGTTTGACCTTGGGTGCAATGCCACTGCAATGGATTTTGCACCTGCAACGTAGCCGGGGTACCAGCTGTGCGGCTGGAGTTATGGCGACCGAGGCACCGCGCCCAGGGCAAGCGCCCTTCGCGGGGCATAATTAATAACTCGTTAATTCGGAGCGGCCGAGTCCTCCCTCTCGATCCGAGAGCTCGCGCGGAAACGCGGGGCTCGTGGGACTCGATTCGTGGCACCGGGAGGGAGATTCTTCATCGTCGATAGATCGAGAAACGCTTTTTACCACTGTCCAGAACTGGCGAGGACCATTGTAACTGTGATTAATTGCCGCCGCTTGTGAATAACGCTGTAGCGAGAGAAGAATCGAGGTAATGAGAATTCTCAGGGTTACAGTCATCGATCAACGCGTGCCTGCTAATTGCCGATCGAATAACGATCGTCCGCGGGACTGTAAAGCACGGAACGGGGCGCAGCCCTCATAATTTATCGCGCTCATACTTTATTGCCAGCGGGATTTTTCCGCGGCCCCGGCGATAACGCTGATTGCGGTACACCCGCGCGGTTGACACGGGTCTCGGCCAGGCGTTGCGGTCGGCCGAGCGGCTTCGGAATCTATCAATCCCCCGGGCCGGCTCGATCGCGATCGATAAACATCGCGCTGAATAACAGCCGTTGAAAAGTTTCGCCGAACAGCGCGCTGCCACCCTGCGTGTCGTAATCGCGAAATAGTCACCGGGGGGACACCTGTTGCCCGGCTGGGCTTGCGTGACACGAATGCAGTCCATCGCGATAAGTAAGGACAGACCGCGACGAATTTTTCCCCGTACCACCACCGTAGATCGCCGGCCACGATCGATCCGGTGTGATTTACTCGATCAGTGGGACACCTACTGGCCCGTAAAAGCGGTAATCGATCGGGGATCGAAACGCGGGATGGTATTTTTCCTGTCGACCAGTTCCTGCCCCGATGTCCATATACTCCGGCGGCCGGCGTTCGTTTAATTATTTCGCAGGTGCTGCGACACGCGGCCAGATTTTTGCCGCGGAATTCGTTGCTTGAGCGAGTCCGTTGTTTGGAACGGTGACGATTGAGATATCTTGCGAACGAATCGTTGAAAAATGGAAGGTTGTAAATACGCGCGACGAAGGGCGTCCGTAGACTTTTTTCGGGGTTCCAGGCAACTTTGGGGTGATGGTAAAGAAAAATATAGTACCTATGGAACCCATTTTGTAGTGCTAATTTAATTAAAATTTTAAAACTGAAATTTAAAAATATTCACTTTTATAGTGTAAACTTAAGAGGGAAATTATATTTATATTTTCCTTAAATTATAATTATAAAATTAAAAAATTAATTATAATTATATTATAATTATATTAAATTATAATTACATTTATATTTTCTTGAAGTACAACATCTTGAAAATATTCCCTGAAAGTGACAAGTTAATCGGACCAAAATTGACAAAGTTATACGCGGGTAAGTAGGTAGGTGTTCCTACGTGTAGTGCTCAGACTCAAAACTTTGAACGCGTTTTCCTCAAAATCTTTTTTTCAAAGCCGGTAACACACCTAACACAAAAATTAATGAAAATCTAATAGTTGAAAATCTAAGTGCTAGCGGGAGGTTTTCCTATTTTTGGGCCTAGACCTTTTTTTACACTCGAAGAACGAGCGATTTTTTGCCAAATATCGAAGCTTCAACTTTACACAGTCGTCATTTTGTGTCAAAATAATTTTTCCAAAATCCGACCCGGATTTATCTACAAAATTTCGCATTTTCAATGATCAAATTTTGGATGATCCTGCACCGAGCTACGGTTGTCACCGCAAAGAGCCTATAAAAAAGGACGTCTCGGGCATCGCCTATAACTCACAAACATTTCAATACTTTTTACCACAAAAAATACTGAAATATCCGTAAGATGAACTCTTTCCAATAGACTAATGTTTAATAATAAAAGTTTATCGGCTTTCTAGAAAAAATCCCAAAGAAGCATGTTTATTTGACCGTTCTAGGCAGACCTTCTCCCTTAATAAAGATCGGTTTTTAACAATAAGCAATTTTTTCTCAAAAACCAGGCGGGGCAACTACGCCCTTTGCCCACACCAGGACGCCCATGCGTGAAACCTGGGTGATTAGAATGGGGATTATTGGAATCTTCAGGGTTTTGGTTCGTAGGCTTAAAGCGTCAGAGATTTGTGGATCTGAGTCGACTCCTTCTGAAGTATGCTTCCAATGTTCAGAAACCTTGTACTTTACAACTGAACCTAAGTAGTGTCTCAAATTCAAGCGCCTACGTATTCAGCTGTAGAAATATTGCAGGAGAAACTGTCTCACGAGGAAGGAAAAGCCACCCCCTAGTCACAAGCGAGGAACAACTTTCGTTTAGCCTACTGCCAAAGGCAGTTGGCGTTCCATAAGCGGAATGAGTCACTGCAGGCCAATTTCAGCAATCCAGACCATTGTGAGCGCTGGAAAACATGGAATTCGGAGCAAAAAGAGGGATTTTTTCGTCGCTGGTCGTGCACGTGGTCGCTGGAGACTGTTGGTCTCCAACGAGCGACGTTCACCGTTCCCCTCTCCGCGATATTCGCACTGCGGTTACTGTAGGACGAAAGGACGGCACACGATTGGTTCGTACCACCACTGGCCTCCTTGTGTGAGCGCGATTGCGCGCGACAGCACGCGAGCGCGCTCGATGCGCGTGCGGAGACGCCCAAGTGGGTTAACACCGACAATTACGCGGCTTGTGCGTCCGCCCATACGCGAGAATTCCCCTTAAATCAGTTACCTGTGCCTTCATTTCTCTCCTTCCTTCAATTTGGCACGAGTCTCGAGAATCCTGGCGAAGCCCACGAGTCCCTTGAGGGTGGGGATGCGTAGGGGGATGAAACGGTATTTTCTATTCTTTGCTAAAATATTGCCCACATGGTCACATTGGTACCAATTAGGGTGTAATTAACTGCAGGGATGATAAGCATGGGGGCATACAGTTAGGTCAAATGTGGGGATATAAAAAGTGGAGTGAAGTGAGCTCTACAGTTCATGCACTAAAGTGTCACCTTCTATGAACTCTAGTGGAACAACTGTACCGCCAAGAGCAACCCAAACTAGAGGTCGCTTTTTATCTCCTAGATTCCACCACCGATAGCTTTCGTTCATTTCCTCCACCCACGGTGCAATTACTTGTCACCCTCGATTCGATACCTCCGCCAAAGCTGACGACATTTCCGGTCGATAAATCATCGACAACGGTCCATGGAACCGCGATCAGGGAACTGATGCATGGCCAGCCAGGGTGAAGGTTGCAACCTATGCCGCTTTGACTAATCGCGAGGCAATTCCAGCCGAATCGTCGATCGTGACGAATCGGCATGGAGCACCGAGGAAAGGGGCAAACGAGACAGCAGTGCTAGATCACGTAGGTATTTTAAGAAACGTTGTGAACGTTAGCGCACAAGCCGGCGCTGGCGACAATCGGATCCACGTGAGGGCGATTTTTCCGGGTTCCGGACAGCGGCGTCGCCCGCAGGATCGTGATCATTGATTTATAGGATTCAGGCCCATTGTGTAGAGGGACGTCCCACTTACTCGTGTCACACACGTGAAAAGTAGCATGAATCGAGGCGCCTAGTTGCAAGGGCGACACCGTGCGCCAGTGATTGGACAGGCCGCGTGCACGACTCGCGGCTCGGAGAATTATGGCGGTCAGCATTTATTCACGTCGTCGATAGGCGCCTTGGCGACCTGTCCGTGCCTCTAATGATTCATTGACCTGACAGGGGCCGCTAATGCTGCACCCACGTCGCCGCGCTACCGTTTCCACGGAGGACGCTGCCTGACGCCGGGAATAACGGATATGGATTAGCTTCTCGAACGGTAGAAAGCTTTCAGGGCGAGTGGACAACAAGCCACCTAATCACACGTGGATTTGCATAGGCAAGCATCGCCGCGACTGGGAATTAAAAGCTATCGAAGAATGGCCCCTGATGAGCCCCCGTCGCGACGCACCTTCTGTCGCAGCGCACGCGTATCTAGGGCTCCGGGGTTGACAGGTCGCGTTGATTTCGTGGATGCCTGACGTTATTACCGACATGACGAAAGACGCTTTATACGCGATGGGCAAAACTGGGTGAGCCGAAGGGGATAGCCCGTTTCGTAACGCAAATGATAACGGCAGGGTACCGCTCGAAAGGTTGCACAAGACAGCAGCTGCAACATAACCGAGAGGAATATCTTCCATCGCGGCCGGCGAAAGCCTGTAATTAGTATTAGATACTTTGCACTTGCTCCGAGCCACTTTCCTGTGCACCGCTAATCATTCTACGGAACACGAACGCTTCTCCTTGCAACATCTTACACTCCCAACCACTGGGACTGCTATCTGAAATAGACTGCTGCGTCCGCATTGTATCTGATTGTATGTGGAATGACTTTCGTAATTCTCCAATCAGAAGCACGAGGAAATATCAGTCCCCTTACGATAGATAGTGCTTCGCAGACACGTGAAAAGTTATCAGAAAACTGTCCAAACAGCGAGGCCAATTACTCTTTGAAGGAAATCATTCATCTTCCAAGCGGGCACCGTCTTCCATCAAACTCAGCCGCTTATCTAATTCCCCCCTAGCCAAAAAAGGCATTGGATCGGTAGCTCGTACACAGTGAATCTTCGAGTGGATCGGAAAAAAAGTGGTCCCTGCCTCGGACAAGATACGGAGCACGGAAGTGTCTAACGATCGGCGATCTTGGAGCGCGAAATATGGCACGGTCGGCGAAGATCGCCTAAGCCCTCGGTAGATCGGACAGGTTGGGTCACGACCGGGCCCCACGGCACGTTGGGGCCTTGCCAGGTTAACAGTCGGCTCTGATAGGTCCACTTAAACGCCCCCGGTTATGCAACCGTGGCCGTCTAATAAGCTTCCTCCACCGTAAGTACCTGTCGGGCTGCGACGTGTCTTCCAGGTTAGGTGGGACCTGGGTCGCCGGAGAAATCTCTTGGGGGATCGTTTCGTCGATCACGAGCAACCACCACCTCTGCTGCTGATGAATTGCTGATACGGAGTCTAGGATGTGCTAATGGCCCGCAATGATTGGGTCACTTCGACGCGCAAACTTACCATTAAAACTGGAGGATACAAATAGTGGCCTAGAGAACTCGACGTTGACGAAGAGGATTTCCTCAGGGACGTGAGTTTTCTGGCCGGAGGGCCGTGTCCGCGTTTCCACGTCTGCGAGCACACTCGTCCTCGACGCCAACCACTTGGACCGTGTTTGAACAGTCTGAAGAGCCGAGCGTCTCGAGGTTTCACTTGCAAAAGGTCTCCAGATTTTTGCGAAGTTGCCCGGCTGGAAGGACATTATGAATTCAGCATCAAGGAAACGCGGTAGCAATAACAATCCCGGATTCAAACGTCCCTCTATTCACTATAGCTGTCTTTCACGGGTTTACCCACAGGCAAACAGCTCGAGCCATGGTATCGTAATTCAATTTCTCGGTGCCGGCTGCAAGTGACGCGCACGTGAAAAATGGTAAAAAAAAAAGGACGGTGGTCTCTGTGCGTAGGGGGGCGCGGCGCAGCGAGGAACGAAGGAGGCGTTGTTTCTATATTAAGCGACTCGATTGTAATCCCAACAATGCTTTTTTCGCCGTCTGGCCCTCGCCACGGAACGAGTCGTTCCACCGGTACTTGAATTCTTTCGTTCCTTTTTTGCGGAGGAGGAGTACCAGTCGGAATTGGACGTGGAAGAGGAGATGGAGGCAGAAGGGGGCGAGAAGGCGGAGGGTACGACCGACAGCGGGACGATATTAAAAATCACAATGCAGCATATTAACTTGACCTACTATCGACGCACCAGGAAGAGCACGCTCGCTTTAAAAGTCCCGTCCGCGGGTCCTCTCAAACGTACGTGTCCTCGGCCCGTGAAATAATGCGCACGTGGGTGCGCGTCGACGTGTATGCGGCCGTATGCATAAACAACAGTGCCGAATAATCGGGCAGACGTTGCAGGATTAAATTGCAAAGTAAATTCCACGGATTCCCTCAGCTTTTCTAGCCACGTTTCTTATAAATGGAAAGGGTTGCTTTATTAAATGAAGGCGATCTTCTTCTGATGCTGCAATGCACCTGTGAATGCATTGCAACGCCACCCTCTGAGACATTTCTCATGATAACTCGGCTAGAATGTCCATGAACCGTCATTGACGGGTCATCACTGCCCCCGAAAAGAAACCGAGAAGCTTGTATACCCTAAGCGAGGTGGAGGAATACTTACTACTGAAGGCTAATTTAACTTATCGGCAAAGCATTTAGGAGGTAGGTAGTAATTGGAAGGGAGCAGGGTTCCAAGGGCCCGCGTTCCGGCAGTGACAAGCCCGCGTAATCACGTGCATCCGTGTCAGCGCGAGGCGAGTCGCCCTCGCTTTTACGACGGCCGAACTTTACTGCAGCCAAGAGCAACCGCAACGGGGGAATTAGCAATTGTAATGTTATAAGGCACCGGTGGAGAAAGAGAGAGAGACCCGGCGAGAGGGTGGAGGACGCAGCGCAGGAGGTGGGACGCCCGGACGAAGGATAAAGAATGCAGGAGCCAAAGGGTCACGAGGATTTCATTTGACGGAATAACGTGGCGTTTAAGAGTCGGTACCGTTATCGCGCTCGTTGTATATAGGTAAGAAGCAGCAGGATCGGGCGACCTCCCACCTTCATCCTCGCCGCATTATATTTCGAGGAATCGAAGGCACAGCAGCATTGGCCACTTTTGGTACCATCGACAGCCGTCGCGTGATTTATTTCACGCAATTATCGCAGATCTCGGGCGATAATTAACTTCTGCCTCATTGTTGTGCCACCTTCCTTCGTTAAGCCGATGCTTAATGGACACTTCCGTTTCTGAAGCCAGCAGACTAATGGGGATACGTGGGGAACCTCCATTTAGCCGCAGACTCAACGATATATTATAACTGTGGATATTGTTTCGTGCTACTTTGCGATGCAAACACAAACGTAACATTATTGCCACGTTAATTAAATATCACAATACACTCTGTACTATTTACACAAGCCTCTAAAAATTTCGCGATTCAAACGCAATATTGCTTGAAAGATGGCCCCGCTCGTCAGTGCCCATGTCTGCCTTCGCTCGTGGCTCCCGGTGAGTTCGATGCGTGGTCCGCAGTCACTCGTCGGGAAGAATCAACCCCAGTCCTTCCTATCACAATTCTCCGCGCGTCTAATTACCCCCGGGCAGAATACGAAAAACTCCCGCGCACTTGACCCCAATGTTCCCTCGACGCCTGACAGTTACGGCGGCATTAAACCCGCGAAGGGGAGAAAAATTGCCTGTGGGCCCTAGCAAAAAGTTAAACGGCTCGTCGAATAATTATCGCTCGGGAGGATGATGGCGCGCGGTGCCTGATGGTGCCGCGATTCCCTAATAAAGCCGCGTAAACGAGCTGAAATCCAATGGCGGCGAGTTTCCCACCATGGCCGCGTTCTTTTCCACTCTGACGTCGAACGATGCCGCGACGGGGTGAGGAGACACCCCCCCACGGGATCATCAAAGTGTACCATAATGAGCGGCTCGCGCTCCGGGGTCGGGGGTCACGTGGTAATGAATTGTTTTGCACCTCGCGGGCAAACTCGCCTCGGCCAACCTTCCGTAAGACGGGCCCAGGCGCGGCGCGCGATGCGCATGCACAATTTACATGCACCGGGGGAGGACTAATGTCCGTGGAAGACATTCGAGGCGGCCCCCTCGCGCCGAGTGGGCAGCGTCGCGCCGCGTGCCCCCAAAGGGCGACTTATCCTCCGTGGTCCATCCCGACGGGGATAGTGTCAAAAAGGTCGGTGACTTATGACAGCCGATCAATCAGGTCGCCGGTATGCCGCCTAATTGGTATAGCGCTGCTCTCTAACGGTTACTGGATATCTCTCTCCCGGCTGCTCATTTTCTGAAATTCGTTTCCCAATCTTACTAATCGAAGCGGCAACGATCGTGTTCCCCGTGCCTCGAGATCGTCCCTTTGAATATTCATGAATGGTACTTATGTGGGGACGTTAGTCAATATCGTCGTTTGCGGGGGTTAGGAATGGAGGGAGCAGGTGTGCGGGGTGGGGTCTTGGATATTCTTGTGGGGCGTGGATCGGGCCTTAAGAAGATCGGTAGTTAACAGTTTGGAGATGAGGGAGACCAGGAGATTGAATTGAGCAGAGTGTGGGCACGAGTCTGAATAAACTGGCGTTTGATTATCTCTGATGTACACGAGGGGGAGGCATTCACGACGAAAGGGATTACCACCTCGTACCATTCCTCTTCTACTGCGCGGTGGTGGTCCCACGGGAATTATTGCCGCGTTACCGTTGTCGTAATGGGGCGCCCATTGAACAGAGGCAATAAGGGGAAAAGGAGAGAGGAGAAAGGAGCGTATAAGAAGCTCGAGGACCGTGCACCAGGTCCGAAAGCAGTGTCATAGGCTCCCGAAAAAAGGAGAAAAAGTCGTGGCGAGGGAGGAACGCCAGGAATGCTACTACTCAAGGGCAGACAAGTAATTTTCTAGCCTTGCTCTCGAGACTCCTTTTGCCCGGGCATTGTGGCCCAGACCGCGGGACGGGTCCCGAAGATTCTACTTTAAAATGACATAGTGTTATTTTATACGGTCGCTTCTGGAGTGGGCCTTTCTCTCTGTTTTATGTCACTGTGTTTACGACGGTAGGTGTCGTCTTTCTTCCAAAAGCTGCGCCTCCTTCAGAGGCCCACCCTGTTCTTGTCCTAGAGTTTCTTTGGGTCTTCTGTACCTCGACTGTGTAGTTTTGTAAGAAAATCGCCCAAAAGCATGTACTCAATCATTTTAGTCTCCTTAAGGGCACTGCCTGATCAAAACATGAAAATATTTTTTTGCATATTTTCATCCCACAACATCTCAAGAATGACCAGGTAAACTTTTAGAACGAAATTCCTAACGGTACAGATTTTACAGGCAGTTCAGGGGGGTCAACAGTGTGCCGGCGTTAAAAATAGGTGTTTTTTGAAGATGGATTGTGACGCAGGTATAACTATAGATAGAAATGTGTTTTTTCTTTTAATTAATAATACATTTATTTGTCCAAAAAAGGAATCAATTTTTGTTTTAATCGAGTAAACGCATGGGAAATAGGGCGCTCACGGGCAAGTCCCCGTTATTACACAGACGAACGCGCTGCGCTCGGCGCTAAATTTGATGTATTGTCGCCACGATAAAAAATGCAATTCTTGACCGAATCTAAAAATTCAAACGGGATTCTACTCGTAATTACATTGGCTTACGCGCTACCCTTTTTGCGAATTTTCATACACTCAATTCTTTTTTACGAAACATTATTGTGCGAGAAAACCCATGTTTCGGGACCCTATCGTTTAAACATATGGCAATCATGGCCCAGTTGTTTCTTAACACTGCCTGAGGGTAGCGCGATAACCACACACGTGTAATTAAGGAATATCTTTGCGTTTTTTATTTTAGATGATCCTGTCTAAAGTTATCGTGGCGGTAGTCCAGGCCAGTTTTTTTACAACGATGCAGCATGCAATGCATATCAGAGGCAGATGTGGGCAAAAATGAAATAAAAAAATTGTTTTATACTCTACATTTGTAGCAGAATAAAGTGCAAAAAGTTTTAGACCCATACATTGTATACTGTTTTCTAGAAAAAAATCATAAAAGTCACCTATGTTTTCGCGCGCTTTCATCGGGGGGGTGCCTTTAAGTGGATTTCTCGTTCCAAGCATCTGTGTACAGTTCCAGAGAGAACTATTTCTACATTCGGATCACCTTGTGTATTTCTACCAAAATGATTCAGCGAGTCAAAAACCGTGCCATATAAAAATCTACTCGTTATTCCCGTTTCTCTGTGCCCCTGTAGATACACCTCAAACGACGTCAGAAGATGTTCAAGGCTGTCAAGGCGCAGAGTGACTTAACGACCCCATCTATCGATCTATCGCCGCGCTCCCCGGTTCGCTGACGTTTAACAAATCGCTGGGGGAACTGGCGCCATCGGGAACGAGGGGGATACCGAAAAATTAGCCCCCTCGGGGGACAATTAACCGCGTGTCCGCGGCTCGGAGCTTTTCCGTGGCGCAACGTCGGTGGCTGAGAGCGTCTTCTTCGCGGAGGAGGAAGTGGAGGTGATGAGAGAACCCATGGGAGGAGCGGGAAAAAAGGAGGAACGACCGATGGTAACAAATGGCACTCATCAATAAGGAATTAGCATGCTTACCGGAGTGCGAGGTGCACACGAACCGTCCGCTTCGCGTTGTGGGAAGCGTATCGCTGGTACCCGCCAGCGATCGACACACGAAATCAGCGTATGTTTGTTTGAAACAAATGGCGGGGGATGCGCTCACGGCGCCAGGCTAACGAGGACTCGCATGAAAAATCAAGGACGACGTTGGCGAGCGTCGAGGAATGTCCATTTGCGCCCCACTTTTCCAAGGGAGCTAGCAAAGGTGACGAATTGATTTAGTTTTCGCTCAGCTGACTGATCGCCTTGTCAAATGAAAGTGTCGAGCCAGCCAGGTGATAACAATTTGTTTTTCCTCGGTGATTTTTCATGTCCGCACAGAGTTCTTCAAGCATGGGACTGTTAACCGCAAGCAGGTTGCCTTTAATTAGCTGAGTGTCTGGGTTAAGACTGCTTCCAATGCTTCGAAGGCACTCGACCAATCAATCCGGTACAATTATGTATATTGATTCGACGTGAACGATAGTCGACTTGGAACCTGGAACTTGGAACCCCCCTCCCGGCTTCCCAAACTCGTCGTTCCGCGGGAACGAGCTCGAAATGGAAATCTCGTGACGATCTATCGCCCGGAAAAAGCCATCCCCCGTTTCGCAGTGGCAACGATCTCGTTCGGCTCGATCGGCCAGCTCGGCTCTGTGGGAATATGGATCGTGGATCTCTCGGTTTCCATCCGCGGAATAGGGCAGACAGACTCGTACACGGAGCAAAACGGTATATCCTGGCCCTGGAACGAGCACCGGCCATGGCCATTCCGGACGATTGCACTTCTGATGCCCAAAGGCTGATCACGATTCGCGCGCGAGTTATACACAAGATCGGTAGATCACTACCGATGTAGATCAACGGTGCCAGCGGCGGCAGGATCGCCGGGTCGTACATACATCTCACCTTGGTGCACGTTCGTTTTAATGCGATCGCAACGGTAACTTGGATGCGGTCCCGCGAACCACCGAGAACCGAGACGCTCCCTCTCTCTCTCTTCCTCTCTGCCGGTTCCTCTCTTCAGCTTGGTCCTTACTCGATTAGTTGATAAGATACTGCACATTGTATACGTAATACGTATATATTATCCGTCGGACCCGAGCAGTCGTTCGGTTGCCACGGTACACTTTGCTGGGCTCTTTGATGAGGATGGTAGTCCTCGGTACCCAAAGGGGATCATGATGCAGCCTCATTACATTGTTTCCAATGTGTTTCTCTAATATGTTTCCTGGGCGACGAACAAATGCTATAGAAATCTGTAATACAAAAAGATGATTCCAATTCGCCACTGTCACTTTCGCAAATTTCAAACCCGAAGACTGGAAGAAAGTGAATGCCTCCGAAGCGAAGAGTAGCGCAAAGCCACCGAGTCAGGTTTATCTCGCGGGTGGTACCAGCGATCCAAGCGACTCCCCTCATTCCCTGCAACAAATCGTCCATTAAACCTCGGTAATCGCAGTCCTACCAGAAAAGTAGCCTCGAAGCAGGTAGGTACCTAAGTTTCTCTACGACGTCCTATTATCTCCGCTCGGTTCTCCTCGCAGCGAAATATCGCCGTGGCCGGAGATCGTGTTCCGTCGGAGGGATTATTCGGTGGCCTGGGAGGCACAAGTTAGCGAGCGACATTTTTACGCCGGCCGGTCATATCCCGCGGACTTTATTGGCTCATCAGGCCCGGCCATTGGGCACGAAGATAAAATGATGAAATGGCAGGATAATGGCACACCGCGTGCTAACCAACGAGAGGAGGGTTTTTGCTATTACACGGCGCGGCTGCCGCGGGAATTCGTCTCCGCCGCGGAACGCTGCCCCCACGATCGGGACGCTCGCCCCCTCCCTCTGGGTTGTCGCCGCTGGAAAGTACCCCGAACGGCAAGCTCCGTTCCGCTTACAAGGCCCGGACGCGGACGGTTGTAACGATACGTATTTTACGAGCCACGGTGAAGCCTCTCCCGGGCCCTCTCTCGCGGGTCCGCTCCTTCTCCGCTCGATGTCGTGTCGTTCCCGCGCGCTCACGTCCAAAATGTCCCGCGATACTGGCGAGTCACGAAGCTTATCTTAATTCCGCGCGCCTCTAACAGTTACGTACTTTGTATAGTTTACGGGACGTTTAGATTTTCCATTTGCCCGTACGGGGCGAGAGAGAGAGAGAGAGGAACAAAGGGCTCGATGGCGACGTTTCATTGCCGATTAACCTTCCAGCCGTCAGTTTCACTAATAAAACGACTTTACGAGCCGTGGAGCCTTCGCGGAAACGCCGTGCACTGCGGTAGGTGTCCCGCGAGCGTGAAACCGCGCGAAGTTCACCATCTCCACTTCGGGGTGTCTTCAGACGAGCTAGCGATTAATGGTTCCTCGGAATGTTTTTAGGCGAGATCGTTGGGAGTCGAATCGATGTTCATGGAAGAGGAATAAAGGGGGCTGGTCCGCTGGCGAAAAATTATAACGTGCGAACGATTTTTTTTCGCGTTCAGCACCCTCGAGAAGGAGGACGTGGTTTATGCTGGCCTCGGAGAGGCTCGTAGACACCTACGGTCGTTCGCAGCGCCGTTACCGTTCCGGGGGATGATAATGCTCGCAATTAAGGCAGCTGTAAAGCCCTGGCAGCGAGCAACGAGGCTCGTTGTCTCTTTGACGTCACCGCGGCGGTGTTCACGGTTGCCTTGTTTGTCGTGGTACTCGGCAGCGTGCATCGCGGCTGTAAAGTGCACGCATAAATCAGGACGTTTAACCGTGTAATTTGGCAGACGGGGGCGCGTCGACTCCCAGAAAAGTCGTTCCGTTCGTTTATCCTCGCGTGCGCGGGGTGGATGGACATTCGTGTCCAACAGATTCTTGGGTGAAGCTTTGTCTCGGTGAGAACAGCCATCGACGGTTCATAACTGTTTGGACCTAGGTGGATCTTTTGAAATTTAGTAGTCCAACTTGTCGACAGATCATTTCTTTCTATACTTTATGCTTCGTAAGCTGCGATACTCACAGGCAGCGTTGCCGAGAGAAATTACCTCTGACGGAAATACTATGACGTCACATTATTAACCGACTTCAAAAAGGAGGAGGTTATAGATTCGACTCGTATGAATTTTTTTTTTATGTGTTTGTTTCCGCATAACATCCCAGCATATGGACCGATATTGATGATCTTTTTTTTATTCGAAAGTGGGCCCATCCTGTACTGCGTCAATATTAGTCCAATATTTTGCCAGTTCTGGTTAACAAAGACTATTTTCACCTAATTATTATTTTATGTACGTATGCGCATATCTCCTCAGCATGTTGTGCCAATATATATATGTATATATATATATAAAACATCAAATAAACAAAATTTTAAAAAATCAAAACCGACTTCAATAAAATTAAACTCTATTAAAAAGTAAAAAATAATTTTTCCCCTCAATTTAACCTACGACTCTCCATTTTTTCAAGTCGGCGTCAGATTTACACAGTGCAAATGATGAGGCGCCGACATAAAAAAATGAAAGTCCTAGATTAAGTAAGGGAAAAAATTATTTTTACATTTTAGCGAAGTTTTATTTTTTTGAAGTAGGTTTTAATTTTTTCAAATTTTTTTTATTCCCTGCTTTTTCTCTCGAACCTGGTAACGCTGCTCACATGTGCGAATCTCGATAGAATTACGTAACTAACTCAGTCTCATGCGGTTTCCCTTTTTCACTGCGTACCTATAAAAACTATTAATAAATAATAATAATAAAACACCCCTAAAATTAAGGGTTGGTTACGTAGATTTTTCCTACTAAACATCCAAGTATTCCCAAGTTTCCTAAACCATCCTCCCTACGTAAGCGATTGCCAAACTTGGATTTCACGCGCGACCGTCGCAAAAGCAGCCGGTCAGACGCAAGATCTCGAAAGAGAGAGCATAAATATCCGCGGCAAGTATCTCCTGGCATTATTACACGCGTATCCACGCACACGTGACAACGTACAACGAAGGAACGAAAGAACGTCGTCCGTATGTATGTTACCGATGTACCCGAACCGAGGATACGAAAGAGACACGCTCGTCGTCCGTGGTTTCGGCCCCGGTGGGGGTTATACTGCTGCCAAATTACAGTGCCCGGCCACCCATAATGCGGTCACAGCGCCAGCCACGGTAATAATATTGGTATTAACGGCGCGGAAACGTTCCCGCCGTTGGAATTATAGGTGTTAGGGGCGTGTTAATTTTTATGTTTATTGATTTTCATATTTTACCACCTACCATCCGCCGCAGAGCTGACAGAGGAGCGCGGGGGGTGGCTCCGGGGGGTTGTCTACGGAGGATACTAAACGAGATTCGTGAGGCCGTTCTCGTCACTCGATAGGTAGGAGAGACTTTTGTGGCTAGGAAGCTGGCCTTTGCGGTTGGCCTAAAAAGGAAGCTGCAGTTTGAATTTGGGCTTGAGAGTGGTAATGCTTTACGTAGATTGAATGCTATGGTTTATCACGCGGTGGAGCTGCTGGGAGAAGCCAGGAAGATAGAGGGTTGGAGAGCATGGGGGTAGAGAAGAATAGAAGGATAATGCGGGTGAGGAACCACCCAGGTACTGCGTGTACAGACATTGAAATCTTCCTTAATCAGCAGGTAAAATGCGAAGGCAAAAGCTTCCACATTCCTCTCGGCTCCCTCAGCGACCCTTTAATTGCGGCCACTCGATATAAACCCGCATTTTACAACTTAATTATCCGGCCACGAGTCGGCGACGCTTTGAGGCTTCGCGAGCGCGTGTCCCCCGTTGGAAAAAGAAGATCCTTGGGTCAAAGGCGAGGAATCGACGGACCATCGCGGGTCGAAAAGTCGAGTCGAAGGTGGGACGCGGATATTCACGGCGAATTCCACGGGGTGTTCCAGGAATCGAAAGATGTTTAATACACCGCCTTGGCCGGGAGGTACGAGGGGGCTAGCTGGCTGCGGCTCGCGGGACAGGAGCGAGGGTACGGGAGGAAGAGCGAGGGGAAAAGGATGCAGGGGGTGGAGGAGAGATGTAGCAAGTGGAACTCCGAAAGGACGAAACGCTGGACCGCGTGAAAGAGGCGGGAATGAGAGAGGGAGAGAGGACATTGCCGAGAGTTACGGGCCATCCACGTCACGCTCAAATATTTTGGCAAATTTATGCCCAATAAAAATTAACCAGACCCCTTCCCGTTCTGCGGTTTCGGGCCCCGCGTAACCACCACCGCCGCCGCCTCCACCGGCATCGTCCTCGTCGCGGTGGACGTTTAACGACAAGCTGGATCCCTGGCAGTTTCGCTCCTCCGCCGCTTGCATGTACACGCAAGTCCATCCAAGCAAAAGCTCCGTGATTTACCGCTAAATCTCCTTTTTTACTCGTCTCCCGCTTTCTTCCTACGGGAAGGCTGCCCCTACCTCCGCGCACTCTGCCTCCGGAGGATCGTTCCAGCGTGGATCCACCGCACGAGGACGAACACCTTTTTCCGCACGGTGAACCGTGACAGGGCTCGTCTCTTTACGCCTTCGGAGGAGCTTTAGGCTTCGACGAGGCCACGGAGCGAAGCTTTTTTTCATTCCAACGCGGTACACGTGCTGGGAATGTGTCGCTGGTGTAAATCAGTCAACGTCCCCGGGGATTAGAGTTTACGGTACTCTGTAGCCCCTCTTTGGACGTTTCCTCGCGGTTTCAGGGATGCAGCAAGGTGAGGAAGAATTGAATTAGACACGGGGCTCGCTTCGAGGAAAGTAAGACGCGTTTCGTTCGCTGAATCGATGAGAAACTTACGATGACTTTAATGTTTAATATGTGGAGGGAAGGAGACATTTTTTAACGTTAAGGGTTGATGATCCGAGCAGCTTAACTGGGGGAACAGTTATCCTAAAGACGAGAGGTCTAAATAGGTGGGATTTTTTGAGGTCAACTGAGTTTCGTTGGGAGATATCGATTCGAGGGCACAAGACGAAAAGGGGGTGAGGTGGTGGGATTAGTGAAACCGTCCCTGGTATGGCGGTGGTTAAGGTGGTTAAGGACTAACGACTGTGACGCGCCGCGACCGCAGACGCTTGCAAAGGGGAGCCGAGATCGACCACATCGGCTCTGGCTGATTTCACGGACGCTAATTAGTCCACGCGCTCTGTCGCGCGTCTAATCGCAAAAAGGCACCGTGGAAAATGTGACGTGGGGAAGGAAAGATGAAACCGTGCAGGTTCTTGGGAATTAAGCTTTGGAAATCAACTCCTGAAACCTGAAAAGCTTCACAATTATAATCAGCTCGTGAATCTTTATCCACGCAGGGCTTTACTACCTAGAATAGTGCAAAAAATGCAGTGCATATTTCGAGAAATATTAATTTCCATGTCAAAGGAGGGTGTTAACACACGCTTGCACAGGAATTCGATTGATAGCTGTTTATTTCTATCCACAACAGGCCGGCAAGTTTTGACAAATTGCCATAGAGACCGACGTGACACCTGCTGACAAAAATACCATCGACCAGCGAGGCCTCGCGCGAATAGCGTGTTCGAAAAAATCGATTCCAGTCACCTGCCCTCGAAATTCAACGGCGATTCCCATAGTGTGTCATTTCGTAATAGTATTTTGCCGTTTTGCCACGTGCATGTATGAGAATATCGATGGTGTGACTTGGCAATGTGCTTCCTGTTCACCCTCAACTCCGATCATTTTCACAAGGTGCACAGGCAATGACATATATTTTCAGCAATTTCATTGGAAACGACATTGCACATATATTATCAGCAATTTCATTGGAAACGACATTGCACTTGAAAAGAATCAGTTGCATCTAGCGGATGCATCGGCGCACCTTTTAAAACAGACAGCCACGAGAAAACAGGACCCAATAAACAGTCTTTCTACCCGAGCACTTTCGTGTTACGTTCAATGACTTAAGAAAGGATCGCGTGTACTTAAATCCAGCGAGCTGCGCGTATATCAACGCTATCAGCCAGCGATCTGCTATCCCTCGCCCCCTCTGATTTCTCATCGGGCGCGCCGGTAGCGGGGGATCAAAAATCGCAATCACGCGCGATACGTCACGCGTTATCGACGAAAACGTGGCCGTGGACGGTAGGGGCGTACGGTGGAAAAAAATCACCGCTGCGAACGGAGCAGGACATGTTCCTCGCGTTATCGACAGCCAGCATCTTCGAGCGCATTAATTCACCAGGCAGCGTCGCGGAGGATCCTGCCTGCGGCGGGGGCCCGTTCAGCGAAACGTCTTGATTCCGCGGCCGATCGTAAAGTTAATCGGTCCGCTCCATTAAATCGCGGCTGGTAATCGAGGCGATACGGAATTGCGGGGCGGTAGCCAGCGGACGCCGGGGCCTATTTTCGTCAAATATCGAGGACAAGGCCAGGGGAGGCGCGCGGCCGCTACGCTTTCATCGTACCCTCCCGTGAAACACCCGCGTTTATTTACTATGTTAATTGGCGCCCTACGTCAAGCAGAAATTTATGCTAAAAGCCGAGATGTTATCGGGCAGGCGAGCGCGTTACGCCGCTGACAGGTCCTGCCTTCTAGTCTCAAACGATGGGGGATTCTCTCGGTACCCTGGGCCCCACCGATAATATCGATATCAATCTTCGACGTATCATCGTCCGTCTCGCACGACGTGCCCCATCTTCTCTCATCTTCTTTCATTGCTCGTGCTCGTCCAGTCGCTCTCCTTCCAACCCCCACCCACGAAAGCTCCTCTGACCGGTCCCTGCCTCGATCTCCTAGACGTGTCCGAGTTTCTCGGCGCGCGAATTCTCCGGTCACGTGGATTTAAGGTCGTGGCCCCTTCAAGTGCCAGACTTCGCGGGCGCCTGACTTGCCGCGAAGATAAGACGGGCGTCGATGCGAAACTCGTTTCGGCGACGTGCTGAAGCGGCCGCGTTCGTACAGTCTTAATCTGGCAGCGAGCAAATTGTGTGACATGGCAGAGGGAGCAGGGGTTTTTGAGAGATGCGCGCATACCTCTTCGACGGTTTCTTGGCGGAATGCTACTCGTGAACCTTGCCAGCTCGGATTTAACAATGTCCTACAAATGCGGGGCACGTTGAAGGGTCGAGTTTGAATCCGTTTGAGTTGGAATCGTAGAGTGTTTTAAGAAAGAGTTTGGAAAAATTAGGAAGAAGTTCCGTGGATTGTACGAAAGATCGTTACATTCACAGACATCTAATCAACTCCGAAGGCACAAGCAATAGTGGGTTGTAACGTTTCAGAAAAAAATAGCCCGCAAAAAGGAGTAAGAAGGGAATTACGAGGGATGACCTGAAGAGGCACCGTCCTAGAGACCCAAACGTCAAATACCCCCGAAGGAACTTCATTTCGTTTGGCCTCGACCGTCGTCAAATATCGACGGATTTCCCTAATAGAGGAGAAGTCGTTCCCGAGGCACGTACAATTCCGGGCTGAGGGTTTTATGGTCTAAGACACCAGGCCGGGACCATGTGTTCTCCAGATACGTAGGGGAATAATGGGATTTACGTGTAATTTCGAAGCTCGACGGGAAAGCTGACCGTGCAACGGTCGATTTCGAAGGTGGACGCTTGCGACAGGAGTGTTCGCCATACGGGCCGCACACAAGGTGCGATTTTTGCCTGGCAAAAGTTTCGAAACGCATGTCCCGGCGTCGTGCCGTCACGCACCTACGATTTCACCGGCACCGCAGCGCCTTTCTTCTCTCCTTTCTTCCTTCTCTGCCTCTTCTTCTTCTTCGTCGTCGTCGTCTCCCTCTTAACGTCCGACAGGTGATTTACACGCGAGGATTTACTGCTCGCAAGATTTTACGAAAGGCTGTGACCCGCACCGAAACCGGCGCGACGCGGCCGTCTCGCGGCGAGAAACGACGCCCGCTTCCAAGAACGAAAAACCATTTTTTACACGAGGGAATATTCGAGCGACATCGACGCGAGAAGCGCGACTCCCTGCGACCACCTGAGTTAAACGTTTCCTCCACTTCTTTAACCCTCCATCTTGGAAGACTGGATTTTTAGAGCAATCACATGAATACGTATATAAAAATAACGAAGTGGAAAGGATTATTAAATCCAATTTCCTCTGTATTACTTTCTCCTTGCACGTGGAAGAGTTCAGCTAACCATCCATTTAAGGTTAAGCCTTCATTCACGACTGGTACCTACTTCACTCTTAACAGCCGCGATAATTAGATGTCCCTATAAACGAGGCGGCAAAGGGGAAACCCGTGGGACCTATAAAAACATAGTGCACCCAAGCGAAAATCAGAGGAGGCAAATTAAGGGGACAGGATTTACAATGTCACTGTTAAAAACCATCCCCCAAATGTTAGGGGAAGAACCGCCATACGGCGGAGTCGCAGGGGATTCCCCGCAATTCGAGGGTTTCCTGGTTCGTGGCGAGAAGCCTCGTGCACCCACATGGTGGAAAAGAGATTCCCCTTCGAGGCTGTCCGTCGCACGTTTCTTCTATCGGCCGGCGAAGATGGGCGTGGGTGTTTACACCGTCGGTTTTATTACTTTGATGGGCGCCGTTCTCTGCGAACGTACGACGACGATCTCGGCTTCACGAGCGAGATCATTCTCGTTTACGGTTGAATTTCAATCTCATCAGGGCGTCGGCGGAATTCTGGAAACGCCACCGACGCGTCCTCGATATAAAACGAGGCTCGAGGGGGGAGATCCACGCGAAAGGGTGGACGTTAGGCGTGTTTGTCGCGATATCTCCGCCGCGAGATTAAGTTGTTCCTTTCTGGCTGACATTAAAGACCGTTCCACGTGATACGTCCGATTGTTTAGTGGCTCGCATAATTTCCACGTTTTCACGAGCCAACCTATCGAAGCTTACATTTACTCGCGCGGTAATGCGAATGCTTCTTCCCCTGTGCATCGTATATTACCATAGCCACCGATTGCGACACGCCTGCAAAACTACGCTTTTATTTATCGCCACGGTGAGCACCGCGGCCGGGTTACAACTGCTAATTGCCAACTTAGACATTTTACGCGCCTTCTGGGGCTAACATGTTAGGGGAGAGTTGTCAATATCGTACTGGTCACCTAAATCGTACGTATTTCTCAGTAATTAACGAATATAAACGACATTGGATGATAAAAATATCAAGTAAATGCGAAACGAGAAATCGAAACAAAACCTTTTGAGCTTACACCCTATTTTGTGCGTGCTATAAACATTTTAAAAAATCGGGTATGGTGGATGTAACTTTTTACCAGTTTATTTTAGCTGATAATAATCAAACAATGCAATTTTGTCCTGTATTTTTGTATTTTTCTAAAAGCAGGTTTAATGTAGAATATTTTACATTCATTTTAAGTTCATATTACATTCATTATAAAGTTTAAATTGATATTTATAAATAAATTGACCATGTTTCCTAAATCGTACCACTACAATCGTACCAGTAGGATTTGATAACTCGTATGTTATATAGGTTATGTACAGATATCATATTCATAGCTTATTATGGCCTGTGTGTGATCCATATACATATGCATATGTAACAATATAATAATCATTACTTTATGTTGAATATTTTCTACTCTATTTATTATTGATACTATTTTTAGTGGAGGTACGATTTAGGAGACCGGTTGCCTAAATCGTACCTTTTACAGTATGTGACAAAACGATTAATAACAAATTAATTTGTTCGGAACAAAAGGTTAAGCGTATAATAGTAGGTGCCTAAAAGATCAAGTTACAATATCCAGTTGTAATTTGGGTTCAAATTAGTACCAAATATGAAATATAACGATATAGGCAACCCTCCCCTATATAGTGTTGTTCGCCTGCAAGTTTCAGTGAACGCGATACTATCCTTCTATTTCTTTAAATTCATGTCAGTTTGATTCGTTTACTGCACAAGTTTCACGCTATAATAGTTGCAACAATTTTATTTCCACGTGGTTCAGGGGAGAAAAGTGTTTGAAGAGGGTGGTTCATTAGTTTGTGAAACGAAAGGAGTGAAGGAACACAAATAAAGAATTCAGGGGACAGGTGAAGATATTCACGGATTGAAACATGCCACGAAGCTACCAATGCTTCTCTGAATCAGCCCAATAACATGTCACAGAATAAAGTGACTAAGTTATCAATTACAGTCCATTTAATTCAATCCCTCGTAAAAAGCTCGTGGCGCATTCCTCTTGGTTCTATGTTTAATAACGTTTACTTGCAAATGATTCCCATAACAATAAACATATATGACGATGAAAAATAAAAGAATCGGTGGTGTGAGTTTCGAGTCGCGTCTAATAGCGACTCCGGGGCCTGAACAAGAAGTTGGACTCCCAATAAAACGCGAAACCGAGAGCTGGCAGCGTATCGAGTTCCTCGTGGTTTTTCCGGCGTAATTTATGCCCGATAATGAATCTACACTCCGTAGATAGCGTAAGGTCAGGTGTTAATGCCGGTGCGTGTGTGGTGCGAGAACGCGGACCCGCGTGGGACTCGTGGCCCATTGGGCCCACCCGCGTGCACGGGCTCGCTCGATTCAGCGCGGAATCAGGGGTGCTCACGCCTTCAATTCTGAAGTTACAAAGGCCTGTCGTGACAAAACGACTCTTTAAAAATTATTTAGTGGAAGCTTGACAAATTTAACCAGCACAGACGATCAGCTGAAAGTTTCTGATCTCGCAATTTTAAATAAAGAAATGAGGAATAGTATTGGTTTGAAGTAGTCGGGCTTTAGAAGTACAACGTAGATTCTGTTGGTCCTATTGCTTCTATGAAGCATAGATTAATTAGGTGTTTGAGAGAGAAGTTTCAGTGTATCGTACAGATATATTGGGAACCCAAAGACACTTCAATTGTTAAGTTTAATGACTCCACATCCCGTCACATCCCCCACAAGTTTACGACACCACGGCAGAGGTGAAAACAAACCAGCGTAGGTACGTTACGAAACCAGCGAATCGATGAATTGTGGCTTACGTACCCAAGATGCGCATATACATACGTGGGAGAGACAGAACCGAGGGAACTCGTCCTGTGTACTTTCTCTCCGTCTCGTTTCCATTCCACTGGAATTCGATTCACGTACTGCCTAATTCTCCACACATCATACCAATCCACTAGCATTTCACAGTAAAATTATTCGTCTAACGTCGAATAACGATACACCACTTCCTCCCCAAAACCTATACAGACCAAGCACACCTTAAGGATCCTAAGGACATCACTTTCAACCAGTCCCCAGCCAGCTTCGCCAAGCTCCTGAAATCCCAACCCCCCGAGGAAGGTTGAGCACCCTTTCCATAATCCAGCGTCGAAGCACCGGTCTCAAACAATGTCTACATTAAGCACAGTTTCTAGAAACAGGACTCTCAGCGATTCCTCGGGCCATCGGGTCCTTAACGGCCCTCAGGAACGCGTCCCCCAAGGAGGACATGGAAACCGCGGCTCCGTCGATTCCCCCGTAGTCCCACGAGGTACTCGCGATTCACGGTTTATAAAGTACGTGCTTACGAGCGCGTTACAATCGACGAAGTCGAAAGAGGGCTGTGGGCTCCGGGCACGCCGGCCATCCGTGGGCACGAGCTATTAAGATATTTGAATAATATTAACATCGAGGCCCCGCAGGCCTTCGTGGCGTCGATAACAGGAGGGCGCGCGGGAGGGGGTGGGACGGGGCGGTTTTAAAGCGATACCGGGCGGGAGTTTTAGTGCTCGGGGCACCGATAAAGTGGACCCATCCAATGACGAGAGTGTACAGCGGCGATGTTCACACCGTGGGATATCTCCGGGCGAGATATCGATCTGCGCGGGCCCTGGGCCCCGATAGATCGAATAGAGACGCGCACCGTTGAGTTACGATGGGACTGATTTTATTATTCTCGTAAAGTCCGATTCCCGAGGCGATAAATCCCCGTCCGTTCGTAATGCTGTCGTAATTGCCGCGTCGCGCTGCCCACGAGGGTCGCGTCGTTGCACAAGGGGGTGGTTTTTCGGATACAGCGCGAGTAAGATGAGTCCGCAGGTGGGAGTCAACAGTGGAACTGCTGTGCCGCAGAACGGCGTTGTTGGAATTGGAAATATAACGCTAATGAAGGAGCAGGCACGTGCTGCAATGCATCAACGTTCGTAAGCTCGGCGAGCGAGTACGCGGAATTTAAACGCGTCCGCCAGCCGTGGCTCACGTCTTCGCTCGCTATCAGCGACCGATGCACCAGCGCAATGAAATCACACGGTGACCTCATTGCCTGAGTCAATACATTCGGTGCCGATTCATTCGGAACACAGGGGCTTCCTCGAACCACCGATTCCTCGATCTTCTCGCGGGGAACGTGTCCGCGAGAGTAAACTTCGCCGAGCGTCCTTCGCGATCGACCAGTTTCGTCGAACACAGGTGTCAGCTTCGCAAACAGGAGCGATCTGCTTCCACAGCCGAAACTTTCGAAGGATTTCGATCCCGCCTCTCACCCCGCGGCTACGATCGAGGAGGAACAGTGTGCTCTTGGTAGATATTTGCTATAATCGATGAGTAATATGAGTAATAAGTCGGCAATCCGGTACACGGAAAAATAAGAAAATTCTCTTAAACGCGCAGCGTTATCTGTGCGTCACTCGTGGATGCATCTGCGTAGTGAACAGGTAATCCACTGGTGGACAATTGACGTCAGGCGACGAGGAAAAAGAGGCCTAATGGAAGAAGGAATCCTTCTTTAGATTTAAGAATCTTGAATACTTCGACTGTAACGAGTGTTGGTAATTATTTACAATGGGCAGTCCTCGACGATTTCGATGACCTTGGAATATGTTGTGGAAGTTAACATTGTGAACGCATTTTTCAACTTTAGTTTTCGAGATATTTGCAAAAAACTGTGATCGGTAGTTGGTTCGGTCCAAGTCCTCTTGTAAATAATTACCAAAACTCGTTTCAGTCGCAGTATTAAAATTCTTAAAACTGAAGAAGGATTCCTTCTTACTTCAGGCCTCGTTTTTCTCGCCGCTCGAACGAAGTTAATAACCACGGACCTAACACTGCCCAAAATCCAAAGCAGAGAACTTCTCAGAGAATCCCTCGCATCTGGCAAGGGAAAATTCGTTTCGAGGAATTTAGCGAGCCCACTTTTTGGCGCATATGCGATCCACGTGCGGCTCGGCAGGCTTTACTTTATTAATGCCCGTCTGGCTCATTAATGCAGGTGCAGGAACGTAACGTGTACTCACGCTTCGAAGGATCTGGACGCGGTGTGCGCGCCATGTGTGTCGCAGGTATTACGGGCGAACAGGTAAGGGCCCGAAAACATGTGACGACCAGCCTCCGGGACTTGGTGCAGGATTTGTGTTCGGGCACGTACCACCAAGGCCGCGCGGAAGGTGATCGTGCTGCACATGTCGAGAGGTACAAACTCCAGGGGGGGGGGGACTAAAAAAAAATCGAGGCGGAGGTGGATAACAGCGCGGTTATAAGCGGCCTCGCGCGAATACACGTCCACCTTGTTTCGATATTATTCGAGGGAACCGGGTATTTTTTATCTTCCATCGTTCGTCTTCGTCGCGGCGCTGCTGTGCCCTTTTTGGAGACCGGGAATGACATCTGTGTCGAGGCGAAGACTTTGAAGTGTAGGTACTTTACGTGCCTATGAAAATAGTAAAGGCTTCTGATTTACCATCCACTTATCTAATTAATGAACTCATTCGGAATCCTACTGCATTCTTGCAAAAATATAAGCAAACCTTTCATATCTCACTCTTTTCTACCAAATTGGAGCAAAAGGTCCACGCAAGATCCCCAACACAAATTAATCTTCCCCCAAGAGATTGCACACACTGTGCGATGCTCTTCTCCCCGAATTTCAACTCCTTATATCGAGACACAATCGAAAAAAGAGGAGAACCTTCAGTTCTGTAGCGTGTCTTGCGTCAACGAACGACGGACAGGTTGCGGTTGAAGAAAACGATCATAAAAATCGTGCTCGGGCACGCATACAATATTGCTATTAAGACTCTTTGGTTCACGGCTATAAATCGAGCGTCGGATCGAGAGGTTCGAGAGTTCGAAGGCGATCCGTAGCTGGAATCGGTGATAATTAACGTGGACTGGAGGCGTGGCCCCCGGGGGCTTCGTATCTCTCCAGGACGATTCGTCTTCGTCCCACGGTGCGTGCATTCGCGCGTCTCACATTCGCTCATCATCAATTTATGCAGAACAATTCAACGACAACGGTGCATTACGGGGCCAACGGCGTAGGTTCAAAGACCTTGTACCGCCGTTGCGAGCTCGGGCGCGCGCGCGCGCGCGCGCGCGCGGGCACGGCTACACCTCGATCGTCCTCCGCGCAGGTACGTTTCACGGGGTTCTTCCTGCTCCGAGTCGCGCGAGCTCGTCTTTTGGCTGGCAATTAGCATACGATTGACCCTGTGCCGTGACCCTGCGCGACTCGCGGCCGAACGATTGAATTAAAATGCGTTTAAAGCCACCCGTCTCGCTCGGCCGATTTCGAGGCCTCCTCTCCTGAATCGGTGTCGTTTTCTTTTGTGAAAGTCCGTCGCCTTTGTCGTGCACGCGACTTTCTTAAATAATTCTTCCCTCCTCTACCCCCCCCCCCCCCACCCCCCTGCTTTTCGATCAGTGCACGTTTGAAAACGTGGTGCTAAAGAGTTTTTCATTGGTGTTCTAATGAACATTGACATGAACACCTTTGATGATAGGTTCGTATAGGTACAAGTGTTAATGAGAGAGAATTTCGATAAAGTCTCTGTTGTAGAATCAGACTAACACAGACGCAATGTTTTGTATTGACCTAAAATTTAATGAAAAGAACAACATCATGTGGGGGAAACCTAATAGCTCTACTAATCGCAATCAATATAGGTATGATATGTCCCGTATTATTATTATTATTATTATTATTATTATTATTATTATTATTAATCGTCTTTATTACTCAAAAAAGAAGAAACCAGAGTATTTACAACTAGCACAGTGAATAAGAATACAAGCGAGGCTGCAATGGTAACAATGTTGGGAAGCCTAATCGTGGAACTAAAATACCTATAGACACCAACAAACAAACATAACAAATGTGAAAAATAAACTGAAGTAGAAGTAACCGTAAGACTTAACGCTAAACGTGAGCATAATACAAAAAGGAAAGTAAGGTAAAAAGTAAAGTATTGTAAAGTAAAGTAGAAAGTGAAGTAAAAAATAAAGATAAAAGTAAAGTAAAAAGTACCTATGTATATTTCTACTAAACGAGACTAAGAACTTACAGTCATCAAGTTTATATACATATGTAATACATTCAACAATCCCTTCGCCATTTTCTTCTCCCGTTTACACAAACCGAAATCAAACAATGATTCAATGGTACACACTCCATACCTCGTCCCTCGACATGTGTACCCAACCACCCCTTAGGTAGTGTCTATTTTTCTAAGGCCAAGAATCCCGGGGAAATCCAGGTTCGTGAAACGGCGCGGCGGCGCTCCTGTTCGACCAGCCTGGCGCATTCGTAATTTGGGTTTCCCCGTGATTACGGTGTAATATGGTATTAACGGACAGTACGGCCACCAGCAACCAGCCGCCCCGAATAAAATACACCACCAGCTATACTGTAAGGACAGTTGAATGCGCCACCAGCAAAGTCGGACCACGTGTTGCACCCTGAACGTGCCTCGGGGGAAAGTTTGCACCTTATGACGGGCCAATCGATGATGACCTGCTCCGGGGGTGTTTTCCCCGGGCAATTGTCTCCGCCTAGAGTGGTCGCACTCTACGGTCACCAACCGTGTCTGGGTTTTTTCACAAACCTTTAACAGCTCTGCCTTCACCCGTCAGGGAACCTCGTCCCACGAGGCTCCTTGGACCACGAGTCACTTTAAGCACGCCCTTGAAATTTTGCCAACAAGTGTCAATCTTATACGCTGTCCTGTTCAGTATCATTACCCTCTCGGCGATATCGCGTCACCAGAGTTCGTGTAGATCTTCAGGAACACTGTTTACAGGATCGCGAGAGGAAGGATGCTTCTGGGAATACGGAACAGAACACGAAGAACTTCACGAGGTCGTTGTATACGTATGTTTCTTTATTTTTCTAGGATTTGTAGCACGGATACTGTCAGCTCGTAGGTTTATTTTATGGGATCATTCATAAATATCTCCGAAGATGCAGGGAATTCCAAGAAGCTAATAAGGAGCCAGGAGCCGACTGCGACGGTGTAGAATGGCAGGCATAAATAAGCTCGCTTGTTAATCGATTGGCCCTGCCATAAAAAGACTCTACTCTGGAACGCAGAAAAAGTTACGTACGGTCATCCACTGGGAACTGCCCGCATGCCGGACAATTTCTTTCAGTCTTAATTTCCTTCATTGTGACCGCCCCCAGTTTACGACCCATAATGTGGAGGCCAATAAAGGCGTTTTGCCGGATTACGGCACGGCAATGGGGCCCGCGAATTCGTCGTTAATTTTCAGGAAACAAGAGGCAACGAAGATGGTACAGTCGTAGTTTGCAGCCCCTAATTGACGTGCAGGGGGGTGGCTAAGCCCTTTGCAGCACGGCCCGTGTCCCGGGAGTCCCACAGACGGCCCATATGCACAACACGCCTAAGCCACTTCCTTGCCATAAACGGCCCGCCGTTATGGCAATGATCGCTGAGAATCGTCCATCCACATGTTTGCCAAACACTCGCGGACGCCGATGGTGGAAACACCCCCGGCGGCTCGGCCAGGCTTGGGAAAACAGGGATTGGCAGCCGGCATATGGTGACAGGCCTAGGTAACCGGTAGCAGGTGAGTTTTGTGCGAGGCACGATGGGAATGTTACGGCTACCTGTCGGCCCTCCTTCAAACATCGGACCCCCGATGGTCTCTGGCCATTGTTCGTCGTCCAACTCACGCCATTTTCCATAGATAGGAAGTACAGCGACGTTGTTACCGGCTTGATAGTGAATTATCGCTATCGCGAATTCCCATTCACTGCAATTAACGTGGCCATCTGGATTGATCATCTATTATCCTACGATGGGGTCCTACATGGAGGGTAAGGGGAAAAAACGAGGAATGTCCATTTTTCGTGATATTTGCGATTTATAGCGTATTTTGTTGGTGGCAATTGGGACTACAGAACTGTAAAATCACAAAGAGTTATAAAGTTCAAATGCCCCCGTAAGGTAACGTTAAAGTTTTGGTATACTGGTTAAAAACAGGTAATGTCCACTGGAACAAAATATTTAATTTTTTCGTTAAATCTGTTTTGTGACATTAAGCCGTGAAGCTAAGCTATGCTGTGCTATATTTTAGCTTAGCTTTTGATGGAAACGGTTCCATAAGAATGTATTGAAGCTAATGTTTTTAAAACCTAGCATGGCATAGCATAACATAGCATAGCTTAGCTTCTAGGTGAATTCCCGGCTCTTCATATAAAACGAGGGTGTGAATTTTTTTCTACTTTGTGTTTAATTGCTGGATCATTAGAGGGCATAATCTGGATTAATGTTCTAAATTGTGTGAAAGTATGATTGTGTGATTGATTGAAAATAAATTATTGTACAGTATATTATTGAATAATAATTGTCAGATCTAGACTTCTCGTTCCCCGAAAGGTATCCTTATACGTCGAGCAGAAAAGGGAGATCGAGACGATAGTGGGGCCCGCTTTCTCGAGGTCCTTTTGATTCCTGATTCACCCGAGGTTTTCCATAAAGCCCTGGAGAACGTGGCCGGTACTCGTGCGCGAGCTCTTTCCTTGAAATCCAGGACGTACATCGATCTCGTGCGTCCGTTTCACCAAAATCGTACGTGGGGCACCCGACGACACGGCCTCTGGCTGCTCCTTCGGTCCATAAATCTCTGGCGTTGATCGTGGCGCCACTCGCGTCACAGATCGCGCGAGCGATTCTCTCTTGTAAGGTAAACTGGATACATCGCCGTGTGCATTCCCATCGCAAAAGGACTGCCGGCAGAAGGAGAAATTACAAGCTGATGCCGACGTCTATTCGCCTTAAACGAAGGGAGCACCTTCCGGGAAGAGACGCGAAAATATCTCCGCGGATCTAGGGTCTTTTTGCTCGGCAAGATCGCCTGATTATAGAAACGATGACGCCGGACGAGCACCTGAACAAGAAGCAAACAGGTTGCTGCATTCAGCTTTACCGTAGCTTCCAATTCTATCCAACTGGAATACTCCTGTTCTTTTCATCAAATGATTTCAGCACTTTACACAGTCGTGGTAGGTATACATTTTGTCAGAACTTTGAAGGCTTAGAATATCGGCTATTCCGAACTTGCTTCTTCAAGCTTTACCCGCATATCTTTACCATTATTACCATTATATAAAAATGTTCGTGCCATATGTATGTATGTTTGAAAGCGCAAAACTAAAAAACTACTGAACCGATTTCGATGAACCATACACCAGAGGAATCTTTGTTTTAATGGGACTGCTATAGGCTATAGAATAGTTCCAATATCCTCTGACGAGGGGGCTACACTTACTTTTGAAACTAAATGTTAAATTATCTAAGAACAAAGTCCAATATATACCGCAGCGAAGCACGGGTATTTTGCTAGTGTACTGATTAAAAATGTCGCGCAGACGTACATAAGTAGGAGAGTGACAGGGGTACTGACAGTCAAATGGTAAGATTGATTGAAAATAAATGGCGGCATTGTGTCACGAGAATGATTAATCGTGACACTGTACACAAGCTGAAAGTAAAGTAGTTGCTTACTAAGCAGTGTATTGGTCAAGTACACGTGTGCTGAGCTGATTTTCAAAGTTATTTTCTTAAAATCTGTCTTGTAACCTCACATTAAAGGGACTTGCCATCTTAGACGCAAGGAAATCATAAGGTTGTTTAGTAATATTTCTTTCAACTACTGAATTCAATAAAAAATCTGATTACTGGCACTTATTATACATCTCTTGAAGATTAAAAAAAATTTCGTTTATTTATTTTCAACAAAATGGAGGTGCTAGAGTCGCTGCGCTGGTGGATCAGGACATGAACTAAAGAAGTGCATATGGATATTTAAAAATATACATTTTAATGGAAATGGTGAGTGTTTGAAGAAAAATTGTGATTTTTAGTAGAAATTTTTTTACAAAAGTATCCGTAATTAAACATATTTTTAAGCGGTCATAAAATCCATATGTACTTCTTTAGATTCACACAAAAGGAAGATTTTCGGAAAATTTAAAGTCAATCAGGTGAATAGTCTCTGACAAGGGAACATCCCGAACCTGGAAATTCAAAAAATTCTGAAACTTTGGGAATATGTAGGGAATTTCCTTCTGATTACAACGCGATTTTTGTTTACTGCCCAAATTCACTCTAAAGGGGTGGAATTGACCCCTCAAAATCCGGTTATTTTCCGATTTTGTTTTATAATTCGTAAGCTGTAAAATAATTTGTTTACCAAATGATAGATCGAATTAAAAGAAGTAACTTTGAAAGATGAATAAAAAATGCCATCAATCAGATTTCCGATTGAATTCAGTATTTACAAGAAAAAAAATTGCTAAACAAAACTGTGATTTTCATGCGTCCAAAATGTTACCACCCCCCACCCCCCCCCCCCCCACCCCCTAACCGCCCGTTTTTCCAATCTACTCAACCTATTCCAGGACACAGGGTCGATCGATGAGCGCCACATCATCCAGTTCACCCAACCCAAATCCTCTCCAGACAATCAATCTCACAAAACCCACCGCGGCGTATCTCATCCGCGTTATCACTACTTTTACTATTCCTTTCTTCTCCATCGACCTTCGCGACGGATTTCGGTCGCGTAGCGGTACCAGTCCCGTGACAGAAGTAATATCGATACTCCTCGAACCGCGCGTCGATCTCACCGAATTATCCGCTCTCCCCCCGCTCTTTCTCCCTTTCCTTCGACTCTCGCGTTCTCGTTCGCCGTGCTCGTGGCACGCGTGTGCACTTCCATACGTACGTACCGTACGTGTATCGAAGGAACGGCGCCTACGCCTGGCGCCAGCAGCGAAAGAAAGTGCGCGACACCGGGGTCGAGAGAGGAGAGGCCATCGCCTCTCTCCTTCTCACCTCTCTGCCCTCCTCTCTCTCTCTCTCTCCCTGAATGATCGTCGTGCTGGTTTTCTACGGTGTCGCCGGCCGAGAGATGCGGGTGAGATTCGGGGCGAGGACGCTGGGTCCCGGAAACGAGAGGCCGCGAAAGGACGGCCGTGTCGCTATCCCCGATACGTCCTCGGACGCCGAGGGACGATGTACCGGGGCGTTGTAATTTGTCGGCACTCGGCGTTACGCGGCACACCGGTGGATGAGAGATGGTGGAAAGTGCTGGCGTTGGTAACGCGACCTGCACGTAACCGGGGGAAATTACGAGCGTTCCAGGCGAAGGGCCCCGGCGCGGCGTCGGCCGAAGCTGGGCCGAGGGACACTTTCATCGACCGTGGACAGAAATAGCGCGGCGCGAGGGCGTTTACGGAAGTTGGACCGTGGTCCACGCGCGTTTATCCTCGCCGCGTCAACGTCCCCCTTTTTGGCGCGCGACGCTGATTTACGCCGCGATAAAACGTTTCCAGGGATTTCGTATTTCAACCGTGAACGGGGTGGACTGGCTCGTAATTCAGGGAATCCGTCCTCGTTACCCGCGGCCGTCTGCGGATAGCTCGTTAAATTTAATTACCCATCGATGGCGGCGGCGTGCCGCGACACGTCCGCGGCTTGGGCATATTTTTAATTATTAATAAACGCGCGCGCGCAGGGTATAAACTCGATGAAACATGCCCCGTCCGCGATAGACGGGGAGGGAGTTTTCCTGGAAACGACCGTGCACACCGCGACGGAGCGAGCAGGGGGAGGCACTCCCTTGATTTACCGTCGACCGAGAATAAAACGGCCGTTAATAAGAAAGATTTTCGTTTCGGCAACTCGTAAAGTACCTTCTTAACGTCCCCTATATCGCGGGTAATATTCGGGACAGGTAAGTGCGTACGTACTCTCCTTTGTACGAAGATGTACTCGCAGAAATAAGCGTGTAAGTTACGATCGGCCCTCACCGTTCGACTCTCTCGGGTTCAGAGCGCGGCGGTGGCTCGCTTCCTCGTAACACCCAGGCACCTCTCCGGGCCCCGGCTCTCTTCATCCGAGCGCCGCGTCGTCGCGTTCGCATTTCGTGCCCCACGTCGTTTTTAATTGAGCGGTTTAACGCGCCGTCGTAAAGATTCCTCCGAGTTGCAGCTGCATCGATTCGATCGAGCTTCTCTTTTTCTCCGTTACCCTCCTCCTTTTTCTTCCCTCAGCTCGTCTTCGTCGCGTTTTCCTCGGCCGATCTCTTTCCCCCCGTGGAGGAATAGTCGCGGAGGAAACACGGCCCTGCTTAAAAACCAGATCCATGAAACCCAATCACCGTCGCGGCTTCCGTAGCCAGCGAGCTCCTCCGTACGGACGTGTCCCATGCGGCAGGTGCATGGCCCACATATTCGGCGTAAAAACTGGTAACCTAAGATAACCGCAACCTGCCACGGACCGACCAGCACGGTGTGTATCTCGTCGCCCTCACGAAATGAGCAGCCCGCGATTTTTCGTGCCGATTGCAAATTACGTAGGTACTCGTTTGATGAGTTCTTCAGCTCAGTAACACAACATGCAGGTTTCTTCATATGGATTCACTCTATGTCCCTTTCCTTTCATTATCTATATACCTATAGTCTTCTAGCTTCTCTACCTATTCCCAAATGCAACAGGTCTGTTAGTTACCGCATGTGGCACAGATCTCGCACACCTTCGACCGCGAGGAAATCCTGAAGCAACAGTACTGCGGGAGGCATGCAGGATTCCGGTGTAACGTTTACAGGAATCAGTGTGGCGTGCTTAGCGTTCCACTGTAGAGCAGCGAACGCGCGTGGATATTAGCGGTATCGGTGGCTCCCCACACATCCACTCTGCACCTGCTGGCTCTTCGTGACCGAGGTGGGCCAGGGTCCGGTGACCTCACTTCCTTCCTACTCGCCTAGGCCCCCAAGTCACTCGGTTCAGCGTCGATTAAGTCCCGGCAGTGGCCCGTCACCTGCGAATCGCCTGGCTACTTCCTTGCAGCCCTTTTTCCGGGGGCACGTACGGTTGCCCCCTTCTGATCATGGAGCGTGTGCACTTCTTATCGAGCTGCACCCACGGCACCGTCACACCTCAGCGGTTCTCGCGGCACTTCCAGAACAGGTGACGTCGTGGTTTCGCTGCTGCGGAAGCGGATGCGTGGATAGTCCACGCTACTGGGCTAAACGCGCGATGGCTTCGGGCTTGGGGAGCCAGTGTCACCAAAGTCCGGTCGATAGTGGTCAGCTTGGAAATGCTTGTGAAACATACTTCACCGATAGTTTCTTGATAAGCAGCAGTAGCAGCGAGAAGTATTGAGCTAAGTGTAAGTCGGTCTAACGTGACGTGAACTAAGGGTAGGTACCCTGAAGTACTGCACTGTGGTGGTGTGAGTTTCAATAGAATCTCCTGCAAGGATTCACCACTCGTTTACAGTTACCCGTTACCCCAAGTACTTTCAATCAAACACCCTGCTCATACGTCCTATCTCCTGCCATACTTGATGCAACAGAGGTCTCATAAATACAGCACGGCACGAATTCAGGAGCACACTTAAGGAGGTACTTTAGTGTAACTGTCCGTTTTTCAACGCCAGCTTCGGGAATTTATTTAACAAAAATTAGAAGTTTATACAATCTGGCGTTTTGCCTGCATATTAAGGTGTGTTTGCGGTAATACTCTGAATTTTTTTATCGCACATATACATACATAGATACAGTCGGTGGCGCAAACTTCTTAAAAAAAATTCTTTTCCGACGGACGTTGGTGTGGGATCCTCGGACAGGTTTCTATCTTGTATAAAGTTAATTCTACAGAACGAAAACAGCTAAATTCATCAGCAAAAACCGAAGATTTTTTTCCAAAATGCTGTCATTTTGCAAATTTGTATTGTAATGGAGCCCCTATCGATCCAACCATAGCGACAAACAGAACAAAGGAAATAAGTCTTAATTTTTCCATTTCAGATGACTAGAACAGTTCCCACACTGACGCCCATCAGAGAAGATTTTTTTTGCAGAATCTTGCACCACCGACTATATCTACATGTGCATATGTGCGATAAAAGGGTTAAAAAAATTCTGAGTATTACTTCAAACATTCCTTAATGTGCAGGCAAAACGCCAGATAGTATAAATTTCTAATTTTTGTTAAATAAATTCCCGAAGATGGCGTTGAAACACGGGCAGTTATACTGCCTAGAATACCCCCTTGAGGGGGTATACCCGTTAGAACCCTCGGAAAAAGTGTACATTTTGCGGATTTTTTTACAAGTCAACGGCTTGATGAAGTTTTCCCGTTTTTTACTATCTTTACATAGTATCTAGAGACGCGGTAGCGTCTCGACGCCAAGTACATGTTTCGACACCGGGTATATGTCGACTGTCGCTACCGCTATCATTTACTCTTCGCACCGGCTAATTCAACCTAACCTGAAACTTATTTCATTAATATCTCATCACGCCTGCAATATTATCTAAATTGAAAGGCATTTTTATTATGTAAAACGCATATCAGCTTACTAATAAGACCAATTTCAATAAAATCGGTCCACGCATGACAGAGATATCGTAATATCGTCTCATGGATCAGTCTGAAACGATTTTTCTTCTGATTCTTCTGATTCTTCTGATTCTCCAGTCAAAATTTTTGTCAATATAATACGTATATACGCGTTACACGCACACTTTCAGACAGAAAGAAACTAACATATGTTTCGTTCGTCGACTCTCAGTACGTGTACACGCACACTTTCAGCCAACAGAAACTAACACATGTTTCGTTCGTCAAACGCTACCTTCACTATGCAATCTACTCAAAATTTTGACAGTTTACAGTCAGGTTATTACCTGGCGAGTGTTAAATAAGGTAAGTTTTCAAAATTTGCCACGTGTTTTTACAAATATGTATCGTTGTACCATTGAATTGCAATCAAAATGCAGTCTCAAACACAAGGTAGGGGAAAGCGGGGTAATTCCGGCCACATAAGCAGTAAATGCTATAAAATTTGAACAAGTTACACATTTGTTATTTTTTTTATATTGATTGATAGTTTGAAGTGTCTAGTTTGTATTAGTATGACCGAGAAAGCATAAATTTACGTTGTAACAAAATTGGGAGCAATAACACAAAAATAGTCATTTGGCCCGAATTACCCCACTAGTGGGGTAATTCCGGCCATGATTCACCGACACCGATGCCTTTCCTCTCATAAGCTTTCACACAATTTGTAAATTTAAAACTCTGACAATATGAGTACACTTTCATTATTTTGCGTTTTAAAATAGTTTTAAGATCATTCATCGACACCTCGACCTTTCGATTGACGAAGATAGATGATCGCAGCCAATCGGCTCGTATTACTTGTCACGTAATTAATAATTGTATTACAATGTTACTTGTGATACGATTAGTAATTATACTTCAAATAATACAGATTGCCCAGGTCTCACCACGTGGAGGCGCTGCGAGTGGAGACCTGCTCTAACCGCGGCCCATCCACCCTCCTTTTATGCAAAATTTTATTTTCATTTCCACAGATCCCCTGATGCACGGTTGCAAAACGATCCTCGATCGCTCCACAACCGGGCAGCAGAAGGAGTCCTTCTGTAAAAAGCTACCGCGATGAAACTAAAGCAGAATTTAAAACATTTCTTTGTTTCTTTCATTTAAAATTTTAAGAATTTTCTGGTATATTTCTACCATGATAATTATTCATTAATTGGGAATGAAACAAAGAAAAAAGGGGGAATATTTCCCAATTAGTGAATAATTCAAATTTTCTACTCATTAATAGGAAATATGCCAGTGCATATTTGCTATGGCTACTTAAATACTAATAATTCCTACGGATACGAGCACTCGTATTTAATAATTGCTACTTATATTTAGTTAAACACTGCAGTGTTTATCTTATTCTTTAAAAACTACTTAATTCTATGTGGCCACTAAACACCTTACCTAACCATATACATATCTACTTAAATTTAAATAATGACCTGCCTAATAAAAATCTGAAATTGTGATGTGTTTCTTACTTCCCTCGATGGACCCACGATGTTACCTGAAACATTCTCAAAAGTATTAATAAAAATTCCTTGAGGTTTCGTTTCTCAAAGATGATGAACCTGAAATCCTATTTTTGCAATATTCTTCACACATAATACTCTGCAACATAAACTTTCTCAATGAATTAGTACTTACAATCTATCTCGATTAAGTAATGTAATTTCAACAGATATAGTCTTTTCATTGAATCGCTATTGCCCAAATATTGAAATATCACATTTGAAGCAACAGTTTAAAACTCAATATGGAATATCGATTCGGTAATAAAATGAAAGAAGGTAAAGATTAAAAAATACTGCTTCATTATCAGCAGACAAAGTAGGCAATCAACATTTAGCAATACTTTAGCAATTCATGAAAAAGAAGCTACTAATCATATTACATTTCATTCCGAAGCAATTGATATTCATAATTTTAAGTACATTGGGTGCTCTGTTACAACAACTCAATAATTTCCTTGTAGTTTCCCATTAATTGGCATCTTCAAAGTTTATGTATCAATGACTCGACAATCAATCATAATATACATTAGGTAATCAAAAACATTTATGCAAATGTTGAAGATTGGAATAATTGCTTCCAGGCCGCGGACATATTTTGTTGTCTTTTATAGTAACGACTTTTGTTATGACTGAACGATGCCCGCTTTGGAAGTCACCTCTGTTCAGACGGTTCGGCCACGAGACGCGATATATACGTCACTCGGCGTGCAATACCCGACCGATATTCCAACACTTCGTAAATACGTACGCATGTATTCTCTCGCGAGGCCTGCTTGGTCTCCCCCCACCAAAGCCCATATTCGCCTAGGTACATTGGCGGGTCGCGGGGGTCATTCGTTTTGTGGACATCGTTGAGTTAAGACGTTTCAATAGCTGCGTACTTAAATGGTACGCCTACATTATCTATCGTCACATAATTACTTTTAATCATTATTAGTCTTCTTCTTTACAGTCTACCGTCACTTGCTGCTACTATTAATACACTTTCGTCCCGAAATTGATTAAATATCGCGAGAAAACCGTTAGACGTTCGTCGCGTATTCCCTTCGTCGCCTTCGTACCGATATTTCTGCACATTTAGTGCACACATATCGTGTCTCGGTATTCAATTACATCCCTTTTCGGGCATATTTCAAGTTTATTTCTTGTTTAATTGCCTTACGAATGTTTTAATGCTTTTGTTTCAATCTCTTGTTGCATCGTTCGGTTACAGACGTTGAGGCGGGAATCCAAACCAAAGGGCAGGCAACGCCATGACACTTGGCGGTTAATTTGAACGGTGCTTGGATGGCGACTGGTCATTCCTTGGAAAAAGAATGTGGCAATACGTGTGGTATACGTATTTTTATCGTTATTTTATTGAATCATTGTTGGCTGTGAGGGTGATGGGTAACTTTGCAGTCGGTTAATATCGGGATGAAATGGGAAAAGATTGAATTATGATAAATTGAATAATTCTAGTCGGATTTGTTTAAACATTTCAAAATGGCGTCAGTAGATGTTTACGGAATATTGGAATGATCGAATTCTATTGCATTTCGGTCGCGTTCACCTAGAATTCAATTATATTTCAATGATTTTTAAGAATCTATCTCTATGAAGCTAGTGTAATTGCATTTATGCTCGGTTTTGGATGCAAGTTTTGTTCTTTATGTACAGAAACTGCGTAGTTGATCGAGGACATGCTATTCAAGCATGAATAATTAACGAATTTTGATTCTTGCAATGAATTTTGGATATTTATAAAGATCGTGATATATTTTAAAGTATTATTCGAATAACACGAACGTGCTTACAACTTTAATGACGAAAGCCACTACTACGGTTCATTTAAATGTAATAATTATTTCTGATGTAGTATATTCTGGATAATATCGTGTTACTGAAATGTTAAGCTGCTCCTATCGAGCGAGCATTCTGTATTTTCGCATCACACCTTGTATTCTAAATAACAAGAAGTGAAAGTTCCTTGGCTGGTTCCAAGAAAAACAAAATTTCCTCGTGACAAACACTCGATCAAACCACATCCACCCCACCCTCCTATCCTACTTATTTTTCAGAGATTGTGACCGCGTGCAATGCGGCCAAATAGAGTCAGTGTTTATATCGTACGAAGTTTTTCGTTTTGAAGAGCACAGTTGCTCATAGTAGAGTGTCGTTAACAATTTTGGGATATGCGAGGGTAGAGTCAGTGTTTTCTACGCAATTTATATTCTTTTGCGAGCATCGGGGCTCTGACTTTCGAATCGCGAGAATAGATGCAACGGTTTGTTCGACAATTATGATCTTTGGGGCGCGTTGATAGTCTATTTCTTTATTTTTTTTACTTTTGAAAGCGAAACTCGTTATCGGAAATTAGAGTCAGTGCGTCAGCTGAAGAGGAGATTTGTGCGCAGAATATTATTGGAAAGATGTAAGTATCTATGTATTTCATTTAATTCCTTTAAAGTAGAGTTCATTCTTCAAAATTCCAGAAACAAAAAATTAAAAAATTAAAAGAAAATTAATTTCTAGAATAGAATCACCAAGAAATTCAAAACTAACGAAACTTTTTACAATTTAGACATTTTAAGAAAAAAAATTTGTTAATTTTATTTTTTAATATTTAATTTTTTAATTTTTTCTTAAAATGTCTGAATGATAAAAAATTTCGTTTTGAATTGTTTCGTGGTTCTTTATTAGAGTTCGAACAATCGTAAGTTTAGAAAGAAATTATAATCGTGTTTTGTTCTTTCGTTACAGAGTAGGGGCAGCTGAGCAACCTGATGATTTTTTCTAGCAGCTTGATGACTTCCCCTGAGCAGTTGCAGAGGTGTTGGCGCCTTCGTCACCGGGGCACAGCGAAATGTGAGTGCGCATGCATTATGGTTCCTCTGGTCACTCAGTCATGTCGTAGGACGTTTGGTCCAAATCGACACGAGTGACCGGTTGTATACTTTGGCGAGCATAATGACCGCGGGTATGGTAACCATGCCCGTGAATTGTAACATTTTGTCTGTGTATGTATTTCTTAGACGAGGGCTAGGGTCTTCTTGTGCACCGCGCCTTTTCAATAGAATCAAATTATAATCATAATTTCCAAGATAAACGTTTCCTAACGCGAATGTTTATCATTGATCATACATTGATGTAGATATTTATTATATAATGCACCTAAAGATGCATAGCAGCTCAGAAGGTATTGATATTTGATATGAATATCAATACGGCTGAATGCTAATTTTTATGTAGCGAAGAAGTCTGATACTCTCAGACTCCACAGCTACGATCATTTTTATCTAATATGTAGTCGAAAAATCGGATGCCCTCCGATTCCGTCATTGCGACGATTATAATGACTTGAATTTCTTTTATTTTTCTGATACTACTTACGTGTTCAAAAGTAACTTTATGTCTAAATGATGATAATAGACATACAAGTGTAATTCCTTTCTTATAAAGGTCACTCGTTTGCGTACACAAAGAATAATTAATTTCCATGTGCAAGAAGACAATTGAGGGTGGGCAAATTTCAGATTCAAAGTAATTAGCATGAGAACATACATTCTTATTACCTATATGAAATTTACTTTGACGATGGAATCGCCCGTTTTAAATTCTTAAATTAAATTCTTCATGTTTTAGAGTCATTTTCTTAAATAATTCAATTTTATAGTCTTTTTTCTCACTAATTGAATGTCGAGTAGAGTCCTTTTTCTTGATCTAAAGTAGAGTCCTTTCTTATTTATCAAACTTTAAACTATTGACAAGTTGAAAGTCGAGTAATTTTGCTTTATAATGTAAAATGAAAGAATACTAGCGTGCTAGACACTATACAGACTAATCATATTTTCTAGTTGAGGATTTTCAGGATATCTTTCCGTACCCATTGCCTTTTAACTCATCCACGTGCCCATGCGTTACTTGGGTGGGTGAAGGCAATGGGGCACGATGACTTTCTTTACTAAATAATTACATGTCGGCGGCTGGCATTGCGTTAGTGTATCGTGCACGCCGCATTTTCCACCTGTGTGTGTTTGTGTGGTTAGGCGGTGGAATTTGCGTCGGTGAAAGATTTTTATCAAAGACCATGTTAACGAAACTATAACATTATATTATTATTCATTGCAATAACGATACCAATGTATCATATTCCTTGTTGCACACGATGATCATTCTAGTAAATAATCTTGGAATATGAGAGTTAATCAATCTCGTACAATCAAACGAGAAAGTAATAACGCTTGATGTATGTACCTAATACGTACAATGCACATTATCAAGTAATCCATTCTTTGAAATTGAAAATAATTAATTGCTATGTAAATCATACTTATACGCAATGGTCACTGCCTTTGCCAGCCGATTTCAGTGAAAACTGGTACGTACTTATTAGAGTGTGATTGTGGCCAAGCTCGGGTGACGGAGTCGTCCCGGGACGGTCTCTCTAGTGTAGGCTTTGCACCCGGGCGGTGATGCTTGAGAATCGTGGAGTGGGTTGACTGATGATTGTGTTTGAGAGACTGTTTTGATATTTTTTAAATATAGGTTTTGTGTAGGATAGGTAACTTACCTTCTGGTACGAATGTGTGACTTAAATATAAGTAGGTAGGGCCGGGGCAGGTCGTCGTATTCTCTGATCGCATGTTCCCCCGCGCGATGACCTGCTTTCAGGAAATTTGTGAGAAAAGTCGACGGCCAGACTAGTGCGAGTGGGGTTTGCCCTCGCTTCTAGCCTCGCTATGTCGACTTTTTGACGCCAGTGGGACATTGCACATTGTCGCTGGTCGCGGTCGGCAGGACGGGCTTGGGCACGCTATTCATTTTCAGAAGGGCGGACCGCCCGAAGCAAGAAGTGGCCAAAGAGCCGAAGATAGCCCGGCCAGAGAAAAGGCCACATCATGTGGGCTACCAAGAATGGCCCGGCATCCTCGGGTGCAGGGTCATTCTTATGTATTATATTGCCATTATGCTCGCCGGTAGTTGTAGTAGTAGTAGTAGTAGTTTGGTTGGCCATAGCCTGACCCATCGAGACAAGGGTGGAACGCAAATATAAGGGTAAAATATTTTTTTTATTATTCATGACTTCTAATAATGGGCAAAAGTTCCCTTTTATAATGGAATTTAAGCTGCCAAAGTTTGAACGTGATCATCAAATTTTTTCAGGTGTCGCAAGCCCTTCAAATATTAATAATTACTGAAATATTAATTTTTGAAAGGCTTGCGGCACTTGAAAAAATTTGTTGATCATGTTCAAACTTTGGTAGCTTAAATACCATTATAAAAAGCAACTTTTGCCCACTATTAGAAGTCATGAATAATAAAAAAATATTTTGTCCCTATATTTCGATCCACCCTAATCGATACCCCCTCTCCTGAACTTGAGCCCACCGCGTTTTCAATTAGAGTTGCGAAGAAGATTACGGGGCCAGTTAGTGTTGCGACTAAATGTTGATCACGGTTTGAATTAGCGTTGCGAATCAAGCATTCCCCGCGTCTGGTTCTAGCATAGCGTTGCGAATAAATATCGATCGTGGTTGCTTGTAGTGTTCCGAAAAAAAATCGCGATTGTTTTTGAGATTATTCTTGTACTTTTAATTAGAGTTACTAGAGTTTGATTCATTGCATTACTTTTGATTCATGGTATTCGTTTTATTAGAGTTGCGATGCGACTGATCGCGTTTTTTTAATAACTCGTCCTAGTTTGATTCTTAATATTTTTTTGAGTTAGTGTTGCGATGATGACTGATCGCGTTTGTAATTAGAGTTGCGATCCCCAGCCCCCAATGCCCCAAAACTATCCTGGGACATGTCCAAAAACATGTTCCTGGGAAGAAAGAGTCCCGAGCAGCTGGATCTGCTGCACATGGGACTCTACACAGCCTTCAGGCTGCAACGAATTAAAGTTAGAGTTGCGTATTACGAGACACAGGTGCACTGAATTTTTATTAGTGTTGCGAAAAATGAAACCACCCACATGGTGGTTCTCGGTAGCTTTTTCGTTTGCTATTCGGGATTTGTATTGAGTATAGTAGAATTTTCAGTAATGAAGCACCATCCGGGAATTTTGAATTTATTTGAGAAATTAGTGCTGCGGGTAGTCCAAAGTCCTAGTGACTATGCTCGGGAGTTGATTTTAGTCTGTAGTGAGTTAGCGTTGAGAAAGAAAGAAACGGTCCACTCACGGTTTTTTTGCATTAATGAGTGGACAATGATCAACTGCCCTTCTGGCTACTGATCATTTTTTCTAGCAGCCCTAAGTGGCTGCACCATTCTCCTTTTCCTACCACCACCTACCCACCCTTGAATCGTGTGTTTGTCACTGGAAATATTGTTTTTAAAGTATATTCATATCTTGCAGATAAATGTTTTCTATTTTTTTAGAATATTTTTAAATTTGAAGTTCCAATTTTTATGGAATAGCATTAGGAAAATTTTATTCTGTGACTGAAAGAATGGCGATGAAAGGTGTGATTCATTATTTGTAATAAAAATTGCAGACTTCTGACACACCTCCATTCAATTGAAGTTCTAATTAGAGTCTTTGAAAAGTAGCAGTAGCTATTCCTCATTAGCGTTCCTGATTTTTGCATAGTAACTTCGTCAATCGTTGTATTTCCTATCACATTGATAAGAAATGTAGCTTTTTATTTTTATAAATTATCAACATTCCTTTGCATTAATCAAAATTCATCCGCGATTATTGCTTCATTTGATGATATATATAACGAAATTTGCACTGAGAAAGTAGGTAAATGCAATTCGGCACTTTATATTGATAGTAAATTTTCAATATTAACGCGTGCTCGTTGTTGCTCCTTTCTGTATGAAAGTAATTTCGATTACTGTGCAGTAAAGTGCAATTATTCCAATCTTCAACATTTGCATAAATGTTTTTGATTACCTATTGTATATTATGATTGATTGTCGAGTCATTGATACATAAACTTTGAAGATGCCAATTAATGAGAAACTACAAGGAAATTATTGAGTTGATGTAACAGAGCACTCAATGTGCTGAATATTATGAATATGAATTGCTTCGGAATGAAATGTAATATGATTAGTAGCTTCTTTTTCATGAATTGCTAAAGTATTGATAAAGTTTGATTGCCTACTTTGTCTGCTGATAATGAAGCAGTATTTTTTAATCTTTTCCTTCTTTCATTTTATTATCGAATCGATATTCCATATTGAGTTTTAAAATGTACCTTCAAATGTGATATTTCAATATTTGGGCAATAGCGATTCAATGAAAAGACTATATCTGTTGACATTACATTACTTAATCGAGATAGATTGTAGGTACTAATCCATTGAGAAAGTTTCTGTTGCAGAGTATTATGTGTGAAGAATATTGCAAAAATAGGATTTCAGGTTCTTCATCCTTTAGAAACGAAACCTCAAGAAATTTTTATTAATACTTTTAAGAATGTTTCAGGTAACATCGTGGGTCCATCGAGGGAAGTAAGAAACACATGACAATTTCAGATTTTTATTAGGCAGGTCATTATTTAAATTTAAGTAGATATGTATAGGGTAAAACTATACAATACGCCCCATTTGACAAAACGCCCCACCATTATTTTATGCACACAAACCAGGATGCATCGACGCGATCGTCAGATTTAAACTTGCCTCAGTCGGCCACAACTGCTGCAATAAAAATACGAACAAATATTACGTCTTTTAAAGAAATATACAGGAATTGATATTTTCGGCCTTCCGATAATTTGCGGTGAGTCTGTGAGAAATTCAATTTTCTATGTCACTATTGTTTTTGCGATAAATTTACATATATATTTCGAAAGTAGACAAACTAACCTCTTTAAATTGTTATTGCCCAAACCTTTTTTCACTACGTTGTTGCTAAATTTAAGCCCGGGTGTTTTGAACCCCAGAATTTACAATATGCCCCAGCAAAGAATTTACAATACGCCCCACCTCAAAATCATATTTTTCACGAGTAACGTATTTCTTTTCTTTTTTGTGAATAACAGAAATGTTACGCAAATATATAAGGACTACATTACGAGCATCCTGGTCAGAGAATGAGCTTAATGAAGCAATGGAAAAGGTTAAGAGTAAAGAAATGGGAGTTAATGAATGCAGCAGGATGTATGTAAATAATGTAATAATTTTAATCAATACTGTTCTATTTTTGTTAATAATATCTTTTATAATATATATTCTATAACATTTTGTTAAAAATAATAAAAAGTAATCGCTTTTTTATGTCGGGGCGTTTTGTCACAGAGGTGAGGCGTTTTACCTTACGACTGTGTTACAAAACGCCCCATGTAAGGTTCAGGAAAATGATTATTTCCAGTTATTTCCTGTTATGTTTTTTTCACAATTTCGGTGTAGTTGTGAAGAGTAATGAACAGTTAATGTGTTTACACAAAAAATTTGAGGAATTATTAAAAAATACGTAAGGTGTTTAGTGGCCACATAGAATTAAGTAGTTTTTAAGGAATAAGATAAACACTGCAGTGTTTAACTAAATATAAGTAGCAATTATTAAATACGAGCGCTCGTATCCGTAGGAATTATTAGTATTTAAGTAGCCATAGCAAATATGCACTAGCATATTTCCTATTAATGAGTAGAAAATTTGAATTATTCACTAATTGGGAAATATTCCCCCTTTTTTCTTTGTTTCATTCCCAATTAATGAATAATTATCATGGTAGAAATATACCAGAAAATTCTTAAAATTTTAAATTAAAGAAACAAAGAAATGTTTTAAATTCTGCTTTAGCTTCATCGCGGTAGCTTTTTACAGAAGGACTCCTTCTGTTGCCCGGTTGTGGAGCGATCGAGGATCGTTTTGCAATCGTGCATCAGGGAGATCTATGGAAATGAATATAAAATTTTGCATAAAAGGAGGGTGGATGGGCCGCGGTTAGGGCGGGTCTCCACTCGCAGCGCCTCCACGTGGTGAGACCTGGGCAATCTGTATTATTTGAAGTATAATTAATAATCGTATCACAAGTAACATTGTAATACAATTATTAATTACGTGACAAGTAATACGAGCCAATTGGCTGCGATCATCTATCTTCGTCAATCCCTATTCCATCCTCAAACACAAAGTAAGTTGCCGAAATTTGAATTGCGACATGTTTAAATATCATCATACTCTCTTTTATTTGTAACTAAACTCAGGATTTTATTTATGTATATATAGATAATCGAAGCGTAAAATGATGCTGGGATTGAATTTATCCTGAATTCTGTCCCGTGATAATTAGTAAATATAAATCACAAAAAATAGAAAATAATCATATAATATTAAAAATTATCTGAAGTCATTCCCTACGCAAATTATCTTTGCAAAAAGAAGTGAGATCCCGATAAAAACTTTAAAAAAGTAAAAAAATTACGCCAAGTACATGAAAAAAAAGAAATACAAAAAATACCAAATAATTACAAAGTAAAAAAAGATGTGAAATCAAAATGAGCTGCAAGCACATAAAGGTGCTTTCCTGCAGCGTGCAACGGCGACACTGTGTAACACAATAAAAGATAAGAAAATATGTCCGCGGCCTGGAAGTCAAATACTTGGTGTGGCCAGGCAAAGTATTCTCAGATCATCAATACCCATACCTTCCCCCTCCGCAGGCTTTCAGATAATTAGTCTATTTAAAACACAGCCAATATGAGTATATTTTCATTATATTGCGTTTTAAAATAATTTTAAGATCATTCATCGACACCTCGACCTTTCCTGGCCACGCCAAGTATTTGACTTCCAGGTCGCGGACATATTTTCTTGTCTTTTATTGTGTTACACAGTGTCGCTGTTGCACGCTGCAGGAAAGCACATTTATGTGCTTGCAGCTCATTTTGATTTCACATATTTTTTTACTTTATAATTATTTTCTATTTTTTGTATTTTTTTTTTATTTCATGTACTTGGCGTAATTTTTTTACGTATTTAAAGTTTTTATCGGGATTATGAACTACTTCAAAAAAAAGTTTCAGTTAAAAAACTATTGTTTTTCGGAAGTTATGGATACATATCCGAAAGTCTCTCGATTTTAGACGGCCAAACGGTGGCCCTGAAAAAAGTTGTATGTCGTGTCTGAAATCAAAAACAGTACAATTTTCTTATAAAATATATTAATAGCTATCGTCCTACGGGGATGACTTTGAAAATTTTGAAATATAAAGAAATGGTGAGAAATCAAATGTAAAGTTAGATTTTTCTAAGAGAAAAGTCCCTCTTTATTTCTTTATAAATAATAAAGGGGGAATCAGAATAAAAAAAGCCCTCGTTGGACGATGTGGAATCTTATTGCGATTCTGCATGCAAACTTGGAAGTGAATTGGTTGAACGTAGTGTGAGTTTTTAGGGCCACCGTAATGAAAAATATAGTTCCGCTGCGATCAGTCGACGGATGTTTCACTCAAATGCCTATAACTTTGTCAGTCTTCCGAATTTTTACATCGGCCTTGATTTATAATATTTCTAAAATATCAAATTCTGAAAATATGTAAAAAGAAAAAATCCGATTTTTGACAATTTCAAACGGTTAGACCCCCTTAACTGTGGAGAATCGACAATCCAGATGTACCTACCTACGCTTAACATACTTTCTGGATACCATCAGTTTCAAAGCCTGAGCAATATCTCAAGCGTATCTCTTTTGCACGCCACCCGAGCGTGATCCAACCTCATCCCTAATATCTCTTCCATCACCTACACTCCATTACTTCCGCGTATGGAGCGTATCACTGGGCAAGCCTCGAAATTACACGGGACACGTACCCTGGCCAGAGCTAGACGGACACCCGTCGGTTTCCGTGGCAAGAAAATCCATCGCCACGCGGATGATCCAGTGATGCTGGCGCCAGGAAGGAAACGATCGCGAGACGCCGATTATATTCTACCTGCACATACGCGCGCGTCGTATCTCGAGTGTTCAGCGTTGTCGCCGGAGCGGGACATTAGCGAGTTTCTTCTGCGGCTCGGCCCCCGGGGGCAAAGAGGCGTAATGCGGTAACGACATTGATGATATAATCTCCCTTACTCGCCGCGTTGCTTGCCCGTACACGCCAAGATGGCCCACACACGCGCGCGGGCCTGCGTGTGCGCGGCATGCTCGCGCGTGCCCTGGCACATGGATGAGCTACCGGCCCGAGCTGCTGTGTACTCCATTTATCCCTCTCCCCCTTCGAAGGGCCCAAGGGAATCGCGCCATGAAACGAGAAACTAATCTTCTCTGCGGAGCCTCATGAACCGCGGGGCCCTGATTGTTTTATTCGGTGTGCTTTTGTTGCTACACGCGCCCTTCCGCTTCTTTGCTTCATCCAGGAATGGGGTAGTTATTGTTTCATGCGCTCTTTTTATCGAAATCTCGCGCGAGGTATTATTTCATTATAGAAGTGATTAATTCGTCACTTGGTCCAGGGTCCCTTCCTACGCTGCTCCAAACGAAAGTAGCAATGTAGCGAGGTAAGATGGAGTATCGTGAAAAATAAAACGATAATCAATTTTTTCAAAGTTTAATAACTACAAGTTTTTATTTAAATATTTCTCAAAATATGTAGCAAAGACTAAGGTATTAACTTATAATTATATATTGATTCATAAAAACTTAAATAGAAGGTAGAATTATCAATTTTTTGCATTTTTGCTTACCGTCTCCATGGCCAGTCTTTCCACTACTAGTACTATACAGCCGAATTCGATGTTTTCGGGAAACGTCGACAATTTTTATAAAATACCACGTTGAACGTTCATTTCCTATATATTCAAGAAGTTACTTTCAATGCGCATATAAACTCTGAATCCTTCATCCCAAGGATCACTGTATCAGCAACAATCCTCAATGTTCGTGGATGTTCACCGAGAGGGTGGAAGAACGAGAGTGCGCCGTGATCGCCCACCTTCGAAGTGGTCCTTCACAAATCAGCCGGTAATAGTTGCGCCGTGTCGGTGGTGCGCCGTCATCCACCAAAGGAGCCTTTGTCTCCGGTGCGTGGCTTTTATACGACCGCAATAATTATTTCGTAATACCAGGTAATGGCGTGGCCCTGGCGAGAATTTATCGCGCGTGTACGCGACGCGGCTGCCGGAATCCTCGAGATCGTAATCCGCTGGATCGGGGAGGCGAGACGCGGACGTTTAACGAATGCTTTCCTCGTTACTTTCCGCCGGGGTCCGTATAAATTACGGCGAAATAGCTTCATCTACGGGAGGTGAACCACCCAGTCGCCAGCAATTCCCATTGAGCCACGGGGTAAAGGGAAGCCGCCGGGTCTCTTTTTCGCCGCGGCCACGAGAATTATCTTTGATAGTAATTTTATTTACGGGCCGGCTCGCGCGCCCCATTTGCATTCGTCCGCGAGAGGACCGAGCGCCTTCATACACCCAGCCAATTATCGTTTCTCATTCGACGATAACTCAGTTGTGTTCCGACTTTCCACGTCCAGCGGATACTTTTACGCCGCGCACTATTCCGATCGCTCGCATGCATGCGCCCCGGCGACTTGACGAGTCCTGGACAAAGGGGTGTGAGAGGCTCGGCGCAGCGGAGGCTGGAGGGGGGAGGTGTTTAATTAGAACGGGTTAATTGTACCCAGCCGCCGGACGATAAACGTCAGAAATCTGACACCGCGGTTGCCGCGTAATCGCCTGAGAAACCGGACTTTCTCCGTTCGAACGAATTTACGAGGGATCGTTTCCTCTCGCGGACAAACCGCGAGGGATCGTTACGAAGCGGTAGGTAACACGGCAATTGCGCTGATAAGCGCGGCTCTATCGATGCTCGGGACACGGGTCTCGAGTTCCGTAATTGGAAAAACGCGGGTGAAACCTCCCGTGATCGTGGCCGGTTTGCGAAACTGTTACAGAAACGGAGACACCTTCGCGATAAATGCGCATTCAAGCCCGTTCGCGGGACATTCTCTTATTACCTGCTACGCCAGGGCTCGTGAACTGTAATCCACGGGGTGCAGGCAGTGGACCATTGGGCTCAGCTCGGGACAGGATAATATTAAAACAGAGTGTAATTCACACCCTTAGTGGAACGTATCCTTGAGCATTGCAGCCAGATTCGCCAGGTGTTTGAAGGTGCATTAACCCCTTAACTGAATTATCAGCTTATTCAAGTGGTACCAGTGCAAAACACGGTGGCCAATGATTCGGTACCAATTAATATACATTTGCAATTGATTGAAACGTCACATAGTAGTTGAATACAGAAACAAACTCAGGATTCAATACTTAAAGTACAGATGTGACGTTTATGAGATTTTAATTCGTCACAAATCAGGCCCCAACTTCAGCCGCCATTTGTTTCAAGAAAGGAGTTAAAGCTCTCGAAGGAACCGTGTGACAAGGGTTTCCAGTTTGGAAACGCTGACCATTCCGTAACTACCGGCTCCGCGATAAGAGAGAGGATTGCAGCGGGGCCCGAATGAGGTGGCCTTTAAAGGCGAGCTCGCTGATCCACGGATACCTTCTCTACGCCTTCCAAATAGCTCTATCGAGGAGCGATCGAAGGTTGCACGGGTCGTAACCCCTCACGGAGGACTGGATTGAACCCGGTGGCTACCAGGTGATCGACCACGCCTCATCACTTTGCTCGCTACCGAGGCAAACGAGGGACCCGATACCAGAGTCGGATAAAGGAAGAAGCGAGTGCGAGGTGGTACCTGGTTATGATCGTCATTATCATCATCATCATCATCATCATCATTGTGCCTGGAACTCAAGGCGGTCACTCAAGGTCAGTACTCTAGCTCTCACACGGCGCTGATCCCTCTACCATCGCGATTCCTTGTTTCTTTGCTCTGCGCAAAGTGCAGGTTCAGGGATATTTTTCCGCGCGTTCGGTGCTACGGGGATCGATGATGGTGTGGGTGGATGAGGATGGAAAGGGGGTTCTGTGTACTTTGTTGGTGGATCTTGTCAGGTGTAAATCGTTGCGCTGGTCAGTGAACGGATGTAGCTTGTGGTTTGGACCAATTATGTGGAGTGAAATAGTAACGTGGGTGGTTGTGGCTTTTGTGCTAGGGATCGGGTAGATTTTGGTGTCAGGTAGATGATAGTTAACATGCAATATGAATGTAATATAAAAGTATAATTCACATCTCCACTCAGAGTCTAATTCGACCTAACATTTGACTATGCGATCCCCCAATTATTCCAAGCAGCGGTATGCAAGCAGCATTTGCATCGAGCAGGTCCAGCGAAAACAACTGCAGAAAGGCGTCGACCCGAAAAGGTAACATCCAGAAGAGTTATCTGAGAAAACAGACCCAAGATCGTATGTCGACGGAAACTGTCGAGTGTTTGGCCCAACGAGGAAGAGATTGTCGAATCATCCTCGAGCCACCCACCTTTTAAAAAGTCTTCAAGGCCGATGGTCGCGACGAGAGTACTCGAAACGATCCTACCAATCGGGGCCAGGACCATTAGCGCCACGGATTCGACAAAGGATCGAAATCGATCCTGTTTGGAGGCAATAAAGTGGCGGATCTGAACGACAGCAGGCGCCCGCACGACTCAACTCGCCACAGAGAGAGTGAGAGCACATTGTCGCACACCTTATGGCCTTATGGTTGGAATAGGTGTCGAGTCACGGCGCACAATGTGCACGCGCCTTAATTAAAGTTATTTAATTACCTTTGCACCGTGACCGTGAAGCTGTTGCCACCTCTTTACCAATGCAATCGCCGGGACAACCTTTGCTTCGTAGGCCTGCTGGCTCGTTTTATCGGCGCGAAATGTATATTTACATGCGTTAGCATAAGCACGATTCACTCGTGAACGAGTATCCAACCGTAGAAAGGCAGCGTGACGTATTTTTATACGCTTGCGGCCGGTGGTTCTTAAAATTTATGCGTATTAAGGTATTCTTGACCTGAATGTGTTCCCCTTGATTGAGTTTCGTGGGCAACTTTCTTTTTTTATGCTTTCGGCTGTTACTTTGTTCGAGAAATCAGTCGTTGTTGCAGCTTTCGTCGAAGTATCGGCGATACTGCCTCGTGGGAGGCAATTAGTACGTAGTGAATAGATTTTTTTATGGTTCTTGATGGGGGAAAGGGATCGAAAGGTAGGGCTGAATAATTAAGAGGCGAACGCTCTCGAGATCGATGGGACGAATCAATTTCGAAAACGTCTTGCGTCAACGATGACTCGTGACCGACTCCACCCGCGATATTACCGAACGGAACGACCGCAACGTTTGGAAATTATCCGTCGACTGAAGTAGCAGTTTACGCCCATTTTAAATTGCAGGTACAGCGCCGAAGCGATTACGCAGTCGGCTGGAAACAACGAAATGCAGATTTGTTATTTCTTTTCTTCCCCTTTCGACCTCGGACATCACCACGGGTGAGCCAGACTTGCGACACTTGTATCGAAAGCCATTGAAAGTCACTTTGCAAGTCCAGATTTTATCGCGGAATGTTCCTTGCAATTTAGATCTCTGCGGAACCGCAGAACTCTGGTACTACAAGGCACTATGACTCGAGGAATCGAGGGAACTAGATCTCTTCTAGTCCTCTTGTATATTTATACTCAGCAATTAGGGAATTCTGATATTCTGGCGCTAAGGATCTTTAAAACTTGTAAACTCCTACATATTCGGAGCTCTGAAACTCCAGGATTTTCAAATCTGGGAAGCCTAGGTCTCTAAAGATAAAATGTTACAACTATATAGTAGAATATACAATGGCATCCCAATCAGACTTGCAAATTGCATCGCCAGGTTCTCAGCCAGTGTTTCCTGTTGCATGGGCACGAAATATTATCAAGAATATCCAAGTAATCAGCACGGAAGTGGAACGATACCTCGCTACAGAGGTACAACGAAGTGGTCCTCATAGAGAGCAATCACCAAGGAGAAGAAGAGAAGAAGGCGAGGGACAAGAAGAGGAACGAACGAGATGCTTACGTCAGTTTTCTGATCGTGACTGGCTCCACCCTACGTTACCCACCAAGGGAGGCCAGACCGTGCCATTATTACCCTATTATATCTTGCATAACAGTAACAGTGAACGAAGTGAGCTATTACGCCGCTCGTCGTGGGGGTGGACGAAAGAAAAGAGGAGAAAGGAGGCCGTCTAGGTGGCTGAACGGCAGAAACGGCAGAAGAGGGAGGAGGAAGAACCGCCGTGGGTCGATGCGCCCACGGTAGGTGTAGGAGCAAAAATTACAGTGCGATTCACGTTCCTTCTAATCGATCTGAACTTGCACCTTACTAAGATTAGGGGAACATTCCGTTCCTTCACTTTGCTCCATCAAATTACGTCACTTTCCCTGGGTGGAGTAGCGATTCATAAAATCCACTTTGCCACAGAACAGGAGGTGCACTACGAATTTGATCAAAGTAGTAACATCCAAATTCAGTCGTCCGTTATGCATCAATCTAAAAAAATTGAAGTTAAAAGAGGTCATCCCTTTCGACTTCGACGGATGAAAATCTCCAAGTCCCACGGCGTTGAGCACGGTATCAAAGTCTCGAGCGTAAATCCCGCCGACAGATCGATGCCAGAGATCACGCAATAAGCATCCTCCGACCTTTCCGACCTGGCGGCGTCGACACGCGTGCACGACGAGGTGGCCAGCTCCGAGGAACCTGGACGAGGTAACGAAATTAGGCAGGGGCCCTTCGAAGGGAGGCCGAATCAATGGATCATTAGAGGAAACGACGAGGAATTAATTACCTCGTGTAAACGACAAAAAAGAATTTGTTGTCAGTTATTGATTGCCCCTGTAGAGGATCCTAACGGTCCCAGGAGGCTGACCCATGGGATGCTTGTTGCCCAGGTATTCCATCGGGGGTCGTGTATCTCCCCGTGTCAATGAAACAAACGAAACTTATCGGCCCATACCGCGAACGTTTCACATCGCCGTGTGCCGTATACACGGCCGACCGGATTCGTGGCCTTCCAAATCGAATCGGAGATCTGTTCCCGATCTGTCGTGGGCGACTTTTCGTCGGGGCCAGTTGCTCTCTGTCTCTCTTTATAATTCGCCCTGTTCTCTCTCAATCACGGTACACACGGGGCCACGTACACGGTAACAGGCTGGTGTGCGCGTAGATATCACGGAGACAAGAAGAGGAATTCGAAATCGGTCCTCCCACCTGTCACGAACCAGGCCCCGCCACGATATATCACGGGTATCTGCCGGATAATCGATTTATATCGACGCTTCGAATTCCTCTACGAAACGGATCCTTCATTCCTGGGGACATCACGCCTCCGAAATGTCGGAAGATTATCCCTCCTCCATCGAGGAGCATCCCCCACTTCACGCCTCCAATCTCCTCGTGATCACGATCCTTCCAGCTTCTTTTATTCTCCACGCTCGATCGTGTTTTACGGATCCCCCCGCTCGGAGAAGCAGCTTTGTTCCTGTCGCGTGAAAAAGATGCTTCTGCCAGGGCACAAGGAAACCTGTCGTCGCGTTTATCCGTCCATCGAGCACGTTCTGCTCGCCGATCTTCGCGGTCATTAGATTCTGGAGAGGAATTTCGGCGGGGTGATCTATGACCCTCGCGCACAAAAGAGTTCTCTGAGAAGGACGATCTATTTTAAGGAGGTTGAGATCGCGTGACTGGCCCCGTTTTTGTGATCACGGATCGGGAGATCTTCGTTTGCGACGTTCCCTATAAAGTGTTATCTAGGATAATGCGCTCCCGTTGGGTCGGCCGAGCCTTTGTCCTCGGTGAATATAAATTCTCGATACTTTTGTGCGACGATCGCATCCTGTACCACCCAGGCATCCATCGGGATTAAGATCAGCGACACCTGACCTGTCGTCGAACACCGGAAGAGGAAGCCGTCTCCAAGAAGAGCACCCCTTGTCATTCATCCGTGACACACGTGTGCGTGAGCTATTAAGGCGGGCAACACGTGCGACAAACGAGAGTCCGTGGGCTGCTAAGAGCCGGTCCATCGACGGATCAGAACAATTTCGGCGTGAATTTTACTGGGAGTCTGGGAGACAGAATGTTGAACTGGAGGGGCAGATTCTTTTGGGAATCGACAGGTTCGTAGCCAGTAGGAGACAAGATTAATATGTAATTTCAGATAACAGAATTCTAGGAAAACAGACTGATCCCCTCAGGGGCGGATTTGCAAATTTTTCGCCCCCAGGCTAACAAGCATCTGCGCCACCCTTTCTGTGAAATATTATAAAATATTTTAATTTAAAAGAATTGAGACGATTTTAAAATTAATTCAATGTGACAACTCACATCTGAGTTATTGCCAATTTTCTACACGAAAAAGAAGTTAATTGTTTTTAAAGTTGGCTCAACCCTCAGTGTCTAAATCTTTTTCAATTTCTTTCGCTGAAAATTTGCCGCTCCCCCAAATTTATTGCTTCCCAAAATTTTGCTGCAGCCTACGGAGCCTATATTCAAATCCACCCCTGGATCACTTCTCTGCCACCGATCACTCCACTCCCGCGTTCGCTGTGAAGGGAAGAATGTTCTGAGAGGGACGATGCGCGCTCTGATTACATTCCAGTGATTTTAGTATTTGAGCTGCACGCATCTATAATTCTCGAGAGCCTCGATGTCACGCTGCCCCATTACTCCAGCGACGGGGTTCAGAATAATTTGCGTTAATCGGAATAATTATTCAACCCAGTACGCTTTCACGGAATACTTTTGCCTCCCGCAGAAGATTTATACTCGAACTAAACTTTTCCCGCTTATCCGCCAGCGCATCGTGGCCAATTACCGAAGCAGCCAGCTTCCACCATTGGCCGGTTCATTTAAGAAGATAATAAGTATTGCGAAAGGTACGATGACTAACGCAAAAGGAGCCGAGAGAACGGCCATCGGATAAGTTGGGACGGCGCGGAGAAAGACAGGGACGATGGCTTTGCTCGTCCAACCAACGAATCCTACTCCTCAAGCCCACTCTCGTCTTCCGTTCCTCTTCGTTTCTCTATCAACGTCCCCCTCACCCTTCAACCATCGTGCATACTCCCACCTCTCTCGCGCGCATTCCCTGCAACCCTCCCTTGGGGATTTAACAGGTGGTGCGTTTCCTTGTGGTCGCTCCTATGATGTCCCACACGTCGTGCCCACGTAATATCGTGTGCGTATGGGTGTACCCCATGGGCACCGCGTGTAGGAAGTACTCTGACCCCTCATCCGCTTCAGGGCCACTCCATATGCGCTCGTTCATGATCTCCGAACCTGCGACGTTCCTGTAGGAACCCACTTTTTTGTCAGCTCACGCAGGTTCTGCCGGAAGAAGGATGGCTATGGGAAGCCCTGGGAGCCATTGATCCCTCGATTTGATGGTCCGTCGGCGACAGAGGTCTCAGTTTTGGGTATCATTGGATTTTCGAGGCAGACAAGGGGCTTGAGTGACGGGGATACTGATGGAAGTCGAAGTTTTTAAGAATATGGCTGAATCTGGGAATCTGTCGTGTTTAGCATTCAATTGGATGATGATTTGATGGAAAATGATTCAGAGTGAGTGTTAACATTCCTCGAGGGTTTCGAGGAATTTCAAAAATAGGAAGGTGATTCAACGGGCGTAGATTGGTGTAGGAAGAGGTAGCAAAAACACGGGGGAGGGAGAGGAAGAGGTAAGGAATTCCTGTCGTGAGAAAGGAAACAGGAATTCTCGTTTCGTTTCGAATTTGGCGTAAAGCGACGCCCACCTCGCGGCACCTGCCAACCATTCGGATTGCTCAACATCCGTTCTATTCTACGAATTCATCGCGCACGATCTGCTCGCTCTTTACCTACGCGTCGGATTCACCTACACCGGCGGCCGACTCACGTACACCAGCGCGTAATTTCCGATTGAAAGTAGAGATCGTGCTCGAGGAAGATCCTCGACGGATTTACATACTCAATATCGTACGTTCGCCTCTCCTTTTTTTTTTTACTTATTTTTCGCTGTATCCCCTGTCGATGACCGCCTCCGGCGACTCGTGGGCGTTTAACGCATAAATATTGTTATTTCCTGGAATATTGATCAACGTTTCAATTGAAAATAACAGACGAATTCCTTGTACCTTGTCCGATGACTATCACTACACTTGTTCGATGTATCTGCGACATGAACGTAAAGATAAATCAAATTCCACACCGTGCGTCGTATGTATCAGGCGAAATGGGTGCAGTGTGAATTAAGTGGGGCTAACAAAGTGTATTTATGTGACAGATTCCCGTTCTGACTGGTTCATATACTAATAGGTCACTGATTCCGACATTGCATGCTGCAAGGTCGAAATAAATAAAAATACAATCATGACGAAGTCCTCTTCTTGGGATTTCAATCTTCCACGACTGGCGAGACTTAAAACGAAGCAAGGGGTGACATGTCGAAGCTTCAGAAGTACAGAGCACAATATCTAGAGACGCGGTAGCGTCTCGACGCCAAGTACATGTTTCGACACCCTGTATATGTCGACTGTCGCTACCGCTATCATTTACTTGTCGCTGGCTAATCCAACCTAACCTGAAACTTGTTTCATTAATATCTCATCACGCCTGCAATATTTTCTAAATTCAAAGGCATTTTTCTTATGTAAACCGCATATAAGCTTTCGAATAAGACAAATTTCAATCAAATCGGCCCACGCGTGGCAGAGATATCGTAATATCGTCTCATGGATCTGTTGGAAACGGTAAGATTTTTCTCGTGATTCTCCTTCTGATTCTCCAAGCCAAATTTTCGTCAACATAATACGTAGATACGCGTTACACGCACACCTTCAGCCAAAACGAACTAATGCATGTTTCGTTCGGCAATCGCTATTTTCACTATGCAATCCACTCCAAATTTTGACAGCTTACCGTCAAGTTATAACAAAATTATAAACGTGTTTTTACAAATATGTGTCGTTGTACCATTGATTTGCAACCAAAAGGCAGTCTCAAACACAAGGTAAGGTGCCGAAATTCGAATTGCGACATGTTTGTATATCATCAAACTGTATTTATTTGTAACTAAACTGAGGATTTTATGCATATATATGTAGATAATCGAAGCATAAAATGATGCTGTGACCTATGCCAAGCTATGTATTTATGTATTAGGGGAGACCGGGGCTAGTTGACTAATTTTTAACATTTCTAATTTTTATAAATAGACCATTGGTATTTTGTTGACTTGCTGCATACCAAAAGTTAGAAATTTCATTAGGTATACAGGCTTAATTTTGAAAATCGTTTTAATTAAGTCTGGGTTGTAGTTTCTTCTTGCAGCTCATTTTGATTTCACATATTTTTTATATTGTATATTTTCTCCTATTTTTCTTGTAATTTACTCATTTCCGTCCTCGACTTTTTCATGTACTTGGCGTAATTTTTTTACATTTTTTACATTTTTTATGGGGATCAAACTTTGACACGAGTTAACACAACGAAACCATTCACTCCGCCACAATTCACAGGACATTAAAACCTGACCCATCAGGGATCAAAGTTTGTCGACCCCAAAGCCTGCTATTCCAGCCAAACGAAGACGTTTCGTGACAAAAAATTTCCACCACGCTGGAAAGGCAGTTTTCCCATGGAGGCAGCATCTCATCCCACGGAGGTGGACCGGGCATTTGTCTTATTAGAGGAAATATATTAATGTCAAAACGCATTACGTCGTACGTCTACATCAACCTGTCGTGGCGGAGTTTCATACACAGACACGCGTATTCCTTGCCCTCGAGGTTTGCGTACATGTACACGCCTGTGCGGCTGTGGGCACGTAAGCACGATTACGCATCACGCCAGCCCGTCTCCCCTTAACGAGCGTTATTCAATAATATTCAAATTTAATGAGTCCCTCGTAAACAACATTAATGAACCGGGAATCGGGCGGCATCACCGGCGCCGCCACACTAATTAAAATATAATGAGACGAGTAATTATCTGGTATCGTAAAGCGTTCGCGGGTAATCGATGGAAACGCGCGCGTTTTTGCGGCCGGGCCCTGATCGATATCTAAAGAGCCGATTAATCTTCAACCTTCTAACGTGGCGGATTTCCTGGAAATTATCGATGATATATTCTTCTTGCGTCAAACGTAAGACTTCCCTTCATTCTAACGCAAGAATATCTAATTTAAGGACAAAAGTTATTAGACACAGACAAATTCCTCCGCTTGTCATATGATTGTCTCGATATTAAATTATTAACTGCATCCCACCAAGAAGCACCCTAAAACCCGTAGGCACGAGGAAACCCTTACACATACCCTCGAACCTCAAGATTTCCTCCCAGCTATCCCACAAAGAAAATGCCCCAACCTGTTACGCAAAGCACCCCACATGGTATTCGAAAGAATTGTTCAGCAACCCCCATGGAACGGAAGCTATCGGCTCTGTTCGACGCGTCCCGAGGAGAAGCGATCAGTCAGCGTCCCCGGCGTGCCGAGATGACAGGATATCGCGCTGAAACAATGAGGCCCAAGCTGTCGGTGTAGGATCGTGGCGAAGGAGGCTCGCGCGAGGGGCAGAAAGGGGGAGGGCCCTCTGCAGAGGTACCTGCACAATACCTGCACGGCGTGGGCGCACGAACCGCCTGGCCGCGTCTCAACCTGCTGAAACTCGTTCTCCGTGCCTGGGTCTGACGAGGGCCCTGAGTGCACCAGCACGTACGTCGGCTTCCGAGGACGACGAGCTGGGCTGGCTTCTCCCGGGGCCTGTCGCGCCGCGCCGGCAGGCCTCGAATCCGCTCCGCGTACGCTCTCGCGGGGAAGACGTAAAAGTGGCGAGAGGGCCCCGGAATCGTGGGCCCCGGACGCGACAGAGGCATATAAACCAGGATTACGGGAGACACGCGGCGCCGTAATTCTCGCGGGCCGACGCCTCGGCCACCGTTCGGCTCTCCTCAAGCTTAAAAATCGCCCCTGCCCCCCACCCCGGCTCCTTCCACCGCTCGCCCCGTTTCCTTTTTCATCTTCCCCGGTCTCCCATCCTCGCGATGACTGTCGCTTCCTCGCGTTTTTCCCTTCTCTTTTCTCTTTTTATTCGTGTTCGCCGAAGGAACGGGGCCTGTATCTGGGCATCGGATCGACGAGTGAACGTCCACCCGGCAATCGTGATAACTTCAATGTATCGCATTGTGACGGGCGCGGGCATTCTGCCGGCTCGCGATGGGGGCGTCCTTCCTGTTGGTGCAGCGCGTTTTAAAATTTTGTCGCTTCTTTATATGGTCCGTGAATCTGATTCGAGAGGGCAGACGGAGGGACCCCACCTGCTACGTGTCAGCTCGACGGAGGCGGGTTCCTTCGCGATGCTTTGTGTCTTTCACGGTGATAGCCGTAATTCAGTGTTAATATTGCGAGGCATGGTGGGACTGTGTAAGAGAATTCGTCGGAAGCTAGGGTGTATTGTCTGATGCCTGAAGCCTCGAGTCTTCTTGAAGAAACAGACTCGCTCCTGAAAGGATGCTGTCGACAAGAATGCGGGGCTCGATGCACGTCCCTGAAAGCTGTGATTACTTCTTTTCACCCTGCATGGAGACTTCCTAACCTCCTTCTACAATTACAAGAGTGGTGTATGCCAATAGCAGCTCGTCCGAACCTGAGATACTTGAAGATTCCCTGATGGAGTTTCTAAAAGCAGTTCGATGGGTAATAATCTTCCATCTCGCTACTGGGACGCTTTTAATAATCCTTTAGCAATTTGTTGAAACAAGTCCCCCTTGAGGAATTTCAAGCCTCCTGTAGACGCGAGTCTTTCAAACTCTTAAGTGCCCAGAAGATTCGCATAACGTCCCTGCCAAATCGTCTGGGCACAGTTAAACAAATCAACCGTCGGCCGGGACTTGCAAAACGAGCGGGGCCCCACGAAAATTGAACAGCACGACAGCCCCGCGAGTTCCGTTTCTCCGAAACGCAGGGCTGGCCGTGTTGGAAGCTCATCGCTGCCACGTATATCTGTCTACCGTGCCACTCTTCTCTCGGACGTGTTTTATGCCCGCTTCTTTTTGCTCCGCGCCGAAATTACCAGATCTGAAGAGGGCCCCGGTCGTGTGCGCGAGCGCGCGTGTTTTGACGGCCGCGGTTCACGATGAGGTCAGCGGGTCTCGCTTTCTCGCGAGAGGGCCCCGTCTCCGTGCGTCTCGCGGGGGAACTTGGGCCCGCCAGGGGAAAGGTGATGGGGCCTTAAGTTCGTAATGACCCATCTCGGACAAATTACCACTCGAGTGGCATTGTGTTCGAGTCCCGAGCGATGCGCGTCCACCCTCCCCGCCGCCCCCATAGGTCGTGGACCCATTGACGCGCATTATGTCCGATTTTAGCTCGTCTATGCGCCCGCCATGTTCCCACGTGTCGTGAAATTGCGGACGCTGGAGGCTAGAGGATCCTTCGGTGACGGGGAACCGAGGCTGGATGCAAAGTGTCTTTGCGAATGTACAGGGATGGTCAAAAGTAGGATTCAGATTTAAACAGCGCGAGATTAATTACCATTTTGATATCGAATAAATGGTAGCTGTGTTACCATCGCCGTGACGAAGACTGGTGATCAATCCGCGCGGCGCACAGTGTAACGAGTAAATAGGGAAAAAAATAAAAAATCAATTTTCCATTAAGATACAGTTATTTACACGTAATAGTTATTTGTTCATCATATTTATACCCAAAAAAAATAATTTTTAACATAAAATAATTGTATAATTTTTTTTTTAACATAATAAAAGTAAAACAAATAAAATATATATTTTTGAATACATTTAAACAGAAATTAATAACAAACATATGAAACAATTATAAAAAAATATAATTAATTTTTTAAATAATTCGCATTGATAATAAATTTTAAATTATTCATTCTTATTACACATCTTCATCACTATCAGTTGAATATGAAGGAATTCAAAGCTTAGTATCTTTTAACAATAAATATTGGAGCACAGATTTGCCTGGTTTTTTCGTTTTATTATGTGTATTTTTTCGTATGTGGGAGCACTCGGGAGCAGATAAAATTTATACCAAATTAAAGGGCATAAAAAGAACTAATTATAGTAAAACAAAATGAAGGAACCAATATGTTTCGTTTTTTTTTTAATTCTCTCCAGAATTTAGAAGATGCGACAAAAAAAAGTAATAATTTGAGCGACTGGTACGTCTGCATATCTTTAAATGCAAGAATTTTTAAGTAATAAAACGAAAAAAGGATATATTTTGCTTATTTAAAAAAAAAAAAATGAACTTATAAATACAACAAAAATACAGTGGGTAAATATTTCCCATGTGTAGTCTGTGGCAGCTTGCGTTTGGTTATTCGACCTTGAATGAAATTACTAAACTTAAATCCGTTATTTATGCTACTAAGTTATGATGTTCTTGTATCGGAGGACTGTTTACTATCAATCCCATGAAATGAAATAGAAAATTTCTAAACTCAAATTTTTGCTTTTTGAACACGTGCCGCGACAGTGTGCGGCGCTGACACTGCAAAAAGCTTGTAAATAACTCTGAATAAGTAAGGGTCTCGGTTGAAGAAGGCATTGGTGTTGTGAGAAACGACGCAATTTCCTCCCATAAAGGCCGACTATTAATGCACCCAACATTTATGGCGGTTCTTTAAAATACTCGCGGACAAGATTGCGCCAAATGGAGGTCCCACAGGCGCTAATTGAGAAATACAGAATCGCGCGAGGAACGATCATGGAGGGAAGAGGAAGGCCCGGTGGCGGGGAAAGAGAGGGGGCAGGCCACTCGCGATAAATTCGATCGGGCCGGGACAAATTGCCAATAAAATTTGCGTTCGCGGCGCGACACGCACGTAGCTGGCCTTAAGTCACATAATTCCGTTCGTAACTCACCTGTTTTCGCGTGTATCGGCCGAAATTTTAACTTATGCCGACCATTATCCCGTCCAGGGTCCCGTGGACCCGTTCCGCAAAATTATTGGGCCCCGCGTCGCACGGTAGAGGAGTGCGAAGATAGGACAAGATATTTGCAACCCACGACAACCCTCCCGGCTGGGGAACTTTTGGCAAAGCCCAATGGCCGTCGACATCGGGCTCCTCTGGTCAATTGCAGTTCCGCGATCGGCGTAAAAGCGACTTTGAGGGGTAGATTTCATACGGGCCCGCAAATAAACCGAGCAATTTTGAAGCGGCCGCGGGTGTACGCCCAGAGGTCCCTGGCGGAGGGCCATCTTTATCCTCCGGACGCACACACGAACGAGACCGCGGTGTACGTTACGTTCATTACCGGGCTGACATCATTATTTCAAGTAATTTATGGACCGTCCAAGGTTTCAGTCTCCCCGTGAACCAGAGGAACGGCTCCCCTCTTGATGGCCCCTTAGCTGAAGAAAGAGAGAGTGCAGCGGGACGCGAGATAAACGCATTTCGTCGGGGGGGAATGCAACGATTCTGCCAAGCGGTTCGCGCGCTGCGAGAACCGGAGAAACGGGGCTGAATCATCGTTGGATCGAGCCGATCGAGAAGGGCCTTGCGAAACGGCGCTTTTCGCGGCCCCGCTCTTCCGATCACATGCGCGCGTGTCCTTAATCGGCCGTGATACGTTCGACCGGCCGATTCGGCTACACTCTACAGGAATCCTCGCGCGATTCGCCGGGAATTAAAGTACACTTTCTCTTCGTTTTTTCCGCTCTTTGTAACGGCTGTTTGACAGACGTTGTTGCCTCGGATCCCCTCGAATATTATACACGAAAGTTAAGCCGAAATTGACAATTTCACGTCAGCTTCTCGATGTCTGGCTGCGGTCTCCGACGCCCACGCGGCGGAGTTTACAGGTGCGGCTGGCAACCTGTATCTTCGTTCGCCTCTTGGTGCGTGGACGCGCACGCGTGTCGCACGCACACGAGCCCTGGAGCGTGCTACGGGCGATACACTCCTCCCTCGTCTGGCTCGTTACGTTCCGGGAAGCTGGCCACGGTTCGTTTCAGCCGCGTTGTCGCGGGGAATCTTTTATGCCACGATAAAGTAGCGGGAACCTCCTACGGAGAGGACATCCACGTTCTTTTTGTAATTGGAATAATGTAGCTGATAGTGGCAACAGAGCTTCGGGTTCCTGGCTCGGTGGTAGTCACGGCAATGATTTAGGGGTAGCTGCGAACTGAATCTGCGGAAACTTAAGGGTAGTCCGCGATTATCTTGAATTCCAATTCCGACACAGTATTACAATTTTCCTATTAATCCACTGCCAAGGGAATCTCTACACCTGACTCGGGGGTCCGGATTTTTCCGTCGCCCCCCGCGGGAAGCGTATAAATATGTCCCAGGGGGAAGATCGTGGCTTGCGGTGCCTAACGTGATTATGTAACTACCGGCCGTAAACCCGCGGCGAGATAATCCGTGTAAACGCATAAATTGCTGGATATTTAAGATAGCAGGACGTTATTCGGATAGCTCTGGTGATGGCCAGGCGTAAGTTACTGCCGGGCCACCTAGGAGGCTCGCCGTGCCACGCCTCGGCCCACCAAAACGGTCCTTTATGGGCACAAAACCGGGCACAAAACGCGCGTTTTATAGGGACGGCTCGGGCCCATGGCATGGCGACGCGACGCGTGCGAGCTATCACGCTCGGGGCCCCGCTGGATTAAAAGGGAAATCGACGTTCTATTTCCTCCTACCTCTTCTCGGGACCAGGCAGCGTCTTTATGGGGACACGAAGGTGGTCCAGGATTGTTCGTTTCACCGGTCGAGGTTGTTTATCTTGCCAGAGGACCATTCGTTCCTATAGGACTATATTCCACCGCTGCTTCTATGCGTTCATTGTTTCTAAGCCTGTCCGGAGGGATCGACCGTGAAATATATTTGATCGGCTTGGCACGGTCGGCCGCATAATTTGCTGTCGACTCGCGAGCTCGTGACGAGAGTGAAATGAAAAAAGACTAGGTAATGACGTTTTAGTTGGGAATAGATTCTTGCTCCACTGTGAGTACTGATGGGATCCGAAGCACTTCGAAGCGCTTTGAACATGATTCGAAGCTTAAAACGCTTGAATGTGTTGATAAGTCTTGAGTCTTGACGAGTCTTGAAAGTCTTGAAAGTCTTGGAACTCTTGAAAGTTTTGTAACTCATGAAAGCCTTGAAAGTCTTGATCGTCTTGGAAGTCTCGAAACTGTTGCTTCAAAGTTTTGGTAGGTTTCGGACCCATATGTACGTCCACCGTCGACTCGCGGGACAATACAGTCATAAACGACGACCCTGCCGAGACACTCTGGCCGTTCAACCTGGCTAGTTTTTGGCAACCATATATTCAGTTTCAAGACTTTCAAGACATTCAAGACTTCCAAGACTTTCAAGACGTGCAAGACTTTTAAGACTTTCAAGACCTATCAAGACTCAAGACTTATCAAGACTTTCAAGAGTTTTAAGCTCCGAAGTGCGTCGGATCCCATCACTAACTGTGAGGAGACGTGGCCATTTTTGAAAGGGCACTGTCGTCCTTCGAATATCGTAGAGAAAGCTATCCTTCTCCAGTAGAATGCACGGTAGCGTGTAAAAATGGCATTCCTGTGTTGCAAGAGTCTATTAAGATTCATGTTATCCATCGCATGTCTCTATGAGTACTTCGATCATACGAATCTAGCGGAATACTTGAATTTGCATCGGCACGAGTAGAATGCTAAATCAACTCCTTCGCCGCTCGTAATCAAAACCGTCCCCCCCCCCCCCCCCCGGCTCCTCGCATTCTTTCCTACATTAACATCTCGAATCCGTGGGGTCCATGCCGTCTCTATGCGCTCATTGTTTCTGCGTCTCCCCCGACGAGCGGCCGTGAAACATTTGATCGCCCTGGCACGGTCAGCCGTATAATTTGCCCTCGAATTACGACGCCGCGGCTGGAACGAGGTAAAGAGGAGAGAAATATCTTTCCGTTAGGGCCGAACAATATCTTCGTTACGGGTGGACGTCATTATTTGATATACCATTGAGACGATCTCACGGTGCATTCTCGGCGGACGTGCCTGGAGAGACGGCAACGGGAACGTTCCTCCAATCGTGTCCCGAGATTCAATTCACCGGCTTCCCCCGGAGTTAGTTAGAGCCCGGAGAGACGGCGTAGAGACAGTAATTTACATGACAACGAAATTCTGGTTCGTAACCCGCTTCTGACCCTCCTTATCGCGATCTCCCCCGATTCTTCCATATTTAAAGGAGCTGCCCACGGCCAGTGACCCGCGGAATCCTTCTTTCCCCGCGCGAGCCTGCATGCGCGCACACGGCCAGGAGGAAGGTGGCAGCAACGACACGTAGGGCACAGGTGCTACGCCCGATCGTATCGAGGCCACCGATCATTGTATCGACGACCAGCGCGCCGAACGAATTTCCATAAAACGGCTTCTAGAGATATACGGTATTGTCCGGCATCGGTCGCCGTCCCATCCCTCAACCCTGGCCGGGATCAAGATCAAGATTCCACCGTAGGTGAATTCGTATCGACGTAAACACCGGATTCCAACGGCACCGAGGCTATTTCACTATGGGAAACTGGTTCATGACACGTTGCCTCGTTAGACGCGCGTTCCTTTAAAGGGAGGAGGTTATTATAACGAGGGGCTCGTTGGGAAAGCGATCGTTGAATTCTTGAAGAGGGACGAATTTTGAGAACGATGGAATTTTTAACAATTTCGAGTTCGATGTCTGTGGTATTTCAGATTACAAACGTTTTAGAGTTGACAGCTTTTCTCTATTCATCGAGGAAAACATCAGAGTCCCTCTAGTCGAATTTAGACCAGTGTGAATACGGGACTGCCTTCCCAGCATTCGAAAAACATTCCTGGTTGACAAGCACAGATGACGGGACGCAATATCGTGCTTCATCATCGTCATACTCCATTCTTCGTTCTAACGAAAGCAAGGTGGGCAGTCGTTTCTCTTAGCCACGATTCTTGGGAAGGTGATGTAGTGCGGCTGAGTGATTTCACAAAGGCCCGGAGAGTTAGAGTCCCGACTCGTTATGCCTAAATAATTTTTTTCGTCGTTTATGGCCGGCCAACACGGTCGCGGCGGTGGGAGGGGTGGGGGTCAGGGGTTTAAGGGAAACGAGGAGGAAAGAAGAAGAGGCTCCGAGACGCAACCTGTCCCATGTATCTTGTGGGCAGGGGCGCTTCCGTCAGCATCTACGGATTCATTAGAGAACAATAGGATGATGAGTGCAGTCCGTGCGTTGTAACAGACTCGACGTTGCATCGTGGATAAGAAGACCTCGAGAAGGAAAGGAGCGGTGAAAGAATACCTAGAGGAAGAGAGGCGCACAAAGGAACGTATGGTAAGGAGCAACTCGCGCGCGTTTTCGTATAAGGATTTTCTTTCCTTGCATCAAGGGGAGCGGCGCTCACTTCCAGATTTTCTCAGGTCTAGGGAAAAGTGAAACGATAACGTATCTAGAAATGAAGAACCTGCTTGTACCACTTGAAAAAAATATCCCTTTTCTCAGTAATCCCAGTTATTTTCAATTTTGCAGACATAGATTCTTAATCCTACTTTTTTATTTCTTTTTATCGATATTCTCAAAGACCCTTCGATTTCCTACTTTGATAGAGAAATCTTCGAGGAACACGACAGTATTTTTTATTATAAGATAATCTACTGCTTCACTTTTCTACAGACCTCAGGATTTGAACTACTGCGAGAGGTTTAGCAGGGTGACTATTAGAAGAATTTCGTTGGAGAATTACTAATTTTAGTTCACCCTTCGCACTGGCCGTACTTTTTTCCCCAAACAATTTATCGAGATGCTTTTGGCGAGCGTACACGCGCTCACGTACCCCATCCTTCTTCTCCTTTTCTTCTCCCTTCGCTCCTTCGCCGTCCTCGTTTTTTTGTGACCACGACGAAGTGCACACCGGGGAAAGGGTACGTAGAGGAGTATGTAGATTCAGGACAATGCGGTCCTATTAACGAGATCAAACGATACACGGGGACGACCGCCGTGGTCCGGTACTGCGCTCCCGCCATTCAGGGAAGCATCCTTGGTGTGACTCTTCGAGCACACGTTTCAAAGCCATTCTTCCCTCTCAAACACCAGCTAAAAAATCATCCAGAATATTATGCAACCGTCAGACGATCATCAACTGATTTCTGTATTCCCACAAGGGATCCGTGCCATAAATGGTATTAAGTTCGAGTTACTATTTATGCGTCAGTTTCATTTCAAGCTCAGTGTCAAAGGGGTGCACCGAAAGACCGTTGGAGAGATCAGCTTTCCTGTAACGTGCAAGCGTGTGTGCCATGGAGATGCATCAGGAACGTTATGTTAATATTAAGCAGAACTGCGTGCAGAAAGGTGGCTGCTTTCCTGGAATCTCTCGCTAGTCCTGCGGCCCTGACGATGATAAGGCTGCAGCACGACGGTGGCGGCGTTACCGAGCACCAAGGATTTACAGAGGCGACAGACCGATATACCACATCCCTATCCCCTCGGGTTTCTCGTTCGCTTTACCTCGGTTCGCTCTACTTTGCCTCGCCTCGGACTTTTTCCATCGGCAGATCCCTCGCTTCTGTTACGGTGGCTGTACGTATATACGTACCTCCAGTATGTAAATGCAGTTCGGTAAAACCGGCTATTCATCCTCGCACCGATATATAATTTATCCGCATAATTCGCGTCTCAGCGCGCTAAATGTTGCATCAGTTTCACGCGCTGATATTTTCCTCGTCTTTCTCGTTTCTCCCACTGTCAACACCGGACAAACTCCCCCAACGCTTACGTCTTTCCTGTATCCGGTGTTGCTCATTCTCGTTTCAGGTGTTTCATCTATTTTTCGTAAGTCATCTGAACGAACGAACATTTCCGGATCCCTTTGGAGATTATTGTAGATTCTGATAACCTCAATTCCCTGCAATTAATATTTGAGAAAAGTCAATTGTACAGTATTTTCAATTTCAGAGGCTTTCATTCTTCAGTTTCATTTTTCGTGACTTCTTCAAGGGTCGACTTCGAGGAATATTCACCCTCGACCGTAGGAATATCATTCCACCTCTTTTCAAGGAATTCTAAAGCTTTGTTCTGGTATCCTGCTCTAAGGAACACCGAGTACAAGTGTATTTGCAACGAGGCAGAAATCCAGCGAGTACCCTGAGGAGCTGGTCGGTAACCAGGAGCACGTAACGCGGCTCCTCCTCGACGTGTATCAAGAGCAAGACGAGGGTGGAACAGCGGGCACGGTTAAATCGTATGCAAAAGAAGAACGACGGGGAAAAAAAGGAGAGGCACAGAGAGGGGGAGCAAAGAGAAAGAACAAACGGCAGTCAGGCAGCCGAGAGCGCAAGAGACGAGGGACACGAGCGAACCAGATTGCTTTAATTTGTTGCGCGTCCAGCAAAAATGTTAATGCCCGTCGGCCGCTCGTAATTCAGCCACGGCGCGGCCTTCTCTCCTTCTCTCCCTTCGTCTTTGCTCGCTTTTCCGTCTCTCTTCCACCCCCTGTCGCCGCTTCCTCCTACATTCCTCTTCACGCGCTACACGCGGTGGCTCTTATCTGCGGTTTTATGTTCGGCTTTGCGTTTCACCCGTGCCGATCCCTCGCGCCTGGGGGTGGAGGGAGACGCCAAAGGGTTGCAGACACTTAGGACACTCGTCCCTCTCGGCCACGTGTTTTTAAATCGCACAGCAATCTCTCAGTGACGGTTAATTCCACTGGGCCATTTTAAGGCACTCGTTGTGATGATAATCTTAGTGAGAATAGAAAATCTTAATGAAAATATTTTTGGAAAGTATGTTCTCCTTCTAGGATCTAGGTGTTACTAGGTGTTCTACGTTTCGGTTTAAACAAAATAATGCAGCACCCATTTCATACGTTGCAAGTAGACACGAACTTTCCCAACCCAATCTCCCACTTTCATATCTAGAACTCTGTCACGATCAGGGAGGAATTAAACCGACCTGCGCTGCTAATACACTCGATCCTACGATAGGCTTCCAAGGAATTCCTGACGAGTTCCAGTTTATTAGGCCGCGATACGACGGATAAAGTAATCACCGATGAGGATCACCCTGGAACCGGTGGTCTTACGATCGAGAGATAAGGAAAAAGCACCAAATAATCAACGAAAAGTTCCACGCGATGGGTCCAGGTAGAGGTACGGACGATTCCACGCGAACCGCGCACCCCCTAAAATACAATTAATCGCGGATGAATTATTCATGAAGCCGCGGATGCCCGTGACGCCTGTAAACATCTCCCAATAACGACGTCGATAATGTACCGCCTAATAATCTGAAACGCGACCCAGGTGTAAAGCTGAATGTCCATAATTTTCTCTTAGTATCTCTTATAACCGTACCGGAGGATGGTGCACGCTGGCCACCGATATTAAAGAATTTATGTGGACTAAGTATGATAGCCCGTGGTCTAGCCAGCAGAACTGGCCATCCACCGGAGTGCATCCGAACGATTCAGATAAACCGAGGCCGGGCTTGCGTAATCGGCCCCTTAATCGATCCGTTTCCCGCGGCTTTTACCATCCTCCAATCGTGCCCGAGCCACGGCGGCGCGGTTTTTTTTTGCTGGACGCAGGATCGTGGTTTTTCGTCGAACGATGCGCCTCCCGATATATCCTGCCGCGGCGGCTGCTGCACTTGTCGCGTCCACTTTCCCGGCCGTTTTCACACGACGGTGCTGTGGGAACCGCTCTCGCTCGCTGCACCCAGTGCAGCCTATGTCGACCACTTGGAAGCGACACCCCACAAAAAAGACCGACCCCCCTTCCGCAAACACTGCTCCGTGCGCGGGCCAACGTCCGTGGCTGAGCACGTTATAAGCATATGGGAGAGTATCGATAAGTCGAGAACCCCCCTTGGTATCGTTTCTCTCGTTAAGCAACGATAGACGCGAATCGTGCCCGGATTGCCACTGATCGAGCCCCGATTCCGTCGTGGCGGAAGAGCTTCGTGTTGGGTATAATTAGAATTTTCTGTCATAAACGGTGAAAGTGAAGGCGTAGTGCCCGTCGACTGTGTTGGCTGGCTCGATACGTTGAGGACGTGTTGCGATACGATCGATTGGATATCAAGCATAAGCTTCTTGAAGCGACACGATGAGTATTCTTTTATTGGTGAAGCCTACTTTAGGACACGGCAAGTAAGATGTAGGGATAATGGACCGCTCTTCATTCATCCAAACTTCTTCAGCGAAAGTAAACAAGGAAAGCAGCGGGGGTTTCGTTTCGACCCGATAATTTCCCACAAAGGGCCGAATAGAAAAAAAACGTGACCAGAAGTCATCGTAGAGAGACATCCCAAATTTTCACGCGGTGTTTGCCTTAAATATTATTTTACGACTGGCCGGGACCCACGCCAGCCACTTCTGAATCCCATTCATGGAGTCGGTCAAATATTGTCGAAGCCCAATCGTTTTACTGCCGCCGTTTACCGCCACAAACTATTCCGTGTGTCTCCATTTTTTTCCTGCCTTTAATCTTCCCAACCCCGTCGCGCGACATCGCCCGCCGTGCTTTTTTGTCCCCGTTTCCGTGTATTCGATCAACAGCGAGGAATCGCTGTTGACAGTGGTGCATCCTTTTAAAGGGGGAGGCACGGTGCAGCGGGTAGAGATCTAGCCGTGTACCAAGTGCGAGATCGCATCTGTCACTGCGGAAACGGCTGCACCCGCGACATCCGTTCCCCCGTGACACATCCCCACTCCTGAGGGGTTAATACACTGGCAGGTCGCTGGTTCCTTAGCAGGAAGCTGTCTCAACCGAGCAAGTGCACGTAAAATTCCCACACAGGATTGCTACTAAGAATCGAAATATGAATGAAGTTTATTTTTCATTAGAAGAGGGCTCATTTTAACTGACAGTACCTATCTCCAAAAACTGTCCATAGACTTTCTTTTCTAACCAGCAGGGATCCTTTCTAATTCGAAATCGTACAGAGCGAGAACTTTTCGTTTCTAGTAATTACGCAAGGAAGGAGCAAGCACGCCGGACCGCCGCGGTAATAATATTGAATCCTGAAGCGTGTATTGGACGGCCGGGCTCGCAATTAATCACGGGGCGATTGACAAATGGACGAGGATCTGCCGATGATCTGCGTACATCGTTAAAGACGCTAAAATCGTGCCAGGCCGGTTACGTGGCCGATGAAACCCAGATGTGTAGCGCAACGAGAGCCGAAGCAGCATAATCGAGAGACAGGACGTCAAGGCGAGGAGGTCGCGAGGTCGGTACTCGGCAAAACTTGCGCTTCTCTCGCGGCTGGTGGTCCCAATCCATTGATTTCAGCGCGGCCGGCGCGGCGCTCTCGCTAAAACCATCACGGTTCATAGGCACACGATCGCCCGTCACTTTCTAAGAAAGATCGACGCGCGTAACCTGTACCATTGCTCCGAACAGATGTTTCGTTATCTTCAATACACTTTCCAACATTCATCCTCCGCGGAACTTTCCTCGGTTCATTGTGTTCAATCATTCTAATTCTTCAATCGTCTTTGTTTCCACGGTACAGTATTTAGGGAATCTTGTTAAATTCGACCATATTGATCGCCTTCTTCAAGGACTGCAACCTGATCCAACGGTTTCATCCAAGCATCTCTGTTTCCCGTAGAATCCTTCGTCGGTATTGTCACCGTCATCCTAACGCGTACTTTTCCTCGCAGAATCTCCGTCTCGTTGCTCCCCCCGGGTCTGAGCGAATCTCATTGTACCCGGCCATCATTGGAATCATGTTCGACAGGCTTCGTCGGCTTTTATTTGAGGAATCTCGTCCGCGGAGGCGCCTCTCCGTATCTTCGTCCTTTATCGTGATTTACATAAATATTTCCGACAGCGTGACGCATCGGGAAGTATGTTAATTCGTGGTGCCGCGGAGCGGGGCTCAACGACCGCGATTCCGAGTCCTCGGCGCGGGATCATACTCGCGGTGCGTGGAAGGCATTTACCCCAGGAGGGAGAGATCGAAATTCATCGGCGCCGATAACGAGCGCCGAACGTTGACAAAGGACCCTATCTGGAATCTGTTCGGGACACGGTGCATACCGAGCAGTCTGCATAAATGCATTCCCACCTCGACCGATGATGGCGCTTCCGCTCGCGGACGAATTGAAAAGGCATAAACACTCCCGGTGATGCGTTCTCAAACGGTATGCTAATTCCTGCCCGCTGTCACGTGTCTGCCGCAGGAATTTCCTCGGATTTATCATAAATTTAAATTCGAATAAGCTATTCCATCGGAACGACACTTCCTCCCCCCTGGCCCCCATTGCTGGATAAAGTGCCAAGGAGGTCGCCCCGCAATGATTAATGGGTATCCACTTCACGAGCGGTTCCGCGCCGTTCTCCAATAACTGGACGTTAAATGCGCTCGATGGGAAGAGGCGACACCGTCCGACCAGCGAAGGGACAGTGGCCTCAGTCTGTATCACGCACAGTGAGCCATTGTTATCAAACCAGCGGTAAAGCGTTCATTGCGTCCTCATCCCCCGAGCAACCAGTTCCATCCTCTCTGTCTGGCGCAGGCTGAATGGTAGAGAGGAGCCCGATGTTCCGTGGGGCACTCTTTACAGCTAAGACGCATTCTACGGAGGAACGCGACGCTCTTGGAATCGTAAATGCGTGCTCCACTTGTCATCTCCTCGGCAGGTTCATCGTCCACGTCCGTGGAAGCGTTCGCTGGCTCTCAACCCTCCTCTACCGGGAAAAAGGCCTCGTTCGTTATCGTCCCCTGGAATTTTCAGAGCCGTGAGAGGCCTCGATCTCGCGTGCCGGTATGTACCGGCGTTTTGTGGAATTTATTATCGACCTACATGTGAATCGTTTTAACCCCCCTCGTATCGCGAGCGCCGATTCCCGGGATTAAACCGATTCCAGGGACCACCGAGGTCCACGAATGCAAGAAACGATATTATGTGGATGGGGCATTCACTGGAATCTTCTTCTTTTCATTGGTGCACTGTGTGCCCACTTTATGAGTACACGCTGGCACTCGGCTTAATTGATCCCTCATGAATGCTCGCGACAATTATCAACCTTAATCGCTGTCATAAATCTGTTGCGCTGGAACATTTGAATGAGGCTACATTCTGTCTGCCATATCAACTATGGGTAACGACTTTCACGTATGGGTCTCAGTTAAAGCTACTTCAGCAGTGAAAATTCTCAAAAGGATTAGGATTTTCTAGACCAAGTGGAAAGAAGAAGGTCCATAAAATTCTTCAAGCCTCCAGGTGCCATCAACTCTTCCTCTATTGATGATAATCAACAGAATTTCCCAAGGTCTGCAGCTCTCGGCGTTACAGCTAAAAATCGGGGCCGCCGCCCTCGCAAATCTTCCCGTACAGAACGGAGCCGATCTCCAGCGAGATGCCACGCGGGGACATGAATAATCGCAGCCGCAGATTTCTCTGATAACCGGGAATGCAGTCGATTTCTGCGCCGACGGGGACCGGTCCCCCGGTGTCCGCGCTACCAGGTATTAACGGGGAGATCGTCGTCGATGAGCCGCCATTACGAAGCGCGCATAGATCATCGGGAGGGTGATCGTTGATTCGAGGGAAGAGAGGAAGAAGGAGGATAAAGGCAGCGCGCCAGGTTCGGTGACAATCAGGATGAATGGCGAATCGCATGGCGGCCATTCCTCTTCCATGACCATGGACAGGTATTCCCTTCGGTTGTAAGGTCCTCCGGTTCTGCTCCGCGCGCTCTACAGACTCGCCCGTTGTCCGGACTTTTGTAAATATTTCCAGCACGGATGATGAACGCCGAATTAAATGAGCATTAATTATCGAGCAGGCGCGCGGTCGCGTGGGCGTGATTCATGGGCCGGAAAGAGGCCCCTGGCTCCTTCACCTCTCGCTCTTCTGCTATTCTCACTCCACCCCCTTCCATCGTTTTCGCGTAGCTTTCTCCTTCCCTCCTTCTATCCCCGTCGATTTAATCTTTCCCCGCCGATCGCCACGATAAACGGCATAGATGTCGGCGATAGAGCGCGAGCGGCTCAACGTCCGGTAGATTTATCGGTGACCACGGTTTGGGAGGACTGCAGGGAGTAGATATCAGGATTTCGGCGCTTTCACTTTGCAGGTTACTTGAATTTGTAGCAGTTTAGATGATAGTTTAGATAAAGTAGATGATGGAGTAGAAGGAAGTGTGTGGTGACATTTTGGTATCCTCTAAGATCTGAAGAACTTCTGTTCCTTTAAACTAGAGAAGGTGGTAATGGTCCAGCTGTGGTTTCTGCTCAGGTCCACACCAAACTGTTTCAGTGCAACTCACTTCCACTTCAATCCTCCTACTTACTGTTCCCATTCACATCATTGTAAGAATAAAACAGAAGACCTTAAATCCGTAAGAATCAAAAGACCCCTTCCTGGTCCAGCAGAGAGTTTCACTGAGATAGATGTTTGCACTCCCCATTCGTCGCCCATCTTTTCGCTCGATTGACCGTCGAAGCTGCCCTCTTCGGACCCTCCCATGAATCCGCAGGCTCGTCGACATGTCCGCGGTGAGCGAGGAAGTAGTTTCCTAGCCCCGAGAATTACTAGGATAACGTAAATGCGTTGCGACGGCTGACGTCTCGCCGCGTAGCACCGGCTAGATTTTTCGCCGTGGCTCTCTCTCCCTCGCGCGCAGCGAATCGCGCGCGAATCGAGCCGGTGAGCTGGTTCTCTACGGTGAATTGTCCCCACGTCAGCACCGTTCTGCCTCCTCGTGGTCTCCGCTCGCCTAACGCGAAGCTACGTCGCCACACGTGACTGGGGCCCATCCCACATCTCTCCCGATGGAGTCTTGGCTTACCTAACCATCGGGCCACCTGAATGATTTGCGTCCTAATCGGCCAGCGAACTCTCCGTGAATATCGACGCGGCCTGCACCGCTCGCTAGCCCCGCTCGTGCTCCTCCTGTCCCGTGCTCACGGGCCCCTTTCGATCCTTCCCTCTACCGTCCCGCGGCAGACGGACATTACGCAATCCGCGTGACGGCCGAGCTGCCCGCCACGTGGGTGGAGAACACGGAGGAAACGTCTGGTCGCTGGAAAACGTACGACTCGCGTTATTGAGGGAGTGCGCTCTCGCTGCTGGTGGCTCTCGTTGGTTTTCGGTTACCCGAACCTGGTACCAATCCCGCTGTACATGATGCATTCCCGAGGGATGATGGAAATCTTTTGGTTGCAGAATATTCTTGTCGGAGCAATTGCTGATGAACCGGATGGCAAGGCCAAGAGAGTCATCGGGCACGAGTGCATCTGCTTCTCTTAGTCTTAATTGCATCCTCGGTCCCGGAAGTAGATGAATAATTGCACTATCTTGCGGTGTGCAGTTTTCTTGTTCTTTGAGTGCGTCACACTGGGATGCGTTTTGCGCAGCGAATCACCGTGCACAGACCTGACGGTGTATGATGCGTACAAGTCCGTTAACGAGAGCATCGCGGTACCGCAACGTGATCAGGGATGCGGCAGGTAAAAATCCCGTGACACATTTACGTCTCTGCCTATGAATTCTGCAGGTTGACTAGGCAATCCGGATGTCGAGCGAAGATGACACGTGACGCAAGTAGACCACCGAGCAGCGCAACGACTATTGATTCCTGCTGGATCTCGTGATCCTTGTTTGTCCGAATGACACCTTATACCCGTTCCACTGATTTTGTTTAATATAAATGTTTGATTCCAATCAAGACTCATCTTAATCCCTTCGTACAATTCCATTTTAGTCCTCGCGCCTCCGTTCGGTTCGCGTACCACTATACGCTGACGCAATCCTGAACGCTGGCCGCTCATTTGCATCGAATAATCGTTGCATTTCCCAGAGTACGACTCGCGAGACCGACCAGGATGTCCAGGACGTGATCACCGTTGTTTTACGGGCCGCTGATTGGCGCGATGCGTGACGGTTCCTCCGTGGAAAGGTCGACGGAGGGATTGTTACTCATTATGCACCTGGTTTCAATTGCCGATACGTGAAATTGCAAGTTGCCTGACATTCTGTTCCTCCACCTCTGTGATCTCTACGGGTGTGGTCCCAGTTTCTCCTTAGACTTCTGACTTGCCAATCATCCAGATTTGGGAAGGTCATTATCCTTTCTATGGAAAATGCTAGTACTATCTTGAATATTACACGTTGCGAATACCGAGGCAATTCTTTTAAAATTGCAAGGATGTGGAGAGTCAAATTGTGCAATATTAAATACACCTGGATTGAAATTGAATTTTACCCTCAAAACTAATAATTGCCTAGGTACCCCTGATCTCTTTAAATTAGAAGCCAAATTTGCTATCTTATGTAACTTTCAATTAGATTCAAATTTCTCTTCCTTGGAAATTACTCTAACCTAACAAATAATTCCGAGCAACAACGACAAAGTACAGAACTAAAATCCAGACAAGCACTCTAGCATTAAGTTTAGGCAACGAGCAGTTCTGCAAGATGAAAGGGCCGCGCTTCGAAACGAGCAGGTGTGCGATTAAAGGCCAAAACGCAATACCCTTTGAATTAACTTCCATTGTCGGCTGGTAGCAACGAGACGATTGACCTTTTTGGCTCCGCTGGTTTTAACGTAACACCGTGGCTAAGTGGTGTAAATAGCTGCCACGAGGTATCCCCGCGTGCAACGCGGGTTTTACGGTGAAAGGAGAATACCTTTGTACCTTTTGCGTCTTCTCCCCACTCGCCACTTGAAAGCCCTGCTTGAAGGAAGCGCAAATTTAAGAGCGGACGTGGCGCAAGAAAGGCAGACGGGATGGACGGGGGTAAAGAAATCGTTCACAGCGAATCGATTCCTGGAGCCGGCTCGGACAGCCGGAAAAATATATCTCTGACGGTGGACGCGTAAGAACCGTGCGTAGAAGCCTTTAGAAGCACGCGGAATCGTTGCGCAAGCGTTTCGCGCTGCACGCATGCCACCGCATTATCGTCACGCCGCGAAAAAGGAGCATCGGCACCGTAACGCGTCGCGATTAATTTCACCGTTGTCGGGAATATCTCATAGCCACGGCGATCATAAAATATCGATCGCACAATCACGAGATCTATCCGAGAAAAGTCCAACGGAGACCGTCTCCAGTTGTAAAAGCCCCGCGATCTCCAATGGGGAAAGGCTTCGGTTTCCCAGGATTTTACAACGCGGCGGAACGACGTACAGCGCAATCCCAAGGATATCTCGCGAGCAGCCGCGACAAACCGATCGATATTTCGAAATTGAAACGTCGACCGGTTTTCCAGAAGCGGTGGCCTCTTCATTATGTCGCCGCGAGACCTTATCGAGAAGCAGGGGATAGAGGAGAGGGCGCAGCTCCTACGACACGCTGATAAATGGTTTAGGACATGCGATTCCTCGTGATTCCCTTTCAGACCCCTGGCTCGATAGATCTTCACCGCTTTGGGAATGAGAGCTGAGCGGTTGTCCCTTTCCTCCCGGCTGCTGGAACACTCCCCCGTCCGGAGGAACGAGCGAAACAACGAAAGGGGACGGAGGAGAGCGGCTCTATGGCTGCACAGGTGGTTAAGGTTCGCCATGGTGGACGTATAAAGGTGGACTGGGATCGCGTGAGTCCGAGGCAAACGGTCGTACACATGTAGACATCAGATACCACGCGTGGCACCGGTCACGACAGGACTCAGGATCTTCGACGGCCACTACAAGCCGCTGTGGGAAAAATCCCGGGCTGGCCGCTAGGTAACAGCGCTCGGAGTCCTTCGATAGCTGTGTCACGTGTGCCGGAGTGGCTCTTATGCGGGGCCATTTTGAGGAATTCACGGGGAACGCTAGGGTCTCGAGTTGTTTTCAATACTCCCCCGGTCGTGTATTGCCTGGGTACTTTGAATATTGCTTGGTCGCAGGTGAAGGTATTCAAAGTGCAGGCTCCAGCGTCTGCGCGCGTTTTGCATCGTATCCTTTACGCCCGGCGATAATGCTCGCTGCGAATTGGTGTATTTGGTAAAAGCCTCGGCTCCCTGGTGACCGTCCACCAGGAAATGGCCAGCGGCTCGAATCTGCCGAGCGGCGATGGTCGATCGTTTGTTCTAACGTGCAATGTGCCAGGCGACTCGCAGCGTATGGACACGCATGGGCTTCGCTGGAAATACCAGCGTTTCAATGGACTTGTTCCAGGACTTTGTAGATATAGATAGCATAGTTTTCCTCCCTTCTACGATACCACCACACTCGAATAAATCCATCCAACTCCATACAGAAATAACACCCCGACTGAGGCACAACACAGATTTATCTACGAGTGTCCTGGACACTGCTTGTCGCGCGTCTCGCGCAAAGGAAAAAGAAATATGCGATTTTAATACGAGCGAGATAATCGTCGGCAAGTAATCATGCATTGTGCTGGGCGCCATTGATTTCGGAACACGAGCAACCGGATGCCCAGGCGGCTCGAGACAGACGCGGTGAATAATACCACGATTTTTCAGCAGGCATTATCACAGCTAAGTCCGCTTTTAGTGACTCGGAGGCACAAGAGCCGGCCCCGTCTGAACCGCCGGCTTTCTGGGGACGATCCATTTGTATGTTCAGCGGACTTGTCCCCCAGGAGTGTAAGGACCCCTGCGGTTTCGCCACACTTGTATTTGCATTCGGTGCTCGAAACGCGCGCGCGCCCATAGGACCCATTCGTAAATTAACCGGGGCCGTTCCATCGCGTTTCGAATGAGATATCGAGCCCCCGCCCTCTCGCGAGCTGCCCTTCGATAAACTATCTCTCGTCCTGCCGTGAAAGGGCGTTCTCGTCATTCTTTCGGGACCGGTTCACGGCGGACGGTCCCGTGCTTCCTTCCCGTTTCACATTCTACCCGCGCGACACCGTCCTCTCTCAACCCTCCTGACAACGATTTAGACGAATCTTGAATTATCCTGATTGCTTTTTATAAGATTTATCCAGCTCGCATCCATAATGCCGTGCGGGATCTACTGGGACCCAGCAGAAGTGACATCGCGGGCGATGGATGATGGAGGAATTCCTGTCAAGCGATACGTGCGCGCGCCCTCTGATTGCGGCGTGCCGTTAACCCGTGGGCTTCACAGATGTCGAGTGGAATGTTTTTCCACGGAAAAGACACAGCATTAACGAAGCAATTGTACTCGGTGCCATAAAAGGACCCGTGGAGGGCGTTATCACCAGGGAATTCGAAGGGCGCGATCGTTACAGGGACCGGAAACAAGAATCCTCCAAGTTACTGACATGTCGTTCAGTTCGACGAGCTTCTCGGAACAGCACTAATTCCCGATGATGGCTGGCTGCCGACTGTTCTCCACCCATCGTGACGTCCCGCTGCGCGCGGCCCCGTAACTTCTCCCGGCTATCATAACCGAACATTAGGAATTCGAGTGGCGAGAGGAGAGGCAGGGCCACGAGAGACGAGGTTCAATAACCCAGGATCGAGAATGTGGACATATTTCAATCCGTTTGGGACGTCGGCTCGATAAGCGACGAGCATCAGTCAGCCACTAGGTGTCTGACGAAATGAATCTCCTACGTCTGGTGCAGGTGGTTCCTACAAAACGAGCATTAATGGCTCTTGGTACACCCGCATCCCTTGCTCTTCTTCGATTCCAAGATGACCACGTCCTCGTCGCTTCTCTGTGGGCTACCTTCTTCATTTTCCCCTCCTTTTCGTCGTTTTCTATCAGCGGCTCCCTTGGAGTTCGAGAAATGGCTATCTCTTCCATTTAAAATCACTGATTTTTCTCCTCTTCATTTCCAGTTTCTCGCTGGGCCTAGCTATCTACCATCCACCTCCACAGGCAGAGATGCAAAGAAGATGTGAAGGTGGATCGCACGCAAGCAGATCAGTTGTTTCCGATGCGTCAAACACGCGGGACAAGCACAAAATCGATACACGTCCATTAGGGAAGCTGTCCCCGGTGGTAAATAACAGGGAGTGTTCCCCGATCAAGTTGAGGTAGATGGTGCGGAACTCGAGATCGGAATCGATTATACCCACGTTCGTGCCGTTTCTGCGCTTACCTATCTGCTAGCTTGTGTAGTGACCACAGGCTGCAACCAGATCAAAGCGAAAAGAGACGGGAGAGGAGGTGAACAGAGGAAGGGAGACACGATGTATCTGTTGGCGCGGTGCTCGCCGCATCCACGAGGCATCTGCCGATCGTCTCGATAAAGGCCCCCGGAATCGATTCCTCGCTCGGTTTACTTTAATGGCACTCGTATTCGCTCGGTAAGTACGTTATGATTTCTCTAACTAGTATCACGCACACGTCGTGCAAACCTAGCCGGCCTCCTACAGGGGTCCCAGGCTATCCGCGGCGCCGTTTTTCTCCGTTCCGTTTTTCCGTTCGCCCAGAACGCCCGCAATCTCTGCGATCGCATTAACGGTAATGGCACGGAAATCTTCCTTCAACTGCCTTGGAATTGTCCGAGTGAGAGCCACGGTACTGGGAGGATCGTCAAGTAAACGGTGGGTTCGCGGCTGACCAGTTCCAGATCAGCTGATCGAATCGCGATCACCGCTAGGAATCACCGATGCACCCGAGACGGAATAACGTTTATTAAAACGTGAATTCGATCGTGACCGCGATCTAGAGGAGGGGTAATGAATGAAGCATTTTGCTCCGCGCAGATGCAAATATGTTACCCACAATGCCACTACGTGTCTCACACGGGTGATCAGTACAGCGAATCAGTGATTTTTATTCGACGATCTATTCTATCTAAATAATACTCATCGTGCCCCATCGAAACCGCAGAGCGCACGGCCTGCAAGGATGGAGAAGGAGGTCTCACTGCCGCATTCCACCCAGATCGGGCGTTAATATAAATAGGACGTACAATACGTTCGGCGGAGCAATCATCCGTTGGCGGTTCGTCGGGAATGGAGTTAAGCCCGCGTCAAGTCCGTGACTTTACACAGGCGGTGGTACGTATACGAGTGGCCGGTGATCTTGAAGGGCGAGCAGCGCATCCGAGAGGCCGCGTTATCTGAAATATTGCGGCCGTATCTCGCTTAGCGCGGCAAGCCGTACGCTCGCCATCGCGAGTGACCCTTATCGAGCATGAGCGCGACCTTTCACCGCCGCTGAAAGAACCGACGTAATAACTCGCGGCGATAATCGGCCCGGGAATAAGAGGGGAAAAAAGCGAGGTCCAGGCCGATACCCGGCGGTTCGCGCGCCACAATAAATAAGACTTCAACCTGGCACCGAGGAATCTGCGGGGCTTAACGCGCGAGGACGCCCTGGGTGGTAATAGGCTGGCTTTATATGTGGGTGCAGAGAATGGCCCGTGTCTACTATCCCCGGAGCCTCTATCTTCCGATACAGTACGGCCCGGTCCACCCCGTTTGGTACCTCTCGCGGGAATCTTGATTGGCCGATCGCCGCTCTTGACGAGGAAGTGACTTTTTCCCTCGAGTTTCATTTCTGGGATACGTGATCCCTTTAACCAAGCCACGGACTTTTCCAGTTTCCAAGAAAGAACTGTCTTTTACTCGTAAATCCAACAAACGACGAGACCCATTTCCTAGACAGTAAAATTCTTGCAAAACTTCTGGACGTATTTGCAAACTTGTCGCTGTTGGTACAGAGGCGAGATTTCCTTTGCAGCTCTCTCTCTACGGATTTCTCAGGGAAAAACGACAGGAGAAGAATGGCGAGTATTGTGTTGAGCCCGGTTGGGTGTACACGTTCGAAAGGCTGTTTTGTAATTATAGAAATGTGGAGCTGTTTTTGCCGGGACTGAGAGGAACGAGGCACAGGCGGTTTCTTCGCCGGCTTTGAAAGAAATATTATCCTGGTGGACAGGCGGGGCATACGGATGCAGAGCACGCACGACACGTCGGCCAAGGTAATTCCGGTATTTATCCAGCATTAACCGTAGACGCTAACGAGCGAATCTCTAGCGATTCCGACGACGTTGCCACGGAATATTTCGATTCGACTCGCGTCGTGAGACGTCGTCAAGCTGGCGGGTCCGTGACACGGCCGGCGTAAAGGGACGACGGGCCAGGCGTCTCGTCGTATTATGCAAAATACGACGCTGGCCTGCCGAGCGGTGCGCCTACATGCGCGAGATCGTTCGATATATCGAACCAGTAGACCACCACCGGGCAGATCCCGAGTGCCACGGTGCCCCTGTCAATTTATTACGACGCTTTTGTCGCCACCTATCGCACAATCTATCGTAATAATTCAACATCCCTTCTTTAGGGTCATCGAAAAATTCACCCTCAAATTTGGAGTTTCAGTCTGATGCACACTTTGAATATAGTAGATCATTTGATCACTTCCATTTATTAAACTTGGATTCTCAAGTGTGCAAACTTTTATCTTACAATAGCCAAAGTTGAATATTGCACTCTAATTTCATTAGTCATCCCAAGACGTGGTTCCTTGTGAAAAATAAATGAGCACGAAATAAATATGTGCGAAACTGACATTGAACACGTTCTCCTCTCACCCTTCCCCCCCACGCTTTCAACATGAATTTATTTCTCTCGAAACTCGAACGTATACAGGTCAGCATTGTATTCCTTGGAAGGAGTCGTTGACGAAACGGAATACCCGGCGATCTTCGTTTTTCGCGAATACCTGTCGGCGAAACGGAACGCTCGATCCGATCTTCGACTTCGCCTCTGCCTCTGCCGGACTTCAGGGTTCAGATACGATCCGAGTATCCCCGGGAATAAATATCCCGTACGTCTTTCGAGGCTGGCCAGTTCCCCTTGTCGAGATCCCGTCGACAGACGGATGGACGAGAGATAATTGTCGAACGCGTCGATCGTGCCAACAGATTGTCTCTCCGAGGAGAGCACGGATAGAAGGTGCCGATGATTTCTCCGTCCTCGCTTAGGTGACGCAATCGAGGGCAGTTGGCGGTGGATCGGACGAACGAGGGTCAGATCGATCGGCGGATCGATCGATCGATCCCGGCGATACCATAACGCGGCTCTCTGGCCGGAATGACGCAATCGAATCTGCGCCGGACTGACACTTTCGATGGTGACTTTTAATTACGTGTCCATCGAGTGTCATCATTCGAAGGAAGATTATTTTATTCAAGGGAATTTATGACCACTGTGATCTCTACTGGGAAGAATAATGTTCTCTTTGGAGTATTCAGAAAAATAGCCAGACCCGCGCGATGCGGATGTTCGCGACGTTCAGTGGGTCGTGTCCATCTGAAGAATCCACAGAAAAAGTATATACACGGCAGAGAATAAACGTTCGCTCGTATACACGTAGAAACGCGACGTGTATCGCGTGGGTGCGTTCGACTGTGACGATCCTGGAAGACGTACACGATATGGGACGACTTCGATCCAATCTGTCACTCCCCAATCGTGGCAAGGAACAGTCGAAACAGTTTTCGCATTGGCTTTCACGGCGCGCTCGTGTATCACTTCCTATTGCTCAAACGACGAACCGATGTTTCGCTCATCCTATGCAAATATCACGTTTCACAAAAATCTGCCGCCGTCTGCAGACTCGTACCCTCTCGTCGTGATATTTCCCAAGGAACGAGACGTGAACTTTGAGAAGCTCATCTAACACCATAATCGTAGGATCAAGTGGCACACGTCGAAAGATACGTTTCTAAACCCCGAGTGCATTCTTTCGAAACGCCTGGTAGCTCCTTGTTTTCATCGTTTCGAGAAAAGAAGCGCAGCCACGTTGAAGTTGAAGGTGGACCCACCGAACCGCCAAAGGATTACCAGCGGGAGAAGAGGTAATCGGTGATTTACACCGGTAGCTTCTCAGCAAATCCTCTGTGGCTGGCAAAAAACTTTGCTGCACCTAATCCGCCGACAAATGTCAAGGAAACGGTCCCCTCCCCTAGCTCCCGACTGAATTCGCGAGGAGCAAGTCCCTGTCTAGCGCGAGGCAGGTCCCTTTCTCGTCCGCGGGCCTGCGGAAGTGTCTTGGCCGGGAGTGGAACAAATATATCGCGACGGTTGGCCAGGGAAAACGGTCCCGCGATTCCCGATCCATCCGCGAGCCTCGCTGCCGTGCTTCCGTAACTCCCACAAGACCGTATATGCACCGCGTGGGCCCCCCTCTGTTCCAGCTGTTCGGGCTGGACGAGCCCAGGGGCCACGCTCTGCGAGGATAAATTTCTAAGTGAGCGGCGTGCTGCATCACCATATAGGAGAATAATGTGACATTTTTTCCCACGTGGGCCTCTCTCCTATAAGGAGGAAGAAGGTAACTGCTCGGCCATACAGATATTCCGTACATGGTGCCCCCGGGCCGCTCTTTAGAACCGAGCTCCGCTCGCTTATTCTCGGCCGCTGGGCCGCACGAAAGCCTGCGCACGGCTCCCGTAACTTATCTAGCGTTACGTTTACACGGGGCTACATCCCCTACCACGGTGCCCCTTTACTCTGGATTTGTCGATGTGATAATAGAAAGTGTCCGGGCAGGAGGTGTGCAGCGCGTGTTGCCGAGATGCACGATTACGGCGGTCATTAGTTGCTCGTGGCTCGCTGCTTTTGGCCGTGTCCCGACGGCCGGGCCCGTTATTCCTCGCCCAGGCATTCTGCGTCGGGTCGCCCCTTACACTTGCGCCACGTTCATCCTCGTACGAGCAGCTCTAAACGCAAGGGGGCGTTCAATGGGTACAGGGTTACGCAGAAGTTGCAAGTCCCTGCATCTTCCTACGTCCTGGTAGAAGTCTCCTTGCTTGACTGTAGCGGGACACTTCCTCGATGTCACAAGACGAATTTTATGGATTTTCTTGGAATTTAAATGGGTTGCCAGTAGAAGCTTGGATAACTGAACGCTTCGATATCAGTACTATACATGAAATCCTATGTGGTAGAGTACTTGAAACTTTACATAATGAAATGTTGAGAGTAAGAAGCCTTGCATCGATGAAAACGTTGCAGGCGAAGCTCGCGTGGCATCGTGAGCGTGGCTAGAAAAATTTTGAGGATAACAGGTAGAGGATCGCGGGAGGTGCAAGTTTCCTTGTTGGTAACGATAAGTGCACGTCTTTGTTTTCGCGATACACCAGCGAAATTACACGGTTTATCAAAACTTGATCGACCTCCGCCGGGGTTTTTGCGGCGGACGGGGCCTCGTTTCTCTTTAATAATTGGACAACGCCATTGTTCCCACCTTGGCAAGCATCGGTAGATCGAGAAAAGGCTCACGATAGCCGCTTATTGTGCCGACACGTGTGCATCGATAAGCGGCGTGATTAACGATCACCGTGATTTCGTCGGGGTTCCCCCGGCAACACGTTTCATTTTTTCCCAAAAACCTTTCTCCCCGGCGGCCTCGCGCAGAGCCCGCGTCTCGGCCGCGCTGCCTTCTCTATCCGCCCTATCAATTATCTCGCGGATTCGTCGTGGTGCATGGAAAACGGATTTAATAACATTAGAGCAGTCCCTGTTATTAAAGGTAACGTTGCCTTTTATTCCGCGGAGAGGTTCATTAAATTGTAAGTTACACCGCGGCCGGCGGGGGCCGCGGAGGGAATAAAGTCTCATATTTCTTTGGTCTTTTTCACCTTGGCCGGGCAAAAAGCCGACGGTGGGCGTTGAACCGTGCCATTAACTGCAATTTCGCTGATGCGGTCCTTCTTCCGGATCGTTAGCGGGGCCACTTTGGCTGACTTATGTAAACTCCGTGGACGATGCAGATGTGATTTAATGAGAGGAGCGAAAGACTCCGCGATCGGCACGGCCCGGCCAGCGGACGTTTTAATACACCCGTGTCTGACGCACCGTTTTGCAAATTCAACGGCCGATGCTCGTTATGCAACGCTTGCATTTTCCCGGGGTGCACGTGCTGCGCTTCGCGGACGAGGAGATTAATTGCACTCCGCAAACATATCACCCAGTAATATTCAATGAATCTCCAGTTTCTTTCCAGAACATTCCCAGGTATAATACATACGTAAGCCGGACGATTTACCTTCGTAATCGGCTGCATTAAATGGAATGCAGTTGGAGCTCCACTTTTACGTTCGTTGCCCCCAAAAGCGTAAAAGAAGATACTGCTTCTAAGTGCGCCGGGAAACAATCGCGCGAGTGCCGTGCTAGACGATAGTTGGAATGCCTTCTTCTTCCTTGGAACGGCGCGCGACTATAAAGCAGCAGAGGACAGCGAAAGGGGGGTTGAACAGATCAAAATCAGCCGTTCACGCTGCTTTCGCCTATCGGACCTCCGACGTAGCCGTGGTGGAAGATTTTGCGAGGGACTGTATCCCTAACGATATGCGATTGTCGCCCCATTAGATGCACCTCTCACGGCCCGGTATATGGATATCTTCGCTCCTCTCTCCATATAGTGGCGGAGCCCCCATAGCGCTGTTTATCTCTCGACTATGGCAGGATTGCACTCATATAACGAGACGAACCGACCCCGGTTGGCTTTCGAACAATGGTCGCGGTCTGCGGTCCGATCATAACCGCGAGAAGGGCGCGGGGAGGCGAGAGGGGGGGGGGCAGAGCCGGACAGAAGAGGAATAAGAAGAGGCGAGCAAGGCGCCTCTCCAGCTCCTCGCGCTCGCCTCGTTGCGCTCGCACCTTGGCTTCTCTAGCCGAGAGACTCGAACGATCGCCCTTGATTTATGCATCTGGGCCAGGATGCGATCCAGTGCATCGTTGCATGGGATTAATTGCAAGCGGGGTTCTGGTGCACATTACTGGGTCAAACTCTGGTCGACTTGGGTGTGGAGTGTTGGCGAGTTGCACGAGACGTTCAGCAATGAATAGGGGAAGTGGGATTTATTGGGGCAAGAGTTTAACGCGATTCTGGTATATTTTACTTGAGGTAACTTGATTTACTAGAGATTTGGTTCCTAATCAACTCGAAGCCCTGTAATAAATGAAAAGAAGGTGGAGCTGTACGCAGAGCCTCTTGTTTCCGGTTTTTGTCCCCCTTATACCGATATCCAAACGACAACCTCCCACGGTAGAGAGCACGGTGACCCAGGAAGCCACGTACTCTCTGGAATCGTCGCGCACAGACGCGGGCGGAGCTTGCAGCCGAAGATACACATGCAGCGAGCTCGGCCGTGCACGCTGGCGCAGGAAATTAAACGATACGTCATGGAAAAATAGGCCGGCGCTGGTAGCAGCTAATTGGGAGTCAGAAGTAAGTTATCCGGCGTTAACTAACACCATCGCGAACCTTCCCCAGCGTAGCCGGGCATCTTATCGGCAGCGAGGATCGCGCGATAAAGCGATTGGGAATGCTGTTAGGTGATATTGTTGATAGGAAGTCGAACCAGTATAACGTACCGCCTGAACTGCATATTCAAGCGAGCAGGTCCTGGGACTATCGGTAACCTTGCACCGGACGCGTACGAAAGAGCCGATCGTCTAATCCCGTTTAACGATTCGCGCATCAATAAAGAGGCTCGATGGGGAACGTATGAATCTCACGCGTAGCCTGGGAAACCCTGGGCAGTGGCATCGCAGAGTCCCAAGTGTAACAGGAATTTCCGCGGCGGCAATTACGAAGAAGCTCCCATGATACGCGGCAGCGGGCTGCCCGGCCAGCTATTGATAAAGTCATTAGTATATTCGAACGACGGACGCTGATCGAGCGTGCACGCTAATTATCCGACGTATACGAGGTAATTCGAGCCCGGTACGCGGCCGTGACGTATAATAATCCAACCACGCACGGTATGCCCGATAAAGCGGAGGCCTACCCACTCTATTACGCATAGCTCGGACATAGTTAGGGCCCAGAATTGCCTCGTTGCTGGCCGGCTGATGCGCTCCAATCCAGCTGCAATTACTCGGCGCGGGCCCCGCGCGATGTCCCTCTCAGGAGAGGCGTGAGAACCCGCGTCCTACGTGTAATACCGAATATTCCGTGATAAGCGTCTTATTTCCGCGGCGCAAAAAAGACAAAAGCCACCGCGAAGACCACGGCCTGTGACACGGTCGTTAAGATCTCTTCCCCGTGCATCGTGTTACTTGCGCCCAATGATTTACCGTACTGTCATGCCAGCCTATAAAACGGTCATAATGTTTTATCATCCGGGCCGAAGCACGGAAAATGGCCAGGCTGTGCCTCACGACCCGCGCCACGCCGAGCGTAACGAATAATGAAATCTTACTTTCTTACTGAAATCGCCAGCCCCGCCATGCTTTGCCGGACGGGCTTGTTTATCGCCGAAGCGTTAATTAGCTGGCTTCGAGGCGCTGCCTTCGATGGCCTATCCGCGCGAACAGAGGATCTTCTAGGCTGTTGCATTATTGAAGGGGAGTATGAAATTGAAATCCTTGAGAAAATTGTTTGAAGCTTCGGCGACAGATGCAATGGCGCACGCAGAGGGGGGCCTGGCACCCTGCAAAGGAGGCGCTTTGTGAAAAGAAAAGGAAACTGGATTTTATTCTTTAAATTAATATTTATAAGTGAATTTTATTGAATTTCTATTAAAAATATTTGTATCCCTTCAACTCGTCTCCCCCCAAGATTAAATTCTGAGTGCGCCACTGTACAGAAGGTTACAGACCCATTTGCGTTGGCGAAGATGTAGCTAACGCGAGACTTGTACGTTAGATCTGTTGCAATGTAGAGACATTATGAAGTGAAGATTCAACGACACACATAGGTAGCGACAATACCAGTTCACTCAGGTCAATTTGGCGCAATTAAGAACAGAAAACCGTTACCTTCTACGCGATTAATGGCCTCGGCCATTTTCCCCGGTACCAGTCGCACCGATCGAAGGTGATCATGTTTTCCAATCTTCCACGGGAGGTGGAATCAATTTCAGCCGTTAATTGCGTATGCATTGCCGGCATTCAGATGGAAATCGCAAAAGTTGCGTGAAATTTGCCATCGGTGTGGCGCAACGTCTTCGGTGAACGCTGACACACGTGCTCCTTCGTACGATTCTCATTTCTCCTCTTACACTTCGCCTTGGTCATAATTTTCCTCCGAGTGAGACTCCCAAGTTCTTTTCAGGGACATGACGAGATTTGAGCGGAAGGGTCAGAGCATGTCGTGCCTCGTCCAGCACTGATGCCTCGCCATTGAAGTATCCAGAAGACGAGGTGAACGTTATACCTATGCACTCGATTCTTTATTCCCGCCGAAGGGACGTCCCTCGGCGGCCGAAAAGTCCGTTCCACTTGTCTCCGATACCAGGCGCATTTATATTTGCCGTGGAGCAGCCCGTACGAGCGCGCCACGCGGTGTGCACCGGCCAGCCGAGCTGCAACAACTTTCGCCCTTGGGCGACTCGCGTTGCTCTTATTTAAACAACATACCTAACTCGCTCGCCTCTCTTACTCGCGACTCCCCCGCCTCCCACCACCGCGACCGGGAGTACCCAGCATCCTTTTTCAGGAGCGTAGCAACCCTTTTAGCGAGAGCTCTCAGGTATCTGATGCCGGAGAACTTTGGGTTCCACTTGCTCGGCCGCAAGGTAGCAATCCGATAAATCACCGTGTGTGTTGAAATTGAATAGGAATGCAGCTTGTTAGGGGAAACACAGGTAGAGGTCTGTAGCTCAAAGTTACACTACAGTGAGCTTCATTGAGATCTGACGGGAGTGACTACGGGGTGGACTAGGATACCCCTAGGCTGATGATACCAGCCTGAGCGCTACACGGTTCTATAAATCCTTCACCAAAATGATCACAGCATTGCCTAGATAGACCTTGTATAGGTACTCCAACCACCACATAGTAGCTCAAACTCTACCGAAACCTGAATTTTCCTATATTACAATAATCACCTCCATCTGATGCTCACATGGGTACCTCAAAGCATACTCAAAGTGCAAACTATCAAAGAAAGAGTTGCCACGAGATCGGTCACTCGTCACAGACATCAACCAACCAAATCTGCCCCACGACACGAGCAATTGCAACGTGCCAGCCTACAAAAAATGGTCCCTACGTGCCACCGAGGCCCAAGATCCCCCCGGAGGGTGTAAGTCAGAACGGTCGATCAAAGTCCCCCGGCGACAAACGAGATACGTCATCTGGGGGCTCCGCAGGGTCTAAACACGTCGCTGGTATCGCGGGTCGTGGTATCTCGGCTGGAAAGAGCCGTAGCCAGGGTTCTTAGCCCGGTCCAGCAGGTACCTCCGTGGCCGTGGCACTGATCGTCCGGCGATACCGGCGTAATTTAAAATCATCGGGGCACGAGACAAAACAGGCAGCCGGGGAACAAGTGTGTGCTTTGCCCCGCGGAATCTTGATTATACATTCCACGGATGACGGCCACGGGGACTCCGGTTCCCCTCCGGCTGCTCTCCTCTTTGTCCCTCTTGCGCGGGTCGCGTCGCGCGACGACAACGCCGGAGAAGGAGGGAAGGAAAGGCAGGCAGGAAGATAATCGATCGCCGCGGATGTCCTTTAAGCTGTCCCTTTGATGTACGACGCTGTGGATGTTCGCACCTAAAGGGCCGAACACGCTCGCGGACAGTGGCGGGGGTGGCGAGACCGAAGGGGAATAATATTTTTCGATAAAACATTGTCCACCGCGTGTCCGGCGTGGAATTCGCCGAGCTTTTAGGAGGCGGCCAGGCTGGCCAGCCCGCGTCGTTACTTTTCCGCCGCGTTCCTGGTGACCGGCTCGTCCCGCTCCAATGAATAATCAATCGCGCTGGAGGCCCCGGCCAGTCGTTCCTTTTGATGTACGGCGTTAGATAGCCGCGCGAAACGAACGACCCGCGCGCCGCTAGAAGAATTCATTAAAACAAGCCAACGAAGCGTACGGCGCGAGAAGGGAAAGAATAAAGCGTCGGAGGAGCGAGTTAGCGGGTTCCGGACGCGCGAAGCGTGTAAAGTCTCGCCTTCTTTTTGGTCCAGCCACTGGTACCAGGTTACCAAAAAGTGCATAAGTGTGTAAGAGGCTGTTCCGTAAAAAGTATATTTACAGAATGAATTTGTACGGTGGGCTACAAGGTGGCGAAGCTTTTAGCAGCATTTTTAACGTAGTTGAGCCTCGCCGCTGCACTTCCCTCTCTTGCGTGATCCTTAAAGGCTTCTCGTCTCATCGTTTATACGCTGGCTTGAATTACATCCGCGGGGATGTGTATAAGGCCCAGATTAAACGGGCCCAGGGAAGTACGCTCTCTGGATGAACGAGATCTCTTAGCCTGTACCGTAGCGGCGACGATTAACGGCTGTACGTGGCTCGTGGACATCCCTCACCATTCTAATTACCTGCCAGCATGCGGCCTAGGATTATTCGTATTAGCATGTGCTGATTGCCGTCGGTGAGGAAGTGCAGTGTCCCGTGCCTGCAGTCTTACCGCTCGACCCGCTCGATGGGATTCAAGGTGGAGAGAAAACGTTTGATTTATCATCCGAGACAGCTAGATCTTCTAGAAGCGAACGCCGGGATAGAGCGGTACGCTCTAGGAAGTGCAAAGCGGAGTAATTACGATTCGAAATGGAGGAAGTGAGTCTCTTGGAACTGGAGATCAGAATCGAGTCAGCCTGTCCCTGATGGGACGGGGGTAGTGAAAAGTGGAAGTAGCGACCGCTATCAGCAGGGGCACTGACAATAGGGATCGCGGGGACAATAGCGATCGTTTGAGGCTGCTCCTAGCAACGATTGGGTCATGGAAGCGGGAACGGGATCAGGGAAAGCTGGTCAGAGGAAAAAGATGGCTACCGCTGACGGGCACCTGCAGGATCGGCCAAGTTCAGTTGCTTCGACAGCAGCGATTCCTTAGAGGAGATAAAGGAGGGGGCGGTTACCGATTCGCGATCTCTTCCCGAATCCTGCAGCAGTTAACCGGTGCATTAGTCTCGCGTGTGTATCGATGCCAAGGTGCAGCTCCAGCGGTCGCGTATAATCCAGCGGTTAGCGCGAGCCTAGTGCATAAATCGAACTAAGGAGCGGCTGTGCTCAAAGCAGTCTGCGGAAGGAGTCCCCTTACCGCGTACTCTGAGCAGAAAAATTATGCTTGCAACAATTTCACGAGGCTTTATACTGATCTGCGTGTCATTTTCAATTACATCTCTGATCGATGAATCGCCACTAGGATGCTGCCTATCCATTACCCCTTCAGGAAATGACCACTCACACGATCAAACCCCGATTATCCGCGACATCAGCCGCAATCATCATCGCAGCAATCGTAACAAGTCTTCGCTAGCTCGGTCACGCCGATTCGAGATATAACATTAATGCATCCCCCAGATAACTAATGGCCACTATTAGGCGATCTCTTTGGAACGTAAAGACTGATACATCCTCAGCATTGTGCTCTCTCGTCGAGCTGCTAAAAGGAGTCCCGTGGCTATTTGTCTGCATCGCATCCGCCACAAAGCGAGCAGATGCATACGAGTTACGACCCAAGGTCGCGAGCCCGATTTTTCAATCGGCGCGGATTCTGGTACAGAGGGATCGAGATAATCGCCGAGGCATGGGCGAGGTCGCGGTATTTTCAACGACCTGAAACGATTCCACGGGGTCGGGGAAGCCTTCGCCGGGACCCGGGATGGGCCCACGAGGTCCGAAAGGTTGCGACGATGCCTCGGGCCCCGAGTCGTGAGGTACGCACGATCAAAGAGCCCATCGCCGAATCGCCGGAACTCAATGATTGGCGATCGCCACCCGCCTCGGGGTAATGAGAGAACATCGATATTTAGCAATAAACGGCCATTACAGCGGTAAGCCTCGAGTACTGGAATTTTAACGGCACGATTTTATCGCAATTAATGCCAGAACTTAACCGTCTACGAACGCAACACTGACAACAGCCGCGGACGTCTGAATTTATCCTTGAAGCTGAATAAATTCATTTGAATACATAAATAATTGAACTTGTTCCATGAATCTCAATGCCTCCCAACAAGAAGGCCCATTTCCACAAATTTAAATGCCCGTCGAAACCGAGCATCCTCTCCATGTGCCCCGAAACTTGAAAGGCAACCGTATCAGTGACTACATAAAAATTGCCACACGTATCTCAATAAAGCGGTCCCCTTTAAAAATACGAGTATTAATTTTCCCCGTTTACAGGGGAACAGCGTTACTTTGTAAGCACCTCTAATACCAAACTCGTGTCCACTTAATGCGTTCGGGGTCCACGCGAGTCCTCCGCAAGATTGATACCGTCCACGCGGTGTTTCGGATCGGTCCCTTTGGGACTTGACGCGAGGGAGGCGAGTGGAGGGGGAGGGGCGAGGATCGAGCACGAAGAGAACGGACGAGAAAAACGCGGTGCGTCTCTCTATTGAGGTCCCGCATGACAGATAAGCTTAACCTCCGGCCCATTAACATTATTAACATCTGAACACAAGGGACGGGGCCGTATGCCCGCCGCGTCCGGCCCACGCGCGCGCCCGCCGCGCTCGCGAACTCCAACACGCTCTAACCGCTTTGTGTGCCCACGAAACGGGCATTAAGGGGGCCCCGCGTGCGACCGAGCCACTCGGATAATTAGGGGTACGCCGTCCGAGCGCCGCTCGCGGGGCCCCTTTTCTGCTTATTAATTCACCCCCTGGCCGAGGCCCATTGTCGAGGACCCCGCGAGCTCCCCTGGGAATATGGTTATGAAATATCTGGCCGGCTGTAATCATACGCTCGGTCTATCCGCGTCCGTACATTCCCCGGGATCTCGCGTGTAGCGCGGCCTACGACTGTGGATATCAGTGGAAGCACGGAGGAATCCGACGAGGCTGGGGGAGCCACGATAACGATCGATCCATCGATCGTGAGCTTCGTTTCGGGGTGGCTGCTCGAGTGCTCACGTGAGAGGAGGATGATCGTGGCCTGGAGCGGGGTCAGTCCGTCTCGCGAGGCGTGTCAACCTGCCAAATATTATGGAAATTTATTCCCGCGGGATTCAACGGCGTAATGGATTCCCGCGTGCTGGCCTGAGATGCGCTCCGAGGCGGGCAGGAACGAGCGACTACTTTGCAACTCGTTAGCAACGCTCGCGCGTCTACTCCAGCGCTCCTTCTCTCTCCTCCTTCGCATCGGCGAACGGCGGAGGAGGGGCTTTTTTCATTCGTGAAATCGTGTGGTGGCGAAATCGCTTCACTGTTGGATACGATCATACTATCACGGGATTTCAAGTCTTTCCCTAACATCATTGCTTCTTCTCAACCAACGGATTTGGAATTTGGAGGACACTTGAGGTATACTCAATCCCCAGACCATGTCCTCAGCATGGATCTATCAAATTTTATATAATAGACACTTTAGCACTCATTAGAAAATCTCACCTGCTGATTAAAACTTATGTCAACTCTCTCCCCTTCTTCTCAAACTTTTTATTTCGGTAATTGATAAATATTTTTAACATCCACAGGGCCCATGGTCGCCCAAGAAGATTTCTACCTGCGATTTCTTGCGGCGCGGCTGAAAACGCGGAAAGGTGGCGAACCGGGCACAGAAAAAAAGAGGATCGTCGGTGTCAAGACATTGGCTGGAGGTAAGTAAGCAAGGTAAGTGGGCAGAGAATTAATTCCAGAAATTTTTGTCCGCCTCCCCTTTCCCCGTTCGCTCGAGACCGACGTGATAGAGCGAGAGGGAACCCGGGCATCGCAGACCTCCTCGAACCTTCTGCACCATCTCGTGATCTCTCTTCCCCTTGTTCTCCCGCGTTGTTCCCCTCGCTGGGCTTTCTTCCTCGTCCAGGCAGCGAGCCATGACAGTGTCACGTCCCCCGGAGCAAAAATCCTTATAAAACGAGACACGCCGTGGAGAAGCGCACGGAGATGAGGAGGAACAGCCCGTGAGAAGCGGCTAAGTGGATAAGGTGCTAAGTGTGGCCCGAAGGTAGAGTTCGGCGGGGCGAGAGCCCGCAAACACGGGGCAAGCGTCGTGCTCGGTGCCCAATTACCTGCCCTGGACGGGGAAAGCGGACGACCACGCGATTTTCGAGGTTATTCCAACTTGTCCGCTACCGTTTTTATGCCCAGCCTTCAACTGGCACCTCGTCCCCTCGCGGCAGCAAGGGGGGGCCTTGCGCAACGTCGAACGAGCCCTGTTTCGTGTAGCCGTTTTCTCGGTCGTCACTTCAATTTCTTCTTTCTGCCGCTCCTAAAGAGACGCGCAGCCAGTGGAAGCGGGGAGTTTACACCCACGGGGACCTTGCACGTAGACACCGTGAATGAAATACGCGCCTCCCTGTCACCTGTGCCGCTCGTCACCTGTACGAAGCCTCCTCGCGCAATCTCGTCGATGATCGCGTTACTCGAGTATAGGGGTAGCAGATGTTCCCAATTTCGTAGGTAGATAAATTATTCCCATCGCGGAAGACGCGTATTCTTGCCTACTGTCACGGGATACAAATCTTCCCGCGTGACATCTTCGTTTGTCCCACTGCGACTCGAGCTTGCAGGGGCATGGATTCGTGAGCCTGCCGATTTCGCGATGACGATCGGGGGCCAGGGGAAAGGGAAAGAGGTTCAAGGCTAGCGCCAAATTAGATCGACGCACAGGTGAAACCGCCTTGGTCGATTATCTCTCAGACAGGCCCAAGCTGGGATCTTGAAGACGTGGGCGTTTTGCGCAACTCGCCACGGCACCAGGGACCATTCCTTCGGGTTTTTATGGCCTCACCGCCGAATTGTTTCTGGCTGATCGTCCGAGGGCGGTATCGAGGCGCGTGGCCAATCGATAATCGCCCACAGTGCGCATTAAACCATGCATCATCGGCATTATCGTTACGAGGAATCCCGAAACGATCGAACCGCCCGTTTTCAGCTCTCCGCGCGAGGGTACTACGGTCATGAAACGCCGCGTAAACGATACTCGATGATTTTAAATCTGTTCATTACCCCGCTCGGAATGTAATCGCCCTGTGTATCTTCCCGTTCGTCCGATTGAGCGAAAGAAGTCGACCGTGGAAACCCGTTGAATAAATCCGACGATCTTATCGGCGCACACTTTCTACACGCTGAAGGATCTATTAAGTCGTTCTTGCTCTCTTCTTCTCCATATCGTCGCGTTTCATTGAATATAATCCGTTTCTTTCCACGATCTTATTATGCAACTTAAGGGGAGATCAATTCGTGTTACTTCAGTGGTTTGGATAAAGAGAGAATTCTCACGCATGGGGAGCAATTCGGCGTAGTTATGCAGAAAGCTATCAACCCTCAATGATCTACGTTGATCGATAGGTAGATTTAGTTTGAAGGTTTTAATTGTTAAAGAAAAGTAGCTTTATTTCTATTGGGTATATTTTGTTTCTTATTATTGCTTCACAATGTTTTTTAATGGGTTATTTAATAGTGAGTAGTATAATTAATATTAGGTACTTTAAATTTTCTGTAACTTTTGTTTTTTAAGCCTAAAATGAAACTATGGTTTGGTAGTTTTATAATGTAAAAGTGGTTCTATGGGTTGGTAATTTTTTACAAAATAAAGCTCACAAAATTATGGGATCTTTCTGTATAATTAAGCCTAATTGAAGCTTTGTTTCTGATATTTCACTTCACATCACTTTTATGCAAATATGAGTTATTTAAGATCGAATCACTGGCGATCGTGATCCCTAAGTGGCCAGCAGAGATTCGAATCGAAGTAATTAAGGGATTCGTAAAGAACCACCAGCTGTATATGGATACACTCGTGCCTTCGAAACTCGCCAAGTACTCAAATATGGTGGTTCAACCGCCGCGAGGTCGTGAAATTCGTAACAGAAAATGAGGTATAGCGTTCTCTGATTGTGCAACGGGCTTAACGCGCGACGTGCACGTCGACTCCGCGCATTTTGCATATGAAAGTGACGCTCCTCCCTGTGGGTCGGTGCAAAACCCACGGGTCGGCAGCGCGGCTATGCTCGCGCTGCTCATTATGATTCATTATTAGGTCCCTTTGTGGGCAGAGTCCGGTTCTCCGCTTCTATTTCGCTCTTTTTTCAGCCTCCCTCGCGTCCACCGTCCCTCACTCCGTCGATCTCGCCTCCTCTCCCGCCCTGTCCTCCCCGGCCGGCTAGCAGGCGCGGCAGACACCTGTAGTGCTCGCGGTCACCGGCTAACCGAAAGAGGAACAGAGAGAAAAGGAAGAATTAGAGGATGAAAAGGAGCAAACGAAGCGTCTGTGAGCGCGCGGTCGGGAAAAAGAAATAGGAACTAAGCGAGGGGGCGAAGGACCCTGTCCAACCGAGAGGACCGAAGCGGGAGTAGGGGTTAAGAAGGGAGGAGAGACGAGCGAGGAGGAAAAGGCGAGAGGAGAAGTGGACAGCGGGCCCCCGGGGCACCGTCGGTGTGGGTGAACACACTTCGGGGTCAAGCGAGTTCAACTCTGGACCGCTCGAGCACATAAGCCTCGGCTTGCCCTCGCTGTTCCATCACTCCCATCATAGAGAAGACTTCGTGTCCCATGGGTTTACGGTGAAAACGATCGTTCCTCGTTTCGCTCGGGCCCCGATACCTGGGACCGTCGAAAGCCGTGACCGTGCTGGAACGGCGCACGTAATTGTTTCTCGGCGAGATTCTCCAACCCGGGGCGTAATTACGCGAACCGTGGATCCACGGGTCTGCGGGGCAGCGCGCGGCGAAAGAAGCGAAACGGGCACCTGCAGAAAGCACGGTAACCCGCAATCTGCCGTGCTCCAATTTAATTCGGCCTATATACGCGCCGGCCGACCTTCGCCGCTGCGTTCACCTGCGAGCGTGGACGTCGCTGCCGCGGAATTTCTTTTTTGGGCTGGCAATATTCACCTGCGCAGCGCGGATGTCTCTATAGAGGAAACGGTCCGCGCGGCGGGGACAGCCGTGTGACAGAGGGCGGCCGCGCTCGCGATCCAGTTCCTCGCCAATCGGCGGCTGTCCCTCTTCGTCTCGGGCCTGCTTCAGCTGCGCCGGCACGTCGGGACGACTTCATAAACTTTTTCCCCGGTTCGTGATATCTGCATATAATGATGACAGGCTGCGCGTCGCCCCGTGAACGCTGGAGGCGCGTATACGCGAACGGTGGCCTCCTCTGTTCGTCGAACGACGTAAATCGCTGGCCCATCGCGCTGGCATACGCGCCAAGACGAAACAGGTGGGGCACCTGCGCCAGACCGCGGCGAGCCTGCGAGGGAGCGGGATAGACGGACGCGCGTGAGCCTGCGAGCGACAGAGAGGGGCAGGGAAGAGGCAAGAAGCAGGTGTATTCCGCGATGTAGCCTGCGCTGTGTATGCTAATTGGGCCAGAGTTAACGCTCGCCTCTCGGGATGCCCAGGACGGGATTTAACGAGCCTCCGAACAGGAAGCTCCTCTTACCTCCTCCCCCAACCTCCGCCCCCGCCACCATACTGCGTCCTTCTGCGTCGACTTTTTCTTAATCCTTCTTTCTTCTCCTTTTCTTCTTTCGCTACTTCTTCTTGTTATGCTTCCTCTACTTGTTCCTCCTCTTCTTCTTCTTCTGTTGCTGCTGCTGGCTGCTGCTAAGGCCAGCCTCAGTCGTCGATACTGTTGTTGTCGATGCTACTTACAGCCTCTCCTGTTTCACTCTTCCCCTCTGCTTCTCCCCCTAGTTTGCCCGGGACTCCGAGAGGCAGCGAGATTCGTTAAGGTGGAATTACGCGCTCGTGGCCCGGGAATACGAAATTAGGCGATCCAGCCACGCACCGGCCGCGTATAACGAGGGCACAAATCAAAAGCGAGGGCCCAGCCGCGGAGTGTGTAGCTCTCCTGCCTCTCGTTCGTGCGACGAGTCCAAACAAATTGGCATAAATTCCCGCGGCGATGCCTCTCCACGCTCGTGCAGCCTCCGGCCGTACCTCTCCTCTCGACTCTATTTACCTCACGGGGGATTCGTCTTCCGAAGATGTACTCGTGCCAGCCAAGCTTGCTGGTAGAAATAGTGTTATTAATACCCCAATAAATCCGCTGCCCAAGTACCCGACTGCTTTACTCTGGTGCAGACTGTTGTATGCTGCACTACTAGTGTTATTATCAGGGTACTAGGAATTTTTCGGTTAATTTTTTTGTTGTGCTGTCATTTTTGCGTCGGTTCATAATTCAGAGATTTAGCGGCCTCTGGGAGAAAGATGTCGGTAGGAATCCTTTAACAAGATATACCCCATTATATATATAACTTTACTGGCACATTCATAGATGTCTTTTATTACTTCCACTTCCTTTATTTTTACCACCTCCGCAATTTCATTTAAGATTCCTAGTCTTAGTTTTAGTTTTCAGTTTTTAGTTTAGTTTTAGCTTAGTTTTATTTTTTCTCTATCTTTTGTTTTCTAATCTTATACTCTGACACTTAAAATTTAGTCAGAGGTTAGGCCTAATAGCCGCTTTAGCTGGGCCTCGCCCTCTCGCCATCCCATGTACTAAAATTGGTGAAACAAAGGCGGAAAATAAAAATATAAATTTGATGCTCCACTTGGAAATATCACTGAACGGCTGTGAAAGCCCCAGATACTTCACTAGTACCCGATATATCTCGAATAATAGCCAGTAATTCTCTTTAATGATGATACGGGACAGTACCGAGTCCTCGAGTAGTGTCCATGTACCTGGGTATCCAGCGCAAATCAGTAGCACTGGGTGAAAGCTGTCCCGACTGTTTTTTGCCCTTATTCATTTAATAACCCAGTGAATTTGTACTTTCTTTCGCACGAGGAATCACGGTCGGCAGATAGCATCTCATTGGAGGTATGTTCCGTGGTCATTAACGAAGAACCTCCACCTGTCATCGTCGATATCGTTTCACCTTTTTCTCGCCAAGTTTCAGGGAACACTGTGCGGATGTTTGGGATTACATAATAATACAGTGGGTTCGAGACGGTCCACGATACGCGAGATAAGTGTTTTTCAGACACGCGTACTGTTTGCAGAGCCTCGAAAAGAAACTCAGCCGCGGGTGGGCCAAGACGAATGGATAATTCATACCTGCTACAGCTTGCTCTGTTTTGCTAGGCCCTGGTCCATGTATCATGGAGACGCGTTTGGATCCTTGAAGGAGCAGCGCTTTTGCTCCACGAAATTACGAAACATTCCACAAGAATCTTTTCTATTCCAATCACTAATCTAATAATAAATTGAATATTCCTGATTTCTATCTTACAACCGTCATTAGTCGCGTTCACGTAATTCCTAACGATGTGTTCCTCTCGTGCAACAGCATTTCGTGCTACGATCGACCAGTTAGCTGTACCAATTTCACGATGGAGCAGAGATACCCGTCAGTTTCGAAGGGGTTATCGACAGTCGTCGAGCAACGGAACGATAATTAACTGCTAATTAATAGCCAGCGTAAACCGACGCCCACGTATTCCCTTTCTCGTCTCTCGTTTCGTGGCTCCGGCATCGGTCTTCAGATCGTTCCTGCCAGCGCGAGAAGCCACGGGGCGATAAGATCGGTTCGACCGGGCGTGCTCGAATTTCAGATCGACGACGGGACGCGGTTTTGCCGAATATCCAGATTCTTATCCCGAAGATTTTGCCACGGAGCTGCACCAGCCAGCCGTATAAGGTCATTTCTACAGGCGACGGTAGCTCGATGGCGTCACCAGATTTGGCGGCCCCCTCTTCCTCGCGATCTGCTTTATTTATGCACCTGTTTACGCCTGGTACCAGAAGCTGGGATACCGTACTAAGTTCTCAAAGTAATTGCACAACGACTGCGCATCAGTTGCCGAGTAACCTTTTCCACGAGATGCGTGCATCAGATTAATTGCGCGCCTTCGGACTGGCGTGTTACAAAGCTTCGTTTCGATTGTCAAAAAGGGAATAGTATAGGTAAGTACTATTGTAACTCCATTACATTGCGCCACTCAGAAGCATTAGTACTAAGTATCAAGTACCTTTTCCACATCATTTTGATGCCTCTGAATGAATAATCGAAGGATCGAGTCCCGTCGCAGCGATCTTCGCGCAGCATCCTCCTTCGCACAGTGATCAATCGCCTCTCCGGATTGAAAGCAGCGGAATCGAAATTTGATGACGCGTTTCGACAGAAAGCAGCAGCACGCGTTTCGAAAGCGATCCGAAGCATAAAAGCCTGCCGCCGTTTCGCCGCGGTCTAATGAAATTTTATTTATCTGCGGCGCGCAAGCCGGCGAAATAAATCGGGCTTTGCGCGGTCGCGCAATCCGCACGGGCGGCGCTCGGCTCGGCTTAATTTCACGTTATCTAGTACGTAGGCACGATTAATCACCGCCGCTTCAAAAGGAGAAAAAACGCCGAAGAAAAGGAAAAAGTTTACGATTACACGGCTGTCCGAATGGTTCGCGGGAACGAGGTCAGCCCGAGCCCATTGATCGCGATCGTTTCGATTTCCATTTAGCGAGCCGCTCGCGGTACGCGCGGGAATAACGAGCACCCTCGGTTAGGCGACCCGTTTCCTGGCTTCGTTTCTTTTTCAAATACAAATTCGAGCATTAAATTAAAACCTACGAGAGACCACAATGCGCCGCCGCCAGCCACTGTGCAAGTCGGTGACAATAACTATAAGTCTATTGTCTCCTGCGCCGTATTTATCGGCCTATTCAACGCAAATATGGCGCGTACGATCATAAACCGCTGGTCCACTCGGTTCAGGTGAAATACCGAGCACAATTTGCACGGGCCGTGCGTGTGGTGAACGCGGTGGGTCCAGCCACGTCATTTCCGTCACTAGCTCTGGAGTATCGACGCTCGTTGTGGTGTAGATGGTTCCCTTTATGAATTAAAAAAAAAAAGAAACTGAACGACATACGGTAAAAATGCTTTTTGGACTTTATTACTTTATATTTGAAGATTAAACAAAAAAATTATTGTTTAAGTTTTATTAATTTTTGCCTTAGATTCATTGTACCACTGCAGAAATTAGAGCTCTTGACGGGCGCGACTGTACAACGCTTAACTATGAACCGATTTGAAAAACTCTTACGGCATTCAATTCATAATTAGACTCGCTATCGCCTTAGCCGCATAGAATAATTTTGGATCACCCATTTTTTTTATGGACAGATTTATGCGTGGAAGAACTGTTTTTTTTTGCAATATTGTGCTTAAACATGTGCTAAAAATCGCCGGATTGTTTGTTTGCAATGAAGACGGATGTGGCGATAACCATTCGCATATATTTTAAGAATATTTTTAGTTTCCTTATTTCAGACGATCCTGTCACGAGTTCTGATGGCGCCCGTCAAAAGCTCTAATTTCTACAGTGGTACAACGAATGCTGTATACACAATGCAAAAATTGATAAAAATCAAACAATAATTTTTTTGTTTGCTCCGCAAATATGTAGTAATAATGTCCAGAAAGCTTTTTTACTGTATGTTGTTCAGTTTCTTCTTGTTTAATTCATGAAAATCACGTATTTTTCAAGCGTTTTGGCCGGAGGGCACCCTTAAGATGAATTTAGCAGCGAAGATGAAAGGAAGTCTTCCGCCACTCGTGTCAAGCACGATCCTTCTAATTTTCTCAGACAATCGTTCCAGATAGGCATAGTAAGGCCCAGAAATAAAGTCTAAAATCACCAATGATTCTTCCAGGCGACACGCGCGCCCGCACGTAACCGAACGTAATCTCGTTGCACAATAGGATGACGGCTCCAGCGTGTAGCTACGGTTTCCAGAGACTGTCCAGACGGAAAGGAGCACGGGCTGCTATAAAATACACTTCGGCCAGAGCGATCACCCACGTCCATGTTGGGGAGGGACCACCGAGTCGCGCGAGTCACTACCGAACGTCTCCTTATTCCGCCTCGTTCCCGTTCCGTCTCTCCTTCCAGCAGAACGCTGGCTCCTTTCGTTCTTTTTCTCTTTATCAGCACAGCACGCGGCTTCTTGGAATTCCAGACGGCGTTCCAGCGCACGCCACCGGATCACCGAGCACTCTCGATTTCGTGCTCTGGAACCCAAACACTCGTGGGGTCCGTGGCTCGTCGAGAGAGTGCAACCGGGAATCCGTGGACCGCGGCTCCGCTGCGCTCCACGCCGTTTATTTGCCCCGTTGAGCGGGTATGTAAAACATTGTTCCAACGAGTTCAAGAGGGACGAATCTCGAGGAAGCTGCGAGTGCTGCGACGGTAATAACAATGACTAAAACTGGAACATGGATCCGGCGGGTACGTGTGCACTGGTCGTATCAGGGGATCTGGTGTGCCTCGTGCCTTCCCTTTCGGTAACCAGTCCTTAGCGAAACATGCTGGAATAATGGTATTCTATTAAACATCCTTCCCTCCGCTCCTGCGATCCAGGTCGAAGCGGAGAGGTATCCTTTACCGAGAGGAAACTCCGCCACCTGATCGTGCTTCTCAGCGAGAAGGGGACTGCGTTTCGCGAGGTGGTCCAGCGTCGTTTGACGTATCGCCGTATAAAAGCAGCGTGAAGTTAAAGAGCCGTTCGTGCCCGGCTGTAACTTTCGTCCATTCGCCTGTAAAAGTCAAGGAATTCTCCGAAGCGGGGCTTTTTTTAAGGCACCGAGCTTGAGAGAAAGGTGATTACGCGGTGGAATATATTCGACGGGAAAGTTTTCATTGCACTTCCTTCGATGCGTCTGATGTACGGAGGGAAGACGAAGTAACGCGATATTGTGGCACATAAAACTGTATTCGCTGATCGTGAGACAAAATTAGTGTAGAGTATTGTAGAGAAACACTGAGGGATCGGTATAGGTATCTTGGCCACTGTAGTAATTGAAATCTAATTTGTATTTGCATTGTGTAGAGCAACCAGAGCACGTTAGACGGCCGATTAACATTTCAAGCGAAGCGGTAGCGCAAGAATCGCGCGGAATGCAAACGAATCCGCCTACCGATCGTGGCTTCTTCGGTTCGCGCTGTTGTAACTTCTCGCGGCCACTTCTAACGAGATCGTTCCACTCGGCGTCCCACTTTTGCCAAGGAATCTCCTTAAACGGCCGCCAACCGGAAACGCGAAACGTCTCCACGTGATGCAGAAGGTGGCAATAAACACGAGCGCTCGTCTCGATTTTAACGTCCACCGCAGCACACGAGCGATTTATTCGTCGTGGCTGGTGTCAGCGCGCGATAGTAAATTAATTACAATTAAGAGCCACGGCGATCTCGCGCCTTAACGCCGGCGTCGCCCGAATTCCTCTCGTAAATTCGATAATGTCGTTCGCAGCGGCGTCGGCGCAGCTGCACAAAGTGCAAGAACACCTTGGCACTTTTGCCAGCCAGACCGCGAAGAGAGAAAGGGAGAGCGCCCTGGCGAGATTGCCCCAAGGGTGAGAGGCGGGGAGGGCCTAAGAGGATTCGGCGCGCTCCGAAATCACATTTTTAATGGCTCGCCTCCTTTTAATTGTTTTTACACGATTACTAAGGACGACAAGGGGCCGAGGCTGACCACCGACTGACGTCGGTTCCTTGGGAGAGCGACGGAGGCGTCGATGCGAGCGTTACTTATACGGAGAGTGGATCATGTTCGACCACTCCACCCCCGGGGATTTTGTTCTTGGGTGGAAGAAGACGTGAACCCTCTATGCCACGAATAATAGAGTAATTTAAGAGTACTCGCTATTGGAACAGGCTTCTGAAGATATATGTGAAAAGGAAATCATCTATCTAATAGAAATTCAAAAATTCGGAGTGCGCTGTGGTGTAAAAAATGTGTTACCACGGCCCACTCAGTTAGAGAGATAGCTAATAGCGATGTGGGTGGTGTTCCAGTGCCACGAATAAGTCCTGATTTTTCTCCCGTGATTTTTGCACGAAAAAATCAGGATTTCAACTTTAAATAGTCGCGATTTTGTTTTAAATTAATATTCCGGAAATTCCCCCCGTTAATCATAGGATACATTAATATACCAACGAAATTTTCTGTATTTTTTAATTTTAGATAATCTGGTTCCGAATGGCAGTGTTCACCGCAAAACTAAATTTTTAAAAAGGCTTCTTGGATGTCGGTTGTTACTTTATTATAAACGTAAATATTTTTGTATGAAAAAAATACCAAATGTTCTTTAAATGTTTCTCTTTTAAGTGCAAAAAATTTTGTAAAAATATCTGCTTCCGCTTGTTCACATTCGCTTCTTTTCGGCCGCCTGACTAGGTATAACCCCTTAAAACATGTTCCCAATTATAATTGCTATGAAACAAGTCGAAAGTATTGGTCATCTATCTCCAGCCAAGAATGAACCACGAATGACTAAAGAAGCTAGAACTTCACATGGCCCACGCGATGTATCCTCGCTCCATCCTTGCCGGCAACCCCGACGAGCAAGAATGCCGATCTCCTTGCCGGCAGCATTCGAAACCCCCCGAAAAGAATTGCCGCTTCTCAGCTTCCTCGTTGAAGCACGCGCGGGGCCATTCTTCTCTTACGGCCGAGGGGGCTCTACTTTCCTTGCAACGTTGCTGCGTTCCACCGTTCCCTTATCAGAAAAGAAACAAACAGGGTGGACTGGGCCGCGAGGCGTTCAGTTATTATCACGGACATTCGTTCTGGACGAGAAGCAAGCACGCCCGTCTTTTTCTCGTTCCCTTTCAACCGGAACAGAGCGGGGACAGATAGCGGGAGGAGCGAGATGCACGGGGCACTCGGGGCCCGCTGATACGACACTGGGGCCCCAGCGTCCACTGCTCTCCGTTTCGTCCTGGTTAATCTTGAATTGTGACGTGCTCACCGGCTCTCGCGAAATTTACCGTCCCGGTGCGTTTTCTTGCGCGAGACCGACGACGAGCTGATACGCTGAATCTTAAAGAGACGGCGCGTACGCGCATACATCTAACCGTTTCTTCTTTTCTCTCTTTCTCTTTTCCATTCCCCTGCCCGCCGCGCCTCCTCCTCCCCCCCCCCCCCCTCCCGCCCTCCGCGCGCGCCCGGGCAAAAGGGACGAAAACGACGGCGTTGAAAAATGTACACGGTAATGCGCCACGGGGAGATTTATCGCCGGTCACTGCCACGAGGAAATTCATCGCGCGATTACAAGTACTTGTTATTCCGTGAATCGGGCCAGAGATTATTGAATCTCTTTTGAGTACGCCGGAAACGAGGGACACGCGGCCTGTGAATCCGCAATCGAGGACGGCTGGACGATGCCGCGGCGGTCGGGCAGCGCTAATAGGGGAGGTGGAAGTGGACGGTCTATGATCAGACACGCGGTGGGAATTATAATTAGTCGAGGCTGAATATTGGTCCCACTTTCCCTTCACATATGAATTATCTAATTATGGAGAAATAAGCAGAGTAGACTTACTTGGCAGTCCTCATTTTTCACGTTCAGAAATCTGAAATCTGTGATGGGAGATACCTATTAACTTCAATCGATAATAGAACGTTTAATTCAGCGCCAAAGGATGGTATCAAATGGAATGATGTAGTTTACCTTGTTGGGTGTTCAGAAGAAACCCCTCGTCGGTTGAACATAAACAGTAAAGGAAGCAGAAGGAAGTTTGAGAAAACGATGCCGCGCAGCTGCCAACTCGCGAGCTGCTCCGAGCATCGCAATCACGCCATCGATTTTTCCCACCGTCAGAGAGGATCGCGGGTGGTAGTTCCTAGTTTCTCAGGAGCGGTCTGCGCCGCATTTTTTCCTTGAACCTGCACGGTCCTCCCTCTCTCTCTCCCTCTCCCCTTCCGATCATCCATCTTTGAATCCATTAGAGGAGCAGCCCGTCGCGCGGTATCGCTCGCATCAGAAAGTACTTGCACGTGTGTATCAGTTCCACGGCCTCTAAGCCTTCGTTCATGTCGTAGGCGATGCCTCGGCCGACCGTTTTGTGCCACCAGGAATCCTCTCGTCCCGATCGAACGTGACAGTTACCTTGACTTTGATTCGCGAACCACCGCATTGAAAATTCTCGCGCAGGACACGCTCTCGCGATACATATCATCCTTCGATTCTCCATGGGACACGTGTCATACTTAAATCACTATGTACTATTAACGTCTTCACAGTACAACGAACGAAAGAAACGATAGGTATCGGTATAACGTAGGCAGGAAGCTGGTGGAAGACCAGCTAAGCTTGAATTATACATACCGTTATCAGACCTGACGTTGGGGGCTAGTTGATCGACTAATTGAGGAAGAATTCGACTATGTAAAACCGCCTCGATTGAGCTCACATTATGGAGTTTATAATTTAAGGTACCTGGGAGGATACTGTTAAACCAAGTTGGATCGAGGAGAAGAGGACCAAGATTTCCAACGTGGCACAGTTCTGACGAATTAACGACGATTCAACCGAAGTTCCAGGTGCAGCGAATCGGGCTGGAAATACAGCGCGCAATTAAAAGGAAAGCACGATTCCCGTGCGCATAGCAGCCCCAGCGATAGTTCCCATCGGGCAGCCGCGAGATTGAGTTATCTATCTGCCGGCTAATCTTAACAACGTTGACACTCTAGCGTAGCGACCGAATGCCACACACCTCGTGACGGTTCACGTTAACGACCCGGCGATTGTCTGGCCCGATAGCCGCGCGATCCAGAAAAGGGCAATTATCGAGCGAGAGAGGAGGAGAGCCGCGGAGAGGGCGAGGCGAGGCGCCAAGTCGTGAGCTAGTTGTTAAGTGATTCCGATAACCTCTCAATCGTTCGGCAAACGGGGCTAGGGAAGAGGTACACCTCCGAGGGAGGGAAGAAAAATCGGGTTGCAGGCAACAAGGCCCATCGCCGCCTTGGTCGCCGCGGTGCCGTGGAATAATTAACGGTGGGCCCGGGGAGCGACCTGGATCGCGAGAACGTATCGCTTCCTCGTCCTGGGTGCCTCTTCTCCGTGCACCTCGTCCAGCGACACCTCGAACACGATGCTAACGGTCGTCGACACGGCTGGCACCGGCCAGAAACTTCAATAGAAAATCAGCACGAGGAGCTAAACACGACGATCGTATTCCCGTTCGACGGGAACCGCAGTCACCTATTTGATCCGCGGGCATGCCTTCACCCTCGATCATCGTTCGATCGTCAACGCGGAAATTTCCGAGGTATCGTGCACGTCGCTCGTTCCGCGGAATCGTGATTGTCCGAGGAGGATCGGAAAATATTAGTTACTACGGGGCTACGGGGATCCAAGGACGCGACTAACGACTCGTTATTACCAGGACGCTGGTCATAGGCACACCGTGCATGGCTTTACGACGTAATATATTTTTCGGCTCAGGAGGGGCATGGACACGGTGTGAAACTGAGAAACGAGGAGGGGAAGAATGCACCGGTGTGCAACGGTTGCGTCGTCGGGACGCTCCGTTTTCAAGGCGTGTGCGCGAACCTGGGAGACGGTAGTCGGCTCCCTGCAGATTTGTGGCCGTCTGATTGAAACGAACAGCCCTCTCCGTGCGCCCCGCCAAGTGATCATCTGCCTGGATCGCGATCGGGGACTTCCTTATGGTGGGATATACGCTGCCCTGTCGTTGCGGATTGCGGGGAGACATTGTCTGACGTGGAGAGAAGATGGTGATGCCGTAGGCACGGGGTGACAAATAGAAAGTAGCTGGAACTAGTGGCTGTTGTCTTGCAACCATTCTGTAGAACGGAAAGATGAGGATGTGAGCAATTTGAAATGTTGTTTTCTTATACTAAGAAGGAGAGTTTCCCAGGTCTCTGCCTCCAATTGCTTTGGTTTTTGCATATGTTTCAGAGAACCGAAAAATAAGAAACAGGTGTCTTTTTATTTTAGCCCGTTTGCATGTTTACGAAGTGAAACTACCCCTCGAAGTTCATAAGGGGTACAAAATTTCGTTGAATAGAACTTGATATAAATTTCATTTGCGTTATAATTTGCTGTATGGATGATGTTCTTGACGCCAGTCACCGTTATTAGGGGGTAAACTACACGGAGTGGGTCACCTCTCATTGTCAGTAGCGATGAGAGGTCATAAAACCACTGATGCGTCATCCTATAATAATTAATTATTCATACAGCAAGTTATGACGCAAATTAAATTTATATCAAGTTTTATTCAACACAATGTTACGCGGTATTTTGTATCCTTTATGAACTTTGAGGTGTGGTTTCACCCCCTAAACATGCAAACGGGCCAAAATAAAAAGATAGGATTTTCTTATTTTTCGGTCTCCTAAAATATGTATATCCAAAAACCAAAGCAATCGGTTGCGAGTACAACTTGTTCTTATGAAATTTGAGAGAAGATTTCACCCCTTAAACGTGCAAACCGGCCAAAATAAAAAGACACTTGTTTCTTATTATTCGGTCCTATAAAACATATCCAAAAACCAAAGCAACCGCAGACGGACACCTGAAAAATCTTATAACTTTGAGGGGTGGTTTAACCTCCTAAATATGAAAACGGCCGACTATAAAAAATCACGCATATCTTATTTTTCGGTCCTCCAATACATATCCAAAAATCAAAGCAATCGGAGGCGGACACCTGGAACCTTTCCCTGTAAGATCAATGGACGTTTAAAACGTAACCAAATTCAATCGATACTCCACACCATGCTTTTCGAAAGCAGACACTTGGATTCGGTGGACATTGGGAGACAATGCACTCGCTTGCGCGTAGAAACGACTCCACCCACGATCCGCACGCCTACACAATGCGATGCAGTGAGCGTGAGTGGGATTAATGTTTTGAGAGGGGATGGCACTCGTTGACACAAAGAGAAACGTTAAAATTTCACGTGGATGAGTAGGCAGATAAGCCTGCTCCGATGTGTCACATCCCGAAGCTCGAATTCAACCCCTTGCAAAAAGGCTCCAGACAAAACACTTCACCGGACGAGTGCAAGTTGAGTTTTTCAAAGTATGTATGTATATCGCGCCCTTCTCGAGGCCACGAGCTAACATCTGAAGTTCCAGGATGGAATGAGGAAGAACGAGGGGGAGGGAAGATGATACGACATTCGAGTAGGTCCACCGAAATTCACGCAGGCGAGGCTATTCTCTCGGGAAGCGTATCAGTTACGCGGTATGGAATTTCGCAACGCGCCATCACCGGGCCTCCCCGCGAGGAAGTTTGACTGTCAACGCCCCGCGTCCGGGACGAAAACGAGGAGAACGACTACAGAAAAAAAAGGGAAAAGACGGCGGGCCAGAGAGGGGGGGGGGGAGGGAGACGAGGGTGCCGCGCGGAGGCAACGTGCCATAAAAAATCACCCGCAGCTCATAAAGTAACGCTAGATTTTATCTGGCGAATGCCGAACGACTCGTATTCGCTTTGCAGATTCCGAGCGTATTTCTTGGGCGTCGCGGTCGACTCTACATATGTAGCATGCCCTTATCTCATTCAATGTTAATCAAATCGCAGACGTGTTATCTAAGCAGGTGATTTCTAAGAACGAATACCGAAAAAGGGAAATCATCATCGGCGAGCAGAGAGGCAGGCGGAATGTAAGGTCCGTGGGGCTTTCAATACCCACAGTTCCTCGAGGCGCGGACCACCAGGAGCTTCGCGGAGATGGCAGCGAGGAGGCCAGACGCAAGAATTCGCCAAGGCGAGTGGCGCATTGGCAGAGCGACGCGCAGGTGCGTAATTCGAAAGTCGCGTAGCTCGAGACGGGCCCCTACGCGCCAATAAACGCTGGCGGGAGCGTGCACGAGCGGTGTCGTCGCAATAAAGCGCGCGGAGCTTAGCGATAAAAAAGCAAACAAGCCGCGAGCGAGCGCAGCGGGGCAGTGAGCGTCTCCGCGGAGCCCATCGTGGGGACCTGTGCACGACTGCGTAATGAATTTCGGAACGAAATTTCCGCCGGGGACCGTTTTAATGCGGGAATAAAGTAGCGTCCGGGTCGATGGGGTCGCGGGCCGCGGCGCAGCCAGGGCTACGCTCGTCGAAGACAATGGGGCCCCGGGTACGCGTACGGCCCATATGGGAGGCCAACAGAAACGGCCCGGCGAGAACATTGTCTTGAAAAACCATAAAATAAAGCAACGGCCGGTTTCGGCCCTCCCCCCTATGCCTCCCACTCGGGTAACCCGCCATGGATGCTGCTCCTGATGTCTTCGAGATACAACGAAGGTCGAACGGGGAGCGCTTTTGCGGGAAATCCCCCTGGGCACGGCCGGTGTCGCGGCCTGTTCAATTTACCCTCTATGGCAGCAGGTACTTTGGTGCGCGTTGCATCGGGGAACATTGTCATGCGGGACGTTGCCTGGGCCTCCTCGCGTTGGCCGGTAGCCATGGTGTTTCCTGATGTTTAGGGGAGGTAATTGGAGGGAAGTTTAACTGAGGAGTTGTAGGGGTATGTAGTTAGTGAGATGACTGCTGTAAGACGGCCAAAAGTGGTAACTGAACTTGACAGTAGTATATTTTGTCCCTAGGAGATGCTGACTCTTCAGGAGCAGGTTTTCTGATTATAGAATATCTGTGAGGCGAAGCGTGAGGTGCTCTGACTGCCTGAAGAATCAGGGCACCGCGACGCGGTGCGTAATGGCGGACGTGTTAAAGGAAGCGAGTAACAGCATCCCATGGCCACCCAGCGGCCGTCGCCATGCGGCTCGTCGTAAATTCTTTCGCCGTAATCATAATAAATCCTCCGATCGGTCTCCCGTCGCCATTTTTCCCCCGGACCATTTGCAACCGATCATCCGGGCGTCGTTTCAATTGCCACGGGAATAAAGTACGAACTACGGCGAGGCTGGCCCCGCGCATAAAGTGATCACGATTGCCCAGCGCCTCGTCGCAAACACGCACGTCGTCGCGCGTACACGCGCGAGTAACGTTACTCGCCGTGGCCGCTCGGGACGCTCTCTCTCGCAGATATCCATCTCGTGGGCGCTCGCGCGAACTTGATTTATCGGGTTCCCGCGATAACCCAACCGAGCCACGGTGCGCCCCGTACCGTGGGGGCCGCGCGGCGCGGCGCGATGAAAAAACGACGCCAACGAGAACACAGAGGCGAAAGAAGAACGTCCTCCTCCTCTGCACCTTTTCGGGGCCCGATTCCAGGAATCGACATAAATCCCAGCGGTTTATAATCTGCGGTAGAAGGCACGCCGAAAGATACCATCGACCGAAGAAGCTTCGCCGGGGACGAGCGAGTAAGAAGGTGGCTAGGAGCGAGCAAGTGGGATGGGCGAAAGAGGGAGGGAGCTTGGCAGGTGATTGCAAGGGTGGATATACTCGTTGACCATGTGTACGATTGATTGCACTCGCGATTTTTAGGATTTCGTTGGTTACTCCGCGCGATTTCCAGTTTCTGGCGAACGGGGCCATTTGTGAGGTAGGCGCAGGTGATCGAGAGGGATTGCTGTACCAGAGACACATTGGAGAAGGTGAACAGAGCAGAACATCCACCGCGGTCGATGATAACGGGTGATTTACTGTATCTTCTTGGGTTGACGAAAGCGTGGCCGTTCTGGGAGTGGCGATATCTCTGGTACGCGGACTTTTCCGGCAGCTTGAACCTTGATACTCCGATCTTTCCGCTTCAACAAGTGGCGCGCGTTTTTATCACGATCACTCCGAGGCAGTTAGACGAGAGAAGCTTCGGGGCATCAGCTCCATAATTCTACGTTACTCCCGCATTAACTCGACGAATCATCTGCTGTGAGCTGTTTCACCTGCGTAACCTGCTCCACCTCGCATGGTAAATCTTCCACACATTCCGCAGATAAGATCCGAGATTCGATTTCGTCGTGTTATTACGTTAATTGCCGTGTACGAGTCGATTCCACGTAAGAATCACCCTGCACACGAAGATGTACGAGGTTCCGGAATATACCCGATCCTTTCCGATCGTGGACGAATCGAAATAGGGTGCGTGGCGTGCTGAATATTACTTTCGAATCCCGGGATAACTATCTAAGAATGGATCGATCTTCTTTGAAACTCGATACATGGTAGCCACCCTCGCAAAACTCCGCGCCGGAACTCGGTGAATCCTTCCACATAATCCCGAAGGCTCTCACGAATCCGAGCGCGCAAGGATCAGCGGCGGAGGAAATCTTCCCACAAAAAGTAACAGGTAGGTATCCTGTTTCCATTGAGCGACAGGTAGAGTCCTTCGACGGTGCTTCGACCGTCAATACCCATCTCGAGGAGATCCGTGAAAGGGACTCGCTCGGCACGGAAGGAAAGGATGGCACCCTGAAATAGATTAATATATGCAAAAGTCCCATCGGCGAGCGAGTTTTCCCACCGGAACAAGTGAGCATCGGGCGGAGGGAAATCTGCTTCACCTGTGCCCTTCTCCGCTCCGGGGTCCCGATCTCTCTCATCGATCCTGGGTGATTCAGGTGCTGCGAGGTATTTTCCCAGGAAGAGTCTGTGAGAAATCTGTCGCCTGTGACGAAATCGTCTTTCTCGATTTTAAGATCCTTCATCTGTCAAGGCAGTTGCACTCGCGTTCCATCAAGTATACTTCATTACGTGCAAGCTGCAAAGCGGAACAGAATATTCGCTGTCGCTTCGAGCTTAATAGAAACTCTCCCAGGCACCAGTTGAATTCGTTCTTGATCTTGGAGCAAGTATCGTTAACGTCGAAAGTTCATGGGCTGGGTAGCCTGGTTGCTACAACAGCCACGGCGTAGGAGCGATGCTCGGGCAAGGGAAGAGCGCGGAAGAAGATGAATCGGGCGGAGGAAAGAAAGTGAGCAGAGGGGAAGAGAAAGAGAGAGCGAATCGCTTTCTCGTAACCCCGTGAGAACTAGAGACAGCGGTGGCATGGCCTGTTGTTGCCATTGCCGCTGTTCTGTCGTGTCCTGGCCCTGTCGACCGATACTCTACACCTCTAGAACGCGATTCAGGTGATACGATCCAATTTACCAATGCGTCCACTTCAACGGGAATTCAACTTATTGCGACTGCAGTGTGTAATAGACCTAGCTCCCAGAACCAGACTCCTAAAGCAGTTTCCTTCGACCACACAATGTGAACACGAAATCGTATTCGATAAAGATTTCAGGGTGGTCAGAGCGATTCTATCGAGCCACCAACGATCGCGCGTGACGATAGTAGCTCGAAGAACAAAACGCTAAAGAGAAGCGAATGCTCGTACGCGTTAGAGTGTCGTGGACGATTATCATGGTAGGTGGGCCCGAAAGTGGGCCGTAGATCGATCGCATCTGCCAACTATTCCTGACAGGGCACACGAATCACGTGAAACACAAAAGCCCGTCGAGTGTCATCACGCGGATGTGACTGTTGGTCCCGATCCCTCGGATGCTGGCGGTAATGGCGGAGTTTCACATGGGTCGGCGAGGCAGCGCGCAATGAAATTTACTGCGTCGGTGACACGTGAGAAAGGAGACCAAAGACGTGGACGCGCTCGCGGCAATTATAGCCGCGACGGATGAACGTTTCGAGGTCTGTCGGATCAACGGTAGCAGCCAAGCACCGTGGCAATCGACAGGACAACCTGGCGGCGCAACACGTCACGTGGGAAAGTGAAAAAGGTTCGATCGACGGATCCAATTATCGTAGGTGGAACACGAATTAATTAGCCGGCCTCTTATCGATCGTTACACGGTTGCCCCCGAGTGAAATCACCCCGCCTTTTTTCCCGCCGTGTTCTCGTTCCTTCGGCGTTCAAGCCACGACGGCAGAGCGACGCGGAGCTGTTTAGAGGAAGGAGAAGCTTTCAGTGGGGCGGTGACCGTGGGCAGGTGCTGGTTGGGCCTCACGGGACCCCATGGGAGCCTCGTTTGGACGAAGGTCCCGACGAAGGGGGGCTGAGAAACTCGATGGACCACCTTGCGGTCACTCCATGGGAAATGCAACCCCACGGATCCATTATAAGGACGATGCTGTTTCGAATATCGGATCCACTTCCTACGGCCCCCCCCTGTGACTCCTTTGTGCACCGCTCCTTTGCTGCCCTCCTTCGAGGTGGGCCCTTAACGATCGATTTCAATGATTCCGCTTTTAATTGCAAAGTGGGTCGAACCGGGTTAGTATTTCGAAGGTCACGACGAAATGTCTGGCCGTTGCTCCACAGTTCATGGTTTAAATGTACCTAGTAGTTACGGTCAATGCCGTGCACGGCACCCCAGCTACGTTTCAGGCATTGAGAGCAAAAGCGGACTGAACCACATTTTTTGCGAAATTGATTTAGTAGGAATAATGTATTCCAATAGGCTGTACAAATCATATGAAATAGGAAAAATTATTTTTTTTCAATGTGGGTTAGTCCGTTTTGGCTCTGAATGCCTCATTTACGGGACTTATTTGAGTCTGGTATAACGTTATTCACAAATTTCATTAGATTTTGGGGCTCGAAATATTCCATGTTAGCGATGAATTCGAGGGGACATAAAATGATTTGTGAAAGTGTCGGGGACATTTTCAAGCCATTCCTTTAGTGTATACGAAAGGATTATACCTCATTACTTCGAGGCAAGCTGAGCCCACTGGTAGCCAAATTGTTCGAGACGAATCGACCACAATGGGTTTAAAGCATCGCGGTTAATCGTTGGACGAAATAAAAAATGGGAGAGTTTCTAAGATGGGTGAGCTACGTGTTGTCAATTATAATTACCAATTTCACGGCGTTTAATGACGTGCCCGGAGGGTGAACAGCGGTGATCGACGTTACGACCGCGTCGAAATCACTTTCGCACGACCCAGCGGAATAATCGGTGTTCACCTGTACGCGGGAACGAAGGTACCTTCAACGAGCAGCGCCTTCTGTACGAAAGGTGAAATCTCGCAAAGGGGAACCTTGGCCCAGGTCGTGCAAGACCTGTCACCCCGTAAAGCTGCGTCTACCCGACCCTGCTCTGGGTCCTTTCGTCCCTTATTCCACGGGGAAGTGCAACCTGCGCTTCCCACGGAAGCGGAAAACATTGTCCATGTGCGACGAGCACGGGAAACCCTGTTCAAGCTGGCATGTGCCCGATTCGTAATCGGCTGCGGGGTATTATTCGTCCAAGTTCCTTCTGACTTTCCTCTATCTTCCTCGTGGACAGATGTTCCTGCAGCATCCATGTGAAATTTCCACAGAGGAGCTCTCCAGAATTACTCCACGGGTCATTAATCACGGATGACGAACAGTCAGACCACAAAGGATACTTCAAACGCGTTGTCCATCTCAATTTCAAGAAACCTGCTAAACTTTAACGAGCCTTCGTATAATGGTACCTCGATTAACCCAGCAGCAAATAGTCTTACAAAATCCAGGTCCGCGAAAAAAAAGTAAGAATATGAAATACCAAAAGAATTAAGACGCATTCAGAGAGACACACTTGTCACTTTCAGCAGCGTCGTCCGGCGCATTCCAACTGAAATAATAGCGCGATTGTTGCGAAAATCGTTAAAAGATGTCGAGAGAGGGAAGACACTGTGAGAGGCATACTTGTATTCGGAGTCCGCCTAATAAAATCTGAATACTCGGAGGCTTCCCCTTGATAGCGTTTGACGCGAAGACAATCGCTGATGATTACCGCTAAGGAGGATAATAGATTCCCCCCGTGCCATCGGCCGTTCTCGCTCTACCCAACGGTGCCCTCTCGCCTCGTCTCGTCCCACCTACGCGGGCCGTTCCGCGACGAGGAACGCGCAATTTCATTCTAATTGATAGTACTCTCTGGCGGTCCGGTGTCTCGCGTACCGGTTAGCTGTGTTAGCTCGGCCATATCGGCGCGCAACAAGTCGTAAACGGATTCTTTTAATGGGCCGAGATTCGTGAGAAAGCCCATTACGATAGGTGATATGGAACGCTGAAACGGCCCGGAATGCTGCCGCGGAGGTAGACGGAAGCGCGTCCCCTTATTTATACCCCCGGCTACCATGCCATCTACTCTCGCCTCTGGCTCGACGCTTCTATTAGCCTCTCGTCGCGTAATTTCCTGAATAATTCCGCCATCAGGCCGAATTACGGGCGGAACGCGAGATCAATAAAGGAACGAGGGGTTATCGACCCTCCACCCTCGCGCGATGCGCATCCCGTGCCTTCAGCGGCCACTTTTTGTGTCCAGCTTCCGGCTCGAGGTCCCTGCGCGGCGAGGCGCAGGGCCACCGGAAGCGTTTAGGCCTCGTCACGCTTGTTTTAATTACGCTAGCAGCCTTCATTCTCCTCCGCGCCGCGCAACCACACCCACACACGGTGAGAAGTAGGTATATCCTTGGCAGGAGCCTTGTTCGACACCTGGCACTCCAAAAGGGAATTAATTTTTTGGATTAGCTTATCGCCTCTAGGCGACCTGCTACCTATTTCGCCGAGGAACGGGGTTAAGACCGGCTAAGCAGCTTTGGGTTAATGAGGTTCCGCGCTCAGGCGCGCCGTTTGTTCTTCCTCCATGCTCGATTATTATTCCACTTCCCCCGGGGGAAGCTTTACGAGATAGCATCGCGCCAGGCTCGCTTTAGTCGCTGTTGCAAGGTAAATGTCCCCATTATCGGGTATGTAAATCGTGCGGGGTATACGTACAGACCTACATATGAGAAGCAAGGTGATTTTTAACACAAAATTTAGGAACCTGTAGTACTATACAGACAAAACATTTTTCTTTATTATTATAAGTAATGTAAACCTCTTCAGGTTTATTTAGCTACACAAATATGAACATGATCACTAAATTACAGAAATATAATTACATGCCTTAATCAGACAAAACATGTCCAGATTCTGGAATGTTTTGTGCTGGCAGATAATTATCCCCGACTTGTATATTGACAAATGGAACGCTTTGTGGAAGCATAGGATGCAGCTACCACCGTAAAAAGTGCCATTTCGTATCACTCTCCTCGATACAGTTGATGCTCCAACACGCACAAGTGATGGCACATTTCTTGCAGGTGATGCTGCGAGCCGTTCCGATGCACGAACGCTGGTTAGTGCACGGAACAGGTTAATCTCTGGTATTCCAGCAATCAAAACGCTATCGTCGTTCACGGCCATAGCGCGAGATTTACCAGTAATGCGAGTCGTAAGGTAGATTAAGCGTGGCCGCGGTTTCATCCGACCGCTACATAAACGACCGATTAATCCGAAAATACTGTCTTGGCTGGGTACGCTCTATCTCTCTGCCCCTACAGATTCAATCTCTCGTCCCGCCGTTTTTCTGCCCCGTCTAGGTGTTCTTATTCGCTCCCCTGCACGCTTGACCGATGGATCGTGCGCGTGCACGCGCTCCCGTAGCCGGCTAAACGTTCCCGGGAATAATTAAATCGAAGGGTTTAAGGCCCGCGCAGACCGGGCGCGCATTCGGTCGATAAACCGCTTGACAAACAGGCGTGGAAAAAAAATATGTTAATTGTAATGTCCGCGCTAATGCGAGTGAAACGCGCACGGATGACGAAAACGAGGAGAGGAGGATCGCCCGTGCAGCTACCCTGCAGAGGCGCTGGTCGTTCACACGAGCGGATTCGTGACTCCCCTTCGGGTCCTAAGCGTCTCGCGAGAGGAATAAATTGCAACCAATCGCATGCTGAGAGACCATGCCCCTGCGATATACGTATGCGGCGTCGCGTACAATGTATGAACTTTTGTCAGACGTTTAGCCTGGTCTGTCTTGATAGCTCCGCACACAGAGCGGATAATGTTACAGAAGGATTTACCGTCCTGTGACGAGGGTGAACGTAATAAAACGTTGATAGGCGAACGTTACAATTACCGAGTTTTTATGGACTTTAATGGGAAGTTGACGTCGGGAACCGTGGCGTACGGGGTAATTACGAGAGCGGGGCTCTTTAATATACCGTGAAGAATTCGTAGTTTCATCGTCTCGATGCACACGCGCTGTCGATGGGAACTGTTGTTTACCGAACAACCGTTTGCCGTTGGACGCGGGGATAATGGACACGTTCGCCTCCCCGGGACTTGGTATTACGAGCTAAAGAGCAAGAATTGATTTTTAATGGGGTATAAAGATAGATGTTAGGGAGCAGTAGTATCACTTGGACCTTTTCACAGGACGTCAGTTTAAAACCGATCTTTCCAATGAAGATAAGGTAAAGTAGCTGAATATGAGACCCATTTCTTAAGAACCCTTTTATTAAAATTCGATACACGTTTTAAAAATAGAATATGTATTCTTTAGCAACCTACTGAAAAGTACTATAACAAAGATTTCTTCAGTTTCTTCATAATGAAATAAAATCAAAAGTCATTCAATTACGCAGTTAAAAAAATGGGTTCCTGATATGAGACCCAGTTTGTTTTTTCCTGAAACACTTTTTCTTTCTTTTTTCACAAATTCAGCATGTGAAATCTATATCTTCACTACCGCAGTCTTTCTAGTCCCACCACCGAAGTTTTCGTGGGCCCATCAATACCACCAATGCCAATACCAGATCCATCATAACACTTTACACGTATACTTAACCCATTATTCACCTATTACATCTGAAGAATAAAGACCTATGCAAAACAAGCATTCTGTATCATAATTTTCCATCTGCTGAGCGATTGGCAAAAAAATATGCACGTTCGATTGCGTTTTTATTTAAATAAAAAGAAAGAAACTAAAAGCACTGCTTGCGATAAAGACTCCACTTTTTGGTTATCTCGCCTCTCCATAAATTTGATGTACATCGTCTACTTTTCGTTCGATTTCGACGGCAGCAAATTTTCCTCAATCACAGGGGGCGTGTGGTATCCCGTATCACTATCACTCTGATTATCACTAATTTTATCTTTGAATGGAAAGAGGTGCTGTGACACTTGTAATGTCAACATAAACACACATGATCGATATCGATTAGTCGACCAATTGCTTTTTCATACATACATACCACAATGTTCACTCAGCTCGCGAACGCAAGTTTCCTTGGGAGTAAAGTAGAAAATGCGAATATGCATGCGCGCAGTCTTTTTTCCTTGGGAGGAAAGTAGAAAACGCGAAACGTTTGAAATTTGCCATTTTTATGTAGGTGTTGAAAAAATTATTATACACTTACCACTTTAGAGGTATTTGTAATTTAATCGAACCACTTCAAAAACTTCCTGCAAGGTATTTCAGAAATATGTGCTTGCTCAAGACGCTTAATTTATTACAATGCCACTGTGCGGATGAAACAGCAAATACACGGTTAGTTAGTAAAGAAACAGCATCGATATTACATTCAAGAGTTCTGTAGCGGAGATAAGCTGGAGTCTCATATTAGGAGAGGTCGTCATATTCGGCTACATTGCCCTACTGTAATTTCTTGAACTCCTGCTGATACACAATACTCGCTATACTGCCCTCCTTAATTAAATTGTCCTATCTAGCATCTTTCCATTTTTCAAGAAATGTTCAAATATTTAAAGTGCCACACGCCTTTTACCTTTTAAGTAAAGTTAGAAAACCCGACATGCTTCGTAGAGATCTAGAAGTAGTCTAATTTATTCATTTTTTACAAGGAGGACACAAAGAAAATTACGAAATTTCAATTTTCTCAGATGTTTCGAAATGGGACATTTCAATTAAGGAGGACAGTTCCGATTTTAAATAAACAGTTCTACATCTGTACACCGTGTTTCATTTTTCTTATTCATCTCTCTCCAAACACATTCCATTCTTGTATCTATATACCACCCTTACACGGTCGCGTTGTCACCGAGAATAACTTCGGTCTCCAGAAAAACACGTGAAAGTACAAAATTATATCCCGAAACGCCGTAGGATTGTCCTCGAGCGATCGTGGAAAATAATCGTCTAGAGGCCACGAGCTGCCGAGAGGAAAATAAGTCCCTCCCCTATAATAATTCCTCGAAAAGCATACGACTCGAGGGTCCGCGGTAGATTTTCCTGAATGCCGGGTGAAAACAGGCGAAAAACCGAAATTTGTGGATCGGCCGGGACGATGCTTGGTCGAATGAAGCCAACCGCGAATAAGGAGAAGCGCTGTTATGCGCGCGGAGTTCAGGTCCGTCTTTCTTCTATCAGACTCGGGGGCGATCCTTTGCGGTACTATCCGTTTCAGCATCCCATTGTCTTCCCGTTCCTCCTTGTCTATTTACACGCGGACCCTTTGAAGAAGCCGCTGCCGGTTTTTCGTTGCTACCGCTGTTAAACTAAGCGAAAGGCATTCTTACCGCGGCTCGCAACTAGGCTGGGTTCCCGTGGTAGGTACACGCTGGTACACCAGGCATACCCGGGGCCCTGTTTTAGGTCGGTATACGAGGTCAGCACGCGCTTTGTACTGTGCGGGTTAAGTTACTCGAGCACCAAATCGAGCCTTTGTACCTTGTTAAGTTAAAACCTCGCTGGGATTGCTTGTCTTCCGAACATGGTGCTCGAAGCGACCCGCTCTTATAGGAAATGCACGATAGTAAACACCCAGGGACGTTGACTAATCTCACCGTTCCCGTGTCGCGTTTTCCCCCGGTGCTTTGCTACGGCGGTTTTCGCGCCAAAGCTTGTGTACGTATCGATGAAATGTCGCTGGCTATTTGTAGGCGTGTAATAAGCAACGTTATTAGGTCACCGATATATGTACTTATATGGTGTTTTTATATGTTTGTTGGAAATTTTCAAGTTACGTGGGAGTTGCCTCCGCATACTGAGCAACCCTCGCAGCTTCCAGTTGCTCGTTAAGTTTCTGTTACACCGAACGTCTCTTCCTTCTGTACACGTCTCTCCGCGCTCTCCTCCGTCTTTTTCTTCGTCGCGCGAGAGGACGCGGACACGGACAACACACAAAAATGATCCCACGGTCCTTTGAGATCGCAGCATCCTTTATTACGAGACGTTTGATTCAGTATCACGCCTCGCTCGCGAGAGTCTTCACGGCCCCCTTTCACAGGGCACAAGACGCTTAACATATGAAAAAGTCTACTGAAGGGATGAATGGAGGAGTGTCGCTTTTGTCGGAATTACTTCTTCTTCGTCCTTTTCGTTCAGTCTCCTCTGCGCTGAGGCGACAGGTTCGCGCGCTATCATGTGGGTGAGGGTGAGGTCAAGCCCGGATACACCTTGGCATACATGAATGTTTATTGGGCTTCTTTTCATGCCCTGCTTTGTCCGTTCGAGCCTTGCCTCTCCTCTGCTTCCTTCGCTCATCAAACTCGAGATGCGCTGATACTTCGCGCGGGAAACCAATAAATTTCCAACACCAATGTCCCATCAGTTCGTTCAACGACTTTGTCAACGGAACTCCTAACATCTCCGCCGTTTCAACGTGCATCCCCCCCCCCCCCCACCGACGTTCCTTCCGCCACGTATCGAGCCAGCAGAAATCAAGTCTGACGTTTCGAGACGTTCGTTGGCGAAAAAGTCGGTGCCGGTTTTCTTTTGAACCTCGCCACTTGACTCCCCGAGTACAATGCTCGGCGACGCGCAGTCCCTTCCTCCTCGACCCTCCGTTCGACCTCCCTTGCGCAGATTCGATTCTTTTATAGGCCGATCCACGAGCTACGCGACCCCTAATGCGGGTTCATTATTTCCTGGTTGCGGACGTGCGCGCAAAGATCGCGATCGGCTCGAGGGCCTTGTGGGGTGGTCGAATGGGGCGATGTTTTCTGCGCCGCATTACGCAGCAACATGCACCGAGGATCAAAGGGACAAAGGGAACATTGCCGGACAAGTGGCTCGCATCCCCTGCTGCGTGCTGCTCTGGAAAGCCATAGGACGAAACGTCAACGGCCATCTAATTGGCACTCGGGAACGCATCTTGATTCAGCTCCACCGCGAATCCAACCACCTGGCAAAATCCAACGTCATGCAATATCCTGCTCTGTGCCGTGGGGCTGCGCAGGGTGTCCCCTAATCGATGGTGCTACTAGGAATTATTCACGGAAGAACAAACTTCAAAATGCAGAATAGTTTCTTTGTACGAGGACGTTTTATTAACATTCAAGTGAAACTCCAAGTAGAACGTTCATAACTAGAGTCATGACGGATATGTCGCGTATTAATGATTTAACCCGCAATTTGTACAGTGTCAATGGAGGAGTGGCCAAAAGCCAAACGTCGAGGAGGAAGATAAACGGTCGGGGATAAATGAGAGAGACAAATATATTCCTCGCGAATCTGAATACGATGAAATATTCAAGGGGGACGGGCTTTGTTCGGGCTTGTACCGATCTTACAATAAAGACATCCGTTGAACGAGGGAAACATATATTTCACGGGAGGACTCGTGTGACACGGGCCATTATAATGCCGGCGATTAAATCGTAGCCGGGTTTTGAAGGCAGCAGTCGACGGACAAGCGTAATGAGTCTATTCCGAAGCACCCCTTGAGCGTATTCCGTGTTAGACGGAAGGAAGTTACCCCTGCCGAGCATAATGTCAGTCGAAATCGTACGAGACACGATAACATCTCAACGGTCGCAGGCATGAGCGCGCATAGGAGGTGCTCTCCCGTGGGATGGTTAAGCGGGGGAAAAAGCGGCGGTAGTAAAAAGGAACGCCAACAATAGTCAAGTGTCGTGATTTGTGCACGACCAGGGGGGTACGTGCCTTCTATCCAGTCTTAATTAACCTCCGTTCCCACGTGACTTCTTACCCCGGTTGACGAGGGGTGGTTTCACGTCCTAACGTACTTTCCTGCGCTCCGTTAAGCATCGTCAAAGAATAACATCCCCGCCGGATCACTTGCTATCGCGTCACCTGCATCTCTCTCGCCGCGTCGGGCTTCTTCGGCGGTTCGTTAAAACCATCAGTTGACACACAAGTGGGACGTGGAGGGAAAGCATCGGACCTCCATTAGCACCAAAAATGTGGATTCTTGGAGGGTGATTGATCGTGTTCTGATAGTCTAGACTGATTCAGTATAGGTGTTGGAATCTTATCACCCCATACTGTGCTGCAAAATTCAATCTCTGCTAGGCCAGGCACTTTGCAGTACAGTGAAAAGGCGAAATTCCGTTACCCGGCGGCAAATACGGGCCGTTTATTACCGATAATATGCAATACACACGCAAGCAGCGCACTAACTTCTCAGGTTGTTGTCTATTCATCATCCCAACGGCATTATGGCGCGCGTATGTGCCTTAATGGCTCAATATTCCATCGCGAGGGACCGCGTCATAGATCACGGTTAACGTTACCCCAAGAACATCTTCTCCCGTTCACGTAATACCAATATTGTTTCCACGAATGGCGAGAAATGCGCCAGTGGCTTTATAACGCCTCCTGGCCTCGCGGGGTTAACTGTCCGTCCACTGGCGTCAGAATAATGGCGACTATTAAATAAGTATATACCATCTCAGCTTCGAGGAAGGAGCCTGAGCATCGTTCCACTCTCCTCGAGCATCCTCGAGCTGCTCCTCGCTTATACTATACCAAATAAAGGCAAACCCTTCCTTGCTTTCAATATTTCCAATTCATCCAAGCTTTTCCGGAAGCTGAAGTGAATTTCCTCAATCCTTCTTCAAGGATAGGTACGTTCACCCAAAGGCTATTTTAGTATCCAGTAACTCACTACCATTGGAACCAGATGCGCCATTCCTGTGACTGTCATTCGACGGTAACAAAGCGACAGCACCGCGGTGACTAACGAGGCCACGTATCCAGCCATTCTTTCTAACGAACTTTCGTAATTCGGTCGTTGATTGTTGCTTAGCTTACCCCGGTCCGTAACGGTACGGCGGTTATTACGGTGGAGATTTGGTAGATGACTGGCGCCAGTACGGTAACCAGCTCGAAAGCTAATATCGCAACGTCCTGGCTAATGTGCAAACGATACCCCTCAGGTCTGTGGAAACGCAGAAGGAGACAGGGCCGCGATTCACTGTAGGAAAATGCGTTTCCTGGCAGGTACGGGACTTATGACCCTGGCCAGATGAGGTGCTGTCCCGGCCTGTAATCTCGCCTAACAGGGGCTACCGAGTCGTTGGCAATCTTGACTTGCTTTCCAGCCAGCATCCCTTTTACTGCGCCATGCAATATGCGCCAGCGGAAGGGGGTAATGGAACCCTGTGTTAGCACATTCGCCGTTCGACTTATGGCTCGTTTCGACCCTAGGAGAACTCGGTTTAACGAGTGCACCCAAGAACTTAATGGCTAAAGCCATATTCTTTTATGGAGATGGCTGACAGTAGCCCCCCACGTATTCTGGGATTTCTTCATGTTCATTGGCCACTACAAAGTATACCAAAGTGGCCCGAGTGGTCATCTTGAAACGAAGAGATATCGGACATCGTGTTATTCGTCACCTAAACGAAAACTCTGATAAGTTACAGCACTTTTAGCCACTCGTGAAGCCACCGTTAGTACTTTTCTGCAACCGTGGAGCTACCTGTCGATCGATATCGGATTCGAACATGAGCGTTTCGAATACAGTAACCGTTCCCGATTCCCGTGGTAGCTGGCAGATACCATCGAAGAGAATGTACAGCGCAAAGTGCTACAAATTTCATGCGGATCACGGAAACCGTTCGAAATCGGTATAGGCGAAGGGAACCTGGGTTTCGTAGTTTCCAGTCGATGGCCAGCCGCGGCGAAGGTGTATCCATTGTGATTCGTTCGATCTCGGTGAACAATTACAAGAGGCAGTAGTCGTTAGCCTATGCCCCCCGTTAGTATGCGCTCCGTCACACCTGACTGGCCGCGTACACGCGCTGCCTCTGCAGTCGACAGCGATTCGAATAATGGCCACAGAGAAATATCCTCCTTACCCCAGTGAACCGTGGCGTTTCGTAACGTCTTCGAGCTGCTAGGCAAGGAAAGACTCTGCATTCTGGCCTGATTACTGTAACTCGATGACACAGGGATTTGGGTCCTATCATCGTGTCACAATGTCCCATCAAGCAATCACTTTTCATCAGGAGAGACAGATCAACTCCCTTTCACTATGAAGAGGCTCTCAACATAGTTTGAAATGTTTCTAAATATGAGGTGCAGCGGATTAAAGGGAAAAGGCCCAGGTGGCAATCGTTCTGGAACACCCTTACACATAACAAAATTGCTAATAAATTTCCGCGCGTGGTATAAAAATGATAGGACACAAAAAAATATAGTTTTTTGATAAAATTTTATTTTTTTTTCGAAGATGTTCATCGGCCGTCCGTTAAATCAGCCACTGATGGGGTGGTAGGAACAAGAAGCCTTACTTAGTATTCCGGGAAGCGCAGAATTCAAATCGCATATTCTTCTCAAAAGTCAATCTTTTCCAGCGAAATTCAATTTTTCGCGCCGCTCGTTTCTTGAAAGAGTGATTTCCTACCCCTTCACCGCAATCTGTCAGCCTAGTCCGCTACTTTTACTAGAGCCCTGCTGAATGAGAGAAGAGAAGAGCAGAAGAGGAAGAACATCGTCCGCGAATGTCCAGATCGTTCAAAGGTCGACGAAAGGAAGCGGACGTTGCAGGGCCGATCACTGGTGCCTAGGGCTGAGGAGATTCCGATGCCTCTCGCGGAGGTAAACGAGAGGGAAGAGGAAGAGCGGGTAAACTGTGAACTGTTGCCGCGTGCAGCATAGTTCCCAGGCAATTCTATGAATACGAAATACGAGGTCGGTCGACGGGCCGAACCAGCGCACCGTACACTGCCCGTTTCGTTCAATCATCTTAGACACGCCCGCCATGTTGTTGGCTTTGCATAAGCCAGCCCGCGAGCCTTGTGTATCTCGCTCGCGACGACGACGCTCGTCGTGGGTGACGTGCATGCACGTGCACGGCCGTGTAAACACGCAAAGGTCGGCTTTCCTACGGGAAAATCATGGGTTACGTCGCTACCGCCTTGGTAATTATTTAACCGCTAAACGTTGGTAAGCCAGCGATTACTGTCGTTCATAATTTTAATGGCTGTTCCCGCGCGTTTCGGCCGCGCGGACTCGGGGAGGGAAGCAATGAAACGATTAATAAGCATCCTCCACGAAATACTCCCGTGTTATCATCGCAGGGCCAACAGTAGTACCCCCAGGATTAAAGGGAGACATAATCCTCTGTAATCTATAAAGTCACTTTTCACCCCGTTGATTTCCTGCAATCGTAAGCGTCGCGTTCTAAAAGGGATTTTCTCTCGATCACGGAGAGGATCGTATTTATAATAGAGGCAATATTATTAATCACCCAGGTGGCTGGACGATAAGGGCTGACACACGATCAAGTAGCATCTGAACGGCGCGGGGTATAATATTCCAGCGAAAATTCTTTCGTCTGAAAAAGGCTCGTCGCGTTGACTTTTTGCCGACAGCCCTCGCGCCGGGCCGATTGTTTAAGAACGTTCGATCCTCGAGACCGATGCAGAGGCTGGTTATTGATGAGACGGCGGGCTCGCGCGCGCACCGAGCTGGTTTTGGCTTAGGTTACCTGCGATTTGTATGACATTCGATCCTTCGCCCACGCGTACGAGGTCTCTCGTGCTCTCTGTACTCTCTGCACACGTCTCCCCTTCCTCCTACGGCCTTTCTTCTGTCCACCGTTCGCTTCTCCTCTTCTTCCTCTCGCCACTGTTCCTCGCCCGAGTCGCGTACGTCGAACGCCCCGTTCGACGGCTCTATTTATTTCTGTAATTCGCGTTATTTATCCAGCGCTACCCGATGAGCCCGGCCTATCCGTGCTCCGCCGCTTGTACCCCTGTCACCGTTGATAATTCGCATTTAAGTCTCCATCGGCGGCGCGCAAACCAGCCCCGGGCGACTCGACGTTGGGGACGAGAAAAACGAGAGCACGCGATAGACCCCTAGACCGGCCCCGTGCGTGTCTCTGCAGCTGCGTCGAGAGTTCGCAGCTGCATCTGCCGCGATATCAGCGATATGACCGATTACATCGTGCTGCGTGGGTCTTCCGCCCGTGGAGTGCATCAGTCTTGCAGTTTAGCGAAAATTACTCTTCGCGTGTACGCGCGACGTGAATCTAGTAGCTGATCGCCGCGATACGTCATTACCGCCGAGATTTATGCATCCCATTATCTTCTCGCGTCTTCGTACCACCGCGTCCCCCGCCTGCCCGTTCCAATTTCATCGATCGGTATCGCTTCCTCGTACGACACCCCGTTCAATTTCTCCGTTGCTGATCGATGCTCGGGAAAATTCGGTCCCGCAGCAGCGAGCCCCTCGGCTGAAAACACGGGATGCCTCGTGTCTCGTGCTCTACGGCGACCACTTAATTTACGGGATTTCAACGGGGACGCGTGGGCGCGGGATCCAATGACGACATCAATGCCGCGACAGTCTACGGCTCAATAAAAATCAACCGTCCGGATCTAGCACGCGCCGTTAGCCGCGATACATACATCTTTTTCGTGTCGCGGCCACGGGGCCGAGCCGAGTCGTTTATGGGTCCAAGTGGAAGCCTTTCACAGTTTGTAATGTCTGCATCGGCGGGGCCCTAAATTACGCTGATCACCGGCGGTCTCTTAACGATCGTTGCGCCAGCAGTGTCATTCCGCATTGTTCGACGTCTAACAAACACGCCGTGCGCCGGCAGACAGCCGTGCAGGAAATTCGATATTTCCTGCATGACGGTGTGCACCTCCCTCCGCCCGACTTTCCTCTTTCTTTTTTTGCTAGTCGTCTAGGTTCGCCGTCGCCCGGCCCCGAAAAATCCTGATCTCCCTCTCTGTCCCCGGCGACTAGGAGGGTTCTGCCTCGAAGTGCGAAAGAGCAGGAAGAGACAGAGGACAAGGGAGGGCCGAGCGAGTCCCGGGCCACGTAACGAAGCCAGCTGTAAATAACACGGACGGACAATGTTGTGAGTTACGGTGGTACCAATCCCATAAATGGCATGGTTTTATGTTGGCAGTGCCGAGACGCGGCGAGCCACACAGGGCGATCATCCTGCGTCTTCGTCGGTTCGTGTAATGTCGGCCGAAGAACAGCCACGTTGTCACGCAACAGACGGTTCGGCTTATTGTCGGATCGTTACTTTCTCCCGCGGTCGGTTTTCAGTTTTCGAGGGATGCCAGAGCTGAACGCAACACTCCTACAGATTTATCGCTGCATCACTCTTGGTATCTGCTCTTGCTCCGACGCGGGGGAAAAACAATTCGTCTGAATAGAGTCAGGTAATTTGTCCGCGATAAATCGGAGTCGTGGTTCCTCTCCTGATGTGTCACTCGTGCTGTGATACACTGTATCGCTCGAGATGGAAGGAAAGAGAGAAAGAGAGAGAGAGAGGGGGGGGGGGAGGGAAAAGAAAACGAGCGTCCAACCTTCAATCTACGACCGATAGCGTGATCCAGGTACCTTTATTGCCCGGCGGGAGTTACGTATCAAGCTCGGGCCGCGTGTCGGCTCTGAAGCGGATAAGTCCGTGGAGTGGAGAGAATAATGGAAGGACTTTCTACTATCAAATAGATTTATGGATATCCAGCCGTGTACCTACTACCGAGGTTTATACGGCCGCGAGTCCGTCGAGTCGTGCTTTATCCGCTGTTAACCGTAGACGTCTCTCACCGATAGGCAGCGCCGGGCGAATATGTTTATCCCCCTTGGCGCGAGACCTTCGCAGGGAATTGACGCGGAATTTCGTATTGTTTGGGGATACTATTTCATAGAAGTTCGCGGGCTACGGGCAGATCGCGCGATTAGGTGGCGCATTTTGAGTTACGGCGAAGGTGGTTGCTTGCTTAGGCCAGGACGTATTACTCTGCAGGAACAATGGCATAGAATATTGGGGTTTCCCAGAGGGTCATCGAGATAGCGCAACGCCCAGGCCTGGGTCGACGATGATCAATACTTTTCGTGTACTGTCGCATCCTCCGGCTCGCTTCGATATCACAATTGGTGGTCAATTATTCACAGCGGTGACTCGACAGAAGGCCACTCAACGCTTGGACGTGGTTGGAGAACAGTGATACCTATCATCTAGTTCTAAGTCACGATTCATTGTGGTGGGCTTGATTCTCCGACGAAGGAGAGGATAGTTCCTTCACGAATTTTCTGATCCTTTTATTATCGACGAATTGGACCGTAAATGACAGCGATCATCCGCTGTCTAACCGAAGGAGGATGCAAAGCACGAACGCTGCCCATACTTTCCAACCGACCGAAAAACGAGCGGCGCCGACGCAACGTCCCTTCGCCGACACCAAGTCGCGCTTGAAAAAGAAGAATTAAGGCTCGTTACTTCTTTAGAAAGCGATATCACGTTACTCCCCGTTGCAACGCGAAATGCACTTAATGCCACAATTCATCAATCGCACACAGACGCTCGGCTGGCCACGGCGAAGGCATTTTGAATACGAAAGATAAGTCACCTGTCCAATGGGGGCCCCGCGTATCGGCGATTATCTGCTATCCGGATAAACCGGCCCGCGGTTCGAACCGCTATATCGAGAACCGATATAGAGCGTCGCGTTATCAGCCTCGATCTTGATACTTCCGTTTGCTCGAGGGCGTAATCCCGCCCTCGATCACGCCACGATTCGCTCGTCTACGATTACACGATAAAAGTATGTAAACCTGTTCGTGAATTACTGTAAGTGGACTCTCCGCCGTCTAAGGACTTCTTTAAAGAAAACAGCTGCCCGCGTACGAGGGTGAGCGCAACAGCGCCTCCTGGCCGGCTCTCCCAGTTATAATTATTTCATCTCTTAATGGGGAGCGTGCTTCGACGCGATTCCACGGCGCGCCACGCGGAAAACGCTGCTATAATAATCGTAGGGTTACAGTTTAATGGCCATGCGCAATGGCAATAACGCAACGGGCAGGACCGTGCCACGGGGATACGTAATGTAAATAGTCATCGGTATCCCGCGTGCAATTTACTGTTCGTGCGGACGCTTCCGGTCACGTGACGACGGTCAGAGGCGCGAATTAAGATCCGTCGCTGAGAAAATGGCCCGTCGACGAGATGGGCGGGACGTCAGAACGCGAGTGCCCTGCCAATGTTTGCCCATTTTCCAACTGTTTATTCTCGAGTTAACCCACGCCGTGGAGCACGCACGGAATACGTTCGTACGTTGTAACGTGCGCGTGGCAGGCGCGTGTCACCTGTCCGCCACGGTTTCGTGAGTGCACGCCACTTTTCCTGGACACCCTCCACGGAGGAGACATGGCCGACTGCCTCCCAAGACCTGCTGCTGGAGGCCTAAGCTATTTGCCCCCTCGCGCGCCGGTTTCTGCCAATGTACGGAAAATATTTCCATACCGGAGTAGGAATTTATTCGTTGCCAGCGAGCCTGATGTCGGCCGCGTTTAATTAGCCCGAAAGCGTATGGCGGGGACACGAAGCTATTTGGGTAATTAAGTTCTGCATTAAGCGTGTCCTGTGTCGCGCGAATGGAATTTGAAAGAAGTATAATGCAGTTGGAGGATATCTACTTGTTTCTTAGGAAAATTTGTTCCCCATGATTTAATATTGTAATCAGTGGTTTTCTAATTGAGGACCTAGGAGCAAGAGGGGTGCAGCTCCATCTTTACCAACTTCGAGTAGATTAGAAAAATCTGTTTATAAAATTATTGCCTTGACTTAACATTAAAAAGAGAACACTAATTGAAAAATATATATTTTTCTTTTTTTTTGGGGATATTTTCACACAATAAGTAGTAGTTATTGAGTTGATAAGTTTTTATTTCTGTTTCTGACGAATTTTTCAAATTTGGAGCTGTCCAAAACAAAAATTAAAACTTATCAACTCAATAAAGCCGGGAATCCACCGGGAAGCTAATCTAAGCTATGTTATATGTTATGTTTTAGCTTAGCTATTGGTGGAAACGATTCTATAAGAATGTACTGAAGCGAATTTTTTTAAAACGTAGCATAGGATAGCAAGGCATCGCATAGCATAGCTTAGCTACTAGGTGGATTCCCGGCTTAACTGCTACTTATTGTGTGAAAATATATATTTTCCAATTAGTATGTCCTTTTTAATGTTAAGTCAAAGCAATACTTTTATAAACAGTCTTTTCTAATTTACTCGAAGTTTATTGCAAGATCCTAAATTACTATTCAATTCGCTTTACTATAATACTGAGCGATTCGAAGTATGCGCCCATAAGGAAGAAGCCTCCAGCCATTCCATAAATTCTACCCTTCTAAATTGAAACTATGGGCACTCGCCTACAGTGGCGGCATGCGGGGCGTCATGTGCCAAGGAATCACGCACGACTGATCTAGCTAGGAGCACCCTGTCTTGGGGGTTGCAGGTGCGGCAGCGTCTCCTTCGGCGGATTCATGGTTGCGTGATTCCAGGTCCTGGCAGGTCCTCCGTCGAGGGCCTGACCAAGTGGGTCCTCCTGGCACGCGCTTTTTAGCCGCTGGTGTTCCACAACGAAGGCGGAACATATGCGGAGGAATCATGCTCGGATGGCTCGGTTCGCCACCCCGCAGGTACCGCGGAGTCTTGGCACTTAGACGCAGGTGGTGGTGCACCTTAAACCGCCACCTTGTTCGCAGCAGGTCTCCTGAAACCGTTTCCTTGCCAGCATGGTGGACGCAAATGATGCGGCTTCGCTGGAAGATCTGTTTGCTCAGGAAAGCCTGGGGATGGGATATGTACAGTCCAGGGAACCGAACGATGAAGACTGTATCGTTTAAAAGAATATCCGCCGCGAGATCGGATTTTTATGGGTTGCAACGTTTTCTTGACCCCGAGCGGAAGTGCTCTTTAACGTATTCAAAAAGGAGAGGTAATGGCTACCCGTATCGTCAGGATGGCGAGGAAAAAGGAACGAAACGAAAAACGTAACGCGACACGTAGCAGCACCGGTGGGTAACAGGAAGAACATCAAACAGACAAACCCCGTGGGATAGGCACACAAACGTCAACGGGGTCGGCTCGGGTCAAACAGTAAAATTAATTCGAGTTGCGCGCATCCGCTCTCTTTATATTAGGGGAGCACGATTATTTCCCTCAGGTGGGGATATTAATTTCTTCGTTTCCACATCTGCGACACAGTGCACTTAATTGGACCCCCTCAGTCGCAGTAGAATTACAACTGCCTCGATTAATTCCAAAGTTTCCATTATCCCTTCTTTTTTTTTATTTACAGCTCGGGCGTGCAAAATCAGGTGTCAGGGTAGCTACCCGCACCCCTTCGGCGCTCGCCATGGCAACTGGTTGTTTAAAACAACGGACGCGTCCCGGCATGACGTTACATAAGCTCGAATCGAGTTTGCGTAGAGCGTTGTCACAGCAATCGAGCTGCACGCGTGTAGGTCCGCATGCGTGCATCGGCACGCGCTGCCTGCAGGTGCCTCCTAGCTGCATCGTTGCGCAGCAACCCACTACCCGCACGATTTCTAAGATAACGGGTGACTCTCGTAATTATCGTGCCCTAAGCAGATATGCATTTTTATGTGCGGTCTGCTGCACGATACGAGGGGGTTGCGCCCACCCATTTTCGGTTATTTTTAGTTGCCGCTGCAGCGCGTTATAAATCATCGGTCGCTGTGCTCGGATCGCGTCTACGATCTCAGTGTGTTGGCACGAAAGTGCTCATCCCCTTTTAGTCCAAGCAAAAGCTATCGTTCAGCGTGTTGATAATAATTTTAGGAATGACTGGTCAGAGTCGGAGCGACTCTATTCGTCACCGTTTTTATTTCGTGGTGGTCATTCTCACTGAAAGGCGTTGGCATTGATCGTGCAATTACGTGGTGCGAGCCGATCGTCTCATTAACGTCAATTGTCGAGGGTAACGAGTCTTCCTGCCACGACGCGGAGGTACCAAGCTGGTCGCGTGGCTGACACGCGCCAGGCAATGACAATTTCCGCCCCTCGTACCGGAAGTTGGACTACGCGTGGAAGGCGCAACTGCAGCCTGCATTCTAGATGCACCCGCCCCTGTATGCACATTAGGTACGGGACAAATAGGGACTCGTGTACGAACTGTCATTACTGTATATTTATGCACATCACTATTGGTACTCTTCAACGTGCGCTGCCACTGGTGTGGTCGCTCTCAGCCGTTTTAGAAGTTCCTACCACTGTACGAGTTTCTAGCTTCACCGTTCTGGCTTCTAGATACTTCTGTGCCACTTTGTTCGTATGCCACAGTGTGACATTTGATACTGAATATGCATAACAGCTAGAACCGTAGAACTCTGTAACAGTGTGGTATTTAATGGAGAACCAACGCGTTCTGCGAGCTGGTACCTTTCATGTCTCTGCAGTTCACCGTGGTAGCTACGTACTTTTCAACTTATGGGGGTACAGAACTACTGAAATCTCAAACAATCGATTTCTTTATTATTATTAATTCTAAAAGTGCCATCCTTTGTGAACATTCACAACAAAATTTGTTGGCTACGCGGGACCATTTTTAGCGTCGAATAACTTGAATAATTTTCAACATTCTGACAATATTTTTTTTTTAATTACTTGTAACGTGCATAAAAAATTTTGAAAAGTGTCGGTACAACAGTTAACATTTGGTATTTAAAGAATCCAGCCGAAAAGACGCCGTCGATTTCAGTCGTTCAATAGTCCTGTACCACCTTAACCGTCCGAAACAGCTTCATCCTTTAGTAGGCCATACTTCACCCAAGGATTTACAGCGTTTCCCAAGATATCCATCTACGTATAAGCATCTTTCTTCGTTTGACGCGATAATAGCAACAATTGTTTGCCGTGCCTTCAGCCATCCGGACACGCTCGCTCGCAGATCCATTAAGATCAAGATAGCGTTTATTTACGTATTCCAAGATGGCGGCAGGTGGAACGGCGTAAAAGTTGACTCGTTAGATGATATAGTGCGGTGTCGATGCACCGACGGGAGCTTGCGATGCGGGAGCAGAGCCCATAATGATCGCCGTTTTACTGTTCGGCGACCCGGCGATCGGCTGCCCTTTCGCGCACAAAGCGAATTAAACGGGGAAAATTCGACGCGTTGCGTCACCCGGGTATCGCGCAGTGTCTTATCAACTTACAGCCCTCGGCCCGCTGATATTTCACTTGCCTGTAGCATAAAGCGAAATAATGGGACAGTGCGGCGTATTTATGAAACGCGGCCGTAGCGTTAAGCTACGTGGTACCTCTAACCACGCTCGCGGATATTACAATGCGGCCCCCTTTCGTATCGGCCACACTCCCAAACGTATTTACGACGAAAGATTTGTCCTCGATCCGGCCGTATAAATACGCAGCCCGGTAAAAGGATCTCGCTGGCAGTGGCCTGTGTGCATTACGAAAAAGTTCGACGACCCGTGACGCACCCAACCCGCCAACCCTCCCCACCCTCGACGACGGATCGTACGTTTCAAGGACAAAAGTCGACCTCCTTCTCGGGGTCTTTTCCTGGTTCCTGCTGGCGACCCATCTCTCCCACCGGTTTAATTTAAAGCTGCCACGGAGACCACGACCTTGTTTTCTTTAAGAGAATCCTCCACCTCCGCCGAGCAACCTCTTTCACTCTTCTTCTACCTTTGGCCCCGTCCACCCGGATCGCTGGCCACCTTGAAAAACTGCCCGACGCGGGGCTGTATATATCGCGGCCCGCTAATCTAAAAATACTAAAGTCGACCTTTCCCGCGGCAAGAGTGATGGCCCCGGACGACTGCTAAATCAACGGCGAGATTGAGATGCAAATGCAGCCTCTCGCTGCCGCGGAAGAGGGAGAAAGTTCTGCGGGAGAAAGAGACGCGGCGGGCTGCGTTACAGGCGGAGAGCCGTTTGGAAGCTGAGGGGAAGAAGGACGCACGCCGGGGCGGGTAGACGCGGCCGAGGAAGAACGGAACGGGGAGGAGGCGGCTCGGGCTGTGGCGATAACTGTGCAATTCGTGCAATTAACATTTATAATGTCTCCATCGGGCGCCTGCTGACAAGCCCGGGGAACGGAACCGGCGCGGCGCTCGGTCGCGTAAAACGTGAAATTTAACGCCGATAATTCAATCCTACCGGGGATTGTGCACCGCCCCCAAGTCGCCTCGCCGGCCTCTCGCGTTCGCGCCGGCGAAATAACTTTATTGAATTTCGCGGGGTTCGCCCCGATCTCGCAATAATTCATGCGCGATGCGCGTAGAGTCGCGGGACCGGGCTCGCCGGCTCGCGCACCCGCTTGGGTCCCGCCTCGTATCAAGGGACACGATCTGCCTTGGGTGAACCACGACGGAGCGTGCCGCAGCGTGGTGCTCGCTCGCGCCCACTTCGACTCCCTCCGCGGAAATAAGTATAAATCATGCGGCTGTATCTGGCTGTATTCGCGTCGGTGTCATCGGCGTCACGGCCCTTTCTTTGTCGCTAGACGCGACGCGCCCTTTGCCTGCGAGCGGAGCTTCGCTTCGAGCCAGAGGTCTTCCATTGTGCGAGCTGAAGCGGAGAAGTCAAAGGGCTACTGAAGTTTCTCGGGACAGATGGTGGTAACTGTGCTGATAGTAGCTTTGTACCCTCTCCTTTGATTTAGCACAGTCACCGTGCCATTGTCGCCTACGCTTGAGTTAGGTCTCATTTTTCCGCTCGAATTGAAGATGGGGGATCTACAGTCGTTCTTCGCGAAAGGAAGTACACATGATGATTCGTAGGACAGCTTTTATTTAAGAGTTAGCCCTGATGCTCTGACTTACGAATGGAGTGAGAGGTAGCGAGTTCATGTTCTTGTCATGGCCTCGTAGGGGTAGCCATTTGGACAGCATTTTGTCCTTTGACTGCATTGAAAGAATCGTACATTTCATCGCAGCTAATTGCATTTAGCAACAGTTTTAGTGGTGGGGGTGCACACACCATCTTATTACGAGGGACCCAGAGAAATTCCCCCATTCTCCCGATTTACAACACCCATTTTAACTCTGCGCGGGGCTGTTCCCTCAGAGGATGCTCCCAGTTGAGTCTCTTACACGGACTCAGCACTGGTCAGAGATGGGCAGAAATTTTATTTAAATGAAAATTTCGAATAACGAATAAAAGTAAATAAAAGTTATTGTCGAATGAAAAAATTATCTTTATTTGTCAAATAGTCTAAAGTTAAAGTAACTTTGATTTGATCAGTTATTTAAATAATCATTTATTTAGTTAATGCCCAACTCTGGCACTCGACATGTTTCTGGGGAATAATCAACCACGAAACAAGCCATGTAGCACTAGCACAAGGGCACTTAACTGTTTCGTATACACCTCCGTTGTGATCCATTTTGTAAATTTCAACTTTGAACATAAGCGTGTGCGGTTTCTCGCCAATGTCGAAAAATCTGTCGCGCGTACCCTTGTGTGCGTGGACATCCGTAACGCCGGCCGCAACAACTCCAGTGATCATCCCGAACCGATTCACACGAGACAAGTCTGGGGAAAGAACCGTGCATTTCAACGTCTCGCGAAAAAATGTCAATACACCTAATGGTTCCTTTCATCGCGTTGGTGGGTGACTGGTTGTGTTGCAGCTTAGAGTGATCAAGCTGCCATTATCTATGTATAATTTCGTTGATGCGGAGGTCTGATCTAAGTTTGTTTTATTCGTACAAAGGTACTGTTACTTATACCTTCGTGGGTCGAACGATCTATGGTCACGTTTCCCGCGACCAGCACGTTAGGCGCCTCGTCCAGGAAGTAACAGTTGAATGCTCTGAACACCAAGGAATTTTTCCCATTTTCGATTTCCACCTTTTTGCAAAGAGATCACGATTAACTCACTAGCTTCGTTCATTCGCATTTCGAGTTTAGTTGAACTAGATATCTAACAAACTGAAGACTTGAGTAGAAATTCGAAATTACTTGGAAATTCCCATTGTCCTTGGTCGATTTTACTGGGAGGATGGCTTTGTGCAACCACTTAGCGTCACATTTCTCACGCGAGGTAAAGTCACCGATGGGGCCAAGAACATTCAATGCCGAGGGACCACGGAAACACTTTGCCTAACGTAGATTTCAAGCTTGATTAAAAGAAACACGAGTATTTTAATATAATTATTCTATGGATCTCACTTCAGAAGGATGCTCGACGAAAATGTTACCAATCTGATAAGCATTCGTATCTAGTAAATAAGGAACAGGTTCATACTCTGGCCCAGCAATTTTTTCAACAACTATGGGTCCAACTATATTCCAAACCTCAACAATGTTCAGAGATTTCGAAAGGTTTATTTTCTTTTTCGTTTTGTAAGCAGATATCGGCCCACTCGCTGACATTTTGGCGTCTGCAACCTGTACCAGCAAATAAGTATTAAAAATACAAAATTTCATCTCACATGATGTCATAGTAATCTTGGTTAGGTTCAACAATTTTGACTGTACCACTTGTATTGCATCAAATTGTTATAAATATTCTTTTCAACTTCATAGTGCTCCCAATGATGAGACTTTCCATTTGACTAATCCATTTGACTAGAATTCGCAATGCGGTCCGAACTTCTTCCCCCCTCAGGCATAAAGGTTAGCCTCGAATAAAATGATATCCAAGCACGCGTCCTCTGCTGACCCACGATCGTCCTCCACGTTTGTGCGGCCGAAAGTTGCCCAAGAATTCGGCTGCGGCACGAGTGGGTTCCAAATCGAATCAAGCGATATTGGGGGAAGCGATCGATCACTCGGCTTGTCCTTTTACATCGGTTCGGCCATTTGTAATCATTATCGCCATGGTGCCGTTTGGCGTCTTATTATGTCATTTCATTTCATTCGTTTTCTTTCTGTCTTCCCGCTCTCTCGGGAACGCGTCACCCTGTGCAGCCGCGCGCATATTTTCCATTGTCACCGATGATGAATCTAAGCGCGAATACACGTCGAACGTCCGACGGCCAAGGGTCGAATTAACCTGACCCGGTCGTGACTCTTTCATTTAATTAACCTTCCCGGGGTACGAGTAACATTAATTCGCGCCAGATATCAAATGTCAGCTAACGGTCCAGTACCAAGAATTCACAAATGTCTAAACACGAAAATGGAATTGTAGTTTTGCATTGATGGGCTTGAACAAACTCTAGTAGCTCCACGCTCTAATATTCAGTAGACTTTAGTAGCAATGACACTTCAGGTAACCCAGTTCAGTGCCATTAACTTCTGAAGTCATTATGGGCCTGGTAATTGTTAAGCCCGGGGGGAGATTAGAGAAACACAGATCACTATGTAACGTGGTGGTGCAGGTTAGCGGTAATTCCAAGGGGGTTCTGCAACACCATCGCCCGAGTGTTAGGTGCACTGCCTGCGCGGTAGTAAAGTGGCCTACAGTATTGTATCTACAGAAAGATATTTAATTCCCGGAATGCGATAAACCCGCTAATATGTGGATCCACGAACCCCGGGCGCGAGGCTGAAATTAGCGTCGCGGGCCCCCCCTGAGACCTCTCCAATTTACGTGTTCCATATAGCTAGTCGTGATGCAATTAAAAAAATCGCCGGCTTGTTTCCCGCGCGAGCATCGACCTTGTGCCACGAACCTAGGCGAGATTTACACCGGGATGAGACACAGTTCGCCACGAATTTTCTTCATAAAGTTCATCTAGTTCCGCGAGATCACTTAATTTCAAAGTATGAACCGCCTTGAAGGCTGCAACGAAGTGTGGGAAATAGAGAGTCTTCTACTGGAACGACTAGATAACTTAGCCATGTCTAGAGAAAGAGGTTACACAGGAACCTCTTCTTTTCCCTAATCGGTTTTCTTCTGCAAAGGGTATGGATGGACTTGAACGCGGGTTAACTTGGTGCTGTCACTGGTAGCATCGGTAAGACGGGTGCAGGGACCAACGGTCGAGCCTTAAATTTCTAGTCTGGCAAATTGAAATGGCCCTGGGCCGCATCGCGATATTGCTTATGGTACAAATTTAATAAGGCGCCCGCTGGGGCCCCCAGTTACCATGCTAATATCATCCACCATCGGCCGCGCACAGCTTCTCCACCTGACTCCGTGAGCGGGGCAGGGAGAAAAAGAGACGCAAGAAGGCTGGAAAAGGGGCCAGGAAGGCAGGGAATCGAAAGAAAAAGAAGGCAGAGGCGAAACGACAAAGACGAAGACGACGAGGAAGATGACCACGTAGGACGAGGGAGTCGGTGGAGCACGGAGAGACTCGTAACCCGTAATGTTATGGCACTGCCCACCGCGAGGGGGGCCTTAAAGGGCCCTCGTGCCGAGGTCTTTAGTGCCAAATTGGTTATGCGGACGCTTTACGACACGGCTCGCCGATATTAGCCGAATGAATTACATAAATTATCCTTGGCGTTACGACGACGACTGTGAGGAAAAAGACGTAGAAAAAGGGACGTTATGAGAACGGGGACAGTTTCTACTTCTCTATGACTTTAAGTCTCTCATGCCTTCGGATAACACTCGACGTGTCAAGCAAGTAACTATGCTATAGTCACAAAATCATACAGAAGTAATACAGATTGAATTCCTGGCAACACCAAGGAATTATGTAGAGTTAATTGAGCACGGTTGGTGTTCAGATGAGTGACTCAAGGAAATCCGTGTGCTATTGGAACCCACCTAAAAGTGCACGAAGAACAGTATTCGCGAACGGAAGGAAAGCAGTGTCTGTACATCTCATGCGGTCCGTCCCATCCCCTTCGTTTTATCATCCTGCGGAGTCTTGCGGAGTACCTACCGCATGGCTCCGCTCGGCTCGTCTCGTCTCGACAGACGCGTCTCAACGGGCAGCGCCGCGGTAATCTCGCATGTCCCTCGTCCTTCGTTCATTCCAAATAAGACGAGGATAAAGATGGACAGGGAAACAGAAGGGGAAAGAGAGAGAGAGAGTCACAGAGAGGAAGAATCGAGCACGAACATTTTTATCAGTCGTCGCTCCAACCCTCCGCGGGAGGTCCTGTGCGTACGTGTACCTGGTTGCCTCGCAAAACCACGACCAGGTGGATTTCGATGGTCGACGAACGTCCTAGAGAATTCACGAATACCCTACTTGACCCTCTCGCAAAAGTTTCCGTCAATGTGTCATTCAGCGTGAAGCAGGCAAGCAAGACTGCATTTCATGGATCTTCCAGTTCGAGGCAAACACTCTAGGCTATAAAAGTAAGCGGGAACGGCAGCGAAGGGGCAACTCGATGCAGAAGCGCACTCGATCGAAGCCAGTTCGAATTACTGCACATTTTAACGAAAGGGTGAATTAGAGATGCGGGCCATTTGCGAAGGCAACGGGCAGGTGAAAAACAGAGTGGGTCGTTACTCTGGCAAGGTGTACCGATGCAAATGGAAGGATTCCGCGGCGCATGAACGGTCGCGTCACAGTAACAGCCCGTGGAAAGCGTCCCGCTACCAAGGGTAACCGTTTTGGAAGCGACGGGGTGATTTCAATCGCAAAAGCGGAACAGCGGAAGATTTAATATGGCGGCCGGCCGCGGACGTATCCTCGAGGCCCTCCTCCTATTTCCGTACGGGCCGCCGCGATACACGACGCCGAGAGAGCGGCGGTTCAGAAGAGAATTAGCATATGGCTGGAATCGAACGAGGTACCCCCGATGTCTCCATCGCTCGTGAAATGGATACCCCGTTGCATCGCGTTCTCCTTTCAGGATTGGTTTATGCCCGAGCAAGACTTACGGCCGGGCCGTGCCTCAATCGCCGCTGTGAGGCCCATACGGGCCGCCACGTGTGGGTGTTTACGTGGATATTATTGACTCCGTCTTGCTCTTTGTCGTCCCCCACCCCCCTCCCCTTTCCACGGAAGATCAGGAAAAGTGCTGTCGAACGGAGGGAGGTAAGGTATTCTTACCTACAGCAGTCCCGGTGGGCTGCAGGGACCTATGAATTGTTGTTAAGTGCTGGGGCCATTCGGGAGGAGATCGCACATTCAGGATCGCTACATTCAGAGTGTAGAGCGATCCTGCGGCAGGAAGGACCTTGGTTATCATCATACGAATGTCCAGATTTGTGCTAGAAGACAGAGGGATGAGTAAAAGGGTTGAAGATTCGGGTTATAACCCTACAACACCCTTGTCGATGGCGGCCAAGTGCTTCTAATTCAAGCCTGAGTGACGTTTGAGGGAAAGTTATAGACTATTGGTTTCCGCGGTCACAGACGAGGCGATTGAACCATCACGTGCGTGGAGTACGGAAAACAAGGTACGTCGGCGTCCCGGTCGTTACGAGTTTAATGTCCCCGGGGCGGATAAATTCAAACACGTGTGAGAGATTACGGGCCGGGCGTGTGGATAATATAGCTTCCAGGTAAAGACCGTAAAACAGCGTTCGGGAATCGGTGTGATAGTTCTATTATAGCCATTGGTACCGGAGGTGTGTAACAAAGCGATACGATCGTCGTAACCATCCAGAACACCTCGAATAACCTCGAGTTCTGGCTCCGCTTGAGACACTGGCCCCTCGGCGCGGGATTTAATGGAGCAAATCGTTCCCTGCTTTCGACCAATTATCGGCCTCACTTCGGATGTACCCGTGTTACTATTCCACCTCGGTGTACGTACGTACACACATGCGGCGATGCTCCTTTTTTTATCCCCACGGTCCCGCATCTCTGATCCCACCCACTAGCGTAAAGTCCAATTAGAGTCGACTAGCCGTTCGAGATAATTGGCGAACACTCGCGCGACGACGTAACTCACTGGGCCGGTAGCGTTTCTTCCTTCTTCTCTCTTTCTTTCGCGGCCCTGCTCCACGTTCACCCGGGGTCACCATGCTTTCGCCCAGCCATTCCGGCCGCGATGTCCTTGATTGCATTTGACGACGATAACGCGTCTCACAGTAGCCCTTGGGAGGCTATTCTTGTCCCGTGCGGGCATTTAGACGCCCCCAGTCGTGGTACATTCTGGTTACAGGAGCTTTCTCGACGCCTCTATTTCGAGCTGTTCACAGATGCAGGGTATCTGATCTCTGATGAAGATCCTCAGCTATAGTGTCCTTGGCAACGTAGGAACCGATCGAATTCTCCAAATCTCCTACATTGTGGAGCGGACATGACAGAAAGGGTACCCATCCCAGGTCGGCCTCCTCTCTGCCTTTTCTTGGGCGATCTCGCTATATACGCGCGTGTAACGAGATCGCGACGGCGTGCCGAACGGGAGACGTATGGGAAGGCAGGTAACCGGGTGTACCGCAGGAACAGAGCAGAGTCGAACCGATCCTTCGGTTGTTTTTGTTCCGACTGACTTATCGATATTGGCACGTTGTGTTACGAACGTGTACGTAACTACTCGACAGACAGGCGGCGGGGACCGGCGGGCACGAGTGGACAAGAAAGAAGAGAAAAGAGAGACAGAGGCGGCAAAAAGAGGAAAAGAAGACGAGGGGAAGAATTGTGGAGAACGAAGCCGCACGGAGGCACACAGGACTTGAGGAGCGAGGGAACGCTGGCCCGACTGAATTATTGCTAAGTGAGGGTAGAACTTTGACCAGCGTCCAGCGCGTGCCTTTACACGCGTTCAAGTCTCCGCAGTTCGTAAATACCTACGTTTTAACGAAACCGCGGCGAGGGGAGACGATCTGCGCCCAATTAAAGGGACTTCGCTCTTTGAGGCACGTATCTTTCAGTCGCCAGTATTATCACAGTGCGCAATTTCTCTAAATTGAATAAAGTAGACTGCAGATTCGTGGCTTGAATTTCAAGCTTAAGAACGACGCTATCCAACGGCGAAGTTCGCTCACGACTCAATAGACAAAGTGTAATTTACAGTTTGACGTGATTTTTTCCGCGGGTGAAACAACTGCTGCTGCTTCAAAAATCACCCGTTCAAGGATAACCACAGAGTCCTATTAGGTACCTACTAATATGGAAGCGCGGATGGAGTTAAGACGTGTTTGCCTCTATCAAGACTATATTATTACCGTCCACTGGCCGATTGTAATGCCTTCCAGGAGTGAAAGAATGGCTGCATGACAGCGAGTAGAAGCTACTCCCTCGTCTTTAGAGTCTCCCGATTCGCCACTTCCGCCGGCGTGGAGAAAGGAGAATCGAGAGACGGTCGAAGAAAACCGAACCCCTCCTGCCTCCTTTCATGAGCTCTCTCGAGTTAAGCAAGAGTTATTGCCAAGCAGATGCGTTATAATAGAGACAAGTGACTAATAGTTAATTCGTAGCCACGCTCACGCGCGCCACTCGGAAGTCGTTAATTATATAATTTCGCTAATTGCGGCGGGAACGATTATCATTTTTCTTCTCCTCCGTTCGTGGCCTGCGCGATCGCTTTCAAAGGGGGGGGGGGGGACCACTCGCGCGAGGAGCGGTCCACGCGCGAGTGTTTGATCGGCGACGAGTGCGTGATCCGGGGAACTGGTTCCGAGATAAACGCAACTATGTAAATTTCGACGGCCGGACACGTGTATTAACGCTACATTTGCCAGCGGGGAGCAATAAATCCTTTTGTTCCCTCGACCGGGGATCGCGAAAGAGGACGAACCGTGGTCCACCTCCGTGTCCTCTCCCGTCTCTCCTTTTCTTCCTCTGATTCCTTTTTGCACAGGGGGAGGGGGAGAAGTCTGCGTTAACGGTGGATCGACCTACTCGCGGCCAGAAGTGCAAATTGAACGGCAGCGACGAGCTGCAGAAAAGAAGGACAAATTCCTGGTCATTGTGCAAGAAGAGTCGACGCGAAACCGCACGACTTCTCTTAACGTATCTTGAGGAGCAGTCGTCTATTCCCGCGTGCAAAACCACCTGCCGTTTCTTCTGCCCCCACGAGGACTATAATATCGCAGCTCGCGGCTAGGGGAAAAAGGGACGCTCAAGATCGAATCGCTGGAGTAGATCTTATTGCGCAAGAAAACGGTAACCGCGCGGTGCCATGTGAACGCTTTAATTATTTAAGTCCCGGATCCAGCTCGATTCCACCTTCCTCCTTTTCTTGCCGCGGCCTTGGTAACACTGTACCCTCCCTTCTTTCTAATTATTACCAGTGGCACGCTGCTCGTTGCATCTCGGATCGTTAAATGCAGTGTTCGTGGTCCCTTCTGACCGTGGGGTCATTCATTTTTCTTCCATTTAGGGGTGCATCACCCTTGGGATCTCCACTTTTAGTTCTCCCCAGTAGGGTATATCCACTTCCAGTTATGCAGATATTCCAGACAAGGCTGTGAAAAGTTTCCATCGGAAAATCGGAAACGAGACGAGCAAAAATGCCATGGCCACGCTAGAAGTGCCAGAGAAACAGGTTCCACGTTCGCTTTTCGTCAGCGCCAAAGTCAATACGCGCAAGGCCGTCTAGATGCAGGATGACCCGTGATCTTCCACTCGCCGTCTCATTTTCTTCCTTTTCCCTTATTCCACACGCAAGTCCCGCGGGAGTGATTGTTGGTTCCCGCGGTAATGCAGCCGCGAGCCACTTTGCTTGACGGGGATAGATTAATATGTCCGTGTCAATCAAACTGGCGGACGTTCCGGCGCGTTCCTACGCCCGATGCTGGATAGATCAATAACGGGCTAACGGATCCGTTTCGCTAAAACGCGCTTGGTAACAAATTGGTGGCGGACACGGTCGCCAGAACAAACAGGTTCCGTCTCCGTTTTCCAGCGTGCACAAGGACACATCCGAAGCCAGGGCACCGGTGCATGCACTTTCACTCGATTTTTCCGCGACCGGGACACGTTAAATTAACAACTGCCCGCGTTAGAGGCTCGCCAGGCCGCGCGTTTCGCGCCTTGTTTATGCGCGGGCACAGGTAATATCGCGGAACGCAAAAACTCGCGACGTGGACGTAAATATCTGTACGTCGTGCTTTACCCAGCATAAATTGCCTATTGCAAATATAATATGGAAATACGATCGTGCTGGGCCGCTCGTGTGATCTACCTTCCACGTAATCGCTTCGATTCTGTGTCAGATGGGGATGAGGTGTCATTTAGAATGCAATTTTGTGTGTTCCCGAAAGAGTGAATTCCTGTGGGTTAATCACTTATTCCTCTGGTCATTTAAGTTTCTTCTACTCGATCGATAATCAATGGTCTAAGATTTTAAGTAGACGACTACTATAATAAATCAGACATGACGCTTTAGAAGGACAGTATTGGCCACTGACGCTGCACCACCGGGGTTATGGCAAAGATAAGAATGTCGGGCATTTAGTTGAGCGTTTATTGCGATCCAAGCGCGGCCGAATGTGCAGAAGGGTGGACGAGACACGGAGAGCTCGAAAGAGACTCCAGAATGTGGGGGAGGAGAGAAGTCAGATATGAAGAAGAAGAAGAAGAGGAGAAATAAAATGGGAAGACGGCGGAGGCGGAGGAGAGGAGGGAGAAAGAGGAGAAGGAGAGAAAGAGAGACGCTGATGGGATTATAAGTAATGCGCCGCAGCACGTGGCCCCGGTGAGCCTACCTCCAGGTTGTCAAACCTGTTTCTTCCTATGTGCCATCGTCTCGAAGGCGAAGGTGCAGCGTGAGCGCGGGTGCCGTGCGTACCACGAAATCCCCATCGACCGATTTTAGCGTTCGTCCTAAAAATAGACGCGGCACACCCCCGATAACTGCAACGAGAACGCCACTAAATGGAACTGGACGGTTCCGAAAGCGCAACGCTCGGGACCAGTCCCACGATCCACAACAGCCGGGCCTCTTCATCATCGTCCGTTGGCAACGCGGAGGCGTTGACTCGTCAAGAGTGAGATCCACTGTCGAAATACCCGGAGGAGCAAGTAGCAACCATTAGGCGACCAACCTGTGCCTTAATGGAAAAATTGAAGATAACCACCGGCCTGCCACTCGACCACTCAACCGATTCGCCTGCCCTGGTATGAGAGGCGTTTTCGTCGATTACGTCAACAAACTGGCCACGATCGTTTCGTCTCGGTGGGCCTAAATCCCCCGCGAGAACCCTCGCCTTCTTCGATGCTCGCAGAGTAAGCCGCGATTTTTCCAGCCGGTTAACAAGAAAGATCGTAACCTTTGTCATAATTCGCCCCTTTACGTTTCACTCTGAGATATTTACGACAATTAGCCGGCGAATTATGCCAACGTGCCCGGCTATTACACGCATTCGCCGGGCCCCCTTTTAGCGAGATAATTATAGATCGGTTATTTTAAACGCGCTGAAAGATTCGTGTTTCCACGCTCGCTATCTACCGCCGATTGTTCGTTCCTGTGTCAAATATGCGGCGCGGTTCGCGAACCGCCTTTCAGACCGTTATAATGGAATCAATTTAACGCAAGCACGCGAAGCCGGTGTACACGGCGCGGCGGTTACGTGAAATATTCGATAAAAGGATATCGGCTGGTTTTAGCGAGTCGACACATCGATTCTCGAGCATCCAGCCAGCCAAGAATATCGCGAAAGCTTTCACATCGATTTATTTGCGCGAAACCGTGTTTCTGAGCCACGCTTGTCATTGGTGTTATAAATAAAACACACACGCGTTGCATCACAATGCGCTCGACACAGTGGGCTGCGATTTTACTTCGGGGTCAAGGGGGGTCATTGATCAATCGATCCAAAAGATTTCAGCCGATCGACGAGTGGCAAGAGCGACGAAAAAAATTTGCGACATCGCGGGCTACAGTTTCGACAGAAATTGCCGGCCCCGTCTCTCGGCGCCTTATCCGTGGGATTCGATCGCATAGATACGAGAAATCGCTGCCGATCGTTCGATCGATCGTCCTGCCGGTGGTCGGCGCCGATTTCTCCGCAGGTGTTCCGGTACGAGGCCGATCGCCGCTATTCTTTTCCACGAAGATCGATGGATCACGGCTACACTTCGAGCTGGCACATTGTTGCTCGCATTAAAACCTCTTCATCCAGGCGTCGTCGATTTCTTTCCACGATCCGGGGCGCGATATTAATATTCAATTTCGCTCAGCTCTCCGGCTACTCTCCCGCTATTGTGATCCACTGTTATTTAATTACGTCATCGCAACTTCGCCGGGATTTCTACCGCGATCCCGTGGCCCGGCGTTGGAGTTGCGGAACAGGACGCGAGCGTCGAAGGATCCTTTGGTAAATCACGCGAAACGTACGACCTTCTGTTTCAATATGCGCCAGATGCTATACGCCGTGTACACTGCTCGACCTGCCGGTGGAAGTGATCGCCGGAACGGCCAGTAAAGGTGTCAGCCGTGAATTTACAAGGTTCCGTCGCGTGGACGGGTATACAGATTACTGCGGAAGATCGACGCACGGCGGGCAAAAGACGATCGGCGATAAAACGTCATTACGAAAAGCCATGCGGACGAGTCGCCGAGGATCAACGCCATTTGCGAACGTGCGTGAAAGCGACTGTTCCAGGGACACAGGTGGCGAAACGATCGCTTTTACGTCGAGCCATTAAAATCAGGCACGATCATGCCGCATAATGGGATCGATTTGTACGAGCCGGCCAGTAAGCAGCAGTCCACTTACTGGAGGACCGATTTTTTTGTTCTCGCGAGCTGTCGCCCCTCTTGAAATAAAGCAACGCTACGCAACGAGGAGAGTCCATTATCGTCACCGTTCCTTGCTACGGAATCGTAGGTGACATTCTCCTACTCTTACCTCATCATCAACACGTTTCCTTCGCGTAGACCTCCTATCAGGCTATGGGTCATAGATTCTGCATAAACAACGTTACGTGCTCCGAAGGATCACAACTCTTCAGATACATTACGTCGCGATGCAGAGCATACACTGGAATAATCGTGGAATCAACCGCGTAACTAGGGCACAAGCTTCGCTAGTGTCAATTCCATAGCCTACGGAATTGAGCGCCGCGGTGGTGAGAAGAGCACGGCGATGATTCGTGAAATCATGTCGAATATATCGAACGGGTGGCAATGGGAGAACGAGCTGCGGAAGGTTAAAGGGGGTTGGGTCAGATGGTGGCGGCATGGGTGTATCATTACCGGGCTGACCCCTCCCGCGACTGATCTTTCAGAATCTGGAGCAGACCGTTTCACATGTGAAAGGATACCGGTTGTGTCAACGCGCAATTATTGTCGCGGCTCGCGAGCCGAGTCGCAGCTCGCGGAGCGGACAACAGTTCCTCTGTGAACGCGTGCTGCCGCTCGAGTGAAACGTCTTGTAGGACACCGAAGCCGGTCACGAAACGAAGTTTAGAACAGAAACCGCGCCGCTGCCTGGGGCTTCCTCCAGACCTTCCTTCGAAGCACGAGGAAGCGAGCAGTGTCGATCGGTTTCATTGGGAATCCGAGTTTCCCACACCCTCTGTCCGGGGGTGCCTTGCAGAGAGCACCTACTCCCGAGAAGGAACGACGACGATTTCTATCCGTCGGCGATATTCCGTTCGTGACAGACGATAAAAGGAGGATGATGAAATACGAGTGAAGCTTAATACGGCTCGCCGTGTAATTCGAGCCGTTTTAGTACGAAAAATATGGTGATCGTAAAGTATTGTGCAACGGGAAATTGGAGAGAACTTCTAGCGCACGACTTGTTATTCACATGCGAGAGTTTAATTATAGGCTCCGATTTTGAATTGTCGTGATGCAGGTCCATGTACAACTGTTGGAGCAAGGAAAAAGGAGAAACACGGGGGAAGAAAATATAAGGCAACCTTGCATATCTGAACCAGCTTCGGTGAATGGGATAAACGATCGTTCCTCGGTTAAAGATGATGCAAACACGTCCTCAATTGTATTAGATGATCGAGGTTGCATTGTGCCGAGAAGAATGCCATTGACTGGGGGGTGCCTATTTTGGAGCTCGAGAAGCCACCCAGCGCATCTGATGAATGACGTTTATCCGAGCACAGCGAACGCTCGTGCCATAAACTTTTTTTTATTGCCTGCCCATGATTCGTGGTTACGAGGGAACACGGTTGTCGACAGTCGCTACCCGGTAATGCCAACGGGAATTACTGCTATTAGCGATTGTAACGTTGCAAACTGTCGGCAGTCAAATGGCCGAATATCGATCAACAGGCCGATCTAACGATACGTTCTCGCCCAGATATAAAAACGAATCTGTAATTTTCTGGGGACGAAAAACGCTTCGCGTGCCGGCCGGAGACAATAACACACCGGAGGCTGGCAATTTTACGTAAATGCAATTATCCTTTTACCGCCCTAATTGTTGTGGAAACGCTGCCATCCACCAAACCGTGGCTTCGTCTATCGACAATTCTCTATCGCGAATATCACGAATTACAGTTGCAATTCTAAGGAAAGGATGACACTGGAAATGCATTTAATCAAGGCATGACTCAATCGCGGTGGTCTGCACGCGTCACGATTACGTTCGCCGGGGGTTACGGGCTCTTACAGAATTTTAATTCACCGCGGAGGGTGTAATTAGAGTGCGGCGGCGGCGATTCAGACTTGGGCAAGCTCTAAATTAAATCGCATTGATTGCTGGCGGCTCGTGATCCCGTCGGCTCCGCGAGAGAAACGCGAGTGAAAGAGAGGGCGAAGCGGAGAGATATGCGCGCTTATCGATCGGCAACGGCGTGTGGGAACGCGTCATAATTAGGTAAAGGAAAAAGAAGTTACTCCGACGAGAGATCTAGCGAATCGGTGGAACGCGATAATAACGTTCCACGGGCAGGATTGAAATTTCCCTGTAACGAGGACACACGGCACGGCTGTGGTGCACGTGGATTACAAGCACGCGTTATGATAAAATACGCACGAGCGCTGGTGTACGTACGCGCGCTGGAACTGCCACTCTGGGGTTCAGACAGGTCAGGCGGTTCGGGCTCGCAGAGGCCGAGCTTTGATGTCGACTTAACGATTTGACCGGTTCCAGACAGTCGTTAATCAGCTGAGTACTCCGGTGGTGGTATCTAATTGACGGCTAATTGAAGCGGACTGTTAAATGAGAAACACGATAACGAACAGTACCAGATTATTACAAAACGTTGTTGCAACATTCAGCGATACCGCGAAAGGTACGAGCCACCGCGGTCGATTACGATTTCCTAAATTCCTGCGATGACGATCGAGCAATGGAATCCTGGAAACAATTCTCGTGGCAGTTGCAGCGGCGGAAAAGGAATTGGCCCCGCTTCTTCTTACTTAGCTGTTCGCTGTGTATTTTTAGGAAATGGAAAGTAGGGACAGGTGCTGCACTCACCCTCGATTTTACAATTTTTTCGAGCCTGGCTTTATACGTCGCTTGAAAGATTACAACACCAGAACCGGGAAGAGCAAAGAGCTTCTAAGGTCGAGACACTTTCCGACTTATCTCTGCATCTGTCCTACTGACAGATTGTTTCCCGAAGGACCGATGCGTGGAAGCGTGCCACGCATACGTGTCCGACTATTTTTGAACGTCGTCCATGGAACAGCTTCTGATGCGCAGTGACAAGCATCGGGTGCCTGGAGACAAATCAACGAGAACTTCTGGTGTTCGGAATCGTGGACGGACTTGGCGTTAATTTTATAGCGCGGCACAGACACTGTACCCACGAGCCTGAATAAGTAGACACAACTAAGTAGGACACTCGATGTTTCAGAAGTTGCAATTTTGAGTAGAGAAAGAACCTAGGATCCTTTGGGGTACGATCTACGTACTTCTTTTTTAATAGAAGAAGTTCGAAGGCCGGTGTAATAAATGGTGTATAATTTAGTGGGATATTTTTGTGAAAAGATGACAGGTTGATTACAAATTGGGAGGCAGGAGAAAGATACTCCTGTAGGCGCGAAAAGAAACGAGAGAAATTCGCGTTTTCGATAAGTCGTCGGCGTCTTCCGGAGTGAATTGGGACCCGGGGAGTGATTTATACCGCCGCAGGATGAATCATCCTCGTCGGCAAAAGGAGCCGGATAAGTATATAACCGTGTGTCGATGCCGTGGAGATTACCAAGATCCGTGCTTGATACGCGCCCGATGTGGAGGTGTGTGGGTGCGACGACCAGACGAAGGAGGATCGGCTGCGCATTTTTCCTCCGAAACCCTCGTCGCTCTCCCCTCTCGCCTCGCGCCACGGAGAAAGTTAGCGTATACACGTGAAAGCAGCTCGTATAATCTCGCAAGGACTCTCCTCGCCGATGCTCCCTAGAGATCCCGTCAAGGAGTCAAACGTGGCTACCGATATCGGCATTGTTATCGCCGCCCTAATGCACCCGCCGCGGGATTATCGCTGGATTCCTGACGTATGCAAACAGGATCGTTTTCACCGAACAAGAAATATCGGCGAACAACGAGATAGAAAGTAACTCTTCCATCTTGGAGCTGCTGCAGCTCGGGCGAGAAACCTGCACACCGATTATATTGTAATGGCACGTATAATGTACCTACTTCGACGACAGTTTCTTCGCGTAACACGGGTTACAAGCAGACTCGTTAAGCAAACTCCAACTGATGTAACGTTAACTAAGCAACTGCAGGAATTGGGCTAAGTACTCTCGCTTCTGGAGGACTGCGAATTTCAGCTGAATCTTCTGTGAGAGTTTCTGGGATCTCTTTCTGGAACTTACCAGCTGGATCCTTTAGTGACTCAGGACCAAAAGAAGGCCGGCACATGCCACAATAGCTCGCAGCTTGTGCAGCGGGATCTCCTTATCGGAAATTATTCAAGATTAACGTCTCACTTCGCGCATGGAGCCAAATTCGATCTTCATTGAATCAGCCAGTAAATCAACTCAGCCCATCCGCCTCGCCAATTAAGAGGCTTCTAAGCGCTAAAGGCATTTCCAGACTATTGATCAGCCGGTATAGGAGATTCAAAGGCGCCGACACGGTGAACTGACGGAAAATCGAGTAGAACGCCAGGATCATAGGCCAAGAAGGACCTGCCCGCACATGTTTGGGCTTAAGTTCCCTCCAGCGGCACCTGGCGTTCAGTCCTTGAACCTTTGGGGCCGCACCTTCCGGGTACGGGGGACCCACACCCACACTCGCAGCCTCCTGCACACGGAACACCGCGCACACATGTGTTTTCTCCCCCGCACTAAAGGTATAGCAGTGGCGTAGCCAGTATGTAAATCAGTTCGTTCCTTCAGCTTCGCCACGGACTAGCCTGGGCGACGCGGTGCTGCGAGGGAGGAAGGCGAGCTCGTCGAAGATTCGCCTTCTTCGATTTCGATGAGCACGAACGGACATCCAGCAGGATCAAGCGTGAAGAAGCAACCGGCGATCGGAAATTCGAGGAGGCATGGAATCGCGAACCCGGATGAGCTGATGCTTCTTTGGGTTCCCATTATACGACTTGTCTACAGTTGGTTGAGATTTGCGTGTGAGGGGTTAGAAGCTCGAAAGCTCTATTCTAGTTCCAGAACGTGTTTTCAAACCTCATACGGCATTTGTTTTTCTTTTGTGTTCATTTTGAAGTATTGGTATGCTAAATCCTTGTATGGAAAGGGAGCATAAAATTTTTGAAATTTGGTTGCAGAGGCGCCAATGGGAAGCACCCCGTGGCACGCGCTGTCATAGGGAAACACCCTCCACAGCAGGATTTAGATGTTATATACGGGATTCTGCTGCTTCCTGGCATCCACTTCCCGATACGACACGTGTCCCGCCAGCCACGGTAGTCGTAATGCATCCGAAAAACGAGGGGGAGAAGCCACGATTTATTAGGAAGCAGGGTTTCTGATCCGGATCTTACAGCAGAGTTGGCAGAAAAACGTAATGCACCGGGAGTAGCAGGGATTCTATAAATACTACCACCTACGGCAATTTTCTTAACCTACATATCGCTCTGCTAAACATCCTTCCCATTTATCAATTCCATTCGGGGGATTAAAACACACTCTTCCAACAATTGCAGTCCTTTCAACAGAATTATGAGATGCACTTCTGAAAAACGAAGACAGTTCCCAGTAGATGATAATGTCAAACGGTTAGCCTACCCTCTCCCCGTTTCGGGGTTGCCGCCGCGACGAGAACACGCAGCTTGGCGCGAGCACAAATGAGCGCGATGTTCCATCTGGTCGACGTGAATCCTGGTGCATGTCGCGAGCCCACGCCCAGAATTCCCGATCCTCTACATCACCCCGGGGCCACCAAATGATATTGTTGCCCCGAAATCTCGGCGTTCCTCCGTTACACGCGGAGATGCAACGGGAGGATCGGAGAGAAACGAGAATTCCACCGCTCGTCCCGTAAAACACGACATAAGGCTCGAAGTACAAGAAAGGGAACAGCCCCGAGGATCCTGCGTAGTGGTCTTCGATCCGCTGCAACTGTATCTGTTTCCAGGCAGATACCGATTCCGTGCAATCGTTGGGGATAAAGAATGATTTCAAACGTTCGAAGGCTTAAAGTGGGCCGTCATTATCTACGAGGCCAGTACGATATTTTTAGAAACCTATTCCTGGTCAGAATAGAGTGGTTTCTAGGACCTATCAGCCTGTCGTCCTTAATTTCTCCTTCTCATTTCTAATTGTCCTTGTTTGGGCGTGGAGATTGTATCAATTGACTCGCTTGTTGCGCCCATCCTCCATCATTGATTCGACAATGTATGAGCACGGAAGCTAAAAGGTCACGGAAGACACCTAAGTGGAAATGCAAATAAATTACGCGACGACCATGCCCACGATTATTGCGCCACGCCGCACATAACCGTCCATTTGTAATTATAATGGCGCAATTAGGGGGCCGTCGTGATCCTGCGAGATCTACCGGCCTGATCACAAGGACGATTAAGATCGGGCCTCCGTGTATGGCCGATCTAAACTTAATCTTAAATGTAAAGTCTCCTCCCTGGTTTGACCCGCTCGTCGCTGCTGGGTCTTGGGAAACTAGGAAGAGATCTCGCCGGATCCCCCGTCATTTTTTCAATCGTCCCTCCGGTCAACTAAAGTGAAAACGATCCCCGCTAAGGTGGTTCGATGGACTGCTAAAAGGCAGTTTGATGGCTTCCTTATAATTCTACCAGCGGCTTAAGATCGCCAGCGATTGGTTGTAAACCAAATCCTTGAACACAGTGTACAAACTATGGGAGCAAGGAACTCGTTGATAGATGCGGCATCGTTGCAGAAATTTCTGCTCGACTCCTTTCAATTTCCCAAGGGCTTCACGAACCCTTTAAATTGATTCAAAGTTTTCACCTGGTGAAACAGACTCAACCTCCAACCGAGGTGTTACAATAATCCCGGGGTTGTTCCAGCTTAAGTACGACCCAAGTGTCACGGTGGTGTCGGCGCAGTGCACTTGGAGACTTAACGCGCAGCACTTACGAGCACGTGCCTTTAGAGCGTAGGTGATTCGATAAAGGTTCTCGTGCGTGTACGTCTCAATGGTGGTCGACGGATGAGACCAGAGGGCCGGGGGTAGAGGGAAAGGGCGAAAGGGAGGAAGAGAGGCACCAGAGGACGAAGGCGCGAAGGCAACAGTGCAGAGTATAGGGGGGTTTATGTAAAACGGCATTCCACGTAGTGGTGTCTACTCAATCCTTATCTAAAGCAGTTATATAGAGTCGTTGGGAGTCGCGCCTTCTTCAGAAGGTAATGCACGCCCGGTTCCTCTCACTTCCTATCCCCTTTCCTCCATCACTTGCACTCTGGTTCTCCTTCCTTGGACAGTCTATCGTCTCTCCCGCTGGATCCCTCACTTACACCGCTGCGTACGTGCACGTACCACGGCTCGCACGCAGGTGAGTATTTGCCTAGAGTGCTCCGCCCGGTATTCCATCGGGTAAAACCGCTCACCTCCTCGTCCAGCGGCTTTATAACGCGCCTGCAGGGTTATCGAAACGTAGGGAAACGTGGCCGAAGAGCAGGCCGCGATCAAGCCGTAACGCGGCTAAGCGGATGGTTCGTCCCGATAAAGATATCTTTGGTTAAGGTACGACTCTAACGTGGGCAACCTCGGGCCTGGCTTGTTCTTGCCGTTTCCAGGTACCTGTAGTACCTGTAACTCCGCAGCGGTGCATCGTGCACGCGGAACTCGAGCCCCGAGATAATTCCGTGAAAAATCGCCGAGCTGCTCTGGCGAAACGGCCAAGGCAAGATGCGGGATCGATCCCGAATCAATTAACTTTCGTCGGAGCGGCGCGCGTTCCTCTTCCCGCATCACCGTTAGAGGCGGCGATACCGAAACCTGGATTCGTTCCGACGAAATGGCACTACTTAAGTCACCCCGGTGCGCCCGTAGCCCGTAAATATCCTATAGTCGGTAGTTGTAAGCGCGACAGGTGATTAAATAAGAAGAAAGATATCATTTGTCGCGTATCTGAAGCTTGATCGGGTCCGTTTTACGGCGGACACTGCCGGAGATAGACGGCAACGTTTACACGGATGGAAAACTCGCGTGCCCTCGATTCGATTGGACCCCAGAGCATCGTCTGTGCCCGGTCGACCCCTCGGACGCAGATAGGCGTGTCGGAAAAAGTTCTAGATTACGCGGCGAGTGCAACTTTAGTGGCATCGTAAACCGGTATCTTTACCACCCGACGCCCACGCGTTGACGCACTATCCTAGAGCGATCTGCCTATCAACCGGCGTGAAAACTTGGTTTAACACTCTCGCGCACTTACTGTGCCTTTCATGACAAGCACCGTGGCCTCGGCCTTACTTGCTCGTGGCTCCTATGCGCGCCCATACGTCTCTACACATCGCCAGGGATCACACCGCAGCCATACAACTCAAGTTAAAGGTGAGCCAGGCGAACAATCGAGAAACGATCGATTACCTCCTCACCATTCAACTGCGTGACTCCATCAAGCTGTTGCCAGGGCAACTTTAATGGTAACTTTAACGGTGCTCTGGGAGAGGCGGGGATGGTTACTCTAGGATCCACGGAGGACGTAGCTGGCGAAAATTAGCGCTCTCGAATCTCGAAGGACGAGAAACGGGGAAGGAAGGATCACGCAACAGTGTATACGGCCACCTGTGCCAGCGAACCGGATGTTCCATTGACCATTGTCCAATACCGTGGGCGGTACCGTCCTGGAACGCGGCTCAACGAGACTTTAAATAGAGTTTAGTTGCGCCTAGACGGGAGGCAAGATCGACGACTCATTGTCGGGTGCAGGTCTTTGGAGGCTTTCACAAGCGGGAAAATAGAAGAAATAGGATTTCTCCGTGAAATTTTCGACCCACAAATATCGTGTCAATCTCCACTTATTTTTCACCTAGACCGGACGAAAATTCACGGCGACGGAGGTGTACTTAGGTGTAGGAAAATAAACGGGACCTTTGGGACATCCGTCAGGGGATTTACCTGCCACTTTCATCGCGAATCGCTTTCAAGGCGCGTTGAAAGATCTCGTCGATAATGAACTTGAAAATTCGACGAGAGGAAGATTCGAGGATTCGAGGCGGACACCATGCTGCCCGGGGAAGATGAACACTGGCCAACATCGGACACGGTGCTAATGGATTGGTTCTACGTTCACGTTGTAGCGCGTGGACCGTCTGTTGGGGATCGATTGCACCTCTCACACGAGGCCCCGAAAAGGAAAGCGGGGCGCGTGGTCTGCATTTCACGGTTTACCAAAAAATTAGCCATTAATTTACGCCCAGTCTGCGGCCGATGGTCGACGGGGCCGTTCCTCGTTCGTAATAAATAGCCTAGCGGTAATCGCATCCCACATGGTGTTTTCCATGGGATTACCACAGTTTCGGAACACTCGATGGAAGAATGCAACAGACGAGCGATGGCCACGCGTACAGAGCGGGTATTTGCACGCGCGATTACCATGATCCTCGGAAAGAATACCTTAAGAAGGATCCCTTCCGTGCCGCGTCTGTTAAAAGAAAACATTGGCAGATCAGCGACGGGCTAAAGATCCCAAAGGACGACACATCATCGAGCTAAAGCTAGTTTACACCAAGGAAACAGAGGGGCACGTGTCTTTGCGGATTATTGGGTGCGAGTGGACTCGAAGATCCACGCGATTAGCAGGTACGGAAAGGTGAAGGAAGTTTCAGCGGTCACGTGTGTATGCTTTGGACAGGGAACAGCAGACCCACCGGACTCGATTGTACCCTTATGGTTTTACGGTAAACCGTGGGGGCTTCTCGTGACGAGGTGTTAATAAATCCCCCTGTGCCCCTCAGCTTCTACACAGTCGAGCGGATCATCACATAGTTGTTCGGCCATCCCGTAAGTTTCAACGTAATTATTAATTTTTACGATGCGGCTAGAAGCGCTCGGTACGCTGTTGCAGGTGCGATAGAGATCTCTTTCTGGCAAGACCACCAGCATACGTCCCTGTAACCACCTGAACCAGCAGAGCCATCACGAGGCTCATTCCATTAGCCATCGGCGTGCGCCGTGAGACCTCACAGCCGAGAGATAACCCTTCTGTCGGCGCGTCGAAATATTTTAATTCCCCGTGGATGGAAACGCCTCGTTCTCTCGCCTCGTCTGCGCTAACTCATCCGGCGTGTCTGTACGGTGAGGCGGCCGGACCGAATTACGATCTTCAGCGGCGAGCGAGGCGTGGTTTCTCGTAAATTCCAAGCTGATAACCTGGGCAGGAGGGGCAGGACGTTGCAACTATGTCGCATACCATTATCCAGGTCGCATTTTTCTCTCACAATCCGACCGTTGACGAAGGTAACCCAGAACCAGCACAATCCCCCCCGTATGTATTTTCCACATTGCTGAATACGCGCTATGCCCTATCAACTAATTCTGATCTGGATCTCTGGACGGCAAATGATCCCTGAACCGAACGACGGTGATTACGCATTTATGCGTCGTTACTATGCATGCAATAAACCAGCTTTTTTCCTCACCTCGTCGAGGGCAGGGAATTTGCATATGACAAACTGGCCGTTTGAGGCCAGAGCTTATCTAAGCCGCGGCAAGCGGCTGTGTAGCAAAATAGAGGATTTCGTGAGGGAGGGAACGATCTAACCGGAGGGGCCAAAGGTTTCCCTTGTTCGCCGTTTAAAGTTTCCGTCCTGCGCGCCGGGTACCCTACCTGTGCCCGTAGATACCCTTACTAACGCGCGGAAGAAGCATGCGCATCGACGATCACGGGACCTTACAGCCGGCATAAAACGGCGATCTTAGGTGAGGGCGCGATGCTGCGAGACGTTATTGCGCAACACTTAAAACGACCGTGCTCGTATCATCCCGCGTGCCCTCCCGCGCGCCTCCCTCAACGAAGATAAACAATGCGCCAGGGATTCTCGGACTCTCGAACAGGATATGGAACTTGAGAAGTCGGCTGGTCGACGGTCAGTTAAACGGTCAGTACGCGAGCGTAGAGGATGAGTACCGACTCATAACGCTCGCGTGTATCTACCTCGCGCTGCCAGAGAGAGATCCCGGATAAGATGGCGCCGTGGGTGGCCTACTCGCCCGGTAAGTAGTAAACGCCGAAGCGGACACGTAACCGCGGCCACGAGGTGTACTTATACTCGACTTTTTCTCACCTAAGTGCCGTCTGCGCTGTGTCGTTTTGACGCGACGACGACTGCGGGAGAAACAGATCGAGGGTAGCTCGCGATCGCCTCGTTCCGAGCCTGGCGATTAGCGAGGCGAAGCCGTCATTCGGATGCTTCGACGAGGAAGGCTTGGTGGGTAGAGATCGATGGCTACCATTCACTTCCGTTCTTTAGCATTTGATGGACCTAGCGGGTGCCACAGTGGGTGAAGGGTTCTGATGTCCACCCTTGGACTTGTTTTTGGACAAGCAATGGTCCTTCGTGTGTACTTCGGAGTGAAAGTGGACAGCGGGCTCTTTGTAAATCCTCATTTGGACGTGGCTGCTTTCTGTGAGGACAACAAGGAGTAAAAGACTACGTGGACGTCCTATGGTTCTTCATTTCATGTTTGATAGAGAGCCGTAGTGGTATTGCTCCACAAACGTTGGTTGCATCGGCTGGATATCCGAGATTGGTGCAGGTAGATGGAACCTGTCAGTGTACGGCATATAATTACAGGATATTTAGTGGGCATTCGGGTGCACCTGTGAGGACGTACCCTCTCAAGGTGATCCGTATGGAAGGCGAGAGGGGTTTGGGTACACGAGGCGAGGAATAAAATAGCCAGGCGTAGGCGAGTGTCCGGTTCCCTTTGTGTCCGCTACCTGTCTTAAGACATCGCTGCCCCCTGCCTCTCCCACTTCCAGCATCCTCGCCTCCTTCTTTTTCCTTGCACACGCGTATTTACGAAGAGGAAGGGGAGGCCAGATCCTTTGATAGCACGGCATTCTTGCCCATTCGTCAGACATTTGATAGCTTCACGTGGGAGCCGCGGAATTCTTCGTGGTGGCTACCTTTATCCTCCCCGAGACCTCTTCGACCGCGTTCAAGTGTCAGGTACGTGCATCGTAGCATCGATGCCTCCTTGATACATCACGCTGGATCCTTCCTTTTGCGTCCTTCAAACTCTGCAACAGACCCCTACGTACCCCGAGGCTCGCAGTCGCAACAATGTCCACTCGTAACTCACCTCCCTTCGGCTTCAGTCGCGGAAACTATTCCGACGTTCCGTACCTGCTGCGTTACACGCCATCGGATTTTTGTCGAGGAAACGCGGTAAACCGCGCATTAACGGTACACAAAAGCTGCCGAGGAACAACCGTTCGGACTGCTCTCGCTTCTATTATGCCGCTCTCGGTGTTATCGTTTGATAAATAATCAGGGATGCCGAAGTAGCAGGCGGCTGCTGTTCCCAGCAGCGGCCACGGGGATATTCTCCGCGGCGAAATAATTAATGGTTCGTTGCGTCGGTGGCTCTCCGGCGATTTCGTTGTACCGCGAAAGTTACGCGCGCTCGTCAGCTACACGGGCCGGAGGATGCTGGGCGAGGAATTTGCATAGCGGTTATCGTGCCGCGCGCGACATATGCTGGCGACTACCTAGAACGCGGGACTACCACGTTTGCGCCGGTGGACATGGCCACGGAACGCATAAATAGAAGCGTACGCATAATGCACGTAATATATTTGTAGATCGCCGTGATACCGGCGTTACTGGTGGTGGCGTACCGTACGGCGGAGCGACGCGATGACCGCGAGCCGCGCCACGCCACGCCACGCTACGCTGCACCATACCTTGGGGGACCCGTGGCCATCTCTGTTGCGCGCTCCACCGTGGCATAGCATGCCACGAGGGCAGCGACGAGCAACGCCATGTGGTGGGAGACGGCATATGGGCACGCGCCCAAGATCTGATAACGTCGGCCTCTTCAATTGACTACAATCATGGGGGTTAGATATTAACTCGCGGGGGATTCCTGGCCGTGGCGAGATCGAGCTACCACCAGCCCACTGGGACGCGTGCAGAGTTTTCGCGTAACGAGAACATGCGTTTGATAGGGTTATCGTGATCTTCGGCGGAAAATCGAATTATACCGGTGATTGGAATGTTGGCGGTAGATAAGGGTTGTATTGCTTGTTAGCGAACGAGTCAGAACTGCTTGTTAGCGACTTGCAGCCGCTTCTTCTCAGTCTTCCATGTGGGGGAGCTTCAGGTTTCGGGGAGCACATCGTTTTTTTGCAATTTCAGGATGAATGACGTACGGTATATCTTCATCAACCGAATCGATGGTTTTTTGGTTTCGAATGGGGTACGGAGAACCGGCTGATGAATCGATTAGCCTGGGCACGCATCGTCATCGATGGTGTATAACGGAGGACCGATTCATTAGATCAATTTCATGCCCAATATGGTAGGCTAGCCTGGCCTGCTGCTCCTTGTTTTTGTCAAATTAATTGACCAGCAATTACCGCATTAGACGGGGACGAGCAGCATACGAGCATTTTTCGTGTCAGTTGGCTATACGAGCACGCAACATGCTGCAACTGAAACCACGATGTATCGTCATGATGTGACGACAGTGAGCTTCTGTTCAATAAAAGGCGGGCGGGCGTATGGCACGTTTAGGCAGGAAAAACGATGCTGGTCATCCCTCCTGGAATTATCACACGACGCGAGTTAAAAAGGGGTCGCCAGGCTGCGCTGACGCATAATATTAGAGGGCAGGAATTGTCGAAGCAAAGTTTCGTAACGACACCAGCGGCGAATTTAAAATTTCAAACAGCTATGGACGTTATTCCGAGCAACGGAACGGCGCTGCTATGGCAGGCCATAACAGTAGATTCCGCGTTTCTACACCACGCTCTGTTGGGTAAGGCACCGCTCTTCACGGAGAGCTTCGCCTCGAGGAACAATTCACAGAAATCAATCGCGATCTGCCTTTCTACGAAGGACTCTTTTCTTCCGTGATTGAGTCCTCCATTAGAATTTCGCCCCGCAGCGGAATCGAGCTAAGCGGGATCTCACGGCGCGGCGGACAGGACGAAAGAATGGAACGTAGGAGACGAACGGCAACCGATTCCACCTGGAAGCCAAGGCGCGTTTCACAGGAATTCCTAAAGAACCCTGCGAGACATCTCCATATTTTCCCAACCAGCCAAAACACTTTCAAACAAGCGGTGCAGAAGAATAGCGGGTAGTTGCATCACCGGTGTAGAGAAAGAGAGAGAAAGGCGAGGCATTCTCGCGACGCTTGCCCCGGGAAGTAGGAAAAATCCCACAGTTCGAGATGCACGAGACATTATGCTTCTGATTGGTATTGGTCCACAACAGTTCTGGACAAAGCACCTTGCATTGTATTCCTGTCAAAGCCCGAGGGCCACGGTGTGGCCCCCCGATTCCAATCGTAACGAGATTATTGTAGGCGTTGAGCCATAGAGAATGGCCATGAGCTCACAATAAGGATCCCAGAATGAATCCTACCCTCGTCCCTTTAAACGCTGTTGCCAAACTCCTGTATGTTTTTCCCTTCTCCCTTTTTCCTTCCTTTCTGCTGCTTTTTCACCGTCTTCACCCTCCCGGCGAATTTCCACTGTCAAAGCACAGGAAAGTGAAGTACGAACAGGTACGAAGCCAGGGGGAGGGCCAGCGGTGTATACACGAGTTACGATTAACCCCGTGGCAAGAATGAAAAAGGAGGGGGTTGGGGGAATATTTGCGCCATGATGCAATTTCGCCTCGGTCACCATGAATCCGGCTTACGGCGCGTAAAATATCGGACGAGCGACTTTGCAGCAGACTTTTTTATTACCCTCCGCCCGGATTAACGGTTCCCCATCTCTCGATTCCTGCGCTTATCTTCCTCGTCCCGTATCCTGGATCACTTGAAAAATATGCAACGGCCTACAGAGAACAAGCTCGAGGTCGTTGGTTGCGCCACTTATTTTACGCACTCGTAAAACGGGCCGTATTTACGCGTTTATGAGATATCCCGACGGTTATGCGTTTTTACATTTGGTTAGTTTGTAAATCGATTTGACATCTCCTTCGCCGGACTGCCGCGCGGGACGCGCGGCCGATCTAAATATAGATTAACCCCGGCGACACACGGTCAATTAACATCTCGTCGATCGGCCACCCACTTTTCGTCACGGTGGAATATGGGAGTACGGGGCCGTAAGCGGCACTTTCGCATACACACCCGCGATTAGCGTGTACGTGTAACGGCGGCTCGTTGCTCGGCCTCTGCCAGGTCTACCTGCTCGATCGCTCGCAGCAGGGGGTCCAGGGAACCATAATTCCAGCTTTACCTTCCTCCGGCGTCATTAAGAGACGCGTGTTGTGCGTTAGACACCGGCTACCACTGGACGAGCTGCTCGTCGGATGTAATCGTGACGAGTCCTCCTTATCTCCTCACCATCGTCTACCCGACTTTCCAAGCAGATGACACCTAGACGGACCTTCCGGTCGAACGTGTCCCCCCACAGCTTTTCGTGGATCGCCCGTTAAAAGCAGTTATCGGGCGTCCCGTCCATTTCTAGTGACTAGCCGACGAGTCATCCGTCCCTAAACGAGATAGATGAGTCACTAATGAGAACGAGTGGACAAGAATGAACGAAACGAGGCTGAGCGTCGCGAGGTAAAGGGGCAGCTATTCAATGCAGCTTATCTCAGTCTCGCGATCGTCTTGGCTGGTAAGGGCGTCATCTACTGCTGATTGCGATTAATTAGCCGCTCACGAGGGATCTGCTGCGACTTAGAGGACACGCTGCTTACCAATCCACCATCGTGACTGCCATCGAATGCTTTATCGTCGATTTACTGCGCCAGCATTGGAGTTACTGGATAGCGGACTTATCGGGAAAGAAGTATAACGATGGCAGTTAATCTTGGAGGAACGTAGCGAGCCGAGGAAAGGCAAGTGCACGAGGCGAGGCATATATTGAAAATAATTAACAATATCGTGAGGAACATCGACAGAATGGGGAACAGTTCAGCCACGCGGTAACCTGACGCCTAGCTGGGTCTGTTCCATCCGGACGAACCCCTGCCCGTGCATGTCCAATTAATTCAATGAGTGAATCAGTCCCCCACCCTGCCGTCTGACTCGCCATGTAACGTTTTAATGATGCGCCCCGTCTAAGCCAGATGACTCTCGATGCTTATCTACCCTCTTGCCACCAGCAGACACACCCCTGCAGCCGATCCCCTGACACCGAGCACGTGCCGTGGTGGAAAAAAGCATATGCGGTGGAATACGCGATTGCTCATTACCTCGGTGTCAACGAATGCCCTTTGCCGGGCATGGGGTTAACTTCCGTGCACAGCGATCGGTTGTTCGTTAGGAAGATACCGAGAGACAAATCGTGGCAGAACACGAGTGCTATACACCTGTTACTCTGCGCTTCTTCGCAACACACCAGAGTTCTTAGATAATTGTCTACGTGTAGCAGGAGTTGGTTCTCATTAGTTTAGTTCAGAACACCATCTCTTAGGTTCAGATTCAGGACTATTGGTCCACCTGCTCCCAGCTCCAAATTTTCACGAGTTCTCGCTCCGAATTCCTAAGCTTCTGCTGGAGGTAGCCAGCAAGGAAGCAAACGACAAGAAAGAGGAAATTTTCCCCAGGGAGCGTGTACGACCAACATCGACGAGACAGAGGAGAGCGCGGCGATTTCGTTGGCGGCGATAATTGAGAATGACGTACGTCCTCGCGCCGCGGCGACCGTGATGGCGGCGGCCTTTAAGATCTCCTCCAGACGCCGAGGGTGGGCGTACTAGAAACATCGTTGCGCGAGATTATATGCACGCCCGTTATATAGCGCAAGAAAGCTGGAGAACTAGAAGGGGAGAGATGGGACGAGAGAAGAACGGGAGAGAGAAGGAGGCTGGCCAACACGCACGTGGTGCAGGCTCGCCTGGTGGAATACGTATTACCTCGGGGTGTCGGAATTATTGCCCCGTGGGCCGTGGCTGAGCCGCAAATGGGACAGGTTGTTTCGCGTTGGTGGAAACGGCCGATAAATCGCGGAAATTAAATCGACGCCATCGGCTGTCGATAGCCGTCCCGCGAGGACGACGTATGAGACACGGCGGCCACAAAGAAAAGCGGGACCGGTGGATTTCACCTTCCTACCTGAACACCGCGCCGCGCGCCGGTACATGCGCCTATCTGGATACATAATGATCCTGCCGGGCCGCTCCGCGCGATCCCGAAAGAGATCGCGTACGTCAGCTTTGGGGGAGCCAATATTTTCAAGTTTCGCCGTTACACGGAACGTAAATTATCACGGCGCAAAGTCCCTCCTATTGAAATATCCCCGTGATCCGGCGATTTACCACCCCCGTCGCGTCGAGGGCAACAATTTCGCCGGGTTTCTAAGAATGCCCGTGTCCCCTGGGCAACAGTCGTGAACTCGCTTATCGTTCGAAAACGCTTGTAATACATTATGGATGGAGGTAACGAGGAGCACCGGCGGAGTCCCAGGTGATGTTTCCATCACGAACGCAACGCGTTTGAACCGGGCTGGCCTGACACCCAACCGGTGGCCAGAACGGCGTCGGTCTCGGAGATCCCATCGTGTATAAGGTACACCCTGGCATAGCGTGCGGAGTAAATGTTCCAATCGTCGTCGTGCCCTGTCCACAAATTATTCCTCGTGTTCTGCACGATGCGCAGCACGAGCTGGGCGCACACATACACGCGCGGGCCGCGGCGCATAGGTGCAACAAGGCGGCCGGGAGAGTTCAGCGGCGCCGGTTGCAGCGGGTGCAGCGACTCTTCCACTCATTCCAAGAACCGAGGTATCACGTCTTGGACTCGTAGAGTCCTCGTCTTGTCCCGTATGCCACGATCGACCTAGCCGGACTTGATCCAGGGTCCAGGGTTTCTCGTGGATTCGAATGGAGGAACGAGCCAGTGCAAAGAAGAAAAGAACGAAGGAGGGGGAGAGGAGGGGGTAAGCAAGGATGAAAGGAGGATGAACCGAAGCGTCGAGAGAAGAACTGAAGAAGGAGACAAGGTAAAGGAGAAGGGGGGTGGCCGCACCACGTGTGTCCAAGTTGCCTCGTTTCGTTTCGCTTCGGGAGAGCAGTCAAGGTGCTCTCGTTTGTTCCTCGTTTCGAGTCGTGTCGTCGTTCGCGTCGTCAGGAGCTCGTGCAAGCCGGCCACGCTCTCCTATCTCTCATCTACCGTCCACCTGTATTCCCCGTATTGTCAGCACGTGGAATTCCGTAGAAATTAACGATTGACCCCCGCGAGAGTCTCGTCCTTATCTGACTCGTTCGATCATCCTATAGAGCGCGGCTGTGGCCTGGGCTGCAGGCCTGTTGTGCGCTCTGCTATTCACGGCTAGCGATCGTAGATATTATACAGGACGGTGAGGCTGAACGTGACGGTAGAATAGGATTTGAATAAGTATATCGTTGCTTGACGCGCCCAGGGCCTCAAGACATAATGGTGATGCCGCGGCGTCGTTTAATCTTGGCGATTAATTACGTCGCGCTGAGATTCCATTCTATGCTGAATTTCCACTTACTTTTGTGGAATCTAATGATAAATTACATTTCTGCAAATCGTGCATCAGTTTTCCTTCTTTTAACCGGGGTAGGAGTGCTTTATGCACCCGCAGTTTCCTGAATCGTAGAGTACATATGTCTAGAACTGAACTTTCATAAGTTTGAAGAGAAACGCAAGAAATGAACAGCGTAATTCTCGAGTCACCTGGGGGCAAGGCTCCACGATGACAACGAACTCGTGATACGTTGCATCTCGTTCTAAAATGTAACAGGCCCCGCGAACGTTATGTTTTCGTGGCTTTATCAACCAGGTGTATCTTGGGAAAGAGATACCTCGTGGGGTGAAGCCCATGATCCCCTGGGTGGAAACCACTTGCACGTACGAGAATGACGACGTGAAAGTCGAAATAGAATTGTTTCGGTAGCGATAGCCGAATGTAAAGGTCGATGAGTGTTTTTAAGTGGAGGCCAATCTAACCAATAGTGTCTTTCACAATCTATACGTTCTTGAACTGTGGAGACAACTGTTCAGGAGATTGGACCAGAATCGTCCTGTATATATCCTTAATATAAGGGCAAATCCCAAGATCCATATGCCCCAAAGATTAGTGTCTAAACAGAATGGAGAGGGCTATCGAGGCCCGATTACCTCCAAAACCAGCGAGGTGTTGGAAAAAAGCACCTGTTTGTCGTACGTGGGCAGAGGCAAGGAAGAGCACGCGATTTGTACTGGCGAGGACGACGAAGTCGTAACCCCGAAGAGGCGACCGCGCCCATATCGAGCGACAGCCCGTTAAGCCCACTCTGGACTCCATCCAGATATCATCGCGAATGCTAAACAGAAGGGTGACTTCTCCTCGTTTCTTCCCCTCCCGATACCTCTCGACTTTCATGCATCGAGATAACTTTGGCCAGCAATGTCGCAGCGACCTTTCAGGCAATGTTGCAGCGAAACTGTCAGTAATTTCGTCCCTTCCAAATGTTTTCTCTTGTCGGTATGACGCATGAAATTCCTCGCGCCGAAGATGAAGCCCTGTAATGCCGGGCTATGAAACGACGATGAAAAAGAACACGCTGATTCGAAGCACACCGACGATACGACCTCTGATAAGGGATTACGCCCTTAATCGAAGAAGCTCGGTGCCCAATTTGAATTTATAAGCAGTGGTGTGTGGGGCCTTGCATCGTTTCATAGATTGCGCGATGCTTTTCGAAGAAGAGGGCGTACGAGGCAGAACGGAAGAGTATCGGGGAGCACCGAGGCCCGACGCTAAGTGGGCAGTTAATGTGCGGAGAGTTTTTCAAGAATTCGCTTTCGCGTGTAAATCTTCGGTCACGTGAAAATAGATTGCAAAAGCGCCGCGCTAGGTGGCTTGAGGATTAAGAGGCGATTTTCAAGAATGAAAGCGAAATCTGGTGAAATCCGCAGAAACGGTTCGCGCGGCGCTCACCCGCTACCACCTGCGCGGGCATTTTTATGTCACGACGTGGGTGGACGAGGAAAGAAACGCTCGTCTCTTTGTTGCGAGGCGAAACGTAGGCGGTCGTATAGGTCGTGCCAGATTCGCTATATACCCTCCATCTCATCGTATCGTGACCAAATACCACAAACGTACAGCGTCGCGATATAATATATCGCTGGTATAAAATGATTTCCAATGGCCCGGAGGATTGCGAAGCGACCTTCAAAATAACGATTCCCCTCGCCCCTGAGTCTCGGTTTACGGTCTAATAAAAGCTTGGGAGGAGGATATTTGGTACGGGAAATTTGCCGATTAAGGGGAGAATCCTATTCTTTGGGTTAAAAACATAGCAAGATTTGGGATTTTTTTTAGAAACCAGCCATTCGATTTATCTGAAATTTGGACCATGTTTTGATGCATCTTTGAAGAAGCTGCAGGTTTTTTTTATTAATTTTTAACCATAAATATAGTAGTTATGTATGACCGCCCATCATGACGTGCAAAATTCGCCGTCCGTTGGTATGCACGATATTTATCTACCAGGTAATCTGAAACAGAAAAATGAAACGGCGTTTTATTTTATACATATGTAGCTTGAAATTGATGAACCAGCAAAAACAAAAAAAAATATTGAGGAGTGTGGAGAGTTTTCAAACTGAAATGTCTGAGCATTTAACATTTGCGATCCAATTTTGCGCCAATTTTCTTATGTAACAAAAGAAATATAAAACTTAGCGGTATCCAGAGTTGGGCATTATTCGACTAAATTATCATTCGAATACGTATTCGTATAAATCCCCAAGTTTATTCGCGGAAAAACGAATAACGATTTTATTCGACGAAAAATTATTCGTTATTCACGGATAAATCTGTACCGTTATTCGAGCCAGATTTATTCGAATAAGAATTTATTCGTTATTCGAGCTGATTGAACTACGAATACATGTGATACCCGACATCTATCCAGAGTTGGGCATTATTCGGCTAAATTTTCATTCGAATAAGTATTCGAATAAATTCTTATTCGAATAATCTGCGAATAAAAAATTCGAATAAAATGACATTATTCGACAATAACGAATAATTTTTTAATTGACGGAAAACTTATTCGAATAATTTCTTATTCGAATAAGAATTTAGTCGACTCAACGGACGAATAAAATGATCACGCGATTTCGGCGATGTATCATGACATCACTGACTGACACCCGTGAGATGTCGAGATGTCAATGTACGTGTATCCCTTTGCAAAATTTGATGCGTTTGAACTATGCTACTTGACAGGTCGCGTGCTTGCTGCGATACCATTCACACGGTTCTCGTGTGAACATTTCTTATTCGTCGTTCATTCAGGTCGAATAACGAATAAATTCTTATTCGAACGAATCTGGCTAGAATAACGGTACAGATTTATTCGCGAATAACGAATAATTTTACGTCGAATAAAATCGTCATTTGTTATTCGCGCATAAATCTTGGGGATGTATATGAATTCGTATCCGAATGAAAATTTAGCCGAATAATGCCCAACTCTGCATCTATCGTTGTAAATTTTTTGTTAATTAACCAACCATAATAATTGTTGGCCCAACATTGAATATTCGTTGGCAAACTGTCGTAAGTTTTCTGTCGGCAAATTTTCAGGCAAAACACATCCCAACTAATTTCCAACTGTTGGCTACAATTGGCCAACCAAAAATGATACTAGGGTTAGGTCTCACGGGTGTCAGTCAGTGGTGTCAACATACATCGCCGAAATCACGTGATCATTTTATTCGTCCGTTGAGTCGACTAAATTTCTATTCGAATAAGAAATTATTCGAATAAATTTTCAGTCAAATAAAAAATCATTCGTTATTGTCGAATAATTTCATTTTATTCGAATTTTTTATTCGAAGTTTATTCGAATAAAAATTTATTCGCACAAATTTATTCGAATACGTATTCGAATGAAAATTTAGTCGAATAATGCCCAACTCTGGCGGTATCCTGGTTCAACAAATTGCCGTTTCATTTTTCTATGTCAGATTACCTGGAAGGTAAATATCATGCACACCAGCGGACGACGAGTTTTGCGCGGCGTGATGCATAACTCCTATATTTATTATTAAAAATGAATAAAAAAAAAACTACAACATCTTCAAGGATGCATAAAATATATGGTCCAAATTTCAGATGAATCGAAATGCTAGTCTCTTTATAAAAAAATCCTAAATTTTGCTATGTTTTTAGCCCATAAAATAAGATTCCCCTTTTAACATCGAGTGTGTCAATAATTTGTCTGACTCGCGTTTCAGAAAAGTATAGCCCTGGTTCCGAAAGGCAGGAGACGATGCATGCCTAAATAATGCCTGGACGAGCGTGGGCGTGATTAAGGCTCGTGGCAAGCGAACCGTTTATTTTCACCGTCCATCTAGACTTTTTCTTTCAACATCTCCGCACCTTTCCGGTGCAGTTACACACAGGAAGGGGCCCGGGACGGGGAGGAGGCGCGCGATCGTCAACGCGCGACGAGGATATTATAAGTAGGTGTCCGTCTCATACGTGGGCATGTCAGGAAACGAGGGCACTCGAGGATATCACAGAGATCCCCCCCTTTTATATTAATAGGGACAATCGAGCGTCTGTCACGGGACAATGGCCAGGACTACGCCCAGAAACGGCCCCGTAGGATCCGTGGCGTGACGCTGGTCCCCTCGCGTATGCACGGCGAACGCGTCCTGTGCGTGGACCGAGGTCGTAAGTTCGTACGAGTTTGGTACGTGCTTCACGGTGGCGTACACGTGTCCCGTGTCTCCGCGACCTCTGAACACCTATGCACGCGGCGCAGAAAGGGCATCCGGTGCACCTACCGTGCAAACAGGCCAACTTCGCGCCACTTCGCGCTCGTGCCACGAGTCCATGACATCGAGGCACACCTACGAAGGAAATACGCGGCTTCCTCCCGGTGCACGGGCTCCCTGCATATTCAGCGAGCTTCCTTCATGGAAGTCGACTGACCACAGGGTCACGCGGCGAGCCACGGGGCGCTTGATCAAGCTGTCCGTCGCCTTCAGACGCTGCTGGGCTTATTAATTTACATGATCCTGCGTTCTTCATTTTAGCTGGCTTGTCGATGCATTCGTATTGGCTCGGAGAATGCTCTCATAGATGGATTCGTGTAATAAACGTATAAAGTTATCCTTTGCCTGTGTTGTTTTATCCCCGTTCGTGACTGACGGTTTTTGGCAGGAGCCTTCGAGTCCCGAAGGTTCTTATGACGACACACCTATAAAGATCTCCCGCAGCACTCCATCAGTATTCGAGTGGTATCGGGAGAGTCGGTCAAACGCTGTGTGCAACGAGAGCGCATGGCTCATGTCGCGGCATCTTTGTCGGCGGGGCCGGTTCTTCATCATCGTTTTGCCGATACGAGCGGGCCGTGCGAGGAAAAGAGAAAAGCGAAGGAGAAGATGAGACTGTGCGGAGGAGAGCAAGAGATGGGAGGACCTGGGGAAGGAAAAAGGAGGGAGAAAAAGGACGGCAGGCGAGCCTTTAAGATCGTCCCGAGAGACGAACCTGCTCTCGGCTCTTGCCGGCCCAATGGTGCTCATATATTAATTAGTACGAGGAGTCCGAGTTATTATTGGCTCGAAATTAATAGACCCTTCCGCGGATAAATAACCGAGGCCCCCTGCCTTTCCTGAGGTAGCTCTGAACCGTTCCACCTTGCGTCATTGCACGCGGGAGAAAGAACGAGAGAACGATGGAACAAGAAGAGGGAATAAAGGACGTGTTTATTGGCACGGGCCCGGGCGAGTTTCCTTTTGTCGAACAGGTACAAGCAATTAGTTGGGTTCCGATTTGTATTTTATGGCGGCGCATCGCGAGCCATCGGCATCGCCCGATTACAGATATAACGAGAATGCGTCCTGCACGAGGCGCAATAAAATGGTCCTTACAATGTTCCCCTGAATGTACTATGTCAAGGAGTTCGCAATTAATTTTTCTACACCGAGAACATTAGACAAACAAATATCTCATTGTCCCACGGGGATTTAATTTGTGAGTGAATGGCTTATCTAATGATCTTTAATTAACACGTAGGATATGTAGCTAGAAGACAGGTTATAATACGCGAACAGATTCGCGTCATCGAGTACGGACGTGTTCATACTACTTAGGTACGGGGGCTGAAAATTTCCTGGCCGCCCGTCTACGGAATCATTAATCGCTATCACTGGACGATGCACGAGCGAATATCGAATTTCCTGGCGCGCCCTCAATTGACTGATATACTCCCCATTGTACCCGAGGATCGAGATCTACGAGGCGCGAACTCGTCGGAATCATTTATAAGACCATTGTCCGGCTTGACAAATGTTCCATGGTCGAATATAAATGCGTGCGCGCCACGGAAATTTATGTAACTTTCCCTTAAAACGTGTTTCCTTGATGAATCGTTCTGATTACCGAGCGCGCAGTAGGAGGAAGCGATTACGTTTGTCTAAAAGGCTGCTGCAGCTTTTTAACTAGTTATGATTTATGGAAAGCTGAGGCGCACGGAACCGTATTCCACTCCGAGGTAACTGTGCGTGATGCAGATTCAATTGACCATACAATTTCAGATTACTGAGGACTGTGTTATACTATTGCACTCCTAAGTCACCCTATCCCTATCTTGATTTAAAGACAGAAAAGATGGTTGCTTATGACTCGCAGTGAATAAAGTAGCTTTAATGTCATGTATGACACCTTTCCGAAGCTACTTCGTGTATCCTCCCCCAAAACATCTCTTTCTACATCGAGAAAGACGTCTCGCGTTTCGATCAATCTGTAAATCACAAGGCGGGGAAAACGATGGTCTCGAGGTTGGCACAGGTTTCGCGCAGGTTGTCTTGGATCCGCTTACTAGAGCGTGCTGCCCCAGCGTCCAGGGTGGTCCCGATGGCTCAGCACGGGACAAACGGCGACACAGGCAACGTGCTTCGCATCATATACCCCTTCCACGCAACCCCGTCGTTCCTACGGATCCTTCCATCCCTCTCCCGGGTGGACGTCATAACCATCTAACAAATGGCCGACAGATTAGAACTAGAAACGGTACGCGCGGCGTCTCCCCCGTGAGAGAGGCTGCGAGTTGTCGGTGCCTTTCATGAAACTGGATCTGAAGGGGGCCCCTGCCCCTCCCACGCTGTGCAACCAGCCAAGATAACAGGGCAATAATTCAAGAACTTCACGATACTGGGACACGCGCGGGACTCCTCACCGTGAAAGATTAGTCACGGATATATACGTCTGTGCCGCGCTTCCCTTCCGTTCGTCCTTCTCTCCTGCTCGCCCGCCCGATCGTTTTTCTCCTGGCCGCACGAAAAGCGTACACGGGGCGGAAAGGGCGAGATCCGGCGACCCGGCGTCGCTTCTTACCATCCACCCGCCCGTGTGCATGCGACCACGAGCGTGGAAACGATCCACCGGACACGGTTGGCAGACGGGGCACCGTGGACTGCGGCGCGGTATTGTTTGGAGTACTGTTATGCGCAACAGAATATGTTGGCAAGAATAATGGGGTTTATGACGGTTATTAATCCTCTATGGCTCCCTGCGACTTTTGCGCCGAGATCCCATTACGCTCCGAGGAGAGATTCGTAAGTCGATGGGGATTTAAACGGACCCATATTCGTGCGTGGCAAAATCGCGGAGGCCTATTGACACACATTCCGCGACGTCGCGGGGTATCCTGCGCTTGCGGGCACGTGCGCGCTATAAATTTCGCAATAAGCAGGGAGATTACGATGATCTTAATTGCACACCCTGGGTGCACGAGTTCTCCCAAGTGTAACGACTTTACGACGCCACTCTGAAATGCTCCGTGAACGTGATAGTACACTGGGAACGGGCGATACACATCTTCGCGTGCGATCTGTTCGAGAACAGTCGTTTGGATGATGGCCACCTGGGATTCAGCATCCGAGGCTTCAGGTAGCACGTCGCTGTAGTCACTATCTGACCCCGAAGCTGATACAACTCTTGTAGATCTGTCGCAACTATCGTCTGTTTTCCGGATACATGAGTTTACATCGTGTCGGGACCATTACTAACGATGCCGCTCCAGAAGTTTAACAGAAAGTCTCTGGAATCAATTCCGCCAAAGATTGCGTTAATTAACGCATTTGTTGCGTGTTTGGGGTAATGATATTCCGCGATACGTCAAGGAATCACTCGTCGGTGAAGGTTGATTTAATCGATCAACCGGCAGATATCACGCAGCGAGATCAATATAATCAAGAGACGGATCGAATGATCGGTATCCATGCTAAGAGATCGTGGACCACCCTGACTTCATCGGCCGGGGGTAATTAAGTACTGAAGAGTGATAGGCTGGCGTGACCGGCGGTCATACATCGCGCCTCTGCGTTCGTGATCCGGGCCACGGGTTCCTGCTGATCGTTTCAATTCACGAATCGCTTAGCTCGATCGATTTGTTCCATCGATCGCGCGCGATGAATCAAAAATCTTCTCGTTGCGCGAAATTTTAGATTCAAATCCAAGTGCATACATATCCCTCTTTATACAGAAACGAATTCCATGATCATTCAAAGCAATCGAACGATGATTAACTCCCATAGAACTGACTTCCTATGGTAAGCTTTTTGTCCGCTGAAGTGCCGCAATGGCAAGGCGCCATTCAATCAGGCAGCAGGGAGAATGAAACCATAAGATTCACGCTTAGCATTTAAATTTCCATTTGGAGGACTCCTTTAGAATGCTCATTTGCAGCCTGCGCATAAGAAACTTCTTATTCCGCGGCGAAGTATGGCCGCGAGAGATACCTTCCTGCTCTCTGCCGAGTCACGTTCGCGCGTGGATGCGTGTACGCACGAATCGCGTGTGGGGACGCGGCTATTGCGAGCAGGTTGCTTATATTTGCAGTTTTATGCACTCAGCCGCGCCTTCGCTGCTTCGATTCTCCGGGCGGTCGCGAGATGCGCATACGATACCCATCTTCCTTGTACTACTACATGCTATTCCGCGTTTACCATTTCTCGTGATAAGATTTCATTCCTTGAAACATCCTCCTCTCTTGTAATCAATAGCGTTTGCATATCAGGAGTGGTAGAAATATTCGAGCCAGTACTCTTAGTAATTAGGTGTTCATCAACCTCTAAAATTTCATGGCAGCATCGTAGAACAATGCATTGTGGTCTTGTGATGTCATCAACTGATCGTTGTGATGGGGAATTACTACTAGGATCAAGGATGCCATTGAATGGCAATAATGGTTATTAAAACGTAATTTCCTGTACCCTTTGGATGGACGACGATGCAAGGGGAAACGATTTCACGGCAATTGGCGCCAAGTTTCATGATCCGTGCAGCGTCTTGGCGCCAGTTTTACGCGATCGCCGCTCGATACCATGGCGTTATCAATGGCTCTCGATTATAGAACCGCGCGATAGCAGCTTCTACGTTATAAATCAGTGGCATACGGCGCAAGTCCGCGGGAATCCATGGGAGATTCTGTTCGATTCACCGACGTCTTCTCGATTAGCCAGTCGTGATTATGTCGTACCGTGTGCACGTTACGGGAAGGACTCTCAGTAGATCTAGGAAGCTTCAAAGCCATCCAGATAAACGAAGAACTAATGGATACGAGATTCATTTGAGCAAAGCTGTGTCTGTAATTAGTTGACAGGGGAAAAGTGCTCGCTGTTGGATTTACGATCTATACCTCTCAAGTTCTCACCCAGGGGCACTAGATTTTAGACTCTATGCTGATAGGAAATCCAATCTCACGGTTGTACACCTTTTCACCCTAACGAGAAATGTTGCAGCTCGACATAGTTTAGCTCGAAGTCGTGTTGTAATTAATGAGTCTATACGCTGGGAAGGAAGGAATCAAGGGATCAGCGCACTAGTATTCTGATGGGATTATTCTGAACTAGTATTCTGATGGGATTTCATTACCATAGACACCTTCTCCCTAATCTTGGAACAGAGCGAAACAACTGAATGCCCAAGTCCGAACACGAGGATCGTGCACACCCTGATAAGGAGTGGCGCAACTGTAGCTACCAGCGAGAAGATACATCTCCATCGATCCATCCTTTAACCTAGAGTGACACATCGGCGTTGTTGCAAGTCACAAGTGCAACCTGCTGGAACGTCTGGTCTAAGAACATCTAAGTGAATTCCTATCGGCCCATCCTGGACCACAGAAGACGGTGCGCGGCAATTGCATCGCGATCCCCGTCTCTGTCCTCTCTATCGCCGACAAGTACAACCCGCGGCAGCTCCCCAGTGCCCCCTGGGAGAACATCAAAACACATTTCTATCGATGCGTCGCGTAACTCAGAGGACAGACCAATGGTATCGCAACGAACTGCTCCCCGGAGCCCTCTCTATCCAGCGTTTCGCTCGCTCCGCCGTGTGTATAGCGGAGGCTCATGAATATTCAACGGACAAGTTGTCCGCGAGACGCTCGCGGCTCTAACGGCTGACGTATACCCTTGTTGATCATAAGTGGGTTTGTTTCGCTGATTGTTGTCGCATCGGGCTGGCTGGCCCAGGGGGTCCGTTGAATATGCATCGGGGAGGCCAGGTTGCGTGCGTCGCGATATGGCGCTCCGGCTTATAGCTTCTATAATTTGCACCGTGCCGATAAGAGAGCGGCCGCGGCGCTGTACCAGACCGCGTATCACCGTTCTTCCACTCTACTTGCACCGGGAATCTCGAAACGGCGCGCGTGCACCACTGTACGCACGTGGAACCGGTACATAAAGTACAACTGACCCGCGTTATATCGAACGGGGCTACGAACTAATTTACAAGATAATGGCAGGCTACCAGGCGCGATTTAAAGGTCAAAGGAGTTATCGGCCCCGTTCGTATTTCAATAGAATAATGCTGCCCACGACGGTCTTTTTCGTAACGCGTATTAATTATATTCCCGTGGAATTCATCGGCGGAGAAACGGCGAATAAAAGAAACGTCTCGGTCTAATGATATATTTCAGGCGTCGCGGAGCCAATGATCCTTGCAGCCGATCAGCGGTGCATATCGCGGAACCTGCTCCATATGCTTCAGACGGAGCTTCAAAGGTGCGTACACGTAGCCAGCCACCTAATGCTTCAAAGGTCTCTTGCTGGTGCACCGGTCCCTCCGCCGCTGTAAATTAATTTACCAAAGGGCGCGAGGGAGGGGGATGGGGGGGGGGAGAAGCTGTCCCCCGTGGTCCAGTCGCAACCGGCAATCTTCTTAATCGCGACGTATTCATCTTTACTCAGGGTCGTCCCTGTGCACGCGCGAACACAGATTCCGATCGTTAACGCCTCTCGCTCCCGGGACGAGCAACTCGATACTTCAGACTTCTTTTCCATGTCAGGTATCGGAACCGCGCTACGACTAGCCGAACATAATACCCGTCCATCGTCCCTATAAAATCGAGAAACTGCAATGGAATTGCGAAGATATCGTGAGAGTGCCCCATGCGCATCGACGGGAGGACAATAATGAGAGAGAGCAGGGACACGAATGGGATCGAAGATGCTGGCTGGATGGATCGGTATTGCTGGATATCCTGCGGTGATTATAGCATCGCTTCGACGATCGACTAGCCGACTACCAACAAAATGTTCGGACTACAGACTCCCGGTGCCACTTATCGGGTCCCTCAATCGAGCGTGTACACGACACAACGGTAGTCTTGCGCAACCTGTTCGAACCACCTTCGCGACCTCGCGCTCGATTGCATCCATCGGAGCACGAATTATCGTCGGCACCTAGCACGCATGATTGAGCGATCACTGGGCTCGTAGTCGGGACGGCAGAAGGCGATCGTGAGCTCCCGATCATCGTCAGGGTCCGTTCCTCTGGACGTGTGTGGTCGTTACTTTCCTCTCTGGGCTTCTTCGCGGACAGTAGCGCTGACTGATTGCCCCCTAACGGTGGTTACTGATCAAGACGATCCGATGATACCACGTGGGGCACATTTGTTTCGAACGATCGTCGTCTATCCCCTGCACAGAATGGACGACGGCGTCCGTGGACATCGAAGCCCACGTGTCTTCCACTCAGATGAAACTTAAAGTCACAATAAACCACTCTATCGTCCCAATTTTGGTGATACAGAAACAGAATTCCGTTGGGACACCGTTCCACGCGATATTCATCGACACCGGCGATTGCCGGGCGACCGGTCCATAAAATCTAGAATTTCGCGTCGCTCACCGGAGAAACGAGTCTGTCGGCTCGATATCTCACGCGTGGGTGGGGCTTTGTTCCTAACATCTTTATAGCGCAGAAGGGAGACGAAAGGCACCGTGACAGAGCCCGGAAGTGTCTATACGTCTTGAGCAACGTGGACATGGCATTTATCGATATTAAATTGCCCGTAAATGGCTAGTTATCCGCGACGATGAGCGGCCATCGGTCTTCCGGGTCATCCTATTAGATCACAACGCAAGGATACCACGATGTATGTTTTTCCCTCCTCCTCCTTATACATTTGCCTAGGCTGCCAGCGTCCGTGTGCGCGTGTATGGGGTGGCGAGTGTGCACGGTAAACGCGCGAGGGCCTCTGATCGTGTCTCGCACGTCCGCGAGGAGGATTGATTTATCACACGCCAGGAGACAGATTGCCGTACGACGCTCGCTCGTTCGGCTCCGGAGGAGTTGTAGTCGGAGTTGGTAAGAAGCGAGAGAGGAAAACGACACTGGGGAAAGGGGGAGGCTGTATGGGGAACAAAGAGAGAGAGGAGCGAGGGAATCCCGCTCAGAAGCGGATAGTCACCGTTCTCCGCTGACCAGCCGATTCGCTTATCTCGCTCTTTTCGTCTGGCTAGCTCTGCTAGGGGAGTCTTAACGTAAATGGAACGAACGCCGGCTCCGGCAGTACACCACAGGCGATAAAGGGTTAGCGAATACACCAGATGCTGACTGAAGATTTGCTCTTTCTCAACAATCCCCTTTCTTATGGGGAACCGATCTGCAATCTCGAGGAATTCCTCTGCCTTCGCTTCGAAAGATCTTAATACGGCGCGCGATTGATACTCGAGGAAGTGCAATGAATGAGGGGGTACCACGAGGGCCTTTCAGTAAATAGGGGATAAGAGAATGGAGATTGAATACGGTTTGCTGTAGCAGCGTACTGTCTGCAGTTTGCTAGCTGACTAGAGGAACGACGGAAAGGGAGAGACGTTATCTCGAAAGTGCAGGGAGGCTACTGTCCACCAGAGGACAGAGGTTTTAGGGACAGGTTGTCGGCTTCAACGGAGGAATCAGGTGACGTTGACTCGGTGGAAGATAAGCAGGTTCAAGGACCAGTGTCCAGCAACCATCGTTTACTTCGCGAATGGCACGTTTCTCGTAGGGACGCCAGAAAGAGGGCGATAACGGAGGTGGACGAGGTACAGTGAAGGTGGACTGTGTCCAGGACTTTTCGTAGGGAGATAACAACTTGATAATGACCACGGTGACCCAAGGTCTTGGAAGATAACCGAACGACACTGAACATCTCGAGTTGGGCCCCGCGGCGGTATTTGGATCCTTGTCGGGAGTGCGCGCGGGGATCATTATAGTGATTAATGCTGATGGAAGGCCCCGATAGCGCTGATTTATCGATGTCACCGGCAACGGATCCGAGACGGTGACGAGATAAATGGTAGACGCGTCCTCTTACGCCTTTCTTCCCGCTTGCGATGTAATGCCCGCGAAATAGCGCCGATCAAGAGTGAAAACAGACGGCTTGCGGGTTTAATAAGTCGATTGCAGGCCATCGGATCTCTCCCATTAAAGGGTTTCTGGAAAAGGGAGGATGAACCTGTACAGTGGCCTGAAAGATTCACTTTAGGCGCTCATCTCCCACAAACGTGAACACTCCACGAATGCTTTCTTAGCAATTGTACTCCAATCGACTGTTCTTGATGGAGTTACGGATAGTTATCTGTATCGCATGAACATATGCTGCGTCATTAAACCCAGCATACGTAATAGCGGAGAGATTGATCGTACGGATCGATGAACAGTAAGAAAGGACCGGACAGATTTCGAAAGGCTAACTTTTCGAGACAACTTTATTCCCTGCCCTCTTTCTTGGCTGTCGGTACTACCTGGCAGACAATATGCTTTCCTTGTTTCGTGTTCTACGCGAGCTGCACGGTGTTTTCTCCACGGTGCGCCTTTCGTGTCGTAGGCTAATGTATTCTATTCGATTAAACAGGCACAGTATCTCGTAGGGAAGCTTGTACATACGCAACGCTGTGATGCAAAAGTCCTGAGAGCTAAGGGCAATCCGCGGTCCATGCAGATATTCAAAGCTTGACCTACCACTTTGTTAGGGAGATTGAATGCTTCTCCGATCGCTACAATTTTTATTCATTTTTCTGAACAATTTGGAGTAGAGTGTCAAATGACAACGATAAAATTTAAATGTCACTGGTCGATGGACGTTCCTCTTCGAACAGGAGTTAAAAATCAGGTAGGCTGTTGGAAAAACAGGCACCTCGTAAAATTCGATCGAACTCACCGAGACAAGCCCACGCCTCCCGGGCGATCTCGGGCACGTGGGCGAAACGAGAGTTATACTGTGTATTGTCTACGTTCCATTTTTCCCTCTATCGCTCGTCTCGATAAAATATTCGGAGAGCTGGAGACATTAACTGACCGGAAGATAGAGACTTCCAGGTAGAAATCACCAGATTGTTCTGCCCGGACTCACACGTGGCCAGACTTCTGGAAGTACACTTTCCAGCGTAGTTTGTGCCACGGCAAAAGACTTGGTGATGCGACTAGCGAGCCGAGATCGCAAATAAGGTTGCTCGGTTATTCTTAACGCGAGCCTTATTCTCCAAGCTTTTCAGCTTTGCAACGAGCACACCAAGCGATGGCCGGTGCACCGCCGCTTATAAGCTCGCCATTCAAATACCACCTCGCGTATGATAATTCGCCGTGAACCAACCGGCCACGAGAGATCTTAAGAGCCACGTCTTGAGGAGCAGTAGGTAACACCACGGCAGGCCAGGCTTAGGTGCGATAAGCCTGTTACCCTGGACCACCCCTGAGAAACTACCGTCAGAAAAAGTTTCAATGGATATTGAGTAGAACGTGAAGACCGCCTTTTCGGTATCAAATCATGAACAGTAGACATATGCTAAAATCTCTGATGGTGGACATTGGTCTGATCTCCAAGTAACAAAGGACAACGCACACAGATATTCGCCTTTATGTCATATTTTCTGTGTGACTGTTGTTGCGTGCACAAGTGATGACCAACAGAAAATTCCCTGTGCGTAAATAACTATAATTCTGTGGAATTCCCTCACTTTATGTAATATGATAGCTGTTTCTTCTTAAACTATGATACCTTCTCCAATCTTTCCACCAACCATACAGTATCTCCCCTTAAACCTACAAACACTCCTCATCTCAAGAATTTACATAAAATTGGAGTGATTCAATTTCTCGAGGATGCATTATCATTTAATCCGCACAAGCAGACTTGTCGAGCGTGGAATTAAACGTATGGTACAGCCCGAAATTAAATTAACACTTATTACCCAAGATGCAAATGAGACGAGCAGGCCAAGGGGAGTCTTCCGCCACGGGAACACCGCGATAAAAAATTTATTTCGTCTTCAGAGACGGCGGACCCGCCGCGACGCGTCGACTTATACTTCGTCCCTCTCTTTGACATACAAATTTACCTCGTTATCCGGCGCACGGCGTACCGGATACCGCTTGTATGGAATTTTCGATCGATCGTAGAGACCACGGTGCACACGTGGGGTCTGGTCCCGGCCCGCAGACGTTGTCGATACACACGGCTAAACAAATCCGCCGGCTCGGAAACGCAATAAACGTCGGCGCGGCGACGTCGTATGAGCTCGTTCGGTCGACAGTTAGGTGGCCACTTTCCCCACGTGGAAGGCCGCCTCTCCGAAGCGCCGGAAAGAAATGTGGCGCTTAAATAAGAGGGACCTCGAGATTACCGCGCGAGGTCTCGCGCGCGTATAAGTAAGATCTCGGGATTTTATGTCGTTACCTCACACGAAGCTGCCGCTCCGAACCCGGCTGTTAAAGAGCGAGAGCCTGTCTCGTTTCCTTTTCCTTCGCCTCTTTCTTTCCTCCCCCCGTTTTCATCGATCCGTCTATCTGCTCTCTTTCCTTTTTCTGTTATCCTTCCAACCTTCCTTTACGTGCTTTTGTCGGGTCCGATCCGCCGTTCGTGGGTGGCTCGAGTGTTCCGTGTGTAAACAGGTGTAATGGGACCTGGCATCCGCGCTCCAGTCCTGATGATTCATGTAAACCCGTATACGACGTCTGATCGACAAGTATGTGGAATTTCTTTGGGGCTGGTGGTAAACCGACGTGGAATTTCGAGGAGCCTACAGCAACAACGATCCTCACCATCAAAGATCCTTATTTCTTTATCTATCCGCTTCATTGCGACGTTGGCGTGGGTTACAACCCTGTTTCTCAATGTAAACCCGAGGGAAATGGCAGTTTTTGTCGTACAGTATGGTAGCTATAAAATGAGTTGGTTTTAAAGCCGACTGTGGTACGATTAAGAAAGGAATACTTTGAGAGAATTCCTGGGGAACAGCGGAGAGCAGTGTAGTAATAAACGTGTTGGTATTATGGAAGAAATGTGTCGTGTTTCTTGGACACAGTTTGGATTTTAACAGGTCCCGTGTTCCCGAGAGATTAATAGAAGAACGGACGCCAATTGGAATTTACGATTCTTGGACACGTTTGCCGTTCAAGTGGTGGGATGCAATACTTGGGTGCAAGGTGGTAACACACACAGCATGGAGATAAAGCACATGAAGTTTCAGGAAGACGATTGCCATAACTAATCAGATATTACTACTCGAAAGAACAGTATGAAGTTTCCGTGGTTCGCGTCCAGGAAACGAATGTTCCAGACTTCAGGATCCAATATTATGCCGTAATACGAGTGTGCACTGTTGCACCGTTGCACCGTTAAATGAACTATAAATAAAGGGCTTCTATTAAACCTGTACGGATAAATACAGGCTGAATAGAGCGGTTCGAAGAACTCCGCGGAATAAATACATTCTTTTAAGGATTACTCGTCACTCGCGGCTGTAACATTGTTCATTCTGGCGCCAGTCTGCCTACTTGCACGCACGTCCAGGGAAAGTGGCGGAGTAAGCCGCGAAACTTCCCCGCCATTTTATCGCCAGGATGGTAAAATGTATGAAATACGATAAAATGTGCCGGTATTTTCTCACCGACGATCTTTAACACGGCCACGGGACAAGGTGGAGGTTCTACGAGATCGTAAAGTAAAGCTCTATTGGATCGTCATGGTGTCCATGAGGAATCGTACGAGGCAGATTGCGCTGTGCGTACCGCGCGAACAAACTCGTCGTCCGTCGCCGTGGACGTGGGCTAGTAAAGGTTTATGGCCAGGTAATTGAACACCCATGTCTTTCGAGATTCCTCCGAGCTGATTTAAGCCTCCATAATACCGAGAGAGCACGCTGCCAGCTGTACCCATCTATGGTGTATTCGAGCCGGTTGTGTCATGGGTGTCACCACCCCCCACAATGCAAGCAATCCTATCATCATTATCCTCAGTGACAGATAAGCAAAAACTACAGACATCGTCGGATACTCATGCCAGCCGCGCACTGGCAAGGTTACATCCAAGTGGACGAAACGGCATAATTACTTTCCTCCACGCACAATCATTTTTGTCTGTCGATAAAATCTACTTGCACGGGAAATAAATTTTTGAACGAGCTTTGTGGGCGAAATCGTGCTCCAAGGATAATATTCTAGGATTCGAGTAGCGACCCCCTTAAGCTTCGCCTGGGATCAAGGTGCGTATAAATAACGAAACGTACGAGACGCACCACGCACGAGATGCGTTCGGACGATAGAAATACCTCGGCTGGATTGTCAGGAAAAATCATGCATCGTACCATTTAATTTGCGACGATTAATCAGTCTAGCGATTAACAGATTACATCTGAAGCTGTAAAACGCGGCGTAATAAGGGATAGAAGTGGCCGGCGACACGCCTCGTGCAATATAGAACGCCGATTTCAATCGGGAACGAAGATATCTGCAACTGTAAATCAATAAACGATACTTGCCAGGGAACCTCCTATCCCCTTGCGCCGGTGGCATCGCGAAGAATACATGTATCGCTGGAACACGGTTCAGTACATTTCGATAGCCACCAGTAATACAGCGAGCGATTCTCATCTTTTTTCCTGCTGGTGCTTTCTTCCAGCACGTAGACGACCGACCGGTCGTTACTTAGTAGCTTATTTATTTTTGCATAGATAATCCGCGAGAGATACGGAACGAGATGTGGGTGGAGCGCATATGCTTGAGTCACGTGTGATTAAGCGATGTTATCCGCGGCTCTCGGTGCCGTCGCACCTGTATGCTCGGAACGCCTACGTCGTGAGTTCTTTGACTTTTTTTCCCCTGTTCCTTCATCCCTGAAGCTCGCCAGAGGATTGACGGTCCCGGCAATTGTCCTTCGCGCGAGAAAAAGACACGCGGTTCTCCTTGGCGTTAAAAGAGAGAACGCACGGCGACGCGGCACAGCCACCAGCCACGAGGAGAAACGAATTAGATACTATGATAAATTATTCGATAAGGGTATCACGAAAAATTAAATGATACATATTACTGCCCCGGTTGTTCATGTGCACACCTGCTAGCCTGCCTGTTCGGTTAGAAACGCTCCTTGCTCGAGAGCATATTATCCGCTGTGTATGCATGTCAGGGTCTCGCGTTGTACAATTAAGAAAAAGTCCACGCGAATCGCGTTGCAATATCCCCGTGCAGCAATGTCGGGGCGTATTTATAATTGCACTTTCTGTCCTACAGCGGTTGATAGCGGCTCCATACAGAGAGAACAAGTGCAACGAGAAACAAGGGGGACCGCCGTGACTCCATGGGTGCGCGCCGTTTCATTAGACCATTATCCTGTTTGCGCGTTCAGGCGGCGAGAAGGGAGAAAAAGAGGCTGCGCAACGACTGAAAGATGAGAAACTCGAGGCGAAGGAGGAATACAATACAGCCAAATGGGTCTGATTGTGAATTCCAAATGCGCCAATACCCTCTATTATGACTTGACGGATCAGTGATCACTTTAATCCGAAATAAGTGAAATATAACCGAGATTTCGAGCAACCCACTGGCTCGGGGCGTCGATATCGTTCGGTTAAATTAAGAGGGGGCCACGCTCGATTAGTCCAGGCGGTGGGTGAGGCGCGTTCGTTCTCGTTAGTTATCGGCGTACACAGACGGCCGATACGAGAATCGGCCGTCACCGCGACGAGAATGAAAGGAACCGTGGCCTGGCGTATCTCGTGATTCAGTAGCTTCTTACCGAACCGAGTAATGCAGGACTCGTGTACCGACGTCAATACACCAGCACGGGCCGTCGTTTTGCTCGCCTATAAACGCCGCTCAATAAGAAAACCGCTATCTGCTTTCCATGCCGATATCAGCCCGCGACCAAGCGGTGCCAAGATCGGTGCAGCGTCAGCGGCGAAGTCGCCCCGCCACTTTTTGACCGGGCAGCAGCCAGCGCGAAATATTCTCGGGGGAGCTTGATTCGACTGGATCGTTGCCCAACTAACACGTGGCGGACCAAATGGACGCGTGTAACTGTATCGCGCGCAAACGACCATTGTACTTTCACGATGTCAGATCAAAATCTACCGACCGGCCAGCTAACAATTAATTTTTTCGCCCATACGGAGCAATGATAATCGGCCGGCCTAGTTCCACCGCGGCCACGTGGCTGACTAATTGTGAGTTTCTGCTTATGCGGATCGGCGATCGTCGAATAATTTTCTAGCTTTCCCTTTGCCCGGGGTTGATGGTTTACGAAGTTCGCTGAACAGCGAAGTACCTCTCGAGTGTGATTCGTTCTTGAAAGACGGATTAATGATAATGGTTATTACCTTTGGATATTTACGCAACCACACCTGATAACATTAGCATATTTATCAACTTATCATTGGATACGTACAAGCGCGAGGCACGAATGCAACGAGAACTCAATCTGATCTACTTCTCGAGTTGAAAAAGGAACTCATTTATTCCGCCCCAATTCCGTAGCTAGGGTTGCGGGTAAAAATCGATATTTACTGTTATCGGTGGCGGAAAAATCGCGACACGGGAGATTATGCATAGGACCATTGCGGCCGCGTGCACCGGCCGGCCGCAGTGCATCGAGCACCGTGTCGCGCCTTCTATCTCAGCGATTTCTCGATCGCACCTGTACGAGATTGGAATTCGAATCGGAATCGGTCAGGTTGAGGAAGAGAACGGAGAATAGCCGTCGGTGGACACGAGCCTCGCATTCTCCGCTTAAGTGAATTCCACGTGTGGCACGCGGGTGTCGAAAACATAAGCCACGAGTACGAGGCGCGCGAGCGCACCTTCTCCGTACGGTGTTGTTGCAGGCGTCGCGTTAAGTGCATCGTGTGCAGGTTGCGTGCGCGCATTTATGCGACAGGCAGGGGCGGATCCTTTGTGTTCCATATAAAACGAATCATCGGACGGGTAAAAGGGACCGCTGGAATTACGACCACGGCGGCGAAGACAGCGTGGAGTTAGTAGAAACTTCGTGGACAATTTCCCTCTGTATCGCTTATTGCACCCCCGCGCTCCCCTGCGCGGTTACGTAATGAAATTTATAGAGCTACCAGCGACCACGGACACAGCTCTCCCCACTCTCTGGTACGCGTCTCTTTGTCACTTAAGACTAAACCCACCGGCAGCCTCCCTCTTCACCCCCCTGAATCCGTTCTTTGGCACACACTCGAAGGGCCAATTGACGCGCGACATAACTTCGCATCCAGCGGACCGGTGGCTGGTACATAGAACCACACTTAGGGGATATATATCCGGTAGAGACGCGCGAGAATACGGAACGTAAGAGCGATGTCCACTTGGTGGTCGTCTTCACCCGCCCGGCTGGGGTTAAGGTTCCTACCGACACGCAGCCGCGGTAGCCACCTATAACCTCACGCCAACCCAGGGACGCACTAATGTTCCCACTTTCTCGTAAACTTGGCAGATTTATGTACTGCCGGCGGAGGGCTGCTGCATATCCGTTTAAATAAAGTCACGACAGCGGCTATAAAATTATTATCGATGGTGCGTCTTGTTTGGACAGGGGCTCCCCTACGAGCGAGCCATGCGCGCGTTTCGTAGGTCTATGGGCAGAAGAATATTCCATTTGAGTAAAACTGATCCGTTATGGACAAGGAAAGAATGTAGAGTCATGTTTATAGGGCTCTGGCTATTTTCAGTGGGCCATAAAGATTATTCTGTATACGAGCGATTGGTAAACTGAGAGGTGCAAGTGGAACAGAAAGAGGTAAGGCCTGGCGTAAACGCGGCCCTGGTGGAATTTGCCTTTCTGCTTAATATTCACGGTGTGCCAGCGGCGTGCTAATTAATTCAACTTAACGTACAGTACGTAAAAACGTAAAGTGAAAAGCACGTGCACGATTACAACGCGCCAGTGCGTGTTCCCCGACGGAAACCGGGCATATTGCTCGGTATTTTGAGAATCGGTGTCCTTCGGCAATCGTAGAAATTATGTGACAGAATGGAACGTGCGCTTTCATGTGGGCGCCCGGAGTTTCCGGAGAAGTTACGATACACGGTTGATCTACGGACAACAATTAAGCATGCCATTATAAATACCGCAGCGGACGCTTGCCAATATAACTTCTCGGACTCTTTGGTCGCCCGGAGGCACCGTAATGGCGCCTGCAAGATGCGTGTCTGTGCTTTAACGCGCATAGGTTCACCTACGCACCCCAGGAAAGCCTCATCCTCCCTAGGACTCCTTATTTCCTCTTCTTCGAAAACGTTCGTAGGCTTTACCCGGGGGTGTTAAAGTCACGTGAAACACTTCCTAGACACTCGACTGCATTATCTCACGCTGCAATTCATTTTCTACGTCTTCGATGGTGATTAAATCTCCCATGTCTGTGGAAGATCCAGAGTACGTTGCCCATTCATTGCGCCGTCCTCGTTATTCGCCAGCAATAGAGAATACAGTGAGCATGCTTGAATGATCGTAACTTATACCGGTCCTTATTGACCTCGTAATCGATAATCACGTACGAAAGTGCACGTAGGAAAGACACCGCAAGGTCTGAACCGGCGCTTCGTAATAAATGCACGTGCGTCACGGTCATCTTGCGTGCTCGATCTCGTCCGCGATCCTCAGTAGTTTATAGTGGTCCCTCTCTGTCTTCCTCCCCAAGCATCTACGATAATGCACGCTTTTCTCTGCTAGTGTCACCGGCACGGCAGAGAAGGCATAGCATTAACTGGTCGTTGCTCGCGGTCGTTGCTGGAGCGTTCAGAGGCGATCACAGCCAGCCATACGCTAGAATCTTCGGTCTGTCACGGGGACGGTAGTGGTGTACGGTAGCCGTCAGCGTGTCAACCGCTGACTAATGGATCCCCAGTGATGAGACGACGTGGTCGCGTCCCTTGGACGTAAGTAGCGAGGTCGGTAGCGGTGCCGGCGATCGGTAGCGTCGCAGTATCGCCTTATTATAAATAGATTCCTAGGAGGATCGAGCTAGTGCTCCGGTAGAGCCCATAAGCATACGAGATTCATCTTATCGGAACCGGAGGAGAAATAAATTATAGCTGTCCTGTTCCAAGCTACGCGATTAGAACGGAATTGGACTTCCTCGATGGATTCTTCTCCTTTTTTCGATCGACCCTATTTCGTCGGAGAACACGAGTTCCAAATGTTGCGCAAGTTTGATAGCTGAACCCGTTCACTGGTCAACGGATCGGGTACCATTTGATACTGCGCATTAATGGATTTATCAGGCGACGACATAATACAGCTATCGTCAATTACAAGACGTCGATAATAGCGAAGCGAATAGTAATTAAGCGCGTTGCTGTCGGCGATTTATACTAAATAATGCTGCACGCGGTGCAACATGCCGCAACTACCACGCTGTACAGTACGAATCGACGCTTATTCATCGGAAACCAGTATTCCGTATTTTTCCGCGTTTCTTTCCCAATCAGAGGAGGAAGTCTCATGTGAGACGCGAAACTCTTGAACGATCCCCTTTGGCGTTGAACTTGAACGATGCTCAACGTCTACATCGGTGGTCTAGCATTCGACAAAATTTCATATCTTAAGGGTCGGACAGGTAAGGAGGAACGTACGTGCATCTCGAAGAAACTCGACGATGCCAGAGGGTGAATAGTGCGAAGCGAGAGGGAATAGCTGATCTCCTCGAAGAAAAGGGAAAGAGTGGGCAACTCGCGTCACAATCATCGATGATTTAGCCCCTCACAGTCGCATGTTCCCTCTCATCTTCTTCCACCCTTTTTCTTCGAGTTTTTTCCCTCCTCGCTCGCGATGTATTTTCTCCCTCCCGTGGAATCAACCCTCGAGTGATGCCCTCGTGCCTGATTTATCATCCGTCTGGCCTTCTCCACCTTTTCTTATCCTTCCACTTTACTATTTCACCATCCTCCGTGTTTTTCTCTTTCCGCCCCTCTTGTTCCTTCCTCTTCGGCCGCGTTCGTACACGGGGCAGGTGACAGGGCATCATCTAATACAATTACTGATGATCACCGTTATTTATGGCTCATGGAAAACGTCATTGATATCTGGGGGTATATCAGGAAAAAGGGAAGAAAGCTATGGGCAGCTTCGGGCAACGAGACTACCCTGAACACGTATTATGATTGAGAGTGCATAATGCAAGGTGTTGAGGCAGGCCTGGCTTCGGCGCTAATGATCGGGCGTGGGTGCGAATTAAACGACCAGAGGAAAACGGAGCACGGTAACGATGTTTAATAATGCGGAACGCGATGGGAACTAATAAACACTGAATATTACACATATTGATTGATCATTACAATAAATTTCGAAGCGCATTCAAGGCTTTTTAACTTCCCAATTTCCCCTAAGTGTCTGTGTAGTACCATGCCTCATGCTGCCTTCAGCTATATGATCGATGTATCGTTTGCACGAACGTATAGAAGTTTCCGCCTCCTCCCAGAATGTTATGCGATAAACCCATTCTCGCAGTGCATACAGGCGCAACATGCAAATTCACAGGTGCACCCTGCTGTCCGCGTATCAAGAAGAGACTTAAAAAAAACATCGGGCGCCACATTTTTTCGTTAATTTATTCAACGAAAGTGATTGCACGAGGAAAGGATGAAAGAGAAAAAGAGGACGTGATATATTCGTGCTTTCGAAACGCCAGTTATCTCGGTAATTCAACGACATGCACGACGGGGCGAGCCGAAAAACTTTATGCCGACGATTTTAACACTTGGTTCATTTAGCGGCGCTATTGCCGCGTCTGGTTCGCGCTCGCTTTTAATTGGTATCGAATCTCAATTACTGGAGATTACGAGCCTTTTTTCACCTGCTACCGGTGCCGGGCAAGCCAGCCCACAGCATGCCGGACGATAAGGTGCTTATGACTGCCGGAGCAGGGGAGCCACCACCTACTCTCCCGTTCTCTCTTCCTTGATCACCACTTCTCTATTCCTCCTTCACAGGGTTCCGCTCGCGCGGTTTCAATTTATCGGGTCTTAAGATATGCGGCAGCACCGTGGCGCGCAGAAATATCATTTCTTCGTGGCAGTGGCGGCGACTGCGGCTACTTACAGGAGGCGTCGTCTCTTCCGCCTCCGTAAAGGATCGCTGGTGCAGTCCTCTGAGCTGCTGCTCACTCGGCCGAAAGAATATGCCAGTTCTCCTGCGCGTATGCGTGCGTGTCCGCACGGGTCATAACTCATGCGACATTAACGGAATTAGCATAGCAATCTGGCTGCGCAGCAATATGTGTGTGTGTCCAGCCTTCACTCGGCCGCGGCGCGGCGTCGGGGCTTAAACTTGCCCGGACCATGACGCATCCACGAGCAACAGCACCGCTTTCGTTTCTTCGCGGGCCTCAAAAGTATCGGCTCGATCTGCTAATCGCGCCTGCAATGTCGGCCCCTCTATTGCAGACGGCTACACGACGTAACTCATGCGTGACTCCATAATTTTCTACGCCGCGCTATGCATTCTCAATTGTGTTAAACAAAAATCTCCCGACGTCTGTTTATTACTTCTCATTAGAACCAGGGGATTTTGCACGGCTCGTGGCGCGGCCCGTTACGATAACGACAACTGTTTCGATTATCAATCGCGGATCGTACAACGATCTCACCTTGTTCGCGATTTGATCCCTCCCCTCTACCCATTTTCACTTCGCTTCCGTGTTTCAGCGACAATTTACGAGGTGATCTGAAAATTTCCCTCGGCTTAAGTTTATACCCGTGGACACAGGTTTCTATGAGCCTGCTTATGGCCAGGAGCCTCGTGATCTCCGAGACGGAAACCTGCGTAGCGTAATAAGTTTCGAAAGTGGGTCGAAAAAAGTATAGTTCGCGGCGGGTCGATTGCTTTATGCGTATCAACACCTATGCGCATTGCAGGCGGTGTCTTTAGCGTGGCTTCAAAAGGTCGATATAACGCTCTCGCGGCCACGAGGGGGAGTGAAATAGATGTCTAGACCGAGGGGGCCCGGGTAGAAATTGCATTGGAGTGAAAGACACGGAGAGACGCGGAAAGAAAAATGACTCGGGGCTGTGATTAGAGCTCGCCGCCCGGTGATTTGTGACCGAGCAGGTCTGTTAATTGTCACCGAGACGCCCCCTCAGTTTTATACGCGTGTGTACGCTGCACTACCTTTTATGCGCGGCATGTAACGCACTATCAGTTGCAAAGTTTCTTTCATTCGCATTCGTCGCTCGGAAAAGGAACACATAATGGCGCAGGGAAGAGAACAGCATACTTTATAGCCGCTATCTCCATGCACGAAGCCTAACTTGCTCCTAAAGTCTGTGATGACGTGGTGTACACCAATAACTCACTCTTTTGTCTTGTAATTTACTCTAATGTCTTCGCCATCGTTCATCCCTTGTGTCATATGCATTATAAATCTTACATATAGGGTATATACCAATTATACGGGGAAGTATTCCGATATTTGGTATTTTTATTAGCAGAAATGAAAGAAAATGCAGTTTAAATGATCCCTAGGGAAGGTAGGAGGGTAGATGGTTCTGCCTATGATAAAGAGAACTACAAGATACACTCCATAAATGGCGTACGACAAGGACGAAGGGCGATGGTGTCTCGACGACGTGTACGTATGTGGATACGTTTAGGAACGCATCACACGCCAACAGGGGAAAAGGTAGAAGGGAGAGCCGCGCGTGCACAATGGCCACGTCCGTCAAGGTTGGATCCTCTTAATTAACTCGACTGGTTACATCGTTCCTTCTCTCGTGGACATTCCGTGTGTGTACTTCCTCCGCATCCCTTCGTCCATTCCTGAAGATGCTCTTCTTCGCCCAGGCCTCCGTTCCTCGACCTTCCATTCTCTTCTGCCACCAGCGAGAGCGGTATCCTTTTGTCGGGATGAGTTGTGTCGCCGAGTACCAGCCGCTGGTGTCCGTCGTTATTATATCACTCTCATTATGCGCGCTTGCGCCAAAGGCGGTACCGGTCCGATCTCTCATACGTTCCGTTCTACTCGGCCAGGACGGGGCAGCCAAGAAGGAGACACAACGAAGCAAACGAGAAACGTGGCCCCAGAAAAATACCGTGAGACGATTACAGAGCCCTCGATTCCTCGCAGGTGCTGGTACATAATCGACAACGAAGAAGAATCGGCTTCCGGGGTGTTTGCTGTAAACCCACAGAATGGGAAGAACCACGATCTGTTCTTGGATCTTTGAATCGTTTTTTGGTTCTCGTTCGATTTTCAATGTTACCACTGATCCACCTATTCCCTGGAATCCGATGATACTCAGAACTACAGGTGCAACGTGATTTTTAAGAATCACCAGTGACTGATGGAGTGACACGGGGAACGCAAACGAAGTGACGTTGCGAAGAAGGCGCCTAGATTGATCTTCCTACCAAGGAGGCCAACGTATTCTACGTGACGTGAGAGGTCATTAGGCTCCCAAGCTGCGTCGGATCTGGGATGTCGTCGACGCTGGACGATAAATTTCCGAGGAGGTCCAGCCGGGGATAACGAGGATTTAGAGATACAACACTAGAGGATCCGGCGGAGAAAAACGAAAGGGTGGAGGAGCCTGTTCTTAACCCCGGCGAAACCTGTTGATCCCAGTGTCAGTGGAGGAGGACGTCGAGAGTTGTCGCAGAAAGGCCGCGAGGGGCATCCGTAACGACCGTAAAACGTAAGGGCGTAAGGAACGTAAACGCGAGCGTAAAGAGCTTAAAACGTGCCTCGTAAACCGAACTAACAATGTATACACTGCAGCGAGCGAGAACTCTTTGGATGATACTTGGACAAGAACTCATCCTCCCTTCTTCTCTGCCTTGCACTTTTTCTCTCTCTATCTTTCACCCCGGAACTCGCGAGATATACGAGCGAATGCAACCTGCCCGGTAATGAATGCAAGCCGTAAAACAAGGATGCCTTGATTTACTCACCGGGCTAATGCTGAACGGGCAGTATTAATAAATTATTGGTTATTAAGTGCACGACCATCCTTTTTCTCCGCCAGATCGTGTTGCTATTTTGCTTCCTTTCTTTCACACAACGAAGTGGAGAACGATTTATCATAGTGTTATCTATGTCTATTAGAACTAGAGCTCTTACTTTTTGACCCGACGGGTACCCGGGTACCCGGACATTACCCGGGATAACTTCAAGCAATTGAATGTAGTATTGTCTGTGATTGTCTGTGGTGTAGTCTGATGTTAGCCAAATATGATCGAACAATACTACTTTCAATGGCTTGAAGTTGTTTCGGGTAGACGGGTACCCGACGGGTAGAAAAGTAAGAGCTCTAATTAGAACATCTACCTACTGCATTGCGATGTCAAAGTTACCCAAGTGCACCTTCTAACCGTGCATAACCGAGGGAACAAAATTTGTTCATCAAATGAAAGTCCTTAAATCTTTATCGCCGCAGGACAAAATCGTCAATGTTCACAGGATGGAAACAGGAGTGTGGCGCAGAGGGAGGACACGTCTAGCATACCGATAATCCTCGATCGGACGTGTATAAAGTAAATAAAATGGCGACGGGTGCCGTATACTCCCTTGCTCGATGCCATACCTGTGTATAAATGGTCCGTAATCTCGGGACGGGCAGGACCACCATGACCGCTCCGTGGTCTCTCCCGTGTAATACGACAGACTCGTAACTCATATCAGGGCGCCCACGCCCTCAGGTAGCGGCGACAACGCCGGACAACATCGGACACCCAGGGCGAGGACACTCAATTAGGTTCCTCTCCTTCCATCGCGTTCTACCGATAAAACCTCCCTACTCGCTTTTATGGACAGGAGAAGGACAGAGGATTATCAACCTGACGTTGGGCACCTTGCGCTCTTTCGTCACCTTCCCTTCCATCCGTGCCGTCATTTATGGATTCGTAGTACAAAATATACATTCAGGAATTCACCCTCGCTTTGTGTGGTGAAATATTGGTTGTATAACTTTACTAGTGGAGTCGAATCGAAGTAGGTGATATGTAGTCAAGATTAGCGGATATAACTATGCAAAGACGCACAAAATGTGCAGAGCGGGGGAATCTGGTTGGGCGAGGAAAACCGGAGCCGTTCGTTAAATGAAGGAGGAGTTTACGGGGTGCCGGAAGGACCGGGCCGAAGTAGACTCAGCCGGTGGTCACACACCCACGACGACGTGGAGAACGACAAGGGCTATTACGACGACTACTACGGCGACGGTGGTGCACGTACGATCGGCAAGAGATCGGTATAATGAGCAGAACCAATATTAGTCGGTGTGGCCACCGTCCGGCAAAGGAGTTGGCGAACGAGCACCGAGCCAAGGGATCAGCCGGGTAATTGCCATTACGATATCATCTAAATGCTCTCACGGCTGTCCGTAATGAAGACACACACGGACAGCGCCGTCCGAACACCTACGTACGCGGGTGGATATCGACATACGTATGCGCGCCGCAGCGATCTTTCGCGCGTGTGGTTACATCGTAGCTTACTCGCTGGATCCTCACTGACCGAGCTTCTCCTCAGCCCGATTGTCCCTCTTCTTCGCCTCACCGTGACTGCCCAATGCCATCGACGAGATATGAGGCGTGTCTAATTACGCGATCGGTGCACGTCCAATCAAACTGCCTTCCTGTCGGCGATCACCGTCACCATTATCGCGATCGCCCTTCGAGCACCGTCTCACCCTTTTCCGTTCGCGCCTCCCTAGATCCCATGGCGAGTTTCATGGAGTGTGTCGGTGCTTGACCCTTGGAGTCACGACCGTGCCGAAGAATCGGCTGTGATTTGTTCGGTATGTAGGGTACGGTGTTCGTTGGGTTCAAAAAAATTAATCACATCTATATTTCACTTATCAGTATTCTTTATTTATCACTAATCACTACCTTACACTACATATGTAGCCGTTTATTTCACTCGCGTGGAGAAAAAGCTCGTCTCATCGTGACACGACTTCGCGTCTCACTAGTCGGAACATGAATAATGCTACCTGCCCGCTGGTATATACATATCGCATCCGCAGTTCGAAAATTGTCAGCCTCTGGAACCTTGGTTTTCGGCAGAAGCCTAGTGCGTTTACGCAATATTTGCATTTCTTGCGCGAAACGTTTCGAACTACGGCGCGCCTGTTTACCGGGGCAGGTGATGGTCCGGGAGTTCTTCAGTCGCCACGGATATTCTCCATGATTCGTGTTTTTACATGAATATATCATGCCACCTCTACGCGACAAACTTTTACCAGAGATCGAAAAGATCAAGCTGGAATGCTAATAGTTTGCGTTGTACTTCGAGGAATAATTTTACTTTAAAATTGTAAATGTGACACGCGGCGGTCGCATAATTATGGGTGTCTTGGTTCGACGAAATCTCGTTAAGCCAACACGAGCCGATGGATACGCGTTAGCCCGCGACTAACCTTTCGATGTGACTTTCCTGCGATCAAACTCGTTCCACGATAAGATCGTCGGATGGCGTTACGTTTGAGCAGGTATGCGCACGTAATCTCAGATGCTGTTGCGCACACGAGGCGGGAGAGCCGATTTTTCGGTCGGCCGAAAGGAGTATCCTTCCTCGCGGTGTAGTAGCGCGGGAAAATGGTCTTAACGGGGTGTAATTCAACGTGCTATCTTCACGCATGATGGCCACCGGTAATTGCAGATTTTACCCGCAATCAGAGCATGAATTTATTGGCCAAGTATGGGAGGTTCGATTACTTCCACCGGTCCATTTGCCTGGCAATTGGAGGCAGCCTTTATCCTCCAAACTTATTGGACCGCGTTACCTCGAACGTGGCTAATTAGAGTCGTTGTAATACCAGCGGCGCCCAATGATCGAGAATCTTGTACTAATTTGTCATCTGCAAGCCAGTTCGTAATTTCCCTCGTGAAATTTTAAAGATCCTCCTGAAGCCGGGCGGTAATTTATGCGCCACGCCCGGGGGTAGAATAAGACGATACGTTAATGTGTCTAATGAAATGCTCAGAGTTGGAGAATACGTAGGAATTAATGCTCCTGGTCGATTTAAAATAATTACTTGGCAGAAACACCGCTCGCGTGGTTCGGAGTAACCGAAGCGGAGCTTAGTACGTCATTTCTCTTGTATACGTTTTGTTTGAAACTTATAAAACTTTGTGGTTACGCATACCCACATCTCCTTCACAAGACACCATTATCCAGTTCTCTATTTACACTTATGTAGATTCACAGCATTCGCGACTTCCTGATCGACGGATCGTTGCAGCATGGTACACGTTCTGAATATGACCGTGTCTAATGCATCGCGGCGCATGCTTGTAGTGCAAACTTGTCAAAAGGCGTGTACGTCGAATATGAGGGCACTGAGCTCCGACAACTTGGGTGGCAGACACGTTTCGAATCTCATCACCCTAGTGATGCTGGGTGTTGAATTTGTTTCGCTCAACCGATCAGAAAAGATGAACGGACAGACTGGTTGCGCGAGTGCGAGGGTTTTACGAGTCCGTTTAACAAAACGTCGTTTACTGAACGTAGCCAACGTGTTAAAAGTCACTATCTGCGTTCTTCGTTCATGACTGTTTTAACGGACTGAGAGGGCTTTAAAGATTGTCTAACGATGCAGTGGACAGTAACAGTAGAAACTAATCAAGTTTCATTACCATCATGGACATCGCAAGAATCGTGTCAGTTTCTTGTTTGGGCACGGTGCATCTAGGCTCCATTCGTCCTCATTCCCTGCCCCAGTATGAAACAGTGTTAGCATGAAAATCCGTCTCAGCTTACAGATCAATTAACTTAACGACTGGCAGGTACGATGGCGACGAGTTAACGCGCGGTTTCGCGCTAACACGCCGCCGAGAACGCCCTTAGAAAGCTTCGTGGACGGTGTATAAAGGTGCATAAACACGGCTGCGTCGACGTCGCGGGTTTATTAACGCCGACAATTATACCGCCGCAGGCTAGGCGTGATTTACAAGGGGAGTTCGTGAAACGTAGCAACCTTCGGTCCTCCCTTTACCAAGCGTTACACGTACAGGGACCGGCGTCGCACACGAAATACAAAAAAGCTTCCTGGAACTTCGTTAGCCAGAAAGGACCACGAAATTTAGGGTTGGGCCTGGTCCAGGAGTGCACCAGTCAGGTACCGCGACGGTGGCTCTCCCGCGAATCATTATCATAAATATGTGAGTAGCCGCTAACACAACGTGTTATAGATAATCGTCGCAGGTGTATATATATCGGGTTAGCGGCTTGGTAATTTACAGCCGGCATTACGATCAATTTTATGATCAATATTTGTAATCGGCCCGTCCCCAACGCCATCAACGATCGTTCCGCTTTGATGTCCTCTACTTATCAGAGGCAAAGAATTGCACGAATGCGTAGACTCAGATGAAGAGTTTAAAGGGAGGATAAACGAGTCCGCTGTACCTGTAACTTGCCACGTAACTCTTTCTATAGTGAGCAACCGGCCCAAGAATGTGGCTACCTTTTCTGTTCCAAGAAGAAAGCCAAGTGGACTTGAACCCTGGAAACCCGCGGTCTCTACCCCGGGCCCAGGATTCCCCTAATTTGTTTGAGTGAAACAATATCGAGTTACGACCGATGCTATCGCTGAAACACGCACGTGCTACGGCACACGGAAGGTTCATCGCAGCCCTCTGACGAGCTACCGTGCCGAGCTATCTTCACGAATCTCCTCCTCGGCCCGAAAAGAAGAAGGAGAAGAGGAAGACGAACACAAGAAGATGAGAACGAAACGGCTACAGAAGACGACTCCCTTCCGACATACTCGCGGAGCATTTCTACCAGCGCCGCGTACTTTCAACGCGCTACCGATTCAGCGAACCAAGAGGATAACACAAATGAGATATATCGAGTATTCATGGGAATTGGAGTGGGATGTAGCACTCTTCTAAGTGAATATAGAAGAAAGGTAATCATATATTCATCATGAAAAGGGTTATAGACTGACCCAGTCTCCAATCATAGACATTTCTTCGTACAAACACAGAGAAAATAATCTCGCAGTGGTATCGGAAAGAAAGTTCACTCTATCGATTGCTGGTGGTTCGAGGACACGACCCGCAGTTCAATGTAATACCGAGTGTACGGGGTCCCGGTCAGTCCTTGTGAAAGGAACCGTGCGTAGAACATTCTCTACTACCGTGGAAACTCTTTGACAAGCCGACACGCCACCCAGCGCGCGAAATTAGGGCCGTATCGAGCAAAAAAGGGCCGATATCCTGCGCTCGACAAGATGTTGCTGCTTAAAATTCCACCCATGGCCCGTACGACGTGGCATCAATGATGGATCCACCTTCTCTTCTTCTTCTTCTTCTTCTTCTTGCTCTTCCGCGCCGTCATCCTCTTTTTCCAGGTCCTCCTCCGAGGAAACCAGGGGAAAGAGTGACAGGGAAGGGACGGTCGGGAGGAACGTCAGGAACGAGATCCCAGATGCGAGTCGGGGGACACGAGAAACTGTCACGCGACATTTGTGAATGTCACTCAATGAAGTGTCAAAACAACGATATCCTCCTCCAACTAGGATTGTTCTCCTTCTCGGCCCTCTTTGTTTTCGTTTTATTTGATCCTTTCCTTCTTGTCGTTCTCTCCTCGCCGGGAGAAGCCCTCCATCGAACACGTCGTAAGCGCGTGCGGACCAATCGCATTTATTAAGGCGCAGTGTCACCGGACACGTTACCCCCGTCCACCTTGTACGCGTATCTACAGCCTCGAGGTGTCAGCCACGTCGATCGAGAACAGGTCGCGACGCGTGTCCCCCCATCGTGTATCCTAACGAGACAAAACGAAGCAATCGAACCGGTCGTCTTGACGCATCCACCGTACGCGTTCCTTCCTCCGACTCCTTTCCCAATTTCGTACCACCACGGAACTCTCTGCTAATTGGTGGTTCGCAACAGTTACACATAGAAGCCGCTGGACTGTGATACACTGCATCGTGTCCTGTTAATCATTCATCTCGATGATCACTCGCGAGATACTCCGCCCAACGATTCCTGCAGCTCGGAACATTCGTCTACGCGAGAAAAGTGCCATCGACGGGTGGAGTTACCCGCTGTTTAACGATACTGGTGATAGGGCCACATCTCGTAGACGCGGTGTTTTACCAGAACATTCGAAACGTGAGTGGAATGCCGGGTTGAAATCGGCCACGTCGGAGCCCGCGGGACGGACAAAGGGGATCGTGATTCCCGTCCGTCAGTCTCCGTATCCTGTCTCCGCGAAAGAAACAAGATCGTGTGAGGAGGATGCCGGAGGAGAAGAAGAGGAGAGAACAAGAACAGAGAAAGAGAGGGAAGAGCTGTGGATATAGAAGAGTACGTTGACGAAGGGAGGAAAGGGCGAAGAGAGCAGTTTTGAATGCCCTGTCTCCTTTCGGAGAGCCGGATGCCCTCTCGTCTCGGGCGGACGCTTCGCAGCGTAATCCAGTTTATGAAACCCTGGACGCCACCGTGCATGGATGTACCTGCATGGACGCGGCCCCTGCGCGCATGTATGAATGTACACACCGTGTAGCTTGTCGGTACGGTGCGAATGGACAGGAAACGGCTTGGTCTGAATACTTCTGGAATTGGATTAAGACCATTCTAGACCGGGGCAGCGGCGTTGTGTCCGTAGTTTCGTCATGGTTTCGCCAAATGCCATGAACGATGCAACGTTCTACCTGTCCATTGCTCCCATTTCCTATGAAAAACGGGAATGCACCCTGAGAATTCTTTACGGAATTCGAAATACAGGATCATCCGCAAAGTCATCCGGCTTTCGAAGAATTAGTCGATTTCCAGGATTATTACATCCGACGTTGATAAATTTGCTGGGAGAAACTATGTCCGATGCACTAACCATAGATTATTTCGAGTTTATGGGCCATTTTGCGAACACGCATCCAGGATCTGAATATTTGTAGGTGCCTCTGTCGAAACGGGTGGACTTACTCATCGAATATTCCACGTACGTAGCCTGACCACACTCTTAACGAGTTACCTGGCCACCGCTAATTGCGCAATTAGTTTGAATTTGGGCGGAACCGAGGCCCCATCTCGAAAGTGCGAAGTGAGGCGTACGCCCGGTTAACTTCATATAAACCGAAGGAGAAAAGAAAAACGTGCAAAAAAGATCGGTGAGGTACCCGAGGTAGAGAGGGAGGGGGTGGGGGAACCGCTAATTAGGCGCCGCGCGCGAATACCGTGTCGGTATATATCGGGTGCCGTGATTATGGCTAAGCGAAGTCTCGTACAACGGGAGCGAGAGAAAGGGAACGGGAGAAAGGGTGACGGAGAACGAGGGAGAGCGAGAACGACTAGGTACGTGCGCGGTTCATACGTGGGCTTCATTAACGGACCGTGTTAATTAGTCGCAGATAGCCGATCGGCCGTGGCTGGCATACAGTAAGGCAACCTCGTCGATGCCCTTCGTCCTGCAGCCAGCGAATGCCCGCATACACAGCTTGCTGCTGCCCCGACGTGAAAAAAACGTACGTGATCCTTGATTTTCATCGAGTCCACGTGGTCCCGGGTCAAGAAAAGTCATTCGTTTAACAAGCTTTCAGGATAAACCGTAACCAATTATAACGGGACGTTTTCGGACCACCCGGTTGCTCTATTTCCACGTGACGATGCTTTTACTTATTTCCGTTTGAGTTATGCTACCTTTACCTTTGCCTCTGTTTTATCCAATATCTCATAGCGCGAGGGAACTCTATGTTCCATGTGACCAACAGGAATATAGAATTGAAATCGTGGTCCGAGGAGGAAGCATCGCACGGAAATTGTTACGTAAAACTGATTGGACACGGCACACAGTGAACAGTCAGGAAATATGGAGTACCGCAAAAAAGGCTCGTCGGGAACTGAAATAAAGCGTGCAGCGAAAATACGGAACGGGGCATTAACGACACGTGGTGAGGCACGCCTACCGACAAGGCGACGCAGGTTGGCCAACCGCTGGCGCAATTAACATTAAGCCGATCAGGCCGGTTCAACGTTAATTAACGAAACGAAGCCCTGTTTGAACGTTGACTTCGATCGACGACAGAGGAAGAGGGAATATAGCAACTGTTGGAAGCGCAAAGAGACGGCGGCACCTTTCGTCTCTAGTACAAACTATCCGCGGCGGAGCTATTTAACAGTTTTCAGGCTGTCCCGTCGCGTCAGGTACAAGACAGGAGACGAGGACAGCGTCCAACCTTCGTCCGCAATGCTATGCATCGTTGCACCGGCTGCCGCGGATCGGACGGCAAAGCTCCTTTGCGGTAAAGCGGCTGCACTTGTTCATTAAAAGGGGAAGATTGTTTATCCCCGGCTGGTTAAGGAATTTTTAAGCGTAACCGAAGCACGCGTTGCCTATTGTCAGGAGGCCAAAAGAAACATGTCCCCCCTAGGTGGGAGACAATTTATTGGAACAACGAAACGTAACTGTTTCTGAGAAACGTACAGAGTACACGGGCGGACTGGCTGGAAACAGGAAACAAAGGACCGTTTTCTCGATGTATTATAATAATAAAGGCCCAAGTCACTCGTTACTCGACAAGTCACTCTGGCCGTGCACCTACACCTCAGCTTAGTGGTCGAAACCGTGGAGTGGGCACAGCCGGGATCGTTTCTTCAATGGAATGGTGGGCGATCTGCCATGAATGGAGGTCATTTATTCGCATTCAGCGTCCTCCGACTGCATCGCGGACCTGCCATTGTGCGCGCGAGGGCCAAGACTATACAGGAGCGAACTCTATGATCTGACAAAAAAGTCGGACACCTCCGATATGACACTGCCGGTGGTGACGTCTATCTTTCCTCTTTCGTTCGTTCTCTTGTACCATTCTTAAAGGACACCACACGTCCTGTCTACCACCATACACTGAAAGATTACTTAGCCACGGATCCTTTACGGGACTTTAACCTTGCTTCTGACAGTCGCAGAACGACTATATTACAATGGCAATGGAAAGAGGAGTTTAAAGGAATCGGGTCCTCTAGCTAGCTAAGGCTGTTGACCCTTTGAGCAGGAACTTTGAGGCGGCGACTGTTTGCTGGGGCTGAGCTTCTTTGTTTCTAGGCGAATATTTATAAATGGGAGCTATAGTCGTGAAAGGGGTATGAATTTTCTTCTGATGACTTACGACGAAGAAACGTGTAGAAACAACTAAACGAGGAAGGAATGTTTCCTAGGAAGCTACAATGGATCATAGAATGTTCTGAATCGTATCTTCCTACTCTGGCCGCAGCATGAAATTCAAAGCAGACTCGTGTGAAACTGGCGGTGCCTCAATAGCTCAATGCTCAGGGAGCAGTACATGCAACAATGTCCAGGTGGCTCATATCGCGTAATCAAAGGCGAACTGCTGAGACATTGGTACCCCGTACACATCCACAATGCGAAACAAGTGGTAAGCACCGGCGGTCGCGCAACACGTGCTATTGTGCGTGGCCAAAGGTACGCATAGCGAACCCCGAAGAAAAGGCTGTAAATCCCTGGGTTCTCTCATGCGCGTTTCATTGTGCGTCGTGCTTACAATCTCGCTCGTTTCATGGCAAATCCTTCGTCAGGATAACATGTAGAGCGACGTGTGTGGCCTGCGTGAACGTGTCGCTGGCTGCACCACGAAATTCATCGTATTCGCAATCCCACGCACCCATCACAACCAGAACAGCGCGCTGGCAATCAAGATCTTGGAAGACAACGTTGCTGAATTCTGAACATAATGTCGTTAGGCGTGGCTGAGCTCATGACTTCTGTTAGCCGATGGTAGACTGTCGCCAGAAAGTGGATCAAGATCATTGTCTTGCTTATACTGAATCAACAGGCACGCCGGGGAATTAAATCGACTTACACGAAGTGCTTTCGAAAGGCACAATCTTCGAAGGTACAGAGAGTACTCGCACGATTTCTCGCTTGAAGCATCATGGACGAGCCGGAAAATTCTCTGACGCTTCAGGATCCAATGGGGAACAAAGATATTTTTCGAAACGTGTCCAACCTGACGTTAACTGTCCATTAGGTGGGGTTTGATGTTTTCCAGCTATTAAGAAAACAATGGAGCTATGTTCGCAACAGGTGGGTCATGATGACCAGGAGAGACGAACCGATCCACCCCAAAGACCCTCGTCCTGGATACAGGAGGCCATATACGAGCAAGGTGGTCGAACCCAAGGGGGTGGATAAACTCGGCCGTTTTCCCGACACGAGGATCGATTTATTATTGGCAAGGTGGCGGATAGCTCGTTTCAAGATCCCAAGAGGGTCCATATATAGCGCCAGACACGCGCCATGTGGAGGCTGAACTTAGTATGATATATTGCGGGGGTTCCGTGGAAAATTCATGCGAAGAATCGTGTACAATCCATCGTGGGCGTCACCGTGGAAATTAGGAAAACAAAAATAGATGAAACATCGTCATCGGTTGAACGGAATTCGTAGGAATCTCAATCGACGCCAGGTACCGAAGTTCCATCCGGTATGCCGATACGAGAATGAATCGAGAGCAGTGTATCAAAGGAACTCACAAAAAGACCCGCAGGTCGAATGTCTATAAACTTGCAACATCATCGTGATGTCGCACGGAGGAAACGGCAGCTGACATTTACCTGAAGCATCGACTCGGTGACCGTGTCGTCGGTAAAAATCAAATAGAGAACACACGGTCAGCCACCACCAGCGTGGCCCTGACAGTTGTGGCTACAAATGAGCCAGGGTCTTCATGTACCGACCTTCCTCGGGTGGCCACATGGTGCAATTAAAAACGGCGCCGACTCTCTTTGTGCCACGCGTCTCGAAGGTGCCATATGGCTCTTCGGCACCCTCTTTTGGTCCTCTTCCCTTCCCCAAAGGTCGCGGTAGATAACCAAGTGGTTAAGAACACAGGCTTGAGTGCATTCTTAAGGACAGCTCGTTTTTCATGAATGAAGAGAGCCTCCAGTGTTTGGTATCCAAGAAGAACGCGCTATTTGCATGGCGAACGGGCAATCCCAGCACATTATGCCAAAGATATGTACGATAATCATCTTAATTCGATCGCTCTTTAACTACAGAATTCAAGTGGAAAGGACTGACCTTTCCAGGAACGAAGGGCGAACGATGGGGGATCTTAAAACCGTTTCCGCGTGTAAAGACCGTTAACTCTGATCACGTTGCCCCAGGCACGGCTGTTAGAATAATTTCTGCGTTTCTGTGCCAACGACTGAGGACTACGCCTTTCGTCCTTTATCCTCCTACCGTTAACTCGCTGGATTTCGTACCGATTCGAGCGAATTGCAGATACAAGTATAATTTGCCAGGTAAGTCACCCTTCGAGGCTTTTAGAGAATTTGGTGCATCAAATGGAAAGTTGTGCTTGCTTGCCTCAATGTTTTCTTTAGTATGTTTCATAGAAACATGAACGATTTTTGGAAACTAGTCTAAGTCACACGTGTGAACGACACAGAAGGAATAATATTGCTTCTTCGTTTACCCTCCCTTCTATAAAAGCAAAAAGCAGCTACAGAAGGTGGTGAAAAAATACCAAGATTTTTTTGAACTCGAAAGGATCTTACGGTCACACGGAGTAGCTGGGGTGTGAAAAAGGTGAGGAATCTTACGTGAAGATCTGAAAGGATTGCGAAAGCCTACGCGTTGACAACGGAGGCATCAAAGATGATCTCGGAGTTTCACGAATAAAGAAGGTACGAGGAAACCACGGAAAACGTCTCTCTGCCCGTTCCGAGTTGTACATTCCCATGCACAGTCCTTCTCCTGCACAGGAAGGGGAAGAGCGGAAAAAATACAGAATAGAAAAAGGTTTCCAAGATTCGGGCAACTCTGTGGGAAAGGAATGAATGGACGGCGCACCGGTGTCCTGCGGTGCTCTAGTATTATCCGCCAGGACAATGCAGCCTCGAGGACAGGCTATTCTAAAACGAGGCACAGTGTATATTCTTCGAAAAGGACTAATCGAACAAATTAAAAGGGGTTCCCGTCGTACCCCTTCTCAGCTTCATAAAAATAAAAATCTTCCGCTCGACGAATCTATCTCCTTGAATGAATAATAAGAGCACTCGGTCGGATACGACACAACTTTCTATTTGTGGCGTTAAAGGGCGACGTTCCACGGCCGTCTATGCGCAATTTCGAATTCTTTGCGGCTTAAAGAGGCCGGGGAATCAGGTGTGGTCGGTCCCTTTGCGTTTTCTGCATAGGTGTCGCCGCGTTGTCACGATGCCCCGGCGACAAAGGACCCGAATCCGCGTAAAAGCGAGTTCGTCTCAGGATAGACAACGCGGCGGCGAAACTTCAGAGGACCCTACGGTCCCCGAAACGGGACCAGCTTGTTGAGAGCTGGAAGGAGGAGGAGGTGAAACCTTCCTCGCTCACGGCGCGCACTTCGCGATGCGCGCGGCGCGTCGCACCCGAGAAAAAAACTTGTCAACAACAAGGACACTCACGGGGAAAAAGTGCATTGTGCGAAGGAGCGAGAGGGGCGGGGAGGGAGGGGGGACGCCGAGATTCGGAGACGACAGATTAGCAGCGAAGCTCGGCTGGTAAAAAAGCCAGTCCACCGACTGAATAATGCCAGGTTACTCGCGGAGGCTCGTTGCCAGGAATGCAAGACGTTTTAGCCCCGAGCATGTCCGGCCTGAATCCTCGTACAAATTTGCCCTAATATGATAAAAACGTAGACACGCTGATATTTACTTCACAAATTTGCTCGGCAACTGAATAAAGAATCCAGACGCGCGGACGTGTGCTATGCCAAACGTCCCTTGGATTATTTTAAGCGAGCGACGCCGCGAGGACGAGACGCCCGACGACGAATCCTGGAAATGGGGAAGAAAGCTGAAGAGATTGTATCAGGTGCGGTCTTTGATAAGCCAGACTTCAAGGACCAGCTTGATTTTATTCTCTTTTTTTTTTAGAATTGTACGAGGGTATAGTCGAGAAAGGACTTCGGAGTCCATTATTCGATTCGCTCGACAAACGAGAGACAGGGAGAGAAAGATCTAAGGTGCATCGGTTCACAGTGTGGGGGCGTTCTTTCGTGAGAATAGGAACGCGGAGTAAGAAGTAAATCCGTATGGGAAGGAAGAAAGAGAAACGGACAGGTCTTCTCTGAGAGAAAAAGACGTTCCTTGAAATGTAAACACGATAAAATCAACAAGGAACGAGGAGACCGCGGTACAGAAGCGCAAGGAGAGCGAGATAATTCTCGATACCGTGACGACACGATCGAGAGGAGCCGTCCGCAGGGATTCTTTTCTATGCCCCTTCGTTTTTACTGTGAATGGAGAAGGAACGTTCGACCGGTGTCCGATGCCAATGTGTACAGGGCCCGATGTATACCTACATTTACGTATGTATGGTGGTACATCGAGGGTTCCTATGGAAACGTAAGGTGCAAGGCATTGTCGCGCAAGCATGAATGAGCGAAAGAATGGAGCCTGGAACAAGTGTACCGACCCACAATGCCGGGAATGCGAGGAATCCAGAGTGATTTATGGAGTCAGTCTTCTCCGTGCTCTCATCGACGTGGAGCACCGAACCGAAGGACGACTCGGCGACGGTGGACGTAGCGACGCCCACACGGCCCGGAGCGTCTCTATACCCGCTGCCAATTACCGATACCGTGAACATTCATAAATCGTAATTCGTTAATTCGCGGTGTTCGTGAGCGGCGTGAGGGGCCAGCGTGTACGTGCACAACTAGCGGGATTCAAAATACGAACGTCGAAGTCCGCCTGCGGGCGGAATGCTATTCATTCGGTTCGAGAGATTCTCGTGGCCATTGTTCGTGAGTTATGTTCTCGTAACGAGAAACGAGGCTCGAGAAGGTGCACGGTGTTAACAGTTGCCAATTCGATCGTCCCTTCGGTTTCGTATCGACCTCACCATGGAGGACATGTTTTAAATTGCAGGATGAATACTGTTCCCCATTTTGTGGTGCGCTAGTGCAGGCATTCCCATCATCCTCGAATGTCCCTTTTCAAATTTTCGCTTGCACAGCTCGGTCAACAGGCTGACGAAGATTAACGCGGGATGGAATGCAGTTCCCCTTGAATGGTTATTGAGATCGATACAATGCTTTTATAAACGTCGACCTAGGAAGAACGATACAGGTCCTTCAGAGGTTTTCGTTATTTGGATGAATGAGACCATTATTCGCTTTCTACGGTCGCAGGTTGTGAAGGTGCAGTGTGTGCGACTCACTGTCAAAGTCGGATTACTTTATAGAGTTTTTAGAGTACGTTAAACGTAACCCGTGTTACCTGGACGCTCTGTCCTCCCACTTTTCTACGCGTTCATAACATTTTATTTACATTCTGTATCAGCGCAGGTACATAGTATACCGTGCAAGGATGTACCATAGCCTCGAGCACAGCTTCCATTCTGAAACAAATAAAGAAACACCAGTAACATTAATATAAGTTCTCAGCTTCGAGACTTTTAAAAATGCAACATGCTAAATTTCATGTCTAAATTCTTAATATAATTGTATAATGTTTTAAATGAGAATTCCTAGATATTTGGTGTTAAAGAAGATAATTTAAAACGCTGAATCGGGGGGGACAAACGTCACACGCATGGACATTATTGTACGTGCGACAGTGGCCCGAGATTCTTCCCTATAAATCTTGGATGCTGGTCCTGTTTTCGTGCTTGAGCGCTCGAGCGTGTCGGCTAAATCTCCCTAGCATAAAGGATTTCATAAAGTGGGTGGAACTTGTAAAGTGATCTTTTATGATCTCAATGAATGAGTGTCACGTGAACCGCCGCTACAATACGCCTGGATTTTCCAATTTTCTGTGTCGCCTTTGGGTCGTGGGAGATCGAATGACTCTCGTGTGAACCGCCAAACGGGCTTAAAACGAGAACAATTTTCACTAAATTGCAGAGAACGGAGGCCTCTACGGTTTTGAGTGATGCGAACACGACAAAGCGGTAATGGACTTTCGGCCCCGCTGATGTCAGAAGTGAAAGTTCGTTCGCCGAGTTTCATCGTTTCCACTTCGTCTTTATTATTCCGCGAAATCAGTTTACTCTTGTCAACGTTCGCAGGCTCTTATCGAAGGCGCGGGGACACATTAAGTCCCCAGGGAGAAGAAAGGACACGCAGGTCTCGAGGAACGAGTTACTTGCTTCGTCCCCGCTACCGAATATCATTAGACAGGCCCCATTAACATTTTAAGCATCGTGTCCCGGGGCCACTGAGATTCCCTTCTTCGATCAAGATCCCATTGATCTGTGTTAGGCACAGACGGGGATCCACTTAATGATGTTGATCAGTCAACGCAGATGACATGGAGAGTGAGATCGAACCGGTTGCAACGCGCTCCCTGGTGTGAACCATTAGAAACGAAATCCTCAGTTATGAAATAACTTATCCAACGAACACGGCGCTTTACTTTTCTCTGGCAAATATACATCGAAACGAGAGGAATGGGATGTTTGTATCGACGTCAGTACTAAGTACAATTGTAAATGATCTTGCTTCCCAGACTGTTAGCAAATCACAACGAGGAAAGTCGAAAACGAGAGGGTTAAGAGGCACGATTGCGGGGTAGTCGTGTTCCGCAGGTGGTGTTCCGATCGTGAGGAACTGTTCTCGGAGTATTCAAGAATAACGGGCCAGCCAATGACATCTCTTCGATCTCCACGGAATGACGTGACCCCTGATCGGTCATCGAACGATCAGACTTAACCTCGAGGATTCTTCGATCGATTGGTCATTGTTCTCGTGTCCGCGATACTTGGAACTACAGCTCGAATCGTTCCGTTCGCACAGACAGCCTTATAACATCCCGTAGAGCGTACGGGACACGGGAACCTCAGGAAACGATCGCCTCTTCGACACACGGAGCACTGTCCTCCTCGTCGCTGCTTTAAAACGTCCAACGGGGACAATGGCGCTCGTCGTCAGGCACGACGATACTTTGTTTCAATGAAGGGGGCATTCTAAGAGACGCAAAATCGTGCGAGGGCGTGACTGGGAACACTTGGACGTTCCACATCTAGACTTGCTTCGTGCCCTAGTGGCCGTAGAACATACGGTACTCGTCGTTTTCTCAGCGCGCAAATCCCGCTTCGGGTAGAGACATCCCTGTGGCATATCGAGCGGAGCCGGAGCAACAAGTCGAGGCAATGGTAATGACACCTGATACTCGACCGTCCCGACGAACGCGTGACCCGGAAACCGACCCGAGGCCATTTTTCGAGTCTACGTCCAAGAGAAGCGGACGCGACTTTGCTCCGCGATCTAGATGCCCGCTCTTCTTGGTCCTGTTGTTCCTCCCCCCCCCCCGGCCCCGTACCCTTTCTCATTCTCTCCTTCTGCCTCTCCTCTTCCCTCCCCCAGTCGAAGTTCGCAGCGGACCCCGACGCTCTTCTTCATAGCAGGGCCCGTGTAAACCATACATACACAAGAACGAGCAAGATTAGAGGGACGATGGTCTCAGCTCCGACCGTCCTGGACCTACGGACTCTACGGTCTCTGGAGGTCAACCCGCTTTGGGGCATCGTGCTAACCGCACCGGTGGATCCTTCTACCCGGAAACGGTTTCTATCGGCCTCTCGCGGTCGATCCTAGGGTAAAGGCACTGCTGCCTCTCCAGTCTCTTCTTCGTTTTCCGGTTACGATCGCTCATAGGGGTTTTATGGTTTCTTTGCTCCGAGGCGGAATGCACTCTTCATATCGACGGACTGTATTGGTTACGAGGGAATCACTGAGAAGACGTTATTGAATTTTACAAGCGGGATGTGCTTCTCCGCAGTCAGTGCTATTGGTGGCTTCTCGGATGTAAGGAATGACCTTTTCGAATAGGTTCTCGACATTTCGCCCAGCATCGCAGCTAGTTTCATCGGAGATTTGAAGAGGTACGGATGACGAAACTCTTTTCGAAAGGACGTAAGTTTTACCGTCTTCCTCTTCAGCGATAGTTATTCCTCGCAACTGCTTCGGCTGAGAAAGCCTCAAGGGCCGTATTACCTGTTTGGCCCAAACCGAGGTCTCTTTAGAGAAGAGGAGCCTATGAGGTGTGAGAGCTAGGTGAACTTGGTCAGAAATGCAACGCAATGAGTAACGGATCGAATTAAGCAATATCCTCGGATTGATCGACCACGTACGGCTTTCCTACTCCGGTTGTTACGAAGATGGACCTTGTTCAAGCGAGTAGCCGCACCTCCGTGCCAGATGATTATCCGTTCTCGGAGGATCGTCAGACTAGAGGCACACGACTTCCTTCCTCAATTCTCGTGGCAATCAGACCGCGATTTCTACCTTACCATAGACACAACGGGCAATTAGTTCGTCGAGCGTGTATCGGAGTGTATCGACCGATCGGCACGGCGGCTGGCGTCCTGCTGCCGTTCGTGATTTATGCCGCATTGTCTTCTGCCCCACAGCAGCGGTCGTATAGCTTCGACCGTTCAAATCCATCCGTCGTTTATATATCCCTTCCTCTTCCTTCATGGCTTCTTCCACCTCTGTCGGAATCACTCGCCCGATATCGTGATTCGGTATCGTTGCTCCAGTGCTCCAACTGCCGAGCTGGGCGCTACACGTGACCGATTCCTCTTTCTCTTTTCATCTTTCTCCTATGGGTACTCTCCAGCGTCGTTGGACGCCACGCCATGCCACGCCGACGCTGTTGTCGAGGAGTGCTCGTCGCCGCGTAACCTCATTAGTCGCCTGATGTCTCTCTTAATTGCTCGCCTTCTTCCCCCGCCGTTTATTTATTGGTGTTGATCGTGATCGCCCATGGGTCGCCACGTACCGTACCGCTCCTCGAACGGATCCGCTCCTGCTAGATGCTCTCTATGACCCATTTATTGGTCCAGGACTCGTTGAAAAATCCGTTGAGTGCTCGTGCCATCCGGGGCATCCAATGACCGGCACACGTTTCATCGCTGCGCTGATGAAAAATCGAGACGCGGACACGTCCCTTGTGTTTCTCTCGTGTCACTGCACCACGTGGCCATATATTTTCCAGCAACGAACGTCGACTCCTCTATATCCGCGTGCCGTCCGTGTATCGATCTCTTCTCACGAGTGATCGATGCACAGATCCGAGGCTATGGTCTCGTCGATCGTCACCGTCGTCGATACCGTCGTTGTTACCCGATGATTTAAGTTCCTAACCCGAGACTCCTGCTGTCAGCCGCAACACAACGGCGTTCCCACTTCTACGCAGGCAACGCTGCTGCACCCTGTTCCCTTTCCCTTTGCCCTGCACTTATCGACGCGTTCTTTTCCCTTATTTTCATGAGTTACGATTGTTTCGAAACCTCCCTACTGGCACGCGAGTCACGTACGTAGCACGATGCGCCAATAACTTATAGAAATATAATGGTCTGCATAAGAATAGCTGATGTATTGTTATTACCCTAACCACACTTCTACTTACCATTATATATAAACACTTCTGGGAGGAGCAATCGGTGAAGAAGTTCGTGCCTCAAGAATGGCCAAAAATATCAAACGTACACAATTGCCACAATTGTACAAATCCGACAGCACGCACGCGTGGATCCAGTTCACGTGTATCGCGAACGTGGCTCGTATCGTGCGCGCCGATATCCAGAAGAAGAAACGAGAGGGAAAAGATGCGAGAACGAGGGAAGAGCGAAAATAAAAAAGAGTCCACGTATGTTTTAAACTTATACGTACGATCACGAGAGGATCGAGGAGGTAGATCCAGAGGGCCGGTGGAGAGACCCGCTGAGTTATGGACACATTCGAGATTTCTTCAGGTTGTACCTGCTGGCACTGGTTAGAGGGAAAGGGCATAGTGCTTTATTGAATTGGGTTACATGATTTACGATACCGCCTCCCGATCTCGCTCGATCAGCACTCCCTGTCGGGGTTGACTCGTAACGCTTAACCCCTTTCACGACAATTGCGTCGCCGTTTTAAAGGAGACGTCGTTCCGCTGCAAGCGATAGGAAAGAAATCCCCAACAGGTGTCGATAATCAGCCAGTTCCCAGAACAGGATAGAGGGAATGGGCGAGGAATACTTAATCCGGCGTGCAGTAACATCATGGAAACATGAGTAGTACCTCGAACGCAAGGTACGAATGCTTGAAAGAGCCAGTCACTGCACGGACACTAGAGATTTAACCTTATCGCGCACGGACCGAAGACAAATTTCCGACAAGCGATGACGTTAAAAAGTTCTCTGTCTCTCTAGGGGCACAGTATGCACACGCGATATCAAGCTGCTGAATGAGAAATGTAAATTCCCGTGCACCGTAGACCAATGTAATTTAGTGATGCTCGAGAAACCTACCGATCGTCGAGAGGATTGTACGTGCGCGCTCGCGGAGAGATATTAGCGATAAGGTGTATCTGCTTCAACCTGCTGCACGAGCAATATTACTGCGGATTGATATAGTACCGCGTCCTGGTGAATATGTTCCTTCGTGTACTGTTCAGCATAATGACGTTGTACAGTAATGGCATGGTAATCACTGCAACTATTAATACACCGACGCAGTATTTGTTCTCGAGCACGATCTTTCAATGATCTTAAGCCTAGACGAGATAGGTACCAATGCCACGGTGTTGGACGCGATTCAACAGAAATAGCGTAGGTAGCTGCTGTGGAGCTTTGGTTTGCTTTGAATGTTAAATAAATATATCTACTTCGATATTCAACTCATCTAAATATATAAAACTTTACTTGAAGCTTCATAGGTATATTATTTATTTATTTCGCTTGTACTATATACCGAAATTAAGGAACGGTGGACCATACCCGAGCGAACATTATTTCACCGGAAGGTGATACACGATTGGAGCTCGTGTTGCACGTGCCACATGGGTTGGGTATATTCTGCAAGTACATAACGATAAACCAAAGGTGAAATCTTTTCGCGGCTGTGCAAGGTAAAACGATTTCAGTTCGTTCAGCCAGGATGCGGAGCACGCGCCATGCCCGCTCGTACGTCAATAAAATCAGCGGGTGTGGCTCGGCTCATTGGCAAGCTCGTTCAGGGCCGCTTGGATCTCGCGATGCATGAGAGCCTCGTAAAACTAGGGAATGAGACATTCATTTGCATATCGATTTGGGAGGAAAGCATGCGGGATCGCTTATCCGACTCTGGATCGTTTGGCAGCTTGGATTTTCTTGCAAATCTCGTCTTCATCGATGAAGTAGAATTACATTGTGCGGAGTAGGAGTACAGTTGCCTGGCAAGTGCAACGAAAATCACGAAGCGCATAGTGCTCAGTGTTTCGTTATAATTTCAACGTATGGATCGAATGTATACTTCTTCTTTTTCAATCACTCCGAGAGGATTGATCTTTAGAGAAGTTATATCTCGCATAACTTCTGTAACGAGGCTATCGAGCGTAACGGTGTTCGCTGGGGTCTTCGATCAAAGTTAATCGAGAGCAGCACGACCGCCTGTCACAAACGCTTGACGAGCGATTGCATAAAGAATTGGGTAATCCGACAGGACCGGTATAACGACGGATGCAAACGTTTCTTCAATTTGAAACGACCTCGAAATTGCGATATATCGGGGGACCAGTCTGAACTTGTTCTTATTGTCGGTGGGTGCAGGATCTTGAACGATGGCTCGGACTTAGAGCTTGTATCGTAAAATCGCTACACTATATCAATCTCTTCGCCCCCTCCTTACACGCAGCTACCACAGAGGGGAAAAAAGTAGAATCGACGGGTCGCTTCAGTTTGCTCGTTGCCTACATTAAAGTATGCTCCCTCGAGGAAGCAATAATCGGGGTCAAACGAAATATAACTTACAGACGGTCAAATCGATATCTTGAAATGTAGTCATTGACCGAAGGGCGAGGCCGTGAAAAGTATATGTATAACTGTTATATGTTACAAATTGCTTGAAGAGGTGAAAGAATGTCGTTTCACCACCTCTTACTTATCAGCGACAAAAGGACGTTGCGTGCTCGAGGAGAATTGGCAAGCTCGTGTATGCCCAAAGGAATGATGCACTCTCGTCCAAGTTCAGGCACCGTGGAGTTTATCGTCTCGCAATATCCACAACAGTTTCGCCCATGAATTACACAAGCCGTTTGTTCTTCAGAATCCTTGAACGAAGACGAGTACCAGCTGTCCCTAGGATACTAGACACCGCGGTAATTACTGTCTCGTAACGACGAAGCTCTACGTTCGGCAGTAATTTATATCCATGTGATATACCACGACGTGGTTCCCAGCTAATACGGTTACACCGCGGGTATAACGTAGTGCTGTGTAAACTCTATCGGAAGAATTTCGTGGCTGGAGAGGCAGCGAGCGGCGAGATGCCTCGCGACGTACGTAGGAATTACGGCGACGTGTCTTGCGAGCCGAAGAGCCGTAATACGATTTAACAGTGATTTAATAAGTGGACGGTCCCCACAGTGAAGAGAGAATGCCACCGATATCGGCCGTCTCGCTTCCGCGTCCTTTTGGAACGTTATCTCTACCTTCCTTCCAGTTCCTCCCTTCCTCTTTCTCTCTCTCTGGATCTTTCTCGGTAGAACTCCGCTGGACGCCGCCACATTGGCGCCACGCACTCCCACCCGCACCCGCGTGTGTGCGGCTAAAGGAGGCTGCACGTACACGGTGGTACAGTGCACTGATGGCGGCGGTGCCCGGCCGTACAAGTGCAACGTGTGCATCACGTACATCGACGATGATGTCAGAAGAATTTGCACCTGGCGGTACGCGCTTGTACGCCAACCGTCCTGCGCTACATCGTCCCGAAAGACGAAGAAGGAGAGGCGAATTCCTTGTCGTTAGAAAGTACCTACGAGCCGAGCGGCGGCGGCGGCGGTGGCGGTGGCGGAGGCTACATGGGAAATCCTGCGGGCGATGGAAAGTCCTGGCCATGGTACGGCTACATCTTACTCCCCCGGATACCGGGCGAATGCAAATAATTATCGTGGTTAGTTTACGGTTGCCGGCACGGTATCGTTCGCTACCGCGAGATAAGAACACGGGAGGCAAATATGCGCATCTGATATGCGTGTAGCATGCGAGAGAACGGACACGTTGTCGGCCGCGGTATAAATTATTATGAGGGGTCCCCGGACGATAATTCATTGTCGTTTATTAATATGGCCCGCTAATGATTGCCCGGGAAATTGATTGCGGGATGGAAGAAATTGTCGTGAGAGATGATTAATGCGCGTTTATGAGCGTACTCTGTCGCATGGGCTGGGACCGCCTTCGAATACGCTCACGAAAGGGAGACCAGGCGGAAAGGAGAGGGTAAGTGTACGAGATACAGGTTGATCGATTTGGTAGACAGGTTACCGGTTCCTCAGGGGCGGCATCAGTGGATCTTCAGAGGTACCGGAGAGGCTACTGAATTACTGACAGCCAAATAACAGGCCGATCCCTGGCGCGATGTTCCACGCGTTGTCGGCGCCCTTTCTCTTCCTCCATTCCTCTTACTCTCCGACGTCTCGCGGCTCGGACCTGCGGTGCTTGGTTGTCCCAATATGGGCCAACATATTATGCATATCGGCCATCGTGGCTCTTATCTAAACGACGTAAGTACGGGCGCTTCTCTTTGGAGAAGCCGCCTGCAAATGTTCATCGTGTCTCGGTGCTTATCCGAGCCGCTGCCATTCGTCGGATCAACTTGATTAGACCAGAACCCTTCGGACAGCTCCGTAAATGAAACGTACCTATCTCGCCGGGCTAGCCAGACAATCGCGGTGCCACCGTTAGAAAATAATGGCGGCAATAATCCGTGGTTTTAGTCAACGGCAATGAGTCACTCCCGTTTTGCCACGGCCTGGGTCGTTGCACCTCTGTTTTCGAGGAATAGCGGCGGCCGCGCAAATGCGTGCATCGAACCAGCGATTCGCCCGATCTAGCGAGACTTCTGCGCTCGTGTACGCCTTGTACGTGCGCCGATGTAATTATAGATTGTGTCTCTGCGCGACCTTTGTGCCGGATCTTATCGGGGCCATCGTGGAAAAGTATCGCTCGCGATCGTAATTATTGCGCCAACCGGGGGTTTAACGAATGCTTTACCTTTAAGCGGCCGATCTAGACGCGCCGCTTCCAGATCGACGTGTCGATCGATTTACTGTACGTGCAGGAGAGTAAGAGGACGAATTCGGGCGCGGCTGTCGAGAGAAAGGAACAAATGACAGTGATTATACGTACATACATTAAAGTGGATGAAACAAATCGTGGCAATTAATCGTGTCTCCCCCTGCGGTGTCAGTGTCTTGCATAATTTTCCTTTGAAATCGCTTAGACTTTAGACGATCGGTAGAATTAATGGGTACAGATTGTCGTAGCCGAATTAATAGTCCGCTGCGTATCTAATTACGCGTCCGCTCAACGCCACCGTCCAACTTTTTCCTTCCTCCGAGGATGAGACGCATGAATTGATCGGATGCTCGAAGGTGTTGACTTCACCTGCCATCACCTGAATGGCAGCATCCTCCGGTCGAAACCTGTATCAAGTATCCGACGGACGCGTCTTCGTGTCGCGTATTTTGATACGTTTCGTCGCCTTGTCATCGATAACCCTGGCCGTATAGGCCATTCGGTTATTTCGGACGTGCGCCTACGGGTCCCCAGAAACTCCGGACGACCCAGATGTGGCGAGCAAACATTAATTTGTTCCCCGTCGAATGCAATCGAGCCTCGGGAGAGTTTAACCGGGTATGGCAGCTTGTCGTGTCGCAGTTAGTCAACGGTGAAGTCGAGACCACCCTGGTTTGCTCGGGTTGCCCTGCGCTGTCTTTCCTTTGCTTTTCTTCATGGTGCACCGACCTGCCGGTGCCTCCTCGTCACTCTCACACTCGTACGCGTTTCCTGCTTACCCCCTTTGTGCTCTGCCTATCCCTTTCTTACGCCTATGTGATTCATAGACTGGCCAGAAAGGATCTACACCCGCGTGTAGATCCCTGTTGGCTCGGTACCGCGGCAATGGTCTACCTGCTTCCCCTGGATCACGCTGAGATCGAGTTGAAGGGAAAAAGATTAGTTCCCTCGGTGTACGAAACATTTATTTGCGCTCATCGTTAGCGGACTATTTATCATATCCATTATATTTGCATTCATGGACTTTTCGATGCTCGTAGAAAATAGATAGTTGTTTCGATCGGTGTTGCAGGATATTGATGGTCTGCTCGAGCGCAAGATTGTTGTGTTCCAAAAGCGATGACGATTATAAAGCAGATAAGGATTCCACGTGCAGGCGTTAACATAGGATCCAACGTTTAAGTAATGTATGGCCAATAACAGGGGCTCTTGTTATAGGCACAGCATTAATTGATATTACTGTCTTCTTTCGTTCCAGTCACTTGGTTGCGAACTGACAGAGGAATTCGCGCGTTCGAAATTTGTCACGGCGCTCCCAACGGCACCGATATGGATACTCAACGTGTAAGGAACGTGCAAGAACAGTGCCTCGCGCGAGTATGACGCGAAAATTGGCTTGGTCATCCTAGAGCATCGACAGAAATATCAAGGCTGCGAAAGTACGTGCAACGCGCTAACCAGCCACGATGACAATGTTCTTCTCGCGCTTTCGCGCCACGATTACGCAAATTCAGGATCGGCACCGTGAGATAACAGAGGAGGCTTGGTTAACCACTCGGCGAAGGCTGGAGAACCGTTAAATGTACGAGTTCCAAAGTAGTGTCGAGAGAAGCATTTGTATAACAGGTAAATGAACTCCCTAGTACAATTTAAATTGAGAAAAATCGTTAAGGAGATAAGACCAGAAAATTTGGACCCATGTCTTCCGTGTAACTCTATGCCTGTAGGAATTAGAGGCGCTACTCGGTATAATAAGTACCATGAATAAATTACAATAAATTCTCGCTGCATGTGTTGATTACTGCGTCCACAGTGGCGAGAGGACCAAAAATACGATCAGAGCGATGGAAGTGAGTATAAGTAGTTAGCTAAGTAACAGTCGGCAAGAGATAACACGGGACAGAGGCGCGGTGGCTTAAAACATCCGATAAGAAGCACACGCACTGGGTGCTTAACGATTTCATAAACGAGATAGCGGCAGAGGGTAGAGCTAATTAAGCGATATAATCCTTACATTCTGATGGCCATTAAAAGCAACATCAAATGTACACTTATCCACAGTGGGAGATACTTAAGATAACGCCGCCGAGCATCATACTGCCTAATTACCAATGACACTCGTATACCAAATAAGATCATAATGTAATGCAGTGTCTAGTGCATTATGTTTCAACAAGTCATAAAGCGCGCTATATCTCTGGTATATAGCCATGAATGCCGGGTGTGTGCACTTTCAATTTGCCGGAGCAATAGCCCCGTCGAAAAACGCAATCACGGTGCAAAGCAGCAATTACAGTGCTTGCGACTGCAGGCTTCATTGCAACCAGTAATTCTCGTTCAACCAGTTCCCTCTTAAGGTCCGTGCTCCTCGTTGGAAATTATTTAATAATTAGTCAGATCCTAATCTCGAAAGATCACTCAAATCTCAACGAATTTTCACTCCCACATTTCCGCCTGAAAATAATTTTACGTCGAAGATCGAATAGCCGGCATTACTACCGTGTTCACCATAAGGATGCTCGCCACAATGCAGGATAAATAGGCGGAGTCGGTGTTGCGGAGTGGTTGTACCTGTACGGGACAGGTCTGTAGCCCAGAAGTTGATCCACGATTATGGCCGTGGCTGTCCTTGTTCTTTCGATCTGGCCCGATAACCGGGGCACTTGGTGTAGGGATTCGTGGAGCAGTTTTCGGCCAGAATCGTTTTCGATGTCGGGCCAATCTGCCTCGACCCGGAATGTGGCGCGTACTGCCGTGGACAACCCGCTGGGCCACCGATTTTTCGACTCTTAACCCCGTGATCCGTACGACAACCGGCGTCCCGGCCGCGAATAAATTCTTGATGCCGCGCCGTACCCCGGGCGGAGGGTACGATTCGAATAAAAATACCCATCCGAAGTATGCGCTTCGATGGATAAAAAACGCGGCGCGATAATAATTGAAGTACAAACGGTCCATTGGTGCGGAGCGTAAATGGGCCGTGCAACGGGCATGAAATCGAAGGATACATCTCGATGACATTTTCTATGGCGAGACACCCACTCGCCGATAGGACGAGCGCAGGTGTCTCCTTCCGATACTTTTTGCCTGCTCTCACCACCGATCGAGCACTCTTTCGCTCTCCCATGTAGACCACACCGGTCCAGGAATGCATGGCACTTTCTTCGTCTCTTTATGGAAACGCGAGAAGTGTGCGAATCGGTTCCTCGCGTTCTATGGCCCGAGGAAGCAAACGGGGAACAGTGGAGGGAAAGAGAAGGAACGTGAATTCTCGTACGGTTCGCGAGTCAGACCGCACCTGCACGATTCCTATTCCCTAGATGCAATATCACTGTTTGTGATTACGCTCGTGTATACGTGTGTGCCCGGAGAACCAAGCGCACCTGATTGCATTCAGGTGAACTGCTACAGTGGAGACAAATCGCGGAAACGTGGAAACCACTCTTGCTTATCATACCATAAACGTCCAATTTATCTTCATTTACTTTGTATTTAAAAACTATGAACAGCTTAAATGATTTTTATTAGCTGAAACCGCAGCGCCTGATACAGCGCAACTGCAACCACGTCGAAGTACAGTCAGTTGCCATGCGCAGGGGCTTGGAGCTTCAGACAAGACACTGGTCTCTCGCGAGAAAGATCTCTATGCTTTAATGGTGATTACAATCTGCATCGTAGTTTTAATCCTGATAAAATACTTAGATCCATAAGTCACAGTTTTGTAATGAATAGCTGTGTAAATATCTTTGGATCGACACCGCTTCGAAATCCTCTTCAAGAAAGGGCTAACTAATACCACTTGACATATTGACTTCGAGCATTTATAGTTTGAAGGAGTAACACCCTTTAACTCTCCGCTTGATTCATGGTGCGGTCATACTCATGAAAACGTAAGAAGAGAAGCATCCTGGAAGGGACACCGAGTCGCTGCCAGAGATTTCCAAGCAAAGGATCCTCTTAACAACTGCTGACCGATCCAAGGGTTCGTGGCAACGGATATATCTCGAGCGTACAGTTAATACGAGTCGCGGTACGCTCGTAAAAAGGTGACTCGGTGACAACCGCTATGACGCAAAATTTACGACGACAGGGTCGTGGCCCAGGTCGAATCGTGAACACCGCGGGACAAGTTGTCGTTGACGTTAGATAAAAATGTACTCTATTGCTGCTCCACCTCTTGCTCGCTATCTTGGAAATGGACACTCAATGGGCAACATTCGTTGAAGATCCATCATCGTTCTACGATCTATTTTCTCGGATATGAGCGGCTAGGAGCGCAATTGTTCTGTCGCAATGACCACCTAATCAAACGATATTACCGTTCTCGGATTAGAATTTCGAATTGTGAAGGAGATAGGCGAGTTAATGTGGTAGCTGTGTCCCTCGAGATTAAGACACTTTTAAGATGGATGATGTGACAAAGCTTTGATTTATGATTCCACTGTAATCGGCTCGAGAAGTGATAATAATTCGTTAGAGTCTTCGTGTTACTCCTAGTCATTCACATTGTCATTCTAGGCGATATTAATGTGACCAAGCCCTCTCCCGTTTATAGCATCCATACACAGTTATAGACGGTAGCCATCGCGCTGTCTGGTATCTCATTAATATTTCAATTACCGCCTCCCATTTACGAGCTGACTGTGGCCCGAGTGTGAGGTAATGAATGATGAACCAGTCACCGTGGTCAGGTGACATTTTGGCGGATCGGAAGCAGCAATCCTATCAAAATTCCAAAATAGATTTACCATAATAAAATGATGATGATTAATGCGGGTTTATGACGGTGTAATCTACCGTAACCAGCTTTCCAAGGGGATTTCAAGATTTGAAGCTTCGTCGGTTCAAGAATTCCATTACTACACTCGCGTTATACATGTTGCTACCAGCGCAAAGTGCGTTTACGGCTGCTTACAATGCAAAATCAGTGTCAACCGCAGGTTCAGACTGACGATGGAAAGGAGATTCAATTCAGCGCATATCGCGGCTGAACGTTATTTATTGTTAAGCGATTCTTGCTTTCCGCATTTTCTGTTCAATGATCTGAGTAATCCTTCATCGCTGTTGCATCAGGGTAACAGGTTTTGTTACCGTACCAAGAATTCACAATTAAATACAGGCGCATTCCTGTGTCAGTTCGATACCACGAGACGTTAATTATGCGTGTCTGATCTGCGCCGTTAAGTTTCGCGTACTATTTAAGATCGAGACAAGCGATTGAAATTAATTTTAAAGGAGAGTGTTTTATGCGCGCCGCACTCGGAGAGTTATTCGAACTCGAGTCGTACATTTTCAGAAGTGCTGTACCTCGAATTTAAGGATCCCTCGCGTACGGAGGAAACCTTAAACTCACTTCGCCAGCCCCCATGCGATATTTTAAGGTTCGCGTTTTTTTTTTGTTTTTTATTTACGACAAGCGCGACATCAGGAACTATAACCCTGCGACCTCGACGACACGCGAGTATAAATCGCTCGCGGAGGTCGTGAAGAAAATTCGCGGAGGACCTACAGCTGATGCAGAGGATGAGTTTTTATCCCCCGCATCGAACGCAGGCCTACGTTTAATCGCTTCCCTACGTAATTAATTGGCCGCGGTAACGATGTACGTGTAGAGGTCCGCGAGACCCGCCGGCGGAATTACAAACATTTATCATCTATTAATTAAGCGATTAGTCCAGCGTCACTAACGAGAGGCTAGCGTGTGATGGAATTTCTTTGGCGCGCGTCTAATGCCGCCAGGCAATTTCTATCTTACGAACACCAGCCCCAAGCAATCGAGATAATCGGATTCTAATTCGGTTCATTATAAATGTGGATAGATCACGGCCCGGTCCCTCAATTACGATCTGTTACGCGCTACTCCGAATTGAAGTATGCGAAGGATTTAACCCTTTATGATCGAGGTGATTACGCTCATGGCTCATTACTGAAACGATACCCACAGCAAAGGGTCGAGCGTTTCTCTCGACTTATAGGCCTATCACAAAACTAATGATTTACGTTACTCATTGTACACGCAATAATGTGTACGTTTACGGTTGCTGCTCCGAGGGCAGTACAAACCATTGTCTCCCGATAACTGAACGTTTTGTCCGCCAGGGAGGGACGGCAATCGTTACACTTTATGTCTGTATACGTATTCAAATGAGTACGCGTGGGTGGCAAAGAGAAAAGACACAGGTAGATTCACGAGAATATACGACACATTGCACACTTTGCGCAGGTTGATGGACGCAACTATTCGGGTGCCGGTGGTCAGGAGTGTCAGGACTCCTGGCTCCGGTGGTTCGTTTCCCTAGAACCCCAGGCGCAAACGGAAACTACGTGCATCCGGGGGAATTTGTATTCAGAGGCTTTTTTTTCGGTCCGCGTGGGTGCCCCGTGTTCTGGTTTCGCAAGCCACCCGTTGCAATTGCCCCGGTGACACGTCGCCCCCACGATTTTCTCCGTGTTGCCACGGGAGGAACCCTAAGCTCTATGAGGAACATTATGGCACAGAAATTCGCGTAGGTTGCATCGTGTCGCCTGTGAAGCGTGGCGCCACCGTGGCGGGACAATCCATGTTACACCGATGCCACGCGCTCGTTTTACAACTTGCACGCCACATTTCTACGTGTTACACTTCCACGTGAGGACCGTTTGTCAAACGGTTACGCAACCCTGTCGCAAAATTGATCATACAAATGCCCCGTTACCGACCATTATTCCACTCTTCCGAGCGTGGGCCGAGCCGGCTCGATTCAGTAATTGCCAGCAACGCCGTTCTTTTCGTCGGCACCGATCGATGCCACCCAATCAGATCGAGCCGGTCGCAAAGGCCGATTCGGGCTGATAAAATTATCAGAAAGAAAGATGACGGTGATTTCGTCGATAATGAACAACGAAGAGATACCGTTGTAACCGCGTGGAGCAAAGGGATCCGGGACGAGGGTGCCGTGATCGTGATCGATGTAGATCATTTCCTCCATCTATCCACGGCAATCCTTGGCCAGGGCAGACCGGCATGTCTCCACCGCCGTACGTCTATACATGTATTTGTATGTACGTACACGTACAAGCTCGTTGATCGCGATCCGTTTCCGGGTCACGCCATGGCAGGTTGACGCCGGAGGTGCTTATACGCCGCTGTTCCTCGATATCTCGGTTCCTTAGCATCGATTAGCACCGACTTGTGAATTATAGTCATTGGTTCGCGGGAAGCCTGATAATGGCGACATAAAGAAGATCAACCCCTCCTATCTCATGCGCAATTGCCTGATCACCACTTGCTGGTGATAGAACGGGGACGAACGTATATCAGATCGGGACTGTACGCGATGTTTAGAGAATTTCGAGACCCCGGAGTAGAATTTAAGAAGCCTCGCTCGCGATAACTATTGCACATATGGCTTTTATAGTGCGAGCATGTCGAAAGGATCTTTTCGCTGTAGTTTTACAGCCAATGTGTTCCCACATACATTAAGTGGTTATCCAGGTTGCTTGGCTGTGCCACAGGCAACACGAAAATGAAATTAGAAAGGAGAATTTGTACTAGATAAATAACTTTCTTAACTCCATGTATATGTCTCCTTTTGTTGACCGTACAATAAGACCTGCGCCAAACCGGGCTTTAATTGCATAGAAAGGATTTCTTGTGAACCAATAAAGACACCTGCAAGCAACAGGAGTTGCAGCTATCCGAGTCTTCCAGATTACGCAACGATTCATGCCTAACCGAGTGTGGGACTCGCTGTGTTCCAAGCGGTATACGTCGGGACCCTTAGATTCGAATCTCTCCTCGACGAGCAAAATCGTATAAACTGTGACGATACGATCTACATCGACCACGCCTCGGGAGAAGATCGAACTGTCTCTACCGTATACGTCGAAACGGTTTTTGACGTATCCACGAGGAATTAGCATAAGGTGCGTCTCGTGGGTTTATCGAGAGTCAATACCACGTTTATTTTGCGTATAAACATGCTGAATAACGGAAGCCATCACTCTGCACTGACGTTAGACAGTGGTCCTTCCATGGCAGAATGACTCCTTATGGGATCTGGATATTCCATGTTGCTTTGTTTTGCTACTTATTCTAAAGGACTCCCGTTACCCTCCTCCAAGATTCCTTCAATAAAGCTGTGAAGAAATTTCCGCACGAGGACAAGAAATCGTGACCACATAAAATTTGTGCATGATTTTGAACGTAAAATGATTTGACTGAAGAGTTGTTCGTGTAACTCGTGTACATAATCTATTCAAATACTTCATTCAACATATAGGTGATCTACCTAATTGTCAAAGAAATACTGTTTAATGCTTTTCTTTCTATATCGAACATAATTTATTTAGTTACTAGTTATGTCATTCATGGAACTCAGTATTCGCTAGGATAATCCGCTTTATCTGCTGCTGGTAACAGGTACCGTTACCTGGCACTACAGACCAGGCACGGATAGACCTATCACCACAGACGAGGTATAGAATAGACCTATCACCTTTCCCAGGGAAGACCCCGACACACGGGGTTGTAGCACCATCGACGAAGTATAGGATAGACCTATCACGCAATGTAATTTTGTGTCACACGCTCGGGGGGCTCGCGAGCCCCCTTACCATTTTCGTGTCACACCCAACGTTATCGATTCAGTCTAAAATAAGATTGTAACGCTAAACGTGGTAGGAATTAGAAATTAAAAATAGGACATTCGAAACCCGCGATTTACAAATGATTCTCATAAAGTAACAATGTAAAGATCGTTTTACAAACGTATTCCGTGCAACGACAGAGAAAAAAGTGTCACAACAAGAACACATACGCCTTTTAACCTTGCTGTCCTATTCGAGTGTATTTAACGCAAAATAAATTTATTTAACATAAAAATATATATAAACAACAACATTAGTTGTGGAAGACATGCTTTCATGATGTAACGTGGGATACCTCGCAAAGGAATTGTAACTTAGTATAATTCAATAAGGTGCTGAAGCAGAGAGGACTTTAAAAATTGTCATAAAACCCATCAGTTCCAGTATCTCGCTGAATGTTTCTTTAAAAAAGTAAAAAAATTACGTCAGGTACATGAAATAAAAAAAATACAAAAAATTGAAAATAATTACAAAGTAAAAAAGATGTGAAATCAAAATAAGCTGCAAGCACATAAAGGTGCTTTCCTGCAGCGTGCAACGGCGACACTGTGTAACAATAAAAGACAAGAAAATATGTCCGCGGCCTGGAAGTCAAATACTTGGCGTAGTCAGGCAAAGTATTCTCAGATCATCAATACCCATACCTTCCCCCTCCGCAGGCTTTCAGATAATTAGTCTATTTAAAACACAGCCAATATGTGTATATTTTCATTATATTGCGTTTTAAAATAATTGTAAGATCATTCAACGACACCGATGCCTTTCCTCTCATAAGCTTTCACATAATTTGTAAATTTAAAACTCTGACAATATGAATACACTTTCATTATTTTGCGTTTTAAAATAATTTTAAGATCATTCATCGACACCTCGACCTTTCCTGGCCACGCCAAGTATTTGACTTCCAGGCAGTGGTGGGCCCGTATTTTACCTAACGTAGAAAAGTGAATTCTCTACGTGTAGAATAAGACGTAGTAAATAGCTCAACTTTATTACGTTCATGTATTTTACTGTATAAAATCATATTGTTTGAAAAAACATTGCAGACTGTGGAATGCCACAACCTGCATGGACATATCGTATTCATTAAATTCAGAATTGCAACAACATACTTATTGTTGGATGATGAATTTTTCCAACCATCTAAAAGTAGAACTGCATTTTTGAATTTAATCCAAATTGCTTGTAATTTTGAAAGTTTGCGTTATGTAAATTATTCGACAATGTTGTTCGAGTTGGAATTTTATAAGCTGGATTCAATTTATGAATAAAGTTCCTAAAGTGATCAGATTCAATAATACTAAACGGAATGGTACATCCAAAGAAATAAACTGCTAAAGCTTTATCAATTTCTTCAGAATCCATGTTGATATACGTAAAAATTCGAGTATCTTTTGCACACCAAAGATATGACTAAACAATTTCATATTATTTATAATTTTGTTATAATTATATTCCAATCCTTCTTTTTAAAGTAATTTAAAATATTGTGCAGTAAAATTCAATGCAATAGGTAGAGGTTCGTTTTTGAATTTGTGACATTTTCTACATTTTATACATTTTATACAATTATTTACATTTTTTACGCGTGTCACGTAGTAAATTCGATGTCACGTAGTAAACCCACCACTGCTTACAGGCCGCGGACATATTTTCTTATCTTTTATAGTAACGACTTTTGTTATGACTGAACGATGCCAGCTTTGGAAGTCACCTCTGTTCAGACGGTTCGGCCACGAGACGCGATATATACGTCACTCGGCGTGCAATAACCGACCGATATTCCAACACTTCGTAAATACGTACGCGTGTATTCTCTCGCGAGGCTTGCTTGGTCTCCCCCCACCAAATCCCATATTCGCCGAGGTACATTGGCGGGCGCGGGGGTCATTCGTTCTGTGGACATCGTTGAGTTAAGACGTTTCAATAGCTGCGTACATAAATGGTACGCCTACATTATCTATCGTCACCTAATTACTTCTATTCATTATTAGTCTTCTTCTTTACAGTCTACCGTCACTTGCTGCTACTATTAATACACTTTCGTTAGACGTTCGTCGCGTATTCCCTTCGTTGCCTTCGTACCGATATTTCTGCACATTTAGTGCACACATATCGTGTCTCGGTATTCAATTACATCCCTTTTCGGGCATATTTCAAGTTTATTTCTTGTTTAATTGCCTTACGAATGTTTTAATGCTTTTGTTTCAATCTCTTGTTCCATCGTTCGGTTACAGATGTTGAGGCGGGAATCCAAACCAAAGGGCAGGCAACGCCATGACACTTGGCGGTTAATTTGAACGGTGCTTGGATGGCGACTGGTCATTCCTTGGAAAAAGAAGGTGGCAATACGTGTGGTATACGTATTTTTATTGTTATTTTATTGAATCATTGTTGGCTGTGAGGGTGATGGGTAACTTTGCAGTCGGTTAATATCGGGATGAAATGGGAAAAGATTGAATTATGATAAATTGAATAATTCTAGTCGGATTTGTTTAAACATTTCAAAATGGCGTCAGTAGATGGTTACGAAATATTGGAATGATCGAATTCTATTGCATTTCGGTCGCGTTTACCTAGAATTCAATAATATTTCAATGATTTTTAAGAATCTATCTCTATGAAGCTAGTGTAATTGCATTTACGTTCGGTTTTGGATGCAAGTTTTGTTCTTTATGTACAGAAACTGCGTAGTTGATCGAGGACATGCTATTCAAGCATGAATAATTAACGAATTTTGATTCTTGCAATGAATTTTGGATATTTATAAAGATCGTGATATATTTTAAAGTATTATTCGAATAACACGAATGTGCTTACAACTTTAATGACGAAAGCCACTACTACGGTTCATTTAAATGTAATAATTATTCCGATATAGTATATTCTGGATAATATCGTGTTACTGAAATGTTAAGCTGCTCCTATCGAGCGAGCATTCTGTATTTTCGCATCACACCTTGTATTCTAAATAACAAGGAGTGAAAGTTCCTTGGCTGGTTCCAAGAAAAACAATATTTCCTCGTGACAAACACTCGATCAAACCACATCCACCCCACCCTCCTATCCTACTTATTTTTCAGAGATTGTGACCGCGTGCAATGCGGCCAAATAGAGTCAGTGTTTATGTCGTACGAAGTTTTTCGTTTTGAAGAGCACAGTTGCTCATAGTAGAGTGTCGTTAACAATTTTGGGATACGCGAGGGTAGAGTCAGTGTTTTCTACGCAATTTATATTCTTTTGCGAGCATCGGGGCTCTGACTTCGAATCGCGAGAATAGATGCAACGGTTTGTTCGACAATTATGATCTTTGGGGCGCGTTGATAGTCTATTTCTTTATTTTTTTTACTTTTGAAAGCGAAACTCGTTATCGGAAATTAGAGTCAGTGCGTCAGCTGAAGAGGAGATTTGTGCGCAGAATATTATTGGAAAGATGTAAGTATCTATGTATTTCATTTAATTCCTTTAAAGTAGAGTTCATTCTTCAAAATTCCAGAAACAAAAAATTAAAAAATTAAAAGAAAATTAATTTCTAGAATAGAATCACCAAGAAATTCAAAACTAACGAAACTTTTTACAATTTAGACATTTTAAGAAAAAAAATATGTTAATTTTATTTTTTAATATTTAATTTTTTAATTTTTTCTTAAAATGTCTGAATGATAAAAAATTTCGTTTTGAATTGTTTCGTGGTTCATTATTAGAGTTCGAACAATCGTAAGTTTAGAAAGAAATTATAATCGTGTTTTGTTCTTTCGTTACAGTCTAGGGGCAGCTGAGCAACCTGATGATTTTTTCTAGCAGCTTGATGACTTCCCCTGAGCAGTTGCAGAGGTGTTGGCGCCTTCGTCACCGGGGCACAGCGAAATGTGAGTGCGCATGCATTATGGTTCCTCTGGTCACTCAGTCATGTCGTAGGACGTTTGGTCCAAATCGACACGAGTGACCGGTTGTATACTTTGGCGAGCATAATGACCGCGGGTATGGTAACCATGCCCGTGAATTGTAACATTTTGTCTGTGTATGTATTTCTTAGACGAGGGCTAGGGTCTTCTTGTGCACCGCGCCTTTTCAATAGAATCAAATTATAATCATAATTTCCAAGATAAACGTTTCCTAACGCGAATGTTTATCATTGATCATACATTGATGTAGATATTTATTATATAATGCACCTAAAGATGCATAGCAGCTCAGAAGGTATTGATATTTGATATGAATATCAATACGGCTGAATGCTAATTTTTATGTAGCGAAGAAGTCTGATACTCTCAGACTCCACAGCTACGATCATTTTTATCTAATATGTAGTCGAAAAATCGGATGCCCTCCGATTCCGTCATTGCGACGATTATAATGACTTGAATTTCTTTTATTTTTCTGATACTACTTACGTGTTCAAAAGTAACTTGATGTCTAAATGATGATAATAGACATACAAGTGTAATTCCTTTCTTATAAAGGTCACTCGTTTGCGTACACAAAGAATAATTAATTTTCATGTGCAAGAAGACAATTGAGGGTGGGCAAATTTCAGATTCAAAGTAATTAACATGAGAACATACATTCTTATTACCTATATGAAATTTACTTTGACGATGGAATCGCCCGTTTTAAATTCTTAAATTAAATTCTTCATGTTTTAGAGTCATTTTCTTAAATAATTCAATTTTATAGTCTTTTTTCTCACTAATTGAATGTCGAGTAGAGTCCTTTTTCTTAATCTAAAGTAGAGTCCTTTCTTATTTATCAAACTTTAAACTATTGACAAGTTGAAAGTCGAGTAATTTTGCTTTATAATGTAAAATGAAAGAATCCTTGAGTGCTAGACACTATACAGACTAATCATATTTTCTAGTTGAGGATTTTCAGGATATCTTTCCGTACCCATTGCCTTTTAACTCATCCACGTGCCCATGCGTTACTTGGGTGGGTGAAGGCAATGGGGCACGATGACTTTCTTTACTAAATAATTACATGTCGGCGGCTGGCATTGCGTTAGTGTATCGTGCACGCCGCATTTTCCACCTGTGTGTGTTTGTGTGGTTAGGCGGTGGAATTTGCGTCGGTGAAAGATTTTTATCAAAGACCATATTAACGAAACTATAACATTATATTATTATTCATTGCAATAACGATACCAATGTATCATATTCCTTGTTGCACACGATGATCATTCTAGTAAATAATCTTGGAATATGAGAGTTAATCAATCTCGTACAATCAAACGAGAAAGTAATAACGCTTGATGTATGTACCTAATACGTACAATGCACATTATCAAGTAATCCATTCTTTGAAATTGAAAATAATTAATTGCTATGTAAATCATACTTATACGCAATGGTCACTGCCTTTGCCAGCCGATTTCAGTGAAAACTGGTACGTACTTATTAGAGTGTGATTGTGGCCAAGCTCGGGTGACGGAGTCGTCCCGGGACGGTCTCTCTAGTGTAGGCTTTGCACCCGGGCGGTGATGCTTGAGAATCGTGGAGTGGGTTGACTGATGATTGTGTTTGAGAGACTGTTTTGATATTTTTTAAATATAGGTTTTGTGTAGGATAGGTAACTTACCTTCTGGTACGAATGTGTGACTTAAATATAAGTAGGTAGGGCCGGGGCAGGTCGTCGTATTCTCTGATCGCATGTTCCCCCGCGCGATGACCTGCTTTCAGGAAATTTGTGAGAAAAGTCGACGGCCAGACTAGTGCGAGTGGGGTATGCCCTCGCTTCTAGCCTCGCTATGTCGACTTTTTGACGCCAGTGGAACATTGCACATTGTCGCTGGTCGCGGTCGGCAGGACGGGCTTGGGCACGCTATTCATTTTCAGAAGGGCGGACCGCCCGAAGCAAGAAGTGGCCAAAGAGCCGAAGATAGCCCGGCCAGAGAAAAGGCCACATCATGTGGGCTACCAAGAATGGCCCTGCATCCTCGGGTGCAGGGTCATTCTTATGTATTATATTGCCATTATGCTCGCCGGTAGTTGTAGTAGTAGTAGTAGTTTGGTTGGCCATAGGCTGACCCATCGAGACAAGGGTGGAACGAAATATAAGGGTAAAATATTTTTTTTATTATTCATGACTTCTAATAGTGGGCAAAAGTTCCCTTTTATAATGGAATTTAAGCTGCCAAAGTTTGAACGTGATCATCAAATTTTTTCAGGTGTCGCAAGCCCTTCAAATATTAATATTTACTGAAATATTAATTTTTGAAAGGCTTGCGGCACTTGAAAAAATTTGTCGATCACGTTCAAAGTTTGGTAGCTTAAATACCATTATAAAAGGTAACTTTTGCCCACTATTAGAAGTCATGAATAATAAAAAAATATTTTGCCCCTATATTTCGATCCACCCTAATCGATACCCCCTCCCCTGAAATTGAGCCCACCGCGTTTTCAATTAGAGTTGCGAAGAAGATTACGGGGCCAGTTAGTGTTGCGACTAAATGTTGATCACGGTTTGAATTAGCGTTGCCAATCAAGCATTCCCCGCGTCTGGTTCTAGCATAGCGTTGCGAATAAATATCGATCGTGGTTGCTTTTAGTGTTTCGAAAAAAAAATCGCGATTGTTTTTCAGATTATTCTTATATTTTTAATTGGACTTACTAGAGTTTGATTCATTGCATTACTTTTGATTCATGGTATTCTTTTTATTAGAGTTGCAATGCGACTAATCGCGTTTTTTTAATAACTCGTCCTAGTTTGATTCTTAATATTTTTTTGAGTTAGTGTTGCGATGATGACTGATCGCGTTTGTAATTAGAGTTGCGACCCCCACCCCCCAATGCCCCAAAACTATCCTGGGACATGTCCAGAGACATGTTCCTGGGAAAAAAGAGTCCCGAGCAGCTGGATCTGCTGCACATGGGACTCTTACACAGCCTTCAGGAAGGCTGCAACGAATTAAAGTTAGAGTTGCGTATTACGAGACACAGGTGCACTGAATTTTTATTAGTCTTGCGAAAAATGAAACCACCCACGTGGTGGTTCTCGGTAGCTTTTTCGTTTGCTATTCGGGATTTGTATTGAGTATAGTAGAATTTTCAGTAATGAAGCACCATCCGGGAATTTTGAATTTGTTTGAGAAATTAGTGCTGCGGGTAGTCCAAAGTCCTAGTGACTATGCTCGGGAGTTGATTTTAGTCTGTAGTGAGTTAGCGTTGCGAAAGAAAGAAACGGTCCACTCACGGTTTTTTTGCATTAATGAGTGGACAATGATCAGCTGCCCTTCTGGCTACTGATCATGATTTCTAGCAGCCCTAAGTGGCTGCACCATCCTCCTTCTCCTACCACCACCTCCCCACCCTTGAATCGAGTGTTTGTCACTGGAAATATTGTTTTAAAAGTATATTCATATCTTGCAGATAAATGTTTTCCATTTTTTTAGAATATTTTTAAATTTGAAGTTCCAATTTTTATGGAATAGCATTCCAAAATTTTATTCTGTGACTGAAAGAATGGCGATGAAAGGTGTGATTCATTATTTGTAATAGAAATTACAGACTTCTGACACACCTCCATTCAATTGAAGTTCTAATTAGAGTCTTTGAAAAGTAGTAGTAGCTATTCCTCATTAACGTTGCTGATTTTTGCATAGTAACTTCGTCAATCGTTGTATTTCCTATCAGATTGATAAGAAATGTAGTTTTTTATTTTTATAAATTTTCAACATTCCTTTGCATTAATCAAAATTCACCCGCGATTGTTGCTTCATTTGATGATATTAAAAGGAAATTTGCACTGAAAAAGTAGGTAAATGCAATTCATCACTTTATATTGATAGTAAATTTTCAATATTAACGCGTGCTCGTTGTTGCTACTTTCTGTATGAAAGTAATTTCGATTACTGTGCAGTAAAGTGCAATTATTCCAATTTTCAACATTTGCATAAATGTTTTTGGTTACCCATTGTATATTATGATTGATTGTCGAGTCATTGATACATAAGCTTTGAAGATGCCAATTAATGAGAAACTACAAGGAAATTATTAAGTTGATGTAACAGAGCACCCAATGTGCTTAATATTATGAATATCAATTGCTTCGGAATGAAATGTAATATGATTAGTAGCTTCTTTTTCATGAATTGCTAAAGCATTGCTAAAGGTTAATTGCCTACTTTGTCTGCTGATAATGAAGCAGTATTTTTTAATATTTTCCTTCTTTCATTTTATTACCGAATCGATATTCCATATTGAGTTTTAAACTGTAGCTTCAAATGTGATATTTCAATATTTGGGCAATAGCGATTCAATGAAAAGACTATATCTGTTGAAATTACATTACTTAATCGAGATAGATTGTGAGTACTAATTCATTGAGAAAGTTTCTGTTGCAGAGTATTATGTGTGAAGAATATTGCAAAAATAGGATTTCAGGCTCATCATCCTTGAGAAACGAAACCTCAAGGAATTTTTATTAATACTTTTAAAAATGTTTCAGGTAACATCGTGGGTCCATCGAGGGAAGTAAGAAACACATGACAATTTCAGATTTTTATTAGGCAGGTCATTATTTAAATTTAAGTAGATATGTGTATGGTTAGGTAAGGTGTTTAGTGGCCACATAGAATTAAGTAGTTTTTAAGAAATAAATTAAACACTGCAGTGTTTAACTAAATATAAGTAGCAATTATTAAATACGAGCGCTCGTATCCGTAGGAATTATTAGTATTTAAGTAGCCATAGGAAATATGCACTGGCATATTTCCTATTAATGAGTAGAAAATTTGAATTATTCACTAATTGGGAAATATTCCCCCTTTTTTCTTTGTTTCATTCCCAATTAATGAATAATTATCATGGTAGAAATATACCAGAAAATTCTTAAAATTTTAAATGAAAGAAACAAAGAAATGTTTTAAATTCTGCTTTAGTTTCATCGCGGTAGGTTTTTACAGAAGGACTCCTTCTGTTGCCCGGTTGTGGAGCGATCGAGGATCGTTTTGCAACTGTGCATCAGGGGGATCTATGGAAATGAAAATAAAATTTTGCATAAAAGGAGGGTGGATGGGCCGCGGTTAGGGCGGGTCTCCACTCGCAGCGCCTCCACGTGGTGAGACCTGGGCAATCTGTATTATTTGAAGTATAATTACTAATCGTATCGCAAGTAACATTGTAATACAATTATTAATTACGTGACAAGTAATACGAGCCGATTGGCTGCGATCATCTATCTTCGTCAATCTCTATTCCATCCTCAAACACATGTTAAGTTGCCGAAATTTGAATTGCGACATGTTTAAATATCATCAAACTGTTTTTTATTTGTAACTAAAAACTGAAATTTCTCAGGGCTAGACTAAATCTTATTTCGCAACGTGGGTTTCGAACGTAACGCGATTTGCAGTTGCATCCATGCACCCCACGCCACTCATGCATCATGCAACGTTCTGCGAGGCTTTTATGAATTAGGTTTTACTGTAAATATCAATGTCGGCGGTAAACTAATACTCGGAGCAAGTAGAATCAAATTATCATTACTTCACTGGAATGATTAAACAGTGCATTAGAAACTTGCGGGAATGTCAGTAACGGCGTGAATTTTTAATACTTTTCGGCGTACGATACGCGAAAGAGTTCTACCACACGCAAAGTACTAAGGTAAAAGTACCAATAACTGGACACGTCCCAATACCTGGACACCAATGACATTTATATTTTTACTAAGCTTCATAGAAACTTTAGAACAATATTGTTGGGAACATATGTTATTTTGTAACTTGATCTCTTATATAAAAAATTAAGAAAGCCCTAGATGTAAAGTTTAATATATAAAACAGTCTTTAAATATCGGAGGTGCATGCACTCGAATTCTGCGTAGATTTCTTAAGTAATTCTTAAGAAAAATACAGTTAGTTGTTAAGGTGATAATAATCGTTATGTAATGTTTTTCTGAGAAAAAAACGTATGTACAGAATCTTAAGAAGTTTCTTGTTACATACAAAACAAAACATTGATCAGTTAATGTTGATTTTAATTAAACATATACGTGTTCATGTACCGGTACATAATAATCTTGTCCTCTGCACGCTGTCCCAATAACTGACCAGCCGTCCAGTTGGTCGGCTTGTCAGCATTTTGAACGCTTAGGTGAAGTCTCAATACCTGACCGCATTGTCGAACCGGTAAAGTGTCTGTGTTTTCTCAAATTTTTGTATATCAAAAGTGTAAGTACAAGTATAGTGTACATAAATTAACAGTTTTTTATTTTCAATTCATATTTTTAGTCAATTGCATGCTACATTTTCAACATAACCAAAATTGAAAAATGAAAAATTCGCGCGCAAACCATTCACACAAACATTCAGTTCTGAAATTATGGGTCGGTAAGATAGTTTGAGTGGCGACACGAACTTCCATAAGGTGATAGGTCTATTCTATACTTCGTCGATGGTAGTACAGTCTGTGGTTTTACCCGTGTTGAATTCTAATTCCTATCACGCTTAGCGTTACAATCTTGTTTTCGACTGAATCAATAACGTTAGGTGTGACATGAAAATGGTAAGGGGTCTCGCGAGCTCCCCGAGCGTGTGACACAAAATTACATTGCGTGATGGGTCTCTCCTATACCTGGTCTGTGCTGGCAGAACTTTCAGATACCTACTGACAATATTATAGGAAATATCTTAGAGTATCTTATCGTTCGCTGATTATAAAGGAAGTTAATTATCAAGTACTGCTAATATAGGAAGGTGTAGTCGTAATGTACATTTTAACGAGCCACCTATAGATGTCATGCTCCAAGTATTGACTTCATCACATGTAAGGCGTCGTGAGGTCTAGTCTGATTTAAACACCAGACTAAAAAGATCGAAATTCTCCCGAGCCAAGTAACAACACTTCGAGGCAGTTATAAGGACAGTTTTACTTCTCAATTCGTTCATCCCTTGGTACACGCACAACATGGCAAGTGCTTTGTGCACGTGAAAAAGAGCCGTTGAAGAAATTATAACAGTGGTCAGCCATATTGAAACCGCACACAAGCAAGCGGCTACTCGTGTATGAAAGGCGAGTACAGCCAAATGCTCGTGCACCGAAGCCTCCTCTCTAATACTCGTGAGACTCTCATACTGCACGTGAGTACACAATTTCTTCCTCTTACAGTGTTCTGTAACGACACACTGTGCGCCTTGCTGTATTACCGGTTGGGTTAACAGGATCGCAGCGTCTGTGACAGGATCTAAGACGCCGGCATGACTTCGAAAATAAAAAGGAGGCCCTCTTTCATTCTCTCTCGCTGAGAAACTTTCAAGGATAGTTGGTAGGTACGCATCCGCGTGAAGAATGATGTAAGACGTGTGTCTAACTCTAACATTGACTTTCACCCATTCTTTAAAGGCGATACGCTCACGATTGTGTGGGTGTACGGATGCTCGTGTCTGTATGACAGTGCACACGCGGTAGGTGAGGTCATACACCCATCCACTCGCACAGGTGGTTCCTCCTCCATTCACACTGTGCAGTCACTCCGTCTACCGAGCGCACGTTACCTTTTCTCAGGGAATCTCGACTCGTGCCGTTAGTGTATCCGACGATGACCGACACTACGTTCCTTATCAAAGTGCCAATTGTCCTGCTGTTCGCGGTCGCCGCCGCGTGCAGTAATTACACGGACATTGATCTGCCGTCTGACCACATCAAGTATTACTTCAACTACTTTCCCACGGTAGCCGAAGAGTGCCGCAATAATACTCTCTGTCCGTACAAGGTAATAACGCGGTGTATCAAGAGACACGGTAGTGTCTCGCGTATTAATAACACGTGTACCCAAGGATATGTTGCTGTAATTAAAGGATCGATATCCCCGTTTTCCATTTTTCCATTTGCGTGGAGGTGCATGCGAGTCGTAGACACTTTGGGAAGTTTTCACGTTAAAGCTCGACGAACGATCGAAAGTTTCGAGGGACGAGAGACAGATACTAATGAGGGATTTTTCTTGGAAAAACTTAGGATAGCCTTGATACCAAAGCTTGTTGGGGTTACGAGCCGAATTGCAAAGCCGAAAATTCTTTTTCCGTTCCTCAATGTCCAGGTGATCACAAAGGATGGGTGACGACGAAGAAAGCTCAGTTAGACACGTTTTATGCCCAAGGCGATTTCGGCTACGTACGAGATCAGAGGAAGGAAATGTCAATAATCTGCGAACCGTTATTTATGGCAAGTCTCGCGTGTATAGTTATACAATTAGAAATAGGAACTGCTCGAATGCTCTTCCCGCTTTCGTTTAACCGAGGTCTTTCATTAAAGGATGACTCATCCCTAGAATGCTCGGAACATATGAGATTTTGTAGAGCCAGGAACATAATGATAAATTTCACGGATTTGCTACAAAGGAAAGAACCGATACGTTACAAAATGGATGTCTTGAAGGAGGGCCAAATTGGTGGATACTGCACGTGAGTGAGAAACCACACACACGACTCGCGCGGTGAATCTCGACGTTTACAAGCTCAGGAATCATCTGTTCTATGCGATTTAGATTAAACGAGAAGAGATTGCAAGAAAATGCGGATCACATTAGCCCGTTGCAATCTTGGGGACCCGAGCTACGAAATTTTCGAAGGTTACATCGACCGCCGATCGTTAACGGCGACTGTGATATCGTTATCGAAAAGCCAACGTACATAATGAAAATAGATGCTAGTAAGTGACGAAAAACGTATTCTATCGTGGACACATTTCACAGCAATTAATGCACAAATATCCGGCATCCACTCATTTGTCGAAGTCGTTCTGTTTCAGTAGTAAATATGTATCATCATTTTTGCGACTTTTTCAACTTATTCGCGTCATTGCACGTAAACCTCTCGCACCCCGCTGCCTTCAGCACTGATAATCACATAATGATCTGGGAAAGCTACAGGTAACTGACACCAATGCAACAGAAAAACCAGGGCATGCTAGATACCAATGGTTCTTTCACACTTTCAGTTACCGCTCCGCGTTTCAAGACACCTTCGAAGCTTTCACGAGAAACCCGATGTGGGATTTAAAAACGTTCCGCGGGGAAACAGTCTGCTTCAAGAACGTCGTGTTCCCGTTGCTGCCGCGCATGATTTTTGGTCTCTACTACAATACACCTCTCGTACGACCTTTTATTTTGCTGCTTTTTTATTTAGAGGAGTGTATCGATTGATCACCTTAATGGCTGAATAACATTCCAGATTTACGGCTGCGAAAAAAGCGGATTGTTTAAAGCTTTCGGCGACCATGTGATGCATAGATTACAGATACCTCTTCGCGAAAGGAAGAACCAAAGGATACGAGTGACTCTGCTCAGCAGGGATACACAGTACAGAAGAATCTTAAACGAAGATGAATTAGTGAAGGCTTTGAAGGAGAATCCAGAGTACAAAGTCAGGAAGGTAAATAGGTGATGTAGGAAGGTGTAGGAAGAACATGATAAAAGTATTGTTTCTACAGGTAGTCTACAATAAGAAGGTCTCATTCAAAAAGCAACTAGAAATTACGAGAAACTCCGACATCTTTATCGGTATTCATGGAGCTGGACTGACCCACCTTATGTTTCTACCGGATTGGGCAGCTGTATTTGAAATGTAAGTGTGTTCGAATCATTTTTTTCTTACGAAATTGCTGTAGAGCCTACGTGTGATTGCGCATGAATGCTGTTCAGATACAATTGTGAAGACCCAGGATGTTACAAAGATCTCGCACGTTTACGTGGTGTTAAATACTTCACGTGGGAAGATCCTTCGAAATTGGTGCAGCAAGACCCCGTAAGTGATGACTTACATTTCGTATACCCGAATGTAAGAATGTGACTTAACGCTGATTACAATAATTGAAACTACATACAGGGCACACACCCCGATGGAGGAGCTCACGCAAAATTCACGAATTACAGTTTCGATGTTGAGGAATTTCTACGTACAGTTTCCCTAGCAAGGGATCACGTGAGAAATCATAAAGCTTTTAAGAAATTCCTTAGTAAAAGAACGCAAGGTAAGAGGTCGGAGATGAAAAACGAAACTAGGACGACAAATGGCGTTAAGGAAATTGAAACACCTAAGTCAGAAGAGGTGAATGAATTGAAAGCAGATGTTCAACCCAAAGATGAGTTATAACAAAGTTTTAGGAAATCAGTTTCGGCGACAACGAAACGTATAGATGTTTGATAGGCAAATAAATATCATTAAGTCGAACTAATGAAACGACTTGTTACCAATTAAGCTTTTTACTTATTTTTATACCAATATTTGTACATACTTCGTTTAATAGAAAATGCAATAAATATTAAATACAATTCGATATGTGTACATAACGGCAGTGACAATATTCCGAATTTATTACTTGTTTGCATCGATGCTATGTGTATATTTGACCTGGAGTGTATATACACGTTACAGTATATAAACTCATATTCTCTAATGAATAGCCAGTACAGGAAATCGTATTTTACAACTTAAGTTGTACCCGTTTTCTGTACAGAAATAAAACAGATGTTATATTTACAGCTGTATACACTATCAGTATCTGTAAAGCTTTTAACTGATTCACATATAGTGTACGTACTAACATATTAATCGAACCGGTCGTCAAATTTGACAATAAAAAGAAAACTAAACCGTTATAATTCACAGCTTCGAATATTTCTATAGTGTTACTAGTTGCGCGTTTCTCACACTCGTCTGGCACGTGTTCTCGTTTATTTTTAACATCTGTCTTATGCATTTTGGTCTTTCTGTCTACAGATTCTGTGTCTGTTGTCGTACCGATTAATATATCGGTAACTATTTCTATCAATAACAATAATGTCAGCACCATGACACCCAATGTAAGTACCCACATACAATAGCCTGCATTTGCTAAGCGTCTCGAGACTTTAAAGTACGAATCACAGAATAAAGTGGCTGCACAAGTTTGTGCTGATATCAAAGACAGTTTAATACACAGTATCATGGATTCGTTGTAACTCCCTTCAAATTCATATCCAAAGATTTTGATATAAAATGCTTGGGGCTTGTACTGCACTGGCTTTTGTGCAGATGCATTCTGATACGTGGAGTGTATCAATCTACCAATTGCCACCCCTACTAAATAGAGCCCTACGTACCCAGGCACAGAAACTACCCCTTCTCTGTTAGCAGAGACAAAATCGTCTCTAGGTTTATTACTTAACACCCACTCCTTCAACCCTCTGGTACTCAATATATATTCATGCATTGTTAATATCCAGGCACCAGATAATAACGAATATCGCGAATTAATAGTACTTGTTATGGAACTGGTGAATAGTTTAACGAAAGCAAGAGTTATGAAGAAATTCCAGTGTATCCCATACTCAGTTACATGCTTCTGATATCCTATAACTTCGATAGCAACAGAACGACCGAAACCTAATATTAAGAGTGGAATGCAACTTTTTGCAGATTGCTTTATGTTCCTGGATACAGTGTGGAAGAACCCTACTCTTGGTTTTGGGGTGAAGTCTTTGGCTTCTGGTGCTACTAAAGCATTTGCCAATATAAATAATCCAACACCGGTGTCCATTAAACTATATCCAAATATTTCAGTCTTGGCAAATTTGCGTGGAAAAATACGAAAATCTATAGCTAGTATGCATATCACTGTTATAATGTTAGTTAATGCCCGAAAATTCGTTATGAAAGGCCTTTTGCTGTGAATAGGTCCCAGATTATGACTGGATAATGCATTTGACTTGATTCCCAATATAATGATATTGATAATCGATATCAACATCATAGCAAAGCACACAGCAGTAATATGGTCAGATAATGTAGTACAGCATAATATAGATGGGATTACAATTAGTATAAATTCTAATATAACTCTAACATTTCTGTGAAGATAGTCCCTTAAGAGTCCTAATGTAGTAGTTGTTAAGAGTATACTACATATATTTGGCATAATTGCGTATACAACTTCTCTGGCTGTCGTTCCACCATGATTAGAAACAAACGCTTCTTGTTCTTGGCGATAAATGTTCTTATTCCATGTGTGTGACATACTTATCAAACAAGTGATTAGTTTTCTTGATGAACAAAGTTCTGCAAAAAAGTATTTTCATTTCATCGCTGAACTTTCTTCTTTTAAAAGTATCAATGTAATTTTACATACATAGATTGTCATATCTTATGTACACAAAATGTTCAAAATACAATATGAACGTTCTTATTATTGCAGACTTACGTGAGCAACCATATCTTTAATTTATACTGCAAAATGTAGCTTATAAAAGTTAAAATTAGCAAATGATACAAGCCAACATAATATGCCTTCACTGTCACGTCAATACACATTGAACACCAGATGGCACTACAGTATACTATCTTAACCAGTTCACAGAGATATGGAGAAAGTGAATTGACATAAAAATGAAGCTTGGAACATGTTTTTGATTTGTTCTTTCTGCTGTGAATAATTACACTTTTACTTTTGATAATATATACTGAATGGCTTTTGAATATTGAAAGTAGAACAAAGTATATACTATATGTATTCAGATAGTGTCAGATGTGCAAAACACGCTACACCATTTTTAAAATCAATGTGATTTAAATGTGAATGAAAAAAGCTAAGCATGCTGTGTCCAGTGTGCCGGGAAGACTACTCTATAGAAGATATAGGGAATCATGTTGATTTGTGTTTTTCTTTAATTAATGCAGCTGCAGAGGAATCGCCACCAACTCCAAAGAGACCTTTCCCATATAAAGAAATTGATCAAACGAATCCACTGAAGAAACACAAACCAAACCCTGTGACAAATATGACACACGCCAATCAACAGAAAAGAATTTCACACAAAGAGCACAATCCTCTTGCTGAAGAAATGAGACCCACGTGTCTTGCCGATTACATAGGGCAAGAACAAGTTATTGGTTCTAATACAGTTTTACAACAGCTGTTGGAGAAAGGACATATCCCGAGCATGATATTTTGGGGTCCACCAGGATGTGGAAAAGTAATATGAAGTAATATTACTTACTATGGATTTCAAATTTTTCATGAAATTTATGATGAAACATTTTTTAGTCATCCTTGGCCAATATCATATCATGCTTAAGCAAAAAGACATATGGAGACAAAGTGCATGTTATAAGACTCTCCGCGACATCATCAGGAGTTAGTAATATAAGAGACGCCGTTAATACAGCAAAAACTAAGCCAAAGTTGAATCATCAAACCATTGTATTTATGGACGAAATCCATCGTTTTAATAAGCTTCAGCAAGATATTTTTCTGCCCCATGTGGAAGCAGGGACGTTTACTTTGATTGGCACTACTACGGAGAACCCATCGTATGGCTTGAATTCTGCTTTGTTAAGCAGGTGTCGTGTATTTAAACTGAATAAATTGACATCGTCGAATATTATGGAAATTCTTTGCAAAGCAATTTCGTTGATTAATGGAGAAATATGCGATAGCCAAAACAAACAGTTCTCCAGTAATATACAGGACAAGTTAAGCTCTACTTCTAAGCCAGATTTTACTATTGATAAGACAGTAATCGATTGGTTAGCAGAAGTATGCGATGGAGATGCACGTGTTGCGTTAAATGGCTTAGAGTTAGCCATCAAGACAAAGGTATCAGATAAACAAAACCCTCGTATTGCATCGGTAACTCTTGAAGATGTTAAAGAGAGTCTTAAACACGCACATACGCTATCTGATAAGCAAACGAATAATACACATCACTTATATTCCGCATTGCATAAATCAATAAAAGCTGGGAATGCGAATGCATCTTTATATTGGTTAGCACGAATCATGGCGGTGAAAGAAGACCCGGTAGATATAGCCAGGCGATTGGTAAGAATATCAAGCGAAGATATTGGTTTAGCAGATTCCGATGCTTTAGGTATGTATGGTGTAAAGTAGAAAAGTATTCCTTTTTTTTTATTAATATAATTGGTGATTCTGAACTTCAGGAATAGCTGTTCATGCTATGCATGGATGCGAAATGATTGGAATGCCAGAATGCGATCTACTTTTAGGGCAATGTGTTGTATATTTAGCAAGGGCACCAAAATCTTGCCTTGTGTATAATGCATTAAACTCTGCTAAAAATATTATTATGAATCATAAAGGTCCACAGCCCACAGTACCATTGCACATTAGAGATAGATCAGGACAAAGAAAACTTCAAGCCATTTTTGGTAAGATGTTGTAAATAAGTAGCGATTAACCTTGGAGCAGTTAATACCATACAATACAGTTCTCACAGTGGCATGGTATCAGTTTAAACGCACATTCCCAATAATGAGAAATGTAAACAGTAACGCATTTTGTATGAGATAACCTGGGGTTCAGACGCATTCAACTGCTGCACATATTTTCCATGACAACTAATATGGATAAATATAAGGCATGCCACAAACTCGACCCACACACTACCAATTCCATTCCCTGAGTTTCCTTTCGTTGTGTTACATTGTAAAATGTACGCAATTACATTGAAACTGAATGATATCCAGTTTATATGAATTTTACGAACGTATTGCAACGATAAAACACGTGTTCACGTTTTCTGATATTACACCGAATATCGTTAGGAAATATATTTATTTACGAGAACTCTGTCCCTTACAATCGTAGTATAAATAGTAGCATGATTATTGTGTGTTAAATAATGAAATAAGGCCATGTGCCAGATTAAACTTTCACGTTGTTTCTTGATGTTCTTCTCAGGACGCGGCAAAGAAGGCTTAATACGCAAGGAAGAAAACGTTAGAACTTACTTACCGTTTGGTCTGCAGCACGCCAATTTCTTTCTCGAGGACCTCTGAACCCATTCTACTTGGATAAACACATATTTCACAATAAAATACTACTCTAACTACGAACTGTTGTTTCCCCCTCGGCTGACCGCCTCACTTCGCGAAGCAACACTTCGCGTACTTTGCGCGCGTCGATTTATTCTATCGTGAAGTTTGAAGTTTGTGAAGTACCAATCTGAGACTGAGTTTGAATTATTTATACCCTTGTAACACTTTCCACGTTTCTCCACTCGCAAAAATGCATTTGAATACAGAATACAATAGAAGCATTAACTATTTCTCATTAAAATTCATTTTATTTCATAGAGGAACTATTTTTCGCGCGGTCGCGGAAAATTATTTGTACTCAGTATAATAACATGAATTGTTAAAACTGCAATTAAGTGTCCAATTGCTTTAACACGTTTTAAAGTAAAAAAACAAACATATTTTTTCATTAATAAACAAGTATAATCTGCTATATAAAAGAATACTTTGATTGAATTGAACTCCCGATGGCGGGAGAGAATCATTTTGAATTGCGCGCAAGTAGTGCGCGTAATGTTGGACCAATAGGATGGAACTGGAGGTGGCGCCAATCGTTTCGTCACTTAAACTAGTGTACCAACTGTTGAAGGTTGAAGACTTGAAGAGAGACTGAAGTTCATACGTTCATAGTAATCATCTGGTTCTGTCTTTTGAGTTACGTTAGGTCTCGTAGTCGGTAGACGCACCTTGCTGTGCTAAAGTTGTGTGGTTTTTCCGTGTTATCGCTAATAATTTAAATTATAGTGCTAACGTTACATTCTGCATAAGTGGAACTCGAGCAACATGAAGATTTGGACATCATATCACACTTTCGAGTTAGTGTCATTTAATGAACTCCATACATTTATAACTTTCAAGGCTAGAGATGTGGAAATATTCTGTAATATCTTTTTGTTTCTCGCAATAGGCGACGATAATAATCGAAAATATTTTAAATTTATAGGCATCCATGGGAAACTGTGGTGAAAGCGGCATGCAGAAAATATCCAAATCCCTTGAACCCTTGCGTTTTGGGGACGGACGTTATTGATAGGCAAGTCAAAGAAGGTATCCTATATTCTCACAGATTGGTCACCAGTGAATGGCGTTTTCCAGTATGGATAATGCCGGTAAGTTTTCGAATATTATTAAGGTTATTCGTTCTACACAGTGTCGACCATAACCTCTCTGAGTGGAGCACTAAATTCTGATTGCCATCTAAATTATGTAGTATCCAAATTAGGATAATGGAATTTAAACAAAGCTTTTACTAATACTTTCGGCTTGTTTATTATTTTCCTGTAAATTGGTATTAAATCGTGGCTTGATATAACGAAACACTTTGACAATGTACGTGCATGATTTATAATTAACAGTCTTCGTATCGATGTATATATTCAACTGTTTCGACATTTCTACCTAAAGATGTACGATTCTCTTAATTGAATTACATCATTATTGCATTATGTAATCTATTCTTCGGTGCGAACTATCTTTAATTTATTATAAAACTTTTGATACTATTATCGGTTTTGTCACTTACGTTAGATAATGCAAGGCGTGAGCTTTAAAACAGTGATTCTAAGCATTGTGAGTCGCATACTGTCATAGGTAAACATTAGTGACTCAGAACCATGTGCTTGAAAATGTAGTTTGCGTTTCCTAGTACCAGAGGTACAAAGTTTCCATCTCTGAGTAATCAATGAACGATTTTCTAACTAAAATTCTATTTCCGATCTGATTTCAAGCATTCCAACGAATTGCACATAATTCGCGGGATTTTCATTTAAGCGCCGAATTCGGACGAAGTCTTTAAAAGTTCAGATTTGATTTTATTCATCGATTAGAGCAGGGTGTGGAAAGTATCAACTTACTTTATCCACTGTTCATTTTATCGATTTGTAATGACGTAACAGACACGCGTTCGCGTAAAGGTCACAAAGTTATTCATTCATTCGAGACATTATCGAAGTTACCTTCTTCCCCCCCTTCAAAGGCTATGAAAAATGTATGAATTTATTCAGACATATAACGTGTAGAATCAAATTATATCAAATGTGGAAGAGCTTCGCGTTCTTCTAAAATCGCGTTAATTAGTGGCAAGACTGAAGATGGAACGTCACGAGTAGTGACGTAGGTACACCAGATACGCAAAAGATAGTTGGCGATATGCCGCGAAATGCTAAGCAGGAAGATGTGCTTTCTGCTTATGCAATGTTTCGTTTTTTGCGTAAGATAGAAGTTGCATATGTTTCTGTTTCACGTGCTTCCGGGTGTTCGCTGTTTTGCACGCTGCTCTTAAGTAGTTTATACGTTCCGATGGTCGGACGTCAGTTAATCCTTAAGCTGTAGGGTACCATTACGTAATTGACACTGCGGGATTTAGCGTGACCTCGAAAGCACAGTCATAGCCACGTTGCAAAGTACTTCAAACTAACTAACACCATCCATGTAAAAACTTTAAGATAAATAGCAAATTCAATTTGCTCTACTTTTATACTCCATGCCACGTTCAGAGAGGTACTAAAGATAGGCTGGCCTAAGTTTTAGACAGACGAATGTCACAATCCATAAAGTAGAACACACAGATTGAACACTGTGATTCAGCTATTTAATTCAAAGCTCATACATTTCTCCCTAAATATGTATTGAGGCCCCTGTACACGCACAGTTAAGCAACAGACTAAGTTATCCCGAAGTTCAGCCATGATAAGAAATCAATCCACGCCCAGCGCCATGAATCCTTTTCTTCATCGGGCGCCAGTTTATAGACAAAACAGTTTCCTCCCGTTTGACCGAGCAATCTATACAAACACCGGCAGCAGCAAAGCAGGAAATTCGAAACTTTCGACAACGCCGAGCAAGAAGGTACGGGGGTGGCCAGGGCTCGAGTCAGGGAATTACAAAACAACGACATCGACGGTATCAACTTTCATAATGAGCACCCACCCCGGTCCCAATGTTACGCTCTTTGGCAATCATCCAGCTAGACGCCCGCGTTTTGGAATGCACACCGGCTCCCTTAGAGCCACCCTCTCTCGCCCCAGCTCCTCCCCCCCCCCCCTCCGCCAGGGAGATCTCAGCTTCGAATCCTTTTCGGCTCGGCGAATTGCTTCCTTTCGCAGGATTTTCTATAAGCTTGGCCATTTCGTAAAGCCGGTTCTGTTGTGCCGGCTCGCTCGCTCGAATGCCTTGAATCACAGTTCCGTATATAACGAATGCACGGCAGCTGGGTGGCGAGGGAGAGGAGATCACCGCCCCCGCGTTTAGGCACTCTTGAAATTACTTGACGGAAGGGAAAGTGCAAAGGCTCGTTTCGATTCGAGTTAGCTGCCTTGTCTTTTTTTCTTCATCCGCCGGTAACCGTTTCGACGCGCTTACGGCTAGGCAGCTTGCCCCATCGACGAAAATTTCTGAGTAATTGCTGGTCTCGATCGCACAAAACGCATTTCGGACTCGATTGCTCGGTATGGGGACGTTTGCTGGTGCTACGGCCTTAATTCTTGTGAAATGCAAGCGTTGAACTTATACCGCGATTGAAGCAATATTAATCACGGAAATGTAATTGATTATGAGCAGACAGTTAATTAATTTCTGTAATGAATTGCGTTTCGAAATTTGTTATATTATTAATCAACATTGCTGTAACGGAGTTTGTATTTTCGCTTTTACAGTTATTCGGTCACCGAGGACCGTGCTATGCCAGTGAATGGAGCGAAGTTAATCCGGATTCAAGGGAGATGGTGGTCAAAACAGTAAATGTAAGTGAATATGTTATTATAAATATCATCTGACTGCTACTGAACACTATTATTATTATATTATTAGTATATTATTAAGAAATTATCATTCATTGTACATTCACTCCAAGTTTTCATTCGTCTGTACGAAATAATTCATGATTGCACCGAACTAGTGGTTCCTATTATGTACTCATTTCTATGCTGCATCAACGAATCGACCTGAAATGCAGAAGTGGTTTCCAGTTAATTCATACTCTCGATCGAAATATCATGTACGACGTTTAATCAGCCGAATGCGAACTTGTATGAAGCACGCTTGTACGGTTATTCCATTTCCATCCGCTCTTTATTACTCACACATTACTCGACAAAGTACTTTAACCGTGCTCATAATTTATCTACCCAAAGCGAGATAAATTGGGGACGGTCGGGTCGATATTCAACGTTGCAAACGTTGCTTCATGTTTCGTGCCAATTCGTTAAATTGCATTACGTAATGCATTCGAATGAATCAGATAAAGAAAGATCATTTCCCGATGAGAAAAGGAAGATAGCTCGTGTTACATATACATATGCATGATTCGATATTCTTTAGTATCTAAAGACTGTCCTCTATCGCGCTTATATTAGCAATTCATTTATACTGGAAAAATAAATTTGATGAACGAAGGGTAGCCCGTACACACATGCACACACACAGGCGTGCAGACTGTACGTGTAGACGTGTAATCGAACAATCAATAGACTCCCATTTCCATTTGAATCGAGATCAGCAAGAGTAATTGGAAAGTGGACGATGCAATTTCACCTGTAGAGTTACATGTGATCATTTCTACACCAAGCGCTCATCGTGTATACTTAAAATTTATACCCGTGATGAAAAAAATTGCCGTTTGTACGACAGATATCTGAACACAGCCGGAGCAAACGCGACACCAGTATTTTTATTCTCCCCTTGTTGTGTCTGGTCGAAAAATTATGGACGGTAGAGTTTCCACTTCGAGAGGCAGATACATTTACTCGAGCTACAGGCTGGAAGAGATCTTAAGGCTGGGGGGTATAGCATAGCATCGCATCTGGAAGGTCGGATATGATAGGTTATTGATGCGCGCATTACCGGGGGTTGCATAGCTTCGTGGTCTCCGCGGAGGGATGTGCCAGGAGGGTTTCAGGAAGACAGGGCGGAAAACGGCGAAGGAAAGGGAGTGGAGCATTGGTCGTGGCTCCTTGTACGCGTCAAGGATCGTTCTCCTGCTCTCTGCTCGGCCAAAAGGAGAGAAAAGAGAAACCGGGATGCTGGATGCATTACCAGTATGATGAACGATCCGCAGGTGGCTCTGAGGAAAAAGTGGATCCTTTCCCTCTGCAAGGAGCCGCCGCGTTGATCGTTTTTACTTATCGAGCAGCGAGATACGTGTGCTTCTGGTATCGAGTGCATAGGCGTACACAAATTTGTACATAAAGTTGCACTCATCAGCTGAAAGTGGAGGAGAATGTCGCACCTCGTGCGATTTTTCTGAACCGCGGAAAGTTTTAATACGGTAGCTGATGTTTGCAGCTGTCTGCGCATAAAATGTCTGTGTTAGGAAACATTTCTGAAACATAAACCTCCGTAGAATGTTACGTTTACACGGGAGTCACGGGAACATAATCATGAAGATTGCATTTTCATTGCGCAGACATTAACAGCTAAACACTGTGGCAGCACCACTTGACCATTTATCAGCTGTTTTATATGTAACTTCGCTGTTTGCTCTCGTGCATCAACTATGAAGGGTAAACGGACGTTCCTACGGGTGGCTATCGCGGAACGAGATACAACACGGATCCCGCGATACGTGCCTCATTGGTGAAACGGCACGTTTGAATACATTGCACACTATGCAGGTCCTTCACGCTTCTAACTCCTTAAGGGGAACAAATATTTGGACACTGACATTGCCATTATCCAGTCAGTTTATAAATCAGCGTTAAGAGTTTAGCCGAGATCATCAAAGTCAATGAAGCATACTTATTTACTTGATGCAAGATTTGCGCAAGCTTGCGATCAAAGCGGATCTAAACGCAAAGAGACTTCAAGTTCGTGAAATGGTTTGAGGTTTGGCCCAAGTAGTATCAGCGACGAGGAAACGCTTTTATTGTTACACTGATAAACTAACCTGGCACACACATTCGTCGTGGAACAACAGTGTAGGTAGAGAAATGGAAATGCGAAATTTTGCCGGCGAGTAGGTCGGCCGTCTTACAAGCACGCAGGAAGTAACCATCGTCGTTTAAGATCCTTGCCGTTCTCTTTCCCTTTGTCGTCTTTCCAATTAAGGTCAGACGGCGGGAGGAAGAGCCGCGCGATATTTCCCCGCTGATCGTTCCATGCCTGCGTAATCTACGGGGACGCGTTTCCGCGTTTCCCGCATGCCGGGGGCGGGGGTCGAGCTTCAACTAAAATTGAACTATTCCCCGCGGAACGTCGACGCTTTCTCTGCCTACATACCTACCTGTTCGGCGAGTGCACGCGCGAGAATGCCGATGCGAGACCCCTGCGCGTCCGCGTCCCTCCATTGAAATGTACGCACGCGAGTTACGCACGCGGACAAACGAATACAGATAACATTGTAGAGAAGCGTACCGGAGGCAATGTATATTCTATATAAGCTCGACGGAGTCCGGACCGGGTTATAACCTATCCCCGTCGAATCCCAAGGGGGAGATATCTTTTAGCAATTTACCCCCAGCCCCCGTAGCAGGCCGTGCTGCATACGTTACGCGGGATGCATACGTATCGCGCTGCTGTTGGAACGTAATGCGGCATCGTATCGTTGAACCTAAACGCATCCGGCGTATATGCATCGAGTACAAGTTGAACATAATGGGGCCGGAGTCTCTTGCTGGACAGACTCCGCCGATCGTTGCACGAACAGAGTGCTTCTTAATATGAATGGTAATAGGAAAAAACGAGGAATGTCAATTTTTCGTGATTTTGCGATTAATAACATAGTTTGGTGGTCGCAACTGGGACTACAGAACTGTCGAATCACAACGGATTATAATGTTCAAATACCTCCGTAAGGTAACGGTAAATATTTGATATAGGTACTGGTTAAAAAATAAGGAATATTCCCACTCTTTGCCTAAGCATAAGCTTCTGTCTTCAAGGTAAAATAAGAAATTATTTAAGAGGAAAATTATATAAGAAAATTAAATTCATCGAACCATGCTTCTTCACTGATGGACCAAAGTATTAAAACACAATTTTCTCGATAAAGCTGTTTGTGACATTCCCTCTTTTTCCCCTTACCCTTCATTTCTGAGTAATACTGTAGGGATAGATTCGGGGGCTGGGCAAATGCTGCTAGATCCGCTACAATCAGAACTGTTGATTTAGGAGAGGAGGTATTGAATTGTGATGAGCTGCGTGATTAGATATGTTCAGGAACAAAAATGATGTAACTCAGGAACGATGTTGTATCTCTCGCTGTTTTCCGGGATTTTCCCATCGATAGTTCTTGACGGGACACACACGTTTATTGCCATTTTGATACACACGATGGCAGCGGGCTTTAAATATCGTCACGTTATAGAATCGCGTTCCATTAATCTAAAATAATGCCTGTTTGCGTTCTGGGAATCGCGTTGCAGTGAATTTAAGCGCTGGCAGAAAAACGATGAAACATTCCCCCGGTGGTGCGTTATTCGTCCAGATGGACGGATATTATCGGATTATCAAACGAACATATTGCAGCGCTGCTACACGTGACGCACGATCGCGTTAAGTTAATCGCGTTATTATTTAAAACCTGCTGTAACGTGTGCCTGACTTCCCAGACCTATGATGTATGTGGAAATGCAGATCCTCTGAAAACCGGCCACTCCAAAACACGAATATGCGTCTCTCACAATTAGACTATCATTTTATATTAAGAAATTGGTTATAAGCAAACTTACATCTAAAAATCATGTAGATGATTAGAGATTTTTGCCGGGAATTCCAAGTCATGAGGAATTATTTTGTATCTTCTTGGATCCAGAAGCCACTGCTTCCTTTTAGTTGGAGACAGGGTAACTCATTCTTAATGGATCACCCTGTACCCACCCGCATTATTTCAAGTTTTCCGAAATCGTCGAAAAACAGAAGCCAATAGATCAATCAAGTACGTAGAAGGGGGTTCGAATTCACCGCAATACGTTGCACGAAGAGAACCGGAACGATATTTTACCCGCGACGAGCCGTGTATTCTCTCTAGCAATCCTTCCTTTGTCCTGGCACGAATTTCCGTGCGTGCAGGCGCGAAAACCCGAGACACGGGGGAGATAGTGGGATAGAAGGTGGTGGAGAGTCGGAGGGGTGTGCGGCATCGGACGAGAATTAATAACGGACGCGTGTATCGGTGATGTATCCTGGCCGTGTTCGGAGACTCCCCGTGGACTTTGCTGATGGAGAACTCGAGAGGGTTGCGTTTGGGTGGTGCACGGGGTTGACTGGATGTGCCAGCGACTGAATTATTGTGCGCGCGGCCCTCTAAATCATAAAAACAACAAATTGCGCACGGTTGAACGCGGTATAGGGGTGGGCCCGTGTTCCCCGAATGCGTGCACGGGCACCACCATGGCGTTCACATATTTTTATGTGGGCGTGTGCCACCGTACGGCAGGCGGCGCCCAGCACTTTTTGAATCGATCGAAATATGGAGCCAGGAGACGCGGGACATTTTAATGAAAAATGGTAACTTCGGAGTGGTGAGATCCGCTGGTTGTACGACGGTCCGCGTACAAGCTTCATCTTGAACCCCTTGATCTAGCGAGACCCTTGTCGGCCACGTTGTCACGCGACAGCCCATCGAAATGTTCCCACCGTGATCCGCCGACTCGTCGCTGCTGGATGTTTCGGGGAATGGATATTAATGATCGCACGCCCGACGCGGTAAAAGGATCGTGGCGTTGGGAATGCTTTTTTCGTTTCGTATCGCGTGAATTTTCACGGACACTTCATCATACGCGCGAAAATCCCAGTGAAAAGTACATGCCGCCTCTCGCTTTCTAATATTTCACGGTGTTCAAGGGGCCGCGCCGGGCGTATCGATTTGGGTCGCGAGCGCGGCTCTATTTGTTCAGAAATGTACATAGCCGTGGAAACAAGTAAATTGAATCGAATGTGCAAGGAAACCGCGGGTGCCCATTCGGCTGAGGGCAGATGACTAGAAGCCCCGTTTACACGATCTAATACGGATTTGTCAGCACACGATTCCCAATCTCCCCGAAATCCGCTGAAATCGGCGATTACCCAGGAGCAAGAGAAAGCCCGAGGCCGAACTCCATCGAGGTCGATCCAGCTTCCGACGTTACGCCCTGGTAGATTCGAGCTTCCGGCCCTGGCACCCTCTCGAGGCATCGAATAGGTACGGCCGAATCGGAGAACATACCCATGCCCGAACAATGCTGCCTCCAGCCAGACCTGTAAAGTCCTCTCAATTATGCGGCGATGCTAATTACTCGCGAGTGCACACTGAAGAAGGCTCTTTAGCCCGCACAACGACCCTTCATAGGGCGCGGTCTACCCTTCCGTTTTCTCCACGTTATATTGGCGGAGGATGAAACGGAATCACGAGAATTCTTGATTGGAGAGTGCCGCGAGCGCGGTGTTTGCGCCATAGTTTACCCTTCCCCTCCGGGACGGTGCCATTAGTACCTTGCTAAAGATTTAGGGTTCTTTCTTCCTGCCACTCCGCGTGGTTTTATTCGTCCCGAAGCTGGCTCCATTTATACAAGCGTACTTTTATCCACTTATGATCTTCTCCCTTTACCGAACCTTCGTGTTTCAAGTCTACCCCGACGGAACATTGGGATTATCTAAAGTTTCCGATCCACCTAAAATCTAATCAGAAGATGGAAGGTTCAGTGTGATCAGGATTGTGCCGAAACTCAAGGCTTCTATCTATTCTCGCGCGTATAGTCTTTTCCCCCTGGATTGTGGTTTCGATTTTAGGTAACGACTTGCGCCCTAACTGCGCTACTAAGCGTGACCATGCCGCAATGCTGCGGTAAATGAAAAGCAAACGCCGTGCTTGGCGCAGAGACCGAGGGATTGGCAAACATCGGTTTCGACGGGCGGCTGACGAGAAAAATTTCAATTAACCGATGCACTAGATCGGGGTAGACAGGATCGACGATGTACGCTTTTCGTACTCTACTCTGGCCGAAAAAAAAGGTGAAAATTAATTACTTCGTCGTTGACGCCTGGCCCGAGAGGGCCCGGATCGATCGTCCACTTGATAGGATTAAATCGCGCGCCAGGCGTTCACCTTTTTCGCGGTTCTTTTTACCCTTGTCGAGTCGGTACCAGCACATTGCTCTTGTTTCTCTATACCGCTGATGATTACGTCCTGCGTTTTGCCAAAAGAATCGCAGAAAAGAGAGCCGCTTCATGGGCAAAGGTCTTTGGAAATTTCTTGCGGAAGGCGGATTTCTCTGAGCCGCGAGTGCTGCGTTTCGAGAAGCTCTTATGAAAGTAGACTTAAGTAGAAGTGGATTTTTTACGCTACTTAATGCTTGCATTCGAGGCGGAGTGTAGGATACAATTTCGCGGTAGTTTCACAAACTTTCAGAGTCCCTTATTAACGCTTGACATTTAATGGTTATGTTATCAACGGTTTACAAATCGTCAAGGCTGGTCTTTGACGTAATTTCTCACTCGTTACCACATTTAAAAACTCGGTCTTACCACGTTCACGGTTGCTCGTTACGAATGCTACAATGAGACCCCGTTCATCTTACCAATTATAGCCTCTCCATCTATCTTTTTCTCCGCCCCCCCTCCCCCCGTTTTTTCCGTTTCCTGTATATCCCCTGGCCTCCGATCCCCGTCTGCTCAGCTCCAATGTTCCTGAAACACTTAAATGATAAGGTTAGAAATGGAACACAAAGTCCTAATTACTTCCACTGAAAAGAAACGTGTTTACTCGCCGCGGAATTCGTTTTAACTTCGTTCCGTGATGGGTGGAGATCGTAACTGCCCGTGCAATAGTTTTGATCTACCCTGGGTAAACGAAACGTCTGTAAATGACATGTGTTGAATTAAAGGAAATTACGATATTCGCCGTAAACGTATCCGTGTTTCCGAGAGAATGAACCAGAACCGTACAAACGTAATGTTTTTGTAACGTTGATAGGGTTTCTGTCAGTAGTGAGAACAAAGAACTGCATTCGACAGCGTCGATCTGCATCGCCTCTCGATTCTCCGACGAATTAAGCCGCTTGCATTTCCTCTGATCAGCGATCCCCGTAATTGACGAAGTGAGGCGTTAATTTTTCGGACTCTTCGCATTCTCCAGGGGGGGGGCGACGGGTTGCAAGATTGGGGGTTGGGGAGGCCGCCAAGCGCACGGTGGATAGTTGGGCGCGATGTAACACAGTCGACTTCACTGATTGCCAATATGGCGGAGAGCATAGAGGATCGCGTCTCTCTATCTCGACCAGGGTGGATCCACAATGCGCCGCGGGCGTTAATTCCCCCGTGAAACGTATTGCACCCCCGCGATTCAATTGTTCCAGCTCCGCGGCCACAGTGCTTCGCGCTGTACCGGTGCGAATGAGTCGCACGCAGCTCATAATGATGCAATTTTCGAAGTGGAGGACGCATTATCATCATCATCATCATTACCCCAAACCTGCTACCCCCATCAGCATTGGTAAAAGTGTTATTTGAGGAACGGGGGACATACAGTTGTGTTGGTTTGCTTGTTTTCCGTTGCAATTCCTGCGCTCCTTTGTATTCATTTCTATTATACATGGCTTTCATGCAGGGTAGTTCATTAAAAATGGAACAGCTACCTTGTCTGTCGTTGAAATTAGATAGTCCTGTTTAAGAAGCATTTGTTGTGTACCAGTCTTGCGAGACATTGTGTCTCTCGTGTATTAAATCAGTGCTGTGTGATTGAAGCTTGAAGAATGTCTGAATAACAACGATGGGATATGCATGAACTGTATGTGGCTAGAAGTATTTAGTGCGACTATACGTTTGTAAGAAGAAGGGGAAGAATAGGAAACTGGTGCCTTTTAAATATTTGTAAAACACACGATCGCTTCGTTTAGCAAGCGACGAATGAGACTCGACAATGGTAGAGCAGTGGTCAGCACACAGCAATTTTGCTTCGACACGAGGACCAGGGTGAGCCCGCTGGCAAGCTTATTTCGTGGCATCGATTATTCAAGACTCTACGTCGCTTTCGTGGAAACGTTTTATCTGGATAATAGTAGCCAGCCATCTATCTACGGGTTGCTAACCCCGCGCGTTACACAACACGGTCGATATAAGAACACGCGGCTGAAATGAGAGACCTCCAGCATCTAATGACAAGAATCGTTGGAAATTGTTCTAAGCTGCCACTCGCATTATTTTCTTTGTAGGTAAGCTTGGGGAAGCATGTTTCAGTGGGCGAGGTAGTCAGGTACAAACCTGACCCTGAGAACCCGGAGAAAACACTACTGACACAGCAAGCAGTGATTTCTATCTCAGGGGTGCCTCTCATTGATCAGCTAGAGAGGTTACTGACGATGACGATCGAACAGAACGCGAAGAAGGTAGGCAATTACATAATTTTTTAAATTGCTTCATCGATGACCAAGATATTATTGTGCTTTCATGTTGAAGTTTCTTTATTATTTTATCAAGATATATTGAAATATGATGCTCGGTGTCTGTTTTATCATCGCGACTTCAGCGTCGTACATTTCCCAAAATATTTGTGTGCCTGTAAAGTGTAAAGTGATTGATAGTAGAAGATTTAATTTCCGAGCGGTACCGTATTGTTTTCCTGTCAGAAATTTCACCGAAGCTTTGGAATTACCCGGAAGTCGCGACACAGAGGTAACGAAGTGCCTTCGCACGATTACGTTTCAGGGCCGTCAAGCGATGGAGTGGGTCATCGAGAAGATCCAGGCGGACGTGAAAGATATCGCGTCCTCGGCAGTCAAATCAACGGACGACTTACTCAATCAAACTCGTCGCCAGATCGATGATATTACAAACATTACGAAGAGGGGCATGGACGATCTACAGACTGCAGCCATAAAATCGTTAGATGACTTACAGAATCTAACGGTGCCCCCGCCACCTCAGTCGATACCGAAATTATAGCTAATGTTTCACGTTAGCTTCGATCTCTTTAACTAATCTCCCGTAGACTTTCAATGGAACGATTGGAAATAAAATAAAGATATTAATACAGATTAATATCTCTGCAACACGTACGAACAGAGAGTTTTCAGTGATATTAATGTTTTCCAAATGGAATACTCGCATATAACGAAGCTAGCAGACGCTCGCTGCGCATAAGCGCGCGAGCAACAAATTGCTTGTACAGGTTGTTTGTTCAAACGTTTGATACATCTGCCATAAACACAGGAGGTAGCTATCAAATAGGCAGTACTCTTAAAATGAGCAAACATGGGTGTATCAGAGTAACGAGCGGACCAGCTAAAGTACAAACATGTTTGTGTATTGCTTTTAAATATATACGTATAGAAAAGAAATATTACCGTTCACCGATCGTTCCTTAGAAGTTACTTTAGCAAAAGAGATGTAGCTGCGTTAAATACTTAAAGCGATTACAGCGGCTTCAAAGACATCGCGATTTACCACCAAAACCTTCGTTCTTTGATGAAATTGTGTGCATTTTCATAAGGAACTAGTGAAACTACGATAGTATTTGCAGAATGATAGGTTTTCGTGCTGCCTATGAAATTGAGCAATTAGTGAGCATTCCACGAAACGCTCGTGTGTTGTGTTCCCTTCGTGTTTGGTCATTGCACCTATCGTATACCTCTGGGTGGTGCACACTTAAAGAAATTTTACAGCTCTGAATCAATCGAAGTCAGTGCTTTCCCCGTGTCTCGTGCTTGCGTTTGATTGTTAGAATTAGAATCGACGAAGTACTTCTCCCCTCGACCCCGTCGTTGCTGAGCAAACGAAGGCATGTCAATTTTTCGTCTTAGTGATAGTTACGTGAATTATAGCAAATATAAATACAATTGAAACTGTAGAAAGAAGAAAAGTAAGACAAAAATAAGTACACGTCGCATAACGCTTAGTGCACATTTTTTAACATTAATTTAACCGGATCCACAACTTAGGTCGTCTACTCCGAGACACTGATAAATCTGTAAATAATGTCGAAATCACAAAAAAAATACAAATATATTCATTTTCAAGGCAATCTGGTACGATTTCCTTCCATATTGCGGATAAAAGCGAAGTCAACCGAGCACCCGCGGACCATCTCTATCGCGTTCGAATCTGTTCCGAGCGGTCATCCGCGATAGGAAAATAAGAAAATCCAGCTGGACCGTCAGAAAACGTTGTCCCAGGTGGTTCGCCGATACTCGTATCATTTGGAATCGCGTGCTACGAAATGCCCCGATGCCGCCACCTCCATCCCCCTTCCCGCGCCACCCTCCTCCAATTCCCCCTGGAGAATATTCGCGCGAGTCAGCGAGTGCTTCCACGCGTCGAGGACCGACCATCCTCTCGTATCATACGGGCCAAGTATCGATTCAACGATGGAGGTCCAGTCTCGACATTCCGCTCGAGCAATTTCTGGCGGAGCGGAATTTCGACCGGGTCATTATTGTTCTCGGCGGTCTAGAGACAATTTCCATCGGTGTACTCAAATCTGGCCGGCCCTGCCTCTCCTTCTAGGTAAGTAGAAAGTGGACAATGGGAGGCTGGCTGTGCGAGGGCGGCACGTGTGGGCCCGCGATGCGGACTCTCTCATGCGCCGCACGGGAGGCAGGGAACAGACGAAATGTGACATCAGGCTCGCGCAGTGGTATGTAAGAGATAATTGATGACGTTACGGTTCATCGCTCGCTACTCGGTTACCGGACATCGACAAATATTGACAGCTCCCGATCACAAAAGCCGCTGGTGTCCTTTGTACGTGGCTCACGCACGCGGCCATCGATGTCCGTTCGGTTTTCCTGTCGAATCGCTTCGCTTAGTCCCTCGTACGTTAGTAAATCAACGTCCCCCGCTTGGACGTGCATGTCGAGCAAGTTTCCTAAATTAAAGTGGCCTCGTTTGTCCCCTGCAAACCTCGGCTGCTGCGGCTATTGGCTGCACGTGACGTTGCGTTATGCTCCTGAGGAACGATACCCCGGCAGTTTTACCTTTTGCGACACTTTTATTAGGACACACCGTGTCTTCGTGCGCCTGGGGCGCCGGCGAAATTACGCCGGGAACTGAAGTGCGGGCAATTTGAAGGACTTTGGTCCGTGAATAGAGCAGAAGTGCACGTGAACAAGCTTAAGCGCCAAGCACAGTTTCGTAGTCGTCGACGTTCCTACTGCATTGTTCATCTTCGATTGCCTGTACGGTTCTCACTTTGGCATCTCGCCGAGGATACGCCTTCAAAGCGTGTCCGTGAGCTGCAAATCGGTTGGTAACAAGTTCCACAAAATTCGATTAGGACAGGTTCCTTACCCTGTGGCGGAACGTCCGATCGTTTGCCACGGGACAAAGGATCGTTTCCTATCGGTCTTTTAATGTTCCTCTGAACCATGAAATCGCTGTTAAAAGTTAGGCACTGCATCGTCAACTTGCCACGGGTTAGTTTAACTCGTTAAAATATAAATTACCAGCTTGAATTACAAAATCTTTACTCCTCCGATATTTCACAGTATTTTGATACTCAAGTGCGGATATAGCGGCTCAGAACTGCTCGAGTTACCTCTTTCGGATGCTTTTTCGATTCTTCGGAGAGATGCGATTTTCAAGGCCACTCCTGCTCCATTTTCCATCCCTTTAGCTTCGCTTCCGGAAGAAAAGGAGAGTTTCAAAGGCCCGATCTGCCGCCAAAGTGGCTCATGGTTTACACATCGCGACGGTGCTCTCTCGTCAAGACCCGTAAAAGCTCTTGGGACGATCGACTGTAAAAGTCGGCGACACGGTCAAGGAGATCCTTCTTGGTTTCTCGATTCTCAATTCTCGACCTCGTGAAAGACCACACTCTACATTCGCGGCCACTGTCTTGTACTCTCTCTCCTTTTGCTCCCAAGTTTCTTCATCCCTGCGGGGTCGAAGGCAGCGTCCTTCAAATTCACGAGAGAATCGCAAACTGCTCGTGGCTATCTCAACGTTTTGTCCGAAGCGATAAATTCAACCGCTTGGATCTTTCGGTCCGAGCGATTCAAGAGCCCGCCGGGAAGTCTCAACGATGCTCGTGTAAAGTAACTTCCAATTCCTCCCAAATTTTACTGAGTCTCGAAAATACCCCGCTATACAATGCACCATTCCGTGAAACTTAAATTTCTTACGCGCGAGTGGACCTACTTTTTGATCATCCAGCTGTTTCCAACAAATGAAAACGATTTCCGAGGGACTTGCAGCACATATTGGATATTCCAATGATCTTTTTGGAATTCGCGCGGATTGCTTAGAATTTTATTAAACTCCCTCGAGTCGCTACGAAATTCAATTATATTTCTCTAGGAGATCGTCGTCGTATAAAAATGTTAAAGTTCATTGTGCTTGAGGCACAGTGGCTTTATTCTTAAATAAAGGAAGGTAGTAAACGAAAGTGAAGGAAGAATGTAGAATGCCTGGGGATGGAATGGCAGACCTCAAGGTGCTATAAAACAAAGATGAGGAATATAGGAGGTTATACACTTTTGCCGGCAAAGGTAGTTCCATGAAAGTTGATCACACAGAATTAGATCGTGTCAACGTCGTATCACAGAAACTTTACGATGAGAAACAGTGGAAGGTGCAGGGGTATATGTGCTATAACGCAGGTACGTAGGTAATAACGGGAGATGTTGAGCTGTTCGAGACGACGTGGTGCATACGCTCCGCCTATTAGCATACAATTATCTTTATGCTTCTTTTATGATTCATATTTAGTGCCAGTTTCGCCCCGGTTTTCGCTTCGTTGGCCAGCGCAGCCTCAAGTTTGCAACTTTTACGATCGCACTTGTTTCGAAACTTAACGTTCACCAGTCCGCCTCTTATCATCGTTTCCCCGCGCAGCGGCCGCCATTCTCGCTAAACGTGCTTTTGCAAATATCTTCGGGAGCCCCCCCAGAGACCCGCCGAAAATTTGTTGTCGTACGTGCTGAAAATCAGCAACGCCTATCGATTCGCCGGGTCTCTTCTTTCCTTCGTTTTAGAGAAACGATATTGACAATGGAAAATGTTATCCGGTTTATCGAGCTCTCTGAATGGTCTTTTCAATAAAAGAATCGAAATTAACGAACCAGTGAAAAAGCTGGGGGCTAGCCACCGCCCGTGGCATAGCGGTATCTAGGAGTTGCGTGCCGCTTGCGTTGCACGAAAAGTTAAAATAATAAAGACCGATAACGAAGCTGCGTATCCTTTCGGTGCCGTACCATTTCGTACGGTCTATGGCTACGATCGCGATTCCAATGACCCGCCATTGCTACCGGCTACGGCTCACCATTAATTTAATTAATGCAGATCCATTTGCAGGTGCACGCGAGCCACCCATTTCCGGCTTTTATTTCGCGCCCATTTGAACTTTATTTTTGACGAAACGCGAAATGGCTATGACCACGCAGGATACGTCTGTACTTGTCGATTTTTCTTTATTTACGGCTACGCTTGAATTCTCGGAATCGTAGATTCATTTTATTCGTCTCATTTAAATTTAACAAGAATCTGGTATGATATTCGTAGTATACTATAACAATGTAGTGGATGGTGTGCAACGTAACCTTGAGCCATGTTTCCACTTGCGCGATAAACGACGCAGAGCATGCTTGAAATATTTGAAAAGGATCGCTGTTTAAGGGCAAAACGTACCAGGAGAAGACGTCAGGCACCGATTTTTTTATAGGCTAAGTAGGCTGCCAATTTTGGGAACCGACAAATTTTGGGCGAAACAAATTGGGAAAGGTTTAAACACAGAGACAACATTAAAAACAATTCACTTCTTTTTTATATAGCGAATTAGCAATAACTCATATGTGAGTTGCCATATTGAATTAATTTTGAAATTGCCTTGACTCTTTTAAATTAAAGGCCGACATACATTTGTTAGCCTAGGGACCTCAAATATTCAAATCCGCCCCTGGAAGCCGCCCCTTAGAATTGCGGAACTTTGAGTAACATTTAAGTTTCTTTGCTTCGACTGTTCTGTTATTGAATTATATTTCCTCGTATATCGAGAACATCTGCCCCTTTTATATTCCAGGCATTGTACCTATAACGTAGGAATATACGAGAGAATGTTTTCCATATGACTTGAATCGTGACATTGTAAATCAGCCAAGGGGATGGTTCTTACGGCGCAAGTTTGATTTTACTAGTTTTAGACCACACCCGGCCGAATGGCTAATAACGGACGTGCCCTGACTACTAATCGGCTTTACAGAGATTTTCTGATGCGAGGTAGAAGGTGGGTATGTGGGTTAAATGCCGCAGAGAGAAGGGTCAAAGGGTAAGATTAGACGCTTACGACGGATTTCTGCGGAACTTGCGCATAATGCATGTCCTTCGATAGCCTGACGATTTATACTAAAGATATGTGTGTACACAAAATTTGCAGTATCAGTAACGCGAATAGAGTAGGTACAAGATTTGTGACTAAATATCGTGAATAACTCTCCGTGCTTTGAATTACTATCATTTGCATCACGAACATGATTCATTCCTTTCAAATGCAGTTTTTAATCATAACGATCGCAATCATTGCTGGATGGTAAAATGTATAACACGAATTTCATACCGAAGTCTACAGAAAAAAATTCATTTCCACTGAATTAGTGTCGGAATTCTTTTCAATTAGTTTACCTTGATGCAAATTCCTCCATGGATTCATTCCCACGTAACCCCAGGTTAGGAGATTGTATCTCTAATTGCTTCGCGGCGAGCACTGTAACCGATGCACGTGAAGTTTGTTTTAATATTAATTTCTTATCGTTGATCTTGCTGGGCAACGCTATTCCCCAAGTATCACCGGTCTCACCTCCCATGTCGTGCAAACATACTCTGGAGAACTAGTTGGTTGAATATCTTGCGATCTCTACGAAGCAGGAAGGTGTAAGTACCGTGTTAGTCTTTGGGGTTACGTCGCTGCTCGCAGAGCTAACTAATAGCCTCTTAGCCTCGGCTTAGAGAGGATCATGCTGCAGGCAGCCGCACCCTCCTTTGCTCTAAGACTCGAGCCATACCCCCTCAGCCCTTAGCGCGATCCGTAAGCCACGCCAGGCCTGCAAACAACCGATCTGCTCCTCTAACCAGGACGTTAGATTAGCAATAATGATTGATTGATCCCTGGATGCTTTTCTTCCAAGGAAGCCCAGATAATCCATATCGCATTGCCGCGCAAATCGTATCCATCGATTTCTCAAACATATCGGATTCAAAGCGAGAATCATCCCTGCTAGGAAATCCTCAATACTAGTACTGTTTGCAGACCACAGAGAAAGTTAACTCATGGTATGTTCGCTAGTAGAGCACACAAGAACCGTTCAGAAAAGATCGAGCAAATATTTGACGCGACAGACAATAGCGACCACTCGACGCACCACTTGTTCCACGAGTACCTTTCTAATAATAAAATCGAGATCTGTTAGAAAGATACTAAACTGAATACATGACCTCTAAAATCTCTGTGTTTACGAGTGAACAAAAACTTGTGACAACGTAATTGGATCTCAGAAAAATTGCGGATTATGGTACATACGTCGTTCAAGGATTCTTCTCATCTCAGCGGATCAAGGGTATCAGAGACTTGATAAAGAGCAGCGAAAAACAGATTCGTTCTGATCCTCGCGAACGAATAGATTGGACGTGGGAAATTCTCGACCAAGATTCTCCAACCCAGGGTTCGTTTATTTTCGTTCGCCCCGTTGTACGTACAAATGAAGCTGTTACGAAGGACTTTCGTAAAATTTACATTTACTCCCTGAGACGAGACACAGCGAAGGAGATTTCCCCCCGTATGGTTCAGCCAAGGGAAAGCCCGCCTATATTTTTTCGCCATAAGCGGACTTTCAGCGAAAGCTCAATCGGTGGATTTGCGGTAACCGCTCCGCTCTGTATGCACTCGCGTATTTTTCAAATCCCCGGTGGGACGGCGGGGCCGTTTCCTTCGCTCGGCTATCGCCGGCTTGCTGGCTCGCGTGGTAAATATATCGAAAACTCATAAATACAAGAAACCACGGGTCCATTTGGTCGCGATACACCTACGGCTGCACGCGCACACAATTATGGAATCCCGCCGTCGTGTTAGACCGCAGAAACAGATGTGCAGCGCGATATAAAAAGGCAGGCACCCGGAATACGGTGATGTGCACATGTACACATGTATATGTGTACGCGCGACGGGCAGGGTTTTTGCGGAAACGTGGCTTCACGTGAAAAATCGCTCACGGGATCCCGATTGGGCGTGACCAGGTCTAATTTATTTAGTAGCCCGAAGGAGAGACAAGTTCCGGCGGGGCTCGAGGTCGCTGGTGCCATTGCATCGGCAGCTTTTCACCGCTTTGAAATATCACCGACCCGTGCACTTGTCCGGCCCTTTGCCACGACCCTGCACCCTCCAATTCAATTCCACGGTAAATGAGAAACTACGTCTCGATGAATACTTCTTCTATAGATGAGCTCTTGAAAGAATTAGTTCATGCAAACATTTAGGTACTTGCGCATGGATGGCTTCCTCTCAACTTGGATGAAAATGGCAAGTCTACCGAAAGAAATTCAGTGTTTGACAAGACATGTTCATGAAATTGGATACCGCGGTTGTGGTAGTCCAGTTATTGGTTCCTTTCCTTTTCCCCTGGAATTCGAGACCGGAATTCGTAGCAACGGAGAGCCGGGAGATGACACGATTATTTGCGATTCCGCAACGGCAATTGCGATACATCAAGTCGCGCAAGTTTCTGTACTGAGAGTATTTCGACAAGGTGGCGAGGGGCGCGGGGCTACGTCACGTTGCGCGCGAGACGGTTTCTGAATACAAAGTGCGAATCTAGTATATAGCCGGTCACTGAATCCGCTGAAGGGTGGTTTACAGGACAAGAAGGCAATAATCCAAGAATGGGAATGGTTCGACCAATATTGCGAAAGTTTCCGAGCCCGCGCTTGGACCGTTAAAGTTCAGCCGATCCTACTTTTCTGCGACGACTGACATATGAGTGGGAAAGAGGAGTAAATGCCACTCGATGCTCGATAGAATTTAAACGTATATCGATGTTGACTGATGCCTACGAATGCGTAGAAACTTTTCTACATGTTTTACATGAATATCCTGCATTTCTTCCGAAGTTTACCGAACATGTTTTCTAGCAATCCAGATATAAAGGATCCGAGATCGGCAATTTGCGCGGTGTCTTGCCATGGGCGAAAGGTTCGTTCGATAGAAGTAACGATAACCGCGGAACAAAAGGCGCTTTCGCTACAAATTTTTCTCATGATCGCTGTTCGAACGCTATCATTCGATCATTACGATCGGGCCGTGTGTACGATACGTAAGATTGTATCGTCGCCGCTCGACCCGCCCTTTGCTACTTCTACTTCTCCGGTCGCTGGCACGTACGCGACCTTTAATCACGCGAGATCATCTGGCACGTAATCGGTTGTAAACGGTCGCGATGGTACGACCGTTTTCGAAAACGATCGACTCGAAACGCTCGTGAAAGCCGCTTAACGAACCGCTTAGTACCCATATAGCACGATCGAGTCATGGGGATCGTGCAACGCACACTTCTTTGTCGCTGATCGTCGCTGCTAAAACACGGACAGAAATTACGAGCCCTAGTAAAATACTTTGGGAACACGGTTCCGGGCGGACCGACTATTCGTGTCCGATCGAAATCACGTCCCACCGCGGACGAATCCTCTCCACCCTTCATCGTCACGGGGAGACCGCTATTCTTACGGAAGATAAATCAAAGCTTATTTTTCGCGCGGTTCAACCAGACGAGAGCCGTGTCGTGCCATTTAAAACGCGTCGGTGGAGTGCTGCCCCGTTGGGACAGCCACCACGGGGCGGTGTCGTATCGTTTAATCGACTGTCCGCGGTTTCGAGGAAGCCGCGCATTCATGAACCCAGTAACGACGATCCCTTTCTACCTTTTTCCACCGTGCAATTCCCAGAATTCTCCATTCCACCCCCCCCCCCCCCCGCCCCCCTCCTCTCCCGCTTTTATTACAGCCGTCGCGTGACAGGGTTTTTTAAAATCGCGGCCGGTGTCCCCGGGATATTAGATCTCTCACGGTCGGTGCAAAGTGGCCAGTAAAGGAGTCCTGCGAGCATAAGCGCGGGTCCGTATCCTGGAAACTCGCTGCGTCGAGTCGGCAGATGTCCGCGGAGATCCTGCCGTCGTGTAACTACGTATGTAGAGTAACGTGGTTGCCACCGTGCTCAGTAATATCCGTGGTTAGCCGTAAAGGGAGTTCGTAAACGACTAGTACCGGCTTTTCTCTATCCTGTATTTTGCCCCCCCCCCCCCCCCCCTCGGAACGGCCACCTAGAACGCGTGGGCCGCACAGAGGTGCATGTCGGGAAACGACGCGAAACAGAGAATGAATATAGACTTTGCCTTCAACTGCTCGTTGTACGTGCCAACGTACTCGCGCGAGCCTTCGCGGCAAAGCTGGTCTGTTCTGCGCTCAAACATTGGCTAAATTCATGTAACTATCATAATTAAGTAGTAAGGCATTTGCTAGAATTTTTAAGGCTATTTTTGAGGGTAGACGTTTTTAACACGATGCTCTGTTTGTTCCAGAGCAGAGATGGGCAAAACAAATCGAGTGAGGAATAAAAGTTAAAAGAAATATGTGTCGAATGAAAAAATTAACTTTATTTGTTAAATAATCTAAAGTTAAAGTAACTTTTATTTGGTTAATGCCCGACTCTGTTCCAGTGTAAAGGTACTAGTTAAGTTCCTTATGGTTTCGATTCGTAGTTCAAATAATCAGCTTTCCTTTAGTATATTGTCACACGGAACCGCGAAGGCAGCTGTTTTCAACTTACACCCAGCAGTGTACCTTGATTCTGCTTCGTAAAATTCGATATGTCAGGAGTGAAGATAATTTGTAACGAGTTTGAGGGGATTTCACGACGACGAGGCTCGTCAGTAGACGCACTTAATAGCGAGTCACAGGAAACGGATGATACATGGTGGCATTAGCTTGCGATTCAAAGGGCTGGATTTACTGCGCGCTTCTCAAGCGTCTTTGCGGGTTTCCGCGCGGAGTGGCGCGCTTTAATTAGCTTTTCTTCGCGTGTCTGCCTCGTCTTTCTTCCACGTCCTGGCAGAAGGATCTTCGAGTTCGACTGAGGATTCTAAGAGTCGCGTAATTGACACGCGAAATTGTCCCACGTGTTTCGGCTCGGGTTTATTTACTTCTAAACTCCGGAGCGTTCGCTGGAGTTCCCGGTTTCCACGGCACGAGTTCCCGACAACCCAAATCGAAGTTCCCCCCTCAGTCAGCAAACTTGAAGAGCAAAGCTTGCAACATCCCAAGTCTTAATGGATATTTTGATAGGATAATTACAGCATGGACGAAAGAGTGTCTTTAAATTGTCGTTAATGATTTCCAAGTGTTCCACGAATTTCACGAAAAACATTGTATTTTGGGATTCCTAAAAGCAACAGCTAGTTTCCCCGCTAATCGTTAAAAAAAGATAATTAACGAGCAGAGAAAGGTTCGAAACGATCATCACTGGTTTCCCTATTCGGTCATGAAACAGGGAAAGACATTTTATTACGGCTATCCCCGGATAAAAGTACTATCAAATCGTAAGATCTACTGCAAAATACGATGTTTTAACCTGTATAACCGGATTACGGTACGTAATTACGTATTTTAATTGCGGATTGTATCCGTTGTTACCCGAACGACTTTAAAAGTGAACGCGTCGAGCGCGCATTGACCCGACGCTTCGGAGCCGAGATTTTCAATTAAGATTATCTCCAATTACGTAATTACACGCGTAAGTTGGTGTCTCAAAAGTCAAGATGGACGGGCAACTCATTTCCAGAAATGCAAAGGTCTAACCCAACAAGGATCGTTAGTGTAATAAAGATGAAGCAGTCTCCAAATTATCTTTTTCAAAGTTAACGGATTATCATTTCTATGCTGATTGTACCATTTACTTGATACTCGGTATCAAAATACTCTATATAAAATCAACCATTATCTAGATATATATTTTTAGTAAACTACTTTGAAGAAGCTACTCTGCCAGCTTCTCCCTCTATTTCATGGAACACCAAGCAGATTCAATTTCTCTAAAAATCTGCTCAGAAACAATCTACTGGAACTGGCCCCTCTATAACCTTGACCGGCCACTAGACATTATCCCACGTGTAGGGATATTTTTCTACCAAGTCTCGGGCAACCCACAAAAAAAACCGCAAACAGTTCCCATACTCTGTTCCCCGAAATGCTCGGCGTCACTCGACCGTTAGGCTCGGTATTGAATAACCCATGCAAAAGCCTGCTACAATTGGCAACAATGTCATTATCGGGACGGAACACAGATAAACAGAGTCCGGCGTGGTTACGGTCGTCGCAAGCCGGTAGTATTATCGCAGCTAGCTCGTCGTAAACACGTCGCGTACGACGCGCGACGCTAAATACCGGCGATAGGGACTGTTCCACTTAAGACGCCGCGTACAGACAAGTAGATTGAGCCGGCCGGAGTAGTAGTCGGACCGTAAAGCCCTGTCACAGTGACGTGGCGACAAGGAAAGTGAAAACTGGGATTCAATCGCTCCCTCCCCTCCCGCCCTATCCCCTGATTTACGCCTCCGGATTCTTTCCTCCTCGTGCGAGTGCAGAGTGTACTGGGGCCCGGTAACGTGTCGCGTGCGTGCGTTTGGTGTGTGTGCTTAGGTGTCCCCCCGTGCGTCTGTGTGGTTGTACACGGTGCACAGTGGCGCGTAGCGTTCGTTCCTCCTCGCAGAGCAACGAAATGACGGTGGAGCACGAGAACGATCCGAGGGTGAGATTAAGGAGAACCAAGAGCGTCACAAGGGCAGAGGAGATCCAGAAGGCCGAGATGATAGTGCGCAGATCGCAGCCAGACAAACCGTGAGTGTTCTAACCATGCACGGCCATGGGCACGCTCCAATTTCGCGGCGTGACTAGTACCGGCTATTTCCGGACAAGAACGGTCGCGATTCGGTAGTGTTGCGATTGCGTAGCTACGCGAGCCTGCCACCGCGAAGGAACGTCGGCAAGGCGAAATGGACGCCGATGAGAGCACGGCGACACGAAATTTTCAGGTTCCACCAGCTACGCCAACGTAAGAGCCGACTACAATGAGGAACACGCATGCGCGACTGCCACTAGATCGAGCGCAACTGTGGACGCGGGATCCCCTCCTTTTTACCGCTGTATTCCTCCTCTCGTTTTAGCTTACGATCCTCAGCGTCGCTTCTGTCGTGTGTCATAATCGATGCGGAGGTCAGCCGGTAGTATCGCGCGCGAAGTTCTTCCATAGCTCATTTCGCAAGACCTTGTTCAGAGACCTTCGACTTTATCCCGAGTTAACGAACCGACCATGCAGACGAGCTGACCCCTGTAGCCAGTTGCCTTAATCGGGTGAAGTTAAACAGGCGTTTCGCTTCTGGGGTTGACCTACAAGGGTAGATCCCCAAATCGAAAATTCAAAAAATTATAAAACTTCAGGGATATGTAGAAGAGACATAGATATGTATTACGCAATTGTTCTTGCTGTCCAAATTCACTCTATGGGAGTGAAATTGACCCCTGAAAAACCGGCTATTTTCCGCTTTTGTGTTGTAACTCGCGAACTGTAAGAACTGTAAGTTACCAAATGTTCTATTAGTCCTGATTAAAAGTAGTAACTTTTGTCTGAAAATCTTTTTTCTATCTCTTCCAGCTCGCGAGTTGTAACAAAAAATCGGAAAATAGCTGGATTTTCAGGCGCCAATTTCATCCCCTTAGGATGTATTTGGGGAGCAAACAAAAATTGCGTAATACATACCTATATATCCTCTACATATCCCCAAAGTTTCATAATTTTTTGAATCTCCTGTTTGGAGATCTTTCCTTGTTAGCTTATTTTGCAGTTTACGATTCAGCCTCAGATTTCATAGAGTAGCGTTTCTGAACTTTTCCTAAAGGAACCACAAATACAGTGGTTATTTCCATCCATCAAAGGATCAGTAAAACGTAATATAAATGTCGGATTGATGCCAAGGTGAATGGCAGAGCAAACAGTCGATCTAAGTAGTTTGAGTGATGTCATTCTGATTAAATTCTGACGCAACTGGTCAGCGTTAGGAACTTCGATAATTTAGAATTTTATCGGGTTAGTAATATTTGAAACGTGCGGGGAGAATTTCTAATGGGGAAGTGATCCAGTTAACGGGTTAACTCAGTTTGAGACCGGCTGGATGGACTTTGGGGACTCTAGGGACTTACTGCTTTAACGAGCAACAAAATGGATATCAGTTCCTTGAGAATGGCTAATATTTGCATTGGCGTCGGCTATTGTAGAGTCGACGCCGGAGGTGCGAATGAATGGTACGGAGTTCATTCACGGGAATGGACACGAGAGCAGACAATTGAATGGAGCTCGAGTGCACGTCGCGGAAACGAAAACTTTCTTAACGAGCTGTTCCCTGTTTCTAATAGAGGTACAAGGGATCGGGGCAGAACAGTACGTCAAGAAAACGCGGGCAGAGATAATTCGTTCGCACCGACGGTATAATTATTGAGTTTCATTCTACCTCTATCTGTATACATGCACATATACAGCATTAGTTTCATTCCTTTACAGCGAAGTCGCGGAGAATATTCTCCCGGTACAAGGTTCACGGTAACTGACAGTGGAGCTGTAGCTTCTTACCCGAAAACAATAGAAACGTCTACGAAGTTACATTTAAAGTTCTTCGAAGACGAATGAATAAGGCTCTGTTAGACATTGAGAGAGAATAACGGATCTCCACGATACGCTAACCAAGTTGGTGAATTAAACATTTGTTGTAATTTTTCCATTTCGGAGTAATAGTCTTGTAAACTCTTCGTGTAAACTCTTTATAGGTCAAGCCTGGGACACAAAGCGAGAAAAAGATGCTGTATGAATGTGTAATGCACAGGTTTTATACTCGTTACAAATATAATTAAATTGTAACAAGAAAAATGATATCTGGGCATTCTACGTTTTTAGCACATTTGTTTTTGTTTTGTATTGTTAGGTGGACCTCTTGAGACAGGTAATTAGAGGAGTTTGTACGTTGTAAATCACGAAAGATGTTGAATATTCTGATGTAAACTTACAGGTCGTTAATAATTCTGAAATAATGCTGGCTTTTCTTTGCTCAGGAGATTGTGTGTACACAGAGTTATGTCGTGTTTCGGCGATAACGTTGTTGGTTTATGCGCTGAATCCTCTTAAGACATATTTGCACGCTATTAGATTAGAGTTAACCGATATATAAATAGCAATATATCAAGCTTAGTCGTGACTCAGTCACATTACGCCAGCAAAAAATTGTCCACGTTTTACCGCGAAATGATACATGTAGGAGTGCCTGCATGAATTTGACTGTAACATGTAGTATTGTAATCAATAGTTACAAAACGACGTTGTTACAAAATGAAGTGTTGAAACCCGATGCCCCAGTACAATGAGAAGTTTTTACCTGCGAGTATACCTACTCAATATTATATGCTGATGACATTTTTGTCAATAATTCACGTAACATTTAAATGTTTCAATTAATTTGAAGTATCTGCACTCTGATCTTCCGGTCACTCGAAGCAAATTTTAATACCAAATTTGAAACCACGTTAATAAATACACAGTTCTCGTTCGTCGATGTGTACAACAAAGAGTAGCGCAGGAACGGCATACAGAGCCGTTTGATATCAAATATTGAGCTCGTTGCGGATTGGATTCGAAAACAGTTTCCATTAATTAATCGATCAAACGGTGAAAAACCACACTCATTGTCAGGCCAAGCAGAGTGCTCTTTGAACGAATCGAAACACATGGACGCGTATTCCCTTTGCGAGAATTACAGAATAATTCCCTCGGCCGCGTTAGAGCAAAACAGCGGGCAACTTTATTCGGCTAAATTAACAATTTCTCGGCCCACCGATCGCGAAACTTTGAATATTAAATTCTCCTTTTTCCCTGATCAGAGGACCTTATCCTTATCGAAATGGACGGTCCAACGGTGAGCTTGCGAGCTGCCTTTACATTCGCCAGGTCCGAAGTTCAAGGTTCGCCCGTAAGAATCGTTCGATAACGCGGATCTGGTAGGTAATTGAAAGTGCGCCTCGTCGAACATAGCGGCGTATAATTAGTTCAATGACCTACCGATATCAGCTTGCTTCGTTCCCTGTTCTTTTCCTTGGTGCCTTCTAAAATCGCTGACGAGTCCTTAGCCCATGGTACCCACCCACATTTGCTCTCGCGTGTTTTTAATTAAAATGTTAATTCGAGTGACGCGGCAGAAAAAGCCGATGATGGAGCTGCGGTAGATCGGCGTGATAACTGGGCGTATGGGGATGAAATAGGTTCGGTGATTCGTATACGATCTCCGCGAGGAATGCGGCATCATAAATTCATGATCGGTACATAATGCATCCAATTCGCAGTGCAGGCCCGGGCTCGCCCTAGCCACAATCGGAATCGCTAATCAAAGAATCCGGCCTTTGCGGAACTACCGGAGGAAAAGCTAACTCGCGTTAATATTTCTCCGTAAACAAAAAGGGGAGGGGTCGGAGTAGGAAGCAGCCGGACCGGGGCAAATTCCATTTGTCCAGATTTATGAAGTTTCGCCGGTTCGGGCTTTAATATCCATCCGCCGCGGGGGAAAAAATTTAATCAAGTCTACGGTCTAATCGAGCGCGCGGTCAAAAATTAACTCGGCGAAAAGGACCGATATAGGAAAACGCGTTTCCATTGCAATTTTCTAAGAAATAGGGTAAAACTGTACAATACGCCCCATTTGACAAACGCCCCATCATTATTTTACGCACACAAACCAGGATGCATCGACGCGATTGTCAGATTCGAACTTGCCTCAGTCGACCACAATTGCCGCAATAAAAATACGAGGAAATATTACGGCTTTTAAAAAAATATTCAAGAATTTATATTTTCGGCCTTCAGATAATTTGCGGTGAGTATGTGAGAAATTCAATTATCTAAGTCACTATTGTTTTTGCGATAAATTCACATATACATTTCGAAAGTAGACAAACTAACCTCTTTAAATTGTTATTGCCCAAACCTTTTTTCACTACGTTGTTGCTAAATCTAAGCCGGGGCGTTTTGTACTCCAGAATTTACAATATGCCCCAGCAAAAATATTACAATACGCCCCACCTCAAAATCATATTTTTCACGAGTAACGTATTTCTTTTTTTTTTCGTGGATAACAGAAATGTCACGCAAATATATAAGGACTACATTACGAGCATCCTGGTCAGAGAATGACCTTAATGAAGCAATGGAAAAAGTTAAAAGTAAAAAAATGAGAATTAATGAATGTAGCAGAATGTATAACATACCTTCAAGGACCCTAAGAAGACACGTACAAACAGGAATGTCTAAAATTCCTTTAGGTCGTTTTCCGACTTTGAATGTAGAACACGAGAAATTAATAGTGGAACATATAAAAAAATTAGAAAAAATCGGCTTTGCTCCTGATCGTAAAGATGTAAGAGATGCCGTATCAATTTGCGGAAAAACTCAACATAAAACATCAATTTTCAGAAACTTCCATGTCATCTGGTAATGTGTGGTTAAATGGATTTTTGAAACGTAATAAGGAATTAAGTATACGAAAATCTGAAGGACTTTCGTTATCCAGAGCCCATGGTATGAACAGGAACGATATCCAAATTTTTTTAAATATACTTTTGAAAATATGTGACGAAGGTAACTTATTAAATAATCCTGGTAAAATTTTTAATATGAATGAAACTGGAATCCAGAGTACTAACAAGCCAGGTAAAGTTTTGGCTACAAAAGGAGCCAAAGATGTATATAATTTGACTAGTTGCGAAAGGGGAGAAAATGTCACTATAATATCCTGCTGTAATGCAGAAGGATACTTTTTATCACCAGTTATAATTTTCAAAGGTACCTACACAAAACCTCAATTTGTGAAGGGCTACCTCCAGGCTCCGACGTTCATATGAATAAAAAATCGTCATATATTAATACTGATTTGTTTATGAAATGGTTTGTGGAAATGGTTTTACCTAAAAAAGGCCAAGCTTTGCTACTGTTAGATGGTCACAGTTCTCATAGCAATAACGTACGTTTCTTTGAATTGGCTAAAGAAAACGATGTTACATTGCTATGCTTCCCTAGTCATACCACGCACGTACTGCAATCGCTCGACAGAGCCTTTTTTAAACCTTTAAAAACGTATTTCGCCCAAGAAGCAAAATTGTGGATGATAAACCAGAGGGACAAAAGATTGACTCGCTATAATGTGTCACAATTGATTGGCAACGCTTGGAGCAAAGCTGCTTCCGTGTCTAATGGCATTTCGACGTTCAAATCAACAGGCATATATCCGTATAACCCAAATGCATTTTTTTGCATTATCTGATGCATTATATGAACAGAATTTGTTCGAACATGATCCAGAAAATATTCCAGATAACAGACAGATTGCTACTTCAACGGATGCACCAACAATTTCAACGATGGGTCCAGTTGAAAAAACTAATTGTAATTCCGTTGAACCACAACTAGGAACGTCTCGAATGGAAATAACATCTTCCAAAATTTTAACAGAAATACATCCAGTGCCGAAGTTACCACCTATGACTTCGACAAATAAACAAACAGCTGTCATACTTACATCACCGAATCATATTCAGAAAAGAAAATTGATGATTGACAAAAAAACACAAAAGATTTAGCAAAGAATAATCCGAAGAAATCAAAAAGAAACAGAAATTCGAATACTACAGGTAGAACTAAACCTAAGATAAAAGTTGAGAAGGAATTTTCGAAAGAAGACATTTCCGAGCAAGATGTTGAGAAGCGTGTACAGTGCACTGAGAATTATTATTTAACAAAATCGGAAGAAAAATGAATAAAGTGCACATTATGCCCTATGTGGTTACATGAGTCCTGTACAATGTACAATCCCCTATGTAATCCTTGCGGCAGAAATGTCAAAAGGGAAAATGTAAATAAAAAATAATGTAGTAATTTTATTCAAGATTGTTCTATTTTTGTTAATAATATCTTTTATAATATATATTCTATAACATTTTGATGAAAATAATAAAAATTTATTACTTTTTTATGTCGGGGCGTTTTGTCACAGAGGTGGGGCGTTTTATCCAACGACTGTGTTACAAAACGCCCCATGTAAGGTTCAGGAAAATGATTATTCACAGTTATTTCCAGTTATGTTTTTTTCACAATTTGAACACTTAATGTGTTTACACAAAAAATGTAAAGAATTATTAAAAAATATTGGTTTTATAGATGTTTCTTTAAATGTAGGGCGTATTGTATAGTTTTACCCTACGTCCAGATGTTTAAAAGGAAATAAACGGAGGGACGAGGGTTTTGTAACGTGGTCACTTCGTACAGTGAACGCTAATTAGCGTTGAGACGAAAACTACGGAGGGTTGATGATGCCAGGAGGTCTGTTTGATTAGCAAGAGGTCGACAAGGGGGAAAAACAGCGAGATCTTCTTCCCCCTTTGACATGCTATAATGACCTGCAAACAAGAGTTTTTTTTTTGCTCTTGAGAAAGGAACACCTTCCTACCTTCGGTTGCTTCTTCACCCCATCTTTGCGCCCCTCCGCCTCCTTGCTCCCGGATCGTCTATTATGCCGTAGAATCAGAGATGGCACCACTCCTCCGTACCTTAAACAAACGAACCCTACTGTATTTACTTCTTCCGTGTTTGCCAGATACTTCTTGTTTTCGCCAACTTTGCAATTAGGCGCGCGAGCGCGCACGCCGGGGTTCGTTGGACGCGGTGAATATCGGATGATCTACCCCTTTGCTACCGAGAATTCGCGCGGAAAGCTGTGTCTGGCTGGTGCGATCTTTCAGTTTCGGATTGATTTTAAAGTTCTCGTTTGTCCGATCCTTCGATTCCTGCGCTCTTCCCGCTGTATTTGTTCCCGAATTCAATCTAATTCTCGACGACTTCCATTCGGAGGGGAACGAGTGGGCCCCCGCCTACCTATAGAACATCCCTGCAACATCGCTCGCCCCGAGAAGAGGCACGAATCTTGCGGCGACATTATCCGTAATTACAAATCAGACAATGGTTGCACGGTGAAGGATCTCATTAACGTTGGTCGCGAAACATTTTCCAATACCTTTATTAGATCGAAATGACGTACTAACGCTGAAGGGCAATCATTGGGGTAATACGATGTCGAGCGATGTTGACAACAATGATATACCAGCAATTTTTTTACCCTGCTTTTCTCCTATATATCGATCCTTTCCTCGAGCATTATACTCTTCGCTCCGGTCACCTACCCGTCGATCTCACTTCGTCCAACCGCGCCGGGTCTATATTGCGCCAATATTTCCGCAGTCGCGGTAACGGACTGCTCTCGCCCAGTGGGGGTTGATATTCGAATAGCTAATAACTTCGGACGGTGTATCATGCGAGAGGGTTGGGCATAGTGACGGCGGAAGGGTGTATGTAGGCTGGCGCATTTTCTCGCGGAGTTTCTGCCCCCATCCTCTTCCTGGCAAATGCAAATAATCGCCCAGGCTCGCTCGCGTTACGGTATTGAGCGACGCGCCAAGGGGATGTGCAAGATTCTCCTTCAGAATTTTAATTCGTTGCTCGTCACGGCGGCGATGCTCGCGCAAAACACCTACGTCACTTCCTTCTCGCGTCTTCTTCAAAGCACCTGACGAGTCCCGTGGTAAAAACACCTAATAGAGCACGGGGGACAGCCTGTCACCCCCCGTCGCAGGGTGGTGACCGGAAGTTTCCTTTTTTTTCTCTCTCTCTCCGTTGACGGACGTACCGCGGCGTACGTCAAGCTCCTCCCACGCTTTTTCTCCGTTGTCCACCCCACCTGCCGCTCCATCGCGGATTTTTTTGCGTCTCGTCGAGTTGGGCAAAAACTTTTTAATCTTCGTCGCGCGGGGGTGGACGGCGTCGCAGTTTCGGCCGACGCGCCTTCGAAACGAATGAGGATTAACGGTATTGTGCTGTCAATCCTACCAGCGCTTTCTGGCTTCCCCTTGTTTCCCCTCTTTTCATACCGTGGCCCTTTTCTTCGCGAAGATTGCGGCGTCGGTGTCGAATCTCGCGCGCGAAATCAGCCGGAAGAACAATGGGGGCGATTACAGCGGGAGGAGGGAGCGAGCGAGTACTCGGATTGGGCACGAAGACGACTGTGGTTTTTGCGGGGAATGTGGTGTGTTGCCCCGAACGGTCCGCGTCCACATCCTCTACTGCGGTCGATTTGTGGCCGAGAATCGTTCGTTCGCGGAACGTAGTTGTCAGACTCGATTATAGAAAGTGACCACTGGAATTATCCCCCGGGTTGTCGTAACTTTGGAAATTGAAATACCGCAAATGTAAAATGCAACTCGCCCTCATACTTGTTGCACTTTGATGACGAAATAACTAGACAGCAGGGAAGTGCAGATGTTTGAAATTATTCCCTCTGAAAGTAGGACAGAATGTCAAGTCGAGCACCGTAATCGATTCAATTATTCACTGACGTCACCGAGCCCAAAAAACAACGTTCAATGCGAGACACGTACGCAGCCTTACAAGACGCGCAAAACAGTGTGCAGCTGCGAGAACTTCTACGGTCCCAGCGTTCCTGGCTCAGTCTCCCTTGCCCCACACAGATTTCTATTTTCGTCGACGAGACGGCTCAGAACAGGTGAGAGGACAGAGACAGAGATCTCATGATGAACCCCGGGGAACGTGCGCGCAGAATGCAACAGTGAAAGTTCGGGATGTCTTGGTGAAAGGCGGGAGACAATAAAACAGGCAGACCGACAAGCGAACAGGAACCGTCAGACAGGGAGCGAGGAAGACGGAATGGTGGAGCTTCGTAATCGATTCCGAGGAGCTCTCCCTGCCTTGGAAGAAGAGGCCTGGGACGCAGGAGGACGAGGTGAACGAAAACCCGGGTAGCAAGAATACCTGTTTAAAGCACCATTTAATTTTCCTTCATGAATCATTTAGGGTATTCTTCTACCCTCCACTGTTCCTGCCACTCCACGTTCTCTTTTCGCCAGCGATTCGGCGCTGCGCGCCAGGCACGTCTCCCTCCTCATTACACGGGTAATATATGTATATCCGTCTATCGTTTAAATATTCACGAGGGTACCGGTGTCAGGAAGATCCGCGGGGCAGATACGCGAATCCTATGAACCGCCAGCCCCTTTCTGACATTTTACGCCCCTCTGAGCTTCGTTCCTTTTTTACCATCCCCTCCCCCCCCCCCCCCTCGCCCTCGTGTCCGCCCTTGTATGTACAACGGCTTCTCCGTTCCGGTAGCAGAGGGTGGTAGGGGGTGACTTCAGATTCGAGGAACAGCTAAGGGGATGGAAGAGAAACACGAGTGGTACTCGTCTTTGGAGAATCCAGTCCTGCCTGCCTCTCAGACCGATCTGGAAACAAAAGATTTGGCAGCTTTGTCTTTCCCCCCACCGATGACTGGCACTTTTATCAACCGATTGTTAGACTAAACGATGGTTAAGCAGCGCATATCGTTCCGTGATCCAAGCGAGCCATTTCGCCGTGTCATTCGCTTCGGAATTCGCTGCGACCGCCGGACCATCTCCTGGCATCCTTTCAATCCCCGCTGTACAATAGAGACGACAATGTTGACAGGGGGCTATATATTTTTCATGGGGCCCCGGTTCTGATAATGGCCACTCTTATCGCGAACGGAATTACGTGCGAGGATGTTATACTTATGCGATCGTCGCGGCGCGCCTTTGCATACAATGGCACTTTTCGTTGTGTCATACGGAACCGCGGCCATTTAACTTCGTAATGCGCTGAACGCGTCATATATACGTCCCGGTTCGTGCGAAATACGCGCATAATTCGTGCGCACGATAAAAATATTGGTGGCGTAACGACGAGTCGAATATTAATTACGCAGATAGAAGTACAATTACTCACGCCGGTATTGCGGAGGCCGCGGAGCACGTCGCGCTCCGTTATCAGTATCGATAATTTTAACGAGCGTGTAATTAACTAACGACGCCGTTCGTAGGTCACGAGTTTTTCGAATTAGACTTTAACGACCGGGGACATAGCGGTGCACGGGAATCGAATAACGAGGAGCTTTAATAGCATCGCGAAACACGATTATTAATGCGCGAGCCTCTCTTCGGGAAATAACTCGCGTGAAAGTGCGTCAATTTTAATTCACGATGTTCCCATTACGGCCTGCACAATTGCTACATGATTTATTTCTTATTAACACACGACTGATGGGGTGTTGTGTCTGGTCCTCAATTCGGTTGCGTGGCGAACGATTAAATTGACTACAAGTACACTGCTGAAACACCAAGGACGAACGAAATGTTATTTAATCCATATTTTTACTAGTCGTTTAGTTGATGCATCGCATCGGAGCTTTTAACGTATTAAATACCACGTTCAGCAACACAGCCATTTCAGTAATTGGTTCCCCAATTATTTTAAGTAACGTAATTATTGGACACTTTTTGCATTCAATTTGTAGTGCACAGTTTCACAACCAGTTAATCTAGCATTAACGTAAATGCAAGTAACGTAATTATATAAAGTGCATATTTCGGCTATGAAAACTCTTGGTTAAAATTATTACAATACCGTTTCGCCATGATTTAATAACGCTAATGAAATGGGCGAATTAACTTTCAAATTGAATTATAATGACGAACCTCTGATGATCAGTCATTGCGATCGATGGAATTGTAAATTCCCACAAAAGTGTACAAACGCTTTCGTCGCAATTTTGAATCCTCCCTCTGCTGTCGAGTATCGACCAAGTTGCCGAATTTCGGGGGAAAAAAACATTGCACTCTAACGAATAAATGGAAAAAGGGGTCATAGCCAGGCGATCCAAACTTTAGGTTAGCCACGTGTATCGTAAAAGCTGGTTCAGACCGAATCGCATTACACCGCCGTCGCACGCTCGGATAATTATACTGAAATATTGCTCACCGTCGCGTTTCGGTCATGATCCTCGATGAAAAAAAAACACGTTTCGTTGTTTATTTCGTTGCACGCAACCGGTATGTAGACGATTATACCCGCACTTCCCGGGGGTTGTTTCACGGGGGATGAGCGTACAGCCTGGCGGCACAAGAGATATTTTTTTCCCCCGGTGTCGACTTCTCCACCAGCGATAGCGACAGCAGGCTAACACGAGAATCAACGATCGGCCACATTTTTTAATTAGCGGTCGCAATAACACGTCGCCACCGTTAGCGCAGCTTTTACATCCTTCTATTTACATATTTCATAGTCGCGACACGGAGGCTCGAACGTTAAAATAAGTAGCCAGCCAGTGCGATAGCCGAGTGTAACACTATTCCCAATTTTCCAGGGAAAACTGAGGCTCTCGAGTCTCGAATCAGACGGGAATGAATTTTAACGACGTTATACCTCCGATCCAATTTGTTCTCGATTCATGCGGCCGCGTAAATGAACCCTTCGCTATTCTGACGAGGACGAAATAATTCACGTTATATCCTCACGAGAACGACGTCACGGACGTAAATGTTACTGGAATACATTCGCGGGATTACGCGTCTTATACTGTTATTCGCGATCGTTACTCGCTTTTGTCATTGACGCCACGAAGAAACAGTTTCTTGATTCGCATTACGACATCAATAATAAAGTGGCTTATGACGCGGCTGTCTTTTCGCTTACAGACGAGAGCCGAAGCGTGTCGCGAAGTTTCTTGCGCCCTCAACGAACGAACTTTTTTTTCGGGAGTTGTAACGCGCTAAACGGAAGAGACTCGCCAACTGGTTCGCTTCCAAACGCAAGAAACTGTCGTGCCCGCTGAAAACCAGTATGCAGTGTATCTGAACTTTGAAAAGTAGTCGCTAACTTATGTGTTCTCGTCAGATAGTGTGACAGACCGCCCCGAGCTAGACCAGAATGCTCTGTCTGCAATTGATATCGTGCTGTAGCGTTCTGAATTGTTTCTGCTTCCCCTTGTCAGCCCGGTGGGATATTTTCGCGGACGAGGAATTCGGATTGCTTTAATTGTTTCGGAATCCGTTGGTCAAAGGAGGAATGTTACGCAGCTGTGACTCTCGGAGTGGAAACAAAAATTTAATTACTACTAACTCTAGAGTAATTACTTTCAATTCTCGCCAATCAACGAGTATAGCAAGTATGTCGGAAACGGCCCACGTGACAAATGTGGTTGCTATGATTTCCTCAACAATCCTCCTCGCCTGAAACAACATTCTGTGAAGTTCCAGGTCTCTACCCTCTCGTTTAAGAATATTATGGAGATAAAAGCTGCTTAAGATAAATAAATGAAAATAAAGAGGTAAAATAACTACATATTAGCTGTACTTCATATATCTTTTTCCAAATTGTAAATCGGGTACCCCGACCGCCGGGGCCGTCCATGATACAGTAGTATCAAAACGTTGCTTTTACGACGAGTAATCACTCGGCCAAATTTGAAGGCAAAGATCCTTGTTCGCGAATGTTCACAATTCCACGAGGGAACACTTACCCACATACAACCACTCGAAAGATCGTTTACGCGTTTATTACTCTGGTTCGTGTATCCTGGGATAAGTTGAACTCGACACTTCGGACACCCAGTACAACAGCACTCATGCATATGGAATTTCTCGGTGACACGTCTGCATCCTGCCATGCAGACCGTGCCAGTATCAGAAGTGTGAGATAGCTCTTCCTGCGCGGCTCTCGGTGGCCGACCCAGCCGGCTTTATCGCGAGTCTATTAATTACCACGATCTGCCATAAATTCCGAGTAATAGTTAGGATTTACTCGGGACAGCGCGGGGAGGTTAAACGATCACATTAAATGCACATAGTTGCAGGACATAAGGGACTTCTGTCGGGTAATTACGCGGGACAAACGACGCGGTATTTCAGAAGGGGCTTCCTTTGACCGTCCTTTAATCTTTAGCTTTATCCAACGTCGCTTTTATTGCACGAGCATCACAACGGTGCATCAACGTTCGTACAGCTACAATTTTTATTCTCCTCCTCCCCTGTTTCGGTTGGTATCTCACAGGTCCCCCGAGACTCGATAGACTTGACGTCCGGACGATTGAACTGACCGAGTTGCTCGGTAGGATCTTCCCTGTAAATACTTAAGATCGCTGGCTTCCTTACGGTGGCTTAGAAGCCCTTCCAGCTCAAAGCTGAGTCACGTTCTAATGTAAAAAGCAGGATGACCGTTGAGTCGCATAGATAGCGAGCGGGGAAGGTCGAAGTTTAAGCGTGCATCCGTTCGCCGATGAGAGGCGAGAATTCGTGAACGCGGCCGTGAGAAATATTTTCAAGAATACAGTGGGCGATATTGCTTTACTTTCGGACAGAGCCGCGAACGGCCCGCTTTGTTTCCTCTCCCTAAATTCTCACACTCAAGCAAGCACGTCTTATCCGAAGAAGGAACAAGGGTCTCCTTGAACGCTTTATGCTTCGGGACAAAACGCTTTTGAAAAGTTTACACGATGGTCCTTGTCAACCCTCGACGTGCTCGCAGTCACGAAGGGATGATACCCGGTAGTCCGTGGAAGCCGATTACTCAGGTTCACCCGGTGTATTATCTGCGTGAGAGAGATGCCCAAGACGAGAGGGTTTTGTATCCGCCACTCCTCGCGATGTTCTACGCGCCATTCAAATTTCATGAGACGGGGCACTGTATATTGTTAACACTGTCCACTTAATAGTATTATAAAATCTAAAAGTCTAATGAAGATCTTGACTCTCTTGAAATCCAGGGATAAATGTCTTTTATTTCTACATTCTAATCGATTCCAATCCAGGATTGAGTATAATACATAAAACATAGATTTTGTCTCGTATTTTAAAACCATGATGAGCACTAACCCTTCATCGATGCAGATTGACGAATACAGTAAATCCCTGTTATGAGCCCGACGAACGGGGCTGGCGGCGGGACCATAGTGGGTTGCCGACATGATTCTCTCTTTCGTACCCGACGGCAGCTTCGTGTCTGACTCTTTGTTTCTTCTCGCTCGTTGTCCGGTTCTCTCACTCTCGTCCGCAAGGCTTCCAAGAAATGGTGGGGATAGTCGCCGGGCTGTCAACGGAAGGTACAAACGGGCTCATAACGGGGATTTACTGTATATCTATAAAAGTTGGGACCGTTGCTTTTTTAACACCCTATACAAGTGTCTCTTGCTGAAAGGGGAATGTCTAAGATTTGAAGCGTGCCTCAGGAACGAGACTACCTCATAGAAAAATACAAATCGAAAGCATCGTTAGTCGAGCATTCATCTGCTATGTTAATACGCTTGTCTAAGCACGGTCCGTCCGTTTCTACTTGCTTCATTTGAAGTGGAATGCATCGCTGCCGGTGGCTGTTTACTTTGAAAAGAGGCGAAAAAGGAGACGCACGGTGGCTCAAGTCGGACTGGGGAATAAAAGGGTGGAGGGGAAGAGGGGTGCTGGGGGCGGGGATAAGAAAAGCTTGAGCAAATGTTTTCAATACGTTGCATAAATCGCGTGTTTCTTCGTAAATTGAAATAGAAATGCATATAACCGTACGATATGGAAGCGGCTTTATTGTTCCATTCTTATTCCGGCGACGTTTCTATGGCGCCTTTCTTCCTTTATATCGCGGACGACAAGTGTGTGCCATCGATCTCGGACGAGAATTTCTTTTTAACCTGGACTTTCCTTTTCTCCTTACAGATGTCATCGTCCCAGAGATAGTCTGTTCTCCTGGAGCTCGGGCTTCGACAACTTCACGGGATTCGTCAACTGGGGCTTCCTGTTGTTGGGCATCGGTGGAATCCGATTGCTTCTCGAAAATTTCATAAAGTGAGTATGTACTGTATCCATATACGGAGGGAGAATCTTGATAAAGCAACTCCCTTATCCAGCGCATGATACGTGATCGGTTTCGCCGAGTCTTCGCGGCTCAAAGTCTGCGTCCGATCGCTCCTCTGACCCAGAGAAGTGATTTATAGATAGGATGACCAGTCCTGAGGAGAAACCGTAGCGTTCTCGAATCTCATCGCCCGGTTATTTGTAACAATTTACCGGACGCGTGGTCGTCGACGTAATTCATCAGAAGAAAAAAAAACGAATACTGTCGCCTGGTGACACTGATGTCTATATTCACTGCGAAGACACTTCGTCGACTTGAGCGTTCGATGCGTCCCTCGAGCATTTTTTCGAATGTTCGCAACACAGGGCTTATCCCAACCGTAGACCTCTCGATCATGCTACTCGTCGAGGGTGGAGCTTGAAAAACATGATAGGAAGGTCCTGGATGCGAACGATTCGGCTTTCGCCCTGAAATAATGCCACGAAGGGGAGGATGCTCGGGGCGAAGGCTTCATCAAGCTTGTCATAGGGGCATTGATAGGAGGAAAAGGCTATCGGGGCGCGCGCAATCCGACAAACCTAATTTTGATGATGTGGAGAAACAGTTGATGGAGAAGAAAGGGGCTTGAACGACAGATGAATTTCATTTAATTAGTGAATCCCGTTGGTCGAATGGAACTTTTCGCGCTGATTCAGACGAATCGCCCTCGCAAGGCGGGGGGGATTTTTCTTCGCCCTCGGAAATCGAGCCGGCTAGTGGAAACAAAGAGAGGAACAATCAGATCGATGGTGAAAAATGAGGTGTCGCTGTCATTCGGGCACAATGTAGAATTCCTCGGCGGGTCTATTCACGTCGCTCTCATTGGAAATCAAAGTCATGCTGACAGTCTAATCTATTTCGATAACTACATCATTATCAGCGGCCAATGCATCGCCGATAACGCCTTTGTATAGATTATAAAGGTTATTGTCAGAAACGTTCGCATACGCGCGTTAATTATATTCTCTGGGACAGTGCAAGCTTGCTAATATGTCTACAACAATCACGGTTAATGTACACCAAAAGTCCATAGAGACCATTTGACGAGGTCGAATTTCAATGAATTATTTCATCGATTTTCACGTAACAATAGCTACCTGCTCTAACCCGCGGAATTCGTCAGCGAGGGAGGAGGGGTGGGGGAAGATCTGGACAAAAATTAATTAATTTATGGACGGCGGAGGACACCCTCCCAGCCCTCGTTAAAATTAACAGCGTGTCGGCTAGTCCGATCCCCCATCTGAAGATTTTCCTACGCAAGGGACGACTCCTACCAATTTTCTCTTCTCACACCCATTCCCTCCCCTCCTACCTTGAATCGAGAAGGGCGAGGTACAAGCTCGGCCCATGAATAATTTCAACGAGATTTTTATCGCCGTTGTAAACTCTCAGCCTTGCGTCCGGTGGCTCCTGGGGGCGCGTAACAGAAATTTATCACGCTCGTTAAGCGTGGAAAAACTTTCGAAGGAAACTTTCGCGACGTAATTGCTCGAAGGGTAGTCTCGAAGCGTTTCTGAAACAAACGCGGCTTCGGGGGTCACTCGAAGCTCGTCGAACGAGCCGGGGAAGTGATTCCATGCGTGACCGGCACCGAGAATTGTTCCCGGGGCTGCGAAACGGGTCCGACGAATTATTCTTCGATCGTTGAACAGAGAATTCCAAGGAAGTTTTATGCTACTCCGATACTTGGACGTTATTATTTCGGAACGTGGACGTTACTGTTGTAAGGATGTTCCCAACGAGTGTGATTACAGAGGGTTGCTATCGGAGCTCTCTCAATTTCCTATACGTGATCTTTCGTTAGTCTTTGACCTCTTACCGCTCACTCAGGCCTTATTGAAAGTTCCACTTGCTCGAATTCTGTGTTTACCTCACGAGGTATCTTCGGTAGCCAACTCCATTAGGAAAGTAAAACAAACACATTTCTGAATGCCAGAATTATCAAGTGCTTCTCGAAACTGGATGTGCAATCAGGTAACTGACTTTGAATATTTGTCAGGACTGCATGAACTTTGCTATACGTATATATTAATTTATTAGCGCGAAAATGGTGGAAACCGCAGCCTATTCTGACACATAGACGAATAAAGAGGCAGGTTATTCAGTTTCGAAATTATAATTTCTTAGAGTGTTCCATGGTAATTCGATTCGTAAGAAATCCTTTCTATCGCTGAACGGGTACAAGAAAAAGCGCTCGGTCGTTGAATCACGGGAATGGGGCGAAGCAGGGCAGCGCGATTCTCCACGACGATCGAGATTAATCGACACGGAGAAGCATGGGGGATGGAGGTTGAAAGAGACACGCCGGCAAGACGAAAGTGGGAGGATGGTTCTCTGCCTGCGAAGTGAAAAAAAGTAGGAAGGCAGCTCAATTAATCGGACTCTCGGCGAAAGACTCTAGCCCCATCGATAAAAGTACGTGGAAAGGTTTGGAGACAGAGAGACAGGGTATCGAAGTTTCTCTCCCTTCCGCTCTCCTTATCCCTCTCTGGCAGTACGAATCGGGGAAAACTTTTTGAAAGGTTCGCGATCTGGTCATAATTTATGCACTTAAACTGCAACTGTACGAAGCTCTGTGCAATTCTTAATGGGACGAGTTTACGGGCAAGCGATTCGAGAAACTGAGACGAGGAATCAAAGACGTTGCAGAGATCGGTAAATTGAAAGTATTATAAAGTGTGCTTGAGACGAGGGACGTAGAGTTCCTTGCAGAAGCGTTTGAAAGCTTCGAGAAATTAATGGCTAAATTCGAATAACAATTCTGCCCATTACCACACAGGATTAACGTACCTACTACCACAGACGAGGTATAGAATAAACTTAAGATCCAATGAATTCTTCTGTTCTGAGTTTGTGGCCACCTGGACCAATACTTCACCAAAGAATTGATACTTGGTATATTTAAATAAGGTATTGAAATAGCGAGGACGTTTAAAATTTTCAGAATCCCATCAGTTCCAGCACCTCGCTGAAATATTCCAAGATAATTCGTTCGTTTCTTTGTTTAAAACTCTCTCATACTTTTCAATGCGTGTCTTAATACAAAAATGACGCAATAGAAACGTGTGTGTATTTTGTTTGATAGCAAATATCCTTGAACAACAGGCGGGAGGAATCGATTCGCGATAAAGTTTCAACGATATTTTTAGGGGCTGTTTCGAGGCTTCGTATTCCCCGGAACGATTACAATGTCCGGCGTTGAAAATTTTCAGCGATTCGATATCGGGCCGGGCGCATCACGTAGAAACGTCCCCGAATCCGTCGTGTCACGTTCATCCCCTGCCGTTCTATTTTGCCCGCGATTTTCGCAAGGATTCACGTCATGCCGAGAAATAAAACTCGTCCACCGTTCATCCGGATTACACGAGCTATAGTCGCAGGGAATCCTCGGAACTCCGCCGTTGCTCGGTATTATCGTGCGAAAAATGGCATTAACGTTCTCGGCAGCGCGATGGTTTCGCTTCACTACAGAACACTGCATGCGAGCTTTCGGTTCTCAATTGGTCGCATTAATGCCCGCACAGAAAGAATCGATTGGGGAGAATTTCGCAACGTTGAAGCTGCATTCTCCGAAAGTAACATTGAAAAGTGTCCCATAATACCTTTTCCCCCTGCAACAATTTAAGTTAAAGTTTTACCAACCAACAGCGTTTACGGCTTTAAGTAGTTTTATGCAAAGTTATCTACATGCACATCTCAAAGACCCTGAGACGGAAAATTCTTGGAAATTTGTCTCCAAATTGTGGTATTTTATCACTAAATATTAATATCCCTTTTTGCCTCTGCGACTTGTATCCGAGTTTCTACATCGCCGAAAGGTATTTGAGGGGATCAGAGAAATTTTTATCTTCAGATTGCAACGGGTACTCTGTATAATCGGCTCGCGGCTACGGCTTTCCATTAATGACTCGATTATATTACCACTCGCCCTGGACATGCTTTTCCATGTAATTGGGGATGCCATTGGCAGATGTTTACACCGGGCTGCATGCGCATTCCGCGAGCACTTTAATCCGATTAACGATACCGCGGGAAGTGATTTAAACTGACAGATTGGACGGCAAACCTTTGTGCACGGTAATCGGATCGCGCCAATTACAGTATGAACTTGAAATTCCATTAGATAATCGTGCTGTCGGGCGAAATTCGGGTCAATGGATTACACCCCGTAAGCGAGGTTTTAAATCGTATTAATGATGGCACGGACGGCCATACAGGTCACCGATCTTTTCGCTTTGAGCGAGCGTTTTAAGGCCGCGCGCCGACTATACGGGGCGCTCTCGAGTCGACTGTTTCGATGAAAAAATTGCTCGCTCGGTTCGTCGTTTACGCGAGAAAACGACGACGTTAGTACGCCAGCCGATACGCCTCGTGCTCATTTATAGCTTGATCGCCTGAACCATCGAATCAGTCGGCCGTGCGCCAACCAACAGCTCGCTCTTGTGCACGAACCGATAAAAGTAACAGCGTCAACGTGTTCAGCGGCTGCTGGAACAAGATAAACGCCACCCGCAGTCATTTATTAATATTTAACGGGGAACTTTTCGCGGCCGCGTTTTTATAACGTAACGTTCCATATTGGCGCCGTAACTCTTTCAATCTGAAGTTTTTAAGCTCTCTCATTTTCTCTCTCTTTTCTTCTCCCTTACTTACGCCCCAGCTCCCCCTCCCCCCCCCCTCCCGCCCCTACCCGGGCGCATGACCCGTTCCTCGTTCCACCCTCTATCCATCTCCGTTCTTCTTTTCGGTGGACGCGGAATTGGGGATTTTATCGTGACGCTGTATTAACGAACTTCGCCGAGCGAAGAACGGGCGCGGATTTAACGGTTGTGCCCGGATCAAAGCGGCTATTCTCATCGGGGGAAAAGAAATTTAATATCGTTTCCACTCACGCCTTGGACCGATGAGTTTCGATGGCAGCGATATCCCCTCAAGTCCTCGCCATTTCGGCTGCCTTATCAGGCTTATCTGAAATAGACGGGCATCGGAGTCGCCGTGCTTTTGATGGATCCAATAAACCTCGCCGCCTGAAAGGGGTGCCTGCAACGTCTGAAATACGGGGGCCCAGCGATTGGAGTTTTTGTTTATAAACCTACTTTCCACCCCGAGCGAAACGGGGATAGTGCAAATACGATCAAGGATAAGCGATCGAATCCTGATCCAATAATCCGATGAGTTGTTCCTATCCATCTCTACGTAGAATCGTTCTTAACACCACGCCAATCCTTTTAAGGGGTAGATCTACATCTCGAAACGAGAGAAAGCTATATTTCTAGTCACACCTGATAGTAAATCTTCCTCGCTACTTTCCTTTTTCACCTGGCTGTACCTCTTCATATGTCGGCCCGCGAATTCCATTATACAGTAAAGTGATTTCTAGTAAATGACACGTTTAATTTTCACCACGGAAAAAGGAGAATCGCGCGTTGCTTAACGCGAATGCCAGTTAAACGGTGGCGCGCCGATTTATACGCGTCCCAACAAAGTATTTAACAATTCAATCGGCGGAGCTGCACAAAGATATACGCGGTGCTGGCGCGCAGTGATTTACCGGACGGTAATACAAGGGGATTGCTGTTCCCTTTCGAATCACTTTTGGCTCGCCACCGCATAGAGTGCGGCGGTAGCTATCAATTATGAACGTTTGATTTTTCCGGCTCGCTCTTCAATTATCGTGGACTGCGTCAACGTGACTGATTGCGTTGGCGTCGACAGGGGACAGCGGAAAAAGGAGCAAAGGAATGGGCACGGGGGAGAGCGGGGAAAAACATGAAACGAACCGACGATCGCGTCCCAATAAATATCCTTTTCTCCTGGTGTCGAACCGCGCCCACTTCAAATACTTTAATTACTTCACCTATAAGCCTCGTTTATCATCGTTAGTCGACGCGTTCGACCCGAAGCCATTAGTGTCGGTTTACCCTCCCCCCCTCCCCCCCCCCCCGGGTACGATTTTTTTTCCTTTCGCCACGAGTGTAGTTCGTTTGTCTTCGTGGACGGGGCGGCCATGTGCAACAAACGTTTTTGATGGCTCTGATTGATACGATGGTACACGATAAATCCCCCGATATAGAGCCATAAAAATCAGTTGCGATGAGGACTGAAGTGGGGAATCGTTCCGCTTCAAACGGAGCCGCGGAAGAGGACAGCGACGGATAGCTGAGGAAAATGAAGATAGTATCTTGTCAAGGCTCCTTCGATCGAGGGCCACGAACGCCTACTTATTTATCCGCGAAACCGCTCCTCGAATGAGGAAGAAGATCCCAGCCAATTTCCATCCCAGCCTTCGCCACACTTCTCTGCGTTTTAGAAGCGAGTGACATTTATTATTTACCTCCGAGGTACAAAAGGATCAAAAGGCACGTCAATTTTCATTTGGCCGCTGCTCTTTCGTTCGTTTCCTTCTCTTTTCTGCTAGAAACTCGTGAAGGTATCGTCGGACACAGACGTTAATAACGACGCCTTTGCCTTCCGACCCGCGTCGCAACGTAAACACTCGCTTAGCGCGAAAGATAAAACCAAGGGGAAGTCACGGGACCAATAATAACGGATATAGAGTGTTGTCTGTTCTTCTCGCAAGTGTTTACGTGCCTTTCTCTTTTGTTCTGTCGTAGGTACGGGATCAGGGTGGATCCGAGGCAATGGATTCTCTTCCTCAGTGGCAAATACGAGGGCGGCGAGGAGCATCCGTCGATCCTACTCATCATCTGTAAGTCATTCTCTTGATATACTATTGGGGGGGGGGGGTGGAATCTCATTCAAATGAATGTCGTTCGACACCGATTTTGATGAAACTCTTTATATTTCTAAAACAGTGAGAATTAGGAGACACGTGTCCTTTTCTGGGTATTAAAGCTTGAATTTAAAGGGTGAATTTTATCTTCAAAGTTTCATTAAAGCTGATTTCGAACATTTCGGCAATATTATTAACTTTTATCAGGCGAACTTTAGTTCATTAGTGCAAGCAGAAAGGTAACACAAAACCGACTCGTCACAATAGGGTAGTGTTGTAAAAATGAGCTTCGAGCCCTGAGCTTCAAGAGCTCGAGTCGCGGTTCAAACCCTAAAGGCTCGAACCCTTAAGGCTCGAAGCTTGTAGCCGTAAGAGCTCGAGCCTTTAAAGCTCGAGTCTTCAAGCTCGAACGCTCGAGTCGTATAAATTGTATGTAGTGAAGTGATGTACAAAGCTCGAGTGAATTATTTCCGTGACGCCCAAACTTCGTTAACCTATTACTGATAGGATGATCAAATATATGTATATATTTTAAGCAATGTTTGAAACTTTCCTTTATTACAAAATACATACAGATATTTAAACAAAATATAGAAGTCACTTTAGAGTGTTATAGACCGAACCAACAAGGGTTTCTCAATTTTCTACGTTTACTTGATCTGATAGACAAAGCTGGGCCACTTTTTTCGTTATTTACGTGAACTTCGACCTAATATTTTTGATAGGTTATACTTTCAAAGTATGAAAAAAAACTCAGTTTTATCAACTCTCACTGTGTTGTTCCCCCTTACGGCTGAAGCTTCAAAGCACAACCCTCGAAACCGTTAAGGAGGTATTATCCTTCTCCAAATCATTTTTTTACATGTTTTTATTTTTTATTTTTTATTCACACGCCAGGCTTTATTACTTCGAATGTGATAAAGGTTTTAAACTTACATAAATAATTTTAAGCAGGCAAAAAATCGGGGCTACTTAAAAGAGAATATCCCTCAAGCATGAGACAATGAAATTAACATTAAATCTAAAATATCATGCTTTATTTAGACCGTAAAAAATACAGCCACGACTATAAACACATGGAAGCTTGTATTGTGGATATTTTTAAATCTAAAATATCATGATTTTTTTGCCTGCTTAAAATTATTTATATAAGTTTAAATTTAAGTTTAACGTTTTACAATAGTGGTTGCATGAAATAAGATATATAATATCAAGGACGTGCAGTTAACTTCATTACTATTAAACACAAAAGCCTCTAGCTTCATATGACATTAGCCTTAAAGGCTGAGTCTTTAAGGTTAAGGTTTAAAGCTTTGAAGACTCGAGCTTTATACAACACTACAATAGGGTAATATGTCTGAGGAGCACGGACAAAAGCTGCTAATTTAAATGTAAAAGTAATTAGACTGCGCAGCGTTCATAGGGTCATGAATGTTTCGAAATAACGTGCATTGTTAACGGCGCCTCGCGAAAGCGGACAATTACATGTTTTTCAAAGATACCTGCTCATGATTCGCCGAGGCGTATTTAAAGCGGGCTCACGTTTATTGTAACGCGAAAGTTCAAAGACACACGGCCTGGCTCATAGATAAAGGACGACCCGAGGCGTCCGGTTGAATTCAAAATCCCTAAACGCGAAACATTCTGAAGCATCGTTTAAGCTTGCTTTTCAAAGCTCGAATTTTAGCGCCGTGGGGTTTCATCAGGCGTAAGCTTCGACACTCTATTTACCCTGCCCTTGGACACGATCTTCCCCTCATGCATCGTCCTTTTACCACCACACTATGGACATTGTTATCCGAATTCTGATCTAGAAGCATGGCGCTGGGTGATTCGTGAGAGTGTTTAAGCTCGAAAATGTGTAGCCTCATCTTTATTTCCTTTATATAAATTGATTTGTGAATCTTCTTCTACAGCTTATGTTTGCACTGAGCAAACAACTTGTCGATACTATACAGGAAGAAAAGTACCTATAGGTGTGGAGAAAGTGCATACATGCGGCTTATGAGAGAGGGTGTTACAACATATCCTATCGGTGTTCTCTAATCCCTATCGACGCTCATGAATAGATAGAGTAGCCACTTTATATCCCACATGCACACCGGATGCAAAGCCCTTTGACAATTTAGCCTCCATTCGTGAGCTTTAAAGTTCTTCTTAATGCAACCCCTATAGGAAATTAAGAGACCCTTGATGGCTACACCGTGGAATACCTTGCGAACGATTAGTTCCTTTGTCGATCCCCTTAATAACGCCCATTAACCTGCGAAGTTTACACCTGTAATTTATTAACAAGCGTGTTTCGTCATTAATTCCGCGGGACAATAGAGCGTGGAATTCGCCCCGCCGTTGACTCACTCGATTAACGGTAAAACGTTTCGAACGTACCGGTTACGGAGTAACTCCACCCTTAAACAAGACCCAACACGACAACAAGTAGCAAGCGAGTGACCTACTAGAACCGTCCCCGCAAGTTGCACCAATTTCCCGATACTCCTCAACTCTCGAAGCTAATTATCCTGGCGATTAGGTTCCGAAATTAATTTCTCCGTGGAAACTTTCTCCCTCTGCGCCTTCACAAAGAACCTTCCTGGCCTCGATTCAGCAGGGGTCGATGCTTGGTGAACACCCCGTGAACACGCCGTTTAAACTCTCGTTCCGCAGCTGCGCCGGCAGCTTGCACACGCGTGCAGGCCTGCAGATTGCACGTGCAGGGTCACACCGGTCGCGGGGGGCGGAGTGGGGCTGCGAAGTGCCCAGCAGAAAAGGGTGGGAGGTAGCTTGCATTATTTACACATGAGGGAAGGTAATGCTCATAGGGAAGTACGGTTAATAGCTCTCATATTTTAGAATCTTCGCCGTTCCAGCCCTCGGTCCTTCTTTCCTGGCTACAGGCCCTTAACTGCTCCTCTCTTCCCTTACCAACCCCATGCCCACCCCTCCCCCTCCCCTTTTTATACCCTCTGCTCGTTCGTCGAAGCGAATACACCCTCCAGCGAGCGTTCCTCGTATCCTCGTGGCCGTGGCTCTCGCGTAATAATTTTCATGGCGGCTATACGGCCGGGCCGGGCCGAGATTGCTTTTTAAACGGCGCTCCGGCAGGATCCCCAGCTCTTCGCGGCTCGCTGTTTCCGCGATTAGGGGATTAATTATTCCGTCGACGCCGTTGCTGGCACGAATCAGGGCCGTTTAACGGCTGACCTCGTGATTCATTCGGCCCAGCGTTGATTAGCAGCCGCCTGACATACTTCGTCGCCGCTCCGCTTAGTTGCGCTGCGCGACTTCCCTCTTTTTCGCTGTTGAATTAATTCCCCGCCGCGTGTACATTCGACGGGGCGGCAAGTGGAAAGAGGGAGAACCTCCGCCGGCTTGACGACGGTCAGTGAATTTCATTTTTGGCTCGTTCGATGCCAGCGCGTTTTGATTTAATTCCCTCGGAAATGTTTCGTTGATCCGACAAAATGATGCGGCCACTGCCAGCGCGCGCGCGCTCCACAGCCGCGAGAAATCTATTTTTCATTGGCAACAGGCAAACTGGTTAATTGCGTACTTTACAGCATCGTACCCATGCAATTTCGTTGCGCCCAGGAGCGATACAGATTGATGTCAAGTGGATCATCGAGTTGGGGATCCAGTATGACAGAATTGGTCGGGTTAACCCCGCGGATTTATTCTTTGCAGCCCGCCGAATCTGTTATTTTTACGTTTTAAATGAGAGACCGCTTGGAAACGCATGAGTAGCATCGAACTTATCGAAAAATCGTTCGCCGAGTTCTGTGAATGTAGGGTAACTGGATCCCTTATCAAATATGCAAGAATATAATTTAAACACAAGTATTCTCCTTTATGTATAAGCAAATCAATATGACTTTCAATTAAATGTTTACATAACTTACATTCATAACCACGCTCAACTTTCAACCAGTTTTATCGGCTTGCTGAAAATAGACCGAATTTCAATATTTAACCATTCCGTGAACTACGATGTTATATAGAAGCAGTTGTGTACGCTGGAGCTAGCGTGACGGGATGTATTGACGAACAAAACTTTCATCCACACCGCGGCCGAGTGTAAAAAGATTAATTGGGTTCTGCCCAAAAATCCAAGATATAACTGCCTTCGGTTGTACGCCCGTTTCTTTGGCCTCACATATTCGGGCAGAGGATACCGTGGAACTTTAACTCCGGCGAAAAAGGGTAAAGGAAAACAGACGCACATTCGTAGGCGCTCCACCCCTCGCATTTCTGTCGACGGAAGTGCTCTTCCGCGGCCACCTATACTGAGCGTCCGTTTGGCGGTTTTGCTGAAGTTTCGGTGCGGCAAGTTCTCAGAAACTTAAAGTTAACTGTAACTCAATGGCCGCGGTCCTCGAGTGACGTAACGAGTCAGAAGCAAACGCGAAAGGGTGCAGCTAGCAGTCAGCTTACGAGCTTCTATAATCTGGCTTTCGAGCGAAATAAAGATAAGAGGGATACCGGCGCTACTCGGCTTTCGGTGTTCTAAGTGGACTTAGAAAACTAGACTGGGATCCATCTTAAGTAAACTGCCCACAATTCAATTGGTTCTACATTATCGAACGGTCGGAAAATTCCAGCGATCCTGATTACATTTGCCTCGGGTAAGTACAACATTATTTCCAGTAAATGCCGAAGTTCGAGAACGTTAGCGCGGTTTAAATTAAACTCAGAGACACGGGTAAACGAACAAAAGCAAATTGATGGTCGATGTTGGAGCCCGTTGGAAGGGTAGCTGCCGCGGGTAACCCAGATTTGGGAAGAACAGCGTTATCGAGTGCAATCTGCGCGCGAAAAATCCAAGTAATTATCAGCGATATCCGCCACTTCGGGCAGATTTTAGCTGTAACCGTGGGCGGGATTAATGCCGGCGATGCCCTCCCATCCCCGGATACGGGGTCATTGAAATTTATTTTCGGTGGTCGGGGGTTGAGATCCCGCGGAGTAACCGCGAAAGCGCTATTAGCTGGCGAAAGCTGCAGGAATGGAAATGGCCATTCAAAGGGAATCCGAGGCTTTTTTTTCCATGCCGTAATCATCACTCCAGCGGACTATGAAACATTCGGCCGGCGAGGAAAGTTGAAATCTATTCCCGCTACGTACAGAGCCTGATTCGCCGGGGATCGTTTTCAATCGAGTCACGAATTAACCGCGTGCAACTTTCGCCGGTGTGCTGGTGCGGAAGACAAAAAACCGACCAGATATCTCCCTCAATTCTTCGCCGGCCACCGTTGCAAACTTTCCACCGGCTCCCTCGTAATTGACGCGGATATTAAAATTTTCGACCAAGCGCGAGGTAGTTTGAACAAAAGGGCATAATAAAATCCCAGCTGCGGTTGTGTGGATGGTGGGATAACAAAATCTCGCAATGTCAATATTGGCGGCGACTAACACGCAGCCTCGGCAGCCGATTTATTTCACCGCGGTGATAAAAGACTGCTGACGATTCGGCGGCGAGTTTGCGAGTTCTATTATAAATCGTTCTTGCACTTATATCGAGTGAAATCGTGGAAACTGATTTCCACGCGACACGGAGCAAACACAGGAGGCTCATACGGGTGGCACAGGAGGTAACGCTCCGCGAATCCATGTTATGCTTATGAATTACTTAATCCCCTGGATATGCGTGATGCAAGCTATAATAATCGAATTAAATGCAAGATCGCGCTTACAAAAAGCCTTCCACGTGTCCGCCATCTGCGGCGTTCGGTTTAATGCTTATCGTGCATGAGGTATCTATAACAGCTAAATAAGAAGATTATCAGAAACACCTGCCGATTTTGTGCCGCATGATCGAATGGCTTTTTGATTGCTTCTAACTAATCGTATGCCTAGTTGAGAAAACAACTTACAGTGAAGACTCGTCATGATCGATCATCAATCGAATCGGTTCGTTATAAAAGGTTTTTTAAACTTCTACATGGGATGTCAATCTTCATAGCTTAGCTGTATTTTATTTTGAAAGTCAATGAATATTATATAATCTGAATTTTCCGGAGTCAATGAATATTATTTAATCTGAAGTTTCAAAAGTCAATGAATATTATTTACAAAAATATCAGAGTCCCGTGACATCCGAATAATTACAATGTATCGAGTGTAAGAGCTGTCAATCCTGCTCCAGTGTTCGTTAGAATAACTTTACACGTTAATGTGGAGTATGTACATATCTTGAAAAAGTCAAAGGATAATTGAAAAAAAAACACCGTGGCAACGGCGTGTAACGGAATGATTACATTGCTCTCGATTTACATAATTCCACGCGAACGTGAGAGAACCGTTGGAGTCTCAGCCTCGTACGAGAGCCCATCGAAAGTTTCATGTCTGCTGGTTACATTGCGTGTCTTCAAAGCCGATCATTTCTATGGTGTTAGCATGCGTTTAATGGCGCTAGCAAAGCGGGAGGTGTATTACACGTGCGTCTTTGCTTTGCTGGAGTTCGTGCGCCGCTGCAAAGGGAAGCCTTAATTAGTACTCGTAATTATTCGTAATTAGCACTCGGCACCCCACGGTTTAGGGGTGCTCGTGAAGCTCTTCCGGTTTATGGTGACGCCTCCCCCCCCCATCCCCCGCGACGGAAAGGGAAAGAAAGAGAGAGGAAAACGGAAAAAGGAAACTGCCGACTGAAAATCGTTCCTTTCACTCCTCATCTCTCGAGTTCAACAGCGCCTTTACATAGGCTGTACAGAAAGTTTTTGACCAAATTAATGACTAAGCGAAAGAAGCTTATAAGATTTATAAAAAAATCATTGACTTACTGATAATACTCTTTATATCCACTTCATAACTCGGTGGACAAATCGTTGTGTCTGGAACAAGTAATTGTCACTTATCAGTTATTTGCGATATCTAAAGCCGGACATAGTTCAACTCGTGACAGCAATAATGCAACTGTCATTGGTTTCTGAGTCACTGTTACGTCTGCAAAATTGTGAAAATTCTAAGAACAGCTTCGTCAGAAAATCATCGATTTCTATATACATATATTTCTATATAAACAATTTAATAAAACATCTTCAGGTATGCGTTCATGTAAACTTTTTCGCCCACTCGACACACGTAAGGCGCTGTATAAGTTCAGCTGGAACCTTTCTGGACACTCTGCACCTCGAACCACCGAGTCTTTCGTTTTCTTTAGTACGTGCCCTTTCCCCACTCTATTCTTCTTCATATATTCCTGATCCTGAACTGAGCTGGTGCCATTCGAACGAAGGCTTTCGCGAGCTCACGCGACTTTAACCCACCGCTTTTCCGGCCCCGCTTTCGCGCAACCGGCCCAGAGAGATTTATACGCGCAATTCAGAATCTTGATTCGATATCGAGAGTTGAGGTCGCGCGGCCACCTCGGCGACGAAGACATCGCGAACCGCGGCTATCGATATCCGATGGCGATATTCGAGTCGGATCACCGTGGAAACGACGATAATACCCCGTCCGAAAATTCGCGGCCCTTGTAATTCACCGCGGATCGCGGGACAGCAAATTATGCCGGGATCCGAATTGAAATAGTTGCCAATGTGACTGGGAATGATTCATAATCCCATGAGCGGTAATTATTCAAACGCGGCCTCGATATTATTAACGATATCGTCGCAAATTGTTATTCACGGATTGCGCGGTGGCTTCCACTATGGAAGCTGGCTGGAAAAGCAACGGCACCGCTGAAATAAACGAAAATCCTTTGGCTTTCACCGCGGGAACCTCCCCCTTTTTTTTTCATCAAAGTTTTATTAAAAACGGAGGAACGTTGCCAACTCGATGTCGGAATATAATTAAAATTTGCCTCCTCGGATTTGATCTTATCCCGAGGTTTCCTCGTTCGCTCTCGTTCTCGACAGCTGTGCTGGTGCCATCTCGGTCGTCGAGTTTTTCACGAGACGCGGCCGTAACCAACCGTCCCCGCGGTTGCCGTCATGTCCTCTTCTCGACGAACGCGTACCCACGACTCGAGACACTCGAGAAGATAGAAGAGACTCGCCGAGGAAAAAGTAAAAGTCTTAATTAGCGGCTGAGATCCGAGAGGTGCTCAAGAGTGGAGGTCGATTACCCTCGAGGCTCCGGATACCACTGCTCATCTCGTCTCTGTCTTTCTCACGAGAAAAAAAAAATTTCCTTCGTTTCCTGTCCTGTCCCACACCCCTCGCGCTCTCTCCTATCTCATCCCACTGGATTTCTTGAAAAATTTGATCTCGTTAATACGACGGTCGGCTCGTTACGCCGGCAAACTGCCGTGACTCATTACGAAATTTACAGAAGAGCTTCGATACCGGAAACGCTTAAAAGTTTGATTCGACCCATTCGTCACGGATGCCTGATGACGTTTCTCCTCTTATTACACTTACGGTAATTATTGTACTTTATCCAAGTTCGATGTATGCACAGCGACGGTTAAAGGGTTCTCCGTCATTGAGTTATCAAATTTAATTTGCGGGGCGGTTTTATTAAACAGTTCTATAAAGCGATACGAGCCGGTGTGTTTTGCTACTGCGTGAATTTCCCCGCTCATATTTATCTTTGATCGCGATTATTCATTAAAATAACGTCCAAACGTGCTCGTCCCCGTGGATTTTTCGTTGCGAATAAAATTTCATTTTATTAACGTTGTTACAAGCGGGAAACAAAAACGTCTCACGGGGCAACGGCTACCAAAATGCAGGGGTAAACTACGCATCGGCAATATTGTAACCAATTTCACGTTAGCGTCGTGTAATATTTAATCGGGCCCGAGCGCAGCATGGTCGACATATTTGACGCGCAAATACTACCTGGCAAATGTAAATACAGTTGGGTTAAATAAAATTGAAAAATTTCAGAAAGGACCAGCACGCGTTTGCCGGCCTCGATTATACGATGTAATCGGTATCGAAGTGTGTTATCGCCGAGTTCGCGAGCTGGTGGCGCCCTGTTGCCTAGCTTTTTCTCCCACAGCACTTATCGCAGCCTATTTTTTAATTTAATTCATTCTATCATGGCCGATGCTCGATAACACGCTCTTCTTCTTTTATTCGAACGCCTCTTTGTCTCTGTCTCTGCTCTCCCTGACACCCCTTACCTCCATCCCTTCCGTTTCCTTCTTTTATTCACTCCCGCGACGATGCAACGAAGAGGCCTTTTCGTTCGCGCGAAAAAAAACGGCTGTATTTCCACGGCGAAGAGGGTTCCATTAATATCTATTAGCAAGCCGTGCTCGACGTCAGTTGGATTTGTTCTTTCTCCTTTCTTCTCTGCCCTCCGTCGTTTCCATTGCGCCGAGAATAGTCAATGGCAAAAAGGGTCTCCCGTCGGAACAGGAGATTCGGATGTATTCCGAAATATGAGGAATCATTCGTTTTCATTAACAAAACGGGATTGAAATAGCGATACGTCAGTGCTATCCGGCCAGCCAATACGTTCTCTGAATTATGGGTACACCTGACGAGTAAGATCGGCGGCATTTTCGGAATTCAAGTCCGGCTGTCGCTTAAACTTAAACCCTGTCCTTTATTGTGTTTCTATAACGGGGACATTACTCCTATGCTCCAATTAACAGGCAATTGTAAGAGAAATCTTCCACCATCCAATTCAATTCCACTAAAATAACCGAGAGACAGAGGTCGGATTCATTCCCCATGAAACCATTCTATTTTCCGACAACCTCATAAAATGAAGTTCTTCAAGGGCCACACATTTAACCTAGCCTGACCTAGCCTGACAAGAATGGTCCCCTTAGTATCGCCGGTTGGTTTTCAGCAATCTCAAGACTAAGCAGTTTTGCACGGGAAAGATAAATACTTCGTATTCCAAAAGGTCATTTTTATAATCCTTATGATTCGTAAATATATGGAGTTTATTCACTTCGATTAGCCTGTATGATGTTTGTCGCAAGAGTACTGGTACATCTCGCGAAAGGATCGATCAATACGTATTCCCTGCTCTGTGCTCCAACAGCCAACAGTAGTTATAGTCTCGTTTGTAATATCAGGTTTGTACAAAGGATGATGCATTGAATATTATTCACAAGAGAATCAGCAATGAATAATATTCCAATTTCGAGGAACTTTATTCCCAGCATTGATACCGCGTGTTTTATGAATCACAAAGACCGCACCCGTTCTGAAACAATGACAGAGTTTCCAGGCCACAGTAAGGTCGAAACATTTTTTTAAACGCATTTAATTAATCTTTGCTCAGAGGAGCATTATCCAATCGTATTTCTGAAATTTCAGCCGCTTTCAACGCGGAAATGCAATTAATGATATTTATCGTAACAATTAACAGCGCTATAATCCGCGGACTTTTCTCCCTCTCTAAATGCAACACATTTGATTCGTCGATCAAGTCCTATTTGTCTTTCATCGCCAGGGGCGCACGTGCGTGTAATTCAGCGGGTTGAAAGCGCGACCGTTCGAATCGCTCGACTACAGGCTGGAAAAATGCTCGAAAGTCTCGTAAAACGCGTTCGAATTCAAAGGGCTCGTAATTAGTCGACGTGAACACGTGTCGGCCATGATGAAACAATCGTGGCCTTTCCCGTGCTTTTTTTCCCCCCATTCCACCACTGTGCAAGCTCCCCGAACGAGCGAGGCTCGAATTTCTTTTTAACCAAAACGCTGGCAACGTCTGTTAACGAAAATTTTTTGACGCGATACTGGAGAAGCTGCAGGTGCCTTCCTTTCTTCCTACGCAGACGGCTGTGACGTCAAATCACGTCGAATGAAATTAAATATTGACGGGAGAAGAATACGCATTGTGCGGTACGGTGCTCGTATTTGCCTCGGTGCAGTCGTCAGCATTTCACAGTTTCCTTTCACAATCGACATCGATCTGCAAAAGGGGAGATAACATTAAATATTGTGGTCAAAGAAACCACACGTGTCAGTGTTTTGATTAATTGAAAGATTCATAATGGAATTGAATGGTTGTCTGTCAAAAATGTAATTGAAATAGCATGGTGCTTGCAGGCGGTCTTGGGATTTGTTCGATTCGTCACGATCAAATAAAAGAGACAAGCATGTCGACAGCCAGAACTATTTCGATCACTATGCAGATGATTAATCAGAAATCGACGGAAGTTTAACTGGAATATTACTCACCCGTCTGATCTTCCTCACCAGTTATGCGCTCTTTCAATTTTCGAACGTCACTTCTTTGACGTTTGCTGCCAGTTCTGGCGTGAATTCGATCGTGGATGATATTACATCAGCGTCGACTTGCGCATAAAATTGAAGGCAGATCTGCAGCAAGCAGTGCCTCCGTTTTTCTGCTCGAAAGCCTCTAATTGTTTCTAATTTCTTCTTAATTACCTACTTTACATTTTCCAGTAATGCGAAAATTACGGCACCAAGGGCGCTCAAATCCTTTTGAAGAGTACGGCTAAGTGAAATTAAGTCGAGGTATGGAGACAAAGCTTTCATTTTTTAGAGGTTCTACTATGCAGCGTCCTACATTCATTAAATTATTATTCAAACTTTACTTACTGTACAGCTATTTTAAGTAATGAAATGTATGAAGAAGCGTTTACAGATGTGATTTCTTTATTGTTAACTCACATTATACTTGATAATACTTGAAATTTTAGCAATTGGGCGATTTTATTAATATTCCGTACGCAAGGGGCGCTTCTATTTTTAAACGTATGCGAGAACTGTGACCCGTTTCTCCAGGAGGATCGCGCGGCCCCCAATTTCGCGAGTTTGCCTATCATACGGTTGCATCTCTTGAACTTATTTAAGTTTCGCCATATTTTATCTCGGGGACGGACGATACTTCGAAGAATACGGGGACGAACCGCTTGAAATGAAATCGTACGGCTGTACCTACGCCATGGCGCGCTTGTCTGCGTGGAATCCCGCGTAATCTACCGAAGTGTCTTGGCTCCGTGGATTCTGAAAACAGTTTAAGGAATGATAAAGGAACGAGCACGGAATGAAATTCCGTGGTCTTACAGATGTTCCGATTGTGATTCATTTCTGCGTGGCTTCGGGACGACTCGAATACCTGAGGAAAGATGGAAATTTAAAATTCTTCGTGAGATTGTATTTTCCAGAAATTTCAAGACCGTCGACCCTTTTTTCCCCCGTTTGACCCTTTTCTGCTTTGACTCGATAAAGAACCTTGTTTCCGAGTGTGGATAATCTTGAATGAAATTCTTCGAGATAGATGACATTTCTTCCTCACTTTAAATGGACGTATAAAAGAAATAATGTAAAACGACTAGTCAACATACTGAAAGTTAAACGAATTGTAGGTAGTTAAATATGTTCGCTTTCCGCGCCAAATGAAATGAGTCGCGCCCGAGATCAGTAGTCGCGGTCCGTCCTTAGTCAGACAACAGTGACGGCCGATATTCCTTCCATCTACCAATTTTATTTATTTATCTCATACTGTGCACTCGAAATTCAATCCACACTGCCTTCTAAATAATACATAATACATTTTTAAAAAATTATTTACGACCGCGGTGCAATAAACTTTGACAGTGGTAATGAAACGTGATCGCAAGATCCGCGAACGGAATCCGTATTTCTATTTTTCGTTAAATGATCGAGGACGCGCCAGAAACTGTTACCATTTTCCCTCGACCTCGGCCCTTCATGTTAACTCGTAGGTACACGATGTCCAATTGAACTTCCGTTTTGTAGCGAGTGCTATTTTGGCTGATTTATCGGTGAGTCGCTTTCGTCGCTGGTAGCTCGATATCGGTTTTTCCCTCTTTCATTCTTTTTTTTTTTGTTATCCCTTCCAACCATTCGAGCGGGGCTCTCGATCACCAGCAGCGTTTATCCTCGCTGTACAGCCTTCGTCGAGCGCGCGCCTCTCTTTCTCCTCGCAGCCCGCTTCCTCTTTCTCCGTTTCGTACCCTTCCACGGCTCTTTCGATTGCCCCTGTAACGTCACATCGTATGACAGACCCTCGTCACTTCCTCTCTACAGCTAGCGCTTGGGTGACTGACCTTTTCGAAGTTTGTCATTCCGGGGGTGGGAAACGCAGAGGACCGATAGGTGGAGTGGCCGCGGGCGGATTGTCGAAAAATTCGTTCGTTCGCTCGTTCGGTGGGAATCAGTGAATTATACGTTTCGCCCTTTTCTTCTGTTCCAGATGCCACCGTGCCCGTGGGCCTCTGTCTGCTGATCGAAAAAGGGCTGTCGGTGGTGAGTAATCCTTTTAATATCGCCCTTATTCGACCCACACCGAGAAGTGGCGCGGAAACACCGCCCCCTGTGCGCTAATACAAATGACACGGGATCCGTCTACGAGGATATTAAAAAACTTTCGCGCGTCAGCGCAGCGATATTTGTACACGGTTTTTCGTCGTTTCCGCGGGGTGCGCACGGAGACCGGGAAAAAGCGAATCAGGCAAACAGTGTCAAAAAGAGGCTAACAACGCGGACGGATGTTATGGGATACGGGAGAAAAGTTGGCAAAATATTTTTCACCTTTTTGCGTCGGTGTACATTTTTTTCCTGCCCCCACCCTTCTCCTCCCGCTCGTTCTTCTTGCAAGAAGCGCTCGAGCAGGCACGGCTAAACTAAACTAATAATAATACCGCGGGCATATGGCGTCGCTGGCGGAAACTTTACACGACCGCGGGCAAAAATGGTAAACGAGGACGAGGGACGGCGAACAACGACGACAGGGTCGTTGCATTTTTCTGGTATCGCGCGGGCACGCTGCTTCCGGAACGGAAGAGACTTTTACGCTGCGTATCGCTAAAACTGTCGATTCCACGTCACTACTCGAACCGATCGACGCGAAACGTTAACGTGCACGTCGTTCTTCTTTATTTTTCCAGCAAATAGCCAAGCGCCGCTCGAATACTCTCGATACTACCGCCCGAACGAGCTCAGCGATAATTGTCGCGATACGATCTTCGGGCTGAAATTCAATTTCTAATTTCTGCTGCTCTCCAACGAGAGCGTTACCGTCGTCCAATTAGCAGATTAGAGTATTTTCGTTTTGGGAACTAAATCTTGTTGTCTGTAGCCTCTGAGGCATTTCAGTTAAGGGGTCATTCTAGTTTGGGCCGCCGCAAAATAAAGCTATTTGTAAAGATTTTTTTCTCAGTAAATACAATATAGAATGAAATAAATCTTTTTGGTAATTATTAAGATACTCTTATATTATACAAAAAAAAATTAAAAAGAATTTTTACAATTTGTTTTAATTGTTTTTTTACAACGTTAATATGGCACCTAAAAAAAGAGGTATGTTCACGGCGTAGGTGATTTCTCGGCTCAGGCTTATCCGAAACAAAAAATTCCAAAAGATTCTTAATCCGTATGAGTGTCGCTATAGCTCCTAGCTTAATTAACAATTTTTTTGATTTTTCTCATGGAACACCCGACAATACATCCTTTTGGGTGTTTTGTCAAACTTTTTTTTCAAACCGGCGCCATTTTCTAATTTTTCAACAAAAATTGTTAATTGTGCTAGGGGCTATAGCGACACTCATACAGATTGAGAATGATTTGGAATTTTTTGTTTCGGATAAGCCTGAGCCGGTAAATCACCTACGCCGTGAACGTACCTCTTTATTTTAGGTGCCACATTAACGTTGTAAAAAACAATTAAAACAAATTGTTAAAATTCTTTTTATTTTTTATTTTTTGTATAATATAAGAGTACCTTAATAAATACCAAAAATATTTATTTTATTATATATTGTAATTACTGAGAAAAATCTATACAAATAGCTTAATTTTTCGGTCGATCAAAGTGGAATGACCCCTTCAGTGTCACATTAAATCGTTGCTTTTTTACCTGTAATAATTTTGCTATTGCGAAAGATCATTTTTGCATTTGGGATAACTTCTATCAACTGATCTACTCCGCCAGTACGCCCCTTTTGAAATGCCGACAGGATTTCATTAAAATTAATTTTGTAATTTAATTTCACCGTTAAAGTCCGTAATACCAGGTACCTGAGGAGGTGTAGTCAAGGCTTTACAATTGCATTTAAGTCCCTTCTGAACGCCAATCGAAACAAATTGGAAATCGAACTAATTTGAAGGAACTTCTTCGGCTCAGCTGTACGGTCGAAACTTGTAGATCGAATGAAGTTTACACAGTGAGAACTAGTCGAGGTATATACTAACTGCTTTCAAATACATGGAGCTGAAGGTGATGTACATTATTATTTTAAGCAATAGTGTAAACCAGCCTTGGGGAGATGTAGAAATGTTGAGTTTAATATTTTACTGAATCTTATCAGTGTTTAGTGTAATCACAAATTAATGTACATTAATGTAACTACAGTCACATATTCCGTTAGATAAGCTGTATCTATATTAGACGAAACTGTGCCAGCCACAATACAAGTAATTCACAAATATTAACTGCACGCGAAATCCCACTGTATGCATTAGAGTCAGTCTGTCTAAAGCCAAACATATCCACTGAAATCTCTCCTAAGCCGAAAACTCTAGTACCATTCTAATAGAAAATCAGCTCAAGTCGGACCAAACACTTTGCCTTAATCTAGATCAGTATAAATACCGTATTCACTCAAAACTTGTGGTTCGAAACAAAGTTTATAAAGCGAAAGCTTGTTGATATTTACCTCGAATAGCTCGTGCAATATTAATTGAACGCGCGAGGAGCGAGAACCACTCTCTGACGTCCGGCACAAGCAAACGGACCGTCAATTAAACATCCACCATATACGTAGGGCCTTCTTTAAACTGTAACTTGGAGTCCGCTATCCAGACAAATTTATTTAACCCATATACCGGCGCTCAGAAATTCATAGCCCCATCCAATACGCGAATGATTATAAATCTGTGTAATAAAAGGTTCCTCGAGCGAATCAATTGGATCGTTCGCTGATCGTTTGGCAGATATGAGCGACAGTATTTTTCGATCTCGCGAAAGGGGACAGGGTGCATAACGTCATATACCACTTTATTTGAACCGATAATAGCGAGTTTAACGTCGAATCTAGCCTGCCCCTCTTATCGGAGCCTCATAAAGATGGTCTAGCCGGTCGATGAAACGGGCGCTAGGGTTTGATGATCGGCGTAGCGTAACGATCACGTTGCAAAGCCCGGATCACCTCTACGTCGACGCGAATTAGCGATGCTCTGGCTAACGTCTATATACGTTATATATCGTATATTCTCCCCAGCGGTGACGCAAATACACGTCTGCCGTGCCGTATCGTGTCAGCGTAAACATTGCTCGCGCCGACTCTGTACCGCGGGGACCATCCGCGCGCTCTGTTCATCGATCAGCTCCGCAGAGATCTTCGTCCGTGTGCCTTGACTTCTCGCGAATCTATGGAAAATTGACCGTGGGGTCTTTCTCCCGTGATCGTTCAGCTTTGTCGACGGGGGTTTCGTTTTCATCCTCTCGGCGGAGCATTCGTTGAAGCAATCCCTATTGCCACGCAAGTAGAAATACCGGGGAATAGTCAGGCGCGTAAGCTGCCTTCAGAATCAATTTTCTCGGGAATGAGAGCTTCCGCGGGAAAAGTTTATTTCACATATTCAATCTAATGTTGTCCCACGAATCACACCGCTCCCTCTGCCACCCTCCTGTGAGTAATGTATAGTCTCTACACGAGTTTCATTAAATGTTGTCGCGGGAAAACAGTGGAACGTATTTACCAGGTCGAAGGATATAGTTTAACGCGTAATTATAATGTCGCGCGGAGTCGCGGCGGTGGAAATTACATTCTTCCGAAAGCTAATTCGCTGGCTGCTGGAAACAGCGGCGACCGTCGCGGTGAACTTGATGATTACCATACCCTGATTAATCGTCGTCTGCTAATCGAAGAATAATTCGGCTAATGAGGATCGGGCGATAATAACGTGGTATGAATAATTCGGCGATACGAATAATTATGCATAATACATTGCAAATTAATCCTCAAAACTAACGCGGACTCGGCCATCCACCCGTGCAGACTTTCAATCCGCCGTGCATCTCGTATCAATTTCCGTCGATCCATCCCTCCTGTGACCGGCGGGAGGAGCGTGTCGCGCGTGAAATATGAAAAGGCATCGTGATAAAAGAGGAGGGAGCGCAAAAAGAGGAGAAAGGAGATTGAAGCGGCGTGCTAATTAAAATGCAAATGGCCGCATTTTATTAGCGTTGAGAGGCACGGCGGACGTGTCGTAAGTAATGTCACGGTTTTTACGGCCGGGCATTGGCTCGGCTTTTACCATCCCTGATTATATCCTGATAGATCCATTTGTCTCGATTAACATGTCCCGCTAATTCGATCAGTCAGAATTCCATTTCCTGTTAATACCTTTCTGTCCGGTATTCGCCCAACGGGCCCATCAAAGACTCGTCGCCGGAGAATTATTACGCCTCTCCCTCTCGTTCCCCAGCTCCTCTCCTCCTCTTTGTCCGCGAAGACGAACCAGCTGGCGCGCTTCATGTCCGTGCACACGCGCGTGAATGTTTCAGTTGTGCAATTTGCCGGACCTTGCTTGAAATTCATGGTATTCTTTTGTCCGGACGTAATTGGGTCAAGCGCTTCGTAAATATTTGCTCCGGTGTACCGGTTGTCGTCGGTTTAGTTGCGGAGTGGACGCTGCTAACGCAGGCTCCGTCGATCGTCCTCTTCGTTCTCGGCTCCCGAAATGTCAAAGATAGACCCGGACCGGCGCAACGAATCTTCGCGAGCCTCCGCCAACTGCTGACACGAAATTTCCATAGCGCTCTTCACTTTGAGGACCTTTTTTCTCTACCGCGTGAATACGAAATGCCTAATGAACAGCTCCTGCTCGTCCCTTTTTTCTGTTCAACATTCCGACTGTGAGCAAACGTTAAAGCCACCGGCGGAAAATGTAACGGGGGAGGCGTGCCGCGGAATATTTTACATCAGATGAAAATGTTTCCACGCGTTTGTTTTACCGTCGTATCGCGCTCTTCCATCGCGGAATCGCGCGGCTGCACGCGATGCTTTATTAAACCCGCCGAACGACGTGTTTAAATAATTAACAGCCCCTACCACACGCGTTTAATTTTTTTATTGAATTTCGTGCGTTGAATACGCGCAATATGTAGCTGCGGGAAATAATTATTTCCCGAATGTCGAGGCAACTTTAAATCATTCACGCTTTGTCTCCCGTTCCAATGGAACTGTCTCTCGGGCACGAGGAATCAATCTTAAGCGGCTATAAACGTGGTGAATTTGTTCTGTGCAAGAATTTCAAATTGTTTGAATTTAAATTTGCCTTAAAGTCGCCTCCCAAAGGCAACCCCCTTTTGAATATCACATGTCAAAATTCAACTCTGTTTGCGCCATGCATCGCGCACGTAGGAGCGTTGCTTATACATATTCGCCATTTGCACAGAATACAAAGAAGTAGAAACGAAGAAGAGGCAAAGGAGGGGGCGAGTGAATTCGCCGTAAAATTAACGCGGCTCTCACTAACGGCGCCACCGAACGGGCACCCCTTTAATTTGCCCTTCCATCGTGTTACCCTGGCGCCATATTTAAATAACCGACTCTCGTAGCAAGAACGCTTCGTTTTGTATTGAATTTCGCAACAGACACAGCCGGATACGGTGCCCCTCCGCCATGGATAATAAACGACATTCGGTAGTTCCACGGACTGCATTTCAACCTTCGTATTTTGAGAAGCTCGCCGCTCTCCGTGCTGCTTCTACCCCGTCCACCCACCACCCCAACAGGTCCCCTGTTCCACCCCCTCGGAACGAGGGTGCCGCGCTTCCCGTCCCCCTGTCCCGCTCATGTGCCACGCGCTCTCTCTGCAAAGCAACTTCCGCTCGTAACTTGTACCTCTCTATTTTGTGCCGCAGGATATCATAGCTCACGGGCCAGGAATGGTGTTCCACGTCGTAAACCTCATCGTGATGGTGCTGATGCCGATGGTGGTCATCCACGTGAAGGATTCCGGATTCAGCCTGTGTAAGCGCCATTTTACGTATCATTTCACACGCCGCGGTTCCCGTGGCCGTGGCCCTGGCCGCGCGGTATCGCGTCTCAGCCTCCTATCGAAATGAAATATAGGAATTGCCGAACAATGCGGAAATGTCTTTGAAATATAGTAGCGAAGTCGGTGGTACTTTGGTCGACTTTGATAGAAAATTAGTGTTGATAGAAATTATTCTGTAGATCGAAGTAAGACTACTATTTTGTGATCATTCTTTTGGTCCATTTGGTATTACTAGTAGATATAGGGGTAGGAGGATGGAATAAGTGATGTTTAACTTTTCCATATATTTTTTCATTGAAATATCCAATTTTTTACTGAAATAACACTGAAATAATACTGTTCCAACCTCTCGACGCTCGGATATTTTCTCGTACTGATAGCGAGAGCAGCCGCTAAAGTCATTATTGTCGGTTAATAGCGTGTAATGTAGTTTCCGAGTCCATGCCAACGGCTAAAGTAAATGAACCGCTATCGAGAGTGGCTAAATATGTTTGTGTCAAACACGAGCGTGATCGTTAAGGGATTAATCAAACGGTCAATTTCATGGCATCGGGCTGCAAATGTATGAAATGCCCCTCTCATTAAGTTGAAATAAGACCAAAAAGGTTTCATCGATCGTAGAGTTCATTATTTGGGCCAAGACACTTGTACCAACGAATTAGAGAGCATCGGAATCCACTTGTATTTGTTTATTTTTAGGTTTTGTAGTATCGTCTTTCATTTTATAAAGTGGAAAAAACTGTAGACGAATAGTACAATACCATGTATAGAGTTATTTACGAATGGGCATTTGAAGTGTCGCAATCTAATAACTTTGCACCCCACTTGCCTACGTAAATTCCAAATATTTCAATTTTTAGCCCGTACCGTGTCTAACGGAGAGGGCCATCGGGGCGAATGTGTCCACTGGAATTTTATAGCATTCCGGAAATTTCGAATCTCCCTGCCCTTTGCGCGCGAAAGCGCTGTCCACCGAGCAGTTTAATTATCGAAACATTATCCTACGGCGCCGGTTACGCGCAGCATTTAATTCGCCACCACAAAGAATGCCATTAAAGCGTGCCCAACGTTAGCTTTTTAAATATTTTGATTAGCCAGACAGGGGAGGGAGAGTGAAACTGTCTCGCCGCGTGCTCTTAACCAAAGTTTGTGTGCGTATCGCGTTTACTATCCAAATTGGCAATATGCGCTGATTAACGAGAGTACCGCGTTGATTCACGCTCATTAGCAGGAATTTTCAATTTTCCACCAATTTTGATTAGTCCGTTCTCCATAATAAATCCACGTTATGCCCCTCCCCCTTGCACGTCACGTGGCATCCGCTTGATTCTCGTTATGGGTCTGGAGGGGGTTGCGGCGTATCAAAAATTCTATTTAAATGCAGTACGCACGGTGACCCGTGAGATCTGATGCCCAAGTGTCATCGTGCACGCGCCGCAATGCATTTTGCATGGGGCACCGGTTGATCCATGACTCGACGAGTCGATCGATCGCGTTTGAAGCTGATGGAGATGGAAAACGCTGACGAACAATTTAAACTATCTGATCTGCGGGAATACTCTTCAGATAACTGGTCGAAAGCACATTTTAGTAGGTCCTATAGATATAATCTGTATTCTTGAGGTTCCGACTACCGAGAAATACACCTGTAGGTGTGAAAAACCAAACACGTAATTAAACTCAGGCCGTCGGGAAACTGGAAAAACTTTCTCACGAATGCAGCCCCTTCGCGAGCAAACCGCGAATCTCAATTAAGTGAGATTTCATTGGGTCGTCCATTGGGATCGCTGTGAAGCGTGCGAGGCGCGCCGGGAACGATCGAAGAAAAGCAATTAAAGAGTAAGCACATCCGAGAATCCTGGGTAGGGGGGGGGGCGGTTCTCTAATTAAAGGATTTCAAATTAAAACATCTTTAGCGATGATCGCGCGGTTCGCGTTTTCCAAAGTCGATCGGCCTAAGCATCGCGGGCTCGAGACACGATCCCTCTTTCTGATCAAACGCTGACGCGTTATCATAAGAAGTCGTTTAAAGTTTCACAGTGGGATCGTTAATTAAAGAATCTCGGATTAAAGCAACTATCGATAAGCGCGTGCAATAAGAAGCTCTCGTCCACCCTCGAGGAGTTTCCACGAACTTTAGATCTATAATTTGTCGTCCAATTAGGGCATATTTCAACAACCATAGCGATACGGCGTGGAGGAGGATCTGACGTCTATAATCACCTCTAAGTATTCTTTCTCCATCGAACTTGTTCGTACACTTCTGCTTCTTGATTCCACTAAAGTTTCGTATCATCTGTCGTGAAACTTTCGCAGTCTTCTTCACTTTTTCCTCAAACTGACCGGTACTGACCGATTCGAGAGCGTACAGGCAAAGGTTGGTTTCTTTTCTGTGTGATACGATAAACTACGATTTGAGACGCAGCAGAGGATCTTTAAAAACGAGAGTCTATGTAATTCATGTGCAAGGGTAAAACTTCTGTATGTTTCAAAAATTATATAATCAATCTCGATCTTTACTATCGTACACGAGAATATTCACAACCGACGAAGAAACAGGATTTGGAAAGTTACATTTAAAGATCCGTCAGCAGTGGCGGATTTAAGGAAAAAGGGCCATGTGTCAAACATTCTGAGATACCCTGTATAAATAACATGATTACAAATAAATTTACACGCGTGTGGTATGAAAATTATGGGGAACAAAAAAAAATGTAGTGTTTGGATTAAATCATAATTATTTTGGAAAATGGGCCTTGGGAGCGTTGTGCGCATTATAATGCCACCCACGACGTGGTAGGATTAGAAATATACGGATAGTGGTAGGATTAAACCTATACCTACGATGGAAATATATCTGTGGAGGGAATCTGCGAAGTCCCGTGGAAAGTCAACGTGTCGTGTCACGTGAGCCACGCAGAGATTCATCCATCAACTAGCCCGTACATCCGGTTGTGTAAGCGCTTCTTAAAAGTTCTGAAGTCTCGCGCGAGCGTGCCTTCAGCCTAAAAGTAGTACGTGAAGTGGCTGTACCGCGAGTGCCGAGGCTCGCCCTCCTTTTCTTCTTTCACAGGCTTCTTTCTTGCCTCTCCTTCGCCCTTTTTCTTTTCCCCCGTCGAGATCCTCGACCCTACAACACGTGAAACGACTCACGTTCGCCAAAGTGTGCACTCAAAGGCACTCGCCGTTCGCGTAGACACCGTGGCCTCGACGTCTTTGCGCGAACCAGGCAGAAAGTCGCGGCACACCAAAGCAGCCATGCCTTTCGATTGCCATGGAAGGATGCAAAGCAAGCGGCAGGGTCTTGTAATTATTATCGACGGGCGGGGTTTTTCAAGCGGCTTTCTTTGCGCGTGACAGAATTAAAGGCGTCAATGTTCACCACTTACCGCGGCATTCAAGAATGAAACTTTCCCAGCAAGTTTAAATGAAACGGAGTGTTCATTTATGGACGCTCGGATAGAATCGCAGGAAGCGCGAAGTGACTTTTTCTGTAACTTGAAGAAGCGATTTCCGCTCACAAGGGAACACCGTGAACCCGCACTCACCGATTGCAACGCAACTTTGTGGGTTTATAAAGTGACTCAGGGCAAGAATAACGGTATGTTTCATTCGAGCCCAATCGCCCTTTAAGGGGACCTTCTGGTCTAAAAGTCGATTTTTTTTTATTTAATTTTTCGAATGTGGAGGACTTCAATCTTTTAGGAATACGTGTTTAAAAGGATTTGTTGAAATTCGTAAAATTCCCGAAGTTATAGGCATTTGAGTAGCGGCAAATGCATGGGTAACACCCGGCCACTCGGCACTCACGTAAAACTTTAAACGCGTTTTTCTCGAAACAGTGTTCTCAAAACGGTGGGACCTGTATCTTCAAAAGTTATTATCCGATTCGACTGAAACTTTTTTTATTTTGAAGAATATACTTCTGGCTAGGGGGGGGGGCTGGAAAAAATTACAAAAAATTGAAAATTTGTAATTTTCAAAGACGTTGAAAGGGCGAAAAATACAGGGAAAAGTGATTTCAAACTTCAAGTGTCGTTATTTTCTAAAAAAATGTCATTTTTGTAATTTTTCGCCCCCCCCCCCCCCCTAGCCAGAAGAACAATCTTCAAAATAAAAAACGTTTCAGTCGAATCGGATAATAACTTTTTGAGATACAGGTCCCACCGATTTGGATCAATTTTTTGACGCCTTGACTTTAACGATTCCCCAGGGCTGTCTGCAATGATTAATTATAAAACAAAAAATATATTTCTATAATTTAAGATATCCTTAATACAATGCAAAAAGTCCCATTAAATTATATATTGTAGTTCTCCTTTAATTAATTCCTAAATATCGCCTATTTTGTTGGGCTCTAGACCGGAAAGGTCCTCTTAAGGGTGTGAAAACTAACCTTAAAGTCAAATAGGCCCCACTTTTTCGCGTGTAACTCTTAAAGTACAAGAGACAGAAAAAATTGTTTCAAACAAAAGTTTAATGGTGCAATAAGCGCTGCAAACTTGCGTTAACAAAATTATGAAAAAAGTTTTCTTCGACAGGTATTTTTTTTAAACTCTTTTAATGTTGAACAGTGTGGAACAGTGTTCACAGTGATGAAACAATGTCTTTAGTTTTACTGTACCGTAGTGCACTGTAGAATCATGAATTACAGTACCTACTTCGGCACGGCGTTTGCACATAGAATCATAAAATCATCACAGCACTTTACTCACGCTCCGTTGTCTGAGGTTTGAAGTCGAGTTCCGAACGCACGATTGCAGACGAAATATAAATTTCCTTCCAATCATCACAGGATCAAACGAACGTTAAAACGCAGGCTCGCGTTCTCAGTGGCACTCTAATATCACGCGCCACAAAATTCTCCAACGGCACGTGGTTCCCGCTGCTTCTCGGGACCTGCCACGGGATCGTTCGCGCCGAATATTGGATGCCGCCGGTCCCGTTCGTATCGATTTTTTTGGCAAACGCCGCCAGGATTGTCCGATCGTCGGTCTCCAGCTCGTAATTACCGTTTTCACGTGAATCCGCTGCAAGCGTTCCCTTTTGTCTGTGGAGCAGCGATAGTAGGGGCAGAACTTTTAAGAGAGCATCTCGCAGCTACTCGACGATTCCATTTTCGCGCCAGTGTACTCGGGCAGTTTCAAATAACGCTAACAGATTTTGGAGAACAAGTGGAGCGTGTCAAAAGGAAAGCGTTGATGACCGATGAGCGTAAAATTCCATCACAGCTCGTTCCGTCGAGCTATCGACCTATGCCTCTTCTATCCCTTTCTCTCTTTTTATCGCCGCTCTCCGTGCCTCTCGGCCCCTTCCATTCCCTCTCCTCTTTGTTTCTTTCGGTTCCCCTCGGCCTTTCGCGCGGCTCGTACCCGCGAATGCAATAAAAGGTGTGGAGTGTTTATTCGCGCAGTTAAGTGGCACTCGGTATCATATTGTCACGGGACAAGCATTCTCGTTTTCGCAGCGTGATTGGACGGGCGCGTAAACCCGTGATCGCGCAACACCACGGCCCGCTGGAATTTTCGTGATTCCTTGTCGAACGGTCGACAGCGGTGGCTGGGGAAAAAAAACAAAAAAAATAGCCGAATGGAAGAACGCCGATGGATCGGGCGGGCGCGGCCTCGAAATGAAACGTTCGATTCGCCACGCGCGAATCGCGATTTCATCGGGATTAATTAGGCAGACGGGGCGAGAGACGCGTCGAGCGGGCGTTTGAATGTTTCATTATCGCGCTGCAAAAACGATCTTCCCGTGTGTAATCGCGTTTCTCTGACGAATATCGTGGATCGTGTTTTTCATGCGACAGCAAGGGGGACGCGATTTAATTGTGATGAATAATTGCGGGCAGGGGACGATCTCGGGGGACAGGAAAATGCTGACAAATATTGAAACGCGCAGACAAATATGTATTTAGTAATAAATCGGTGATGAAATAACAACGTAAACGCGACTCTTATTGCTCGGTGTTGCGAGTCAATTTTCTCTAATTCGATTACTGACAGCAATTTACTGTACGCGATAGGGTGAACGCAAACTGGCTGCGACAGAAATAACAGGAGCAGGCATTCTTTACAATGCACGTTTTAGAAACTGATTTACAAAACTCTGAAAAACAGCTGTTGCCCGTTTAAGTTCAGTGAAGCGAAAGCGGCAACGGCGCGAGGGTAACGGTGTAAAAATTTCCTCATTTCCATGGGAATTATTTTTAGTACAGGGAACAGGTATGGTAATCATGCTAGACATAACAATAGCCATATCCTTTTAGGAGATACCTGTTTCAGTGTGCTTGCAGTATCGTCCAGTTATCCTTGCCGCTCGCATCGTACCACGCACCAGGCATTTCTTCATTCTCTATTCCGTATTTTCCCTGTGCGACTGCAGTTACACATAGTCGCGCGCTGGGTAATTAGTCGACGCGTCACGATGATTTCCTCTGCCCCGCCGGCGATCGAGCCACTTGGAATTACACGTTTCCACTCTTTTGTTGGGGGATTCTTGTCGCGCACAGTTGCCCCGCGACGCCGTCACCGACAAACGAGCACACTCGAATGGTGTACATAGCTGCGTTCTAATAATTCTCCGTCCCCGCCCTTTCAATTTCGCCCTCGACCCATAAATTCGCCTCGAAGTGTGCACTTTGCACGCACCGCCGCTTCGACATGCCGTCGTCGACGGCATAAAGTTGTAACGAGGCCGCCGCACACCTCCTCCTGGTAAAATCCCGGATGGAAATGTAATAACCACCTGGAAACAAAAGGGCTCGACGGAAGCAGCCTCTTTCTCGAATTGGGCCTAATTATTGTACATCGTGGGCGACGTATCGTTGTCCTGTGTTTGCTTGACCAATTTTGTCATCGCCTGACTTACGTGTCTTGCTAACACGCACGATGTACGTACGCGTTTACGCGAGCCAAAGACAGTGGAGAAGGAAATGCCCCTCGCTACATGTTTCAGGATCGTGTCGTGAATAAAGTGTTCTGTTCCCTTTTCCTATTATCCGGCGCGTTTCCGCGTCGCAACTACCAGGCCGCTATACTGTTCGTATGTTTGAGGAATATAGTGACGCTGGATATTGGGTATGAATAAGATAGACGCACTTTGGAAAGGCAGCGGCAGGGGAAATTGAGAGGAAGAAGACCAGTTTCGAGCCTTGTCTTTTGAAGAACAAATAGTGCTCGGGAAAAAGCAAATGGTAGCATAATAGTGCCGATCTACATAGGTACGCATATCAAAAACATCTTTTTTAATATCTAAGAATCTTAGTGTCAGTTAATTTTTCGATGTAAAATGATTTTTTTAAACGGAGAATCCTATTTTTTTAAAAAAATTTTTAGGGAAAGGCCTAAAAACTTAGAAAAATTTTGGGTTTTTTGGAAGAAACTCGCGATTCGATTCGTATGGAGCTACATATGTATAAAGTAAAACGCCGTTTCATTTTTCTGTTTCCGATTACCAGCGGACGACGAATTTTGCGCGTCGTGTTGGTGGATCATAACTCGCATATTTATCCTTAAAAAATAATAATAAAAAAACTGCAGCTTCTCCAAAGATGCATAAATACATGGGCCAAATTTAAGGTAAAACGAATCACTAGTTTCTTTTAAAAAAATTCTGAAATTATGCTATGTTTTTAGCCCAAACATAAGATTTCTCTCTTAAGTTCGTACTACTTATTCTCCACTGAGATACTTTCTATAGTGTACACCTTTACCAAATGCATTTCTCAGAAGCATACAATCGAGTCCTTGTTCAACTAAACAGATCCTCCTGAAACTAATTAAAGCTGGGTATACTTGCGGTTCCAGTGGGACCCCAAACTAAGGTTATTTTTGCGAAGAACAGGCTTCAAATCCTCCTCCATGAGCGTATGTCTCAGACGAGCAAGCTGGAAGTTTCGCGATACCGCGGAAGTTTAGTTGGAATCGTGGAGAATTGAAGTTAAAAATGCATGCCAACGATGAAATTCTTGGATCAGAGAGCACGGTGAAGTTTAAACGAATCTTACAATCTTCGAGGTTTAACAAGCTTTCAAGGGGGGGGGGGGGGTGGGCTGTTTTACTTGATCATGTAAGCGTCGATAACTGTAGCCCCAGCAGTGATTTCGGGAAAGTGGCGACCTAAACGCTTCACCGTTCACGATAGATGTTCTCGTTTGCTCAACTAGATCCTAGTGGATTACGGGATGATAACGAAGTAGTTATTCCGGGTTGCACCGTTCCCCCGAGGTGCCCGAACGGCTCCACGAATTAGTCGGCGGTCCATGATTTGTTATTCAAAATTCGCGGAAAGGCGGCCATCTGGCCACACATCCGGCCATGTTCGAACGTAATTTCCGTTCTACGCAAAGCTTGCAGCTTCTCGTAAACCAGCGGCAGCTTCAAACTCGCATTACCTCGACGGAACACCATTCATAATTCAACGCGTGTAAATACCCGCATGAAAATTAGGATTCCCTATCTCGAGCCTGATCCTCCGCGTCGATAATGTGCCTCCAGACGACGAGATACGATCGAATCGAACAATGTAAACGCTGGAGGGTTGGAGCTCGGCGTTCACGCGATCCGGCCGGTGTTTTCGGAAAATTATGCAAAGCCCGGCTGCTTTGGCCGTTATTTACAGATAAATCATATTCGTCTCCCGTTTTCACGGCGGGCGTACAAATACACTGATTGCCTCTTACATTCCGCGATGCACTAAGCCTGCACGGCTCCCGGCTCTTGGAGATCCTAAATCTGATCTACCAGTCCTTTGTTCCAACCTACCCTATTCGTTCCTGCCTAAACCAACAGTGCCTCGCCCTAACACCCTCCCCTCGCCCGCCCTCCAGGAACGGCCTTCCCTTGTAGACAGAGCCGGAGTGTCTGGACGCGTGATTTGTAATTCCTGAGGAACTCATCCCGGGCCCCCGCTCGTTCGAACGAGGGTCTCGCGCTGCATAATTTGTAATTCCAAAGAATACCAGGAATACGAAGTGGCCGATAGGATCCGGTCGGAAAAAGGGAGCAGAGGGTCGGATGAAACAAAGAGGGGCCTGCCGACTTGTGGGCTTAAGCAAAGGAGAGAGCAGCGGAAGAAACGGGCGACGCTGGTGAACAGTGGATAGAGGGAAAGTGGGAAAAGTCGAGCGACGGAGGCGCGATGAATTCAGCTTCTCACACCCCTCCGGGCCGTCGGGGCTTATAAGAGGGGTACGCAGCCAATTTCGTTGACTTCAAACGAGCACGGGGCTCGACGTACCGTGAAACGTCGCGAAAAAGGCGCGGATGGTCGAGCACGGTACGACGGGACGCACACGTGTGCATTTCGTGCGCGGGAGGCCGTAATGGCGGCGATCCGTGGGTGCAAGGATTCCATGCATATCCCGAGAAAGTGACAAGGGGGGCAGGGAGCGGAGGCCGAGCCACGGGGAAAACGACTGGAGCCTCGCCAGACGCCGTTAGGCTAGCTAGCCCTGCGGCAGCCGAATGCACAAAGGTGGCCGGTCTATGCCGTTTACACCGGATAATCCGCGCGAAATTAGGGTGGTAAATTGGTTTCCGCGCGAGTAATGCGAACGAAGTCACGGGTGCCGAGCGTCGCTGGTTGGATGTCGCGGAGTAACCGTGTCGGAAGCGGCTGACTTGATACCGGATGCCCGCTTTGTGGCCAGGGGGAGGCTGGCCCGGCAGCGAGAGTTTCCCTGAGAAGATGTAACAACGACACGCGGGGAGAGTCGCTTTGTAATGCTAGAGGACAACGAGCACTCCGCTGAAATATTAACGTTGCCGTCCGGTGACGATTCCCCGTTCAACGTTAACTTTGATCTACTGTGCGGGGAACGTTTTAACGCGGGTTTCTTCGCAAAATGTGGGCTTTAGTTCTTCTGCAGCTGAAGGAGGAAGAGGAAGAGGATACTTTAAGGGGTCTTCTTAGTATGACGGCTGAAAAAACTTAAGTTCTCGGGAATTAAAAAAAGAAACAGGTATTGCGCGGTTATAGCTTTATTCTATCCTATAAAAAAATTTGTAAGTAAAAATATTAATTTGTAACGGAATATGAACATCGTGAAGAGAACAATGTCCTTCCGGATGCATTTTAATTGGTTTTAGACTACGATATACCATGTACAATTGTATGTGTTAGAACTTAAAAGTCTTCATGAAAACTTTCAGCCCGTCGTAGGGTAAAGAGTACAATGGTTGGCCATTTAAGTAAGAGTGTAAGGAATGAAAATTAATATAAATAAGTACGATGAAACCCTAATAATCTAAAAATAAATAGAGTTTATAAAAAAAAGCAAGAATTCATAAAAATGTACAAAAAATGTGCTGACTACGAAGAAATGTGGTTATTGACATGGTCATGACAGTAGGTGTCCGATCGGTTCGACAGCGATTGGCCGCTATTTGACACATAATATAACCTAAAAGAAAATGTTATATGATTTGATGATAGAAATGAGTTAAAAATTATTCAATAAAAGTGGATATATCTTATGTATGCTTATATGATTTATTCATCTGTATATTTTTTCCCATATTTATCACCTTTTTTACTTTTGGCATTTTTATTGTAGGGTAATTCAGTTCTACTAAAAAATTCAAAATTTCTACAATTTATCTACTAGGTAATCACAATTTAATTTTTAACTTCAATTTAATTAAATAAATTCAGTAATCTAATTACATTTGAATAATCCAATTAATTCAATCAAATTTCATTTTTACTTCCAATTTAATTAAATAAATTTAATAATCAAATTGCAGAATATGAGAGATATAGATATCACAAATGCATTAAAATATTTGAAAACTTTCAATTGTACTCTTATGATTTTTTTATTGAATCGCTGTTATTTTCAAGCTGCAAAACCGAGTCTTCCTATCTGCTTTTAAATATAATCACAGTATATAATGAGTGGAGAAATATTGATTACATCTGAAGCAAGAAAGTACAAGGAATATGAATATGTTCATTAAAAAAAAGCATAACATTGGTATTTCTTTATATATTTTTATTTCTCAAAATAGGGCCAATCACTATCAGGTGGCCAACCACTGTACTCTTTACCCCTATTGGACTTTGCAGTGGCATACTTCTGGCATATGTTCCCTGTTACTCGGTAGGTCCATGTACATTCCAGGAAATCATTCTGATTCACGCTTTACTACTTTCATCTCACATCTGTCTCCATTTAGAAAAAAGTTCTACACCCCAGTTCACAAGATCCTAGAATCACCTTTTGAATACATAAAGACGTGATCCCAGTTTCTCGCAGTTTCCTCACATGCATTTTAAGTCTCCAGCTCCGCCTCGTTGAGCAGTTATTCTGAAAGGGCGTATGATTCACACCAACTGTTAATCCGGACACCGGCGGCCTAAGTTGAGCACCAGAAATCCCGGGCATACCAGCCAAATTCTCCGCGGAAGGCTTTCTTCCCGCAAACGTTCGAGTTAGTCGCATAGAGATGACAGTGCAAGTGTCTCGCAGGAGGACATTCTGAATTTCCAAAGGGATTTGGCTAGCCAAGAACGTCGCGTTGAAGCTGTATCTCGACGAAATAGTCGTCTACTGGATCGAGGTTAACCCGTTGGAGGATCTACAAAGCGAGCCACACTCTAATGTGGTCACGTTTAAGGCCGCGCCGGATGCACGTTTCGCTTTGATCACCGTTTTCTACGGCGTTTTAATCCGATGAATTCTTAACCATTGTCCGTTCCCTACGGTACCAAAGTGTTCGTTTAAAAATTCACCAAGACGAGACCCGTTACTCTCGCCGGTGTCTCAAAACAAACCGCAGTTTCAACGCTAAGATCTTTAGCTCGTCGAGGATTTACGGTATGAAATTCAAGGCGAGAGTCGATATCTTTTGGAAAGATTCGCAGGCTCTCTCTTACGCTCGGAGATTCTTCTGCAAGTTCAAGTTGCAAGCAAGATACTTGAAATTTAATTCGAATTCGCTCGAGCGGGGGTTTCGAAGAGCACGGTGTAGATTGCAAAATCTTCTTTAAGTAAGACACGAAGAAGTATCAGATACAAAAATCGAAGGGGAAAGTTTGAAACTGTGAGGAAACGTGAAACTCTGAATCGGGTAAATACGTACACATAGTACTGATGTATGTGCACGAGAATATCTTAGAAATGAAACCCTCCAACCTTAAGGGATAACAGGTAACTATACCGAAAATGGTGGCTATACAGTTACGTTCAGAAAAGTATTATTATTCTTATCATCATCATCATCATCATCATCATCATCATCATCATCATCATTCCTGTATCTATTTTCTACGAAAATCTATCAGGCCGCAGGCTCTTCTTTGTTCGCCCTATTAGCACAGAAAATGGAAAGATCAATACGGTAGCATCCTTCACCGATCCCCATCTACGTGCACATATGATATTTCCCAGAAAGTCTATGGAAAGAGCTCGTAATAACAAAGAAGCTGATTCCCAATGAAAAGAATCTCTGAAAAACTGGCAGCCTCATAGCCTCTGAAGACGAACGTGCTGAATTTTACGCGCCTGCTAACGCAACAGAAGAGAATACGAGTCGTCTAAGGCGCGTTTCAGCCTCCAATGCAGAAGCAAGCACTCTCCCGCGTGAAAGGAAAATCCTCCGCGTACGATTTCTGCTCGCCTATTGACTTCCCCTATTTTCACCCCACGGGGAAAAAGAACGACTCCTCCGCCTTTTTCTGGCCACGTACACTGGCGCGAGCAAACACACACGCGCATGCATGGTCGTGCGTGAAACGAATGCACGCAGCCTGCCAAGATTCGGCTTCACGCACGGTAACTTCGCGGGGTGATTACAAGCCCGTGCCAACTGGATACCGTGCCAGGATCACGGGCGTCCTGGGAAGAGGGCAAGGGAGGTCCTGGCCCCGCGCAAGTCGAAGGAACGAGCGAAGGAATCGTCGGGACATAAGTAGGGAATTACGCGTGCCGGGGTGAATTACGGTCGGCGATCGATCCCGAAATATATGCGCCCGTGTAGAAGGCACGGCTTCCGGGATCGCGCGGGAAAGTCGACGGGCAAATTTATCGGCCATCCTCGAGGATGCTTGAAAAATAAAGGTTCAACTGTTCTTGAGTTCCCCTGGGTATTGTTGTCGGGGGAAACTTTTGTCGGCTTTGTTCGGGGATGGATTGTTGGAAGCGGGCAGACGTTGATGGTAGTCAAGTTTCCTCTTCTTGGAATTATAAAAAAAACTGAAATGCATTGTCCCTGTATTTACTGCGATTCAGTCCAACGATTTCTATAATTCTGGGATACCAAATACCTACGTTGGAAGCTTTAATTGTACTATTGGAGGCAAGAAGGCCTCAGTGCCAAAAGTCAGTTTCGAGAAAAGTATCTGTAAACATTACGAAGTTTCTATAATATTTAAAAATGTTTATATATGTATTTCTGTTTATACAAAAATGGCTTGAGTGTTCAGGTCAGAAATTCGGTAAAAATATCAAACTAAGTAACTCTTTTCTTCGTAATACTTCGTTTATTTCCCTCTATCTTGACAATGCTTAGGAACAATTGATCCTCCATGCATAGCAAATGTACGAATAATTTCGTGGAGAGAGCTAGATGTCGATATCGCAGAAGTGGTATAACATTGTCACGTTGCTCCAGGTACGTTTCATCCAGACGCATCGGAGCGATGATTGTGACGCGGGTCACTCACGCTCGCCACATAATTGCACGAAACGCAGCGTCGTTTCGGGGAATAATTACCCCTCCGCCGGTTAGCGGGGACTTCCGACTCGATATTTCGTAACATCCAACGAAATCCGGCAACTGGGCGTAGGGGTGATCCACGCGGACCTTCCATTCCTGTAAATTCGTGTACAGAATCGAGCTGCAAATGCCACAGTCGAGCTTTGTTAAATTAGAGTTGTGTGTAGCTGGAACGTAGAGAACTCTCCATGTACATTTAACCTTTCGACGTTCGAGGTTGCGAGGAAAAATCGTGACATCGAATCACACTCGACGCGCCAAATGGACAGAGTAGCGCTGACACGCGCCGAGCGGTGCAAAAAAAAAAAATATGTTACAGCCCTGTTGTCTTTCGTGCTTCGGCCGAAAATAGAAGGAAACAATTCACCCCCATCCCACCCCCCGCGACTCGCATATTCACGATGGCGGCAGTGTCGCGCGTCTTTCATCCGTGAAACGCCTTTGACGTTTTTATTCGTAACATTACGGATTTTTATGAAATCGTAATTTCAAGGGTTTATTCGATTCAGTCGCATGCACGCTCGAATAAAGTTCTCCCCCCTCCGTAAAACAGCGTTGAAAGAATAAATTCCGGGGCGGATGGATGGGGGTAAGAAAGTGAAGGGAAATAAAAATAGGAACGGAATATCTGTTTTCTGCTACACAAGTTTCTTTCCTGCCTCTCCCTATTTCGAAGCGCACTCTTTTTAACTGTCGTGTTGTGTCTAACGCGTGACCGTGTTCTTGTTTACTCGCTACAGCGTTCAATTACGAGCGTCTACCAAGGATCGATCGTTTGTCTACGCGCTGGAGGCGTTGTAGCTCATCGGAATTCAGCGGGTAGGTAAGTATCGCGGAAATTTTAACGACGGTAACGACCAGCCGTCGTCTTACTTACAAATTCTGTTGGAATAGTGGTGGCGAATACGTGGAATCGGAAATGCAGTCGCCGTTTCTGATTACGATCGCATCGAGAATATACCGTCGGGAAGTTGCGTACAGTCCCGGGATGCTCTTTTCTGCCTTCGCCTCGCGTTCCCTTTTTCATCTTTCTCCCCACTCTCGCCTTTTTTCGTTCATTTCGTTCGGCGTGCTCGATTTATATACCGACGTCGCTCAGGTGTGTCGGCTACACGCGGCCCGTTGTCACGCCAAATGCACCGTGCACGCGAGGCGAAACAAGATTGCAGCGTCGCGCCCGACGTAGACGTAACATCGTTCCGCGAACTCGCAGTTAGTTCTAATGTTTTCGATGAAACGATTAATCGCCCGGCGTAGTCGTGCACCGTTTCACTCACGAGTGCCACTGAAAATACTCGATTCATCCGTTCCGCTGTTGCACAACGCTACGCCTTGTATCGATTTTGAATTTAGCCCCATTTGTCCGAGCGCATTTCGAAACAGGCCATGCATTTTACGCGATCAAATATGTAGAATATGAAATCGATCTTTATGTTTGTATTTTAATTCATTTGTTCGCCGATGCACTGCCACACCAATGCGTTCTACACCTTTCCAGCCCGCGGATATCTTTGAAATGCATGAGTTTTTACATTTAATGGAAAAAATCTCCCGTAAATCCAAGTGTCTAGATTACACGGTGGGAAAATAATTAAAAAGTACGGATGCAATTTCGTGCTGTTGCTGCGCGGCAGAGCGTGGCGGTAAAGTGCAACGTTATATATATATATATATATATATATATATATATGAAAATATTGAAACGTTATTCCCTAGTAGAGCTGCGGCGGTCTGACCAATGCCCGACTCATACTACTGCCACTGGCCAGTGTAGTCTTAAATAGGGACTGGTGGTGCTCGTGTTTAGTTTCTGCCATGGTTAACGAACTCTAGCCACTGGGCTTTATCACATACTACTATAAAAGCGCAATATTTTTAATTTTACACTAATATTGCGATACTTGAAAGAGGATCGATGTAAGTTTTTGAAGCTTCGTTATAGAAATAACATAGGAATGGGGTACAAATTGATACAATTGATGAAAAATTTATTGTATCCTACATATAATGTCAGTTGTCTTATCTTTCTCTTCGTTTCTCGTCTGATCCTTCTTCGAAATTCGTAAATTCGCCCATCCACCAAAGCTGTAATCAAGTATCAAGTGTTTAATTGAACTTGTATTTATCTTCTCTCCTAACGATTGCTATAATAGTCAGGTCAACGATCTGGAAAGGCAATTAAATAATATTGAATGTATGTGCGAATTCAGTGGACTCCCCAGAAATCCACCCATGGGTCAAAAAATTAACTCGCGCCATACGTGGACGATTTTCGAACGTCTGGCAAACGAATCCATCCCGCCCCAAAATGGTAATTTAATAACGAAACCCTGGGTCCGTATAGAACGCCATGGTATCGCAATATACCTTCGAGAAAGCTTTCCGCCGCGCTTATTCCGCCGAACGAGACACTATTCCCGCGGATGTGTGGGAACCTATAAAAGATGAAGAAACTAAGTCGCGGGCCGGGTATGAGCGGTGTCTCGAAAGAGGTGGGACGTTCTCGATGACACGTTTCCTGAGCGAGGGTGAAAGAGCCCCGAGTCTCTTCCGTTCGAGGCTGCACGCGGAAATGGATCCTGATCAAAATGCATCAGTCTGCTTTTTCTGGTATCAGCACGATCGAAAGAGAGTAGCAGGGGGACGACGGCGTATGGAGGAGGAAGGGAACGGGGCGGCGGGGGGAAGAAGGATCGCGGTAGAATCGCCGTGGTACGAGTCTAGGATGAGGTGAGAGAGGGCGAGGGGGTGGAAATGGGATGGCGGAGATCGAGAGTTGCGGATCTCGAAGTGTACCGGGGCGACAATGGGGTCCGAGGTGAAAACTGGCAATTCCTCAGCTCGGCGAGCGGCCGAAGAAAATGGAGAAACTATTTTCAGTCCTGGAACTTCCGCCATTGTTGTACGGTGGCTGCACAATGCTGGCCTGGCGGTCGCTTCATCGGGAACGCAGCGTTCGTAACCGCCGAAATCGGTAGAAATATAATTCTGCACGTTAGCGCGGAGCATTTTTCCCTACCGACCCTCCCACAACCCCCACGCCCCACTCCACCCCCCCCCCCTCCTCCCCACGTCCCTTTGTCAACGGTGAAATACGACGGTGTCTTCAAAAATTTCGGAAAATTGTTTCCCGTCGGTGCCATATATCTTCGCCGGTTTATCTCTTTCGGGACAGCTGAATCGGGAGCGGGTAATAAAATCATTGATACGCATTCGAGCACGTTGAAAGACCGTGTTTGCATATAAATAGTCTTACTCGCCTGTCTTCTGGCACGGTTTATAACTGTCCATTGTCCGGCTGTCAATAGTTGGCGCGGAAAAAAGTCTGCGTTCCTGCCGGCCCGGTTTAGATTATCCGGCGTTTCATCGGGGATTTAATACCGTCCGCCAGAGACTCCGCATGCCCGTAATTCTATCGACGAAAAATCTAGATGGCAGTACATCATCTGACATTAATCTGCCATGACAGTACGCCTTCACAATGCGAATATAAATTGTCACAATTTGATCGTATCGAGTACCTACACTGGTTGCAGCTATAACTCGGATACCTGCAAGATCGCGGAGCCTATTATTAATATAAAATTAATCCTCTTTCGATGACGCCTGGGATGTTCGTCCGTTCAAGCCTAATTGTAATCCTGGAATCAATTCCGATACTTTCAGTGGCATCTGTTTATCTGCGAGACAGGTGAGCGGCGCATCGAAAGATATAGCGTGACTCCTCTTTGTGTTTATCTCGGGTTTATGGCGATATCGATCGCTAACGATTGACATGACTGCAATAAAGGCGAATATGAGGCACACACGTATGTGCACGCAAACGGTGTTGCAGGTGGTGTTGCGCGCCCCTCGGCAAGATAGATTCATTTTCAACGTGCGCCGCGCGCCGAACTATAGCAAACGTGTACACGCGTCACGGCATTCGGCAATTATCTTGCCCCGTACAGGGTTATACTGCGTACATACATTATGCCCCGGGGTTACTCGCGCGAACTCTCGTGCGGGCGATAATCTGGGAGCGGTATAAGCGACAAACAGGGACGCAGATGTACTTCCCCCGCCTCCAGATAGCCTTCACGCGATCGGGCCCCGCGTGTTCCTTTCCACTTTCTTTCGGAATTTCCTTCCTGGCCACATTAACATCCGATCGATCCGTCCAGATAAAATGGAACGAGAATTTTAGTCTGCCGTTTGATTTACAGCTGACCTGAATCTCGCTAATCTGATCCCCTGGCCAAGGGGAAGATTGATCTCGCGGGGGCGTGGCGTCTGTGCCGCACGCAGGAAATTAATATTTATCACTTTGATGACTTTTTAATGGACCGAGGTACAGGCTTTGAAAGATGCCTCCCACTTCCCGCGCCGGTTGAATAGGTATGAGATTCGCCGCGACAATTTGCGCGGCAGACGTCGAAGGGGCTGGCAGCAGAAGAAGATTAGAATCGAAGATACGCGCGCCCCTTTGCTGTCAGGATGCTGAGGCTTCGACTCGTTCGATATCGTTAACAACCCTCGCGTGACACGCTTCCCTCGTCAAAGGAGTCGCGCTCCAAGAAACTCTTTCACTGGCAGGTGGAGTGCTTGAACGCGTGGTTTCCACGGGAATCCGAGAATCTCTCTAATTAGCACCTCGCCCGGCCTTTACGGACACGCATGGCGGGGAAAATATTGCTTGCTTGAAAGGGCGAGAAAGGAGGAAGATGGAAAAGGGGGAAAGTGGCCCAGAGAAGATTAGTAACCGGTGTTGGTTCGTGAAGCGCATTCTCGCCGCCGCGAATTGCTTAAACGCCTACGGCCCTGGAGGGGCGGCAAGTACACGCATTCGTGCATATTTCGTGGAAATACCGTGGCCTTCCGGTGGGGTCGTTGTACATGGTAGCCATTAACGTGACGATATTATCGGCCGGTTATACTTGCTACAAGCTTTCTCGCTTTCCCATTATCGCGGCATCATCTGCGGGCTGGCAAACTGCAGCCGAGACCAAATTCGATGCATTAATTATATTCTTTCAAATAATTTAAACGCGGCGTCGTTAAAGTGCCGTGAGATATATTTTATGAACACCCGGCTAGTCGGGAGGGGTCGAAACGAAGTTTATAGTAACGCTGATGTCGTGCCAGCTATTGCTGATTAGGGTTGCTGCGCAAATTAAGCGTGTACGTGGTCACGAAAGCCTCAACACCTCAGGGACTTCTTTATTACTGGTGATACCATAAATTGGAATTTTTTTGACAACCATACATTACGTTTAGTTAATGGTTAAACGTTGCTCGGTTATAGTCACAATGGCCTTAAATGGTCACAAATTACGTTTTGACCATGCAACCTTCGCGGCAGTAATTAGTAAACCACAACAACAACTGTATATCATGAAGTACGAATCAATTAGCCATTCATTACCATTCCTTCGTCGCAATAATTAGAATTTGCCGCAGGAGCTCATGCAAAGAACACTTTCCTGGCATAGGAACAATAAACGTTACGAACCGCTGGAATAATACGTCTCTTCAAATTCTCCACGCTTTTATTTCCCCGCGACGGATGATTCGAAAACGCACCGGCAAGTGTTATGTTCCCATTCCGTTGAAAAAACCAGGCTCAGATAGGCCGAGTGCGACAAACTCGAGGGTACAGAATATTGTTACGGTCTCGTTTCGTTGAAATTACGTTTTTTTTTTGTTTTACGCATACCTCGATCGCTGTTATTGTTCCTGAATTCAGAAGTGGCGTATGATTTGAAGAAAAAAGAAACGAGATAAAGGAAAGTAGGAAGACGTTACAATCATAACGCTTGTGCTTTGTGTAATTGTTTGCAACCTCGCTTTATATTCAAAGATACCGTTTTATGTTCCATTATTCCAAGTACTCGTCCCTCCCGATGCTGGAACGAATTCGATACTTTACCCGACAACTGGGCCAACCAGCTGCTCAAGAGAGAGTTGAACGTTCTCCGCCTGAATAAACCGGGAATACGCATTCTCTTAATTAATTAAACATTTGCTTGACGTTGATGCCTCTACCCGCGGTCTTATTTCGTTCCTGCGGTCTTATCGCCTTCTCTCCAGCCTTATTAATGTGCAAACAAAATCTTAATTTGTATAAATATTTATTTAAATAGTCGTACGCTGTAATGGGAGCAGCGCACCTCGGGAGAAGTTTGGTAATAAGGGGGACAGTCTCGAGCATAAGGCAGAGGGAACGAACGTGGCCGTTTTCTCGTCCCTTGGAAAGTATGTCCCTTTAACGCGCGGAATCTCGGCACGCTGGGATCCGGATAACCGGTGGCAGGCGCGATTTAATTAAGATACGAACAATCCGGGTCGAAGAAGTCGGCCAGGTTCGATGGAAATATCAGGAAATATGGGCATCACGCCGACATCGGCCTCGTCATCATCTACAGGGCGATCTAAAAAAGAAGTAAATTATTTTAAGGGTATAGGCACTAACCAAAAATGTTTAGTCGACGTAGCTAATTGAAGTTGTCATAGATAGAGTCAATGTCGAATATTGTATGTTCACTTTTACCGTTTTCGAGAAAAACAGGTTTAAACATACAATGGTGCATCAAATTCAGGGGCATTCAATGAACAATAATATTATTTTTGACAAATTTATGAAGTAGATGTAAATGTGATTTTTATACAGCATATATATATACAGTCAAGAACTATTTGTTGCTTATAAAAACTCAAATTTCACAAAAAGTGGACATACAATATTTGTGCAGTAAGCCATCGATGTGTTCTACAGTAGAACCTTTGTTATCCAATCTACTATCGAAGCATAATGGAACACTGCTCTGACATCGATCGACATACACACATTTCTCAAGTAGAGTAACACACAAGCCTCGGAAATAAGAAACATTGATTTACCCACCTAAGTTCACTTTACATTGCTCCCTAATTGTGGCCCTAAATTTGTCGACCCGTTTTTTACATCACCCTGTACTTGGTGCACGACATTAGCCAGGGCGCCGTTACCGGCACCGCATAATAATAACCGACATTCTTAAGATCCCGATGCAAATACCGCGCCGATAATTAAACACAGCACGGGGCCGGGTGAAACGTGGCCGGGAAAGAAGCGTGTTTGCGTTGATGTTCGGATCAGCGATGGGAAATTCTGAAGAGCGCTTTGAACCTTTAATCATCGCGAACGAGCTCAACCCGACCAAGAGAGGCCCTCCTCGAAAGGAGTAGAGGGAGGAGAGAAATAAATTCACAGGTGGGGCGGGCGAAACAGCCGCGAGCGAATGCGTAATACCGTGTTTTATAAACCCTTTAATTGCCACGTTCGAACACGTACAGGCGACACTACGCAGCGTCTGTTATATTTATGCAAACGTATCCGCTGCCACGTTCCCCGAGGCGTGTGAAATTGCGATGATTAAAATGTACTCGCGGCTCGCGCACTACTGTGCACATCCATCATTTCGCGTTCTCCTTTCTCCCTTTCTTTCTCTTCTTCCCCCTTCTATTTTCATTAACCCGGAAGGAACGGTGTTCCCGCTGAAATAACGAGGACGCGGCTTTCGAAATTTGTTTAATTAAATTTCTGCGAAGGTAACTTCTGTAGCGACTGGCGGAACTCGCGTATGTAGTTGCAAATTCTCCCCGGCGCGATTTTCGATTACAAATTGAAGATCAATGCCCAAAGTCCCTGATTAGTAGCCTCGAGAGGGTCCGCTAGACAGGAATTAAGGGAAACATTTGTCTTGCCAATGAGGTGAACTTTAGTAGTTAAGAAACTGTAACGAACGCGAAGCAGGAATGTATAGATTAATCCAAGTTTAACGAGGTTTGACAAGATCATCCTTCGCAAAACAAGATTCACAGTGTCAGTGGCGCACTCAGGATTTAATCTTGGGTTGAGTCGAGTTGAACGAATATATTTAATGCAAAGTCAATAAAAGTCATTAGATGATTATAAAAATTTATTTAAAGAATAAAATCCAGTTTTCTTTTCTTTTTTACAAAACCTCTTCTTTGGCGGGTGCCAGGGCCCCTTGGCTCCCCTCTGGGTGCGCCACTGCAGTCTATCATTTATACACACAGTCACAATGGAATTATTAAGTCCATCTAACTTCCATTTAACTTTGACGTGCTATAATTAAAACGGTAAAAAGGGCCAGTGTTGTCTCCAGGAAAGGTTGCAGGATGTAGCCAAAGCAAAATTATATTCTACAGCAGCTTCTTGCAGCTTCAATGAGCACATTTCCGGCATTAATGTCGCTCGTTAAGGTTCGAAGGAAAAATACCTTAACGAGATTAACGCGAACTCGCTGCTCGGCTTTGTAGCTTGGCAGACTAGGGAGCAGGCGTTTACGATTCGAAGGCAGGCATGCTGCAATAGTTCGCAGCGTAATACATATAATTAATTCTCCGTTGTTCCAGTCGGTGCCATGTACGTGTGCATGCTGTACGCCATCCTGTTCCTGAAGCTATGGTCGTACGTGCAAGTGAACATGTGGTGTAGGCTGAGCAGCCGAAAAAAGACAACGAGCCAGGGCAGAATGCGACGGCAATCTCTGTCGTACAACAATCTACAGTGTAAGTAGCGAATGTGTGCGGCCCCGTGTAGCATCGCCAGACGCCCGGCTTCCTATTGCGTTTCGTACATTCGACTGCCATTTCCTCCGCGTCCGAGAACACGTTTCAGTATCAGTTTATCGTCGCGTAATAACGCGAAAATGGGCGCGCGTTTATTTCGATCGGTGATCGCAATTTATCACGGTGAGTGCGCCGGGAAACGTTATTTCCAAATGCTCGTAACACCCCGGCGGGTATTTTCGATACAAGCATTACGCATTCCCTTTACATCGTTTCGTGCTTTAACGCAGTGTCCTCTAATTTAGCATGAATTCCAAAAAAAAACCGCCCACGAATGACTGTATACTATTTTTGGCACACGGGGCGAAATGCTTGTTACGAATTCTCAAGCGAACGATTTAATTCAGTCGCTGCAATTATCAGTAAAATAATTGCAGCGACTACCTATCTGCCTCAAAGTTAATTGAAGAGTACGTTGCATCAAACCGAGACCTGAGTTCCTCAGAATTTCCGTCACAAAATTCTTAGTACGACGTGCAAAGTAATCGCACAGGTACATTGGTCTACACGAGACGAGATAAGGATGAAATACATGCGTGCTATCAGCGATGTCCATAACACCGTCGCTGTAAAATACTTTCCACTGGTATTCACGCGAATTCCCAGCAATTAATCGTGGATCCCTCGAAGTCTGTTTCGATTCACAGGAAGGCAGGGGTGTTTAATAAATTCGTCTGACCAGACAAGATGGCGGGCCGTAAATATTCGTCACGCGTAGCAGACTCTGGCACGCATGTACTGCTCGCGTACGCTCGTCCTTTGAGCTGGTAACTCAGCTGAACGATGTCCAAGGTATTTGCTCGTACCTGAAGGCGCATACACATCGTCGTGGCTGGCCACGACTCGCCTGCACAACCCTGGGTCCCTGCACACAACGTGACCGCAGTGGATGAGGCGAATAATTTCCACCCAATTTAAACTCCCGATCAGCCTCGCCTCTGTTTCCGGGTATTGGGTGGCGGGACGGCGGCATATCGATTATTCAGACCTGGCAAAGTCAAATTATACGGCCGACCTTTTCCCAATAAACTCACCACATGGAATATTAACCCTTACCTGCTCGTTCCATCGCCGCCTTTCTTTTTCTCGCCGTCCACTCACGAGGAACGTGGCGCTGCAAGGACCGCATGCATCATTTTGACGCGTTATGGCCCTCTTTCGTGCAGTGGAAATCTGTTACACAACCCTTCCTGTTCCTTAGTACCGCTTCAAGGGGCCTCGAGAGTTGTAGAAGGTGCTTGAAAAAGAATCAATTGAAAACTGTGAACTGGCTGCACTTCTACGAGCACAAAGTTTCTATTTTCTTAAAGCGATTTTCTTATTCATTTTTAGTTAGGGAGAATGCTTTCAGCCGCAGCTTCAATTCCAAATGATTCAATGAATAAGGTAAATGGCCCAGTGGTGAAACAGTTAAGGAAGCAGTTGAGATAATTGCAATTACTTTTATATTTGAATAGTATAAAATTATAACTAAATATAATTATTCGAAAGCGTAAAATTTTTACTTTCAGATAACGTAACAAGAATCTACGTGTGTTAAAGGAAAAGTTTAAATTAATTGAAACATGAAACTGTTCATATGGCCCAGTAATTAAATGAAATTCATAGCGTGTCCTCTTAGTCATTAATTATCAGTGTCACAATTATTGAATATATATTTAATTGAACTATTTCTATCAGTTAATGAAAATAAATCAATATGGTGATATTTTGGGGTAATAAAAACATTTTATTTATAATAAATTTATGTTAAATCTTCGGTATGAAAAAATGATTAAAAGTATATTATACAATTTTAGGTTATGTTAATATTATGACGAGTTTAAGGTTAATTATCCTATTAATTCTTAAACAGTGTTATATTTTTGTCTAGTTATTATTAACGTAAATATATAGAATACAGAAAATACTTACTTTGGTACAATAAATGTTAATAATTTTAAAACTTCACTGAATACTGGCGTCTGTACCAGTGTTTAAATAACCATTAAACACGCGTTTAATAACTAGTCCTTGTCATGTTATCGTGTACTAGTGGATAAACGCAACAATTTCAATATTAAAAACAACAAATTATTAAGAGATCCAATTTATTTTCAACTCTTCAATATATAATAAATCCAAAACATCTATTAAAATGTACTATTTAAGAAAATAATCAAATAATAATTAATTACAACCTTAACAAAAATATTCTCTCGCTTGCTTGAGCCCATTAGGTAAGAAGCAAGATTGAAACTGTTGAAGCTTTAGGGTAGGGTGGGGCTAAAAGTCCGGCGGGTAAAAAGTCCCGAATTTAAAATCTCTATTCCTAAACAATGTATTGAGTTTCGCAGTATACTAAGTAAATGGCGAGAGGAAACGAAGGTGACCACAGAATCGCCAGTCGCTCCTGGACGTTCGTGCGAATTACACGACGCCTTCGTTGTTTTATGTATCGAAAACTAAAAGAAATACGTCGTCTTTGTTATTATACGAAGTAAACCACAGTTTAAAAGCGTATCAGCCAAGTACGTTAAGATTGTATGTTCCTTTAGTAATGTGTGCATGATATTGTTTATTGCTGAATGATAATATTTTCTAATGTATATATCACAGAAACTATACAGGTACCATTGGGGAAAAAAGTCCCTCAGACTGAAGATATATATTTTGTTATTTGTTTTCATAATAAGATGGCCAAACTATAAAGAAATGATGCCAAAGTCTTTAAATAGTGTTTTTGTTTTAGTTGAGCGATTTTTTTTAGTTTTTAGTTCAATGTGAGCCTCTGACTTATAATTTTATTTTTTGATAAAGAAGTCATGCTTTCCTTTCAACATTGTATACCACAAAGAATTGGTTTAATAAATATTTGTTGATTTGAATAGAGTTTTGTACTTATTTAGTTTAATATTACACGAAAAGACATTAGGGACTTTCTGCCTTATGAAATAGACTTTTTGCCCCTTGCGTGAGGCAAGAAGTGCATTTTGCAATGACAAACATTTTGTGGTATAACTCAACAGAAAATAACAGTATCAACAAACGAACTTCGTGAACGTAATGCATAATAGTTATAGTTTATACAAAATAACACCAGATATCTCTAGATTGTTCGTACTAAATTTTACATTAGGTTTATACGAAAAACGGGACTTTTCGCCCCACCCTACCCTACTGTACAATAATATTTTTACATGATATAACCATTCAGTTATGTAAGCTTATAATTGTATCTATATAAAGCTAATACATTTTGCAATTATATTTCGAACAGTTTAAACGTTGCAAATTAGTAAAACTGTTATTATTAATAAAATTTCTTCTCAATTTTTAATTATTGGGCCTTGTTTAAGTACTGGGCCATTTACCTTATCGTAAACTGGGGGAACAGTGGCAGTTACTTAACATGTATTAAAGGAGAAAAAGGATACAAGTTTTCTGTATTTTGCCACTTGTAGTATAATCAGAAAAGATGTAATGTTATGATAGGATATTTAAAGCAAATATAAAAATGTTAATTTTTATATTATATAACAAAATAACGAAATGTTGTAAAAAGAATCTAATGTTCCCCTAGATTGCGGTAATTTTCCATTGAAGTTTGCCATGTTACCCTCACATTTCGTCTTCAAGCTACTGTCAACTCCGATACTCGTAAATGTGTCTCTCTGCCGAAGACCTGTTAATAGCCCAAACATCTCAATCAGCAGAGTTCTGGTTTAGCAAATGGCTGATTCAGATGGCCCGGTGAACCTGTCGACCCATACTTTTTCCTTCCGCGATCGACGACCCGAGCTCTTGCACCTAAAGCTTCGTTGACAGTGTATGCGCAGACACAGCCGGAGAGAGGCTTCACAGCCGCCGTGGCTGTTTGCAAATTCGGCTCGAGTCCATTCCGTCGTATCAGAGCCCTCCTCGTTTCCTGAGTTCTTGTTCACGGTCGTGGCTCGTTAATCAATGCCAAGATAATGCGGGAGGAAGACATAATGGGGGATGCATGCGAATGGTGCATCGCGGAGCTGATACCTTTCCCGGAAGTCCGTGAAGCAGATGTTGAGGGATGGCCGAACCGTAAGTATCGCGGAGAGGTGGGATAATATAGTCATTCAAAACGTTCGGGTCCCTCGTCCTCATTGACTGAAACGAGACTGTGCTCTAACTCTTGAATACACAATCCCCTGTTACTCGCGAAAGACAGCCCAAGAATAATTAAACGATGAATAATCCCTCGATCCATGCCTCTCACTTTATCGATCATCCAAAGCGCACTACAAAATGCACGACCGGGGTAATATGATTATCGAGATTCGATGGGACATAACGGTTACACCCAGCAGAAAGTACAGCTACGAGATGGATTCGGTTGATCGATTTCAAGGGACGACGATCGACCTGCTCGTTTCCCTAGCTAGACCCACGAACACGTATAATCCTCTTCATAACGTATGCTGTGTAATCTCCATCCCCCTCCTCCTCTGTCCGCCCTCTCTACTGCGAAGCACGCCATATTATTGCGCCGTATAATGACGACGTTGACTTCTCCCCGAAGAAGGTATGGGGCGCATAAGATCCCTTCCCGCGGAGGCGTCTCATGCTTTCGTGACGAGGCTCTCGATCGATCGATTCACCGGCTAAATCGAGTTCGACGGCCGAGTCTTTCGCGCAACTTTCAATGAGCAATCTCCCTTAACATCTCTCTTAGACCGTGCAGAAGGAGAAAGTCCTTTAAAGACTGAGCACCGGCGAACGAATCGACTGAACGCTCCGGAATGAACAGTGGGCAAAAATATGGCTGAAACGGGCCAGCTATCGGGCAGACGTGGTTATGGTTTCGCGTGCCATCGTGCCATTCGAGTGGATGAGTTCCCGGCGAGCGTCTCGACGTTCCTCGGGCGAGCTTTTTTTCGTCGGGTTGTCGCGGTGGCTCGCGTGCGCGTGGCTCCCGGAGGATGGTCGCGTTTTGGGGGTTCCGGTGTTTTGAAAATCATTACCAGCCGCGTGGTTAATAATGCATGAACGGTGCAGCGATTTATACCTAGAATTTGACTTTTACGACACTTGTGGCGGCGTAAGCACTAGATTAAAATTAATATTCCGCTGTTCCTCGAGCAGGCGACGGTAAACGACACCGAAGCATCTAAAGGTACCTGCGGAAAGATTTAGGTACTGCTCCACGGGCAAGCAGTTTTCAATCAACACCGTCCCCGAACGGTGCGCGAATCAGTGGGCGATAAATCTTTAAAAATAGCCCATCCAGGGGAACCACGCGCGAGAATTTAGCGAGAAAACGTTCTGCAAACGACGCAACGGACGGGGGATTGGAAACGTCCTCCGCTAATGAATCACGGAACGTTTCGAGGATCGGATGAAAACACCTTCAGTTTATCGGGCAAATAAATTGCCAGAATTAGATCTCCGTGTCGTCGGGAAATTGTGGGCAAACCTGGTATCGAGACAGTTCGGGGGTCTGTTAGGCTCGGCTCGCGCTGTTCCAGGAAATTTACGAGTCCGCCGGATTGCCTTGTCGAAGATTGCAGCCAATCCTATCGGTCGGGAAAGCTTCGTCTCTTGTACCGCTCAAGCTTAATTTGTGAGATCTCTCGTTCGCCCTGCGATCCTCCCCTTTCGCCTTTGCCCTCTTTCCTCTGCTGGGGACGCGCTCCTCGTTCTCGCGCCGTTTACCCCTACCGCCTCTCCCCCACCAAGACTCGTTACAATATATATGACCCGGGGGTTTCAAACGCGGCACCGGTGTCCCCGTGGCACAAAGGCGAAATTACGTCGATCCCTCGAGCACCCCCAGGCAGAAGTGAAAAAAAATAGAAATTACTTCCACGAAGGAGAAGCCTGCCGCCCCCAGATCCCGGGGCGGCCCTCCCCTCTCGAAACCACCCCACCGCGATAGGGATTGCGAGGACTGGCTCTCGCGCGAGGAGCGCGAGAGCTGCGGAGTTGAAGATACCAGCACGTAAGAAGATTTCAGACGCGTAGGTGCTTCCGCGAACTTGGAGTATGAAAGGTTGGACGTCAACGGAGTAATAAATTAGACGGAAATTCGTCCGACAGTGGCATCAGACTCTCTCTTCCCCGCCCTCCGTCCCCGGAGGATGATATATGACACCGCGTTTAACGTCGTACAAGTATTTGAAACCGTAAATGATGGAGATTTGGGAGGAACGTCAGCGAAACTGCGAGACGAGCCAGGCGAATTTGAATATCAACCGTGGGACTGTTATAGCAAATGGTGTGATTCGATTGCTACAGACTTTTAGGGAGCTTCCGTCAAGGGTATTCGAGTGGTATTATCTCGAATTTGGGACCAAGTGAGAATTTTGTGTGAAGCTCCAGTAAACGAGGAAAGGGACATCCACAGAACCTACCCTTCGCACATGAACTGCCATAAATGTCCACTACCTACATGTATCGGTATACTCATCCGCAAATAATTAATAAAAATGGTATATTTTCCACCTGTTGACCACATTAATCCACTTGCAATCGATAAGCTCCACCCAGCCGTGAGATATACCGCGATCAAGGATCGCGTATTAAAAATTCCTCTGGCACTTCCTCTCTGCCATTATGCGCGCGGAATGCTCGCGATGTCGCGGTTTCTCGCGTTACCCGACGGTCGCGGAACGGCGCATTAAGTCCCAGAGTACAGCGCGACGAAACAGGAAATTCCGTGCTCGGTATTGAGTACCGGGGCGCTAAGGGAAAACAGGCCGGAGGATAAATGAAGCAACGATACGCTGGAGGAGGGGCGAGGGAGTCGAAGAAAGGGGGCGCGCGCGTGAGAGCTGACAAACGAAAAAGAGGGCAGCAGGAATTTAATTTGGACGAATTCTTCGGCACTTATTACGAGAGCTCTGTGGGTGGCGGGGGGGGGGGGGGGCATGGAACGTCGCCAGGCGTCGCTCGAACGTCCGTCGTCGAGACGACGGCTCGGCTCAGCTCGCGGTACGTCGATTTCTGCCGCTCGAAAACAGCTCCGTCGTCCCGACGAGTCAAGCGGATCGGTCTGATCGGCCTGTTCCCGAGCACTCACGGTAACAGCCGGCGCAACTGGGCTTATTTGAATTCCAGATTGGATTATCCGTCGGATTTGGATAAATGAGGGGATTCTATCAGTTACCTATTCAAGCCAGCAACGGATTAGACGCATAGACGAGAACCGGTCCCGACGGAGACCTGTCGCGATCGTCGAATTTCGAAGTGCATAACGCTTCCTGCGAAGATAGAACTTCTACCTTCCCCTTCAACTCGTGTAAGCGGTTTTTAGAAGTTTCAGCGATCATCGTGTTTCTCCGGAGAGTTTGGAAGCCTCTTTGTTTGTTTCAAACTGTTATTGTTGAAAATTAGTATTTTTTAAACGCTCAAACACGGCAGCAACATCCAACTGTATACTTTTCGTACAATTATCTAGTTTTCCACAATTATCAGCTTTGCTCTGAATTTGAATCTCTTCTGATTTAACACGCTACAATCGTTCGACTTTTCTTTATCGCTTCATACTTGTGAAAGTAAAACGAGATTCTTCGTACGATGCTTCGGCGACAGCCGACTCGGGAAATAATAATCGTTATCACGGCGGAGCAATCTGAACTTATATTGCGCTAGGGATCGAAGTTTAAATACTTCCCGGTTTTTCCTCGGAAAGATTAAACTACACACCATTTCTAGTTCCCCCGCAGGGATTCCGAGTGATTATCGGGGCATGGCCCGAGGTAACTTCTCGGCTACCTTTTCATCAAACTCTGTCTCGGCTCCCGCCTTTTGGATTTTTGTTTCCTCTCCCCTTAGACCGGCCGAAAGCCAGAGAGGGTCGGCGGGCATTCCTGTTGCGTTGCCAGACGCGCCTGATTCATCGCTGTAATTCGTTTTTTCCCTCCTCTAATGCGGATACGATTTCTTGTTGCAGCTTCCAGCACGAAACAAAACGGTGTGGAGGTCGATGACTCGAAGCACGAGGTAGACGGGGCTGGTACCACCTTGGTGCAATATCCGGACAACTTGAATCTCTGTGATCTTTACTACTACATACTGGCGCCTACGCTCTGCTATGAACTGAATTTCCCCAGGACACAAAGGATTCGGAAGAGGTAAATAGTAATAAGATCCCTCTGCCTCTTCAGAACTTTCCTTTAACAGCTGCTTAATCCTGCCTTCGAGTTTTTCACTTAAACACCCTCACCACGTATTTTCACGGTTTTATTAAAAGCAATGAGACGTGCAGTTAATATTAAGCGCAGTGCTATCGATTACACTAGTTTACAGCCATTTTGCGCAGCAGATGCCACTATTTTTTTTTTTTTATGTAAAATGGCCCTGTGATTCCGAAAATAAGGTCCAAAAATTTTTCTATGGATACACTAAACTTTCATTTTTTTCTCGGTTATTGTGTTTTTTATTCATTTTATTATGTTATTTCAATTTTAATTCATTCTGTACATTTTTTCGAGTGTTTTGTTAATATATGTGTGTTTTAGAAATAGTTCTGGCTCTTTTTTTGTCTTTTATACGTTTTGGTCAATTTCGATGGTGTTTTCTCTACTTTAAATAAAATCGTGGAGCAGGATATTTCCTAACAGAATATGAATCAATTTAATACAGCATCCTGCGTCACGATTTGATTTAAAATGAAAAAAAAACACCATCGAAATTGTAGTTCAAGAAAAAAATTCTTTTTTAATTTTCAATTGTATAGCTTTCAGTTTTTTTTTTCGCAACAGGCATAAATATGGCTCTGAAGATCCATTTCTTGTATTCTCACTCGAATTTTTTGCGGAAAATCTTGGTGACGTAAATGACGAACGCGGACAGAGATTCCATCAGGATATGATGGGTACTGAGCGGCAGTATCATGGATTTTGGGACGAGACAATGATGGGAGATTATATTTGGTTCCTCATAAGAGAAGCGAATCCCAAAACGCACAAAAGACAAAAAAGAGCCGCGACTATTTCTAAAACACACATATATTAAGCAAATGCTTGAAAAATGTACAGAATTAATTAAAATTGAAATAACACAATAAAATGGAGAAAAAAAACACAAAATCCGTGAAAAAATGAAAATTTAGTGTTTTCACACAATTGTCTCTAGCTTCGGTGTTTACACATAGATTTTCTTCAGTAGCTTCTTATTCTCTTTGTAAAAGTGCAGACTCAACGTAAGAAATGAAACACTGGGCCCAATTTCACGATTTCTATTTTTCACAGATGATTAAATGAATTCTCGATGTCAATTTCGGTCGAAAAAAATGTCTTTCTTCACATATTTCCACCGATTTCACCCGAACTACTGAACCGATTTGAAAATGTTGTGAGGTAGATTTATTAGTGATTCAATTATCTTTAATTTGAGATAATTTTCGACCACATCGGTCATTCGCAACACGAGATATTCTCAATTAAATGGGACCACCTTTTTGACAGAATGGTAAAAAGTTCACCTGTCGATATCTCGAAAACGTATCCTTAGAATTTTTTTTAGACCTTATTTGCGGAATCAGCGGGCCATTTTACATCAGAAAAAAATAGTGGCATCTGCTGCGCATCCTTTTTTTTTATTTTGAAAACTGCTTAGTGTTATTCTAAGCTGAAGTCAGCTCAGAATGGGATACAAAGTTGAATTCGAATTGAAATATTTTATTAGCCTCCATATCAATTTTATAACTTGTAGCCAACCCTCGTTTCAATGAAAGATTACACGATTCGAATTTCAAGCTTCTAATGACTGAATAAACACGGTTCCCTTTGCTATTAATTCGCCCCGGAATTAATCTTGATTTTCGAAATCGTTCTGGCGTACCCGTTGTAACGTACTTGCACGTAGCCATTCATGCACTCGACGGAAAGTTCGCCTTCTTTTTTCCTTGGTTTCGATTCCTGCACACTTCCATCGGGAAGGAAACGCAGGGGATGAAGGCAAAGTTGGCGAGCGGGAGTGTTCGCGAAATTAGATTTAAGTGGGCTATTGTTGGGAAAATAGAGGAGGGTACGTTTGGACGGACTCCGGGGGGGGGGGTGGAGGAGCGGGTAAGGTGATGTATTCCTTTCCGTGCTTCCGGCTCTCGCTTCCGATTGTATCCGGAATCCCAGGGATTTTCACGGAACACTTTCTTCCGTTTGCGCGCGGACGTATGTACTTCCGCGATGCATACATAGTGGAGAAGTGCATCGAATCTGCGGCTGGCCCCAGACACTTCTTGCCACTGGCGGTTGTTGGTCTCCGGAATCCGTGGGACAAATTGCGCTGGAAAGGAATCGCACATATCGCGGCGGAGCACTTCGGTGAAGACCGTGTTGCGAGTTTTCAGGAAAAGGCTAGCATTCATGTCGAATTTTCAAAAATGACGAGTGCACGGTAAACAGAAAAAGGAAAACAGCAAACTTTCATTTCATTTCAATTCTATAGGCCGTTGTAAATATTTTTTGCAGATTCCTGATTAAGCGCATCCTGGAGGTGGTGGTCGGCTGCCAAGTGGTCATGTCTCTGTTCCAGCAGTGGATGGTTCCGTCCGTGAAGAACTCCCTCGTCCCCTTCGGCGTAAGTCTTTCATTCGCTTCCTAGGAGCGACCAAAATTTCTCCACGAAGTGAAATTTCATTAACCCTCGCGAATGCTCGCCCCATCGAACCCGTACATCATAGAAACCAATTTTCCACTTCTCCCACCAACCATTACCGAGCGCCATCGCGGGCGGTGCATCAGATCCGTGATTCTTTCTATTCTCCGCCGGGAAAAGATAATAATCTATCTATCGGTGGCTCGATGCATCGACACGACGTGGACGTTATTATGGGGAGGGGCTAATCATTTACAGGAACGGTCGTAAATAAGCCGGGGGTGGCTAGCCGCGGGAGCGAAATGGCTTCTAAGATAGAGAGAGGACGACAGAGCAGAAGTGTAATTTGGTTTCGGCAAATAGGTGCGATCAATCTTTCGCGTAATTCCCCGGTCGGGGGCTACGATACGCACAAATATATGGCCGACAGAGGCCAGAACCCGCTCTGCAGACCAGCCTCTCTACCCCATACCAGAAGATCCTCGTGCACCCCCTGCGTCGCCCGTAATGATGTGTTTCTACGCGCCCGGCACAATAATAGTCCTGACGACCCATCAGTTTTTATCTCGCCGGGTTGTTAAACCCCCCCCCCCCCCTCCGCGCGCCTATTTTCCTGGCTATATTTGACAGGCTTGATCATTTGTTAGGAAACATGGCCCAGGGGCGCATTTCGCGAGCAGCCACGGGAAAGGCGCGCGTGTTACTGGTCCTATCGCAACACGGCCGCGGCGCCGTGATCACTGCGCGACTGTAAATATTCGGGATAAGCTGGCCGGACGTTTCGGGCGGAATGCAACTTGGGGGGCGTTATGATTACATCTGTTAGCGTTCGTTATTTCTCTGCGCGGGAGAGTAACGCTGCACGGACGTGAACGATAAAAATGTCCCGCGACGTTGATGGACGATCCTGCTCGATAATCGCCTACCGAACTATCCATAATTCTCTATCGTATTCCTGCCTAATGGGATTTATCGATAACGAGCCGGGAAACTTGAGTTCGCGGGCTTGCAATTAAGATCCGTTTATTTCCATTAGCGAATCGATTTACTTGTTGCCAATTCGAGCGTCCTCGCTGGCGCATTACCCGCTGACCACCGAAACGAAGAGACCGATTGCCTGCAGGGGGGCGGAGCGGTTTCGTTGTTTCTAATTCTGGAAGGGTTCTCTAATATCGCGAAATTGTTTTCCATTAAGCTGACAGACACGAAAGAAGGAAACGTCCGGATAAAAGCGACGACGATTTCGTGCATATAATGGGCTGACGATACCGCGTGCACGCAATTGGAATTATCGTTGCGATGCCGACGATTGCGACAAAGACAACACAGAGGATCGGTAAGTGGCTTTGAAGGGGTTTTTGGTCGTCTTTACAAGTCATTTTAATCTTCTTGTTCGAAGGCGTTCGGTGGATTTAAACGCGTGTAACCGCGATGGTAACTAACGATCTGACGTTTATTCGTTTAATCTCTGGACGTTAATTGAAAGGATCCACGGTGGTTTTGATTGTTCGTTAACGAGGGAAGGGATAGGTCCGCTGTCAGCCAGTGTGCAGCAGAAATTTCCCGCGCGTGCTCGTCGGCTTCGTAGATTTAAATGGATCCTTTTACGCGGACAGTTTTAACCACCGCTGATCCGCGCCGGACATCCGCGGTTTACCACCTATATCCATAGATCGTCGTGTAATGCAGCCCGTCTGTGTTCCACCCTTGTTATAGCCTTGAAACTTTGATAAACCCTTCGCTCAAAATTTCTACACCTGAATATTTCGCGCGTTTCATAAAGGGGAACGAGACTTTCGGAGTAATTAAGTAGAAAGATCGGTGTGTGGTCAGCCGCGAGGTATTTTCATTTCCTATCAGAGTAACTCCTTTACTATTATATTCTACACGTAAACCTCTCCATTCTACCAATATACAATTCTATTCTCTAACAAATTATATAACAGACACTTAAAAAATAATAATGATACAGATAAAAAATGAAAGGTAATGACACAAATTTGACATTCTGGATGCGTTCTACCGTCACTGTGACTATATCACGTTTATTATTAAGAATTTTAATTGAAAGCATCAGTACCATCTGCAAATTACTGTCAGCTGTCAGCACAGCTACCCCGTTTTCCATACCATTATCGTAACATCTGCAATCAAAGAAACCGGTCCAAGACAACTGTCGTTACCTGCCCCTTGGTTACGCAAAATCGCTGGAGCGGTGTCTCCGGCTCCCGCGTAAAAGGGAAAAAATTGTCGCGACGTAATTACAATGCGACGAACAGTGGCAACTGCAGTTATCAATTCCCGCGGATCCGCGCGATTCATCGAGGGAGAAAGCAATATCCTCGGAATCGATTTCTTCTCGGCGCACGGGGCTCGTCGTGTCGGGCTTCTCCCGACAGTGATAGACCATCGCGAAGTAGATCGAAAGACGGAGACATTTTCCCCTGGCAGCCGGGGCCGGCCGATCGGCGACGTGACTGTCGTCTCTGCCATCGTGATTCGCAATTATCGAATCCAATTTGTCCGTCAGCGTGGCAGAGAGAAAGCTGGGAAAGGGGTGCGGAGGGAGGGGGTTCAGGGGGGGGGGGCGGAGGGCAGAGGAAAGAGAAAACGTAGAAAAAGAGGTGGGAAAGAGCGATCGAAGATAGGGAAAATGACGTGGCGGGCGACGTGGAAATGGATAGAGAAAGAGGCTACCACCCCGGAATTAACTCTGGCGCACCTTGCACGGTAATTACTTTGCGCTCGTTCGATATCGCGAATCTGAATGCGATAGAACGAGAGGGAGGGGGGGGGGGCACAATATCGGAGGAGCGTCCACTCGACCAAAAGATTCGCTTTGTTTCTTCCTGCTGCACCCTCCAGCCCCGATATTCTCCCGCGGCGTCTGGATCGACTGTAGTCAGAGGGAATCTCGAGCTATTCACCGGGAGCAATTTGTCCGCGGTTGAAAATCGTGAACCCAAGTGCTGTCTGTCTTGTACTTGGCGTGAAATCTCTTCCAGGCCCGTGAGCATCGCCACTTACGTCGATCTCGTCGAATCGACGTTATGGAAACGCTTAATAATCGGTCGACGTGCACGCCGACACCGGGACCGACTGCGCGTGAAAGGGTTAGAGGGGGCAAGGGCACGGAGGGGCGAACCATCTAATTGCGGATGCGCAAGTTCTGTCTCGGGACGAAGGGCGGTCTTGTTGTTACCAAGTTTCTCGACAAAGTGTCGAGTTCTAGTCGGCTAGGGTTACGCCTTCGCTTAGGGCTCGTTCCGCATTTATGGAAAAGGGAAACGTCGCGCGAGCGTTGAAATCAAAGCGTGCTTGACACTTTCGTGCAGCGAAATAGGGGGTAGGAAGTTGGGAATGCATGGTAAACTGAGAATAAGAGCACGGAGAGGCTGTTTCTTGGAATTACCGATATCTAAATTCTAAGGAAATTGTTTAGGAGGGACGGTGGGTACTGTACAAACCTCATAAAACCTTTTGGTACCCCTTGAGTCTATAGAGTTTTTATCACTCGAAACTTCTCGCAATTAATATTCCTTCCATTAATTTCGTGAGATCAGATGAAACTTAAGTATATTTGACGTTCAACTTACTCTTGTAGGTCCTGGCAACATCAGGGCCCCAGTTTTAATTACTTTTTAATCCTCAAATCAATTTCATTCGGATTTAACCAAGTTTCGTTTTAAATGTACAATACTGAAACCTTTATCGTTACCTGTTACCAGTCACTGCGTCGTGCTTGCTGTGGCACACCTTACACGGACATGTGTCCCCAAGAGTTTGCATCGGACACCTGTATAAATCCGTGCACACTAATGGCAAGTCACATTCCAAGTAATCAACTGCCATGAACAGGCGCGAAGTTACGTGCACAACGTCCAACTGTAAGTCTTCTATGCGAACAGGGGAATTCTACTGATTGCACGGTACTTAATGAAACTTCCTACTTAATTGTACCTGCAATGAAAATCGTGATTACTCCCTCATTATTGGACTTCACGCTTCATGTCGTTTTTTTAATTTCAACCAAGTATCCCGGAACACCATCTTCTTTCCAATCAACAATGCAAATTTATCTCCTTCTTCCTCGCCGGCTACGTTGGCGGCGCCACGCTGAATTACGATTACAAAACCGGCTGTCCCGCATTGAAAACTAAGTTGGGGGCTTCGTGTTACGCCTATCAGCGGCATCGACGAGAACTTGTTATCATTAATTAACACGAAAGTGGCTACCAACGTAGAGGCTTTGATTAATAAAGTTATCGCGCGCAGGTGTTAACGATGCACCGGGACGGCAGGTTTCTTCGCGATGCAACCTCGACGTGAATTTTATTCCAATTAATTCTTGTTAGCCCGCCGCCGCGCAGCCAAGTGTCAACAGACGGTATCGCGCGTGCACGCGTCGTAATGCATTCATTTTGCGCGCAATCCACCGCTTAATCAGACTTAATCGCCACTTTATTCCCCGCGTGGCCCTCGCTGTTTATTAATTAATTTTCCACCGCTTAGGTGGTAACGAGTCCGCCTGGCTTCCTGGCGAATTCCACCGTGACGTACGTGCCTCTGTCGTCGAGCAATCGACCGATCGAAAGGCGTCGACACGGGCACCGTTGGCACGGCGTTGCCTTATCGATTCTGCTGCTCGTCGACTTTTCGAGGGAAATGCACGGAAACGGCTAGGCGCAAAATAGTCGAGTGGTGCAGTCTGTAATGATGCACGAAATGGGTGTAGTTTTGTTGAATCAAACATTTCTTTAAATACTTACATTTGTAGCCTGTTTTTGGCGGCTATAAGGCTTAGTGCACAAATATTGTATGTCCACTTTCAGCGTTTTCGAGAAAAACAGATTTAAATATGCAATGGTACATAATATTCAGAGGCATACAATGAAGAAAAATATTATTTTTTAACAAAATTTATGACGTAGATATAAATGTGATTTTTATACAGCATAGTCAAAAACTATTTGTTGCATATAAAAACTCAAATGTCACAAAAAGTGGACATATAATATTTGTGCACAAAGCCATCGATATATACGATCAAAGTCATGTTACTTGTAGCAACAAAATGGTGGCTCAAAAGCGGAGAAAAGATTTCCTTTGCGATCCTCTTTGTCAGTTGTTTCGTAACCAGATAAGATCGACAAGTAGAAGTGATCAGTATACGATCAGACACACTCGCGAGCAATGTTAGATTCTTAATCGTGTCACAAATACCCCACTCGCAAATAGGTAATCCTAATATTACAAGAATTATAGAACCGAAGGTCACCACAATTAAAAATTAATTTGATCAACGTCAATCTGGAGATAAAACAGCCTGTTCAATGGAAACGAGAATTTTGTATCTCGTTTCAGAATTATTCGCGTCTAGCGGTTAATCGAGGTCGAGAGACCGGCGATAGTAATTCCGATTATGGATCGTGGAAAATTTGCCCCCGTCAGTGAAATGCAAATGGGCGGCGGCACGTTTCGCCTATCTTTCACGGGGCTCCACCACACGGATGACTTCACACTGTAGGGCAATCGACCGATCGAAAGGTGACGGCGGGGTTGCATCGAGCGTCGGCTTATCGGCTCGACGACGTGCTACTCCTTAAAGGGATGAACGTTTAAAGGATTTTCTAGGGTGTTAGAGAGACGGCGAGGGTGGGGGGGGGGGGAGGGAGGGGGGATGGAGCACAGCGACAGCAACATCGCTGCTCGCACCTTCGAGGCCGTTGACGGCGAAACGGATGAAATATCGTATCGATTTCCCATCGTGAATGCTCGTAAACCCTCTCCTATTTTCCCTGTCTGTCATTTTCCCTCTTTTTTTCGGTATTGTACGGAATCTCCTTCAGACACCGTGAATGCACGGGTCAACGAGCAGTCGCCGTTGGGGGGAAAAAAAGCATCGTGTCCCCTTTCTCCCACATTGTGGTGGCTTTCCGCTCGTATTTCTACTTTCGTTCGGCGCTCCTTTCGAGTGGAGTGCTTCCAGGTGCCCGCGCGGTCAACGTCGCCGTCGTCGTCGACGGAAAGGAATTTTCAGTGTGTCGGATGTTTGTCCGGCTCTTGTAGGTTCTATTCGGGACTTACAACGATAAAGGTTGCGGGAAAGGTCGATCTGAAATACGACAGGTAAAAATCTTTCGACTCCTCGCCGCTGAAAAGTCGATGCTTCCGTTCGCAGTGACAGGTGAGATTCTCATGAACGTAAGTTCCACAGAAGAGGGTGTCGTTGACGATTTCACCCTTCGCGCGAGGAAAAGTTTATCTCAGACTGGCAATTCAGTGTTATAAAAATTACTGTTCTATTTATTCGGACGTTAACAGATTCCGATAAACATTAAATACATGTTTCTCTGGGTATCGCCAGTAGTATAAGCATGAAACTTCTCAGACCAAAATCTGTTTCGTTCCTCAAAGGAAAAGAGTAAAGTCGTGGCGAATTGAGTACACCTCGTGGACAGGAGCGAGTATTTACCGGAAGACCTCACATTTGTTTACACAATAATGGCTATTCATTTACCAGCACAGTTGTACGTTTATGAAAAATGAATTACCTCCGTCGATTTTCCCCTTTCTTAAGGGGCAGTACATCGTCCGTAGCAACAGTAAGAACGAAGGAAACGTTGCGTCAGTTTAATAAATGATAAGAGCGACGCAAATTGATTCGACGAGAAATAAGGGAAAGCTCTAGTCAGAGCTGCGACATCAGATGTGCCCGGCGACCCTCCTTTGAAATTACCCGTAATTTTTCTGGCCGGCGCAAGTGACGGAGATGAAGGGAAGATATAACAGCTCCCAGTTCCCGCGCCGTTGTCGGCCCGCTTGGAATTCAATTTGAGTCCCACGGTATCTCGAGAATACTCGCGGAAACGCGACAAGAAGGTGTCCCTGGATGCAAAGCCGTAAATCTCCGGTTGCTAATTGAAACGACGTCGAAAGAAGGAAACAGTATCGCGCGACAGGTAACGCGAACTGTCCGGAATCGCGGCGCGAAGGTACAGTTTCTTCCACTCCGCTGTTCGTGTGCTCCTTTCCCTCTCCCTTTCCCTCTCGCTTTGCCGAGCGACGGATTCGCCTGACTCCTGTTGGAACAGTATTCAGTTTCAATGACGTAAACATCGAACGGCGATGGTTCCTGTTACGGGCCGACCCCATCAAACTCGAGTGTCGGCGTTCTCGCTCTAGACAGCTTATTATAACCCTTTGTGGCTGCTAAGGCTTCTCGACCGAAGCTTTCTGCCCTTTGATCCGGCCGGACGATCGATCATTGCGCACCGTCTCACGTCCACGCGATACCAAAAGGGAAGGACGAAGAATGAGCTCTGGGCGGCGTGTCACCTACGTGAGGTGTTTTAAACGCAGCCTTCTGGGAATCCACTGTACATCCTGCTTTTATTTGGTCGTGTCGCAGGTGACGCTGCCTATTTCTCCTCTCGATATATGTCTTCATAAAACTGACTGTTCGACGAAGCAATTGTTTCGTACACGAACTATTAAGCTACTCGAAAACCCGAATATTCGTGGCTACTCGTATCGGAAGGCTGGGTAATTTGGGTGCTCCTTCAATCACCTTTTCATTTGCCAGCAATTCGATGGATCGAAATAAACAGGCGAGGCTCCTCGTTAATACAGTCTAGCGACGCGAAATTTCGGAGTTTCCACGCAGCCAGCCAATAGCCACTTGCCTTGCCCGTAAGGCTTTTATTTCCCTCGATCGAGGCCAGCATTTCGTCAAAGCGATCCGTAAAACATGTCGTTTTACAAACGGGCACGCACGGGACCACAAATTAGAATATTATATTCCGGGTTTATAACGAACGTGCATCAAGCACTGTAATTGCGAATCCCAGGGCGCGTATAATTATACATAGTTTCATTTTAATCTCCGAAACATCCACGAAACTGCCGTCTCCGAAGTGAAATCAGATTGCATTTCCCTCACATGTACGCGTCGCGTAGATAGAAATTTTGATGAAAGAAGCACTTACTTTAATATTTGAACACGGTTGATTTATAGCGTCACGTTTATTTTCTTTTCCAACGATTCTGGCGAGTGTTACTATTTGCGGACAAATTATTAACAACATATTTCAATTAACCTGGCGTTTAATTAATTGAATTAATTAAATTATTTCAGAATAAATCGTGCAGAATAATTTGTATAATTGGAGGAACAATAACCATGGTAGACTATATTTACAATGGCATTAATTTTAATTAATTGTTATTACCATATCTCCCAGTATAAGTTTTACATTAATTTCCACCTTATTCTTCTTCCATTGTAATTCGGGACCAGAGATTCCTAAATACAATCTTCCAGTTACAGTAGAGTCACGAGATTAAATTACGCGGCCAGGCGCATGCACACACGATTACGTGTAGCTGTGTGTACGTGTGTGCAAATGGCATGTTGAAATCGGCAGGAGGCTCTTTAGGTATTTATTTGTAAGCCCGGTATATAAGCACCGTGGGTTCTCGTGTTGTGCCATTCGGAGAGACCTCGACAACCGCCACTTAAGCGGAACGCCGGAGGGGTGGCTTCCTTCCCCTGTATTCAATTAGTACACCGCACGAAATATCAATTCCATTGCTGCAAAGCTCCTTCGACGTTTTCGAGTGCCAGGGGGGGGGGGGGGGAGGGATAAGAGGATACTTTCTGGCAACCGCGGAAATTCCATGTGCATCGACATTCAGTGTCTTTAATCTTCAGAGTGTTTGCGCTGTCGATTCAATTTATCAGTTGCCACACCAGTAAGAATTCACATATTCATTTCGATCGCGAGTGATAACGCTGTCCCCTGTGACACGCGATTCCAAAGAATAATTATTGAATCACGACAGGGACGTAGTATTCCTGTGTGAATTCTGCTCGATCTTAAAGATAATAGCGTAGGAGGTAATGCTCTCGGGGGTATTGTAAAATGTAATAGCTGTTGGAGAGAAAGTGGAGGAAAACGCGAGGGAGGGATGTTTGTTCGAAGTCGTGAGTGCATGCATAGTGAAATAAGTTTTTTGATCAGACAAATTCTCCTATAAGTAAACGCCAATGTTTTATTTCAGATCACAATGCCTCGGTGCACACCGTAGGAATTATTACGACCTATACTTTCGATACTTCGTAAATATCAATCTTTACAAAGAATTTTCAAGCACCTCACTGGATTTCCCCGCAATTGTACACGTTTATTCTTCATTTCATTATTTTCATAATTGAAGTTCCATAATTGCACTTACTACACGGGCTACCCCGTTAATTGTTTTGATTTTTTTAATTACGAGTCTCCATTGTTCGCCGTAATCACTGCGCGAAAATTTCCGCGCGAACTGGCGGATTCGCGCTACATATTCCACAGGTTCGAGTCCAATTAGAAACTTTCGTTTCGTACCCCCGTGTTTTATCGAATCCGCTTCTCACCACGGCCCTCCGACTTCCATTCCACTTGTATTTACCGTCGGCCTGCCCCTCTCCTCAAATTAATAATCAAATCTCGTTTTGTTTTGCAGAACATGGACGTGGCGAAGGCCTCCGAGCGTTTGCTGAAACTAGCTGTGAGTATAATGCAATTCAATTTGAAGGAAAATAGACCGTTAATGACCGTAGTATAATTATTAGTAAACGCACTACGATAACAGCGAAATTGTGATTTCAGCGAACAATTATTCCAACACCTACAATGAAAATATAAAAATATCAAAGTCCTGGAAAGAGAAGGGACAGATAAAAAAACCATCCATAAAACGTCGCCTTACCTTAGCGTGAATTTCGCACTGCGATCACAAAGCTCACATTTTCCATTTCATTAACGCATCGGGGTGTTCGCCGCGAAACTCGTACCGTTCACCCTCGAATTGTTTCCCTATTTGCGCAAAGACCTCTCAAATAGAAAGCCTCGAAGCAATATTTGCGAGTGCAATCTCCTTTTCGCCGGGGCGATGTTCCACCTGAACTTCGTCGCAGCATAGAAGGCATCGTTCGATCCGTAACGAAGCGCGAACGACACGGTGCAAGGGACCTGATGTCGGGAAACGTGTCTTCGATAAGTGTCGCGTTTAATACAGCCCCGTTGCGAGCCCCAACCCCGGCAAAGACAGACACAGAGAGGGCTTTAGTCTCGCGCCGTGGAACGCGCTGCAGCCTGCGAACATTTGAATGCCAGCCGAAAGTTCCGGTGGAATCTATGAATTCATGATTTAACTCTCGTCGCCCGTGCAACCGGTCGTTGCTGACATTTCCAACGTTGAATTAGACGCTCGGAGCTGGCGGCTTGTTACAGAGTTTTCCGGTAACGTCAGTTCCATCAATAATCGAGCCAGCGAATCGCGGAACCACTCCGAGGCACGCTACTCACCCTCGTAATAAGATATTCTTTCCCCTTTCTGTAGTAGAGGACTCGAGGGTAGTTCTGTACCTAACAGTGGGTGCGGAAGTGGCTGGCAATGAGAGGCTCGATGTGCCGCGTATAATTCTCTTACGAACTTCCCGTTTCCTTTGGTTCTTAAGAGGAACTTTGTGACGCAACGGCCGCGAATCAGTTCGCTAATAAGAAGAGACAAAATTTAGACGTCACGTTCCCCCTGTTTCCCCGCCGTGTCCGCGCTCGAGCGTTACCTCGACGTTCCGCGCCCGTGAATGCGCGCCTTAACTTTCCTCGTTCCCCGGAGCGCCGATTGTTTCGCGCGTGGCGGAGGAGTCAGCGCGGCCGGAAGTAACCGCGATCGCGAATATCTGAGAAGATTCCCGACGCCCCCGCAGCTGGCATTGTTCCTCCACAAAAGGTCGACGCGAGCTTTGACGTCGCTACGGTGATTTTATCGAATCCCGAGCGTGGAATAACCGCGTTGCCCCCATAACCGACTATGTAAACTCCGAAAACACCGCATAGTAATTCGACACGTAACAGTTGCGGATACTCCCTTGGCTGGGTGTTTTCAATGCGTTAATTAAAATTTTCGCTGGTAGTTTACATGCGACCGTTGCGTTCACGCGTTAACTCCCCCGGCTGGGTAAAATGCGAAACGCGTGCGTCAAAGAGACGATGTTCGTTGATGATAAAAACCGTGAAATTAATCATTTAATCAGATGGAAACATGGGTGCCACTGATATCACTTTTGAACAAACTCAATCAAGATAGGTATGTTCTATGAAGCTAGTTGCTCGATTATACATTTCAATCTTCATAGTTCTTATTCTGAAGCAGCAGAACAATTTTATTCTACTCGATAAAATTATTTATTCATGAAGAATCATTTCTGTTATGTGTATACCAGCAATAAAGGATCACCCTGTAGGAAGTACCAATCCTACGTATTGGCACGGAGGTAGGGGAAAGTGTGCTTTTGAGAACGCATGTTGTTTCACAGCCATATCTCAATTCCTGCCTGAGATATAGGCCTTTAAAGATAGCATCTAAGCCACGCAGGGCGCTCGGGCTACGCGGAAACGCCGTGGCCTACTTTCAACCAGGAAATGCAGCGACCCACTTTTTTTCTAGGAAGTGCATGCGTTGCACGCAGTATTAGTAAACAGAAAAACTGCTGACTTAGCGTCACTGACCAGCGCACTGCCGCCGAGCTTGACCTAGACTAGTCACGTGGACCGACTGAGACAGCGCTAGTGAAAGATTAATACTTAGGCTTCGCTTTAAACGACGATATCTTAGGAACGGAACGTCGTATCGACGTGAAATAAAAAGTGGTTTAAAGGGGAAGCTTCTCAGCTTCCGACAGTGCTGATCCATTATTCGGATTCGGTGATACGCTATTTATAATTAAAAACTTATTTTATGCTGATTCTATGCGATGCAATGTGAATCAAAACGTTGCTAAGGTTATTTTTCTATGAATTCGCAATGTATGTTACATCTGCATTGCATTAACGGAATGGTAATCAGAGGAATGGGTTCTTCAGTTCGTCCCTTTATTTTTCCGTATAAACCTGAAAACTCTGTACAAGTGTTGTGCAAATAGGCGAGACAATTCCAATTTTAGCTGAAAGATTTTTCATTTACGCGGAGAAGGAAAGCAAATACGAATTTTTTAGGTTGGCACTGGACTGTTGCGGCGACTGTGCCGTCGCGTGGAGTAAATAGTCCCGCAATATCGAATGTTCGATAGCATTGGAGCGACAAACGAGAGGGGTCACGGCTTCTGGAAGCGCTCGTCTTTCAATCGTCTTCTCATTTACAGTTCACGGGTCAATCGTCGGTGAACGAACGTTCAATAAAGGGGAGAGCAATTGGACTGTAGGAAAAAAATATTTCCCCACTTGCGAGGGGATACGAACGAGCACTCGCGAGCGTAATAAACCTACACAAATATTTCTATACCGAGTGACTCTTATAGACTGACCGAGCCTGATTGGTTTCGAAGCTTGAGAATACACGAAGAAACTGTTCGTAGGAAATGCCTTCGATTCACACATCAATTTTTTGTTGAGCGACATTATGAGCGACCGCTAAGAAATCTGCAGACTGTAAGGAGTAGCGTCTAGCGTGATTCGCACTGCTGGAAATATCTTTAAATGATCTCTAGGAAGCAGCTGCTTTCATTCAAGCTACTGTAGGTATACGCTACTGCTCGACATTATTCTTTGCCGAATATATGATTATGTAAACATTAGTTGAAACATAAATGCCCCAGAAAAGGCATATACAGCATTCTTAAAAATCATGTTAGAAGTAAATAAAACAGAGAAAACAATTTACATACAACGTTTTAGAACTTATAACGAGGGCAAATTTATTGCGACATTTTTTTGGCGATAAAGTTACTCGCTTAAAAAATTCTTAAATTTGAAACAATACGCCATCTTCTTCTAACAAATAATTTAAAACAGTGCTATCTATGTATCAGATGATACACTATTTACATTACCTAAATTTCGTTGAACTTTTCGCGTAAGCGATCGGCAAAAAATAATGTCCAGCAGTGTATCCCTGCTAAGAAGCACACAAGTGTACCACAAGCTTCTCACACTCCTCCCGTCATCTTCCCTCTATTCATCCACCTCATCGCTTCGCAGCCACCAAAAGTTATTTATCATCCCTATCAGGAGCGAGCAGTGGGTTCTCAAACCTAGACAACTAACCCGATGCTCTCCAAGAACCACCCAGTATATTTATTCGCGACTTTCTTGATGTGTACGAAGCATTCCTACCGCGACGTCTGTGGAGGGCGATTTTATTCTCCCGTCGTTGCCCGTGCTCGTTATTCTCTCGTTAGTCCGAATGCTCCAAATCGAAACTAGCCAGCCGTAGTGTTTCGATCAGCGAACTGGACTCGGTGAACCGAATTCAATTATATGACTCCGTCGTCCCCCAAAGCGACTGCCGCGAACGTTCTCCCTGACCGTGTATAATAGCGTCCTTTCCGAGGCCGCCTGTTCATTCAGTCGTTCGCGATTAAACCGCCAACCAAAAAGCCGCGCATCGGCGGGCTTCGTTAACGAATTTTTGCCGGGCGCCAGTTAATTGGACCCATCGCGTCATTAATTACCGGCGTCTGACGCGGCGCAAACAACTGCCCGCGTGGTCTCGGCCGCGGCCCGGGAATCGGGGATCTCTCGATATCATCGGCGAACACTCGGTATCGGGTAATTTTCGTACTCGGTGCTTCCCTCAGAGGATACCGATTCGGTTTCCCCGCGTTCAGATTGCCCGAGACTTTTGAATGCCAACTGTGTCTACTTGGAATGGGTTTCTGGCATATCGATGACGTTGAATTGCGTGGAAGCACTGGCTGCAGTTTACGGTTCCGTGGTTTATTCAAGTGATCCATTATTGGTACAATCACCCCGCAATTTTTTAGAGTGACAGAAGTCGCGTGCCTGCGGATTTGCGTATAATTAATGAGGAATGGAATTAAGTCCTCCAGTGGCCATGAAGGGTGAATCGATTTTCTTCCGACTATAATTGGCTTGGAGCTCCTCAGAGAGAGCTTTCTAGTGGCAGCCTCTGATCCTAGTCCTATTTACTACTGACCGTCTCAGTTAGCATTGACCTCGACTCCTTGCGGCTTCTGGAAACTTCTCTCCCTGGTTCTACACAAGTTTGATCACGCCGACCAGTCGTTCCCTTACATCCTGATAACATCAGCTCATCCTCAACAGTATCCCTCTCGTGTTTAGTATTTTGCTCATACGGTGGCCTCGTCCGATCCCTGATGAAGTTAGCCGTGACCCTGGCGAGGCTCCTTCGAGGCACCACACCTCGCCACTTGAATCCTCCATCAATTCCAACTGCGAGCAATAACTGTCGCCGAAAGCGATTTCAACGGTTAGCAGCGTAAACATCTAACTGCGAGATATAAGTAGTACCCAGGCTCCTCGGGGCAAGTCTGCCACGAACGAAAGTGCCTCTTCCCAATCTCATAAGTCACGCTACGGGCGGAATTGCTCATTCTTAGGGCGTTCCTTTTGTGCCCGCCTTGTTCCTCCCCCGCCAGCCCCAGAGGGAAAAATAATTGTTTGCCGATCGTGGCGGAAAATCGGAGGGAGAGGGAAGGAAAGTCGATGGCCGTGAGGGGGATGGGAGGGAGACCACTAGACCTCGAGGCAGGATGCGACCCTCGCGCGGCGGACCCTTATTTTCGTTTACACCGCAAATAACTGCGAGGCTGGTCGCAATCGGGCAGTCTCGTGACTGTCGACGGTTAATTGCGGTTCTTATATACGAACCACGGCTCGAACTTGGAAGACAGAGGGGGTGGTGGCCCTATCCCAGGCCGGTGTAGAGAGTGGGGAACCGGGGCCGTGCGGTGGTGTTCTGGAACTGCGATGTAGAACGAGACTTTAATCTCGTCGTAATGGGGAAACGCAATTTTCCTGCAGTCCGCTGGCAACGAGGTCGTTTCCTTAGATCGATCTGCTCTATAGGGGCGCGCGGGAACCCGTCCCTTCGTTTCGTCCACTCGTCGCTCGTTTCGGAATCTCTTTGACGCGCGGCAGGTTTCCAACGGGGAAGCAAAAGTGGCAGGTGAGAGGATACGAAGTTCCTGCCGTAGCGGGTCTCCTCCTTTGCTCGTTTATCCGTCGACGACCTTGCCTGCAGTGTCTCGTAGGGATACACAGCTGTAATGGGTGCTTTATGCATATATACCGAAAGAGACCGAGGCCGATCGATCGATTTCCATCAATAATGCAGGCATATTGGATTCGGGGATACGAACTCCGGAGGGGTTGGAGGGTGGTCCATTGAATTTCCGATATGTACTCACCGATAGCTGAATGCAATATGGACACCGGGATCCGTGCTATCGTTACTGAGGCTCGCGTAAAAATGCAGGCAACCAGAGAACGATTCGCGCGACTTCCTCCATCCAGCTTGCATTATATTAAGTTGTTAATCGATATTTCCCATTTTCTTTTCTGCTCTCCGCTTCAGACGGTTACGCTTCCCTGTTTCGCTATTCTCGCGCTTTTCCCTTTTTTTTTTTGGCGCGAGCACAGGGCCTCCTGGGAGCTCGTCGCCGGTATTTACTGCACCGTAGTCTGTGCGCCTGTGTAATCTGGGGAGTAGCTGTTATCGTATGAAGAGCGGTATGTAAGAATAACGATCAGGAACGGGAGAAAAATTAAGCAAACTTAAAAGACGTCGACTCAGGGAGGGCGGAGAAATTGCTCGATACTTTCACGTTGTTAAAGTTTTTCGATGGAGAATGGGCTACGAAGCGTTCGTTCTGTCAGGCATCTATCCCGTTCTCGCTTCATAAATGAAAAATTGGCATTATCGAGGAGTTGTCGGGTATACTATCAACTACATAACGCACCATTACACCATTTCCACTTTTTAAATTAATTTGTTGCTACTGCGTTTGCAGAGCAATTTCACAAATTAGTTGCTACATCCATTAATTATTACGCTCTGCAAGCGCAGTAGCAACAAATTAATTTAAAATGTGGAAATGGGGTAATGGTTCGTTATGGTGTTGATAGTATACCCGCCAACTCCTCGATAACGCCAATTTTTCATTTACTATTATTTATCCATTATTAGATTCATGATGGCCACTGCCACAAATCCAGTTGTAACAAGTGAAATTTACCCCTCCAGCCGAAAGTAACCTAATCCGTAAATCATGCCCTCTGTCACCCGGAGAAACATTCCATTCAAGGGCACTCGTTCCGTCCACTTAAAGGGTTTAAGCCGCGCGGAGCCGTCGCAAGAGCAAGCAGGCTTCGAAGTTCATTGAAACGCCGACCTTTAATAAGAAAACTTGTTTGCCGCGTGCCGGCGAAACGAGCCGAGAGAATTCAAATTCCCCTCATCTCTCGCTTTACCGTCACATATCATCCACCAAGACTTTTCCCCCTTGATGGAGCCAACCCTCTCGCGAGGCGAGAGACATTTCGTCCCGAGATAGCCTCTGGCCAGGAAGCTGGCTCAAAGTTTACGCTGCCGCTTTTTCCTTTGTGGTATCATCGGCGTCTCTCAAACGGTTCACCAGGGTTTTATCCCACCCTCCCCGCCCCCTCGGGCGGTCACCCTCGCTTCCTCTCTTTTACCCCTCCCCTCCATCCCCACCCCACCCCCCCCCCCCCGCGCAGCGCGCCGGGGGTAAACGAAATTAAAACGTCGAGGTAAGTTTTTGCGGAGTACGTGGACTCGTTGGAGTAGCTGGTGTGGTGAAAGGGGTTGGCGAAAGGGTAGAGACAGCTCCTCGTTGAAGGGTGTTTCCTTCCCTCTCTTCCCGTAAAAGTGCCGCGAATGCCTGGCGGCGCAAGAGACTTGACCTTTGTGCTTGGCAACATTATTAAGTCCTTTGGAGCGGGTAAAGGGCCGACGGAAGCCACGAGGATGCGCCGGGGGGGATGAATTAGAGAAGACATTCGGAACGAAATGAGTTCAAAATTCTTCCTTAGACGAGCGGGAACAAACCATAGGAACGTACCACCGGAAGAATCCATCTGATCTTTCGTCGCGATTGCACTTTGTCGTTCCCTACGGCGTCTCGTTCGTTGTGTTTCGAGCGGGAATTTCGGGCGACGGTACTGTGTCGCAATTTTCGGCGAGCTCTGTGGTGAATACGTGTCTTAAGGTCGGTAACCACTTGTACGTATCCTCGTATCGTATCGCCGTTCCGTGTCAGTATCGACGGGCAGTGTTGCACCGACGCGTATCAAAATTTGATGCGAAGCTTCGCAACTGCATCAGTGATGATACGGGAAAAAATCACACACCGTTGCACCGTATCGTATCACAGAATGACACGCAACGGCGATGCGATGCGGTAATACATAACAAGTGGATACGGACATTTAGCGTGGTTCAATTCAATCGCGAGATTAAATTGGGCTGGACTGGTGTAACCTCTAATTAATAATACTCGATTCCTTTTTCCAATTCATTAGTTGTTTGCTGTTTGCTATCAAATACGTAGATCATACCCGAGTCCAATGCGCATAGAAGCTTTATTTGTACAAAAATAATTTATTGGTTGCGACATGGGCACATGAGACACCTAATTATAATTCCTATAGGCTACTACCCTCCTTACCTCGCAAGCATGAAACGCCAAGATTTGCTAAGAAGTTTGCGACGTCCACTCATCGCTCCATCCCACGGCCCAGTCATCTCCCCTAAGTCCTAATACTTCCACCGCTCCCGCTGTTTTGTTTACCAAGTCACTTTAAATATAATACCCTGCAGAAGAACTTTGAAAGTTCCTGCAGGCACCTTTCGTCGCCTATCATATCCTGCTTTCCTCCCTTCCCACCTCCACGCCAGCAACTGTTAAGAATTACGCGAAACTACGCCGCCGCTCGGGGGCCGCTGCGATGTAGCATGTCGGTAGGCGCGGATTCGCGTCGGATTAACGAGCCCCGAATAAAGGGTAGGTACGAAACAAAAAAGGAATAAAATATTGATACCCGTTGGCCATGCCAGCTTTCAACTCGCCGTGTGATCCAACAAAGTTCGTCGCGCGAACGACTCCACACAGGGAAAGGCTTTCACGGGCAGTAATAAAAAAGATGAAAGCAACTTCCATTCAGTTGATTCTGTATATAAATACCCGCCGGCGCGGGATATCATATTCCCCCTGTTGTAATCCCATTCCCCGACGGATGCATTTGCGTTACAGATACCGAACCACCTGGTCTGGCTGTGCTTCTTCTACTTGACATTCCATTCCTACTTGAATCTGATGGGCGAGCTGCTGCATTTCGCCGATCGGAATTTCTACTGCGACTGGTGGAACGCGAACAACATCGACACTTTCTGGAGAACGTGGAACATGCCGGTGCATAGATGGGCCGTGAGGTAAGTGCTGTTGATTCATGCCTCCGGTGTTCGCTGACTACGATACGCTGCTGGATCCGGAGAGCAACGTTTCCACGCGGCAAATGGTGCTCGAACCTTTGCAGCTCGAGTGAAACAGGGAATAGAAACATCGAATAGTGGATCGAAAATTACAATGATTCTGGGTTAGATCGGTACTGAGATTTCGGGGCATCTTTCCTCTCTGCGGTCTATTTCGCTGTACAGTTATATTTTATTTAGACTCTATTAAATCTTTGATGCCCTGCTGTTATAAATACATGCATCCACGGGTCACATACATTTTATACAATCATTTAATTTTAATCTGTTAATGTTACTTTAAAGAGTCGCAGGACTGTGAAAGGTTAAATGCACAGACGACACTCTATAATAAGATATCTTGTATTTTTTAGCCTTGCACAGTCCAGTGTTATTTACAGATCTGATCAGCTGCTTCTATCCTTTCGTTTCAATCCTGCCATGCACGAAGCACGTCTCCTATTCTTTAATTCGCAAGCGTTTGGTGTGCGAGTCGCGGGCTTGAAATACGCGAGAGAATGCACCGAGTAATTATAATTCTCTCGCCGTTAACGCGCGAACGAAGGAAGGAAAACAACGGGCGAGGGGGTAAATAGGGAGTTGGAGAGGGAGCGAGAGGGGAGAAAAGAAGGTATCCAGCCGCGGGTCGTACTTTTGATCGAGCTTCTTTTCGCCTAAGCGGCTAAACTTCGTTAACGAGTGTGCCCCGCTTTAAGAAGATTTAATTACATTTTTCGCGAGTACCAGGGTCCTGTCTGGCCTCCGAAAAGGAAGAGAAATTTCCGTGAATCAGAGACTTTCCCCGCACCTGCTCGCCCCTCGACCACGCCGCCGCTTTTAACCCCCGTGGAAACTGCTGCGCGGCTAATTGTTTTAGCTTCCACCCGACCGACCCCCACATCCCGCCCTCCCTCTATATATATATAACTGCTGCCACTCTAAGTACTACTTTTAATGTCCGTGTAACTGGAAAGGGTGTCGGCCGGTAGCAGCTCGTGTTTGAAAACTATTCTGCCGCGAAATGGAACTACCCCCGTCAGCTTCCGCGCCAACGAAATCTTCTATTTCACCGTTCATTTCGGAAAATTAATTCGACGACGTGTTTATGAACGTCGTACCTCGACGGGGCCCTTAATTAATTTCCATTCGCCAACCATCGCGGTGCGCCGGCCGGTAAATCCTTAACTTGGCGAATTTTTCATCGCAAAAGTGGGCTTGTCACATCGAAGCCGCGGTGAATTTTTCTTAATTACATCGTTATGTGGCACAAAGTCACCGAGAAACTCTCCCAAGGTCCCGATTCTGTTAATCCCTGCTGGATCTCGCTTTCAGGGAACTTCCCCCTCGTAAATTCAGCGCCCTCTTCGATTCTAAGCGGCCTAGTTGGAAAATCTTCGCGAAGAACTCCGCGGAAGATAAGCGCAAGGTTGTCGCCGCCCTCCGAGCACTTTTTACCCCCATACATCTTGCCTGTCATCGTTACATTGGATTATGCACCCACCCCCCCCCCCCCCACCCCCCCCCCCTCCCCCGCTCAATACAATCGCCAAAGTTGCGGGGAAACTTTCCATATAGGGTTTTCCACTTTCCACGGTGCACGTGCCGCTAACAACTCGCGACCGCGGTGACGACCTTCCTCCCTGAAACCGAGGGCCGTTTTTGCTGCGAAAGTAGCTCCGCGGAAAGTTTAAATCCTCGGGAGAAAAAAGGGCGCCCCTGGAAAGTTGTTATTGCGCGGACCCAGGGTGGCGGCGAGCTCCCCTGTCGCGGAAGGGTTGAAATCCGTGGATCGGAGAGCCCTCCGGAGACCGATATACGGAGGGGCAATAAATCTTCCTTAGCTGAACGACATATAGCCCCTGAAGGAGCGCGCGCGTCAGGAAAAAGAAGAAGGTCCGATTAAGTTTGCATTCCGGGTGCGCGAGCGTCGCCGAGCGCGGCGGATCCTCTAGGGCGGGCCCTCGTCAACTCGCAATTAACTCGATTCCGAGTAATTAACAGGGCAAAAACATCTAATCGGCTTTGCTCGCGGATACGTGGTTGCCGTGGATTCCCATGGCTCGAATTTCACCGATCTTTCCTCCCCGCTACTCCGCCCGGCACCTGCTCTCCCGGGTGCCGTTTTTTCCTCTCGCCCTCGCCCCGAGATATGCAGCTTGCAATTGCAAGCTGCAACTGGCACGCAGCCATGCGACCGCGGCGGGTCGGGGGCGGGGGCGAGGTGAAAATGGAAAAGCTGCACAGGCGACGGGCGACGACAACGGCGGGGAGGTGGGCGCAGACGGCCGCAGACGACGGAAAAGGGGAAGGACTGTCGACGAGGACGACGTCTTTTCAGGTTTGTAATGGGAAAAGCCGATACGCATCGCGGTGCGCGCACTTAAGGCTGTTTATTCCCCGCGGCACTTATAACGCCTCTATAACTGCAAGATATTCCTCGAAGCGTCTATTCCGAGCGAGGAGGAAGGGCGAAAAACGAAACAGTCGGCTGGCCTGGGCCGTTTCCAGGAGGAACGAGAACGGTTCTTGGGAGCCGTAGAAAAAAGGAACTCCTCTCTGTCTGCGGCAGTGAAACTGCGTGGCCTGAGATTCTCGCGAGCCATCCTCCACGGCGGCCCACCTTTGAGCTTCCTTCCTTCCTTCCACATCTATCCCCCTCTAGGCTTCTTTGGGCCATTTTTTTTCTCTCCCCCCTCGTCCACCGTCTCCTCTTCTTTCCAATGCATCGCTACTGATAACCGGCTAGCTAACGATCTCTCGCCGGGTGCCCGCCTCCCAGTGCCGTTTCGTTGCGAGCCGACAACCAAAGTGTCGCCATTCCGGGAAACTTCCATGGCTATTGCTTTAATTTTTCGAGGCGATTCCGACCGGGCTGATCCTTAAACGCGACGCCCTCCCCCGTGTCCTTATCTGCATGCACTTCCGTTTCCGCGTTCTTGCGCTGCTTTGTGGCGGAACACCGTAAATGGGGAGGTGGCTGCACGGCGAGGGAAACGTTCTCGGGGGTATCTCGGGCTCACTGCTGAGAATTGCCGGTGGAAACGAGCCGGAGAACCTCGATCCTTTCTGTCAGGGCGACGCGTAATTTACAGGCTAATTCGTTTGAACTGGTGCAAGACGTTTTTGCTGGATTGATTGCAGGCATCTATACATTCCTATCATAGAGATGGGGTACGCGAAGAATACCGCCTCGGTTACCGTGTTCTTCATCAGCGCCTTCTTCCACGAGTACCTCGTTAGCGTGCCCTTGAAAACCTTCAAGACATGGGCGTTCATGGGGATGATGGGACAGGTAGAATGTTTTTATCAATATATTAATGATCACGCTTTATAATAGTAATTCTTTTGAGAATTGTGACTCATCGATCTTCCTCAAACACTTTCGATTATGTTTACTTGATATCCTAACATCTACAAGTGAAACAGCTTGCTTTATTAGCACAAGCAGAAAGAGTCTTCAAGTCTCGAAAATAGTATCAGATTTGGAAGAATCGATTTGCCAGAGGTGGTGCAACAAGTAGCTATTTAAAGATTCCTTCTATAGACAATTCTCACCTCCGAAGTGATCCACCCCTGAAAGGATTAATATTTAATTTGCAGTAGCACGTCACCAGGAAGAAACCTTCTAACTGATTTTCCAGATACCGTTATCAATGCTAAGTAAGAAGGTGGAGAAGCAGTGGGGCGCCAGGTTGGGCAATATCGTGGTGTGGGCAAGTCTCATTATCGGCCAGCCACTTTGCATAATGATGTATTACCACGATTACGTGATAACTCACTTCGGCGAGATCCTGGAGGATTACTCCGTGGTGTAGAAGGATACTGGAGGCGAAACTACGATCAAACAGAAGGAGGGAGATATTCCTTTAGGATGGAGAGTCGTGACTCTCTGTTGTTCCATCGATCGCGTTTCTTCATCACACACTTTGCAGGCTTGTTCTTCGATTCCCGTCGGTTCGTGTAAACTACTTCTTCTCAAACGTCACGCGAATCGTCCAACTTTTGTTCTCCCGGGCGAGAAACGGGAATAGAAAGCCGTGTCTCCGCTCTACTACCGTAACTTATGTTCATGTGCCTTAAGTATTACGCGCCGACGTTTCACTCCCTCGAACGGTGCGAAGAATGACAGCCATGCATCGCGAAGTTGTTTAATTAGAAGGCCTATGCTCGTTTTTTTTAAGCAGGGTGATGGTACTACGAGTTTCATAGGTAATTTAAGTATCCACTTTTGTAACCGCGTTTTAGCTGTAAGACTTTTAGCTCACTTTGATACAGACGTTTTAACGTTACTCCGTTCTTTTATAAGCATTTTGCCTATCACGTCGCCGACGCTCAATTTTCGCCATGGCTTTTAGAGATTACGATATCTCGAGCCGCTGAAATTCGGGAGCTTCAGCCTGCAAGCGAAGCTTCCCGTCTTCGCGCGGGTCTACGTACCTCTTAATTCGCTAGGAGAAATACAGATATTTATGCGATGCCGTTTCTCGTTGATACATCGCGCGTGTATTCGAGTATTTTTTAGCTGAAATAGTTTGATAAGGAATTTTACCATTCGAACGGTCTTACGCGTACTTAGGTGAACGTGGCTCGTCAATTTTTGGGCTCGCGACTCGTGTTAGATGCTTAAACGGCTGGCAATGCACCCGCGCAACGCAGCAATATTATGCGTGCGCTAAGACAATAATTCATCCCCACTTTCTTTCTCCATCTGCCACGGATTTACAGCCGGTAAGCGGAGGCGTGTTTGGAATATTAGCTGTAATAAATTTATCCAAGAATACTCGGGAGCAGCGCATCTGGCAAATATTTCAGCCACTGCTCGCATGACAGGGTCGAATGTCGGGGCCCAAGATTTAATGAGAGCCCACTCGGTGCCAGTGGTCTACGAAAACAGCGACGATTTTGTAGATCTCGCTCGATATCTGTCAACCGGCGCGAGGCACCGCCTCGCGACACTTGTTGGTGGTTGTCGAATAAACGAGATCTTTGTTACCAGCCTCGTTAAATTTCGTTTCATCCCCGGGGGAACGGTAAAGGGAAGTCGACGAGGGGTGAAAACGGAGGGTTGACCCCGAGGGTGCCGTCAGGTCAACAAATTCCTTTTTTAGAAGGCGATAGTAAGGGTGCCACGCGACCATCGGATATTATTCTACTTGACAAATACTCTCCGTGGCATTACACGATGGATCTTACATTTTTTATAAACAAAGCAGTCTTCCAAGTTTGCAGCTGGATTATTTTCGGTTATACAATATTTACAAGCACAGAGTATTGCCTAAAGAAACAATAATGCTTAATGAGAATTACGGGCCGCGAGCCAACGTGTGGAGAAACACGGCGCACGTGATTTTCAAAAGCTACGCAAAGGTTTTCCTTCGGTGAAACATCTTTGGCGGTAGTCTCGCGGAACTCATTCGCCTCGCGTAGAGAAACAGGGTCAAGAGGGTCAGTGGAACACTCGGTATCTCGTAACAGCCGCGTCATCTTTTTAAACGATACCAGCTCCTCTTTCTGAAATTTCTTTTGGCTCTCGTGCCCGGCACGAAATAAGAAAGAAACGACGAAGTGGGTGAAGGGGAGGGGGATACAGGGGAGGGGGGGGGGGGAGGGAGCTCGACGGACCACCCCTGCTCGGATGCTCGAAACAAGGAAGGAAAGGGAGCGAGCGAAGGCGCTTGAGAGGAATGTTTTTTTTTCTTCTCTTTTTTTAAGCCGTGACCCTTGGGCTTTCCTCCCCGTCTGATGAGCCTGGATGTCACGACCCGTTTGCCTCGAAGCAAGCGATGGATAAATTAATGATGCAGAGGGGGGGTTCAGGGACGACAGTCGGGGTGACGCGTACGCACTGTTATATAGCTTCCACTTCCAGCTACGTGACAGACCTGGCGACGTGCGTGTCGACCCTCCTCGGAGGCAGCAGCCCCAGGACCTGGAGGAAAAGTCCTCCCGACGCAAGAAGAATTCAATTCACCGTCCAATCTCGCTGGTATTACTCGTCGACGGGAATTCCTCGCGAGTGACATCGATGAAAACGATCCAAACAACGATCATCCAAGCTTCCTTTCCATCTCCCTGTAAGCTCGCATTGTCCTCATCCCGTTCAGGCACGTTGCACTTGGATCTTTCAGATTCAACTCAAGTTCTTAATTGGCATTGCAACTGACGAACAGTTGAATCCCAAAGGCCGCTGCCCATTTTGATGAATCGAAGAAATTAATAATAATTAATTAATTCTCGCTGCGCAATTGTTTATAAACTTTTCCCTTCGTATCGCCGCGCTTCGCCAAAATGCTTGACGGCCTAAAGCAGGCCGCGCCAACTCAAAAGGTTTCACGGGCCACATTGATGACGCGTAACGTTACAGAGGGCCGCACTTTAGGTAAACATGCTTTTAAAAATGTAATACAAATACAAAATGAATAAAACTTTATTGTTATACTAAATTTTAATTTATTTAATACTTCTTGTATACATACAACGAGAAACAAAAGTTTCAATAGAAATATAAAATCGCCCGGCGGGCCGCACAATTTAACGTGGCGGGTCGCTTGTTGGCCAGGCCTGGCCTAAAGCAATCTCAAAATTCCTACACAAAGAAATCATTACTTATTTATTTCATTTTTTATTTTCCGTCTTTATTGCACCAATTGTCCATAGTACAGTGAAAATACGAGTCCCAGCTGAAGGTGCTGTAACGCCTAACCTCTGATTAAATGCCCGAGTAAAAAGCAGGGCAAGAAAACCTCGGAATATTAGACGAACCTATCAACTCCAATCCTATAGAAGCAGCAAAATATCCCCCATCGAAACAACCGGGGGCAAGCACGTCGCGGGAACCACCTGTCCCTCGCAAATTCATTCCCCACCCGTTCGATTTTCGCGCACGAGATGCCGTAGCACACTCGAAGAACGCATCGGGGCTGGTCTTTTGAACGCTTACACCAAAACGCTCGCGTTATCCTGTAAGGCTGAGGGTGGCGGTGGCGACGGCTAGGTAGGTGCAGGGGCGAGTGGAAGGGGTGAGCTAGAGACGTGGGGGTTGCGAGGTTCGCGGTACGGCGCAGAGGGTCGAAACGAAGGGTGAGGAGGGGAGGGGGCGAGAGGCCGAGGAAGGGGAAACGCGCGGATGGGGTGGCGGTGTGAGCGCAACACTATAAGGGCGGGTACGCAGCCAAGTCTCCGCAGTGAGCGCCGCGTCGCCTTCGGAGACGTATCGCATTGAACGGTCGATCAGTGATCGCCGGTAACACGAGGCGTTCGGCTCGATCGCGGTCCTCCTTGTCACAATTGTGCTGTGTTATTGTGATTGATTTGGTTCTGTCAACGGGAGGAGCATCAAGTTCGAAGAGGGGGAAGGATTCCTCGGGGGTGGAAACGCTGCTGTTGGCTGACGCTCTGCCCTGGACGGTACCGTTCTCCAAATATGAAGATTCGGGACCCAAAGGATGTTTTGGACGTTCGTTGAAATTGACAGGTACGTGCAAGGAGAATATTCGTATTGACAGGGTTGATCGAAGGATTATTTAATGTTTCTTAAGAAGTTCAGGATTCTGCGGAATATTTATTTATTTTACTATTCTGAAATGATGTTGAGTCATAATATCGTTAGTCACATTCGACGATTGTTTCATTCGATTTAACGTTTCTTTGAATATCTTCGACAGCTGTATGCTTCGATCAATTCGACTCAAATTCTGTACCAATTGCGCTTAGTCGCTCGGAACGTCAATTAATTGATCCCGTTTGACTGGGAGAACTGATTCGAAAAACCGATTGACATGACAGTTGTGTCCCTCCGAGGTGGTTTCAACGAATTAATGTCAACTGAACGTTTATTTAATCCATTGCGTATTGACAACGATTCAAATTGACAGTGGCTTGCGTTATCTAAAGTATCTTGTCACGGCTGTGATTCGTAATACAGTTAAAAAAGATCATCAATTTTAACAACAATATTATTCATATACATATAAATATTAGTCATTTTCGATATGGACTTAAAAATTAGAAAACTAAGTAAGTATACAAAGGATTAACCAGAAAAAATACATTAAAACAATAAAACAACGCGACTCCGTCAGATATTCTGTTCCTCTAAGTAGAACAGGGCGTATATGGTCAGACCAGCGAGTGGAGCGCGCGGTTCTCTCGAGTAGCCGTGCTCACCCAGATGAATCCGCTTCACCGTCTTATTTACTGCGCTGTGAGGCTAACGAGGGGTCGGACGATAGAGAGAATCGATGATCGCGAGGCGTACTCGCGATGTCCAGACCGTATCGCCTCGCTTTCCCTCGCGAAAAACTAACCAGCCACGTCGTTCATCTGCGCGATAACAATGACTCGACGGTTGTTAAGGATCCAGAAAAGTAATTTCGCGTCGAAGAAAAATGGTGCTGCCCGGCCTGGCCGTCCGTCATGATACGTCGGAGCTCACGACCGAGAACAGGAGGCCGACGCACGGGAAATTGAAACGATCCTCGATCGCGGAATGATCCAGCAGTATCTCGTGTACGCGGGGCGAACGTGACGCTGCGTTGCGATGTTTTTGCCAGTGACGTGGGCGGAAAATTATTCTCAGTCACGTGCCGATATTAGCGCGAGCTGCTCGAAACCCTGCGTCGATAGGGTTTCAAGATAAATTCAGGAACCACTTTCGAAATGGTTGCACCACGCTTTTAGATCCGAGATCCCGTTGATTCAAGCGTCGCTGCGCGATGTTTGAGTTTAACGATGGCGTGTCCCCCTCGTGATTCCGTCCGCTTTCGAAATTCTCAGAATAGAGGAAAGGATAGCTTGATTGGAGATTCCAAATGGGTACCCCGAGAGGATAGAAATACTGTCGTTAATCATGCAGGATTTTAGTAGAAACATGTGTGGGATTACCTATTCAATTTATTTTATACGTTTAGAAGAGCGTACCATAAAGGATTTTACGATCTGTTGATAGTGGATTTCTGTCGTTGGTTAATGTTTCAAAACGCAAGTAATTAGATGATTATGTTCCCTTGACAATTTGGGTAAATGAACTAACAATAAGTGCCAGGGACGAAGAAGACACATAAAATATTTAATACACTTATATTTTCACCGTCCGCACAAATTACATAATATATTGATATCTTCCAGTATCAAATACCTCAGCGATCGAGTCATTCACACAGAATTATCGTTGGTCGTTCTCCAATTATTTCGAGCAAACTCCAAACTATGTGTAATTTCCTCCGAGCAGATCAAAGCAGAAACCGGTCCACTCAGTTAAATATCCACACGAAGGACCTAAGACAACAGGGAAATCACTTTCAGAGGATGTTACACCGTACTCCAACTATTTATCTTATCCCTTGATGTTGTTTTTTATAATAAAAACATTAACAAGCATTCTACAGTTAGTTTAAAATTCATTCAGCTTGCCAACGTTAGCAAGAACGTTCCAATAGAATCTGCCCTTTTCCCACCGACTCTGCAAAACGTTCCTCGCCCGTCAAACGTCGAATCGCTGTCCCGACCGAGGTTTTCAATCCGTGATTGCCGATTCAGGATTACCCGGTGTTAAGGGCTCGTCGAATCTGGCCATCGCACGATCCTATTTCTAGGAAACCGCCGCGGACCTGGCTTTTCTTTTCACCCGTGAATCGAGAAATCGGTTTCCCCTTTCGCCCACAAGGAACGTTCATTGTTAATGTGGTAATCGGTTGGAGCGTGGTTATAAGAGCGACGAATAAAAGGGCCGCGTGTGACAGAACGTAATTGCTCTTACCGACAAGTTCAATTATTCCGCGCCAAGGGGCGGGCTTGTAAAGAAAGAAACGAAACAAATTGTTCACGATTTTGGAAAGTTTGTCAGGGCGTGGGAGGGGGCTTTGTTCCGATGTAAATACGCTGAGCGTTTGCCACGACAGGTTGGGCAAAGGCGCGCGCAAATTTCGTTGCTCGCGCGCCTCTCAATATTCCATTATTCAATTATTATTCAGTTCCAGCAGGAAGCCATTTAGACAAGTTAGACGCCGCAGACTCGGAACGTATTTGACGAACACGCGGTGCGAAGTTTGAGAACGATCCCGAAGGTCCACGACCCCAGGCTCAAACACCACGCTGTTTTCCAATGAACCCCCTTCCTTTCCACGTACATATAAGTTTTACAGCGAAGAATGCCGCGCATTTCCGGTCAGGCGTTAGGCAATTCGGCCCTCGCATTCCGCCGAGACTTGTGATTTTGTAATTGAAATCTAATGCACGCTCAAACGCATGTTCGCCGTTTGATCGGGAGGTCCAATGGATTCGGATAGGAGTTTCTCGATTTGTTTCAATGTAATACCGTGCGCCAAATATTTGGGGATTCTGAATAATTACGAGACAAACGTTTTGGAAAATTAGTTATATTTGCATATTTTCTTCTGCAAGCTTCTTTTGGTCAAAGCTTTACCTTATTAAGTTTAGTCAGTGGAATGATAAAATTCCTAGCCTTCTATTATTATAATATGTAGGGGAAAGGTGGGATAGTTGATCATCAGGGATACATGATCACGTCAGTTTTTTAATTAATATATTGGTAATTTGTGCCTGCTGTCGCGTTATCGTGGTAATGTTTTCATTATCGCAACATTTCATGTTGCAGTTTTCTTTCGGCAGCATAGAATAATGTAGTTAGTAGCTTCGATCTTATTTGCAGCCGAAAAGTAAATATTTCGGTCACCTTGATCTTCCTCCTTTTCGACTGAATGTTGCATTTTCAACGATTTAAAATATATTAAGTAATAACAGCCATTTCTGGTCTATTAATGCTATTTATTGATTCAACTAAATATTCAAGGTAAGTTTGGTTTTTCATCTTTTTCAAATCGAGTGCATTGAGGGATACTTGATCAGTATGTGAGGTGGGATACTAGAACAGGTGAAAAGCCCCAGAAAAAACCATAGAACGGCTAATGAAACAGAAAAATACAGCAAAGAAAGTGAGAAGGAAAATCTTTTCTTCATCATCATCTGAATTAAATGATATCTAACAATAAGTGAAATGTCCTTTAAGAATGCATTTATGTTGTTTTATGTCATAGAGTTTTATGTCATTCTTCGGTTTTATTTTTTCAGTAATTCTTTCAAGTTAGTTACAGTTGCCTTTCCATTTATGATATTCCCTTTATGTCATGTTATTGAGTAAGATAATAAATATTTTTTAGAAAATTAATGTGTTATTTACTCTTAAAGTTCACTGATCAAGTCTCCCAAACCTTTTGATCAAGTCTCCCCTTTAGTGGGGGAAACTTGTGCATAACGTCACTGCCCGAAAATGTTTAAATTCAGTCATTAAAATTAGTTTTCACCTCTCAAATTTGTACAAGTATATTGAAAATACTCTCAGAATCGCAACATAAGTAATTAAATAGAAACAAAGCAAAGCATTATTATTATTTTAATAAAATAGCAAAACTGTGATCAACTATCCCACCTTTCCCCTGCGCAGTTCAAAATAGTTAGAGGGCCTCGTGTCTGGAAAATTCATTAAATACCAGATTCCACGGAGTGATGAAAAATGTTTAATTTAGTTTGTACATAATATTATACAGTTTACGGGGTTTCCAAAATATTTGATACCTTGGTAGAGCACAGTAGCCACCAATTCCTTTGAGCGATGTGCATTTACAGTAACATATAGATGCCCACGGTGATAAAACTTTCTTTTATGTGACACGTGAGATTGAACTTTCTCGTATTTTGGTAAAAAGTATTCGCGAAAAGATATGCCATCGTGATTGAAGCATTCGAATATGGTCAAAGAGAGGGTGAAAGGATAAGGCGAAGGCGAGGTGATTTATATATGGAGACCGTATAGGGAAAGGTGCAAACGGAGTCAGAAAGAAACGGAAAGATGATTCAAAGGGTGTGAGAAATCGTGTTCAACACGTGTTCCCTTTATCGTGTTCATTTTGAAACGTAACACTGGGATTCGTTCGACGAAGGGCGTAATATTCCCAGCGAGTTTCATCTAAAATGTGTCTCGTTAATATACAGTCCACGCCGTTCTCTTTGTGTTCTTAACGTTTCGAACAATATCTCAGTGATGCGCTCCACGTTTCCAATGTTAAATGGGAAAAATATTTTCATGTTTAAAGTGTTCCATTTTACTCAGCATTTTCCATTGCAATTACCCAGTGGAAATGAAGATGTACGCAGAAAGGATATTTCTACTGTGGTTCTTGAAAGTTTAAGAATTATTGCAGTACCCTGCGGGACCTGCGCCGACATTTTACTGAAAGCACTACATTATTTAACGAGACAGTTAAGAGGACGTCGTTATTATTCAGTGGCTTTAGAAGAGGTTTACTTTAATTTAAAATAGTTATCAATATTAATTACAATAAAATTGTTTGTTTAAATTCAGTCGCTAAAAATGCGGATTCAATGACAAAACATTACCGTGCTACGACTTCGTTTCGCGTCAATTTCACCATGTTGAAAACATTAACCAGTAAAATGAGGATTAAGGTATATTCTACACCACCCTTCTCGACTCATCGAGGCGAATGAATCCCCCAAACTTTGCAAAATACAGCATTGCAATAACTATGCTTCATCTGTAATTCTATTAAAGCACTCCCATCGAGAAGCTCGGCTCAGAACCTAAACAGAGAAACCGACAATCCCTCTGAAATATTCCAATCAATCGAGATACTAGACACGTGCATTGAAGAAGAAACAAAGTGTTTCGAAAGCTTTGTTTCATCGTTTTCGAGGCTCGCGTTGAAGGGTCCGCCGTCGACAAACTTTTTCACCCTCGCCTCGCCGCGATTATATCGATGGAACATCATCGAAGTCGCGCTTTGGGTCTGCAGGCGAGCGGGTATTTCCTCCACTCGTCTAAGAACAGAGCAGAAAAACACGAGAGGAGTCGAGGAAGCGATACGAGAGGGAGGTTGAGGGTTTATATATCGGCACGAGACACCAGGGGTTGAGGGAGGGACGGAGGGTGAGAAAGCGTGCTCAACACGTGTTTCTCTTATCGCGTTCATTTCGAAGCGTGGAGTGCGGGCCCTCTGACACCATCGCTGGTCACACTAGCACCATCGGCGAACAACTACCACCGAAGCACCACCGCGCCAGGCCCTGATTTATTTCTCTCCTCAATAATTCTCTTTTATTTTCTCGCTTGGTCGCCGCTGGCTGGGCCACAGCTCCACCTTTTGATCTATCGTTCCCTCGCGACGTCGATTCATTTTTATTTACGATCCGATGCCCTCTCCTCATTCTTCCCTTCACTCCTTTCCCTCCACGTCACAGTCATTATCGATGGATCGAATTGCTTCGCGCGAAGTAGATCCCTTTACATTCAAAAACAAGTACACTATCGTGCCGTTCATAATCAAATTATTCTATGCTTCCATGTGTGAGCAGTGATTTTTCAAAAGGATACATGCCCACATGGATTTTTTTTTAATAATCGCAGAAACTGTGGTACCTACGTTTTTTAAAAATTCTTTTCATTTATTAGCGCACGTACATTTTATTCTCCCGTATGATAGCGGGAATGCTTTTTATTTAGCGGCATTGTTTTAGTAGTAATTTAAAAATATATATTTGGAAATAAACCTTTCTGATGGAAACTAAAAAAAATAAGCCCCTTGTATGAAACCATTTGGAAATAACTCCTTTTGTAGGCAATGTACACATTACTTTGCACGACTTTGTAAAAAAGTGAAAACAAGTAAATTTGAAAGGTTTCAAAAGCTTGATAAGTGGAATGGATAGAAAGATTAGGAATTAACTTCCTTTTATTTCGAATTCATAACAATTCCATAGATGAGTATATGAAAAATGTCCGTTTCGTTTCAGGCTAAAAAATTATTTCACTATGTCATCAGACAAACTTGGAAATAAGACCTTTAGCATGAAACATGCATTTTCGCTTCAATTTTTCAAAAAGGAATGAATCCAATTGGTAGTGATTTGTGCCACTGGGGGATGTAAGTTAACATTATTAAGGTGATGCCTTCATTTGCTTCAAGGTCAGAAATGGAAATATGCACTTTTAAAAAATCACTCGTATGTCCATTGAGGGTCCACGTCGCGCGTTATCTTTGGACCTCCATGAATCCCAAACTGATTGCCCATATCTGCTCTCATAATCTGTCACATACAAAGGTACCCAGCGACGAAGAATAGTGTAAAAAAGAAGCAGTGAATTCGTCCACGTCAAATTAGCCAGGCGGGCGATTCAATTTAATCGACGCGTCACAGAGGTACAGCTTTATCGCCAGTCTTCCGTCGCGGGCAATTAAGTTATATATTCCCGGAGACGGGTGCAACAAAGGCGGACAATGGGTTTTTATTACGCGATTACGATCTACGCTTCGCGTGAGTCGTGGTCGTTAAGATCGTCAAATCGGATCGAGGGAGGGAAAGAGGGACCGTTGCGTCGCCCCTCGTCACAGATGTGGCCGAGGCTTAATAGAAATCTGTTTAAGCTCTGGGAAAAAATGGTGCAGAGACACATTCCACGCCGATGACGCGGAGTTGCGAGCGGCGATCACGATACGCCGCGTTTACGGTATTTTTATTGCCACCCGTTGAAACGCGAATCGCGTATCCGCCTGCCAGAAAGGCACCTCGTAATCGATTCAATTTGAACGGGACGAAAAAAAAACAACCGCGAAAGAGAGAGAGAGTGAGGGGGGAGTGGGAGAGAGGGGGGAGGGCCGTGGTCTCGGTGTGGATCGATTCTCGTGTACAGTGTTTTTGAAATTCGGCATATGCGGGTGGGAACAACAGACTGCGGGGTAAATGAGCAAAACACATCCAGGGCCCGTTTATTTTTATTCAATATGACCAGCCAGCGGCGACGATAGTGCCGAATCAGGAACGAACGATCTTTCGCGCGGCGAAAATGTGGAATCGACGCACGGGCGAATAGAAATAAAGGCGACAATCGGCGAAACGCGGGGGCGATGGTGGCCGGGGTCGCGCGACAACCCTCGTAAAGAGTTGACAATTTAGGGCGGCGCGTTTCGGCCAACGACGTGTACGGATTGAAACGGTTCGTGCATAGCGTAATGCGTTTCGCCCGAATCGCTGTGTTCACAGCGCGGCGGGAAAGGTCCCGTAAAAATTCCAACGGCGATGGAACGGCATTCACTGCCGAATGGGGAGCCTTCGGTGATCCGGAAGTCGAGCAACGTGCTCGTAACGATGGCGTGAGGAGAAGCAGTAGAGTCTCAATTTCCTAACAAACGCGCACTTCGCGATTATGTTGCATGATATTAAAAAAGTTGCGAACACAAGTACTTGAACAGATCGCTATCGTTTACGGAGAAGTGGTTAGAGGTTCGTGTAAATTACGCCGTAACTAACTTTAAACAAACCTAATCTCATGGAGCTTCAATAAGCAGGTTTATCACAGAATTATGGTTCGATAAAGTAACTTTTCAACTACTTGTTTAACGATAGCAGCGTGTCTTAACAGAAGCATAAAATAATACGCCTTTGAAGATGATTCTTTATTTTCGCAAGTCCCTTGTGCGTGGAAGAAAGTCTTTGCACGTTGCTGAGGGGATTTAGAAGCAATTCGAAGGGATCTTGAGTTTCAGTAAACTTGATGAGCAGCCTCCACAGCAGTTACCACAACTGTGGACGAGCACTGATCAGAGGATTAACGAGTATTTTATGTAAATACGTTTCATTCTCCGTCGGTATTCGACAAGATCCCCCCCGATCAGAATGTACGATTAAAATTTCTCATTCAACAGTCTCTCCTCCTTTGATTCATACGACAAGGAGTTGATCCCTTTCATCCGCCACGTACAGCGGTAAAACGTGCAGAATTTGAAATTCCAAACGGTCTGTATTCGATTTCGTTGTCTCTGATTACACAATATTTCCGCGAAATTAACGTGTCAAACATAAAACAGAGAAACTGCAAGCTCTCTTTATCCCCGCCGTGCACTCACATACACAGGGCGGTTCTGTCACGCGGAATTTAAGAGAAAACCGCTGTAAAACATGATGAAACATTTAATAAGCACGGATTTATTTTTAAAAATGTCTGATGTACACGAAACTTCTTTCGCTGTATCATACTGTAGAAAAGAACGTACAGCCACGGTTTGTGGAAGTTTACATGAGAAATTCACGTAAGTCACGGTGCAAAATGAAAAGGAAGGACGAAGATAGTACATCAATCACTATAGACAATGTTTTGTGACACAACTGCGGGCCGCGTACGTAAATGTTTGCCCTGTTTTCAGAACGAAATGTGTTTTGTTCTGTCTATCGAAAACCCTACGCCCCCCCCCCCCCATGCTCGCTAAAGGGGGGGACCGTCGAAAGGAAATTTGAAACTGCCAGTGTGTCGGAAGGAAGGGAAATTCTGCGTCGATGCGAGAGAATTCTGGTAGAAGGGTCCCGTGGAAGGCGAGGAATAACAAAAAGGGCTCCTTCACGCATGAACGCATCAACGAGGAGCCAATCGTATTAAGAGGAAGTTCCCTTTGACCTTTGAACCCTCGAGAGATGCCAGATGCCGGTGTCAACCCGTTCGATAGTGTTTTGCAGCCAAGTCAAGTCATCCATTACGAATCTACAGGTTTTTCTGTTTTCGCGTTTCGTCCAACTTGCTTTTAAAATGGTCTTCACTTGTATAGAATTGGGGCTCCTGTTCTGAAGCAATGGAATCTAGTGCATGAAATTTTAACATGCTGTAGAAAAGCTGGATAATGGGTAGATGGGTATATAAAAGTATCTCAGTGTTACAAAACGTAATTAAAATCCTGTTGATGTAATAAATGGAAATGTATACTGTTAAAGTTCAGATTATAACTATAGTTAGCTAAAAACGAAATGGCAGTTCGTGTAAAACTCGTGAATTTCACATTTAATTGACGACAGTTGGAACCAGCAACGAATAATTTTAGCCGTGACGTGTTCCTTCCTACAGTGCTAAAAAAACTTTGTTCGAAATTTAAATTTGACTTCCAATAGTGTACCTGCCAGACAAAATTACATCCGTTGATTTCTATTATTCGACTCATCTCTGATACGAATAGACTTCTATTCGTGGAAAGAGTTTCTTTAACGTAACACTTGTCTCTAAAAAATTAGTCGGTCCTAGTGTAATAAGACCTTCACGAGTGGTTGGGAATAATTTGTTCCTTTTGAACGAGGAATTCAGAAGAATTATTAACTTGTAGCAGAGTTCAAGGATTCTTCTGCTTATTAACGGGCCGGAAAGCACTTATCTAGCAGAACTGTGAGAGTTCTGTTAAATCAAAGGTATAAATTTCAAAGTGTCACATCATAGTTTTCTTCCCCCGCAGTGCCAATTAGTCACCACAGCCAGCAGCACCACTTTATTCCAGTAGCACGTAACTCACGGACTAATACACGATCCATAGATCAGAATATCCTAGACCCGAATAATCCAGCGATCCATTGTGTAAACACGAAACTGTTTCCATATCATAAGCACAGGAATCTCTGTTTACCTGTCGGGATAATCGAGAGCCATGGAATCGATGTCTCCATAATCGCAACCCCGCGTAATCAGTATACGGACAGTAGACCAGCGCTCTATTATATTAGGCTTAAGTAGAAGGAGTCCGTATATAGTCTGACCGGCGCAGTAGATTAGAACAGTTATCTCGTAACCACAAGTTATGACCTCCAATTGTTAAGAATCGTGATGGGAACTATGTTTCTAACATTGGACGTGATTCCTACTTTATATTTAAGATCTAAAATTTTCATACATCCCTTATGAAGTGACTTTAGTTCCTTGAGTGTCTCTCTTATACTTGAGCCTGTAATTGAGACTTCGAGTACTCTTTCCTCGTCTCTTCTTTCAAACAGAGTCTACACACTTGCATACCCCTCGCAATAGTTTTCAGAACCGAGTCAGAGCTGTCGCCAATTCCGTGATTCAATTTGCAGCGGATAAAACTGAAGTTTGCGTCCGTTTCTGCGGCAAAGCAGATTCTTCACGCGCAAGACACGTCGCTGGCCGCTCGTTTGGCATTCGACCACGACTTCGAGAGTGGTGAAAGATCGAAGTCCCTGTGTGTCCGGCGCGTACAGGAGTCCACCGACGGAGTCGGGTTCGGCGGAGGTGAAATATTTGATTACGATACCGCAGACGCGGCAGGCATACGTTATCTCGCGGCGTCTGCCGCCTTATCGATTCTTGGCACTCTGAGGGTCGCGGGGGCATACTTAAGAACGCAGAGGGGTAGTTTAACTCGCGACGTCACGTATCCAATAATTCTCCAGGGGCTTTCGAAACATACGGTCCATCGCGAGCAACTTCTGTCCCTCCCCTAAATCACATTAAGCCCTGCAAGCCCCGTAACGATACGGTATACATCAATGAAGGGCGGGGGAGGGATGGAGAGCACGTGGCGCTGGACAAATTTCTCTTTCTCTGCCTCACCTTCCGCATTCCGAAACTCGCTTAAGCGGACGTAATCCCCTCCGTCGGATCCTTATGAATGACTCGACACGGTCGTCCCATCCCCTCTGCCCCTGTTCACGCAGAAACAACGGGGGTAACGAGAAAACGATATAATTTCCTTCTGCAGGCCGTCGACGCGGCGAGGCTCGAGACGAGGCATTAATAATCCCGCGGGAAGGGACCGGGGAATAGGGGGATGCTGGCGGAGTGGCAGCGAGTTCACGGCGATATCGGCCCGAAATATCTCCTCTCTCTCGTCTCTGCCACTTTTCCGATTCCGGCGGCCGCGTGCTTGATGTACGAGCGAAATGTCCTCGATTTTCTCGAGTGCACTTCTCAGATCGGGAAGCCGATAGCGTGTCGATAAATTACGCCGGCAGATTCGCCGGGCCGATTTTTATTTATTCATCGCGGACGGATGGGCGAGAGAAGGGCGCGGATGGGCTGAACAGGCCGTGGGCGAAGGGAAGAACGACGGGGAGCGAGTGTCGGGAACCGTTCGTCTTACGGGCCGAGGGGTTGGGGGGGGGGGGGGGTGGCGTACGTGCGGGGGAGGGCGGGTAGGGAATTACGACTCGAGGTAAACTCTCTGCGATCGGATAAGAACGAGTTCGACGCTGTCACCGGGGAAAAATACGGGATGAACTCGGCCTGGTAAACGTGCGCGTGTACGTATGACCATTGTTTCGAGTGTTGAGGTGCCTGTGCAGCCTCTGAAACTTTCACGATTTCGGTCTTAGAGCGGGGCTGAATAAATGACGAGGAAGGTTAAGGAAACGCCGGGCAAGTGGAAAGGGTGACGAATAGAGGAGAAAGAGAAGCGCGAGAAGGAAACGAATCGCGGGTATTGCTCCTTCAACGCGGCCGAGAATCGTTTTACGGATAAGTAAAGGCTGGTATAAAATTTTACGTAATGGCGGTTTCGTACTTCCACCCTTTTATGACTGCGTAACGAAGCGCGGAACGGTGCGCTTCCAGGGAATCTTCGGATCCCCATCCCCGCCTAGTATCCGCGGAGCGTGCTTTATCTCGGCCGTATTTTTCTACGGTTTTACTTTTAAATGTGATTGCCGCTGGTATTATGCGCGACCGTGATTGCGCCCGCGAAAAGGAGAGGCACGTCCCGCGCGGCGGAAAGCGAAGAGGTTAGCGGATCTTGTTTTATCGATAGGTACTTGGACCGCAGATTGTGGAGGAACAAGATCGATATAAATGACGAAGTGCTTAAGTGCTGCTTGTCTTGCGAATAATGTCCCTCTCTCGCAGCTTTCCGAGAAACATTAATATTTCTGTGACAGCGGCTGCTAAAGGAAAATATATATTTCTGTTGTAGGCAAGTAGTCACGTGCAATGCAAGATATAATTGACGCCTTGTTTAGATATATTTGGAGAGTAACCTAATTCTGTTTTATCAGAGGACCTAACCCGGACCAAGCACAATCCCGAATCATCTTTTCTTTTTTAAATCACTTACCACAAAAGTTGCAATGATGGTTCTAAATCTATCCACAACATAGGAAACTCGTGACATATTTAAACATCCCAACACGCATTTCCCTCACTCCAATGAAATCCCAAACGCATATATCCACCGTACCACCTAACATCACACGCTTCAGCAGTGCATCAGCAAAAAGGAAGCACTGAGCTTCATACAACACTGCTCTCAGCATCTAAGAAAATACCTCGAGTAACCTTTCATTCGCTGGCATCGCGGCGCCACCAAATTCTCCACGGTTAATGAAAAACCCACGGCCGTAATGGTGTGCCTTGAGTCGCCATTCGCGGGATTGCTTAATATCACAGGGACCAGCGCTTTGACGAGGCCTGGCTATAGAATCCCCGATGATCCGCGTAATTAATTTCCCCGCCCCACTGGCTGATGGCCGATAAGAGGGATAATTACAGATATTACGGGTACATAATGTGCCAGGCCTCGATTCTTCGATAGTATTTGTGTTTCCCGTACACAGGACGTCGTGGCAGTTGCCCACCCGCTGTGCCCCTGGACACATTCTTGCTGCAAGTAAAAAGAGGAGCCGGGATGGGGGGGGGGGTGGGTTGGGGGAGAACGAGCGACAAGTACCGCTCGCTGAAGCTATCAGTATTCTAATTACTCGCAGCACGAAAATAGCGAGGAAGTTGGAACGCGTAATTACACCCGGGGACGGCGCCTTATTAAGGTATCTCATTTTCTTCAGGGGCTACGGGGACCCAGTAGGTCGATGGCTTCGGCGCCGTAGTTCTTCATCGAGTTTTATCCAATAAAGGTGCACCGATCTTCTCTCCGTCGGAGGTACCCACGGCGAGTCACGACCGAAGAACCACGACGGGTCAACATCGACGGCTAATACCGCCGGCAAAAAGCACCTTTTCAGGTTTAGTTAGTTTCTACCGTCAGCTGGCGCCCGGGCCAACCCTCGCTCGAACTTCCTCTGGAAACGAGCGGACACCTTGGAATTGAATTACGTCGGACGTGGACGACGATCTTGTTAACAATGCCGGACGAGGTTCGCGACGCGTTTCTGTTGCCGCGGCGGGCAATCAGGTTGCAACGAATTTGGAACCGAGAAGGTGAATTAATACGGGAATTGGGGGTTGGAAGTTTGCTGGCTAACCGTGACGACTGTTAATTGCGCCTGGATTATAAATTGCAAGTTGTCGGTTGCAGTGGAAAATGTCACTAGAGGTGACTCGGAAGAATCGATCTTGGGTGGGTGTTTATTTTTGGGAGAGTAATGTGTCGTCAATTGCCAGGGGAAGTTTAAAGTTAGGGAGGCTACCTTTGTAGCTGTTGTTATTTAAGAATGGCTCACTAAAATATGACCTGCCCGGTCTCTATAACTGGTGAGTGTAGTTCAGTTTTAATCGAATTTAGAGAAGTGTTTCTCAAGATTTACTTTGGAAGGATTTACTCAGAAGCTTTGTACCCTTCATCCGCACTAAGATTGATACAATCCCTGAAACCATAGAATCCTCGAAGAGAAGCATGCTACTGACTAAAAGGCGCAGGTTTGCGCAAACACGAGAAATGTACCACTCGAATCTCGAACTCGACTGCCACCCCCTTGCAAACAAGCGGCGCGGGAACTAACTGGAGTCTCCACAACTTGGAGCTACTTCTCCGCTCTCACTCTTAGTTTCGAGGGGCTGTGTCACGACGATTCGCAGCGTTCACGTCTGAATTTTATTCGGGATTCAGCTTTAAAGCGACGCGGACGCGAGAAGCGGGCGCGCGCGACGAATATAAAGCTCCGTGTCGAAACTTGCCGGGGGTGTCAGGCACGCGGGGGCCTGGAGAATAACGTCGAGGAGGAGGGAGTCCCTGTGACTCGGCGGCTTACATCAGCAGTGATTAATTCCGGAAGATTAGGGAACGCCGCCTCTGGAATTACAGCGAAAATACTATCCCGGAGTCGTAGTGCCGGGTCTGCATTGGATCGCGCTAATTAGCAGGCGTCTGAAGGGGAAAGAGGATACCAAGGGATGTTACCCCTTCGAATCTTTGAGGGTGGAACGGTAAGACGTAAGTCCCGTGGATTGGCTGAGCCTTTAACATGCTTTTAACCCGAAGTTACATACATTCGCGATTAAAAGGAAAGTACTTTCAAGTTCCAACTGGGTACGAGGAGGCTCTGGGAACGGTGAGCTTTCTTGGCACGTTCTCATACGCGGGCTTTCATGCGAATGTTACGACTATTGCAGTCTGGGGAGTTTCGAGCGAGAATTAGCTCGGCGCGATTAAGCTTACGTTCTTGGATCGAGATTATCGTTAGCGCCAAGTGATTTAGACACGGTTGGACTCCATGGAAAACTTCCCACGTATGTATGTACACGTACACGTACCTGGGTACGCGCACAAAGACGATAACGTCCTTAATCCGCGCGATCGTATCGAGAACAATGGGTTGTCCGTCATAATTCCCTTTACGCGGGTTTATCGTGCTTAAAGCACCCTTTTTCTACATTGTCCCCGAGGATCTATTAAAGGATTTCTTTGGCGAAAGCCGGTAATTAAAATGTTCACTTTTTTCTGCGAGTATCGCGATACAGTTCTCGGTGCTTGGTTTTGTAAATTCTTCCGTATCGGGTGTAATAAAACTGTTAATGGTCTTAATGATCTAGTATCGTGGAATCTAGTAGATTTAATATTTGTTTTAACAGGGTTCCTTTCAGAGCTAACTTTGCCTCAGAGTGAATTTATTTAACTCTTCTCCAAAAAACTTATCTCCCATTTTCTCCTATTTCTTCAAACACGGTAGAGGACTCATAACCTACCACCATCATATACGACGCTATCGTTTCTCTGCGTCTTCTCTCTCCTCCACGTCGTGACGCAATTAACAGGGGATTCGGGATTAGCCGCAGAAGAATTACAGAAAGGAAAATGGCATCCGAGTGGTGCGTATACGTAGACCGACAGAAACAGGATTAAGTGGACAGAATTCGAGAGCCTGAATCCAAGGTAATTCTCGCTTAATCCTCGGACACGGTCCTGCGACGAGAACCCGTTCCCTCCGTTCCAATGCAGCGGGAGTATTTTCATCGTGATATCGCCCGTCCAACGATAATCCCATCCCCGATATTGCTCCCATCTTTAATGCACTCAAAATCCATCCCGCGCTATGGTACGTCCGTTTTGGATCAACAGAAATAAGATCGGCCGACCTTCTATATCGGTGGACTTACGTTACTTCTCAGGAAGTTCCTTTCGAGGAGGACTGATCGGTCGACAGCTTCTATCGATCCCCGATTACTTTCATCCCTCCATAGCCTCGATATATATCGCGCAGAAAATAGTTTCATCCGAAGATGTGGATGCCACGTAATTAAACAAGACAGGATGTAACGCCGTGCTTCTCGCCTGAAATATTACACCCAACTTGGTTTCCAATAAAACGAGTTTCTGGGATTAAAGGTGTACCGACGTGGATCCAGATTATGTATAAGGATTAATATGTTCAATTATCAATTATCAATGTTCAATTATTAAATATCTAGAATATCTTCTAAATATTTAGAAGAATCGCGAATAGAATTCGTGGAACTTCACCGTCAAGCTTCAACAAACCTCCTCATATTTTATCACAGGGATCCCTGAATTTGTTTTTCTGTATTATACACTTTTGTGCTATCACATTACTTCGCATAGTGTCGCGTTACTCAGACTTCTACGTACTCACAGATATCATGCTACTCTTGCTACTGAAATTCCAGTCATCCCAGTGTCATGTTGAAATTATACTATTACCACTGCAAATGACTTCAAATTCAGTGACCATCAATGGTGACCAGCATTTTTGGGCACACATTTTTTGCACGAAAATTGTACTTTTCAGTACCTGCCCGTGCTCAGATTTCGAGGTCACCCACATTTCGTGGCAAAGCTGCAATATACCTCCCCGTTCTTTCGCCAGGGTTGTCTTCCCCGCGAAATATCCCACGGTATTACGACTCGCAGCCACAACAGCGAATAATCCCAGTCGGAATGCAAGGCAATAAAGCCACGTTCGTCCTCGGACGCATTAGTCGAGCGGCGATTTCCACCGACGATCAGGAGGGTCCAGCAATTAAGCCCGCGGAGTGCTTGCCGTTTCAACGACCGCGCGTTTCACGACCCCTGCCTCGGCCGCGATGTTCTGACGGATGTTTTTATTTGCAGATGCGGCGAAGAGGAACCTCCACGGTGCTGCGGGGGTACGAAAAATCTTTGGTCCCATTAGGCTACATTCCCGTAAAACCAGGAGCCGCCGAGTGGACCGTAAAACGGAGGAGTTCAGGCTGAAGCTCCATAAAAACCGATAAGGGAACGCGATTATCGAGTGCACGAAGGGGGATACAGAAATAGGGGAGAGCCCAAAGGCACCGGGAGGGAAAGAGATTGGCTGAATTTTTATCGAGGGATTGGAGAATAAATATGAGAATCGACGTGCTTCGCGACGTCTCGTGGATCGCTGCTCAGCGAATGGACACATTCTGCCGACGCGCAGCTGAGGGATCCTTCATTACCACATTCCATTCCGAACGAGCGATTTCCTGGTCTTAATCCCGCGAGAATAAGAGCAATCCGTCGAGTGGAGGCATCGTTGATGGTAATAATCAAGCGAATGTGATAGTATCGAGCCTCCTGATTGCTTCCTTAAATTCGAACGTCTCGCTAATAATCGTTGAGTAGGCCGATCACCCTGGGAAACGGCGGAAAGTCGCCGAATAAAACGCCAAGGAGGCTGAACAAGGGAAAGCTTGCACGAGCCACGCCTCGTCTTCGTCGGTTTCCTTTGAATACCTCCGCTCGTTCCTCTTTATCTCGGCCAGTTTCCATTCAGGCGACGAACGTCTCGCCGTTCCACATCCTCCCACGTCGTGCCCATAAAAATATAACGGCTCGGGTCACGGCTTATGGGGGGCGAGGGCGAGAGAAGCCGAGAGACGGACGGAGCGGGTCCGCGCGATACCGCAGGATCGCTTGGTATAATCTCATAAAACTCGCGGAAGAGTCCATCCACGTGGACAGTAAAGCCGTCGACGACGTTCCAAAGCCTGGAATTGGCACGTCGAGCATTCCTCCAGGACACTTTCGACTGTATCCGACGCGATAGGTGAACTGGTTGGCGGAAGAATTATCGTCGATGCGAGTTACTGCAGGCATCAGAGGAACTTTGTAAGGAAACATCTTCCGGATGGTCTACTTTTGCCGCCGGTTGTGACTGATGACAGTTTGAGGAACAGGCAGATGTACATGTGAATGATCGTTGGTGCGAGTTACGAGTTCACTTAAATTTAATTCACTGCCAAGAGGACTCTTAGACAGTTTACCTACGCTAGTCTTTGATTCCAATGATCATTTTAAGAAGACACAGAACTTCTTTTCGTGATAGGCAGGCGTGAGTACTGGTTCGTGGTAGTTACAAGTGTGAAACGATCGGGGGTACGGAGGACCAGTTGTTTTTGCTTGAAGATTGTGGAATATCGTCTACTGGGGCTGTTGGTATGCCTGAGTGGAGGTGTCTCCTTCATTCCTGTACTCAGAAGAGTCGTTGAGGATGGACCACGTGCACATGAAGTCGAGGTCATCCTCGAAGAGCAATCCCACGAAGATGGCGTGCGAGAAGGCTACCAGGCGACTCAGGACGATCCTGGTGAAGGCGTCTCGCCTCGGCGTCTCGACGACGGACGTCGCCAGGTTGCCCAGCGCCAAAAAGCTCATCCCGCAGAGGGATCACGGATGGAAGTTGGCGGTGTTCCTTTTGCTGATGTTCGGCGGGGGCATGATCGTCGCGCTGGCCTGCACCATGAGGAAAGGCTGCTCGAAGCTGGAGGAGATCGTAAGTAGGACTCTAAGTGAATTTGGTCGTTGAAGGCGTCGGCTTGCTGAGCCAAATTTTTCCCAGAGACACGAGCCTTCTGGGTGCAGGAAATTGCTGGGAAGTTAAGTCGCGGACACCCGTGACGTGGAAGCTGACGTCTTCAGATTTACGTAGACACACTCGTCCAAGTGTGATGAAATGCAAACTGGTAGGAGTGTTGGTTAGCTGCGTTCCTACGGGAGTTGTTTGGTACTTATAGGGGGTTCGAACACAAGGGTACGTTCACAAAGTTGCATTTTCATCCTCCTTTCTTCGATACCAATTCAGAGTTTTAGTAGATCCATCTAAGATCCTTCTAGATCCTTCTAGAGCCTGTTTTCAGAAAACCCCTGGATGTCTTCGTCCCTCAACTCTCGTTGAGAATGACATTAAACCAAATGAAGCTAAACATGACATCCACGACAGCCCCCAAAATTCCAGCAACAGCTCCAACCCCATAACGTCAGCCCCAAGCAGCGACCCCATCCAGTAACAATCACTAACACCTACCACGGTCACAAGTTTCCCTCCCCTGTCCCACAAAGACACCGCGATGAACCCAGGCCCTTCTCATGGCCACACATCGGTTTTTCACCCGTTCCCTCGTGCTCAAACTTTCTGCTCGTAGCTGTTCGTGGTGCAGCCGCACAATGTACTGCGTGCATGCGCCGGGTATCGACTGGTGGCAGCGTGTACAAGAGAGAAAGCGAAAGCACGGGAAAGTTAGACGGAGCGAGAGAAAGCGGGGGTGGCTTGGTCTGGCAGAGGGCAAGAAACAGGAGCAGAGACGGCAAGGGCGACGGAGGTGGAGGGGCCGTGTTAACGATGTTTCGTGTAGAGAGGAGGCCGGGCGCTGAAATTACAGATCAAGGGGTTTCTAAACAATTACGCTGTCGGCAGGAGGTCAGGCCGAACAGCGTGAGGTTAGAGGTTACGGCTCGCAGGAGCCGAGGCTTGCGGCCTGCGGCTGGTTGCGGACGAGGGTCGAGGCTAACAGGAAGTGCTCTCTCACCGCTGGCCAATGGCCGGGTGGCTACATCGTTGGCTGCTAGAGAAGCAACGCTACTCCTATCCTCTGATATTCCCTCGGGAGCACTGTTCCCATTGTCCCTTCGGGGCAAAGCGAGATAGATATGTTGGGGAGAGGAGAATTTCGGAGGTCGAGGATAAGAGTGGAAGGTAGCTTGGTCAGGAGTGGTTGTAGCTTACCTTCTTCATTCTCTCTCTCTCTCTCTCTCTCTCTTCCTCTTTCTCTCTCCCTCTTTCCCTCACCTTCTCCATAAGCTATACACCAGTTACCAGCGTGGATCGATCGGTAGCAATAACCGCAACTTGGAAAGTTCCCCCTTTGAATCGTCAACAGGATTGCTAGCGATTTTCACAGACGCGGCACGAAACTGGCCCATGATCATCGGCCAACCGACTGATTGGCGGTCAGAAACATTGCCCCCCTCCGGCCTTCCTGAAACCTTTCCACGCGTTTACCGATTCATCTACGGTATTCTCCTTTCACCCTTGGACGATTACGTTATTCCCAGTTCCCCCGGGGGGGTGATTGGGTGGGGTTATTGGGTACCTGGGCCATGGGACACGAACGTCGACGTTTCGACGGGTCGAGAGCAGGAAACACGCGCCAGGGGTGGGTGTAGCGTCTCTTTGATGTTGGCAAGCAGATCGGGTCTCTGGGCCACCGCTTATATACAGCCTGTTAACGCTATCTCTCTGCACGCCTGATGGACGCGGATGCATATTCGGTTAGACGACCCCACGAGATACAGGGCGCCGGTGGTGGACCATAAAATGTAAAGCAGGGCGATCAAAGCGTTACGTAGGGGTTGATGAAGAATTACGTGGCGGAAGTGGGATGCAAGCTCGAGGGATTAGCAGGAGAAGGTTATAAGAAAACTGATATAGAAGGGTAAAATAAGGTGATGAAAGTTATGCAATTCTGGGAGCGTGTGTCAAGTGACTTGCACTTAATGATTCCGCTGCAGTCCCACCGGTTTGCACTGTTTTACGCTCGGAGAGCGCAGGAATCCAGCGGTTATGCAAGCAAAGGGAGAAGAGGGTTGAACTCTTTTTCGTATAAGAGAAATATGAAGCTCAGGGAATTACGTAATGCTGGTAGGAGGGCAGCGAAACAATGGCGGCGGAGAACGTTCTCTGGGTGGGTGCATTTCCTGGTGGCGATTCGACGCTGAAAATCCACGTCTACGCCGTGAAATCCCATCACGGGGACGGCATAAATTTCTCTGTCGGCTGAACCCAACCTCCCTTTTCATTCCCAGTCCCCGATGCAGCCCCGCAGATACCTTCTCGCAATGTCATGACCCGCCTGCGTTCCTGCAGCCGTGTCACCCAGAGATCGGACATTTATGATTCCGTTCGTTCCTCATCATGCGTGGAGAACGCATCAGCTCGTCGTTCTGACCGATGCACACGCGTGCATATAGGGCGCTCCTCGCAAATGCTGGTCACGCTGCCTCGATCGCAATAATTTGTGCAAACGACGGATCTCGGAGCGAAATCGCGCGGTTTTTCTCCGTGGGGACGATACGCGTGTATTTTTTTTTTTTTTTTTAATTGGACCTTGTCGAGCGAAAAATTTGCAACCAGATTCGGGACAGTGGCAAATTCCGATTGCGGGGTGGAGAGGGTGCTTTACAGCAGGGAGGGGTGTTTTATTGAGAATAGTCAGCTTAGAGTCGGTCGATTGGTAGGGAATATAATTGATGATTTTTCGGCGAGTGACACGCCGAGGACTGAATGACATTTAAGGGGACCCTCCGGCCAAAACGCTAAAAAAAAAATAGGTAATTTTTATGAATTTTTTACAAGAGGTTATAACATTTCCAAAAAAGAATGTTTGGCTTTTGTTAATATACTCGTCAGGGTACAAATTTTTTTTTTCCATGTGTTTGGTATTGATTCATTTTCTAGGGCGCACTTATTTCAGCGCTGCCAAAAAGAGATGCCTAAAGGGTAACCACGATTTTAGATGATCTAATGAACCGCTTAAGGAAAAACTAGAGGCATTTGATTCATAATTGGACTCGCTATCATCCTCTGACATAATTTCTTTAAACACGGATTTTTTTTATCTGCACATTTATACGTAAAATTACGCGGTCTTTTACACTATTTCGTTCAAATGTGCACGAATCATCGTAGATTTGGTGTTTTATTTAAACTTTATCCTAATCCACAGAGTAACTCCCCCAATAACACTATAACAATTATATAAAAAAATATTTCCCTGCATCCCCTAATTTTGAAGATATCCAACTTCAAACTACAATTCCCTTTACCTCGTCATCCCAAATAATGAAGTAGCAATTCAATGGAAACCATTCCCACAAATTTCCGTGCGAGCCGCACCGATAAACGATTACAGACTGCCAAAAGACACATCCCGTTTAAGGGGTGGGTTAATGATCAATTATACAAATCACTGTGCGCGTTCTCGCGTGTGGACTCGTTAGGGAAGACAGGTGGCATCCGCGCTGTCCGGGCGTAGCACGCGAATCAACTAGAAATCACCCGATTCGCGGACAGATTCACACAGGCCAGCAGAATTTCGAGGTAACCCCTCGGACAGCTGTATGGGATGGTGCGTCAGTCGTGTCAGGAATATGATCCCCGACTGCTCGTCGCGTCAGATTTGTCTCTACGCCTTGTAATTAATTAATGCATTAATTCACCGTCGCCAGTCCCCATCGTTCGACCTCTCCGCTTCGAGGTTAATCAACGGGAAAATACAAAGAAGAGGGAGGGGGTGGGGCAGGAGAGACGCGAACGAGTCCAATTTCGCTAATGTACTCATTCTGTCAGGATCCCGCCGAGCTTGGGTTTATTGTTCGAACGCCCCCAAGTGCAGCTACTTTTTAGGAATTGGCCCGAGAAGATGTCGGGTGCAGCGGGGTCGAATGAACCGAAGGGAGCGTCGCGCAAGTTTATTATCGGTGGAACTTTCAAATTTCTGGGCGACCGTGAGAACCAAACGTGGCCCCGCGCGGTCATCAATCAAACACGACCAAAACGAGTTTGCGAACTTCGCTGTGCCCACATAGATCGTGCGCGGAGACAAAAGGAAGAGGGAAGAAGGGCGACTTTGGTAGACCCTCCGCCAGGCTCGTGATAACCAGGGTCAACATAAGTTGCATCAATCTTCCTCGTTTGCCGCGGGGCTATCAGAGAGCGCGACAAATATATTTTATTCGCCCGGCCGGGCTTAAATGCGCCGGGGATAATGGAGCCCGTTGGAGGAGAATTAGAACTGGGACGCGCGAAGATCGATTAGCAAAAGGAATCTCGTTGGTGTAGACGGAGGAAGAGGCGACGATTCCACGCGACCTTGTTTCGTTTCCTGCCACGGGGCCCAGGGATGACGACAGGGCAGCGCTCGATGGTAGAAAAACGAATGCAAATGGAGAAACGCTCTCGAACGAGCCACGTCGATCCGATTACAGCGCGACCCGCGGACGGGTGTCACCGGCCATTAGAGGGAACTCGAATTTCAAATCCCGTTTCCGTGATTACCGCGGCGGAAACGAGCTGGTGAAAGAGAAGGAAGGAGGGGAGGACGGAAGGGGGAGGGGGGGAGGGAGGATTTGCGAGGGGAAGGCATGGATCCGTGGCAGCTGGTGATCGTTCCGGTGATCCCTTTCCTCCGCCGGCCCCGAAAACTCGAGCCTCCGGATGTCAATTTGTCCGCTGACTTTGCGACGCCCGCCCACGGTGCCTCTTCCGCGGCTTCTGGATTATCAATCAGACTTGCGACGGGGGAAGAAAGTTGCCCGCTTTACCAAAATTGCGGGGTAATAACTCGCCGGCCGAAGGAATCGGGGAAGCCAATTTCGATGTGGAACGACGGGCATAAACCGAAACGCGACGTTGTAAATTTTCATTTCGCGGCTGTAAAACGTTTCCCCGGGTCGGGGGAGGGGGGGGGGGGGTGGGGGTGCTGGCGTAACGTAGCCAGCGTCGGTTAAATATTTTGTTTTAAAGCAAGCGTTATGCGAAAGTTGCACCGTGAAACCTGCGGTATAGTGGCTTAGGAGCCTGAATCACGCGGTGAAGTAAAAACTGGGAACTCTTAAAAGCTCGAGGAACCATTGCAGATGCGGTAGGTATTCAAGTTTCACTTGGCAGCCAGTAGCGTTGTACTCCGAAACTCCGAATCTGCGATCTTTGTGAGTTACGAATGGAAGGCTGTTCTTTCCTGGCTATTATTCGTTGATGTTAAACTTTTGATACTTGCTCGGTACACTGGAAACGCGGTTGGAACGCTGTCTTAGAAGTTTAAAAGACGATTCTGCCGTGCTCAATCTTCTAGGAACAATTATACTCATAGATACAGCTGTTCCACTTAGGCTGTCTGACCGTGCACGGACCTACACTCCTTAAACCACTTTCCTTCACATCGTTCACTTACATTTCTCATCATACAAGGATACACAACCAGGGTTGGGCATTAAGTAAATAAAAAATTATTTAAGTAGCGGATCAAATAAAAGTTACTTTCACTTTAGATTATTTGACGAGTAAAGTTATTTTTTTATTTTAACACGGGTCAACTTTGTTCGACACATACCGAATAATTTGATCAACTTTCATTCACATTGGAAATTTCTTTAAATAACAATTTTGCCCATCTCTGAACACAACTAACATCGATAGATCTATCATCTGGGTGACCAATAGTAACGGGAATGAACTAGTCACAATGATCAACAATCCCTGAAAGAAACATCTCTAAAAATCTCTAGGCGAAAAGGAATCAGCTGTTGCTAGATGTGCAATCAAACCCAGTCCTTCTCCCTTCAGGACCAAGGGAATCTACTCCCTCGACCCATTCAGGTCCCCAGCAGGGTCGGTTATTAAAAAATGGCTGCCGGCGGCGAACATAAACTCCCATTCGATGGATGCACGCGTCCCACGAAATATCCGCTTCGAAGGGGTGATCGATTCCGCGGGAAGAATCATATCGGCGCGAAATCCACGCGGCGGCCCGTGTATCGACTATAATGCGACGCTGAACGATCCTGTAGTCGTCAGTGTTAGTAGCATGCAGTGTTCCGAGATAATGTCGAGCCTCGGTGACATAAAAGGTAGAGAGCAAAGAGGAGGAGCAGCGGCGGCAGGAGGAGGCGAGAGAGCGAGCGTAAATAGAAAACGAGAGAGATACGTAGGAAGGAAGAGGAGCGAGCGCGGGGGTGGCGAAAGAGTGAGTCAAGGGGGTAGGTTCGCTGGATGGGTCGAATGGGTGGAACGGGCGGAATGGGTGGAATGGGCGGGTGGATGGGCGCTAGAGCGTAACCTGATATAGCTGCCAGCAAGCTGCCGTAGACCGGTATCGTATCCTCCTGCCCCTCTTCTCTCGTGCTCTTCTCCCACTTTCGCCGTCCTCCCCTCGACCCCTTCGCCCATCGTCTGACTGCATACGCTTCCTAGAGATGCACGGTTACCCAGGAATATTCCCTACGTAAATGCAGCGTCGATGTTTTCTCAGCGTCGAGGCCTCTCGACAGTTCCCTTCCACCCTTATCCCGCTCTCTCCTCCATCCCTTTATTCCCCGGTTCCTTCTACCCCGCTTTCTTGCTCTTCCCCCGTCGCCGTTCTTTCCTCCGCCCCCCAAGCCCCCCCCCCCCGCGCCGACGCTTTTTTATCCGCTGATCCGGAATACAGCAGCTGTTACACCAGGAGCCGGCCTGATAGGGCAAATGTTCGATATTCCTCGAGACAATCGCGGATCCTCCCGCTTAAACCCGGTGTAGGCGTATGCCGAACGCGGGGGATGGAATAGAATATCGTTTTGTTGCGCGGCCAGTCTGAGATGGAATTGCGCTCCCTTTTGTCCTGCTGAATTTCCAGCTCTTCCCCCATGTGGAACTCGGAGCATCGATGAATCGTTGGTACACGGTGTATAAACGCAGGGCCGAAACGAATGCTTCACAATTTCAATGCATGTGTAAGGAAAATGTGTAAGATCCTCACCGTAATACTTTCTCGGAAGAAGAAACGTTTGCATCCCCGAAGTGTCAAGTCGTTGGTCATACTTACGTTTATTAAGCTCTCTGTATTCCTTTCCACGAGGTTTACCGAACGGATGCGTGTGTGCACCCCACAAACAACCTGTAGAATTTATTTCCCTCCGTCATCTCCGGTTCGAATTTCATTCTTCGCGGCACAGGGTCCCAGCTAGCCGGAGCGGAGCATCCATCGTCGGCCGAGAAGCTCGCGCTATTGCTCTCAACGCGAGCGTACTGGGTAGTCTACTTTAAGCGGACGTAAAGAGATGATAAAAAAAGGGAAGGAGGGCTCCTATTCAAGAAGCCCGACGCGGGGATTAAAATTGATTACGCGCGGCCGTGTTCTTCCCCCGACCAACGTAAACTCGTGTAATTTGATAATATCACGGAGGGCCGAATAAATAGTAAAATAGCGGGATTGTGCGGAGCCCATTACCGCAATTCACTGCCGCTAGTTATGAAATATTCTTACCACCATCATGGTCGCTGCAAATACGCGAAAACGCGGGGGAGCGTGGAGGTTGGTTCGCGCCGCTTGCGAGCTCATGAAAGCTCCTCTCCTCTGCTGGCTCCTTTTGTTCCGCCCCCTCCAGCTTGTTTCGCGAAATTCGCCGAGAATTCATCGTCGACGCGCGGAAGACAAATGCAGGAAATAGAATTACCCCTTCGCCGCGCCATGGGAAAACGAGGGGGGGGGGCGAGAGGGGGGAGGGCAGTTATTAAATCCGTATTCGCGATGTATTTCTAATTAGAACCACAGGGCGCGTTCCTCGCTGGAGGGCGACGTTCCGCGCTGAACGAAGGGGCTCCCTTACGTTGGTTAATTAGCTTGGTGTCGTCGGTACTCGTTACGAAGCGTTCTTATCGATAGCAGTCCCTTTGAAACGATATCGTTACCGAACTTCCCCCGTTACGGTTTTGTCCCCCCGTTTACGGGAACTTGAGAACTCCATTATCCTGGCGCCCCTTCCCGCCTCGCAGGCATTCCCGAAAACCAAGCTACACCATTGACCGAGATCCTCGAGGAAACTGCCTGGGGAATGCCACCCCTGGAGCAAATGGCCTTGAACTCGATTAGACCCTGGAATCTGGGTATTAGAATCTCTTTTTACACGTCCGCTTTCCGCGTTCCATGCCGGCTATAACCACCACCCCGAGGCGTACGGGTTGTACCGCCTAATGTACTCGATATTAAGGTTTCGCAACTGGTAATTAGATCACGTAGGTATTCGTTGAGCGTAATCTTGGGTATAATGTTTACTTATTGCGGCAGTGGAACCGGCGCCTCTAATAAGGAGAGTATTTTAGGTGTCCGCCTCCGATCATTTTGATTTTTGGATATGTTATAGAGGACCGAAAAATAAGAAATACGTGTTTTTTTATTTTTCCCCGTTTTCATATTTGGGGGGTGAAAACTGCGTTCAAAGTTAGGGTTGAAAAATCATTTTGGTGGAAAAAATGGACTTTTTGAAAATCTGGTGAGTCAGTCATATTTCGCATTCAAAGACACAAAATTCGTCCATTGACACTATTCCCCTATCTCTAATAGTTCTCGAGATATTCCACAAAAATGATTTTTCAACCCTAACTTTGAACGCAGTTTTCACCCCCCAAATATGAAAACGGGGAAAAATAAAAAAAACACGTATTTCTTATTTTTCGGTCCTCTATAACATATCCAAAAATCGAAATGATCGGAGGCGGACACCTAAAATACTCTCCTTGTAAGAGAGTTTTTTGAGGGGTAGGATTGGTTAAAAGAACGGAGGGGAAGGGGGATTAGTGGAAGTTATATTAATGTAGATTGCACATGGTTCTGATATTTCGTTTATTATGACGGAAACTAAAGCCTGGAAAATCTTCCAGGCTACCTGAAGCTTCACTTGGTCCATGAAACGATGAATTTTTATCACGAATATAGTACAGTACTCTTATTTCCGCTGTAAATCTCTCTCTGAAATGTTCAAGCAATTTTATTTAATCCTGCAGATATTCCGGACCGAATCCCCGATTTTATCTTAATTCGCGTCTCCGGAATCACGATTGCCCATCTGAAATTGATTCCCCGCAGGTAACATAATCACACGCAACATTAGCTACCGCGTCGGACATTTTAAGCTCACTTTAGCTGCTCGTTAATCGCGGCGCGTTTCCTCCCCCGTAAAAGTTACATCGCGGCTGGGCGAAATTTATGACACGATGATCCTCCACCTACCACGAAGCGAATGCCCGCGATAACTTCATCCAGGTGACGACCGCCGAAAGTTGCTCGACCCGTGAAGTACAATGTCGGCGGGCGATCCTCGCGCCTAATCCAACCAGCTTTGCTAATTACTCTCACCTCGTACGTGATCTAGTTAATCCGGCGATATTCTACCGGCGGGTGTTCCCTTGGGAAAAAAAAGGTGGTGCCCTCGTCGTACAACGGGGCGTCTCGTCACTATCCGTAGGCGGCGATAAAACGACGAGAGGAGTGCGACGGACAATTTCGTTTTCGCTTGACGAGAGGTCGAAACGAGGCGGGTAACAGCATCGGTGCCAGCAGCCCAGCATCCCGGCCGATCCACGGTAGGATCTGGCAGCAGCTGCACCGCCGCTCGTGACTGCAGCTGCATCGAGGTCGACCGTATGTATAGGGAAGAGAGAGAAGAGATAGAGAGAGGAGCGGAGGCTGCAGTGGAGGCCCTGCGGGGTAGAGGAGGGTTCTTGCATCCGGCAGGCAGGGTGCTAGTGCTGACGTGGAGCACCGTGCACGTATTGCAAAATAGAGGCAGAGAACGGCTGATGCAAGGGAAAGGGCGGAACGGCGATGGAAAAGAGGAAGCTAGGACACGATACGCCAGCCGCGCGGACCTGCCACGTGGTCCAGGCGTTTTAGAGAGCGGCGCTCGAGATGCACTCTTTTTCGCCCTGTCCAGCCGGTGAAAATGGCCGGCTGCTTGAAATTATTCTACAGCCTCGCGACGCCAAGTGGTTCCGTTCTTTTAACTATTTTGATTAATCGGCCATTTCTGCTTCTATTACCATGTGACTCCGTGAAATGTGTTGTAAGATGAGGCTGTTTTGTTGGGTTTTATATTCTGAACGTGATGCAACGATATTGTGTACTGTTCGAGAGGAAGAAGGGAAATGAATAGTTATTAATATTGATGATAAAGTTTTTGAACTCTGGTGTCACGAAATGTATCCCAGCTCATTATACCTTTGCTAATCCAGATGAATGTGACTAGTGTTCCTGATTTCTCGATATTTTCCGCATCTCGAGAAATGAGAAATCAGACTATATTTCTCGAGAATTCTCGAGAATTCTCAAGAAATTAAAAAGATATTGCAAAATTTATATATTTAGAATAATGTTGATGATATTTATCTAAATTTTTATTCGTGTCTAACTTAAACAAAACTTGTGTAAGTGAAAAAATAGATACTAAATATAATTGATAAATTTATTTATTTAATACAAAATGTGAGCAAGGCGAAACATTACTTTTTTGTTTTAAAATAGTTATTTAAAAAGCACAATGCGTCTAATGTCGCTTCAGCCAATCTACTTCTTTTTTTTTTGTGACAAAATCTGCGGCTGTAGAAAAATTTCTTTCATTTTGAGTGGATGGTGGTTTAATTGTATATAGAACATCAGCGATACGAAGAGAAAAGTTTATGAAAAATCGCGCAATTCTTCGTATGTATTGCTAACAATTATTACAGATTGTAGATGTGTTTATATGTTCGCGATTAACTAGCAACACACAATTTGAACTAACTGAAAATTCATTTCTGGAAACAAATGGGATTTATAATAATTTTCATACACTTCAGTTCCTCGAGAAATACTCTAATTTCTCGAGAAATGAGAAATAAGAAATTATAAAATTTCTCGAGAAATTCTCGAGAAAGAATTCTCGAGAAGGAACACTAAATGTGACTACTTTAAAAAAAAAAATTTGTAAAGTCAGAATTTAAATTTCGGGCAAAGTCGAGTAGTAAACCTGGTTGTACTGTAGGGAGAGACGCAATTTGCAGCATAGTGTTGAAACTCCATCGTGTAGATCGAGTATAGGTGTACTTGATCAAGTATCGGTTCCATCTTCATCGAATTTCCTGAAAAATAAAGCCTCTTCTAAAACATTTTGTTGAATATTTTCTGCTTAATTTATCATTTAGAGTCCCTACTCTTCTGGGTACACCGCCTATACACAACCCCGTGCATTTGTAATGCAGTTTGCAGTGTAACGTTAGAAGCGTTCACGTGCGTGAGGTATTGACCTGTGTCTGATCAAGCGCGGGCCATTTCTACTTGTCCGCCGTATCTCCCACGGAAACAGTTCACGAAGCGGGTCAAAGATCTTCCCTCCCCTATGCACGTACTACATCTGCATAGTCTCAGATCAGAAAATTGCAATTGAAGTACAGTAGAGCGTCAATTACCCGAACCTCGATTAACCGAACCGTCGATTATCCGAAGTGCTGCATCATAGCTATCCCCACCACTTCTTCGAACCAGTGTAGCAGTACCGATTGATTGATTGATTTTTGCGTAATATAAATTAACGCAGTAGTACCAACTCTTGTATTTAATAAGTAATTTTAGGTGTAATTCCTGTAGTTATAAAGTGTGTAAAGTACATGCATGCTTTATTCTCCGAACTGTTCGATTATCCGAACAATTCGAATTTCCGAACTACCTCGGTCCCAAGCAGTTCGGATAATTAATTGACGCTCTACTGTAGCCCGATAGGTATAATTCGGCGGAAAGAAACTGCCTCCACTATATCCCACATAAGCTCGCCTAAAAGGAAAACAGGTGTATCATATAACATCCCCTTCGAGGCAAAACTACCCCTAAACAACAGAAGCTCCGTATTTCGCTTAGCGCCATTAACCCGTTCATCCCTAAATTTTGCATCCCCTGTAAAGCAGCCAGTGGTTCGAAGCAGTTACACGATTGCCACGCACCTCGAACGAAGCTCGCGGCTCACCGTCGGCGCGGCTAATAATTCCTCCACGCTTCGAATCAAAGTTCCCTGTGAAAGTTGTCGCGCGTCTGCCTTCCATTGTGCCACTAGCTCGCCTCATTCCAACTTTCGTCCGCCAGGCGACGGGAGTTAATTAATTATTGCGGCCATAACGCTGCCTCGCGCGAAGGATTCATCGCGATCAGCGACGCGTGCCTCTAGAACCGTGAATTCGTGGCCCATCGCCTGGCCAAAACGAAAGCTCGGTGACGAGCGTCGAACCCCGACGTCGACGACGAAACGGCCTCTGTGTACGCTTAATTACAGTTCGTTCTACTAGTTTCGCCGGCAATCCCGCCGATCGGCTGTCAAGCGCGGCGTTTCCGCTCTGTACACTCGCGTAACATGCCCGCACACGCGCGTAGTAAAATTCGTTTCCGATTCGGCGTAGCAGGCTCAAACGCGCATTAAAACTCTCTCCCCCCCCCCCCCACGGCCCAGCCCCATCGACGAATTCAAGTGTTTCCCGGGGAATAAAACGACCGTTCGGAAAAAACGGATTTCCAACGAGTGTTTCCGTAATTTAACTGCGGGCAAGTTTGAAGAGACACCGAGGGTGGAAAAATGTCGCGAAGAATGTCGTATCGAGGCGCGTTAATTAACCGGAGGGGGTCGTTTGAGGGCAAGGTAATCGATGGGGCCCGTTTGAATCGCGTTTCCGTTTCGCTCAAACTGGTTTCGTCGAGTGGCTGCCGTCCCTCTCGAGTCGCTCGGCCTAAACGAAATACGATGTATTTAATGTTAGACGGAAAGTTGAACGGTGTCGCGGGGCGTCAGCTGTGTTGCTTCGGAGCGGGTAACGAGGGAACAGATTGCGGGCTTAATTAACACCCCTCCCCCGAAACTCCGAAACTGCGAATTATGCAAGAAGTACGGAAAAGTGGCGAGGCAACTCCTTTTTCTTCTCGACGCTCGAGTTTCTTATTACATCGTTCCGCCGCTTTATCAAGAATTTAAAGTTTCATTCTGCACGAAAGCGACCGGGCAGGGGCCATGATACACGCACCGGTCTGTGTAGGTAAGTAAAAATTGAATAAAGGGCTGTTGAAACGTCAACGTGGAGGGAGAACAGCGCCGCGGGATTATTCATCAAAGAGACCTACAACAACGAGAGTTGTCGTAATAACGGTACTCGAAGAAACCTTGATTATGTGTAGGTACTAGTTACAATTCATATATTTCATGAACTTTCTGTTCCGCTACCAAGAACACACTCTACAATTTCAATCCCATGAAGGCCATTCGTCGTGCTTGAGGTAGTTCTTCGAACGAATAAAAGGGACTTTTACGAAACCATTTCCAACATCTTACGTGTATTTCATCGACGATCGTTAATAAAAATATCGAAAGCTCGTCGTTACGTGCACGCGTTTCTATCCCCGGCGGAAAGTAGGGGCGTAGGGAGTTCAGAAATCGCAGCGTCAGTAGTTCACGAGTGGTTGATAACGCGTCAGAAGGGCCAGGGGGGGGGGGGGTGGTGGAACAAGAGGACGGCTACAGCAATAACGCGCGTGGATATAAAGGGAAGCCCAAGAGGAAAGGGAGAACGCGGTCAGAATGGGACAGACTCGAGGCAGAAATCAGCCAGTGGAAATATTTTAGCGCCACGGGGCGAATCCCTTGATGACAATTCCAGCGCAACCAATCCCGATGGCCCTTTGCAAGCAGCGCGCAGTCCTTTTTTTTCCCCTCCACTGTAGATCGGCGTCGCGCGCGTTCCACGCACGCCTCTGGCCGGAAGCGAAATTTCCGTATTACGCTTCGTGGCTCGATATCGTTCCCTAGCCCATCCCCTTTCCTTGCTTTGATCAGCGTTCCTCGAGGGAGAAGGACATCGTGTTGTGGCCCTTTGTGTGGCTATAGCCGCGTTCTCTGAAAGGTTACGCTCGCTGGGATCGCTGCAGGCCGTGGCACCATTCAGGGGATGCGAAATTAATATTAAAATATGCGCGAGGCTTGCGCGGATTGGAGACGCGGAATTCATTGGCGCGTTCTTATCTCCAAGCTATTCCGCTGGCTTTCATTTTCGAAGCATTCTCTACGCTAGGGTCAATAGCGTTCCTCCGACTTTACCCGATCAAAAGATACGCGCTTGCAACCCTTTGCGTCGCGGTCCCTTTAGGGGTGTAGCGTATAAATTGCTCCGTTAATTCTGGCTCGGTGATTGCGCATCAGAGCGGTGGTTCCGATGGTGGGAAAATGAGAATTAATGCACGTGTAGTAAAGTTACTAAGGGGTTGGAATAAATGTAATGGATGGGTGAAAGAAAGTTTGAGGAGAGACTGATAAGGGTCCTTAAATGTCGTAAGGGTAATTTGGGCGATATTTTATCCCCTCCATCCCCCAGTATAAAAATTTGTAAAATTTTATATTCCAGTTATTAAAATTCTTTTAAAGGTTTATATAATTTATTTAACTCAGTCTCGGGAAATTTAAACTAAAATTACTTCTCTGGAATATTAATGATGAAATTTGTATTTATTGAAGATTAGGTTAAAAAATATTACGTAAGACGCTACCTGACTCCCCCCCCCCCCCCCCCCTAAGAAATTCGCGACACCCTGCTCTCGAAAAAATCTTACATAATTTAAAGACGACACCTAACAAAGGCACAGTAATTTGACGAGAATATTTCAGATTTCTCAGAAGAAACTAGTGAAATGAGTCAATGACAGGGTCGACTAGTTCCTCGGACATAAATCCACAAGCCTCGCTTCTTCTTTTCTCTTCCTCGAAGCGTAAGGCAAATGACTTCATCCATAATCGCTGTTTGTCCCATACAAATGAAGGAGGCCAGCTTCATGAACTTTTCCGCCATGAATAACCTCGCCGCATTCTGTGAACATAAATCAAACGAACCTCACTTCACTCTCCTTCATATATCAAACTACTTATCGCGCGTCAGAGTGCGTCACTCGGCCGTCCACTATTAATCGAACATCCTGTAGAATAAATCACGCGATGACACGTATGCAATCTTTCCCCCCTTTTAGCAAAAATCCCGTCGATTCGTATTCATTTCTGGCCACGAGCATTTCGTTTACTCGAGCATTTCCCTGGAAGATTCAGGCACGCGGCCAAGACGCGGACGTCGTCGTTATCGTGGCCGTTGGGGCATATGCCGTACGAAGATGTCGCGTATCCAGAATATCGATATTCGAATCGTGTACTCCGCGAAGCGTTCTCTACCGAGGGCGGGTAATACATTTGCTGCGTCGTGCCCGCTATCAATCTGGTGAGCGTACTCGTTTTGTTTAGACCTGGCAAATTCTTCCGTCCAAGTCGAACCGTCGGAAGCCGGCTGTTTCTTTGAGCCGGCGATGTTATCGCAGTAAAATTGCGCGAAACCAGGACGAAGTAAAAGGGAAGCAAGGCACCGTGAGTACCTCAAGCGACACACTCTACCAGGAAGTTCCGCAACGTCGACGCGTAACGAAGTTACAAAACAGCCGAGGATAAAAATTGATTATCGAACTTGGCGCTCCGGTCTCATCTGTTCGGAACACCTCTGCTCGCCCGTTTTTACCATCGCCAAACGAGAAGTTCCCATTCCCGGGACATTCTGTCGCATCGATTCGAAGCGGCGGAGTTACTTTCGAACTTGAAATTGCATATTATTGGATTCTATCGGCGTCGAAGATATTTCACGCTAAACTACAACGACCACGTCCAAATCTGTCAGCTTCGATTATTCTACGAGCGTGGTTCCCACAAGCTTTCTCTTCCACGTTGAATCCGCGCCGTGGCTCCGAGTACTCTCCATATTTTAATTGAAGCGCAGAGTTTTTTGGTTACCAGACAAATGTTTCACAATTTAATATTTTTCTTCGTGTTTCGAGCTGTGCTCAAAGTCCTTCTCAGAAGCGTTTTAAGTGGAACACCGCTGACGTTAATTAAATTGCACAGAGGAGCAGAAAAATTGTATGGTTTTCTCATTTCGAAAGAATCTTGACTGAGAAGTGTACATTTTAAAAGAACATAAACCGATTTCTTTGCCAGCAAGGCATTCTCGTGTAAACCGCGAAATAGAAACGCTGACTAAACGATTATTAGTAAAGAACAAAATAAGAATCCTTTTAGAAGAGGGAGAAATTTACAATTCAAATTCAGAGGAGTAAAAAGTTACATTGGTCGTATCACTCCTCGTGTTCTGCTCGCGTGATCTGCCCCGAGGCTGAGTATTTCGCTGGTTCGAGCGTTGAATCGAAAGCAACGGTGCCACGACAAGCTTTTTTAAGGGAAATAACGACACGAAGGAGAATCGATCGTGCGACAATTTATTTTTAATTACTGCTTTGCATACATACGCGGCTGTAATTGTTCAATCGTTAGGCAGTCGCGGCGAGGAATTGTCGCTCCGCACGCGACAGTATCAGCCTTTCGCTCGAAACCGCGTGCCGCGGAAAATCGGCGCGGACGTTGATCGATGTGGAATCAGCCCTTATACAATCCGAAGAAAATTGCTCATTCCGCTAACTGCAAGAAATAATGTGGCAATCAGTGGGGCGGGATTACATTCTTAACGAAGTTTGGAATAATTCAGTCGCATGACGCTGTGAGCGTGGCTTTCGTACTACGAGAACGACGTTTTGTAAATCGAACGTTCACCTTTCAACGGTGAATGGCGGTGCAACAATTGCACCACCCATTTTCTCCAGTTCTTTGTCACGGGCCATTCTCTCAAGCGAATGCTTTGTCACGTGCAACGTACATTCTACAGAATAATTCGTGATTGCATACTCATACTACATCATTGATACACGTACGAAATGGGAATAAATGTTATAGAAACGGGGTTTTCATGTTTCCACTCGATTTAAGACAATATGGACCAGTGCCGGCTTATCGTTTTCGGGGGTCCTGAGGCGAACTCCATATGAGTCCCCCTAAATTATTCTAAATTAAACAAAATTAAAAATACGAAGTGAATAAGTATTAAAACAATTAAATAAATAGGATTAAACGTGGGATGCATTCCACGAGAAAAGGGCCAAATTTAAAAATCTAAATTTGGTGTACCTATTCGTTATTTTCTTTCCGTCACAGTTGGAGGGCCTATTTCCATTTTTTTTTTCTAGCTTTTACAACCCTATTTCTTTTTAAATTTCCAATTTTTCAGGGGCCCCCTGAGCTCCGGGCCTCTGGTAGCGGCTGCCTGTTTCGCCTCTATGTTAAGACGGCACTGATATGGACCACTGCTACAATCCTTCTTTTACTAACAGCTAAGCAAAGTATTAGGTGCTCTATTATTCAGTAGCATAAAACAGCAGTGTAATAGTTTAACTCGTGTAATTCACTTGCACTTAAGAACCACTCCGGTGAGTTTCCCATAATGCCAACCGCATTCTCTAGTACCTAACGCCACAGACACCACAGCCCAAAAGAATTATTTTACCAAACTCTTTTCTACAAAACAAATAACTACTTTTGCGCTTTCTCGCCACGCTGTACTTCTGATCCACCAGCATGATTTCTGGGTACTTAACAAAGTGACCTCGCAAAGATTCAATAAACCTACTCGTTCGAAAACGCGAAGGTTCAAAGGGCTGGAAGTTGCACGGACGAGCAACGCTTGGCTCCAACCGAAGGCGGTTCGCGATATCAATTTGGGCAATTAAACGCTCCCCGTTTGTAGCTGGGTGAGCGCGTTATCTGCGCGATTATATCCGTTAGCAGCCCCTTCGTGCCGCGGCCCAGCCCCCATAGGCAGCTCGGCCTCGTGTTGGTCGCCCGAACGCCACACAGTCGCGACAGCCACCGCGGTATCTATCGGGCCACGTGAAACCTTGTTAGAGGTGAGCACAGTTGGCACTACAATCTCATACCCTGCTCGGCGTACTTGTTCGCGTCGTACAGACTGCACCGACCAAATGAAACCTGGGGTCCCGTGTCCGCAAATATCGCTGCGACCCGTGGAAAGATTGCGCCCGGCTTCCGTGAACGCCACGCGCCCCCGGGAACTGCAAATGCGTGCTTGTTCCAGCTCGGCATGATAATTTGGGAAGATACGCTGGAGCATAGAGCTGGAGGAGCGCTGAAGGGTGCTGGAATAAAAGGAGGAACGCTCGTGTATTCATACGTGCTTCTATTTGCACGCCATTCAGAGGGTAGCTGACTTTCGTTGAAACGATTAGCGATGTCGAAGAATGATGCGATTGGAACTTGAAGGATTTTGAGAATAATTATTTGTTCAATGGGGTAGTTTAGAAGTACATGAGATAGGGTACTACCCCTTCTAAGTGGCATATTGTGTATTGCATTAATTGGCATTAATTGGGTTAAACGAGCCTGCCATTGGGATTAATATTGTCATTGAGCGTGGAAGTTTTGACTCGGGGTTGCTCGGAGTTAGATGCATATGGAATGCAGCGGGGGTATCCGCAGGAACCGCGAGGGATGCGAAAGTATGTTTGTTTATTATCGTCATCGACTATCGCGTTCCGGCAACATCGCAAAAGAATAATTAGCCGCGGAATGGAGAACCGACGCGTGTCAGAATGTTGAAGTTAATTTCGCGGATAATCGTCTGGGCAATTTGGCGAGCGTTGTCTCTCTTTCTCTCTCTTCCTCGAAAGTAATCCCTGAGAACTCGACGAATTCCCGTAAATCGCGGGGAAGGATGACGGAGTAGAGCGGAACTTGTTTCAGTGCGTCGCGGAACTGTGCAATTACTGACTCTAACCGGCCCGGCTGAAGTTTAAGCCTCCTCTAACGAATTCGAACAAATTTTAACTAGGTGTTCTACCAGAGCGGGTGGAAGTCGCGAATACACCCCTCGTCGCACAGGATCATCAGGAGGAAGGCACTTTTTCATTTGGAAGGGGAAGAAACTTGGGTGTGCCACTTTGGATTCCCTAGAGATTCTCAAAGCAATATTTCGTTAATATCGAGATGGAAATTGCGCAGAGAGGATCACGTCATTACACGTACCTCGAAAGACCAGAGTACCTATCAACGCAGATCACGAATGTAATTCTGGATAACCATAACCCACCTCAAATAATTAAGTAGCCGTCAACCGAAACAGCTTCATTCGGCGAAATAATTAATTTATTTGCCATAATTCCCTGGAAACGAGATCTCACAATTAGCTGGGATGAAAATGAAGCATTCTAGGTCGACTGTGAAAGTATTAAAGCTACAACGAATAATGAGAAATTACGGGAATGACAGAATTAGGAAAACTAAAAGGTATCGTTTCCAAACGAGCATCGCATAAAGTCGTCACAAAGTAACACAGTACTGGCGAAGAAGTACGAAAACGTGACTGCGAGCTGTACAATCCGAACAATACCGCTTCTCCTTTTTTGCGACTCCGGCACAATCCATTGGGTCCTGCAGGAGTACACGAGCCATCCCCAAAGATTTACCGGGAATATTATTTTTCTCGCTCCGCGGGGAGGGGGCGGGAACACGTCCGCCGAGGATCGCCCGAGACAAAAGGAAACACGCTCCATCGCTAAAATGATTGCGCCACGGTGATTCATGCCCGGCCGCGAGAGGCAGAAACTTCTGTCAAATTTAACGCCGCAATATCTTAGAGTGCCCGGATGTATTTTAATGCAATCCCCCCCCGCCGAAACTCTAGCGGAACGCTGCCACTCTGAGCGATCTCTATCATTTTTTCACGAGAACTCCCCCCAGGCCACCTCGCTTTCAGCCTCTCGACCTCCGGCGTGGCGGAAGCACCGTGGCCACGAGCGAGCGGAGCGTGCCTCCTCCGAGCAAATAGGTGAAAATTAGAAACGAAGGGGCTGATAGGGTGGAACGGGAAAGGGGTGCGTATAATCGCGCTGCCTGTCGTTCCTCTGTAATAACCACACGCTATTAAGGGCGGTCGGGTTCACGGGATGCGATGGGAGGGGGCGGGGGAGGGGGGGGGATGACGACGATGGAACGAGGGGATGGGGAAAGGCGCACCGTCCGCCGCAATTAGTTTTACGGCGCTCTCCTTTCCGACCCGAGCGAGAGAAGACGATGATCAGCCGCTATCACTCTCCCCTTTAGAAACTCCGTCGCATTTTCCCTCGCAGGGAAATTCAAACACGCGTAACGAAGGTTAATGTCGTGTCTACACAGAGAGGGACAAGCTTGTTCTCCCTGCCTCCCCACCTTTTTCCCCGCCGCCAGTCCTCACCAATCTGTTTTAAGAGTTCGCAGACAGCACCCCTCGCCTCGTTACGAATTCATGAGTGGAATAGGTAGAGCTTTTTAGAGGTTGCGTGTCGATGTTTCTCGAATCTGCGGGAGCCTTTAAGGGGACCCATCCTTGTACCTCGAGTGGTTCTATACTTGTGCTTTCTGTAGGATTATAACGTAGAGAATTGTTGTAGGTGCTCTCTCAAACAGTTTCCCAAACACCTTAAGACCTTCAGACTCTCCAAAACGTCCTCCTCAGTTCGCCGGAATTCAATATCGAAGCAGCCTCGCGGAGAAATAACAAAAAGGAGATTCTCCCGTTTGATTAGCGGCCTCATAAAACATTTATCGAGGCGGGGGAGGGAAAAATTGCGAGAGGCAGTGAATATTCCGCCGAGCTGCCGCGATGGTAAATATTTATGCCGATTAGGTATTCCGAGCGAGCCCTTTGGGTCGTCCACGTTCAAAGGAATTTCTTTAATTCCCCGCCTCTGATCTTTCATGAAATTACGCGCGGACAGACGGCCCTTGCCGCTGCCGAAATAAGCGGTGGCTATCTGGGGAATAAAGGAGGAGGAGAATAGAGCCAACCGGATCGCCGTTCTGCAATGCCGCGGCAACGGTCTCGGCCAGCCCGCGTATGTGTCCGTTCTGGCATTTATGGGGGCATTTATATCGGGCCACAGGTTATGCCTGACCGGGGGATAGTTAGAGGCACGATACCATCGGCGGAGGTGGTTCCAATCATTTCCCAATTAGCAGCTGATTGCGTACAGTCTACGGTAGAACTTTGACCCACCGCAGATCGGTTTAGTACGGTTAATTCGGGAACACCGGGAGACGGACTCGATACGCGGACAGGGTAGACAGGGAACGTAGATGTGGCAGCGGGGGTGGATTGAGGGGGGTAGCCTAGCCGGCGTTAATATCTCAGGATGCGAAACGAGCCTGCAGCAATATCCCAGATCGCGCAAATTGCGATCGGCTATGGAGATCTTCGTATTCCGACGCACACGCGGGGATTTACGGGATGTCGGTTTTTCATTTGCGCCACCGTGATGCCGTGAAATTAGTTGACCAACAGGCGTGCCGCGATACCATCCTTCCCCCTCTTTCGTTATCGTGGCCATTTTTATGAACGAATCCCCTTCGTTTATTCTGTTCGATGACCATTGTGGAATCGGATATTTCAAGCATCCACTGTTAGACGGTTTCTCAGAATAATTACCGCTCGAAGCTCTGAGCCATAAGCTGTGCCATTTTCCTGAACTTCTCCCGAAATTGTAACTAATAGCTGCACCACAGTATTATAGTTATCAGAAATAAGGATACATTCTTAGGATTATATCGACTAAATTCAATTCTGCCGCGGGAAGTGCATTCACCTCGTTGCTTTGCTAAAGTGGCGAAACAAATTCGTAAGTCTGCAAGGTCCCACCGTAGTTTCTTCAACCCATCCATCCCACCACGCAACATTTCCAGCCCAATAAATTCCATGACCTCGTACGATTTATTCCCATCGCAGCGGAGGTCCTTTTTCTCCCGTCGTTGCTCGACGAATCACCGATTCCCCCCGTTTCGCTGATCCCTGTGCCCGGTACTTTCAAGTCCCGCCCAGCATTCACCGATGAATTTGCGCCCGGCGACAGCTTGGAAATTAGTGAGTTCAAAGGTCGCGAGCGTTACCTACGTTCGACGATCGGGGAATTCTTCGCCCCCCCCCCCCCCCGCCCCTCGTTAACGGACATTGTCGCGCGGAATTAGAGGCCGATTCCTCTTTGTCCCGCCGCTGCCGGGACGGTCCCTTTAATTCTCGAACAATGCGCGCGAGGCTGACTCAGAACGAGAAATGACAAAAAAAAAAAAGAGAAAGAAAACAGAGGGGCAAAAAAACAGTGAAACAGAGAGGCACCGGGATAAAGGCTGAAACGCGCGCGCGTTTCACGCACTAGGCGTTTTAACCGTTTTAACGAGAGCCAGGGTCGCGAGCGCGCACGCAGCCACGCACACGAGCAGGGCATCGTTCATCATTGCGTGTCATTGTGTGTTGCAGAACCTGGCGACCTAGCCGTCGCGACCCATTGTTCCCCGCTGGCCGACAACGAGCGAAGCAACAGCAACGGCACCGCCGACAGCACGAATGCCAGTGGCAACGCCGCCGGCAAAAGCTATTCGCTCGAGCACCGTATCCGCTGCGCGTCTACGTCCGAACGGAGGCATCTGGTCGCGAGGCGATCCTACCGGGAATTATTCGGATGCCGTGGAAGCGTCTTCGCGGCCGCGGAATGTGTCGATCAGAAAATCATGGGGCCCCCCAGCTGCGTGCCGACCCAGCCGGCGTAGAGCGAGCCTGGAGGACGCGATGGAACCTCGCCCTTCATCGAACCTGACACACTAACGCACGAGAGGAACGTGCCCGATCGAATGATACTGGAAGAGTGGACCAGAATAGCGACCGCACACCACGACTAGGATTCACAGTTCTGAAGAGCGCACCACGCGGGACCTGACTCCGATTCGAACACCTTATTATCAACGTGAATGCTGTGGGTACTTTCCGCGTGTTACTATTAAACGTAACACCGCGATTCACGAGGAGAGCGGCTTCAGGGATCGAGGAACATCTCAGGCTCCCGTGCACCGTGATAATTCAGGAAGTTGAGGGTTCCGAGATACGTGCCGCGCACCGAATCCCTACCAACGTGGAACGAACTTGAAGATCAGGACGAATCCTCGTTCCCCATTGAAGCTGACGCTATGATCCACGAAGGAGCACGTTTAATCAGACGGTATCTCAGGATTCGAGGGGGAATATCCGAGGAGGGCGAGCGCGCACCGCGTCGATCCTCTTTCGTATCCCTCGAGCACGCAAGGAAGTCCGCCTCCCCGTTTCGCGGTTTCGCTCCGTCTATTTGGCTGAATAGAGGGGCGAGATTTTTCTTTGGGACGGAGCTCCGCGGCTCGGTGGAAGTCATGGCGCGGTTGTTACTGGAAGATAAATTAAGGAAGAATAGAGCAGGGAGGAAACAAACAGAATAGGAGAGGGTGGGTGGACGGGGATGGAAAGTTCATGAATGCCGCATCGAGCACGCACGCGTCCTTGCGTGCTCCCCGAGAATTAGAACGGACTTGTGTATTTGTATCTGTCTTTTCTGACAGGCTGCTTTCCCCCAGGCCCGGTAAATCATCGGAATTAGCGCAATTTCGACGTCAAGTGGCCTGGCAGGGTTTCTGTCCCTGTGCCTCCCTTGCGGTGGAAGGGCGCGGCAGCGGGAAAACGGGGATGAAGGAGGAATCGTAGCGCAAGGATCCGAAAAAAGTTCGGAAGGAACAAGAATCGAGGGTATTGTTAAAGGGGAACCAAGCTTCGAGGTCTCCCGGACGGTCCGACGGCGAGGATCGCGATGAATCGTGCTCGTCGAGGGCAGCGAGCGCAGCCACGGGTGTATCGGTAGGGCTGTTCTCGAAGTTTTTACAACGGCCGAGAACAAAGTAACCGTTCGCCACGGAACAACAAACTTACCGGAGCCACGGAAACGTTCGGGCGAAGGGAACGGGCCAGTAAGAAACTGAAGGGAGACACGAAACCACGAGCTCTCCGCCTGTTGGACACGCGTGGTCGCGTGCTGCCGTGAAATTACCGAATCCCCGGCTACGATTCCATTTTTCCTGGCCCTCGTCGCGGTACGCATTGTTACGGGAGAGCCGAGAAAGCGGGGTCCGTTTAAACGCTCGACGATTTATAGCCGCTCGAAAACGTCGAGTCGGGAAGCTCGGCTGGGTGCAGGAAAGAAACGGCGAAGTTTCCAGCCCCTTCTTTCGTTATCTGACGGGCTCCTCTTCACAGTTGCTGGGATTTTTAATTAACTGGCGCGGTTCTCGGCCGCTGCCCGGCCAAGGGAAAGAGGATGCTACAAACGTCTCCGCGCCGCCGCCGGGCGTGAAGGGTCACTGGCTGGCAGTTATTATTTTTAATCCGTACGAGCCGACGCCGGGCGATCCTTTCCGCCCGTCCATCCGAATGCACACACGCATGCGGACGCGCGCGCGGCCCTTTCAACCCCTCTATTTGGTACAGCAAAGGGGAGGAGGGTAAACGAGACTAACGCGCTAACGATGCCAACGTTAATTACCGGCCCGGATAGACCGCCTAATCGTCGAGCGAGTGCACGCGCTAATTACGTGGCCGCCTGCTGATCGAGCAAATCGTACGGTTAGCCGTGAATCGTGGTGCCGCGTTCGGATTCCCCGTTTCCTCCCGTTTTCCGTTATGTTTCGGTGGGTACCCTCGATCGAGGATGCTGCTCTTACGTCGCGCGAGAGGGAAAGTCGAAAGGCAGAGGCAGCGGTAGCACTCGGGCTGAATTTTCTGTTTGATTCAGGGGTGGAAATGTGAGGGACACGTGTACGCTAATTTTCTGTGCGATTGGTCGTTGCTTTAAGTCTCTTCGTGTAATGTACAGCGCATCTGATCAGCTGGATCTTAGGGGAGCGGGGTGGAGACAGTAGGTGGGGAAGCATGAGAATGTTGAATGAAAAGAGTGATTTTTACAATCAATGGCACTTTGAGAAAAATCAATTGTAAAATGATTCCTCTGCTTCTTGACTCCCTCTCGCAAGAACTCCTTCGTTCTTGCCCATGTGAATCGGGGGAGGCATGCGGTGAATCGGTTCGAAAACAAAGTGTAACACAATTCCTGCCAATTTTGTACGAAAGATTCCACCGCGATTCTGGTCGATAGGGACAGATAGCGCCAAAGTAGGGAAACGGTGCCAGACGAGAACACACGTTGCCAAAGGAAGGAAGCTAGCGACGACACGCGTGGCCCGTTCGAAGGGCACGATCCTACCGCGTAGATGTAGATTTACTAAGAAAACGAGAAAGAAGCAAAAAAAAAATACAACAAACATTTAAATTGTAACGTTTAGAAGGTTTCCTACATAGCGAATCACGCGACACTACCGCGCGTACGAAGTCTAATTGCTTAAGGACACACGAGACACCGGACACACACGTACATACACATACATACCTACGCATAGATACACACGTGACACATTCGCAGCGATATCCGATATATATATATATATATATATATATGTAATTTTGTAAATACACTGGTATAAATGACTAAAAAACAATGCATTGTGATTGGAGAACGATTTAGCTACGTAACGAAGACGACGCTCCTTTCTATACTCCCCATTAACCCTATCGCCCACTAAGAATCAAAGCCAGGTAGATCAACGAATAGAGCCACGAGAGTGAACGCAGCATCGACATTTTCTAAGGAAAAATCACAGAAATGGTCACGTGAGTCGTTTTCTCTTGCCGAGCGCTCGTGCGTGTGTGTGAGGATACAGGAGTGATTGGAAAGACACTGTCAGGGGGTGGCGCACAAAAATACAGCGACGCGTGGCATTAGCTACAAAAGATTAAGTTACACTCGTCATTTTCTGGCGATGCAACCTGCATACGTGTCACGGAAGCTTCAGAAACAAGCTGAGAATCAAGTATACCACGTTTCAAGTAGTACAGCGCGGTAATAAGTCAGACATACCTCCTGTTCGGAGGCAGCGCTGGCCATTTCGATCCTCCCCAATTAGTAGGTGGTTAATTGAGATTTACTATGGATGGAAACAGGTTAATACGCTACCACGATCGTACAGGATACATTATCGGCCACATTTGATCCAAATCCAACCCCCCCCCCCCCCCCTGACGCGAACACGAGCCCGCGTAAACCGTGAACGCAGCACGTCCATTGATCCGAGCTCGCGACGAATGGATGAAAGGGAATTTCGTCGTGGATGATGGCCAGCCGTGAAATCTCTGGCGGAACAGAGACGCGGGGGCTCGTGGACGCTCGAGAATGCCCCCCTCGACGAGAGTTACGTGCGTGTGCGCGCGTGGAGTGAGCCGAGTGTCCGGCGAAAGGAACAAAGACGAGGAGAATGAGCGCGTGTAACACAGGGTAGACAATAGGGACCATCGAGAGTGACTGCAGGCAGGGACGAGCAAAGGACGTCCCGATCCCAGTTTGTTTCATGAATATTTCAGCGTCTGGCGTAGCCCGGTAAACAGCGGACGCCGTGGAATTATGTTTCTAAGGGTGTTTGCGACGCCGGGCGTCGACCACTCGTGGAAGAACGCTCGCGCCGATTCTCGTCCTCCGCAGGCCGCCGCCGGGCGCGGAATACTAATTGACTGCGAACCGCTGAGGCAGCCCGAACCAAATCTCGTTTCTTCATCCCCTCGTGTTCTCGGCCTTTTTCCACTGAAACCTTCCATCCATCATTCTGACCTCTGTTCCACGATTTTTCACCCCTTCAAGCAGAATCTCTCTGTCGCACGGGCGACCGGTGCCTCAACGTTTGGGCACACACGCTTGGTAGTGGAGAAATTTATATAGACGGTGCTTCGGAATTATAAGCGCGAGCTCAATTGCGTTTCAATTCTGAGGAATAACGTATGGTCTCAAGGGCGTCCGTAGAATTTTTTACAGGGGAGGGGACAACTTTGGGGTGACGGTAAAGAAAAATATAGTAATGAAAAAACAACCCTGGCGGTGACATCGACGAATCGGATCATAAAACACGCAATGCGAGTTGGTATCTTCCTTTTTTTAATCGATTTTGTAGTGCCAAATTAATTAAAAATTTAATACCGAAATTTAAAATATTCATTTTTTTAGTATAAACTTAATAAAGATCAGTTTTTAAAAATAAGCGATTTTATCTCAGAAGTTAACGGTGGCAACTGCCCCTTTTTCCCCTACTCATGTGCGCCCAAAACTTGTACCAAGCTGTGTGCCCAGAAATCCCCATCGATTCACTAAATTTGACGTTCACAGAACTCTGAAAAAAGGTACGTGCATTTCTCACCCCCTTTCGCCCCCTCCCGTCGGCCCATCGAATTATTACATTTTGCTCGAGATATTACATTCCAAAGTGTAGCAGGAACGTCCTATTCTGTTTCGGCGGGGTAACGACGAGTTTGGCTAGGGCAGGCCCGTGAATCTCCCTTCGAGGAAAGCGCAATTTCTATTCCGGTGGGCGCGCGCGGCCCGGGAAGCTTTATTGCGAGCGGAATCGCGCGGTTACGGGGAAGCTTCGGTCGACCGTGAACGGGAATTCCTCCGGCGAGGATTTTAAGAGCCGTGGGGTCAGAACGTTCCCTTCTTCGTCGGGGTGTGTGCGTCAATAATGACGGTGCGGCGCGAAATCGCACGTCGTCGAGCGGGGCGAGAGCGAGAGGGAATGTGCCACCTGTTACACCCTCGCCAGCAGACTCCTACCCCTCTCAACCACGTCGGAATGGCTGGTGTGAACGAGCATAAAGTCGAAAGTTCGGGTTCCTTCGGCGCTCGTACCCGCTGACACGATGGGAGACGGAGATCAGGAGCGACCAGTATTCATGGGGGTGGGGGTGGGGGCGTAAAATTTCGGCCACGGAACTTCCCGTCGAGGACTTCTTTCGGGCTCATTGTTTTTATGCAAATCGAGCGACGTTCCTCTTACGAGGAATCGATGAATACTTCAATAGGGGACGTTTCCATCGGAATTGATCCATGAATGGACCGATGTAGCGTCTTCGGGGAAACTGGGCTGTACAATATCGAATTCGAGGCTCGTGTTTTGTTCCCAGTTACTGGTAGGATATATGGCGCGCGCTGCTGTAACGGATAAAAATCTTCGCCTGTCCGTTGTTTCTCCCGTCTGGGCTCCTGAACTCCGGGAATCGTGGCGCAGAAAGTTTCTCACGGAAACTTGCTCCGCCGGGGGTAGGTCGGCGCTCGCGAGCACGGAACAGAGTTTGGCGGACGGCCTGCTTCCGGTGAGGCGTGCCGTGAGATCGTGCGAGTTGGTCAGACACAATAAGCTTCGAACTATGTACTTAACCTGACAGAACACGTTCGAATAAAATTGTCACGTGATACAAGCCCGTGTAAGTTCATTCTTAAGTATTCATACATGGCCGTGTCATGTCCGAAGTTATGCGCCGCTTCTCCTTTTACTGAGACCTCAGTGCAGTTTCTAGCAATTCAGTGTCCTCGTTCCAAAACAGAAATACGAGCAAGGAACAGTGGCGCACTCAGGATTTAATCTTAGGGGAGCCGAGTTGAACGGATAAAAATATTTTTAATGCAAGTTCAATAAAAATCATGAGGTTATTATAAAAAATTATTTAAAGGATAAAATTCAATTTTCTTTTCTTCTTAACTTCTTTCGGACTGCCGGGGCCCTGTGCTCCCTCCCCTGGGTGCGCCAGTGGCAGGGGATAAAACGGAATTCCATATTCGGACAAAATCAATTCGGGGAAAGGTTCTTACACCTTGCACCTTGCTCAGGATCGCCGCTCTTGCACGTTATGTTAAATGATATGGCGAAGCAGGTTATTAGAAATTTTGTATGATTAATTGATTCTGTCCCGAGTATATTCCCGTTCACAATCGATAGAATTAAAGCTGCGTATGAAAGTGCGAATGACCTGTCTCATCTCCATAAGACGACCATCAACGACAGGTAAGTGCATTTACAATTTCTCACAATCACGTCGCCTAACGTCATCACACGTAATCGCTTAGGTACCTTTTCAAGCGTTCTACAGACGGCGCAGTGCATTCAATACACACGATAAATGCAGTTGCTGCGTGCAGCATCGGATAAAAGCCGCGGCAACGGGTGCGGGTACACACGCGTATCGGTTTTACCCTTTAATACATCGCACTTTTGAATGTTTCGCGGCTTTTATCGCGCCCCGGTGCGTTTTCCACGGTCGATCGCCGCTCGACCACTTTCCCCCTAACTACTCGAACGCCTCCCGCCCCCCCCCCCCCTCTGTAACCCTATAATCCGAAACCACGCCGGTTGATAGACCAGCGGAATCTTTCGCCCCGATCAATCTGAAGAGAAGTGCGTTAAGCGGCGCGAAATCGAGCCGGCACTTTACGCCCGCCGTTTCGGCTTGTAAATTCGCGCGAGGCCAGTGGAAGGCGTGTTACGACGAACGTCACCATTGGCTCCTGGACAGGTTTCAATTTTACAGCTGCATAAATCGACGACCGTTCCTACCGCTGAAATGGTCCCAAGGACCAGCAAGAAAGTCCCTCTATCTTCCCTCTTTACTCGAATCATATTTGGTCCCGTTCTATCGTCCTTTCCGGGCCACGCGAACGAGTCGAAGGAAATGTTACGGTATTCGATATTTCCCGTCAGGAAACTTCTCCACCCGGCATCGCCGCGCCTCTGGAAACCACTCGAACGGCAGAAAGCCCTTTGACGCGCGGAAATATTTCTCGCTTTACTCCCGATAAGGTGAACGCCCGTCGACCGCCACAAACGCGTCGAAACAGTCGTTCGCGGTGACTATTTTTGCGATCGACAGGTAAATCGCATTTCGCTGTTAATAAAAGAAAGGCGACTGGATAGAGTCACGCCGCGTCCGTCACGCTTTATAAAACGCCGATATCGATCCGGGGGGATGCTCCAGGGGAATGGTAGATGACTTTTTATCGGCCGCTCGATGCATTTTTGATGGTTGGACGTCGAGTCTGAAGACGATTGCCACGTAGGTACCTTTGATACCCCGTTGCTCGTAAACGTTGGCGCACCATCGATATTGGCATGCAGCATCTCGACCACAGCCGGTTATCGATACGGTTTAGAAGCTCCGCGAGGCGGAAAATTATTCTGGACCCTGCGAAACAAGTCGACCGATCGGGAAAAGGAAGAAATATAGAGGTTCTGGTTGACGATATCGCGGGGGCCGTAAAAACGAGTCGTACGGATTACCGGGGAAAGGTTACGACGCGAGCAAACTCGCGACGGCTAATAAACCATAAAACGCAGTATGCCACGCGTACAGGAAAACCATCTTGCGCAGGGAAATACAGTCGTTTTATCGGAATTCCCTGCGTGCTCGATCATGAACACGTGTTCAAGCGAACCTCCGTTCTTTTCCGAGAAACCCAAAGGACGTCGCAAGTCGAGATTCTTCAATTCTCGCGTCGGAATTCCGTTCTCGTCCCAATACAATCGATGCAACGCGTTTTATACAGATACGGTGTTTTTAAAAGCACTAGGTATGTACTTAACCCTTTAGCGTCCGCACCTAGATCCCGTTGAAGGAAAAATATCCCGTTTTGTTTTTATCGTTAAAAATGATCTGAATTTATATATTTTTTATTAAAAAAAAATTTTTTTTTTTTAATTAATTTTTTTCCGAGATCAAAACGGATAAAACCAAAGAATACAGGGTTCAGGTAGGTCCAACTTTCTTCAGTGAATAAAACTACGCTAAACATGTATCACTTAAACTGTTGCAAACAGCGAAATGCGAATGCAAACGGCGAAACGGCAAAAAAAAGGAATGTATCATATAGGTATGATACGTTTGGCGCTAAAGTGTTAAGCATATTTAGCAATCAAAACACATCAAATTTCGTAAATAATTTAAAGTCAGGGGAGTTTTATCTCTTTCTTGAAAAAAAAAATGATTTTTGGTACTTACAGTGTTTTCTACAAGGACTCTTCAATTCAGCAATATCATGACATACTTCTGAGGCATGCGCAGTGGAAAACAGCCGAGAAGGATTTAATTCACTTTAAATTGATAATTGATTTTTATTTTCAAGTAGAACGATAATAATACCAGGCTTGCTGCAATAAACAATGCTTCCCTTGTTCCCAACGGTGCTCGAAGAGCAGCTCCTCAGGTACTTCGTGAAACGGTTTAGGATCTTGACAGCTCGCAGTAGCAATTACTTCGCGGAGTTACTGAATGTGGGTTGAGTGAGCATTTAACCGCGAACTCGCAGTCAAAACAATTCCCGTGGTCTTGAGGGTGCGTCCTACAATGTGCTGGCTGAGTAATTCAGCTTCCTTAAAATTCCTTTGCTGGTAATTGAGCAGTGAAGTCGTTGGTTGTTCAAGAAAATTAGCAGAGCACCGTCACCGTTTTAACTCTCCCACTGAACTTCACGCTAGAAGATCCCGTAGGAGCCTTCTTGTTTCGACAAACAACAATGCACGCCTTGATTGTTCGCTTGATACGAAGAAATAAAGTAGAGCATGAAGGAGATTTAAATCTGTACACCATTTGTATGTATCTCTGTTTATGCAACGCGACACGCATGCAAAGTGGGGACGTTTAAAATTCAATCTCGCGAGTGTCCTGGTCTCTAAAAAGAAACGAGCGATTCGAGTTAAGGAAACCTAGGAACACTGTGTTGCTACTTAAATAGTCCCACGACGTTCGTCAATTCTATAAGCTATTCATTCAACACTGAGTATCACAATGTTTCTTCATATTCCTCTACTCATTGACAAAAGAACTCAATCCTGCTCTGTCGCAATGGAGCTCGCGTGAGAACTCTCGTTTCAAGGATGACGTACGGTCGCGGGTATCACGTTTAACAAGCCGTTCATTAAGTAGCCAATCATGCACGGAAAACATCCGCGCTCCGCGAGCAAAGTGCAGGTTGAAGAACGCTCGAACAACTGCAAATACGTTAGAACGCACCCAAACTCCCAGCGGAATCGTCTACTTAACGATCGTCGTTAAAAAGCCGTCGTTAAACCACGTTCCATCTCGCCTGGTTGATATTCATGCTCGCAAGCTCTCTCGTATGAGTTCCGCTGGCTGTAAGTAGGGTGTTTGGTGGTGCACGAGTGTCTATTCTGCGACGATCACGCAGTGACTGTGTAACGCGGAGGCAGATAGACGCGCAAACTTCTTTATGAAAAGGAGAAATGAAAGAAATCTTGTGGATTACTGGGTCATGACTCGAGTCATGTCTGTTGAATAATTGCTTCGACCAATTGAGGTACCTACTCTGTCTGACTTCTTTCGTTTACGTTCAAAGTATAAGAAACATGGAATTTTCTGGAAGGATTACTGTTGTACAGCTTTATCTTTATATAATCGACAATTGACGATACATCTAGGGGCCTATATTTTTATAATACACAACAAGCACTATATTTCTTCAATAAAACGTGGAGAGCGGGTGGCCCTTATTTTCCCAAAACCATGGAAAAACTTTCGCAAAGTAATGTATTCTCTTCCATACGCTCAGAGATAACAAAGTATTGCATTTTTCAAGAGAAGACTTTTAGTTGTGGATCCGAGATGATTTCTAATAGGTACACCCACCTCTTTTAAATTCCCCTGTTACAGCGGAGCACAGGGAACTCATAATTTCTCCAGCGTCGACGCGTTCGGAACCTGGAGCCTCGTTCGAGCGCGTTCATCATCGTTCGTTCGACCGATCAGCCGGTACCAGGGCGCGACGTCGAATGATTAATCATGCAAATTCAGCGGCGCAATTGGAAGCAGACCGGCGATGAAACGCGTGGCGGGCGTAAAAAATTGATAAAATACATGCCCGTACCAAGTAGTACGAAGCCGTCGGTTTCACGGATCGATCGGGGACGACGATTCAAGCTGCTTCTACGGGGTTCGAGCGCTCACGCGACGAACCCATCCCTTCTTCATCCCCCTCCGTGCTCCAGTGTGTACGTGTCTATGTCACGGGGTGTCTCCGTTATTTCCATGCGCCACTTCAATTTCGACGGTGCTCCGCGACGCGGTTTGCTTAAATTTCAGGACGCCACGCGTGCGTGTAGCTACGAGCACACAACTTTCACCCTTGCCCCGCGACGAGGCTTTTTCATGAGGCTGTTGAAGCAACGCGAGTTGCCCCAAACTACGCAGCCTGACAGGGGGGTGATATTACGTGGGCGAATAAGTTGAAATTGTAGGAGAAATATTTCTCACCGGAAGCTTCGCTTTCAAGAGGATTTTGAGAATCTGTCTGGTGCACGTGCGCCTCGCTCGACCCTTTCATATGTCTTGCCGATGTGCAACGCAATTTGGGGCAAGGGAAAGGTTGGTGAGAGAAAATAGCTGGGTTTTAGTCTGTTTGTTTTGGTGAGTTGGGAATTTTGCAGTGCAGATGCAATTACTGCCGCGTTCTCCCAGGGCGAGTAGTGTATCCGAGGATAAGTTGATTATTACTGACAGTAAACTGATAACGTGATGAAGTAAACAGGATGAAAATAAAGCGTCTTATGGGCACAGCTTATTTTACAATTTCACTATATTTCATCGCATACAATGAAATCTGTCCTCGTTACATTATATGTGTAATATTCTTGAACAGGCTACGTCGTTCGTCTTTAAAACACTTTGGAACACGAGAAGGATTTGTATGTAACGACGTAAACTGGGGCGAACAAACCTATCGGAACTTATTGGGCACCGATCGAATTAGAATATCGACACGAATGCACCGAATGCATTTCGTCGCTGGTAACTTTTGAGAGGCCATCGAGGATTTAGGTAACATCTGCGCTCGAATTGAAGCTTGCTGCGAGGAATATTTTGAGAGAAAGAGAGTCGAGTAGCAACACAGCCGCATTCCCAGAAATAATTGTCAATGAATATTAAATGAGGATAATTTATAGACGTGAATAGCTTACGGTGCAAAATATCCCCTTCTTCGAAAGTGCCTAGAAACTTCCAGTGAAATGCATTCCATTATCAAAATACCCGCGAGTGACATTCACTCGCGTTTCTCATTAACTGTACCATTAAAATTTCCCAGTTTCTAAAACAATCTTCCCAGCAATATTCAGGAACCAAAGTTCCTCGTGAATTATTCAAAGGGGAAGGATCCGCGGATGTTAGCAATTTATATCGACAACAGCCAGCCACGGGAACCGTTGAAAATCGAATACAAAACACAGCTGATCATACGCGAAAAGGGAATGAATTACGCCTGAATGCAGAGCGAAATTACTAATTCCGGAATAAACGACAACGACGCACGGTCAGCGGAATCTACGAAATTACTGGTTACTAAGGAAACAGCTGCCCGACCGTGGTGCCAGTCAGCGGGGTAAGCGTTTTAAAGAATAATCGATACCCGTTAGAATTTCGCCCGTCGTTGAAACTCAATAATGCAAATTCGCGCGCCACCGTATAATAATAAGGACTGCGGGAACGACGGAGGAAGAGTAACGAAGAGATCTCTCTGTCGCTAGTCGGGGTCGATCGAATCGTCCAGATCGAGACCAGGGACCCGACACCCGCCGTCTCGCCCCCGGTTTCACCCCCGCGGTTAATTGCGGCTGGGGCCACACGGAGCGTCATTTGTCCCCGTGGCCATTCACCGCGCGTTTAATTCCAAACGATGTTTACCGCCCTTCGCGAGCGTTACATCTGATAAAAACGAATCACGTAGCAAGGGGGTCGGGTGTCGCGGCGAAAAATTCCCGCGGCACCTTATATACGGGCGAAACAATTACGCGAAGGCGGCGAAAAGGGACGAAAGCGACGAGTCAGGTCACGGGTATGGGCAGAAAGGGGTCTGGTAATTTCCCGGACAAGAAAGCTCGCGCTGGGGACGCATTAACCGAGACAGAGCAACCCCTCCCGTGCATCCCCTCGGCCCGGGCAGAACAACCCCTTTTCCAACAGCCTCGCCGCCACCCCGAAAGCTGCGTGCTACGACATAACGGCCCCGTAAAACGTAATGGCTAACGAAAATACGACCCTAATACGGCCACACACGGAGAACATTAAACACCGCAGCCAGCCATTCCCGACAGACAGAGCTCGTGTCCTACGAGAAAGCGATCGAGGGACCCGTGATCGAGGGCGAGATTCATAAAGTGCGCGGGGAACGTGGACCGGGGGTAGTCTGGGGGAGAATATACACAGTAAATTTCTCAGCGTCGCAGCCTTTTTATCGCTCCCCGAGGCACTCCCTTGGCGGGGACTCCGCGTTGTGTTTTATTCCAGGGCACGGCAAACGGCACAACTCTCAAGTTCAGGGTCGTAAGTTCTGACCTTAGTGTGAGGGCGACGCGAGGGACGCGTCTGAGTTCCGGAATTTCGGGGTTTAGGGCCCTGTGGCTAATCTCGACGACTGGCAGTTGCACTGCGCGAGGGGTTGACGGATCGATGCTGGTAATTTATGGAAGTTTAGCGGATGTTTAGAAAGGAGATACTTAAAGTCTTTTGAAAGTATAGATATTGAAGATATTTTCTAGACTTTGTATTAAGCGATTAAGTCACCCAGAAACGCTCAGAACAGCACATAACTCGGCCATTTTTTAATATTTCTGTACAATATTTATACAATATATTCATTAATACATGCCCCAAACATAAGAAGTACAGGAATAATTTTCAACCTCAGAGTCTCATGAAAAAAAACCGTGTAATTTTGTGCTGTTTTGAGTGTCTCGGGGTGGCATAAACCCTTAAGGAAATGTAAGCTTTCTATCTTCACTAAAGACAATCTACTTATCCGCGTTATCCTAGGACTGAGGAAGATGATTTTGTGCCACATGCAATCTTCCCCATACCCCAGGGACTCTCTCCATTGCCTTTGTAGACAAACGCTGCCCCGTGAAATGTGGACACATTACACAGTACACCATCCACATCTGGTTACTTCGAAGGTGATAATATGGTCCTTTGATCTTCAGACGTACGCGAACTTCGACGCATAACGTGACTCGTCGTACGCGCAGCACTATCCACGCTATTTCGGGCTAAAATCCCATCTCCGACGGTCACGTAACAGCGTACCGAGTTTCGCCCAACAGAGACAGTTAATTTCACGCTGATTAGGAAGCCAGCCTGGGGACCGAAGACGGGGGTGGGAGTTTTGAACGTAACTGTACGCGAAACGGATACGTGTTCGTCCGTGAAATGACCATTAGGTCCAGCTGGCCGATAGATCCACGCAGAATTCTGTAACAGCAGGGCGGCAGATAGACAGCAAGCTAAGCATGTAACATATGCGCGAAGGCGAGTGCGACCGGCAACGTGACCGTCTGCATGCGAAAGGACGGCGGAATCGTCGATGGCTCGGCAGAAAGCTGGCCCCCTAATATTTTCGTTGCACGTTAATCTATGGGCGAAAATAGAACGCGGTACGTGCAGGGACGTTGAACAGGTCGACTCGGTTTTCAGGCCAGCGTCGTACGTGCAACGGCGGGCCGCGGCCACATGAATTACTACGTCAGCCGGCGAGCATGTCGTGTTCATTCAGAAAATATGAAGGGTCTGGTCCGAGCACGCAAACACGCGGCCAGGGAAGTACGGTTAAAGGGAAAAATGGCCACGTCCGGCTTCGGTGACTCGGAAATCCCGAACGGGATAATCAACCAGCGTAGTCCCGGCATGACTTGGGATCTTTGTGCTTCTGTAATTCTGATGGGATCGATGCACCGAAGGTTAGTAATAATGGTAATGGCAATGGGTGTGAGTAATAAAAGAACTCCTCTGTTAATCTATATATTTACTGTAATATAAAGTACTCATATTTTATAGTAAATGAATATTTAGAGCCACTGAATACCAAAGTCTACCATTTTATTGATCTGTATCACTAGTTCCCAAGGTACGCAGTAAATCGTGATAATTAGTATAACTTTAGTCGAATGGCGAGTAAAAGTAGTTTTATATTTGGCGTTGGAATCTTTGTTTTCTCACTCTGCATTAGTATCGATTAGGAATAAAAAGTTGATGGATCGTAAACGTAGAAATTAGTAGCAAAAGAAGCCAGCTAAAGACTTCGACGGACGTTCCTGACGCTACGTGACGTTCGGGTTTTACTACGGTTACCAAAAATAAGTTATTCCAGCGTCGTTCCCTTTAATGTTTATTACCACAATCTTGAATTCCGAATCGGTCATCAAGGTTTATCCGAAGCCCACGGGACAATCAGGGAATGGCAAGGTTTTACGACGTACTTTTCCAAGTTCGTTAGACGCTCCCGTTTCACGTTGCACCGGCTTCCCCGGCCGTTTGACCTTTCCCAGCCTTTCGTCGGGACACTAGACAACGAAGGCGGTGCTATTCTTCTGGAATACCCCGGAGCCCCCGTTTAAATCCGACGACACTTTCAATGCTGATTCCTTTCATCCCCTTAAAAGGCAAGGTTACGATCTGACTGCCGGCAGTTTGAATTGACTTCGAAGCCGCTGTCACGATCCACCTGCGCTGTCTTTCGATCCCGCCCTGTTGCTCTGCCCTGTCAAGTTCAGCCGCTAGGATCGCGTAAGAGACTTTTCACGCGCCGACGGTGCATCCTGGAAATTAGAAATGTTGTGGAACATCTTCGCGAAATTGGAAATCGTTATTGACTGGCACGCGGCGCGTTAACAAAGTTGCAAAATCCCATGTTACGCCTCTGGATTCGCAAAGTGATGCAAATCGATTTACCCTTTCTCCCGGACTTTGCAACAAACTTGCAAATCGATGTTCAGCGATCCGTGAACGTATGTTCACCGCAGTAGTTTCATTAGGGTCCGTCTGTTTAAAAATGAAACAGCAGCCTTAATCTCACAAGCTTCCGGCTGTACTTGTGCACCACTCCTAAATCCATTATTGAAGGCTTTCCATGCATTATCTGCATCACTGCTACATTCATACTGCACACCTCATAACTCACACTTAACATTTCCTACTTCACACCACATCTATGGGAGTAGTGCGCACTGAGTTGCAGTGGTGTTTGAGTTGCGTTAATACTATAACTAGTACAGAATATAATAGTTTAAGAACAAACTGTAATGATAAACGATAACAAATAAGCACATGTAATTTGTAAAAAGTTTATTTTATTTTTAATTCAAAGGCCAGCACATTTTGATACATTTAATTTAACTTAGTTTATATATATATATAAACTAAGAAATATATAAATATATAACTATATATATATATATATATAAACTAATATATACATATATAGCAGTAGTATATAGTGATGCTCTATAAGTTTTAATAAAGATCTATACATAATTATTATTATTATAATTATTATCGACGAGAAACCCTTTAGCGTGATCCGGGATTCCTAGTGCAATCGTGAAAGTATTAATTCTTCATGAAAAATAAAATGGGAAAAGTCATATTTCTGCATGTGGAGCCAATACCGATATCATTATCACACGTAGGATTAGAAGTCATTATAAAAGTGCAATGACTTTAAATAATCCAGAACAATATTCATTTCATTATATTCATTAAACGTAAAATACAAGAGCTTATTCTAATCTAAGAAGTAACTACACATAAATAGAAATAGAAAATGTTCTCGCTCACGTCTGTGGCACGAGTCCTCGACTCGTGAGACAAAAATTTATATTAGACGTTAGATCTACCCTATAACTGGTTTGTGGGACGGGACCTGGATCGTGTTACCATCAAGGGATTAAGCCACGAAGTTGGATTGCCGGGGATCTGGAGGAGGATAACGGAAACGGAGACGCGGGGAATACGAATGAAAAGGACACCGACTGCGGAAAGAGGAGGACAGAGAGGAATCCCCCAGCAGAGGGATGCCGGCTGCCTATTCGGGCTGATGAACGAAGCGACGCGCAAACTTAAATGGCAGTTGAGAAATATAATTTCCTCAGCTGTCAAACGTATAAGCCGGAACTGTGCCAGGGGATCTGCACGTTTCATCCACGTACAACAAGCATAGCGGGCGTCAACGTGCTGGCTGTCCCGTCGCATCTCGTTTCCGCCCTCGTCCATTCTCGATCGTTTCCTCCCTGGGCCGCTCTCAACCGTTTACTCGCCATGAAAAAACTACGCTTGCACGGTGCAAAGGTCGAACTCTATGTAATATTTAGGAAGAAAGTGATGGAAGTATTATATTTTGTATGATGAGACAGAGGGACTATGTGGAATAGACAATTTCCTATCTCGCGATTAGAATCGGATATGTTTGCTCCTTTTTTTAACAACACACCTAAAGAACTAGGTAAGTCAAGATTTCAAAACAAATTGAAATTTCAATTCGAAATAACTACCCTGCCCCGCAATCTTTTATATTTTCATACAGTAAAATTTGTCAGCCAAACAGAGTTAGGAGGACCTGCCTAAAAATGACAATCTCCCAGCACCTGTGCCATTATTTAGCAACACACGTATGCCGAGACCCCAGTGCCGGCAGTGCGCGTTGATTCAAATTTAAATTGCATAATTAGATCGTCGCGGTTACCATCTCACGTGGAGCTTAAAACCTGCTCGTTTCCTGCGTGCTGGGATTCGTTAACCGTGTACCAGATCGCGCACCAGGAGCAGGCTAATTGTCGCGCCGCTCGTTCCCGCTTCGGAGTTATGAATGATACATGCGTGCCCGCTAATGACCGCTTCCTGAGAATTTTTCTTGTCTGTTTTCTTTTTTATTGAAACGTTGCTGACAATCGGGAGGAAATTAACGCGACGAGCACGGTGACTCAGCTCCGGATGAAAGGCAAAGTGGAAGGGTCTACGTAAGAAATGTACACCGCTCTTAATAAACAATAGCACTTAAAACTTCTCAAAAGATTCACGAAGTATCATTCATTCACCCCTTCTTCCATTCATGAATTTAAATTATTCCTCCTAATTATTTGCTCGCGATTAACTTAACCTCAAATAGTTGCCCTTCGTTTCGCCTTTAGAATTTTCAGTAGCATCGATCGTTCGGTTATCTCGCTCGAGAATTATTATATTTCCTGCGCGAGCATGCGAGGTTCCGGTATCGAGTGGCGATACTTGCCAAAATCACCGAGCTCCCCGTGGCAACCCCCGCACGCGGTCTAAAAGCGGAACCATGTAAGAAGTGACAAATCAAAGTAATAACCCAATAAAAGCGACACCCGGGATTACGTAAGAGATAGAAGACTAAGTGGCTGTCAATTTCTATTCGAAGAAAACGCCGTGGAATCGATAATCTCGAGGCAGATCTGGCACGCGAGCCATCAAGTTTAGGAAGCCGCTGGATCTCGCGACACGCCGATTTCATAAAGCCCCGTGCCGCAGCGCCGCGCGAAAACAGTTTTGTATTTATATCGATGCTGCTTTCCGCTCCGCCTGTCTAAGAGGCCGTGCAACCGAGCAGCAGTGTAAGGATTCCGTTCCATGAATGCCGTCGCACTCGGTCGATTTTACGAGCGTCTCTATTTTTATGATGTACTCTCGGAAAGCTATGACCGCCATCCGTTTCCGCCCGCGATACCTGCCCGCGCGCGTAAATGCGTGCGAGTAATAACCGTTCCCCAGAACCTTGGCCACTTTACACCGCCTCTGTTGAACGAGGGAATCGTACTGCCGAGGCATCGATGCCGCAGTTTCAGATACTAAAGTGTAACGACAGTTTTCAGCGGAGGGGAATTTGAAAGCGATCGTGGGACCGTTAAGAATTTCGATGTCCAGTATCGAGCAGTACTGGTAATATACTCTTAGTAGGGAATGATAACGGTAAAAAGAATCGAGGGAGTTTGGGTAATTAGAAATTTGGGAGTTGAATGTTTTGAGGTTTAGAGGTTCAGAGATTCGTAGCTCATGCAAATACGAGGTGCAGGGAACTGGAGAATGCTGAAATTCCGCGGCTAATACTCTACGATTAAGCAATCAATTAACTCCATGACCTGCGGCCAAAACAATTGTGAATTCTAAGAAACTAATTTACTGCTAAACGCTAGATCCAATTTCTACCCTCGGAGATGGAGGGCGGCGAATGAGGGACGGTTGCTGAAAAGATTAATGAGGATTTATTGGACGATCTACTTGGGGCACGAAAGTATGCAATATCCTTCAATTTGTATGCGTAATTGATTCTCACTAACCTATAATCCTCAAAGTATGTAGAGGCCACTTGAAATCCCCTAAATTTCAATTTTAAAACGTTCAAATTCCCCATTCCGCGAGCAACGAAAAGTGGCAGCCTTTGTCATAAAATCGACCTGTATCACTGCCCTTTGGTACGAACGATACAACACGTGTTCTCCAATGCAATGTGCAGCCCTATGGTCCATCGGTGCGTGGACACGACGCGCATGCATGTCTCTGTTTGTTCGAAAATCAATAGAAATATTCCACGTCCTCCTGCGGTGTTCCGTCAGTCTGATTGTTCCTACAGCTTGAAACGCCGTGACATGACACGTGACCAGATTGATCGATGCGCTTTTTAATATTGCCACTGTTTAATTTCATATCAGCGGTCTGTCTCGCGACAGACAGTTGGATGCATCCAGGAAATGTAACATTTACCATTAAATAGCCCCAACAAATCTTCGCATCCCCATTACCGAATAATAGCACTTCCATGCCATTTTTTTAATTGACATAATTACTCGATAATTTAACATTCTGTACCAGCATTTCGCCTACTACGAGGTCCGTTCCGTTCCATTGCAAGCAGCAGCAGCACAATAGCCCAGTATCTATATTTCCATGAATTACCCTGGCCTCGTCCATTCAACCTTTTTGTTTCGACTTTGTGGACCGATTGAAACGCGCCGATCAAATGGCGAATAATAGAGCCACGGGGTTAGGGGAAGCCGTTTAAACGGTCGGCCCGACAACAACGGGGTAAAATTAAAATAATTGTTCAATGCCGCGCGGCGAATGCCTGCAAAGTGCAGCCGTTGTTTTCCTTTCGTTCGTTTCGAATTTATCGGCCAGCGGCGATAACTCGGCGGGAACAGAGGCTCCTAGGGGCGATCGGGTTGGCTTGGGAAGGGAGATGGGGGTCGAAGTTGAAACAGAAATAGAAGAAAGGTGTTTCTTGGAGAGCCGAGCCCTCCATTGGGGATGAGTTCGCGAGGAGAGAAAGAAACGGACGAGGGTTGGAGGAAAAAACGAGAACTGAGACGGTACGAGCTTCCAGATCTCCCCCCCCCCGCCGCCCACCCCTTTTCCGCGCTACCCCTTCGTGGCTCGTTCATTTGTTTTTTGCGTCTGGTGCTCGCGACGCTCCTCGGTAAACCGCAAATCCCCAATTCTCGCCGGGTGAACGGGGAGAAACGAAGAGAAACAGATAGGGTGGCGGTGAAAAAGGTGGCTTGATAGACAGCCGGAGAAGAATTGGGGTGGATGAGGAGGATGAGAGAAATCCTAGGATCTGTTCGAGTCCTTACTCTTTTGAAAACGCTCGGTAAAGGACTCGCCCATTCGGCTGTCGAGGACCCTCTCGCTGGAATCATGGGCATCATCGATCTGACACGAAGCAGACGAGAGGATCCAAGGTCGAGGTGAAGGACAGGGGGAGAATCATTTGGAAGGATGGAGGGAGGGTTCGTCTTTTAGCCCTAGTGATCAGTACGTGTCTACCGTGGCTGAGAAATCGACCTTGCGCCTTTTCTATCAATCTCCCGCCGTTCCCGTAAAACGGCCACACGATTCCATTAATGAAAGACTGGGCTCGCGAGAGAAACCAGTTCCCCCCATAATTCTGGCGTAATTAGGGCTTAACGTCGAGTAATGGCGGCTATTATTATGAAAGAAATTCGGATTTTTTTCGTCAAATCGTAATTACAGGGAAATGAGTTAGGTACCTTTTAAAGTGTTCTTAAGTTTATTGGACACGGCGATATGAATGGCTATGTCATATGGCTCATGTTGTGCATAAATCATCCTCTGCATGTGCTCGCCACGCCACTAATAATTCACAAAGGGCTGCGAGTTATTCATTAGAAGAAATATCATCGAAGTTATTGCCACGTCGTAGCCGTTTTAATGTGTGCGCCGCATTGACACAGCTGCAGCGCACGGTACGCCAATAATTCGGCGAAATTTATACATGCCGCTCTTATCAATGGCCCTGTAATTATACTAATAACCGATCCAGACTAAATTAATATTACTCGTATCAGATTTACAAAGTGAAACCAGTGTAGCACGAGTTCGGGAATCGGTAAAACGCAACGCGTCCAAAGTGCGCCACGAATTCGCAGGGTATTCATTTACACAGCTCCATGGTGCTTCCGGTTATCGGAATATGATATAATTCAAACGATATAATTCTTACGAACCAACCGTTATTGGTCGTGTCTTGTACTTAAAATATACACTGTAAAACTTATTTCATATAAATTCAAGCTTTATCATTGCACGTTATCAAAAGCGTGATTGTTATATGATTTCCTAAATTACTACAAATCACATGGACAAACTTGGGAATAACGAATAAAAGTTAAAAAAATTATTCGTGATGAATAAAAACATTAACTTTATTCGTCGAATAATCTAAAGTTAAAGTAACTTTTATTCGATCTGTTATTTAAATAATTATTTATTTAGTTATTGCCCAACTCTGTCCTCGCGTTACACAGAGCTTTCTGATATTTCAAGATAATTACAGCAAGTAGCAGAAACTGATGGTAAAAACCCCTATATATTTTGTGGCATGCATCGTACAGCATCCATCTAAATGCATCAGTATCAGTATAACAACACGCCCCGATGAAGCTGTCTGCAGTGCTGGCGAAACGTCGAAACAATATTCCAGAGGGACACAGCTTAGGTACACCTGCAAGTTTCAAGCAACAGCACCTCGAGCTATGAAAGCCCTCTCGATGTGTTCATCAAATCCATGCTTCTGCCGTTGCTTTCAGAAACGCAAGGATCATTCAGCAGCTCGCGACACGTTTGCCAATATCGAGACACGCGTCGCTGAAGAAGAAGCTCATTTTGTCAGAGGAATATTAGGAATTCGTCCAGCGTGCATGCATCGTTAACGCGGGGACATCGGCCGCCGATGAATAATTTGTCACGGGGCAGTTACTCTGAAGTGCCTCCTGCTTCCTGCCGCGATCGATCGATCGTTCTGGAAAGAGGCAAGGGATCGGCTCGTGGCAAGCACGCGGCACCGCTGGAGAACCTTGTCGTATGTGTATACGTGTTACGGCTGGATAAAGGGCATACCTCGAGTCAAGTGACCACGTCTGGAATTCACTCGAAACCACACGAGGCCACGTTCGCTCGGTATTGTTTCTTTGTGCCCGCCTCTTAACTCGTTTGCTGTTTACCCGGGGAAAGCTCCCGTGGTGGCTTTCCACCCTCATAAATAGGAATTTTGGCTTATAAAGAGGGGCCGTGGAGCAACATTGCATCGAAAAAGGAACGCTTTGTTTCCTCAGGAACGGAGACTCTGCTGCTTTCGACTCGCTTCCCTCGGCCCTTCGAGGAAGCAAGGTGCTAGGTTCGACAATCACAGTGTAGGAAAAAGTAAACGTTACGGCGTAGACTGTTAAAGTAATCTGTCTTGAATGAACAGAAAAGAAGATTCGTTGTGACTGGATACATTGTAAATGTTTTCAAACAACATCATTACCTTTTCTCTTTTGCTGTGCAGCGTCCCCAAAGGGCGTTGGAAAATCAGCAGATGTTATTTGCGCGTAAATACTACTCTGAATTTAAGGTATGCTTTTCAACCTGGCCCTTTAACGATTCACAGAGGCTTCGGTATTTTCCATACAAAGCTCCCGGGATCTTTGTACCGGGCCAAAGATGTACGAAGGAATGTCGAGGCATGAGAAAAAGAGGGGAGCAGCAACCGAAAAGGGCGGAGAAATGAAAAGGGAATGAAGTGAGGGTGAAACGGGGGAAGGGAAGATCGCATGGCTTGTACAAAGCGGCAGAAGCACCAGGAATTCCCTTGTGCTCTCTTGGTTAACTTGGCCGAAATATTGCAATAACATGAAAGATTTCGTGCTGTACAAAATTCAAATGTTGAAATTTCATTCTCTGCCAGATACACGCTGAGCAACGTTTCGCTGCGGAAGCTATGTAAGTTTCTCCATAAAACTAACCGTGGACGTCTGACCAAGGAAGGCTTTTACCACTGAGCCTGCTGCACTGTGAAAACAATTTCCATAGCGACTCTTATCACGTACATCCACGTGCAATCAAATAAATAATAGTAATACCGACTTTGTTATACCGTGTACACTGAAGGATAGGTTTCCTTGCAAAGTGTAACTCGAATAGAGCAACCGGAAGACTCGAATAGAACGAAGACGAATGGACAAGCAGCACGTTCGAAGAATGTGGAATAGGAATAGGATTGAAATAGTAGAAGAATACACGGAAGAATTATGATCTTCCGTGGACGGATGTTGGATGCGCGGATTTTGCAAGAGACCGTCCAGAAGCTACGTGCCAAGAGCCTCCGGGAGAGACAGTATCGTTAGAGAGTGGAGAACGTCGTCGAGGCATCGTGGAGGAATCCCCCTGGCGCTTCTTGCCGAGGCAGTAGCGAAGAAAATTATAGCCGAACGGTCGATAAACGAATAACACAACCGGGACACCGATGAGTAATATTATTTATTTTATTCGACCGTCGCGGGGGACGGGAGGGGTGTAATAAATATCCCGGGGCACGGTATCTGGATTTGGAGGATATATAGGTTCGCCTGGATGGAATTTATCTGCGTCACCCCGTGTGTGTCCGAGGAACGCGGGGAGAAATTTCGGACACGGATATCGCGTATCTCTGCCCCTCGAGCTAAAAGACGACTGACTTCTTCCCGGCGAATACCTGAACACAGCGTACGAGCCGTTGATTTAATGTTTGGGGGAACGTCGAATGTGTCACGTAGGCCAGATGCTGGCATCGTAAAGGCGATACCATAAACTGTAACACGGTGGATGAACGAACGGCCAAGACGACAGACAGGCGAACCTATGAACCCCGTAAAATCCACGTACTCTTCCCGGGCCACGATTTAAATTAGGGTCGGTACGTGTACAGCTACGTGCTTGCTTATTTCGTGCAATAAATTCGTCGAACATCATCAACGTACTTTATCGATCTAACGATGAGGATGCAGCTTCGCGAGGCAGGCCACGAATCATAGTTTCGAGGCAGAATATTTCTTGGCTGCAGGAGGTTCTATTGGAAATCTGAAATCCTGCGATGGCATTGCACTGTGCTAAAGAAATTCACCTGCACTCAGTAATATAAAACGGCTACAGTAATAGAAACTGCACGACGATATTGGTGCACCAAGCTCTTCATAATTATTCGACAAATGATTTGTGACTTCGATGGCAGAATTCGACGTTGAAGCAGTCATTGCGTCTCTCACGTTGTCACTTTCCCTTCCGACACACGCGTAATAAAGGAAACTGTGGTGAACAGGAAAATCGTTTGTTTCACGCATGATGGGTTATTTTTTCTCTGACTTTGTTTTACGCGCAGCATCGCGACAGCAAGGAAAGTTACAGAGAATAAAAGTGTGCTCCCATTCGCTCGAAATACTACGCCTTTGTTCCGCGAAATATCTCCTGTAGCGAGTATCAACGACGCGAAAAGAATCCAACAGGCGCGGAGCAGATTTCTCGGCAGTCAGTTCGCGCGCCGATCCGCTTGCTCCGGCTGAATTCGCGGAGAAACGAGCGAAGATTCGAAAGATTCGCGGCACTTGACGATCCGGACAATTATCAGGCGCGTGTTATTCCTTGAAACAAAGCTGGAACGAGTTAATTAAATCTCCGTTTGGTAATTGCGGTCTGATTGTGCGCGACTAGGCGGATTAAAGCGTCATAGGGTTAACGATGAACACGCTAATTTCATACCGAGTGCGGAGTTAATTTGCCTGCACCGCCGGGCAAACCTGATGCAAGTGTATAATTATAATAAACAAGAGTTTCTATGAATTTGTAATTACCGATGCGCTCAGTGCACCTGATAATTAATCGCTGATTACAATCCCGCCGATTCGGTAAGAGGAGATTCTGTTTGCGAACCATCATTACTGATTCATCCAATGTATCAGTTATTTAGAGATTTGAAATGAAATTAGGTCTGACTTGGAATAGAGAATCTTCTCACTCTTCAAACAAGATTATTCATGTTTAAAGAAGTGACGTAGATTGGAAAATTGTGACGTATCGATTGAATAAATTCCATTACCATAATGACTCTCTTTGCATTGTGAAATCTATCACAGAGAAAATTGTTACGTGACAGCGAATATCCAAAAGATATCGACCCTTCAATTTGTTCTACGTACAACTGACTCGAGTCGAGCATTCCGAGAATCGATTAAAAAATCGTAATGCTAATGCGGTACGACTGAGTTTAATGGTGTGGGCGGAGAGCAGACCGAACGTCACGCGAGACGCGGCTGTCTGGAATCATAAGCCAGTCGTCTAGTCAGGACGTAATATCGCGTCGCGTCGCCAACTCTGCATTATAGCTAGCGTTGGTATAAACTCCGTGGATCGCAGTGTTCCTTCGCTCCCTCTTCGTATTTCAGAAAACTGAAGTGTATAATAAAAGCATCCCACGACGAGGATTCAGACCACGCCGCAAAAAGCGAGCCTCGTGGATCCAATTCCACTCTGACAGACGGAACGAGGACAGCGTAGAACTGGACCGACTAATTTCTATGGAAACTATCGAGTTCGTCTTGAAGGAACTGTTACAGAATCCGAAATATGGCTCGACACAGCCGCCCGGAATCATAAACTGAGTAGGTCTGGTCAAACCATAACGCTAACCGCCCCCGCGAAGTCCATGATCGCCATTCCCCCGGTGGAGGTTGTTCCACGGTGGCAGCAGGGGTGTTTCCGCGAATGGAAGCCGGCCAAGTCGTGCTGGCAGAGTTATAGGTCTGGTACGCGACGGGTGGATCAGGGGATCACTTACCGCACGATTTCGAAAGGATTTCGCGAGGGGCAGGAGCCCCTGTCTAGGGATCGTATGGAAAACTCAATGGCCCGTGGTATTCGGCCGTGTAACCGAGGACGGCTGCAAACACGGGGCGAGGATTGATTTTAAATTTACTGGAACGGTCCTACTCTCTTTTTACTTTCCACCGCACTCTCCTCGGGCCTGGATTAATTGGAAATAATCGGGCAGACCGGGGAAGACGAGAGTTGGTTACGAGTATCGCGATTAAAACAACGTTCGACCTGGCTGAACGTGTTTCCTGCATCATCGTTGGTCGCTTATCTGCCGTTGTTATTTTATTAACGAAAATACGAGGGTCGGGCTGCGCGGTGCACCGTGTTTCCTATCGTCCCGTAAAAAATATACGAACGAGATGCAAATGTAAATAAATAGCCAGCATTAAAAGCCGGCCAGGGGATATCGGTGGGCGTTACAAAGAGCGCGTGAATTTATTACAAATATCAATTTCGATGGTACGAATTTACAATCGATACAGCGCGCGACGCAGCCCTTTGCGAAACAAATAGGATTTATTCCCCTGTCGCTATTGGTAGACGCGCACGCCATCCATTATATCGAGTGGGTATTTATCGCGGCGCGTCCAGTATCCTCTCGCCAAGATAACCCCCCCCCCCCCTCGAATCGGGGGAGGCGCAGTTGGACGGGCCGTTCGTCGGACGTAGATATCAAAACGTAACTTCCGTTCGCGTATCGGGCCACCAACCCCGTCCGCCCTACCCCTTGAAATTCCGCGATAAGATTTGCATTTTGGTTGCATTCCACGGGAAGATTGGACAGTACCTGTCAGCAACACCGGTGGCCATTGAAAGAGTGGGATGATCGAGGGCAACGTGTCCTGGGGAAATTAAATTTGTTAGCACTGTATAACACTCGAGAAGACAAAAAGCCTAAAGTAGCAGCTATCAAGTCATTTAAACTCGTATAAAGGGTAAGGGAGAAAACAGGGAATGTCACAAAACAGCGTTATCGAGAAAGTTGAGTTTTAATTAGTTAGTCCATCAGTAAAGAAATAAGGTTCAACGAATTTAATTTTCTTATATAATTTTCTTCTTAATTAATTTCTTGTTTTACCTTGACGGCAGAAGCTTATGCGTAGGTGAGGTTCCAGTGCAGAGTGAGACATTTCCTATTTTTTAACCAGTATACCAAATCTTTAACGCTATCTTGCGCCGGTATTTGAAGTTCATAAACCTTAGTGATTCGACAGTGGTGTAGTCCAAGTTGCCACCAACAAAATATCGCGAAAAATGGACATTCTTGGTTTCTCCCTCTTACCCTTCATACTATTCATATGCCACGCTACCACGCTGCTGTCTATCAAATAATACAGACAGTCACGCAGTATGTAACACCTAGAGCATCGTTGCTTTCACGGTAGAATTATCTTCCACGCTGTTTCGGCGATGTCCAGCCGTGTCCAGTGGAAAACTACCCCGATATGTTTTTTGATAGGAGCCAGCGTTATTTACCGAAGTCTCGGGAGCAGGAAGTAAGTAAGTTTCGGACCGTTGTTACTTCGATCGTCGTCGGATCGTGCAATCCGCTCGAAGAGGGGGTGAGAAAAAACTTTCTATGACTTGGTGCGAGTATCCAGAGAGAGAGAGAGAGAGAGAGAGAGATGGAGAGCGACGGGGCCAGGTATCCTGGGCGACCGCAAGGAAGTATTGTCGTTCGGCACTTCTACACTCCATCCACGTCTTCCGGTTCCTTTTTATTGCTGGCACACGGATGTACGATGCCGCTGCAAAAAGACGCACGACCACAGCCGAATACTCAATAACGTTACGCCCGGTACACATGGTCCTCGGCGTGCTAGCGACGCGCTAAGGAATCGAATACCTTCGTCGCTCGATCACGAAGAGTAATCGAGGCCTGGCATAGAAATACCGATTCATTGATACTTGCCACCTCCCCCGGCCGCCCCGTCCAATAAACCACGCTTTCCCGACTCCGCTTTTATGAAGACGTATACGGCAATTAAGCTCCCAGCGGTATCGTGAAGCTCGCGTGAAGAAACTATCACGGGGAACCGCGTCGGGGCAGCTCCGATCGCCCTCTATCCCCTGTATAAATCCGGCGTATCCGATACGTGAGCCGGGATCGCCCGCGCACATAAAATCGGCACAACGCCGCGAGAACGTTGAGGATACGCGAGGTGCCCGCTCGAAGATGGTCCCCTTACTCGATTGTATTTACGATACCTCGTTTTACGGCAGTTCTTTTTATGCCTTAACAGAGCATAAAAGAGGAGAAAACGTCGAGCGTGTCTTAATACCTAACGAGTTCCCGTGCAAACATCGGCCGGTGGAACGAGGGCTGAAAATCGGGCGAAGGGAGGAGAGATCGCGAGCGAGACGGGGCACGCGGATGAAAGAAAGGAAGACGTTGGATATTTTGTCTTATCCGCGGTAATATTTCTCGCTTATTGTTCGAGTGAGCAGCTTACACGCTCCGAAGCGGAATAACAAGGATTACTTCATCAGTTTCCTGGAATTTACTCGCGTTATGGGGAGGAAAATCGTCGCAGGAAGGCACTTACAGTAGACTTTGCTAGATCCACGGTTTCAGACCTTGATGAAACTTTATGGGGAAGCCGAGTTACGTCAAACCGTGCAAAGAGAGCGACTTTTTTCTGCGGGAAATCAGACGGCGGTGGTGAGCCACCCTTCCAACTCTACACAGCTTTTATTTCGCCCCGATATGTCTCGCCGAATGAAAGAGACGAGGGAAAACTTTTCCGATGAGAATGGGGCAGTTCCGGAAGATTTATCGGCCAGTAAATGGGAATATTCCACACTCGGAATTCTGGGAAATGTACGGACATGCAAAGGGTTAGGAAGCTTTCACCGAACTCGAAATTCACCCGGCCGGGAAGCGTGCCTCGCTGAGACAACGGTCCCATCACTCCCGTCCAATGATTTTAAACGACAAAAACGGGGAGTAAAGCTGCGGCGTCGCGTCGACCTAACGAAATCGTCGTCGTAAAGGCTCGCTGGCCTGGGGGATGATAACCAGGATAAATCATGCGATTCCGCGGGCGCGTAAGCACGTATCGCCGGGGCGGTCTTGCTTGCTCCTGCTCGGTAGCGAGACGACGCCTTATGGGCTCCCATATTCTGCACGCGTGTCGCGCGACATCGTCCCGGAGCTGTACGTGTGCGCGAAACGTGGGTGATTTCTATTCATCGATCCGCGTTAGGAACCGGTCGTGCTTGGCTTATATGGAAGTAACGGCGGTTTTATGGCGCGGCTCGATTCCACGGTTGGCTCCCGTAATATTCTCTTTTTTATTCCGCCTCACGCCACCGCCCCCTTTTACTAGACTCCTTCTTCCGGGGCTGTTGGGGGAGAGACGGGGGTTGGAGCACGGGATAGCTGACGGCAGGTGAGGCCCGACCTGAGGTGAACAAACCGGATGCAACCTCGGGAATCCAGGGACGTCGAGCCGTAACGCCGTCGTGGCTCCACTGATACACTACCGTGAATTATGACCGGCACACGGCGCGCCAACTTTATCGGTTATTTAACGTTCCGCCGGCGATTTGTCGCCGGGAGATCGGTGCAGGCGGCTGCTACGGCGTACCTCCGGATCAAGATTACGGTGAACTTCGCGGAATTCCGGATTAAGCTGCGAACTACGCCGATCGCGCGGCCGTTTCTTCGTAACGGTGGTACGAAGGAGGCGTGTACCGATATCGGGGCTCTGCAACTTTTATGGCGTCCAGGTGATAAAACATTTTGACGCCTCGGTGCAGTCGGAATGGGGAAGATTGGATAGGTTAATTAATGGATGATTGAATTTTCGTTTGCTAAATTGTAAGTGTTGAAATTGATCTGCAACAGTGCTACTTGGACTTAGAAGAATTAATTGTATTCTGAAACAACGAACCACTGATCACAAATCTCTCACAGCTTGAAGGGTTAATTAGATAAAATATGTTATACATTCATCATGGGAATAGTAAATAGTAGTGGAACTGTAAACCCAACGGAAGCGTAAAAAATGACATGTCTGTGGCCGCGTTCTGTGACAATAGTAGCGCGTCTGATCAAGCGCGGACTGTGACTACTGAGAACCACGGTACCCGCATTCTTGCCACGCTTGCGAAGAAGATAAAGGCAAATCTCGAAGATCAAGAAAGGCAAAGATCCGTTCTCACTCGTCACATGCAGAATTTATTCTTAACGCCACGTTTTCCTTCATTTTACACAGGCGAACTGAGTGAATTGAAAGAAAACTAGAAACCAAAATTGTATTCGCCTATCAAAATAAATGTACGCAACGGCAGTGCCCTGCGCTAAATGCTACTCAAAAGTATTTCTCTATACATCGAACCCAGTGAACAAGTAATGATTGGCTACCGTTCTCTTCAAAAACTTGTAAAAACGTCATTCTCTCGTCACAGATAGAAAATCCTATTTCTCGCTACAAAAACTCCAACCTGAATCCCACAAATTCGTAATTTCGTCATTGCTCCATTTCACTGGAACGTAAAGGGTGCTTTGACCAACAATTTCAGAATTTTTTTTCTGTTTCTCCGTCGCAAAACAAAAGCCATCGAAAATATAGAAACGAATTCCATTGTTCGCTCCCTCGTGCTGGCATTTACCTCGACAATTCCCACACCCCCTGTCCATTTCACGGGAATATTCGCGCCATCAATTCAGTAAGCATCGATGGAAAGCCTAGCGATTACGCGAGCGTTAAATAAAGCAGCGGCGTCGCGATGTCCCCGGCCGAAACAAGGGAGGAACCATCGGCGTCCCAGTCGCCGCGTTATGAAGCGTTGCGAGAGAGTTTCAAGGGTGGACAGGCTGGAGGGAGTGAGGATGGGAGGGAGGGGGTGGCGCGATCGTGCCTGGCGTGCATCGTTGAATGCCCCAGCACAAAGAGGAGGTGGTTTTGGGGGGCGGTTGTACTGGTCGAAAGGGTTTGGGGGAGGGGGAGGGTGGATGGGGCTGGACCTCATCCCTCAACGTTGACGTCCGAAGAGGGGGTTGCGGGCCCACGGTCTCCGTTACATTTCGTTACAAAGAGCGCAACCCACCGTCAAAATCCTGTCAACGGTAACGAGGGTTTCGTGGCGCGTTAAAATTCTGCGGCGGGAAACAATATTGACCGAGTTGTTTTTTGTGTTTTGCGTCATCGTCGTGGCGTATCTCCCCTCTCTATCCCTTTCCCGTCCTCTTCCTTGCGCCTCTTCTGCCTGGCGAAGCTACCCCAATCGCCCCCATGGTAATTCGTTTTGTTTATTTTCATTATATTTTATTTGCACTCCCTCGCCTGCCCGGGCAGAGCTGAAAAATGTCCTCGCCGTCGGAATTCTCCTGCTCGTGGACGCCGAATCGATGACTTCGCCGGGTGGTGAGGGATGGGAGGCTGAATTCCGATATTAAACCTACCGTGTTACCTACTGTGACACGTGTATGAACAAATAAGAAGCTTGCAGTAGCGGATTTAACGGACGGCCGATGAGCAATTGCCTTCTGGGAGAGGTCCACTCAGGCCCCACCATCAAAAATAAAAATTATAATTTTATCCAACCACTATACGTATTTTTTCTGTACTATTATAATTAGCCTGATTTTAATAAACTACCACTTCATGCTCCCGAAAAATGGGCCCTCGGGACGTTTGAAACTTGGGCCTTTTTTGTTAAATCCGCTACTGGAGTTTAACTGAATGTCAGCTAAATGAAACAGGCTGTTAATCAAGAGGACAGAACCGAGCTGCCCTAGGCTGTTTGATTTTACTACGATCGTGCTACTTACGGGGGAACACGCTAACGCAGCTAACTGCCCACGAACGAGACGCTCTAATTCGATGAACAGCCTCTTGATGAATGAAGAATAACCCACATATTCGATCGGAATACTCGAAATGCTCGGGCGATTCGGTGGAATGCAGCGTCCACGACGGGCCGATCAAATTGAAAGGCGATTACAGTTCATTAGCCGAAATGGTCGGTCGATGGAGAGAGATCCAATTACCAGTCGTCGAGGACGAAACGCTGTACAGGGGGCCGCGCTTCCTCGGGCTGGATGAGAAGAAGCGGGGAAAAAGGGGGGACGCGGCTCGGGGAGATTGGCTTGGCAGAAGACAGGAGGCGCATACGCTGCCTGCGATCCAGGTAATTCAACGATACCGGATAACCGTGGCGGAGCCAACGATGAAACTCGAGGACGGATCATCCTCGAAACGACGCATACTTCGAGCACCTCCGTCCACGTACGAGCAGCGATGTGTACCCACGGCATTAGCCGTGAAGCTAATACCATCGAGTGTTCGTGCAGCGCGTATTCTCGCCGAACGATATCAATTTCCTAGCGTAGTTGACGCGGCATGGCGAGCAAATATGCTGTCATTTTGTTCGAATTATCGACGCTTAAATAATGCATGGATATCATTAACCGGGGACGAGTTACACGCGGACGGCTGCTGGTTTCACCGCAATTTCGAAATCAAACAGGCGTTTAACGCGTGGCTCGGCTGTTTTCAGTGTACACGCTGCTCTCTGCCGTAAAATAGATGTTGTTAGGGATGGCCCGCGTGCCCGTAGTACCGTCATTTTTTAAACTTCCTCGGAGTGGGAAACTTACGAGTCAGGCGACTGGGATTTGCAGTCGAACGAGGTTTCTGTTGGCTGGATATCAGTGCGTTAGTTACTGTTGTGTTTTGTGAAACTATTTAGTAGCTATTGAATCCAAACAGTGAGTTTACCTCGTAATACAGAAGTTTCACGAATGCCGATTAAGTAGGACAGACTCGTCTCTATCTAAAATAGAAAGGAGACGGGTCGGCTATCGACCACGTGCTGAATGTGAAATGTCACGTCTGACGCGTGCATCGGCTAGCATCCCCCGAAAAAACACCGAGAGCCGTCGGGAGCTGAGGCCCCGCTGACTTATTAGGCGAAACTTGAAAATCGCGAAGTTGCTGTAGGCACGTCGCGATGCAGCTTACACGAGGAATGACTGCGCGGAGACGAGGAGGACGACGACGACAACGTCGTCGGGCGTTGAACGTTATGTAAAGTTGGCTGATTTATGCGCGACGGAGTTGGCCCACGAGGCAGCACGAAGGATTCCGACGTAAGTTTAAACGCTTCTGTCGCGGCGGGCCTCTCGTCGAACGAATAGTTGCCGGTGAAGTTTCGAGCCGCGTTATGGCCGCTTGCACCTGCAACCGTGCCACCTGAAAGCGGGGATTTCGAATCTTGATTAATGCCCGCTAGGACTCTGAATCCCCGCTGCGAATCCCGATGAAAAATCGTATTCCTCGCTTTATAGTCGAGACTTTCCAAGAGGGCTCGGTTCTGCGGCGAAGAAGAGGCTGATCGCTAAAAATCCACGGTAATTAGACTGGACATTTCCCCGAGAACGTGCCACGATGTCATGAACTTGATTGCGACAGTAGATTTTCCAAGGAGGCTGGTAAAAGGGGGACTTGAAACACACCATTCCATCGAATTACTAATTACTTGTCAGGCATGCCTGTTCCAATATTCATTTTCTTAATGGGGAACACCACTGTGACGGCCAGAATAGGAAGCCATTTTTAAAAAAAAATTTCAGGAATAATTTACAGTTTTCATATAAAATTATTATTACCTACCTTTAGTACAATGTCTTAAGAGACTATAAAAAAAAGTCTAAACTACACTCATATAGTTTACAAAAAAAAAGAAATTTGATTTCGGACCTGTTGTACCATAGTTACACATTCCACCAGCGCGCGTGAGGGGTCTAGAAGATTAATATTAATATATTAAAATTTATGCATGTTTTTCTACTCATTTTTTTTATAGTCTCTTAATATATTGTACTAAAGGTAGGTAATAACAATTTTATATGAAAACTGTAAATTATTCCTGAAAAAATTCTTGAAAATGACTTACTTTTCCGGATGTCATAGTGGTGTTCCCCTTAAGGGGGTATTCTGGCCTGACGGGTAAAAAATTTTTTCTTTTTGCATTATCTACTGGTACATTATATGGGTAATACGTGTGCAAAAAGGTTTTTTTTTCAATTCGTAATGTTTGCAGAGGTACAGGGTGCAGAATAGGTAAGTATCTATACGGCGCGCTCACTGAGCGGGACGAGCGACGTATAACTGTTTTGTTCCTGCAAGTGTATTTCGGCAAAGTTTCGGCGGATTGTTCTTTCTCCGTGGGGGGTTGTGCATTTTTGTGTCTTTTAGAACATAAAAATCGACCATTTGGTTACAAAGAGACCGTTACTCTTCTAGGTCACAACTTACAATTAGTTTAGCTTCGAACGTTGAGTAAACTTTACTTTAAACGCGATTTTCTCGAAACCACGTTTTTCGAATCGGTGACCATGCTATTTCAAGATTGACTGGACCAACTCAGTCCAAGTTTTGCAAATATTATCAGCACACATACGGCTATCGTCGCTACCAGAATTATGATAAAATATTTTGTTTTTAAACTTTCACAGACCTTTAAAGTTGAAAAACTGTGCGAAAATCGAAACTTATTTTTCAAACCGCCGCTATTTGCTTAATTTTTAATATTTTTTTATCATTCTGGTAGGGACGATAGCCAAAGGCATACAAATAAAGAATCTCTTTACATTTTTTGTTTCTGATCACTAGAACGAACCCAATCATGGTCACCATGACCCCATGTTTTTTTCACTCTTACTTTAAAGCAGTCAACTGTGTTTGATTTTAATTTTACTCTATCGACAAAATTTGTAAAGATAGTTCAAATATCAATAAGCATGTAGCAATAAACTAAATAATAATAAAATTTATGGGTTCTTTGTAAAAAAAATCCGAAATAACGCGACGAAAACACCTCGTCAGACCAGAATACCCCCTTAACATGAAAATGGACAATGACGCTGTGCACGTTTATATTTTTTTTATGTCTTCCGAAGCTGCATGGTATGTCAAGGAAAGAAATCGGCAAACAACGAGGGGCAATCGTCGCACAAATTGAATTAATTGCCACCAGTGTCGCTGCAAATATCGTTAGCATCCAGATCATGTTACGCAGACTCGCATAAATCGCAATGAGCGATCCTCCGCAAATACACGTTACAAGAGGGATTGTTTACTGACGTCCAAGAACATTCATTTGCCGCGATGGGAATCAATGAAACACGCGTACACGGTGAGAAACGCGTCCACCACCGGAAAGAATCCGCGTTCACAGCTGCCGTTCGAAAATTGATCCGCGCGTTAAACCAAGGATTACCGTCGATTCGCCGCTGGTAATTGGTTGACACTAATTCGAGGCTCGGCTTAAATTTTAAACGGCGCTACGATGATGCCAACGCCATGTATCACGGCACTGTACGGGATTATAGTCCGTGCCCTCCGGCGCTGTATAAAATATTTCGTTTTATTTACCCACCGTCACGCCAACAGCAAATATTCTTTTATTTATAACAGCGACGACGTCGGATACTTCGTTATATAAGCCCGACCAAGTTTCCACCGTTAATACCCCTAGTACACCTCAATTACCTCAAATCATCTACCTCTAATTATCTCAATCATCATCTTACTATCGAACCTCAATTACCCGACGTCGAGGTCCTTCGGCATCGAACGTCCACCTGTATTACTGCCGACAGTCCACTCGGAAGTGGTGGAAATCTTGTCAAATTTGCACAGAGTATACCGAGTATTTATCGAAGGATCACCCTTGTCAGGGGAATTGACTACTTAGTAGCTTCGGTTTGACAGATCATCCACGATGCAACATCCCCCAGATGGACCCAAAGGCAGACAAACTTCCACCGCGATCCCGTTGATTCGTTACACGTCAATCACTATTAAGAACGAATGAATGACTCCAGATCCGGCTATAAATCCGACGCGACAGATTCCCTGCAAGAGGGGCTCCCAAAAATAGCCGCGATCCAAGGCGATCGTTTCATAAACTCGGTTTACGGAGGCTCCTCCCGATTTATTCACCGTCCGGTGGACAGCGTTTCAAGGAGAACGTCTGAATCCACCCGCCACGAGGTAGTTATAATTGCACGAGCGGGGTAATCGACCCATCAAAATTCAAGGAAGCGCGCTCGCGAGGCGCGGCTGTAGGCCGCTTCCGGCGGGATTTTCGACGAAGGAAGCCGCCGGTCGAGTCACGAAAACGCCTCCGGCGAAAATGGATCCGCGAGGAGGCCATGGGAAGGGGAGATCACCGTGCCGGAAATGAATATTTTACCATTAACTTTGCGCGATTCCATTGTAGTAATTGCGAACACTTCCGACCAGCGGGTGCCAAACCGCAGGGCGCTACAATCAATTACGATGGCGTCATGCCGCAGTCCATATATTATGCAGCACATCGAATGTCCCCTCAAATGATACCTACGTGTTTGCACGGCCGTGCTTTATGCGTCTCGTTCGTGCATGTCCCTGAGGTTTCCGTGTGTGCCCGGCCGGATTCGGGGGGCTCGTCGGTGCACGCGCGGAAACGCGCCGCGTGTGCGTCGGGATCCGCCAATGCGTGCACCTCGACAAATTGGCAGCGTTAAATTTAATGTCATTCATTTCGTCGTCCAACGACGAGCCTCGCTGCACGTCGATGCAACCCCGTCCAATGTTTTACACAAGTGTGAAAGCGCGTTTCAGCGAGCACCACGTCGCTTATGTCAGTCCGAGCAAGCTAAGCTGGCAGCGCATGTTCTCCAATCGTTTAACAAACTGACTTGCTTAAAATACACAAAGTCTGCAACAGTTTGCACAATAATTGTGAAATATGGCCTTTTGAAAAATCACTCCTCAAATAATAGTTCACGCCAAATTCTCGCAAACATAGTCTAAAGTACTAAGTACTAGTGTATTCCCAACGTAATGGGATCAGATATCAGAGGTCAAAAACGGCGGCTTCCTCTTTTGCCCATTAAATAAATCCTTTGTCTCGATTTTCGTAGGAAAAGCTATTCTGTTTTTAGAGGGTCGCGGAGAGTCCACCTCTCGCGCTGCTAACGTCGCTGAGTAAGCAGGGACTTTCTCGCCTCTTCCGGTCGGATACTCGTCTTCCGCCGGCGGTGGAAAAAAAAATCATATCTTTGTGATTTACTGCTCGACCGACTTTCGTCGCGGAACGGTGTGTGGACGTGGAAATTGTTAGAGTAAAAACGTGGCCCGGCGTGTCGTTCCTGGCAAGACCTAGTACCTTTTTCCATTCAAAATTGACTATGCTCCTCTCATTTACGCGATTCCGCGCATATATCCTGTTTCTTTAACAGAGCACCGTAATATACTTATTTTTAACAACTTGAAGCTTCAACGTCAACGAATGGAGGATCGGAAGGTACGGCGAGCATGCATCAAAATTCACAGATAAACTCTTGTATAATTCCCCCATTAATACGTATTTGCGATGAGCCCTGGAGCGAAAATAACCGAGAAAAGGTGAAGATCACTAATCCTGAATGTGGACAGTTATTAAGATAAACTCTTGCTTTCGAAAAAGACATTAATAACGATTTAAAACTCGCGGAGATCGAGGTTCGTATGCGAACGTGGCGGGCAGAGCCAGTTACGCGGCGCTCCTGACCAAGCGCGGACCTCCTCCACTGAATTCGTTGAATATCTCCATTTCGTTGTAATTAGCAATTCAAAATAAATATCCCCGCACGATGCTATTAATATTTACATGGGCACGGTACATTTCGAACTCGAAAACGGAAATTCGAGGAGGAAATGAGCTTGGATCCGTCCAGTTTACGTTACGATGTTGACGTAACCGTCGTTCCGAATCGCAGCTCCTCGTCTTTAATTTCATTCCTGCCGTGCCAGGGCCAGTTTGCACGCATGAACGAGCAAACGATTGGAAACGTCGGCCATACTGTACGTGCACCCAGATAGAAAACATTATTATCCTCGGTGTTTTAAGGAGTGGGGAGCGCTTTTTTCCATCCAGCGAGTCGATAAACGGGGGAGAGCGTTTCCCAGCGGGAACTTCATCGCGAGCGGCGAGGGTAATTCAATGTTTCAAGAATGTGCCCGCTCCGTTTTCGCCCGTTTCGTTCGGCCTGGTTCCCTTTCGCGATCCTGAAGCGTGGCGGACGAAAACGAAGCCTGGCAGGAAGCCGACGGCGCACGGCCGAAGCTCGGTCCCTTTTTGTAACGGGGGTTCGTAATGTAATCGCGAGGCGGGCACAGGTGTCACGCGGGCAGAAGGACCGGTGATCTCGAGGGCGAACCGAGGACGTCGTTTGGTGAAAAAGATTACACGACGTCCTCCGCAGGCTAACGCCCGGAAATTGATTACACTTAAGACATCGAGGCATCGAGCGAAAGGAGGTCGCAGCGGCGGGCTACCATCGACCCGTCAAATCTTCAGGGTTATTAATCAAGAATACGTCGGAAAAAGTACACCTTGTCCGCTGTCTGCTTGTCGCTCGATGCGTTACAAATTATGATCGCAGAGTGTCTCGTCCAATTTTCGATACCATTCGCGGTGAACTGATGACGATTTTCTATAGCAGTGGCAATTACGCTATTAACTCGCTTTTCATCAATTTACCTTGATTGGTCTACCATGAACCTAGCAAAAATCGGAATAAGTGCTCATTAAAGTACTCTGGTTTTCGATTATACAATCCTCGATCTAAAATCATTAGTTCCAGGGTCGGGGACATCTTTCCTGGCGATGAACACCCATGGAACAGGCTCTAAGCTCTGGTGTATTCGATTTATGACAGATAACAGGAAAGGTTTAACTGTCAATCGGCTCGATTCGACCGCAACGATGAATTGTTTAGTCGCGTTTAGCCACCAGCAATTCTGCCAATTAATAGCTACGGTTTCTGTTTGTAAATTATAATACAATTGGGACGCGCGTTTTTGGCATGTCTCTGCGGAGATGTCTCTCGATGGACTAGCATAATTGATGATTATGCTGATGTGTATTATTACGGTCACAGTGTAAGCGAACAATGAATTGTCACTTATAAAAAAAAAAAAACACCCACGGTACAAAAACGGCGATCCACTTTCGTATCGATGATTCTAAACTGCGTCACCCTCAAAGAATCCTCGATGCGTGTAATAACATCCAATCTCCCTCCGGAATCAACAATAACTCCCTCCCACGCGTGCCCTTTCAATCCTCGAAAGTATGGTGGAATCTCGATAACGGTACCCAGAATGGGAAAGGAATATCTCTCCCCCGTTACGCCTTATTGTACCTCCTGTACGAAACCAGCCCCTCAATGTTTCTTCGTCGCGGAATAAAGGTCCACGGGCGGTTCGCGATAGGCAGATGCCTTGGGAGATCACGTTGCATGATTCGTCCAGGAGGAACGACGCCGTAAAAAGCGCATAAAATGCCGCGGCAAGAATACGTTCAGACTATGGGTCGGGACCTTAACGCGCGTCTCGGCCGACCTCGATGCCGCCGCGTATCATGCTCCCCTCCCGGCTACGAGCAAACATAATAGAGACTGGCACATACTGGAATTTTCATTTTTCCGGTCGACCTCGCGGAAGATCATAACCCCGTCGCGGAACTGACGCGACCATGGAGCAGCCGCGTCTCCGGCGTCGCGACGCGAAAAATGTACGGCTGACCGGCGTCGTTCCTCCCCGTATATAACGGCACGTCCAGCCGCGCTTTCGTCGGTTAAATGTCTGCCCTCTAGGCTCTTCCGTGCACATCGTAAAAAACTCGCACAGCCCCGTCGAGTGGTGTGTGCGCGCGCCTGCACGGGGCTATATAATCCCCCAGAATCGGGCCAGCATGTTTCAAGAGATTCATTGGGCCGTGTTCCCGCTGCTCCCGTTGATTTGTGAAACGGGGAATTATTACTCTCTTCTCCGCAACGATATTATTGGCGAACTGGATACTTTATTCGACGGAGACGCGAAGTTGGGATGATGAAGCACTGGGGGTGCTTCGAGATGTGAAGTGTAGTCGAGCAGTTGGACGTAGCTTTTATGGCTATTTACTGGTAAATTAACGTTGAAGGTGAACGCTGGGAAATACAGTTCATCGAGAATAGGTAGAGGTATTTCCGGTATCGACAGTGACGCAAATATTCATTGAAAGTAACTCATACAAACTTCCCTTCATTATAAAAGCGGAACCACACGTTCGGCATTCGGCGAATGTTAGCTATTCACCGATTATATTATCAAATGTTTGCGCGAGCTTCTGCACGAATGTCCGCAGCTCCCGATTGCGACGCGAAACGCTCGTCATTCGCCGAAAAAGCGCATAGCGCGGAGATATACAAACATTCGGTATTCGTCGGAAAACCTCAACGCACTTTTTCTGTAATTTCCCGGCGTATCCGTCGAACGCTTACCGGAGACGAAGCAGATCGATGCCGCGATATTAAATTATTAATAAACGTCCCAATGAAATGCACGCTTATTAAAAATGCGGATGCAGAATGCGTGATAGTGTGGTACGGGGGACGAAACCGATTAAACGTATCAATCTACGCTCCGCCGTGGTTCAAGTGGCGCATCATCACCCGAAGCGGGTATTATAAGCATCCGTACGTAAATCTGGCTGCGATGTGGCCGCTGGTAGTAATAACCGATATCCAACCGAAGATTGCACGACATAATAGTGAATGGAATTTTTATGGAGCAGCATTTTTCGAACTGAATGTTTTATCGAGACTGCAGCCAGCACTTGGTGAACCGCATCCGCACCCTCCTCCGTCCCCCTTTGTGAAGCTTACATCTGTGTGTAACGCTCGCTTGCGCGTATCTTTGGGTGTTTGCGCCCGTACGTGTTTCTTTCTCCTTTCCCGTTCCCGTTCCCCTCCTTCAACCCTCGAAAACCGCGTCCCAAACCCCTTATAGGCCACTATCTCGCCTTGGCTCTATTCTATCTATCGCCTCCATTCTTCGCGAGCCCGTTAAAAGCGATCCATACTTTATTCTCGCTCCGGCTGTCTCCGCGGCCTTTTCTTTCATTATCCCAGGGAATTTCGACGGATGGCGTGTGTACCCGCTCTAATGCAGTCTGGCACGCAGACACGTGCAGGCCAGACGGCTGGCGTCGCGACCGTAATTTCGGATCCACCCACGAGAAGGAATCGTTCCTACGATCCTCACCTTTGAACCGCCAGCGAGAATGCCTCGAACCCACCTCGCAGGTTTCACGGTATAAATCCGCCCCGCGGCTCGCTCGTCAGCCCCCGGGGCTAGGTTCTCAAGATTCAGTGGGAATGATTCCCGACGTTGAAGAAGGAAGCCCGAACGAAGAGGTAGAAGGATCGTTCGTGTATTACGTTACACCGCGCGGAGACGTACCCAGAGTTTTCCCGGCGATTTCGTCGCTACGCATCGACGACACCCTGGACTATCACTCTTTTCTTCCAAGCGCCAAGCAGGAACTGTGACGAAAGAATTCCCACTTCCGCATTCGTTTTCCGGAGGAGCCGTTACGGGGCATCGTTCAATTTCCTCGAGTCATGAAATCAGGCGCGCATCGATCTACCGATCTTCCGTACGAAAGCCGACGACAATAAGATGACGTCGGTGGAAATCCAGTTCGATGCATCGGGAATGAAACCGGTAAGGCCGACCGCTTGTTCGCGGAGCATGGGAAAGGGGAACGGTACTGTTACGAGACAGACATCTGCTGGAGGGAAAGGCGAACAGGCGAAACAGGAAGAGGGAACAGCAGGGGGCCGAGGGCGGGAAAAATGTGGGATTATGAGTTTATACCAGCTTGCCGCGGTTCGGTACAAGGGGTTTGTCCAGTATTCGATTTTCAACCGTTCCGCCCTCCAACGTCCCGCGTAACCAACGTACTATCCGCATTGCCTCCCCTTTTCCCAGCATCCCAGCTGATCATAGGTGGGTACTCATGAAAGTATATTGCACTTTCCGCCAAGGTTTACACGTTGCATTCTCTGATGATTGGATTGAAAATCGATCCCTGCCGATTGCGTTATTGGAACGAACGCGCGGGGTGGGTGACTGTGGTCTTTAAGCGAGAAGTGGACAGGAAGACGCTTTCCGTCGCTACTTCCTTGGCCCCGCTTCTTTTCTCTTCCATTTTACCGTGACTTCTCTAGCTTTTTACTCGACTGGCTCTTTCGAGCGACCTCAATCCCGAAGCCAAACACTCGTAAGCCCATCCGTCTCATTCGATAGTCGCGCCTACGTCTTTCTTCCCTACGTAGGAGGGGATAAACAAATCGGAATACTTTGGCAATAGGATTGCGCAGAGAGGATCCACCGTCAGACAGGCGAGCTCTCGGTTACTGGTCGATAGGACAGATTTACTAGTAACGAAGCATAAAGAATGTATGTACCTGTGCCTGCTTTATAAACGTCAATACTACTAGCGATTAGGAAATTCATGGAAATGGGACGCAGTTAATTTGCGAAGCATGTGTCGTGCACCTATGAATATCAAAGGTGCACAGGAAACAGTATTAGAAACTTTTCCTCTGAAATCGAACTTTCCATGTATCGAGAATTTTAATTTACCTGTGCCGCGTTAAGGAACACACCAACTACCACGCTGCAATTAAAACATGCGCGTAACGAATGGAACAAGGCGGAATAATTAAATTTCCATCACTCGCGACAACGGGCAGGTGCGTTCGCGGTAAACCGATAATATACAATTGCTAACGCGTAAGAACGGTGAACCTGGCCGCGGTATATGAGCCTCTGCGCCTCGAAGAACTACGGGGCCCGAGAAAAGTGCAGTGTTCCGCTCGAGGGGATGCCTGCACGAACGCCACAGTTGCGTAATACCCGGATTGCGGATACGCGGGGCCATAAAATGCTTTGCACCGGGGTTGGAAGGGACCCGAGGCAAACAAACGCTCAGCGGAACATAAAATCCGCCGTATAAAAATTCGCGGCTGCCGCGTTTGCTTTCACGCTCCCGCCACCTTGTCCTCTTCCTCTAACCACGCGTTATTTAACACGGGTCGCATGTGCGTTTGCTCGCGTGTAACCGTGCGCATTAGTATGCACGTGCAGTATGAGACGCGCTCAGACTCGCGGCCCGCTCCTGTCTAATGCGATTGTCAGCGTTTCTTTTGTTTAAAACGCTCGGACGCGTCTAGAATGTGCCGACCGTAAATCCGGGGGTGAAAAATTTAGCAATTTTTATCCCACCGTTACGAGCAGCTGTATTTTCCTTCGGGGAACCGAGACGGGTCTGTTATGAATCTGAATGAAATGTCGAAGAGAAATCGTGGGATCCCGATGGTGCAATCAATGATGCAACGTGCATCCCAGAATGATAAAGCTACGTATATTTATTTAATATGTGTTTCTTCATAAATAACACAAAACAAAAAACTTTCTCCGGTATAAAATTTAAAAACAAAACAAAATCCTGTAACATTCTGTCCCTTATATCTTCTTGCTGTTCATTGGCAGAAATATCTACCTAAATCATAGATTATTATTCAGAGACATACTCTCACTCACTGATAAGTTCATTTGTCAAATGGACTAGAGTTATCTACACTAAGAGAAAAATTAGAGTTACCGTGCTTTAATATCGCTATTTGGGGGATCATTTCAAATATCCATGAAAGTCTAAGAAAACCGAGCAAGGAAGCATTTCGAGCCACCTCACCCACTTCACCCTCCACCCAATACCAGGCCAGGACAACTGTTGATACACGTGTAAGCTCCAATTCGAACGTCTGTTTGTGTGTCTATGTATGCAACCCAGATGTAACCGACGCCTAACCCAAAGCTACCTAAGATTAACCAAGTCCCAACCGATACCTAACCCAAGTCCAACGAAGACCCCAGCAAAACCAGGCTAAGCCTAGATAACGGTCCAATCCCCAATCTGAAATTTAGTCCAGCCCCAGCCACCGCGCACTGTTAGATTTCTATTTATGTAAAAGGCACAACGATTGCATTCGTAGATGCATCGCATTGCTTCTTAGATATCGGTCATACAACACCGTTGCCTCTATACAGACAGTAAGTTATCGCGCAAGCTTTCGCCCAATGGTATATCGGTCGCGGTGGAATGGTCCCAAGAAAGATTCGAGTTGTTACGCGTCACGGCGCGTCCCGAGCTTCTGGAACAACGCGGTGCAACCTGACGGATATCATGGTTGGCATTAAAGTATCCGGGATGAAATACGAACAGAGGCTTTCCCCTCTGTCCTATTGTAAACGATGTGGTACTCGATACAACGACGGGAATAAATTGCGGGAAAGTAAATGATGTATCGTCCAATATTAATACGGATAGAATCTGAAAGCCGAGCTGTGCATTTTTCTTTTTGAAGGGGTCTATAGTGAGATCAAAGTCAGTTCCTTGCTTGAGGCTACTGGGAAGCTACCCCTTCTATATATTTAACTATTTCTCTATTTCTTCGATTTGTTTGTGCCAACCTGCAGATATTGCAAGTGGATGAGGCACACGATGAAATCTGTGTTAGCTAATTAAAAACAATAACAGTTTTGGGTAACAATACACAAGAAGGAGTGAAGATGGTAGTAGGCTTGAATGTTGACAATCAAGAGCTGTGCTTTTCTTCAACATCTCTAGCTTCCAAACAAGGAATCCTTGTATCTTGTTCGGCTGCATTTGATTTTGATTAAACACTAGCAACGTGCCGCTGAAAGTTGTAAAAATTCGTTGCGTTATTAACAGTAGCGCGATTTCCGATCGATAGAGAGCAGGTAAAAGCACTTGCTGTCCATAGCAGGCTACATTGATATATTCTGCCCATATAATTACCGGGGTAGGCTATTTCATGGACATCAAAATTGGGGATTCACCGATTAAATTCCTCTCGACCGGAAAGCTTAATGTTATCGAGACTGGGCAATCGAAAGCTTGTAAACTGCCTGTGTTCGTGGATCCGTTGATTGCACGGCGATCGTTAAAATGTTGTCAAAACATCGGTACGATATCGCTTAACCATGAAAGTGCGGCCCATCGGTAGCGATGGATTGTTAACACGCCTGGCAGAGGGTATAGGAGAGGAGCGATAGTTCTCGAAGCAAGGAAATGAAACGAAGATTTACGAGCGGTGTGTAACGGGACAAGTTGCAATTACTGAGCGCAAAAACCGATAAAGAGATAAATATACACCGGTAGACAACGGGGAAGTGAACGATTGTACCTAGACCGCAAAAAGAGCGGCATGGAACTCCAGGGGGAGGAAAGGACAAACGGAGGAGCTTAATTGAATCCACCACGTCCATCCGGTTGATTAATTCAGCCCGATCACCGCAACGGGATACAATTATTTCATGCCGAGGCGCTGGAAGGGACAGGGCACGAACACGAACAGATCTGTCCCGTTTCTAATAATCATTCGTGTACGACGCACGCCTCCATTTCGCATGCAAAATGATCTGTTTCGCGTACAGAGTACAGACACGATCGGGTACACGCGAGCTCGCACCTACCTGTCAACTTGTGCGGCGCGTGAATACCGACGACTAGAATCAAGTGCATCCTACTGAAGAATACTTCAACGCATTCGCGGAATGATTTCCCTTTGATTGATCACATCGAAATGAACATTTCACAATTATTTAAATTACCGTCTCTGAACTCGATGTCGCGGTACACGCGCATTCAGTTTCATACCATTGACGGCCATTAACATATAATTAATGAGTTCGCATTTTATGAATAAATAACTTTACGGTACGTTCCGCTCGTTTCGCAGAAAAACGGTCGCGCTTAATGATGAATGCGTTTCATTACCGATTCACGAATGCCAGGTTCTCGCGTGGCCATCGGGATAACAATTAATTCGAGAGTACAAAAACCCCGGCGCTGCAGACGTTATAGGGGGTGCAGCACGCTTTCTCCTCCGTGATTATTAACCGTGACGCGCGGAGTATCGTCACTGGCAACGAACGATGGAATAATAGCCAGAGCCAGTTCTCGTCGGTAAATAGAGGAAACAACAACGATAAGCGCGATCGCTGCTTCGCCCTCTGCTCGCTGGGATGTTAATCCCTTCTTTCCCCGTTTCGCGGACCTCTCGACGATTATCAGGATCGATTCGCTGCTATCCCTGATAAATGACCATCCGGCCCCTTCTGTTGATCGCATGGGTTTCAGTTAATGCGTTCAGAAGGCTATAGGCTATCCATGACGTTGAACGCAAAGCGCATTAAAGCGTGTTGCGAAATTGAAGAGGAAGATTTACTGCGAGTCCATTTCATACCTGATCGAAGCTTCCAATTCGATAGGGAATGCGAATTCGTATCAGAGAGATAGTTTGAGGCCGATTCCGTTGCCTTGCGAAGCTCCAACTACACGGACTTAATGCGTTCAACGATTTTTGACTGGGCACCGCGGTAGGTATATCGGATTTCATGGGGCGGAGATTACTTTGATAGGAATTTGTACACCGGTCGACGGTCGTGGTTCACTCCGTTCTCAATTTTATGATCATCGAGACGGTAATTGGTCGCCACGCGCGGCCGAATGTGACACAACGCTAACGGCGGCGAAATCGAATTTTCATCGGACAAAGCGGCCACCGCGCGTTTCATAATTTATTTCGCAGCAGCGTCGCTGCGAAACAACATTTACCGGGGAATGTAATTTGGCACGCGCGTATCACCGATCAGTTGGCGAATCCGCCCCCAGCAGGATACTTTCTCGCGTTAAGCCATGTTCGCGCGTAGCGTAACGAGCTGGCTCGTGAATGTGGGTCGTTTCGAGCAACACTGTACCTTGCAATTATAAAAAGAATCAACACGTGGATAAAACGAGCCGATTCCTCTTTTAATGTCCCTGAGACACGCAGGAGAAGTTTCTAATTAAGAAGTGGCTCGCCTAGCAGGCGCAAGAGGATCGCTTTTGTTGATCACGAGTGTGTTCTATGTCACAGGCCACACACGCGGGAAGGTGGCTTAAGGTTGCGCCGTATATTCGTCAACGCGAGACCACGGATATTGCGGGAGCATGCTGCGGTAGGTATGGACGCGAAGAGAAGCCGGGTCTAATTTCGCGTGCAGTGGATAACTTGGAGAAGACAATCTAACTATCTTGCTCACGTACGGAACAGCGGTGTAACTAAGGAGATCGCCAAAGGGTTCGAGGCCCGACACAAGTCGAAGTCCGTCTAAGCGGTACTTTCCCTCACGTATCGCAGGTCCTTCTGTTCCCCGGCTAAGATGAACAGATCGTGCGGGTTACAAGGCTCCCCCTCCCTCCACTTTCAAACTATATGCTCCGGGAGATGGTAGTCTAGTACATAATCCTGGTAAGAAGGATCGATTCAACTCTAAGCATTCACTTCTAGCTTTTACGGGTACCCCGAACCTCTATACAAGTAGTACAAAAGCATCAGAGTGTATCGTTAGGTAATGTAGAAGTTTGGCTTCGTGGACGCGCACCTGTGATGGTGTGATTTTATAGAGAAGTATTATAGGAAAGGTGCAAGAGAGAATCGAAGGATTCGAACAATTGCATTCGCCGATTTTTTTGCATATATATCGCCTTTTCGAGGAGGCGCTACTCCATCCAGGTGGTGAATCGTTTAGACAAGCATTTCTCTTACAACTTGCCGGAGAATAGCCCGAATAGGCGCAAGATGTGGTAAAATTTCCATATCGAAGAGTTCGCGATTTCTTATCAAATAGTTGGAGAATTCCGAATCATCGGCGGCCGCGTTCGTTTGCATTTCTCGCGGCGAGGGAGGTTTCCATGGAGGGTAACGTTATACATTCTAAAGTGGCGCGAGGAAATAAAAATTCGCCACGCTTGCACGAAACCGCCGCATTTTTGTTGCCACTTTCGCGGAATGCATGCATTTGTCGCGAAATTTGCAACAGAATGTTTTCTGCTCGATAAAGCTTCATGACTAAGCACCCCGAGGGCGTCCAACACCAATGGATATCCAACAATACAGCTATTTCCTACCCCAGTTACAGAATATAAATAAATGAAGGGAACAAAACAGCGCGACGGGCGTTATAAGAAGGGGTACGTAGAAGATTAGAGCGAATAATCAACCCTTGTAAAAGCACACAGATGTTGCGAGCATTCCCGCGTGAGAAACTCACGTAAAAAAGCAATTATTTACATAAAATTACAGACACAGATACGACACGAAAGAGAATAGCAAAGCAGTTAAATAAATGACAAGGGTTGACACGTTACAAACACCCCTACCTGGGAATTCTGCATAGAACGCAATCATTTCCACAAATATAAAGCTACAAACGGGTGAGGGAGATCCAAGGCTCGCATTGGGCTTAACCAGCTAACAGGGGTTGATCCATTCTAAACAATCCCACTCGGAGGGAGCCGTTTCCAGTTTCCACGCCGTCCGCTTTAACTTTAATGCAAGATGCGATGGAAGGAACCCGACCCGCCCGCCTAAATGAAGCCACGTCGTTCCGCGATCGACATCCCGTTTTACATACCGGGAAACTTTTTGTCCGCGAACGAAAGCGGGGGAGGGGGTTAGCCGGGGACGGGTTGAACAAAAATTGTCCCGGATCCCCGATTAATTTATATCCCTGTCCGTGGAAGGACGGCTGGCCTGCGCGTAGCTGAATAAAACATCGGCCAGATCCAAGGGGTAACTAAATTTTAAGCAATGGCACGGCGCCGCAACCGCCAGCGACCTTTTCCAAAGTTCAACGACACGCCGACTCTGGGCCGCGACTTGTAGCGCTCTGCTGGGAATCCGGCATAAAAATTGTAAATCGCGGATATACCGGTGCCCGGTGGCTCGATACCGGAGGGAATAATCGTGCATTACGATCGGCCTCGAAACTTCTAGCCGTGAGTTACGCGGACAGAAGAGATTCTCGGTGGTGGCCGGGGAGGGCCAAGGGATGCTCGGCGAGGGAGAGGAGGCACGAAGAGGCAGTGGATGGTCCGCGGAGGTAGAAAGATCGAACGATATGGGACGGGTGGGACGACGTAACGTTGAGTTCTCTTCATTAATGGTAATGATCGCGTCCGAAAAGTCTTGGGGAACTCGCGGAAGGAAACATTCGCGATTTGTATTCAGGACGCGGTGCGCCGCTGGTACGTAGCCCTGGAACAGGGGTTCGAGCCGAGCCAAGGGGGCGGTGGGTGGATTCGCGAAATAAACTCGGCGTGCTGGGGAAACGAAGGGAGAGGGTTGGATGGAGAGCGAGAAGAGGGTGGACGAGCAGAGACTCTTGCGCTCCAGTTCGGCTTCCGACAATAAAAGTGAGCTAAGACCACGCACACGGGGCCGTCGCGGCGTCTTTCGAACGTGAACGTGCACGCGGGATCTGTCGGTATGCAGACGTTCCGCGGGCACGGAACACTCGAGGACGCCCTTCCGCAGACTTTATTTGGCGACGTCGCTCGCTGCTCGCCGTCTCATTGCTTGCTATAATCGAACGAAATCGAGAACGGATGATAATTTTTCAGGGAGGGAGCACGACAGCAGTATCAGAGACACATAACTATATGTAGAACGTTCGCCGTTCTGGGAGAGAACATGCCATTGTTATCGATTACGATGAGTGATACGAGACGAAGGGAAGGGGTGAAGGAAAATGGGTAGGTTTGAAAGCGTCGCAGAGACAGGAGAATGGGTGAACGAAAATCACGTTGGTTTGAATATGCGCGGAGTTAAGGGGAGGTTCCGGTCTAGAGCCCATAAATATAGGTGATCTTTAGGAATTAATTAAAGGAAAACTACCGCAGATAATTTAATGGCACTTTTTGCATTGTATTAAGAATGTTTTAAACTATGGAAATATATTTTTTTCTGTAATTAATCATTGCAAATGGCACTGGGGATTCGTTGAAGAGGCGTAAAAAAATTCATCTACAATGGTGAGACTTGTAGCACCTAAACCATTGGCCTTAAATAAGTAACAATGCCAGATTATTAAAAGGCATGAAATTCTATAGCGAACATAGCTTTAAAAATGTGAAAAAATTACATTTTTTGGCAAGATAAATACACTTGAAATTTGAAATCACTTTTTCTCTATGCTTTTCGTCCTTTCAAAGCCTTTGAAAAATACAGATTTTCAATTTTTTTAAATGTTACAGGTTTCTCCATTGTACAAAACGTATATTCTCCAAAATAAAAAAGTTTCACTCGAATCGGATAATAACTTTTCGAGATATTTATCCCACCGATTTGAAGTACACTGTTTCGAGAAAAAAAAACGCTTTTAAAGCTTTACGTGAGCGCCGCGTGGCCAGGTTTTACCCACGCATTCACCGCTACTGAAATACTCATAACTTCATGAATTTTTCAAATTTCAAAAATCCTTTTAAACATCTATTTTTAAAAGCTTGAACATTCGAAAAACGAAATAAAAAGAATTCCCCCCTTAATTGAACCATTAACTGAATGAACTAACTATACTGCCGATAATTGTATAATGAATTCTATAATCGTACACTCCAGGGCAAGTGTTTGGAAAAGAAGTCATGTTTCTTGGCACGAGGGACTTATCGACTCTGTGGAGGAGCGCGTGGGTCCACGGTTGGGTGCCTGAAATGTGAATACGTTGGTCCTCTTTGAAGGCGCGGAGAAAAAGCGCGCTTCGCGCACTTCGTTTGAATGAAACCCTCTAACAGGGTGAGAACGTATAACGGCTTTAAACGTTGTGCCTCGTAGTTAAACGTGAGATATAGAAAGGCCCGGTGCTTCTTTCAGGATGTCGTCCCTTTTCGTGTCTCCCTTTGCCAGTGATCTACACGGCATTGTGCAGTCATTGCCGTTTATGCGAGCCAGGGTAAATTTACACGCGCGCGTGTGCACCACGCGAGCAGAGTCGTGTGGCACGCGTGTTGCGTTTACAAGAAGACCGCTTTGACTTTCGAGATACCTGCCAGTGAACTCTTGAACAGACGTACTTAGGCGGCGCAGCTGGAGTCTGGCGGCTTTCTTCCCAGCGTAAATGTAATTAAAAATGCTCGCTCGGTTAATTTCGAAACAGGCACGGTCCGCTCCCGGAGAAACCGCGTTATCACGAAAGATTTCGTTAATGACGAGTACACACGGCGAGAGAAGGCGCGTTATTATAAGTGGGCGGGATTCGTCGTTCGCGGGGTTAATCGCCGTCCCGCAAAGACAAACGATCGGAAAAGGGGAGCCGAAGCGTTGATTGCGATCTAAGATGACAATGGAATATTAATAGACATTTAAAAACGAGCTGGACAACAGTGCAAGTAACTCGGTCATCACAGATTTAAAACGTAGGTAGTCGAAAAATGTGGACTTCCTTAAATATGTTTCTCATCTTTTTGAAACTTTAAGTTTAAGATTCTGAAATATTTAACATTGCAAAGTCTAGTTTCCAGGATAATTGAATGAAATTAATACTTACATCCTTCAATTGTTGTCTTTCGTTCAATATTCTTCTTCAGCTAATGCACTGATTCTACCACTGATAATAAAATCTACTTTTGGAAGTATTCTCAGAATATGAAATTAACTTATGATGGAACCTGAATATATATTAAACCGAAACTGCAATAGAGAGTAAACGGTAGTAGTAATTTCAACGTAGAAGGTTTCAATGTCAATGGGCAAGGTCAGGCACTTAATATGCGCAGGACTCTAGGCACATCTTATCACTACGAAGTTCGTTAAACGAATAACAACCTCGTGACACACAGAGCGCAGCCCGGGGTGGGGTTCAGCCGACTCCTTCCATTGAAATTTACTTTTCGTTGGAAATGACGACGTCACTCGCCAATATTATGGGCGCGAGCGGTCTATGTCTACGATCTAGGTCTACTAGCAACAAGAAATGTACATTTGTGATCCAAGGATGATCCGCCTCTTTCGTTTAAAACGAAAATGCCCTTTAACCTTTGCCTAGCGGATGCGGTGCCATTTGTATCCACCCTAAATATCAAACTACGTGTGTTTTTTATTACTAGTACTACATCTTCAAGGAGATAAGAAGATTATAAATCTCAACAAGATCAGAATCTTGTCTGTAAAGTTTGTTCTTTATTTTGTGTGACATGAACTCCTATAGGACGTCGAGTGTATTCTATCCCTCGCCTGTAGATGCAGCAAGAACGGCTCAAACCAGAGGAGGTTTATTTAGAGCGGGGATCGCGCAGCGCGCGAAAATCGAGTCGGAAGTTTCGTTTATTTTTAGAAGTTGCAATAGAAAATATCATCGGGAAAGCCGCGTGTTTTGCTTATTTTTACATAACATCGAGCTAGACTGCAGCTGCCTGATAAACACGCAGGGAGCTCGTTGCACCTAGTTTGACACCTTAACCGGGGAGCATTGAATTTTGAAGATTCTTTAAATGACGAAACGACCACTGATTCACTCGGGGAATAAATGTCCGCTGGTGGCGTACAGTCTAATTCAACACGAGATGCTGGTCATCACTTCGCTGGTCCATGCCCTCTCACGGGATTAGTCAAATCCCAAAATAATACCGTGGGCGAGCGGTGTTTCACATACTGCGGTACAAATCTCCACAACGATGTAAATCGGACGGTTTAAGCTGTTTGGACGTAAATCCCGGCCATGGTCTATTAAATATTCGCATCAACCCTAATTTATATTGCAATGTATCTCGTATTCCATTAATAAACAAAACTGGCTGACGTAACCCAATTACAGTTTGAAAATTTCACATTAGCGTTTATCTAGATAATTTTCCATATCTTCCAGTAAAACGAACAGCAAGTGCACACCTGTGCCACATTGTTACCCATCTTTCTTCAGCTCCTCTACCCGAGAAATAGAAGTTTCAAACGATACACCTCAACATAACTGATCAGTCCAGGGTTACGAATATATTCCTTAAGGGAACACGGACGCTCGTGATTGAAAATGGCGCGCGTGAGCCCGTATTTCTCTGTTTTGATTTCGGACAGCGGCGCGCAGACAGCAGAGCAGAGTGGACTTGAAAATAACCAACGGCAGGAGAAGGCGCTTCTATTAATAGTGAACCGGAGAGTATCTTTGTCGCGCGTTTGGTAGCATCCCCGTCGGTTTAGCAGCGAAAATTCGTCAGTCGATTTACCGTTCCGTGATACATTCTTCGCACGTACAAACACACGCAGGCACACATCACAGGCGGGAAGAGGAGAGCGCGTAACTCGATCGGAAGACGATGTTCCGCAGAAGTTTGCGCCCGTGCCTGGCAGCCGTCGTTGCGTGGTGAATTTCCCGTCTGGCGTGGTGGATGCGCCTAAACATCGCGAAACTAGAGCCACGGCGAAGCTAGACAGGTGTGGATAGAGGTGTAGGAGGCGAGAGTCGTGAGGAAACGAAGTGAGACTAGGCGCGGAGAGGGCGGTCGGGTGCCCGGCGGATGAATACACCGCAAGATTCTTCGAATATTCCACGAGTTCGGGGTTCACCTACAGGCGAACTGGAAGGAAGTTAAAACCACAGATTCGAGTGAATCTAAATAAAGAACTATGCAGAGCCGTGGATGAGGTGGGGTGGAGCTGGGCTGCGAGTGGGATATGCGGTGAGTAAGAATGGTACAGCGGGCCGCATGCAGCATCGAGGCGAACACGTTCCCCAATGGCGTACGGATCAGCGACCGGGAAGGAAGAGCGACGGACGTGGTCGCGACGGAAGCGGCCGTAGACCACGCATTCCGCGAGGCGCACGAGGGACGTGGTAACGCGAGATTCTCCCTGTTCAAGTGGTTCAAACGGTCCGGCAATCGCGACTCTACCGTGGAAAAGCGACGGAAGACGATCGACAAGTTCCGCGAGAATGACGGACGGCAGCCAAGTGTCTCGTCCAGTGTCGAGAGCGTAGACACCTTCTACAGCACCACCACCGTGCGCAGCTTCGCCTTCCACACCGGCACCCTGGGCAGATGTGACGGGTTAGAGTTAGACATCCTCGGGCAAGCGGCCGAAGTTGGACCCTTCGCGGCTGGGGCATCGAAGGTTGGCAACAAAGAGAACGACGTGGCGGATGTTTCCTGCACGTTGCCCGCCAACGCTCACTCTCACAGAAGAGACATAACCGCGAGGTACTCGTTGCAGCCGTCAGCCACGTTCAATTCTTGTGGGAATCTACCGTTCCCCGAGAGACGGCTGTTGGGCTCCCTGAGGAGGCACGACGACAGAAGGGCCAGCTGCAACGTAGGTTCCGCGCGCAGAAGGGTGCACGTGAAGGGAAAGAGACGCGCGCCAAACCCTCCCGCGACTCTGAGCAAAACAGCGGAGGCAGATGTACGCGAAACACCTAAGAACAGTAGTAGGCGAAAGCGACGCGCGCCAAAACCTCCTGAGAAGATCGTCAATGGTGATACGTTCGCGGAGAAGCGAGAAACACTGGTCACCGATGGCGGGATGGACGTAGAATCGCGACGAGATAGTGAGGACTCGCAGACGATCAGTAACGACACGTTGGTTCTCCAAAGGGGCGTCCTGCTGTCGAAAAAGGAGACTAAGCAGACTGCGAAAGAGAAGATCGCGAAAGAAAGTGCTGGCTCGTCCGATAGTGCCATTCTTCAGGATATTCCGACCACCGTCCCTGGCATTGGAACCCTGAGCGCAGCCATGCCACGACCTTGGTACAAACGGAGCGTCTTCGAACATTCCCGGGATTCCGGGCCGTCCAGGAGGGGCGATGTTCTCCGGGGGCCTACAACCTCGTCGGTGGAAATAAAAGAAGAGACAGCTGCCTCGAACATGGCTGCTTCCGCGAGTTACTCCGTGGACGCTTCATTGTCCAGATTGAACTTCTTCCATCGTAGCGGGCAGACGGAAGACAGGAAGAGGGAGGCGAAACGAAAATCGGGCCTGTCGATCTTGACGAACATCAGCGAGCTCGATAAGGAGGCAGCAGCTATCGTTCAAGAGGAACAAGCGCGAGCCAGAGCCTCCATGTTGCTCAAGTCTTCGCGATTCGTCGACGCGTTCGAGAAAAGGAACGAGATGAACGAGGAGCTCGTTCAGGACATCGTCACGTCCGCGATGGAGAATTCGTCTCCCAGGAGGGGCACACGGGCCTTGATCTCCAAGTTCAACGCCATCAGCAACATCACGAAAGTCACGGTCAATGCCAACTTCTTCGCGAAAAGCGGCAGGGATCAGCAAGCGTCTAAATTGGAACGAGACGTCGTGAGGAATGCGAGGGCCTTCGAGCACGCCGCCGACTGGAAGGAGCAGCCGAGATTTTCGGCTCAATCCGTCGCCGGGCAAAGTGGCCACGTCGAGAAAGACATATCCAGGTATTTCCCGCCGCAACAAAAGGCGAGGGACAAGATCGAGAATGCGGACGCGGGCGCGAAGCTTACAGGAAGGAAGGCCGCCGGGGCTAAGGAACAGAACGATCGACTCGCCACGGAGACATCCAGTAGAATATCGTTCCTGCAGAGCCAACTGGCTGCAAATCGAATGAACGATCCGACTATTCCTCAGAAGGATACCGCAGCGGCTGTAATGGAGGAAAGAATTAGATCAAGGCAGGAAGTCGCCGGCGAAAGGAAGGAACGGGAGACAAAGCCAAGAAACGAAGATACCAGGGGATACTTGTTTCCTCGCGGACGTGCCTCTGCGGTGAACAAGGGACACACGTCAAGCATCTTCGAGGAGGCAAGGAAGACGGATAAGCATCATTTGGAAGGTGTGCAGAAAGAGTTCTCCGATATCTTCGACGAGATCGATAAGCAGCTACGTATGAAGGAGTTCAAATTCATCGATCGCCGCGCAGCCCGTACGAGCGCCGCAGCCACTAATCAGAGAAGTAAAGTTCACGAGGAGGAAGCTGGAATATCAAGTAAGGTAACTAAGGTGCTCGATATCCTGGTGGAGGCGGAGAAGGACGCTAAGACAAAGACGGCCGTGCAGACGTCGGAAAAATCGATACCCATCGAGGATGCCTCTCCTACGACCGATCCGAACGCGAGCACAAAATCGGGCAAGGCTAGGTCACCGATACTCAATACCATCGATGATCCAATTACCACGGATTTAAAAGAGATGCTGAAGGAAATGAAACACTCGTTACCAAAGCATTCCAAGCCCGGGAAAATTGCGACGCGTAACACCGACGCAGCGAAGAAAGTCGCTAAGGAGAGAGAGGTGCCTGCCGCACCAAACAAAACAACGTACTTCGTATCCGCCGTGACGAAAGTTGAGAATATTGCGCTGCAAAGCGATTACGATGTGGACAAGCAGAAGGTGTCGTGTTCGGTGCAGACTAGCGGAAACATACGGAGATTGAGTCAACCTTCTAGGCCCGTCGATCAGCCGTCCACGTCAGGATGGAAACAGGAAAACGTGGTCTACAAAACATCTGGGAGAAAGCTGGCTGGTTCGGGGCTAGTGAAAAATACCTTCCAGCTGATACGGCCACGCGATTTCGCCGAGATCGAAGCCACGAAAACAACCAGAACTGCTTACGCCGAGAACACTTATGCCAATGTGATGGAGCAGTCGCTTTACGCGAACGCTCATGTCCCTCCTTCACCGAAACAACGCGCTAGCTCCGCGCGACCTAATGAAGTTAAAAAAGTTACCGACACCGATGTCGTATCGAATCCGTCGCCAGTAGTCGAACGAAAATTAAACGCGAAGGAGGACCCATTCGAGGCTAGCGAAGAAGGTAACGCGGAATATCAATTAAACGGAGGTGATGAGTTGTATGGCTGAATCACGCGGCTAAATTTGTTATGCGCGGTGTCAGTCGTTTTTCCCTGTTACTATACTAACGTTACTGGTCTCGTTTGTTGCAGAGGACAATGCGACGGAGAAGAACATGAACACGCTGGCCATTAACCGATTACTCAGAAAGTTAGAAGCGGCAATTGCGTCTGGGCATCATCAGCAAGCAGCGGGTTTGGCGAAGGAGCTGGCTCGGCTGAAGATCCACTGTTCCGTGATTCGACAGCGATCGGCACGTCTCAAAGATCAGCTGATTAAAGTCAATATGTACATTGAGGACAAGCTCGCTCACCAGGGGCCCATACCACTTCAGGTAAATAGCGGTGGCCACTCAAATCAAGGCACCCGCTTGCTATCCATCATGATCATATTAGATGCTTTACTAAGCCGAGATATAATAACAGCTGCCGAGTAGGATGACAGTGGCAGAGCTGAAGACAAAGATACACGTGGAATTTGAAATACCGACGAACGTGCAACGATGGATAGTAGGTAAGAACCTGGCTGATCGCGACGGAGCGACCCTCAACGAGTTGCAGGCGGTGAATGGGTCCCCGATATTTTTGTACCTCGTGGCACCAGGTAAATGAAACGAATCAACTCTCAAAGAAGCGTTATCTTGTACTTAGTGCTCTTTGTCGGATTGCAGAATTGAAACCAGAAAATGTGATACAAATCGGCAAGCCTAGCAGTGCAGAAGAACTGGCAAATGTGATAAATGATGAAGCCACTTCATCTACAGAGGTACTGCAGCCGGTGCAAGAAGATCGTGAAATAGTCGAGGAACCTCAGGTACCAGTGTGGTTGAAGTTGATGTGTCTTTGTAATCGATCTGCCCGTAGTACCTTTTCCCAATTCACTTCTGCTGCTATACCTGGTGGCGATATACGCCCATTTCGTTTACCAAGTGTTGCATCAGTAATTTTCTTGATATGCGTTTTGATTCACGGCACGATGTGAGTAGGAGACAGAGGAAAGTAGTACACCAGAGGAGGTCAAGATGGAACGATACGAGGAGCTAATTTCTTTGGAGAATTGTGATGTTATACCGAATTCAGAGCCAATTGAGTGTCCCGTATGCTTCGTTACATACGGTCCACGCGAAGGCGTGATATTAAGGGATTGTTTACACATGTTTTGCAGGTATGAAGAGTTGAACCAAATTTTAAATTGCTACATCCACTTAGTCGGCTACATTTGACAACTTTCTTCAGGTCATGTATTGCTAATACAATTAGATACTGCGAAGATGCTGAAGTGAAATGCCCTTACAGAGATTCAGAGTACACTTGCGAATCGACTCTGCAAGAACGTGAGATCAAAGCCGTAAGTTCAATAGTAAAACTTGTTGCATAATTGTCGCCATTGTGACACCTCGCATGTGCATTCAGCTTGTCGAACCAGAGGTCTACCAACAGTATCTTGCGAAGTCAATTGCTCAAGCGGAGAACAATGCTGGGAACAACGCGTTCCACTGCAAAACTCCAGATTGCCCTGGTTGGTGCATCTATGACGATGACGTGAATAATTTCCTCTGCCCCGTGTGTGGTGCCAATAACTGTCTCACTTGCCAGGTCAGAAAAGAAAACATAAAGATCATTTTGCAGTATTACAGGTTGATGCAAACTGTACCTAACTTCCACGTCTTAGGTCGTACACACTGGCAAAAATTGTAAACAGTACCAACAGGAATTGAGATTATCGAAAGAAACGGATCAGGAATCGAGGAGAACAGCAGCGATGCTCGAAGACATGGTGGACAGAGGCGAAGCACTTGCTTGCCCGACATGTGCAGTTGTCCTCATGAAAAAATGGGGTTGCGACTGGTTGCGTTGTTCAATGTGCAAAACCGAGATATGCTGGGTAACAAGGGGCCCACGTTGGGGCCCAGGAGTGAGTAACCGTTAGATTGACATATTTGTAGAATTAAAATGGTAACGTTTACAAGTTGATTATTTTACTTCTCTATTGATCGTTTTTTCCCGCTCTCGCAGGGAAAGGGGGACACATCTGGAGGCTGCAGATGCGGCGAAAATGGAGTCAAGTGTCATCCTCGTTGCAATTACTGTCACTGAGGAGAACCATCAAATGATACAATTACTGCAACGACGGACAACAATGTACACATTGTACACAATGGAAGAAAGGTGTACCAACGAAATTTTTGTACATCGTCACTGACATGCTCGCCCATTGGTCACAGCGTCAAGCGTCTTTGATGTTCGTTTTAATGACGAGTGCAATAACTGATAAAACTGATAAGTTTACACGTATACGTTAAACGCTGCTTGCTCAATGATTAACCTTATCGCGGAACCGTCCTTCGTGGAATTGAAAGTAATGCAATAAAGAAAGGCGCGCACTGCGGTATCTAACGGTTATTCTTGTTTTCTATCATAACAAACGACATGGGAAAATAAATTGTACTATTTACATAAAGCTTCGTGTGAAACATGAATGTATAATAAATTATTGATACAGGTAGCTTCGCAATTATACAGGCACCGGTTTTTCATCCTCGTCAGTCGTCTTCTCATTTGTACCGATCTGTTGTAAACGAGACACCAACGTAGTTTGATGATGCGTGAGCTGCCGATTCAAGTTAACGCCACCAGCACTCTGTAACGCTTGAACCAAACCCAAATGTGCCATTGTAATGTCCATTTTTCCATATCTTAGGAAATCATCGTAATCCAAACCGTGTCCTTCCAATACTCCCCCTAAACGGAAAGAATAAGTCATATTTGTCGCGAAATATTTCTCAATGGCTACTTACCTATTGTGTACATTTGTTTGCATTTTTTGAGAATTTTCTCTAAACCGATCACATTTATATCAGGACTGAAGACAAATGCAGTGAATGTACTAATTAACGGGTCCAAGGCTTGATATGGTGAATTCTCCAACGCTGCACGGGCAATGTGAGGCGAATAATACTTATAATACATATTCGCCCTTTTTAGAAGCACTCTAACTTCGAATTTATCTTCTTCGGTTATGCTGTTTACGTGTATAAAAGCAGCCATTTTCGAATTGTCGAACCAATTACGCAGTTCCTTCATTAGAATCGTATCGTAAGGCCCAAGTTCATTTTTGCTTTCAACAAAAAGTGCGTTTGTGCATAGTTCGTCCAAAGTTTTGTCCTTGTTGGGATCGATGTAGAATGGCTTTATAAGTTCATTTACTACCGCTTTCGTATAAAAGATTTTCGGTTTTTTAATATTTATTTTGCCTCTGTAACGCTTTTGCTGGTACAGTAACTCGGTCGGTGTTAACTGAAATGCTAAAACAGAGGAAACGTGTACACTAGATCTAAAGAGAGCCAGTTTACCCACCACCCGCTCCATTAATGAACCTACCGTGATAGTTTCCGACTCCATTGCACACTGTTTGTATCGGATGTTACTATGCAATTTCTGTATAAATCAGAATGTACGGCCATCAGTCGAACTCGGCAAAATCGTTAAGAATATTTTTTCGGGGAGCTAAACGTATTGGTAACAACGGAATAGTTCCCATTTGGGAGCTGCTGGTGATTCAACATACACATTGGATCAATTGCGTGCACGTTTCATTTATTTTAAAAATAGATACATGATCGGTACGAATTGAAGTCGAGTACAAAAATTATATAAGTATATACAGAATTAATTATACTTTTTTGCAACGATTAAGGCACTTTGGAACAAATCATACATGTAAATATATACCTATGTGTACGCGAGTACATGTTCGCGGACCGTGCGATGGGTGTTAAAATTGTGTATTCGTGTGTATAATAGGCGTTTCTAGGCATTATGCACAAGTACGTTTATGTATATCGTGAATTCCGTATCTACTTTATAAATACGATCCTTTTCATTTTCGATATTATGCGATGTAATTAATCGTTCCGCTGCAATAATTGCTGGATTCGTGCCGAGCTTCTATACTATCACCGAAATTGAGCGATTTCCTATTTTTCCCTAATCGGAGCATCGAGCGGATGCCACCTTTTTTTCGCGAACGTTTGTATCGATCATCTAAAGCTGAATTTAGCGAAGCCTGTTTCACGTCTCCCCGGCTGTTCGGAAAGCCCTCGCGGTCGTCTTTAAAATTATTGCTACTCGTTATCTCGCCGTGTACATCGTCCACGAGCCAATGTTTACGCGGCGAAGTAAATTTATTATTGCAACCGGGTATAGTATACACGTATTCCGATTGAGCAGGGTCCACGGGCTTCTCGTATCGCTTTACATTACTATCGCTCGCCGTGTTCCCATCCGTACTACCTTTACTTTTGTTCTTTTCGAAACTCTCCTGTTTGCCACCCCGCCTGGCCTGGTCTTCCGAATCTGTCGATAGATTCGCGGGCTTTTGATTCGCTTCCCCTTGATTTTTACTCTCTCGTCCCTCCCGCAGTTTCTTGTTTCTCTTGTACGTGTCTGTGTTCTTTGCGTCCAAGGCAGCGTGGCGCTTCTCCGACATACTCTGCCTGCCCAAAGCGTCGCGGGAAAACTTATTGGAAGAAGAGTTGAATTCTTCCAGGGACAATTGGCTGTCGTACGTCGGATCCCCAGAATACTGACTGTCTTTATCGTCTGTGCTCCTTTTAGCTTCATTGCACGGTGGTTCGTTAGAGTCTTCTAACAATACTGATTCCACGCGATCGTCCCGCTGACCTATCGTAATCTTTTTTACGTTACTGACAGGCTCTATCCACGTCTTATTGGTGGCGATGCAATAACTCTCGTTCCTCAAACTGTTTTTATTGTATTGCTCCGTTAGTCTGTCGATTACTGGGTTCCAAGGGGATGCAGTCACACAAGACAGCAGACCTCCATTGTCCAAGATGTCCGACTGTGAATTTAAATTATTCTTTTCCTTAACCCTGCCCTCGTTGGCCTTCGTGGAATCGGATATGTATATACTGTTGGCAGACTCGAGTTTAATATGAGAAGACAAATTGTCGGGAAGATTCTTTTCATTTCCGTCGTAAGAGGATATCCTGCGGGCTATTGTCAGAGTAATTACTCCTGTTACAGAACTATTTGTATTGAGCATTGCCCTTCGGAGTGTTTCCATTGCATCAGAATTGGACAGACCCAATAAGGACACTCCATTAACATTGAGCAATTGATCATTGGTCCTTAATCGCCCGTCCCTAGAGGCTGCACCCCCATGAAGGACACTTTTTATAAAGATTCCCAAATCCATGTTAGTATTTTCATCTGTGTTGGTGGTCTTCCCTTTCACGCTGACGCCCAAACCAGCTTTCTCTGAATCGTGCACCGGTATATCTAACGTTAGAATCATGCGATTCTTACGCGGTGACAGGACAATGTCTTCGGACGATTTTACTGACTTGAATGTACATTTATCGTAACTACGGCTACTAACTTTATCTTGAACTTCGGTGTTTTTCTTTATTGGCGATGTATTCTGTGTGCTCCAATATTTCGAATTGTCGGTGGTTTCGGGGGCTGGGGTTACGGGTGCAACGTGGGAATGGGAATCGGGAATATTGGAAGAAATTTCTTCTTGACGAGATACCACCATTCTCACCTTCCCACCAGGAGGAATACTTCTAAGAAGTGAGACCACGTCTGCTTGGCTTTTGCCTGTCATTTCTTTATTATTTACTTCGAGCAACCTGTCGCCAGGCCTTAGTCTGCCATCCTCGACTGCAGCACCTTTTGGTAATATGTTCTTAATATATATAGGGCAATGGCCTCCAGCAGGGTTATCACGTGTAGTGACACTGAATCCAAGGCCATTGCTGCCTTTCGTTAATTCTATCTCTATCATACGCCCGATTTTACGAGTGTTGGCCGTCTGCAACAAGTTGTAGTTGCTACACTGAAGTCTTTTAACATTGTCATCCGTTTCTGCCTTTTCGGATCCCCCACTGGTATTGCCATGATTCTTATGCAATGATTTTTCGCGTAGTTTTTTATGCTTCACTACTGAAATCTGGAGACACGATTCAGACATGCAGGTCCTAAATATTTCTTGCACTTTGGAGAATGGTATGTGTAATAGATTGTGGCCATTTATTTTTATGATCTTATCGTGCAAATCAATTTGCCCATCTCTGGCAATTCTGCCATTGGGCTCGATGCCTTCGACTCTGAGGCCCTGATCGTTACCCAATAAATCATAACATGGCACCACATGAAGCCCCAGTGGTCCCGCTTCATTTTTTATCACAATTTCGCGAATCTCTCCTTGATCCCCAGGTTCGATATTGGCATTTGCATATTCAAATGACGCTTTGGCATCTTGTCCCAGAGGTTCCCTACGGCGTGAATCTCTGGGAAGGGATTGAGCAGAATATGTTGTTAAACATGGTTCTCTGGTTGACAACGCGTGCATTGACAATCTTTTAGTACTTTCTCTTTTAATACTACTAGTAGATATGGAGGAATGTGTGTCTATTGTATAAGGTTGCTCCTTGCCATCCGAGTGAAAAAAATCTGGGCTATTGGTCCCAACTGAACTGGCTCCATCACCCCCAACATGGTTAGTATCTGTGCTCACAAAATGAGCAACTATCTGCTCTCTGTCATCAGCTACATCACATAACCTATCATCTGGATCTAACAGGCCACCTCCAGTCAAAGAGGACAAGCTGTTTATGGTTAGTGTGCTCTCGTTTTTCCCAGTTGCCTTTTTATACCTCAGAATAGCCTCGTGCATTAAGTCTTTGACTAGTAGGGTTCCATCCCCACAAGGAACCACCACTCTAACGTTATCGAAGCACACAGTCACCTTCATGCTCGCTCCGATTTCATATTATGGTATTACACGTTTACAAGCGCGTGTGGATTATTTACGGTGTCCCAACACGCTCAATATTGCTTCTGACGTATTAGCGAGCGGGTACAGTGGTTTAAATGCACCAATTATTAAATGTACCTAAGTCGTAACTTTTTCTCGTACAGTACGATTATCTTCTATTATCTGTCGGGTACTCCCATATTCCGATAATGAATCACCGACATAGCGCGCTGGACACTTTGATTCTGTTACTGTTCGTTACATTCGTTCAAAAACTAAGCGTATATGCCGAAATCAAGTGAACATACTTGAAACAAAAAACTTTGTCCCGACTGATAAGGCGGACGCGTACGCCCAACTTTATCACAACATCAAATATGCGGAACAGACGCACTCGCCATTACCACATTCTATTCCACTGTTCCCTGTGACAGTCCAACGGAATGCGAGAAACATGGCCGATACAAACAGTGTGGCCAACGGAACAACCTCGCGTACCGCTTTCATTTTCAGGTTCTTGAAGGAACGTGTTTTTGACGGTAATAGGTGAAGAATAGAATGAGCGAGACTTACCTTTCCTTGCTAAATGCGCCATTGTGTATGGTCACGTTCTTTTAGAGAAGGTCAATAAATGGTTCACGCTTAAACTTTAGGTCTCACACAACCCCTACCTAACCATCTTTATCTACACACTGACCATTCTGAAATGGTCCAGATCCGCTGGTCCCTGTTTAACCTTGGAACTTCAAGGCAGACTTATAATCAGCGGGAACTTTATTGATTTAACAGGGAAACTTATCTTCCATTGGCGAAGAAGAAATTAGGATATGAACATATAACACTGATTTGTATTTCATTTAGCTCAAAGTTATAAATTTGGAGAGAAATATAGACGATACTCTAGATATTCGAGTTATTATTTAGCCGGTTAACCGAAGTGAAAGTGAACTGAGTACAGTTAGTGCGCTCGTCGCAGTTATTCATTGATACAGTCCATAAATCACCTACCCAAACCTTACACCGATTTTGAAACGTCAAGTCCTACAGAAAATTTCTAGTGATTTAACTACTTTTTCGTTACGTCATTATCAATTGATAGTACAATAAAACACGGAGCATTTCTAATTTCATAAAAAAATGAAGTGGTTTGAGGGTAGCATCAATGAAGCAGTGGCAGCATCAAAATCTAAGAAAGCAATTTTTGTTGTTTTTGTTGAAGGTATATTTGTACTCTTAGGTTAAACTATTGTTCAATCTGCTATTTCCTTTTTTTCCCCATAAACACTAATTACATCTATGATCAGAACTACATTTACCCAACTCCACTTGTCCTTTACACCTGTTCTTGACAATTGCGCTTTGTGCGTTTCATCAATGGCATTGGTCACATGGCATTACGATGCTTTTGTAGGAAAGGATGACACCTCAGCACAAGTTGCTGAAGCAATTAATTCAACAGAAGTTTCTTGTCGCTTGGAACAAGAAGATTTTGTAGCAATTCGATTGGAAAGTGGGTCTGAAACGTATAGGTTCTTTGCCCAGATTTGTATCCTTTTCTGTCGCGTGTTAGTAACTATTTACTAAAATTTGGTATCTTCCTAAATGTGTTTGATAAGATCAATTGGTGCCTGTGCCATCTCTATTCTTCATTGGTGAAAATGGCGTACCATTGGAGATTGTTGCTGGCAGTGCAACAGCAGCTGATTTACTTACTAAACTTGATCTAGTTCTAACAAAAGCTAGGACAAATAAAAATTCTTCTACCAATTTGATAGACGAAGAGAAAAAGGATATCGCTGCTTGCAGTACCGACAATAATCCCAATACAAATGTCAGTGTAGAACTTGAATGCGGTAGCACATCAACGTCAAATACAGAAGTGTCATTAACACAGACACCGGTAGAAGATGAAAGTAAGGATTCAATTGCAGATGATACAAAGGTAGAACCTTCTACCAGTTTGAAAAGTACCGAAGCACCAAAACCAAGCAATGAGACAAAGGATGCACCTACCAAAGAATTGACACAAGAAGTACATATAAAGCATAATTTTTTTCAGAATCAAATAACATTACAGTGAAACTATTTAACCATTGTATAACTTCAGGAGAAAATAAAAAGAGCACAACAGTTGATAGAATTACAACGAAAGCAACGCGTAGAGGAAGAAGAACGCAAGGAGAAGGAGAGGGAATTGGAACGCCGTAAAGTTGGTCGTGACGTGCAAAAGAGCAAACAGAAGCAGCAGGATTTAGAAATAAAACAGGCTCACGAGGAGAGACTGAGAGAAAAAGCTGCTGATGCAGCAGCTAGAGAAAAGGTTAGGCAGCAAATTGCTCAGGATAAGTTGGAGAGGAAACAAAAAGAACTAGCTCTGCAGGTTTGTATGCATCATTTTGAATAAAAAACAATCGATTGGATTACACTTTTCACATATCAAGAACATACATTTTTTTCTGAGTCTAGCAACAAAAGCAGCAACAACAGGATCCATCCGTGCTCAAACCATCTGTGATCATGACTAGTGCCACCATTGTAACTCGAATTCAGTTTAGACTGCCATCAGGCAATCCCCATTTGGGACAGTTTGAACCGACAAGCACCTTACGTGAATTACGTACTTACATTGCTGAAAACATTGAGTTACCTTTCCGCCAGTTTACAATATCCACTTCATTCCCTAGAACGGACTTGACGCATGAGGAGGATGATAAAACACTTTTGGAATTGCAGCTAGTTCCTACTGCTGTTATTCTAATTCTGCCACTGAAAAATGTAAGTGATACCTTGAAAAGGTATACACATTTACTGTTTCTATTAGCAAAATATTAATTCCCCTGATCTATGATTTCAGTCCAATGCTCCAACAGCTGTAACGACGACACAAAATGCTGGTTTTTTGTCATGGTTCGTTTGGTCTCTGTTCTCGCCTATCCTAGGTGTTTACAATTACGTGGTAGGTTATTTCTCGGGAGGTCCACGCCCAAACACTCAGAGGCAGCAAAGCAACCCGGATGAAAACAGGGACACGGCAACTACGCCCGATGGAACGTTTATACCGAATCTTCAAAATGTTGCTAATTCGTCAGGGTAGGTTCGACACTTACGCGGATATTTTGTATGAATAAATTAAAAATACAATGTTGATTGAAACGTTATTTGTGATATTCAGTCTGGTCAGAAGATACTTGGGTAATCCAGGGGGGACAACCACTATCAAAACGGACGGTAATATACGTAGACTGCACTCAGGCGGGGAAGATAATGATGAAAATAATACTTGGAACGGTAATTCAACGCAACAAATGTAGTTCATCATAGATCAATTACGTTCCAATTAACACAGTTATTTTATTAAACGGGATTATACACATGCAACAGATACAGCACTTTATTTCGAGATATATTTTGTTAAAGTCCTACATCATCCTGTTCTAATACATCGAAATCGGGTGTCGCGTGTTACGATGTAATCGCGACAGTAAATTTCAGTAGAACAGGACGGTTTCTTTAAGGAAGAAATATACCTTATAATTTCACATCTTATAATTTCATATTATCAACTGTTAAATTGATAATTCATTGTAATAAGTTACCAGTGATACACGGACCAAACGCAGTCATCTCACTGCGTAGCGATAAGCCTATATAGCAAAAATAAATTTCCAATATACATATATACACCCCGATATCTGTAACACGAGTGTCAGGTTTATCGAACTTTCTAAGTTAATTTATGTTTATAGATCCTTTTACAGAAAATTGTTTTATTATATTATCCTAATCAAAGCTATTATTGTATATTTTCGGATGGTAACAAGAGTTGCATTGAGTGTGGGAAATATAGTATGTTTTATTTTATGATAAAAAGCTGAACCCGCTGAACAGAACCCGCCTATATTCTGTTAACATATAAATAAAGATAAACACAAAATTTACACAAATTCTGATTCACGTTTCATTCTACCCTCCTGAAGAAGTGTGGAGATACTCATGGTACTCTTTACGTGGCGTCTAGTTAACGATGCCAACCATTGAGTAAAATGATACACGACGGTTTATTACAACGGCGAGAACACGGAAAACCGACGTGAAATTTTTCGTCTGACGAAACATGACGCCAAAAATATGTTCAAGGCGAGGAAAACCGTCAAGGAAGTGTCTCAATCGCCTTGTTCTGTGGTCGACACGTTCAGAGGAACCGATAATTTACACCCTTCCTAGCCACGGAGCTGTCGATCGTGGCACCAATTAAGCGTAAAATTAACAAACATTTTGGCCGACTTGTTCCCCCGAGGGTTTCAGCTTTCTGGCAATATATTGCAGAACCTGCTAGAGGAGTGTCGTGCGAGTAACGTGATCTCACAGACACACCTACTGGTCCTTTCGACAACTGGCCTGCTGTGCTTGAATTGTAGTCCACTGTATTTGAAAACGTAGAAGCGAGCTTCATTTTACTCCCCTCTTAATTGAACTGAGCTTATGTCTGAATGGAAAAATAGAATTGGGCATAAATTCAGCGCGACGCGCATAAATAAGTTTTAATTATGTTTGGTCAGCCGAGGAATCGCCGCCACTAATATTTCTAGCTCTGATTTACACGGAAGAATCGCGACTTGGCTGCGAGAGCTTTGGAACAAATTTCTACAGTGTATTTTGCTGGTTCGTATAATCGCAGCCAAGTTCCACATCTGTAAACAGTTCTTGTATCACTCTATCATCCCTATCATCGTCGCGTTAATACGCGCGATTGTGCGTCTAATAATCTCATTAAACTTACGACCGCCTGCGCTCCCCCTCGGTAATATACCTGACAGACTTGTCCCATTGTACGCTTTTATACGAATCCATAGGAATCCAAACGATGCAGACTGTTGGCTAGGATCTAATAATACATCCCGGCCATTCAGTTTTTCATCTTGTTCAACGAGTGTGGTGCAAACATACAAATTGTTACAAACCTATACATTTATCAATAAATCACACATTCCGAGCGTATCCCCTATAAATTATATATTCCAGCATTTATTTTAGGCAGACTATCATTCCATTATAAATGCATCGAAAAAATATTCGATCCATTGTAATTGCTAAGTGGAGATTGGAGCAGTCAGGATTGGGAGCTACCGTAGAATTTTATACGTTCCGTGCGCCACAGATTGTAAATTGATTTCGAATCGCGGCCGGCCGCTGTCAAGACAATTATTAAATAGCGTTTCATGGCGGTGACAGAAATTTATGGATACCTCATTACCACCGTTTAGTGACTGCTACCGTCGCGCTGTACGAGATCATTAGGGGCTCCTTCCAGAAACGCACGTGCTTGCCAAGAACCGCCCAATGTAACTTGGGATTGGATGAACATAAGATGACGTCGTGAGCACGTGGCTTTTCGACACCGCCTCGTAGAACGAAGAATTTGACTTGGGTGCCAAAAAAAATATTGTTGGACATCGCGAGCAACCCCGACAAACAGTCGCTGGTTTCAACTCTAATCCCGCGAACGGATCGCAGGGTGTCTATCAAACTCCCGGATCGATTTCATATCTCCACCTTCGCGAGCCGCGAGAAGATTGCATCTTTTAAACAACAGTCGACGTTTCGCCGATTCCCCATAAAGGGAACTCGGGTTTCACGATCCAGGCAGATAGTGTTTGTGATGCTACAGTGATAAGCGGGGTGAAAAGCGTGCAGTGAATTGTAAAGGTTCGAGTCTTGCCGGGGTGTATTTTGAAGGAGAAAGTAGTATGGACAAGTTGGCAAGATCATTTTCATAATTGCGTTTTCTAAGAGCACAGATACGCATCTTTAAAGTGTTGGGGACGATATCCAATCGTTCAATTCGTTGTGCAATCAGAATACTGAATGGTGATAAGATCTAGATGATAGCGGCAGGCATTTAAAAACGGAGTGAATCTAGGATGTCGGAAGAACGCGCGAAAACCTCGGAATCGACTAAGGAAACGACCGAATTGGTGGAAAGTCCGAAAGTATGCTCGTTCAGCATCGAAAGCCTTTTAGCGCCAAGCAAGAAGACCGCTGAAGATGAGAGGCGCATACCCATTCACGCTGAAGTGTATTTACGCGGCCATGAATGTAAGTACGCGCGTTAAACATAATGGAATCTCATTGGCGAACGAAGTAATTTAAAAGTTGTGCATTTCGTTGCAAATAGCAAGTGATTCGGAGGGACGGAAGCTGGTAGCGCCAGATTCCTCTGTGTCCATGGCAGAAGAAATCGAGTTCGACGATTCTGATATGGTGTGTTCCACCTCACCTGAACCGGAAATGTGTTACGGTAAGCTGAATTGAACTTATGAAATCTGTAAGAAAATCGTGAGTACATCGATAAAAATAACAAGCCTCGAATAACCAGTTCATAAAGTAACTTCTCGCGAAGAAAGTCTGTAAACCTCAGAGTAAAAGAAACAGTATGCTGTTTGTCATGTTATTAAATTTAACAACGGGCAATATTTTGCAAGATTATGTGATATACCTAAGTGAAATTATACAAGTGTGTCACACTTGTGTTTGTCTTGTAAAATACTCTGCTAATAATGGTACATCGACCGAAAATTCGAGGACAAAGACATCAGAGACGTTTTTACTCGACAACAACGAATGATACAATTATTCCAGATGAAAGATTACTATCAAGATAGTGTGCGGTATCTGTCGTATATTTGTATTTCTTTAAGTCATTAATGAAACTGTCTGCACCAAAATATTACTTGAATCGTTTAAACATAAGCATTCTTTTAGCTCGCTAATCTGATAATAAATACGAATGATAATTCGAAATGTGTCACTAAGTAAATTCTGCAAGCGTACTTGATAAGGCATTTCACAAAATCGGAAGCGATGTGCGGCTGTGTTCAAAGAACGGTGGCAGTAGTGTTCCAGTGTCGACATAGAGCTCAAGGCAACATTGTATCTTTCAACCTCGCGGTTATTACATAGTATGTAATAAAGGCTAATTGTTTCCACTTAATTCGGATATTGTTACCGGCGTGAAAGGGAGTAATTGTTACAGAATCCACACGTTTCCCTCGCGCGGTAACGAATTCGTAAGTTTGCGCGGAGGACCGTTGCCCGTGAGTTTGATCCATTACTTCCTGCAGGGTCCACGCCCACTCAATGTTCCTGCTTCTCGTCCACTATTTATCTGTCTCCTGCTAATTCTGCCATGGAAATGCGGCAAAGTGTGCCTCCGCGCGGTACCGAGCGGTACAGAATGAAAAAGGACATCGATGACTACAAACCATCCTGTGGCAACTTACGCGTTGCGACGCCTGATTTTAATCTTCGAATCCTAATTCCACTTGACATGCATTTTGAGAGTAATTTGCATTCTGTGTTGTTTTTTGCAAAGTGCTAATAATCCAACACAGAATGTGTGACTGAGAAGCATTGTATGCCATATTGACAGAACGGTTTCGCGATGAACGGGTAACTATCGACGCCTTGACGCAATTCATTTCTGTTTCATCGACGAGAGTTTAACTTTCCCGACGACTAATTTCCACCATGAACCCTCGAGCCGCGTGATTTACACAGCGTAATGGTCGCCGCGATAAATTCGAGATCTAAGGAAAGGACAATTCTCGTTTGCGCGGTGCGCTCGGACTGAGATATGTGGGACGTCGGGTCCAACTACAAAGCCGTCAACGCGACGCGTAAATCTTTTGCGAGGGACGAGTAAAGTCGTCCAAAAGCTGCTCTCCTTTTAAACGAGTTCACCTTTCTGATCTCTAATGAGCCGTTTGTTTCGCGCGCGATCGCCTTTAATACGCATATCAGCTTTCACCCCCCTCCCCCGCGTGAAATAAATTCAAACAATACACAGTAATTACATGTATCGCAAGAATCCCACAACAGTTTATTTCAAGATGCAGATTTGTTGAGTCTTTTTATTCCTCGACATTAAAATACGACGAGGTTCGTTGAAGTCTCTAAATTCTAGCGCGTTCTCCGTAACCACTGATTCTACGGAACCCTCCAATTTCCGATCTAAATAAGTATTCATGTCAATGCGCGTGGTGTCGCATGTGCAAACATCCCTGCCAACTGTTCTCCATAAAACGAGCATAAATCTACATAATCTTATAGTTAGTGTTGTGACAATTCGAATATAATACCAGTATTAATATTCGAGTGTAGCAGGTAAATTGATTAAAGGTAATAAAGAAGAAACCAGCCCAGGAACTGATTCAATGAGTTTGGGAAGGCTATCCTAGATCATAACAAAAGGCCTAGCCATCTGTCTATCCCGGCGCACCGCTTGACCAATCGACGCGGCTCGTGCACGAATTAATTATCCCGCTGGTTGGCCGCTAGCGTGAAATCGTGCAACGCCGAACGAATGAAAATTAGCCACGCTTTATCGCGCATTTCTACTCGTGCTCGCGCCATTCATCACCGAATAATTAGGAGACAAGTTCACCGCGGCTTGCGGCAATTAGGTAAACTAGAGGGCGTGGTGTTCTATTTCGGCTACGCTCGCGGTGCTCCATCCCGTCGACTTTCCGCGCCGCGCTCCTCCTCGCGTTTTAACTTCCCTTTTTGCACCGGGGTTGCCTTCCACACGCCTAACCCTTTCTTCCTTCTTCGCGGAGCTCGTTCGTCAATGCAACCGAGTCAGAAACCCGACGACAAATGAGCCGCGCCAGAGAACAGCACCCTCCGAAAATATTTTCCTCTTCCGTTCGCGAGAAACGTTTCCGGCAAAGAATGTCGCGCCGATGCGGCGGAGATCCTGGCTACGACTTTTATAGAAAAAAGGAACCTCGTCCATTAGAATCCCGCTATTTCCATCGAGGAAAACAGGGGGCGTGCGATTTTATTGCGATGTTAGTTGAAAGATGAATGAAGGCAAGAAAGGTGACATTGCGGATTGTGTTCTACGTTGAGGAATGCATTACATTGGAACGCGAGCACGTGCAATTTGTAGAATAATCTGATATTATTATCTACACATCGGATATTTAGGCTCCGGAGTTGGAATCTTTCCTGAATTTACACGTGCACAGGCGTGCACGTCGCACGACTCGAGGTTCACGTCGAGTGAATTAGAGGCGGTACAGTTTTAGCCGTCGACTCGGTAGTACGGGCTGAAGAGAAGTCTCGAAAAACGCGCGAGAAACGCGACAATTACGTCGCCATCTGACAATTAGTAGCCGGTAAACGACACTCCGCGGCACGGGCTACCACGTCGCGAATACTTTTTTTCAGGATATTTATTGCCCCCGCAACCGCAAGGGTCGCCCCGACGCGATTCATTCTCCTGGCGGACAAGGAAGCTTCGAGCATCGATTTATTGATGCTAAAATAACCAACTGCTCTTCAGGTTTGATTGACCTGACCCTCTTCGAATTGCTCGACTCAGCCATTCATTTTTGTAGAGACAAGTTTATAGATATTTTCATTTTCCGTTCTGAATTGGGCTCCTGAAGGTGATAAAATGGATGGTGCATAGAATGCTCGCCTTATGACATGGATGGTATCGCTGCGTTGGGAGTATCGTTTTTTCTTTCAAACGAGAGTAGCAGAAGACATATATTCAGTAGCGGAGCGTCGTGGTGCCACGGTTTTTCGTCGGATGACGAATGAGCAGATAATTAGAAGATGATCCCCGCTGCTTAGAGCGCGGTCCTGTTGCCAGTCGACTAAAAGAGACCCCGAAGACATTCCTCATGGTCGAGGCGCGACGTCTTGTAGGGCCGGCTTGTAAGCCGGGGATAAATATAAATATAAACAACTTCGACGGGCAAAAAGTCGCCGAGATTGATGAGGAAGAAGATTTTCCGGGGGTAATTGGGCCTCGACACCCTTGGTCTGAACGGGTTGCTGTTTGCATTGCTCACGGTCGATCTCATTTAAAAGCAATTAGAACGAAAACAGACCCATCGCATGGTGTATGTAGAAAACACGCTGGCAATTAATGATAGGCCTTTGTCGCCGTGTCGGTTGTGTTTCAATCTAGCTCCGCTCATTCCCGATCAAACACCGAATACAATGTTACGGTTTATAATTTACCTTGGCTCCGGTTTAATCTCTCGTGACACGCGTGTTATTAGAGCTCATTTAATTACGACGCGTTTTCATTCCATTTAATAGCGCCGCAGCAACACGGCCCCCGCGTCACGCAATTATTCGATAATTACACGATAATGAAACGTTGTTTAATTATCATTCTTGACTGATGGCCCGATAGGCGCACGAGAGTTATCTTTTCCGCGGCTATGTTACAGAAGCGTGTACCAGCAGCAGCGGCGCCAATTCCACGACAGGTGCGGATAGAGACGTTCAAGAAAAAAATGGCAGCACTATTAGCGATGACGAAAGAAAGAAGAGACCACGGACGGCGTTCACAGCCGCGCAAATTAAGTCGTTGGAGGCGGAATTCGAGAGGAACAAATACCTGAGCGTGGCGAAGAGATTGCAACTCAGCAAGAGTCTGAAGCTGACCGAGACGCAGGTACAGATTACGTAATTCACATAATTATTCATCCTAAACTGATCATCTGACGGGTAACGGTACTGTTACTCCCGACGGAAAAATTACCTCGTTACATTTCATAATAATGAGAAGATCTAGTCTAAGATTCCTCTGTAAGATTAAGGGGAAACATGTCCCGCGGAAGTCACTTCGAACAAGATGCAACGTGCACGATAAATTGCGATAACGTCTACGACTTCCGCAGGCATCGCCACCTGAAATAGTTTAAGTTCCCTGTAGCCTGAGTCCCCGAGTTCCTCAAAATCAACTGGCCTCTGAATTATGGCTCCTAGGGCCACCATATGTGTAGGCGCCACGATGTGGCGCCATGGGGGAAGATGGCCCTTTACAACCAATTAGCACTTATACGCCCTTTCGTTCTCGCGGACACAGCGCGACAAGAGAGCAAAACCACTGCCTTCTTCCATTCGTGGAAATCTTTAATTAATCATCGGGCGTACATATTGTGTTCTACTTGGATATTCAATCCGTTTTTGTCGCTACCGGCTACACACCCGTGTTGCATGCCTCTGCGCGCAGTTTTTATACGCTTTCGTCGGTTTCTAATATTACCCCGGCACTTGCGCCGCGAGATTTCAACTGGGAAGATTTAAGTGATCTTCGTGTTAACTGCGCAAAGTTGTAAAGTAGATTAAGCCGATTACATAATTCTCTCCCGTTTACTTTGTACCGGGAGCCTTGGCTCGAGGGCTGCCACGCTCTAAACTAATTAATTTACGGTAACGCCCCAGATATTTCGCGTTCTGTTTGGTTGCAATCGCCCCCGTTCGCAATGTTGCGGGCCGCAGTAATTGCCAGAACGGTAGAAATATCGCGCGGCAACCGCGAACGAGGCAGATAATTATCCCCGCGATCATGGCAAAAGGGAAGACGATCAGACGACGGATCAGAGGGAAGAAGGAGACGTGTCGTGCCGCAGACATAAATGTCACAATATTTCTCGCAGTTAACGAGCCAACTCCGGGCTGGTCCCCTTCTTCTCTTGGCCTTTCCTCCATATTCCTCCTTACGTTCCAGCGTGCCATAAGAACAGAACACGTCCCGGACAGCGGATGCTTCGAGGCGACGGACCGAAGAGGCGTCGATTTTTTAATTAGGATATATTACCGCTCCAATGCTCTGAATCCGGTTCGCGCGCCTTCCCCCCAGAAAATTCTGACATCATTTTTTCTCGCAAGTCCCGTCACATGTTCGCTTTCTTTTCTCTGTGACGGTTTAAGGCTTAAGCGTGTTTGATCCTCTTCCATACGAAACGGTTGAATTCATGTTGCTTTGTGATCTACTATACAGCAAGGAATATGGAATTTTGCCTGTCTTTCGAGGTGCTTTCAAGTGGTCACTTAGTTGCCGTCGAGGACGGTTTTGAAAAAAAGAAAGAGCAATCGGCACTTGGGGGTGTCATAAAGCAGACCCTTCCGGGGACTGTGACGGGGTCTAAACAAGAGAGGCTTGAGGGGACTACGTTGCCGAGGGGCATTCTTGAATGTATCGTTGTCAAGGACGCATCGTTGTTTTTTGTGAAATGCAGTGGCTCAAAACGATATACATTCGATTTTCATTCTTTATACTAAGGTCTCTTTCAATACTGTTGACGGCTTAACGGAGTTTTGGAAATTGTCCAACGCAAAAGGTGGTAAAATATACAATATTTATTATAGTTTTTGGTATATAATCTTCGAAATCAACAATTTGCAGCCCATCCAATTGAGAAGCATCGTTTGAAAACTTTTCGAAGGCTTCGGTAGCACAGATGGCAGCGCGTAAGTCTCATAATCTTAAGGTCGTGAGTTCGATCCTCACCCGAGGCATTTACTTTTGGATTTAGTGTTAGGGATGGCTTAAAATTGTATACCTATAAGTACTACGACTTACCGCATCTAATAATCAATCATTCTTTTTGTCAAAATCGTCCACATTCCCAATAATATCATGCCAAATGGCATCCATCATTGCTACTGCATTTCTGATTAAAATCCGTTGTTTTTTAATTTGCAGATTAAAATTTGGTTTCAAAACAGGCGCACTAAATGGAAAAGGAAGTACACTAACGATGTGGAGTTACTGGCACAACAGTATTACTCCAGTTTGGGGATTCCCGCACCTCGGCCCATCTTTGTGGGAGATCGTTTATGGTAAGTACCTCGTTTTATTTTATACTCACAAATGTTTCGTTTAATTTATGAGCAAGATTGTTATGCAGGTTCTTTAACTATCCGGGACAACCACAACCAGCAACGCCGATCTTTCCACAGCATTTAACGACAGTCCCTATACCCCCTGCCTTGCCCATGGTCCAGCCATTACCAAGTAACTTGTCGATGGGCCAACAGACATCGATCTTTCAAAATATACCCGCGCACAACCCGACATATCATTTGAGTCAGCGATTGGACTTCAGGCACCAGGACTCTTAAGTATAAATGGAAGGGTAGTGTTCGAATTAAGTAAAATCTAAGAGTCTACGTGGCCAATATCAATGATGGTACATGATTGAATCATGAAAAATTGGGATCACGTGTGATATAGTATATTTTTGAAAGCTTTAGCTGTAGTACTTTATATCGTAATTTATATGTGACAGTGTTTCCAACCATTGAAAATTGAATTCAATTTAAATGTCAAGTTCGATATTACGTGAAGAAAAATCGCCCTAAATCTTGCGACAGAAGCAGTGCGAATATTTTCATTTGCATTTATTACGACGAGAAACAGTATACATGGTATATAGTTTTTTCAACAAGAATCCCCTGCTTTTAATGGAGAAACTGAACAAATATATTTTGGTCTCCGAATAATACGAAGATTACGCAGAAATAATATTTTAAACCTTTCTTACATACTAACATAAATAACAATCCAATAAATTATTTATTACCTGTAGAATGGCACAAAATCAGGGTATTATGATATTTATTACACAGTTTTTTTTATGAAATATGAAATATTTATTAAAGTGCAGATGGAGACAGAACTTTGCTGACTCCTAATATCTTTTCATCATTGGCTGCTTGGTCCTGTATAATTTTAGCATACTTTTCATTGTCCTGCAAATCTTCTTCGTCCAACATTTCTTGCATTCTTTGTTTATAGCTGTAATCCCATAATGTACATAATCCAGTAAAATTAAACACCAACTCACCCACACCATCAACACTTAACGCTAGTTACAGCTATCCAGTGTACTTACATATCACTGTCAGGATTATTTTCCTGATTTCTACATTTTTCCAATTTCTTTTCCAAAGCCCTTACCACTTCCCTCGAAGGAGGTTCTACGCATTTAGCCATAGACCTTATTTCTATAATACATATTTTTCATTCTAGTAACGGCGCACTACCAGAAATATTTTTAAGTACAATATGCAGAAAGATGGTATATTTACTTCTTACTGCTTCGATTATACACCCCAAATGTTCCTTCGAGAACAATATATCTGTCACATAATTATCCAGATTAGCAGAAGCTCTGGATGCAGCATGCAATGTTGCAGCTAGTGCAACTTGGCTCGGAGCGTAAAGCAAAACACTGTCCGTTAAGAAAACCCTTTCCAAAAATTCATCTATGTATGGCCTTAGCCTTTCTGGATTCTCCAAAGAACTATATCTTGTCTAAAAATATGTCAGTTGATTTTATCCGCAAATTGATTTAGCGCTGGTAGAATGACTTTGATGATATACCTTAATGTCTATCATCAATCCCTCTACAGGTCTAAACGGATTATGAACTGTTAAGTTATAATTCAACTGTTGCATAAGAAGCAACTCGTTGTTAAGTATAATATCGGACGCCTTTTCCCTATCTCCTTTAATATTGGCGACAAACTGATATATGGAAACATTGAATTCCTCTACCTAAAATAAATCCCTGTGACAACAATGGGACACCATGCGCAATCCACGAAGAAAGCCAAAGTATAATTACTTTACAAGACAAGTAGACGCACGTGACTAAAATCTCTTTCGGATGATAGTCCATGACGCTGTTCCTGAGATAGAACCTCTTAAAATAATGCAACGCAGTCGCTACGGTAGCACGTGGCATCGGAGGACTAAACCGACGACAGAAGTCTCTCAATTGCAACTCATAAAAGCGAACCAATGTGCGCTCCTCTGTGTGAGAAAGAAAATACTCCTCCCTTTCCTCTTGCTTTTGAAAATATATTTTTTTACGTTATAATCATCGTCCCTGATCAGGCAACACATTCGCATTCACAACAACACGCATTAAAATACAAAAACATCGCGATAAACAATGCATAACATTGTATAAAAGATAGCGACAGAAAAAAAGTAATGAAAGTATCGGCAAGTACGAATTAAAAAGATTCAGCTTATCGATAGAGCTAAATATATATAACCTATAAAATCCCATAGTGTTTAAACAAAACATTGATTTATATTTTCGAAAATGCAATGCATAATGAGAGATGCGTTAAAAGAAGAACGTGTGAAAGAAAAACAACAATTTGTAAGGTATGGACCGACTTACCGTCATATTCGCGCCATGTCTTTCGATAAACTCAGCATTCGTTTTTTCTCTAAGGACTGTCAAGTCATTCTCGTCGCTAAACATCCAATACCTTTCCTGCGAACTCTGCGGGAACATCTTCCTTTCGTTTTTCGACAAGTGAGCTGGGGAACACTTAACTTGGTGACATTAAATTTGAAAATCAACGTGTTGCGACTTGACGCGGTAAAAACAAGTGATTCGTGGTTCACGACTGCATCCAAACGCAACATTTCCACCATCGGACTGAAGAGGGCAGCATTGGGAGGTGTTTCGGTGCAACTTCAGGTCGATACTTTGTAAGCTGCACGGTGAATGACGGTGAACGCTTCGCTTTGTTTCGTCGCAGGGAAAGTTTTGTTTCGTACAGCAAAAAGGAAAATATCAAAGTAAATTCGATCCTCGTCTGCTTCCAAGAGGCAATAGTAGACGATGAACATGCAGGTATATTCTTTCAAACAAAAATGGTCTTTTAGTATGTCTTTTCATGCACATGCCCAAATAAGCAATTTGGTCTATGCAGGAAACGGTTAGGATGCTTCGATATATCGAATGAATGTATTTTCGCGCGAGATAATAGGACGCGAATATTCATATAACATACGATTCGCGAGGAATAATGAGTAACGAACATTTGATGTAATAATATTGCATTCTATTGAAATATTTTTATTTTTTGCCATTAAAGGCTCAGAATCTGGAACGCAATAACGAACGAAAGACGTGTACGTAACACGTTTAAGGATCACGTACTTTTACCTGACATATTCTTATTTGCCATGTCTGCATCGTATTTTTTGCAGAAAATACTATGACTTGCTTTTCGGTGGTATGTTATTAATATCTAATGGTGAAGAAAATATTGTAATGTGAAAATTAGAAAATTACAATGCAACAGGGGTTAGAGTTGTTGCTGAGGCAATTTTATAGTTTTTTCATTCAACGTGTAATGTTCTTGAATAATATTTGAGAATGTTAATGCTTGAAAGGTACATTATGAATACAATACAAGTTTTCTGTGTGGTAATATTATCAATTATGCAGAATGCTTCATGTAAAATCTTATAACATGTTTCTGTTAAAAGTAGTAGGGGTATCGATGAAGTTTTTTCTTGGTTTTAATGGTATACTATAACATTTTATGTGATAAGTGCAAAGCGAAACCCTATCTTCATGAATTATATGTGATATAAATATTTGCATATTCAAGGAGACCTCATATAATTTGACGGGGTTTACTTTAAACATTTTTTTGTGGCTCGCACACTTAAAGAGTTATGACAAAATATATTTTTCACAAAGGAAACTTACAAACAGTGGCAGAACATGCTAGGACCACTGCTTTGTGGAATGAAATTCATTGTATTAAATATTCAATGTATCATTATTCACTTTTCACTTGAAATATCTTGTCAAGTGGCAAAAATGTTTGTCGAGAGATCGATATTCTCTTGTTAGAGACGCAAAGGGGTCTCCTTACAGGAGAACATAAGATCATGAAAGTAAACAGAGGAAGTTTTCGGTAAAAGGGATCGTATTTTCTGGTAACATGATTGTACGTGCCAGTAATAAACAAGATCGGCGAATGGTTGATAGAGGGTCAGAGGTGGGGGTCCAATTTTAATATGTACGCCCCCGCAAGCGGTTGCACGTCGGATCTGAGGGGGCGTTCCTACGACCCTTTGTCAACCGACGACGCCGCTGCATCTTATCACGATCAAGGCTTGGGATCTCCCATTCTGCTCTTCCACCTCGTTCAGCCCTCGAGGCCATCCCGGTGCTGCCGCTTGTTCAAGCAAAGACGTTGCCTCGACGTCTCGGTGGCTATAACTTTCTACTTTTTGTACGTTGATTTATGCTTCTTTATGCTACGCGACGATACGTCGCCGTGTGGTACAGTGGATCTCTTAAAATTTAGCGAAGCATCTGCATCCCGTATCTCGGTGATCTCAGATCCGAGATAAACGAGCCGCCACGAAATTTCTATCTCCCTGAATTGAATTCTTACATAAATAATGATACGCAAAGTTATACCGAACGATAGACTTTCGCTAATCGATGTGCGATGAACAATGGTGCGAATGGTCACTACGGTAGACGCTCGATGATTAGCAAGATCTTATTTGCACGTCTAAATCCCGCACGGGCGGTTTAATTTCCGACGAGATCCACGTCGAGAAACGATATGGCAGCCGAAAGTGAAGTACATCCGCCATTAATCTAATATTGCGGTTGCCGCCGCCCTCGACTTTGCGTGCTACACCCTTCCGCGTTGAAGCTTGCTCCCTTCGTACAAATACAAACACCAGCACATCGATTTTGTGGACACGAGTGTGTACACGAACACCCCCGCACGGAAGCGTCTCGCGTTCGTGTACGGACACCGAGAGAAGGAGAGCCAATCGGTTCTGTTTGCTGGTAACGATAATGCAAAATCAATGTCTGGCATGGCGTACGAGGTGTGACGGGCAAAGTGGATTACCTTCGCACCCTCCTACCTCAATGGTTCACCGCAATCAAGACGAACTTTCTATCGGATCGCAGTTGCTTCTGCAAATTACTTGGAACAGGGACGAAGTTCAAGGGACCAAACAAGAAGATAGATGTTAGGAGAGGGCCTCCAAGTATCTCCTCTTCTGTATTTCGTCACGAATGCAAAAGCATCGTATACATATGTATGGGTTTTTTTTTCATATGCGTGACCCACTGTATCGCATGACCGTTAGCTTGCCGTGGTATCGTTGTCGGTTAACCCGCAAAAAGCGGTATCACGCCTGCTTCTAACACTCGACGTCTGATCGCCGAGGTACCTGACACGCAAGCCTTCGGCGATCGAAACCTCGTGTGTTGTTCGTCACGACGGACGTACTGTTTGCATATTATATGAAGTTGGTGGTCACAACTCTCCCTTTTCTCACCCAAGAGTGGCCTTTATTTGGCCGACAATGCATCAGGAGTAGTGTGGTATCAATCACAGCACGATCTCTTCAGGCACAATGCAGTGTCCTCGTCGTTTTTCTGATAAATCAGATGAATTTACATACCGAACGTATTAATATGTAACAGAGGAGCAATATAGCACAACAATAACCTATTCTAATGAGCGTTTCAACGTCATAGCTTACGAAGAAGATAACGAGCGTCTAATTACGTTGAAGCATACTGTAAACAAGCCCAGTATCCAGAAAACCAATATATTTAGATTACTGTAATTATTTAATGCACCCTCAGATTCGTGTTAACAGACAGTATATCACTGCCTTCCGTACACAGTGTACATTATCTACTATCGGATGTCCCGAGATAATGAGCGTTCACTAGTCTGTGAAATGATTATATACATCGTGTATACGAAACTAAATTTACCGGAGACGTCGTTACGTAACAAATCATAAATCTCGCGGTCAGCGAGCGCACATAGGTGGAAAATCGAGGCACATGGGCTTGCTGCAATTGGTTGTGCATTTGTGCATCACTCACACATCCGTAAACATCGTACGTAACACAGCCTGATTCTTGTCCACGACCCATGGACCCGGCATTATGTTCACCGATGATGTCCCGTCATAAGAGTCATGGTGTTTAACTGAGATCACTACAATTTATCAAGGCTGCTGTAGGCACCACACCATTCTAAAGGCTCGCAATGGGCAACAGTTTCATTTGGTCGAACCTCTCACCGAATTGACGTAGCGTGCATCTTGTTTTGCTGCCGGGGTCTTCCTGGTTCTCGCCAATAAACTATTAACCAATAAACAAGAAACTCTACTGCAAGAGGAGAGTCACGATCGTAATTTGCCAGATAAATATGTGAATAGAAAGCAGGGGGAAAGGAGAAGTTGTGGAACGAATCGTCCGACGGCAAGCAACCACAGGCAGCCTGTTTTTTTCACGAATATTAAATCGCGATGTGAAATTATGATCGCGCCACGAAACAGAGTTCAAGATGTGTACCGAGATATGTATCGAAGTGATCGCGCGATTGGAACACTGCTCCTGAACCAATTACCTTTCAAGTATCCACAACGACACATTTTGCGCTCCAGGCACCGAAGATGCAAATAACAGTGCCCGATCGGCATCGGGTGCAATGACAGTGCTCGATCAACAATATGCGTAGGTATTGATATATAGGTAATACTTACAGGCGAATCATTAATTCGCTGTTGGTCTTAATTATACACCAATGATGCTAACAAACAGTGCGTCTTCGCGCGAGAACCTCAGCAGAGTTTCTCCTTGCCCCTTTTCATTTTGCGCAATGATTGATTTGGGAAATCGTTGACGAAATGAGCGATGAAGGAAGTTGGGCATTATTAAATAGTAAAGGTGGAATGCAATAAGTTGAACAAGGTACACGAAACGGACAAGGCGGGTGAAAAGGAAGAGAGCCACGAAGACGGCTGTTTGACTGCAACCTTCGCCCCCGGCGGGACCGCGGTCGGCGAAACACGCGTTGAACAATAAGGAGAGCATCGGTGAAGAAGAGGAACAGTGGAAAACGAAGGAGAAAGTAACACAGAAAGAAAGAGCAAAAGGCAACGCTCGGTTGTGTACGGTATAATTACAGAGGGCAGAGCAGTGGCTAGACCCACTGCAGCAACTTATCGTTGCCCAAGGCGCCAGCATACTCGAAATCGGCGGGGCTTGATCCTGTTGCGACTTGGTCCTAATTCGTATTCGTGCCCCGGGTGTAACAGATATTATGTGCCTCGAAAAACGGCGGAAGGACTGCCAGGAATCTCCTATGCTACGCCCTTCTCCGTATCTGCTGGTTTCTTCTTATCTCACTTTAGCAATGCAAATCCCGATGGCCAACGGTAATCCACATGTTCTGTGATTCTGACGGAACATCCGACGAACACGTTCCGCATTGCATGTAAAATGACATGCATGCTTCTGATTTATTGCGTCAACAGCCGATGGTAGGTGTAAGCCACTTCTCTTACGGTGGCCGACGAGATCCCGAAGTATGATATTAATTGATACTTCAGTTTCTCTCGAAATGTAGGTAGACTTGTCGCAATCTTATTTTCGCTCTTAATACGAGAGGAGTAGCAATCCTGAATCCTTTAATTTCGGTCAGCCGCAGCCACCGATAATTACCGACTATAATCAGGGGGCGAGACCATGTGACGCAACTTAATGAAACGCACCAAGGCGCTTTGGAACACCCCTGCGAACGAGGCGTGTGCATTAAGATCAATGCATACCTAGCCGCTTGTATACACGTTGGATGCATTAACGCGGACGTCACCCAGAAAACTGAACCATACTGTTTAAACTAATTGACTATCAACCAACAGTTCTAACGAACGGTTCATAGGAAATTACAGGCGCGTTAGGGTGTACTAGAGTTATTAACTAATTTGAGGAGGAAAGAATCCCTCACTGTTCACGGAGATAGACAACGAGGACTAATTAGGTATTTGAAATGGATTCGTGCGAGATATACAGTGTGCACGAAGGATTATTTCTGCAACATTGAGATGGAGCAGTCTAAATATTTAGTTCTTATAATTACATAGTGCACGACTGTGCCGTAAATGGAAGACGACAACCTTGTACCAGCCTGCGTGAGAGACTTGGAAACACGATTACGTTTCGCGGTCTCGGCTTGCGTGCAGTTTTTTTTCCATGCGCTGAACACGGAAAGGAAAGCGTTCCCTGAATACGACGGAATAATGCAGGAGTACTGTACAATGCTAAGTACAAGGATTCAAAGGAAACTTAATGGAACGGATTATCATTTGAATGGAAAGAACTGACGTTCACACCATAGCTAGTACTACGAATGACATCTTATCTTAAATCTACACGTGCTTATTCAGTACATCATATTGTAACACGTGTTGCATCGGAGGTTGTACCAATAGAACTTCGAAAGTATTCCTGCTGTTTAGAACAGTGTAAGGTAGCCAGTGAATCCTATTCACTCGTCGGTGCAGTATGCACCTCGCCAGGAGAGATTATCCACTTTTGCGGTAATTCATAGCTGCCGGTGCGCATCCTGCACTGCGCAAAATGGCCGCTAAGCCGCGATCGCTGATTGGCGATGGCGGGGCGGGCTATTTGAGCAGCGGTTGGTGGTTCCAGCACAGCCCGGTGCGAGTAATTTTGATCGTGATTATACTAATTTCATAGTATGCCCCTTCTCGGTGGCTTAAGCACGGGGCAAGTTCACACGGGCAGCGGTGCAAGCCAAGAGTATCCGTACTCGTGGAATCGAACGCGGTGCGTAGGATTCCTTTCGAGTGGTAGAGTGATGTGTTTCGAAAACAGTGTCAGTGTATCAACAGAGACTAAGAAAATGTTTTACGGAGGTACGTTAATTATAGTTTTTTAAATAGATGAGTAGCTTTCTTGTTACAGTAATCTAAATTGGTTATATGCAATAAGGCTATCGAGATTCATAACCCACGATTATGAACATAAGTTTGGGTATGGAAAGTCAGTTGCTTCGTATCACTTGATGTCACGGTTGTACGTCAAACGTTTGCGTGCGAAATTTCACCTAATGTGTGACACATGCTGATCATTACACATGCACCTACGATGCACGCTCGCAGAACTTTTCATGCGGGGGTACTTTTTCTCCATGTAAAAGAAGAGAGGTACACGCTGAGCGTGTGAAGCCACCACAGCTATTGCTATATTGAACCATAATTGTCCTGTGTTGTTAGTGCGGCGTATTCACGAGCAAAAGGCGCCCGGTTTGCTTTCCTCCTCTCTCGCCCCCCTTCTTCCCTTTCTGTCTCTAACATTTCCTATCTTCGTTTTCTTCACCTTCGCCCCTTCTGCCTGTCCCTTTCATTCCTGTGCGCCGGCTGCCTCTCTCCTCCCCGTGGGCAGCGAGCCGAGCATCGCCGCCACAGCGGTGGGGGCTAAATTACCACAATTTTGTACTTTTTATACCGCGAGGGAAAAAAAGAGGATAATTTTTGGTGGAAACGCAACAATTTTATCGGCCGTTGTTATGTGAGATCAGTTGGTGTCTACTGCTGCTGCGCGTTACACCTGCCCGTCTCGCGTGCTCCGGCTCTGGACTTTGAATCAATGAGTGCTCTGTTATAAGTCACTTCACTTGCTTGTAAAGCGTGCTACGTTGTTTCCAATCTAAAGATAATATGTCAGTGTCCTCCTCTGCAACTATCCACGTTCATTTATACGTCGGCCATTTTGACGTCCTTGAGGAACATTTCTTGGATGTCCACATTACAGATGTCATTGATACTTCTGTCCACATGTAGCCGAGCAAAAGTGACGCATACTGAATGCAGTGCATTTTTATTTGTTCGTGTGAAAAGTGTTCTCTTGTGTGCTACTGAAAGATTTCGTATCTTTATGGTTTTGCCCCTTTGGTTTCCGACATGAGTGATCGATCGTGGGAGACAATGCGTACTGTAAGATGAATAGCCGCCATTTTGGCGAACACAATTCTCTCTTCCGATAATCTTGGGTTGTATGCAACACATAGTGATATTTTAAGTGCATAGGTATTTGCAGAAAGTTAGAAGAATCTATGAAGGGAATTATCATTTTGATATTATTTGTTTTCTTTTGTCGCGCGGTCGTTGTTTTAGAGGAAAAATGAAATCATACTGCGAGATGTCCACTGTATTAATCACGCGAGTGTTGAGGACTTAGAATAGACAGATTTTTGTTATTCATTGTAATATACGGATTGGCAGAATTAAAGTTTAGGAAAGATTAATAATCAATATGGTAGTACAATTAATATCGTTTAATATTGTTATATTAATATTGTTTGTAAAACACTGTAGTAGTACTAATTCTACATCCCAACTTCTATCTAATACGCAGCAGGAATTTTCTTTTTCGGTTTGCTTTATACTTGAGATAAATTCTTCTACACCTCTAACGTGCCGCAGGCACAGACATCACTGTCAAGGGAGATTTATTCTCCTTGGAAACTACATGCTTGTGCGGGCGTGCAACGCTGTTCACTTTGTGCTTAAAGCACTTGTTTCTTTATTTGTCTAACTGCAGTTTCGTTTTTTTCTTAACTGACAAAGCATTGAACGCCAAATCGTAGGAACACTGCATGTCTTAAACTTTGAATTGATCAAGTTCAACCTAGATGTGACGTTTTTAGAACTTCAGTTAGGTGTGACATTTTTGCTATATCTTTGCCCATAATGCCGAAAAGTAGAGAGAATCCCCGAAACTTGATTTTTGAACCATGATTCTTCAAATCTGTGTTTGAATATCTTACAAACAGCTCTTCGGTAACCATGACTTCCACGTCACTTCACCTCAAAGTGTCTTCACGTGTACAAGTTATATCCCAAAGTAGTATCGTGCTCGTTGCCTAAAAATCTTGAAACGCATTATACTAAAAGCGGCACGGGCATCGTTAATTTCGACATAAAATGGGAAAGGGGTCTTGTTTCTCGTGGTTCTTCATATAGACAACAGGACTGGTGAAGCCGTCGGATCCTTATTGATGCCGGGGATATCTATCGCTCCCGGGCTTGCTGGACCAACGTTGAAAAAGGGGAAGAAAGAGGCAATAAAAGAGCAAGGGCGAAAAGGACGGAGGTAAATAACGGTGGAGAAGGCGTGGTTGGCGCGATGCGGCGCCCTCAAAGCACGATCGCCCCTCGGGGGTACACCTTTTAAGAGTTCGAGGTACGAGGACCGTCGAAACTGGGAGCCCTGGAGATAAGATCCTCCTAGTTATCGAACGGACTCCCGTTCACGATCGATGTACGAGAACCCGTCCACGGGTTTCGAGATTCCCCCAGGCGGGCTGATCCTTCCACCTTTTCATTTCATTCTGCCTTAGAAATGTGGCCTTGATCACGTACAAGGACGCTTCTTCGTAAAATCGGCTAGTGTGCGACGGCAGCTTTTTCTTCGAAATGTCCCACTTCGCCATTGTGCCTCCGCCATTGTGAAATATTTGCAACTGAATTAAAGTTCTTGAGCCTGTCCGGCGGATAGAGGCCTCTGTGAGGTCTGGGCGCATGTAGCTCGTGTATGACTGCACTTCGTAGACATGTTCTTCTATGAAAAGACGTGGTTGCTTCTGTTTTGCTTCAAAGTTGATCCCAAAAGGAATAAGGCGATTGAATCTTTTCATCCAGGGATATTAGTGGGCTGCAATAATGCTCTGCTTCCTCGAAATCAAGAAGAACGCCTGGGTAATTTCCGAGGAAACATTCCTACGTACACATGCCTGTAGCGACATAAGTCGCTTTCAGGGTCCCAAATGGGTACCTTTGAATTAGTCCAGCCACGTGAGGCACTAACGACGATACGATGACCCCCGAGCTGCGGAAACAAAGACTGAGACATAAGAATGAAAGAATATACATCGTTTAAGACGGTAATTACAGACTCTGTTCTATCTTCTGGGACAGCCGCAGCAGATGTGGATAATGATAGCTCATATGTGGCGATGTTTCCCGCTTCGGGGAAGACGCATCCAGGTTTCTGAGATTCTGGCCTCATCGATCAGAGTTTCGATTACCCAATAACCGATAGATTTGAATTGGGAGTGAACCGACCGTGTACGGTCTATGTGTGATATATACCTACTAGGAGCTTTGTACAGGGAAAAATGGGAATTCATTTGGAGGAATCCATGGACTTCCAGAAAATTCGTTCCAACGTCTCTATTATACAAGAGATTCCATTTATATGCAGATTTACGGTGTGTTTTGTATCTCACGTTGAAATTAAAGTTCGCGGCCTTTTTGCACGTATAACCTACTCTGTCCACCAGGCCGAAGATCCGACGTTAGAGTTGGGCCTGTTCCCGCCCTGAGCCTCCTGCAGCCTCTAATTACCAAAAATTTTATGAGCCGCGCGTCCACTTCTGTCATTTGTTTGTCCAAGCACGCCGGAAGTTCGAGCTAATTGATTATCTGCTAATTTGTAACGTTGCCTACTTAGAAGATGCCAAGGTGCACCGTTGCGACGGCTTGCGGTAACAGGTTTCTGCTCTGCCACCCCCGTGATCCTTGTACATCTATTTCTCATGCTTTCATCTTTCGACAGAGAAAACTGTAATATTTATCTGTACTGTTACGAACTAAATAGCCACAAGGCACATTATTTGTGAAACTTGTACGTCCAGCGTCCTACTTTTGAGTTCGTACTTGTGATTGAAGTTGAAACGACGAACTAGGTTTGTGGTTACCGCAAGCATTAAAAGTTTTTCCTCGCTAATAGGCTATATTGTAGACATATCGGCAGTAGCTCCGCGTGAGAGCAGAAAGGGTTAATGTTTACCCCGTCTTGTTCGTGGATTGGATAATTGTATTAAACTTGATCTGATGGGGACAACGTAATTTGAGGTTGTTACATGCAATCTTGGCACTATGCTCTAATCGCGACAAAGCAACGAATAGATTCGTGCCTCATAATAGCCTCCAAGAACATTTCAATATAATTTATAGAATAATAACTGTATTATCGATTTCGCAATTCCTCGCGGCAACATTTTCCTTCGTTCCCATGTATTGTTTTATCTTGAAGGACCTTTGGTAGACTATAGTTCACATTCCTTAAAACTACTGTTTAATAATTGAACATATTTCGATTGGATAGAAGTCGCTAATCAACAGGCATTAACCTTCTTCGCACGACCATTCTTCCTCCCCTATTTTCTTCATAAAAATAACTCATAAACAGAGCACCCCCCCCCCCCTCAAACAAACATTGTTATGTTCTTGAATATCAGTTCAGTACATAAATCATACGATGCAGAGGTATCGCGAACTCGATATAGATCGTCCGCATAGTACTTCAAGCATGGTACTTTCCAATGAAGACGGAAGCGTCAGAGATAACACGTTAGGCCAGATACATCCGTTTGAGGTCGTTAAGTCAGCATAATTTCCAAATCGTGAGTGTCTTAGAGGTCCAACTTTCGAGGTCACAGCGTGCTGTCTTCAACGGTGGATCGTGGATGGACAGTGGATCGCATAAGTCTGGCTACATGGGCCAGGACCGCGTAATAACACGGCAGCACGAAACAAACCGACGAATTAGGTACTATCGGGTTCTGCGAAAGCGGTCGACAGACGGACGGATGGACAGACAGCTAGCGCGAGGGCCCAGCGTGCCCAAGAACGAGGAACTGTTGGGGGGTTTCGGGGATGGGGAAGGAAGGGAAGCCTCGAAAGGGCCTGGCCTCGTGCAATTACGGGGCCCTGGCAACCCCGACATTATCCCCAATTATCCGCGTGCGTTTCGAGGTTAGGTTTTCGGGGCCCCTCCGGGCCAGAGGCGCGCGAGAGCCACCGCGAGGCATCGCGACCCAAACGTCCACGTAAACCCCAAAGAAACAGGAGACAAAGGGGGACTGTGTGCTGGCGGAGAGAGACTTTAGTGTGTACCAACGATCCATTATGTGGCGTCTGGCCTCAGACGCAGATCGATCCAGCACGTTTCAGTTTTCTGGGGCTGTATGCTTTCTCGCGGACCGCACGACCGCAAGGCATGCGACCAATTCGCCGTGAAGGGTTGATGCATAGCTATTTCCGTGACCGCAGATCGGATACCGCCGTTGCAATCACGGTGGAAGGAGGTCGAGCGGTAATGAAAGCCAGGTGAAAACAGTTTGAGATGAATTTTCACGATCAAGAGGTCACCTCTGAAGGTCCCATTCTACATCGAGCAGGCGATATTTTCTGCTGGCGATGGGTAGACAAGAAAGGACTTATTCCTGGGATTAAATATCCGTAATCACCGCCGCGAAGACTGCACTAAACGGGGAGCTAACCGTGCTCAGTGAACTTTCCCGATTAACGTCTAAGAAACACTGTTCTGGTCACGCATGTAATTAGAAATACCCTTAGCGGCACATGATACCTAGCATTAGCCGATCCATCGAAGCGAAAGCGAAACCGAATAATATATTCATAACTACCCGGCTGAAACGTTCTAAACATGGTATAGTTTACCCTAGGCCCGACGCAACACCTTGCCTTCATTCGAAGGGCGTAGTCCTTCGCGGTATCTGCTAACCTTTCGCTGATCGTTGTTGCGATCTAAAGCACTCGAAGGTAGGAAGGGCGAGGAACGATAGGACGCTGGAAATGGGGCAGTTTCGAGGACTCGGGCGTACCTCGTGTCGGTTGGCGTGCTGGAAAAGATTTACAGTCTCCGCACCGGAAAGGATACCAAGAGGGCGGCTGATGGAAGAATGGTTTCCGGCGGTAGCTCCTAGCCTCAGAGTCTACGCCTACCAGGTCGATACGCGTGCTAGGCTGAAATAGCAATGATATCCAGCTGATCCAACCATATTTGAAAACTGAGCAATGTAGACATATCTTTACTGCATGTATTTAATCCTCGCGTGCCTTCGTAAAACTTCCGTTCTCCTGAAGAATTTATGTACACACATATAGCAAGCAATACATGTAGGTACTTTCGTACTCCTTCTCGTGGCGGGTGAACCACATGCCGGTTTTACCCAATTCCATCTTTTTTCTTGTTTCCTTTGAATCACGTGGCAGGTACCGTTCGTATGACCCTCACATATGCACGGTAATTCGTCATTGCATTCGCGGGTTACACCTTTTGAACACAATTTTCATAATGATATGCGAAATGTACACGGTACACACAGTCTGTTGCGTGGCTCCACCTGGCACACAGAACAAAATGAGGTACCAGCTGTCGAATCGACGTCCACCTCCTAGTAATACATCCTTTCGAGCTCATATTCTTCGCTTCCAGAATAATAGATCTCTGAGCGCAGTCTTCAGCGTCAGCCGAGCATGATGTCGATATTGTACCACAGAATTTCGTTTTTTTTTTATTGCTTCAGATGCTTAATCGTTCCTCCTTGAAGAGGCAGAGAAAGACACAGTGTAAATAAAAATGGACGTTCTTCTTGTTACTGTTAAATTGCTACCCTCTTCCTTGCACTTTCTATGTTATAGTACCTCGGCCGCTTTACAAAATCGCGTCGATAGACTCTTTACGTCTTCGAACGGTAAAACGACACGAATCTTTTTCTATTATTCTTTTAAAGAAGAGCTTCGTGCTTCCGTTTCGAGAAAATTGCATTGAAGAGACGAGCCAGCTGGAACGTGGCTGATTTCTCACGCGAATTTCCGCATGCAGGAGTCGCGAGGCCGCACGCTCCTACGTTATGCACCTTGGCTCGCTCCTCGACCGCGTGTGTAGGTTTCGAAATATCACGTTGCCCCGGTCTATAGTTCGGTGCCTATCAATCACTTGGCGCATGGTCCGGCAATAAGACTTCTCGAAGGAGGGAGCTATTATCCTGCCAGACTCTTGTGATGCACGACCTCCAAGCCCGACGCTGGACCTTAAGCTCCCGCCGAACGATCGCACGCCGCACGAAAATTCCGCAACTGCATACAAAACAAGCACGAACGGGACTGTGACCAACCGAAGAAAGTGTACTCTCTTGCGAACACCGTCAGGGCGGTACAAATACCTGGCACATCGATGTTATATCGAACCTCCCTGTCCCTTGCAATTATAGAATCACACGTAATTTATACCTAAGTAAAAGGCAGCCAGGCGAACACTCAATCGAAGATTAAAGATGTGCAAAAGTATGGAACATCAAAATGTAATAACAGATAAATCACGCATCAATGAAAAAGTAATGTACCGAACGTCACCGTCGAGGGAGGGGAGAGAATTATGATGGCACGAGAGCCCAGGAAGCTGTACGATCGTGTTATATCTCGGGCACAACGGTATAATGAAAAATCTGACAGTGCACATAAGTTAAAGCGTTCTTCAGTCTGAGCTCGTTCGCCTCTTGAATATTCATTGATCGTGGCTTGATCGTACAATGGCACGGCTGAGGGCATCGAACAAGGAAAGGGGTCTGCCATTATCGAATAAACGATTACTGATATTGACACGATTCCCCGGCTACAAGGAAGAATTTGCCATTGCTTGGACAGGATGCTGCTGATAAAGAAGCGTGTAATAAATGACCATACGCGTGATTGGAAATTCTTGCGAATATGAAGAACCCGAGGTTGAAATCCTTCTGCATCTCTATGGGAATATCTTGAGCTTCCTTTGGAAGTCTCTTAACAAACTCGCGTTGCCTATGTCTCTTATAATGAGACTAATGAAATTATCATCGGCGCGAGAGGAGATTAACCCCGGAATGAAGTTGCATTGCGTGATACGTGAATTCCCTGCGGTTGGGCTCAGCCTTCGTTACGTTCGCATTCGTGACAGCTCGGCTGGCGGGACGCGTGTGTATTTCATGATACAGAAATATTATCGGAACAATGTCTGTTCACGTTATGCGTCAAAGTGCCGCCGTGTGTAATACGCACGCTATTGTATATTATACATCAAACTGTTCCTTCTCTGTGGACTCGCAAATGCGTGGTTCACACGCGATAGTAAAGGATGAGGATAGCTATGGCTCCTAGGATTCGAAACCTAGATCCCATTGAATTCAAGCTAGCAGTAGAATTCTTTGGGAACTTTCCTATGGAAATTTAGGTAAAAGCGAGGAAATACCGTGGTGTCTTCTCGATCCAGGAATCGATACCGATCTAAGGGCCATCGGATATCGGCTAGGACATCAAACAGATTGGCGACGAAAGATCCGCACGGTCGATCGTATTCTCGTGTTCTTCGAATGTACTGCAACGGGTTTGGAGTGGGTGTAATCGCTTACGAAATGACATGCAAATGCAATGGGCATCCAAGGCGAGTCTGGTTTTTCAGGGCGTTACCCTCGGAAATTCTGGTCGGTTGGTTGGTCGATGGTGAACGTCGAGGGCGGCGCATCTGTCGGCGGAAGATTTATATCCCGAGGCCGAGGTTCCTTCACAGACTTACCCGTTACAGTGTAACTTGCATTAAACACGCCAACAGAAAATATTTTGTACCGAATTTCGAACAATGCACAATCCATTACTGTCTTAACAATTGAATGTTCTGAAACATTATCTAATTGCAAGTACTTGGAAGGTTTCTGATGTAGAAAATTTGTTTCCTGAATCAACTTTTACAACATTAGAATACAATTTCTTCCTCATTAAACTTGAGGCTCAGTCAACTCATGTCACAAACAGTCTCACTTGTTCTTAGAGATGCTGTTTCGTTTTGGTCCATTTCTTTGTGCCCTCGTATACAAAGGGGTGACACAAAGGATCACAGGGGGCGTAGTAATGATATGCGAGGGGGTGAAATTCATCTATCGGGCCTGATAGAATACCAGCACCAATAATCAGCTACCTTTACGACCGTGACGTCGAGGTTACCGAGTCCAGACTCAAAATGGAGGACCTGGTCGGGACGGCGAGAAAACGATGCGCTGCAGCGCGATTATACTCGGCCGCGAGGGCCGTCCGGTCTATCAAAACCCGCTCAGCCATACATCAATGCCATCTATACGTATAATTTCGATGTCGACTGCCGGTTGTTTTATTTGCCGCTTGCAAAAGCCAAGGTATACGCAGCACAAGTTAGGTTCACCGGCACTACTGGGGTACGTGCTCTTAGCGATTCCATTTGATTGCATTTCGTTTGGCACAGAGGAATGCGTCCTACATGCCTCTGAAAATTGTGACGTGGGAGCACATATTGGTCCTGAAGCATTGAACGCAACGTCCTCTGCTTATGTATCTACCTAAGCGTAACAAAGTATGCACTTAGGAGGGACCGGAATGGGCATGTGTATCTTCTGGTACCCTTCTGGTGCCTTCTTTTCATTAATTTGCTGATATTGATGCACGGTAAATTGTTAGTTAACGTACGGAGAGGCCTAAAGAAGATGCACGGCATTATTGGCAGTTAAATGACACGGTATTATCCGAGGGCTATAAATGTCACAATGCAATGTAATGACTCTGTAATTTCGGTCGCTTAACCGACGTTCCACCTTCGGTTATAGAGACGCGAGCGCCACGTTGTCGATCTTCATTTGCTTGCGTGGTAACAGGTTGAGCAGATAACGCGCGATATTTATTGCATTTTCCGTCTAGATACAAGGCGCTATAATGTATCTTATTCCTCATCGTGAGTGCTCGTAATCCATCAACCGGAGGAAAACACACAAACACGCTGCCGCGATCTTGCACGCTGCAACAGGCCTGGGATATCGCACTTTTATTGCATGCCTTCGTGGTTTTTTCTCAGACCGCTTGCACGGGGCTGACACTTAGGAATTAACAGATCGGCTCGGTGGCAATTAAACCCCCCAAAGTCTAACTCCTCTCTCTGCCTGGTTCCCATGGTTGCACTATGTGCCCGGGTCTTGGCGAACGCAAAAAGAGACCGTCGAATGGAGGAAACGTTGGGAGTCGGCGGGGAAGGGGGGAGACGGGGGGCCGAGGAAGACAGACATCATCGACAACCCCGGTGCATGGGGTACACGGGAAGATCCTCTAGCTGCGCTGGGGTCGTGAGAGCAGCGAGAAAAAAGGCGAAGAGAAACGAAAAAGCAGGCCAGAAAAGAGATACTGCGCCGCTGCGGAGGGCAATATTTACGAGAAGGGTTGGGTTCCGCCGAGTTTCAACCACGGGACGTAATTGCACCGGCAGGCTACTCTGATTTATTGGGTTATTACGGATCCTGCGTAAGAAAAGTTCGAGCGCGTGGTGTATGGATTTCTTTAGGCCGCGTCGATATCTCTGTAGCTTTCAAAATGGCACATAGCGTCAGCAAAAAACACGCCAGGCAGGCAGACTGTCGTGGGAAACGGGGAAATGCGTTTACCGTGAACATAGTTATTTCATTCGCTGTCTGTTTGTGAATTTCCATGTCTGTGGTCAGTTTATTTCGGCTATCACCGACCGTGTGATTGTTTTTGAAGCGATGGCAAGAATGACAGCCTATAATTTCGGGAAAAAACGTATGCGACATGTGATTGTGCGCTTGAGTGACAGGTAGAGACGGTAGAATTTCACCAATTTTTGTTATCCTTAAACTGGCAGAAGTGAATGATTATATTGTTTCTGCCAATCCCTATTATTGTAATGGTACCTACATTGGCCCACGATGCCGCAGTATTTCTTAAACCATCGGTTGTCTGGGTAACCACTGGGTAGCATGAGTAGAAGATACATTAATAAATAAAAGGACGTTATGTAGGTACGCACATGATATCGAATAAATAGGTATAAATAAATGACTTAGCCACCATTCGGATATGTTGCAATAGAGTTAGCGGTAACTCCAGTGGAATTAGAAATTGCCAACATTACCTAAATATGTACCATCTTCCTGGCCTATAATACACATTTTCGTGGCTTCTTTCAACTCGCGTCCCGAGTCACCCATTACTGCAAAGTCTCAGGATTTAGGGAAAGCTGAACCAACTTCATCCCGCTCCATATTCTGGATCAGATGCCTCGGGCATTTTGGCGTTAGGCGATAAATCTCGAAACGAGTGGGCCCCGGGGGTCGGAGGCACCAGAAAAGGAAAAAGTAGGATACGAAAACGAGGGAATGCGCTCTGCCAATAGATTTACGAGCCTATCCATCTTCGTAGTGCGCGCTTGGTGCACATGCTCGCGCGAGGAAAGCCCGTGCATGTGTGAGTATTACACATATAAAAATGGTACCTACGATTCTAGAAGAACGGTTCGTTATTATAAGCCACGAGGCGTAATTGTTTCCAAGGAACCGACATGGCGAAGACCTTGCCTGGGAACGCCGAAGTGTTGGTAGCTTTCTACAGGGCGTTCCATCGATAGTGCCGCTAGTCATGACCGCCTCGGACGATTTTAATCGCCACGGTATGGAGGAACCGCGAGTTTGGATTTCTGTCGACATTCTGTCGGCGTACAAGGCGCGCAGAGGCGCCGCAGAAATATAAGTTTTGCGAGCGTGCAACGTGGCAAGCGTGTGTCGGACTCAGATCGCGATTAGATAAATTACGATTCGTTGTAAGCTTGATAATCCACGGTAAAATATGGAATTGAAAATTAGGAGCAGCTCTTTCTCCCACCGGTGTACGCGTGAAAATCGCGTGCACGCGTACCTTCAACCACTCAGCTGCAAAAGATCGTGTGCTTCTGCCTTGTAGTTACGTTTAAGGGGAATTGCACCGTTAGAAATTCACCGACATCGTTCATTCTGTTTCAGGCGCTCGTTGTTCGCGAGTCCACGACACAATTTTTCCACCTTACAGCTCCATCGATAACTGAAGAAGGAGGCCAGACACCATTCATCCTATGTCTTTGTTGCTCGATAATAAATATGTGTATCATAAAAAATGTATTTATCGTCGATGTATGTAGACATTTTTTCACGCCACCCCTTTCGGACTGCTTGAGCTATTACTGTGAACGGAAGTAGTACCTATGGAAACTATGATGAATATTGGACAAAAAATTTAGGCCGCGCAAACCAGGAACGCTTGCGATCCGGTTTAATCTTGGCACGCCCATTACACACTGCACCGCGTACCTATTACATCATGATCGCACTAGATAGCGAGTCTATCTATTTCCAGCCCTATTTCTGCGCCTACCCGTGATACGTATAAGGTGCAATTAAAATTCGGAAAAAATTCCTAGAAACCAGTTCCCTCAGCCGGGGAGTAAAATATTTCGCTACGGGGTGGGCAGGCGGAGACTGCTCTGTTCCAGGATGATCTCATTTAATTACCCCTAGTCTAGTTATTCACTTGGATTCCTATCGTTCGCTGACCAATGATTTACCTATTTTCTCAGGCGTTGAAGCTTATCGATCACGATGAATAGGATAAAAGATGTACAAAGAGTGATACCGATGGGATAGGTATCTATGTGGTTAGGAAATAAATGAGAAATACCTATATAACATCGTTTTCAACTAAATTGATGTGTGGGGAGTGAATATGTAAATTCTTACCTATGCAAGTTTATAATCAACTTGAAACCTGCCACGTTGCAAAGTGTTACTGTATGGAGTGTATGGGATTCAGCCTTCGAGGTATCAGTTTGTTTTTGGAAACATGATCCACACGTTTTGCTATATGTAACGAGAAACGATACGATTGATCGCGCATTCTGTGAGCTCATAACTGTTGTTACATGCCAATTCCATTATCGGTGCGCGTCGGCTTGCATCGTGATTGTAATTTTCACTTCTCCGTGGAAAAATCAATAATCGGCGGGGCTGTAATAACGCTGTCATGTTTCCTGGAAGCAATATTGCCTGTTCAGTTACGTTTATGGCTGGGGAATTTTTTCCATTTTGTCATTGCGGACAAGTCTCGTTGGCAAATACACTCGTGCAAACTGCGTGGGTAATTTCCTTCTTGGAGTATCATTATCGTGCTACGTTGCAAGAGCAGAATCGCCGATTGCTTTTGCACTTCGTACTGTTGCGAATTTGAGAAACGACGGCCATGTCGAGTGGCAAGAGCAGCGAGACTTGGGGGGCACGGCCACCATTTTGAAAGATGGTGCATCCTGCAAGCCGTGCAACCTACACCCACGTAAAGTTAAGGCCGTTGAGAGAAAACTCAGGCCACTACAACCACCCACGTTTCATTCCCATTGGCTGAGCCGTCCTCACCCATAAGATACCACACCACCCACGGCCTACGGACCCCGTGCAGGTCACTCTCAGGCCTCTACAGGGTGTCCCTGAAGTACTTATAGATACAAAGTGTAATTTAGAACTTGTACGCAAAGAAACTTACCTAAACAGAATAAAGAACATCGCTCCTATGAAAGCATAACCATGTTCCTCATTATTATAAGGATAGTCACATTGAATATTGAAGAACATGTTCCTAACTATAGAGGACCTACACTTTTAGGGTATACTCTCCGCATATTTTAGAAAATTCTGAGGTAGACAACTTGTCAAGGTTGTATCTTATTCACTGTTCAAGACAATCAAGGAAACCCTATTTAATGCGAGAGAACATCCCCCAAGACTGAACAGCTACTACTTGTAAAGTTCGACAGAGTAGTCCCGAAGTTCAACAAATGGGTCGCGCCATGCCGATTGAACTGAAAATCGCTTGCATCAAGTTGCTAGATTTTTTTCAATGAACGTGCCAGAAACACACTTTACGGGATGGAGTAGGAAGAGAAGATCGAGGAGTCCCCGACACGACTTTGCCGGCGCTCGGATTACAGTGGGTTAGACCAGCGCTAGATTATCTCAGTGACGGTAAGTATAGGTTGGATCAGCAACTCTAGCCCATCTTGCGGCCATACCAGGAGCATTGCTTCCCCGAACACGTAAGTCCCGCACTCGCAGGGCAGGCCGAGCCACGCGATAATTCATGGAACTTTATGCGCACCTCGTGTAATGCCAGTTCCTGCATTTTTGTTTCGGCCGTCATGACGCGGCGTAGCGAGCCACGGCGGCGCACGGGACCCAAGAATCGCATGGGCGATACTTTTCAAGGTGAACTGCCGTTGAAAATCCGCAAGGTGAAAGACGGCCAAGAGCATTGTAGGCCACTACGAGCGTGTAATAGAATAATCCCTGAAAATTAATGCTAACCACTTTGATATTACACTTTCTTCACGGTGTTTACGTACGCGGGTGTATTTAATTTTTGTATGCGTTAATTATTATGGCTAATTTAGTATGAAAAACGGAGAAGCATATTGTTAAATCTCACTAATCGTTCAATCCTTGATTAGGAGGTTAAGCTGGCTAGTTAGGAGATAAAATCGGTCAGTTAACATTGTTGCCCGCCGATTTTGTACACACAGACTGTCAGGCCACGACGAGATAGAATCTGCGTCGGAGGCACATTAAAAGATGCAATTTTTCCATTCCGGAGTCACTAAATTTTATTACAATTAACGCTGCCAGCAAATTGCTACTACCGATCTCCGGAGATAGCCTAATTACTACATAATATCAGGCAGAGTTGTTGTTACGATGTGCCGTCAAGAAGTAGGGGGAGCTTAAGTACACCCGGGGTTTTAGCGCTACCGCGACGGCGAGATAATTTTTCCACTGATTATGGGCGCGTGCAATATTTCCATTAGTTGTCAATTTAGTTGTCGGCGTCTGATGGACGTACGTAGGATACGTACACCGTGCGGGGAATAATTAACAATAAATTATCCGCGGGAGCTATTATTACGGTAGCTAATCGTGACAAATTGACCGTTATATTATTAAGTAGTTTACAGACGTTAATTGAGTGTCCCGTGTGAATCGTTTAAACGAAAGCAAGTGGATGATGGTAACTGCATAATGGAGGTCCAGATCGATCGTTCAGAACCATAGATCATGCCAAGTAATCGATCTTTCTCCAATTATTCAGTAATAATTGAGAATACAAATTGAGACTTAAGGAATCTTAATACTGGAAGCTTCTCCAGTGAAGCTGAAGTTGTTTCAGCAGTCTAAGTATAGTTCCTGCTGAAAACAATATCCTTCTTTCTGCTGTGTCGAACTTCAGAAGCTCAGAAAGTCGCTTCATAACTCCAAGGTTCTTCGTGGTCAATAATTTTCCCAGTGACCCCGACGTGGTGTTTCAAAAGCGTTCCACCAGAGGGCGCCAGGATGCACTGCTAAAATGTGAGGTTAGTCTGCAGCCTGGCAGATGGCAGAAGTATCTCGGATTTGGTCTGCCTCTAAACCCCTTTCTTCAAGTGGAATACAAGCAATAATAACTGAAAGTGTAGCAAATTTCGCAACGTCCAATAATGTTGATTAGTTGGAAATGGAGGAATAAATGAATGGTTGCTGAAAGCACTGATAATTCGATAAGAAAAACACTGTAATATGCACCGGATATAAATATGTATGAAATTACTGGCCAAAGCCTGCTGATTAAAATAAAAATGAGAAAACAATAATGCCGTCTATTTAGCAAATGAACGGTTCTTTTGCACTGCTACCGTTATTACTTATCGTGCCGGCATTACAGTGGAGTAACTGAAAAATTAACTCGAGTAATTTAGAGCGGCGTTTAAATTGATCGCCACGCTCTTAACGGATCCATTACGTTATCCTTGTTAAAGTAACAAGTGCTGAGCGAAAACGCGTGCCCAAGTTTAACATGCTATCTCGAATTTAGAATTTCGACAGTGCCACGCGCGACGGAACCCGTCCCAAGGGGAATTCCTCCTGTTGTTCGCTGCACGGTAACGCATTACGTTCCCCGCGGTGTTAGGCCCGCCGCCGGTGCTGCAATTCCGATCCGACGGTTTATCGACGCTACGTAGCAAATGATTTTACAACTCGAAGCGATTTCAATTTCTCTTCTTTCCCCACCTTGGCAGACCTCGCTGCCAACGATTCCTCGTAATACGGGTCCCCGATCAAAGTGTAGAGCCGCTCACGATCTCGCACAATCGCATATCCAAGCGAGTCGAAAGTGCGAAGCGTTTACACCGGTATTTGAACTTCGCTGATGACGGTAATCACGCTCGCTCGACGCTTCAATTGCACGTTTCGTCGGGTTTCTGCGCCTCGGTTACTTTACGATCGGGAGTAACCCACCGTGGTGGTCAGGATCGCGTCCTCCTCGTCCTCTTCGTCAATCTCTATCCCGCTTCTCCTCTCCCTTTCCGTGTTTTTTCTCCCGTTCGACCATCCTTTCTCCTCGTTTCGGTAAATTAACGATAGGCGCGCGCCACAGTGCGTTGTTTCCCGGGTAAATTTATAAACCCTTTCTCCGGCGTTACCTCATGTCACCGAGGGTGATCGATTAACAGTGCGACACATGTCTCGCTGTACGCTGTATTTTATGTGCCACTGAAGTGTCCAATGGTTTAAAAGTTCCAACATGCCATGACAAGTTAGGCATCCAACTCAACTAGGATCTGACTGCGGACGTGGGTCTCTAATTATTCTAAGCACTTTACTTGTTGATAGCTTCGTGGCTTCAACGTCAAATTACCTATGCTAGACGAAAGTACCGAAGTTTTACAGAATGCTAGCGCAGGAGGAAGAATAAGAAACGCTCGAATCAGAGTGATAAACACGCAATGTGGGGACTCTGCTTTTACTCGTTACCGCCGTAGAAAATACGCCACTACTAACACCGTAATACCCTTGGTTCCACGGAAATTCTAGGATTCCTAACAACCGTGAACCATGGTTACCCATCACTCCAAGTGTTTCTATTACGGTGAATCACTATTGTTGCGACTTCCCAGAGCGCGTTACCGTGATCTTTTTGATACGTACCATGACGCGCGTTGCCTTTCAGTTCAGGTGAAATCCAAATTAGCCGTGGTTCGATGTGTGCCGCCGGCGCGCAGTTCCTGACACGAGTCGACAGCCGTGGATTCGGACAGTCAAAATATTTCTAGCCGTACCCAGCGGCGTTTTCAGCCACGTTCAATATTCTCCACCAGCAATGGCTGCGATTGCGCGAAATTTCGACTCACCACGACTCGCCGCGATAAGAGCAACGGCGACCTGGGACGTCGATAAAAATAGTTGGAATATTCTGCCCTGATTAATGGGTGCTTCACCTGGAAACGCTGCTTCCTGGACGCCCAGGCCGAGGATATGTCATGAGACTTCCCTCGATCTTCTGCGTGGTCTAACAGGAGAAAAAGAATGGGGACGTTCCCCGGGACTGGTGGCGTGTAGACGCGGCGACACGGTCGTTCCTCGATGTTCGGAAGGATGCTGCGACATTATCCTTTCCGTGTAGCGGGCAACGACGACCGGCGAAGGAGGGCACGCGTGTGGAGGGACATACGCACGGACACAGTTGCACGGAATTGCACGCAGGCGGCTTACAGAGCACCGGTTCGACCGGAATCGAAGCACCGTCGAAGCCCAGCCAGTCCGCGGCTTGATCTCTCACGAGAGTGCATGAGTGCACGCACACGCACGCGGGAACACGCGCGGAAAGTCGAAGCCAAAGCCCGGCAGTCGGGTGGACGCTTTGATGTGGCCGCCGCCGCCGCTACCTTCGCCACCCTGAATACCTTTATATCTCGCTCTGGCCGTTCTCCCTCTTTCTTTCGCGCTGTCCAGCCTCGTCGCCCCGTCCCTCTTTCGCTTTCTCTCCTACTTTGTAGCTGTACCACGCTCCCCGACTTCGTTCCGCAATTCATCTCTGTGCCCGCGTGTCCTCGCGGTCTGAACTTCACCCCCTGTCGCGGCCGGCGGGTGTGACGCCCCCTGCTTCCGTGAGACACTGGAACTTTTCTTGTGTTTCGAAGGGAGCGGACTTGGGGGTTAATGAGGAACGAAGTGAATTGAGGAATAGGTGTGTGATAGGTGGAGGTAGTTTGGAGGCACAGGGAGAACCTGATCATGTGAATATTAACACAACCCAACTTCATAGAAGAGAAAAAAACTTGAAGAGTTCTCTGTCTCTTTGAATGAAGAAGAGCACACTGATATTCAGAAAGAAGGCTCGTTTTTAAATTGCAATCAGTTATTCCGTATTTCTCGCGTGGATGGAGATGTGTTTTGGACGGCAGTAGCGGTCCGAGAGCGTATCGACATGTCGATCAAAGGAGCACGAAGGAGTGACGGAAAGCAAAATCCTCGGCGATGCCCGACGTGGCCGGAATGTGGGACGTAGAAAAAGTGGTGACGTCCCTTTCCCTTGCTTTGGCGGTACCGATAGGAGCAGCACGAGGATATCGCGGAGCTTGCGTTCCTTCGGGATCAGGAAAGAGGACGACTCTGGCCAGCACCTGTAGCACGTAACCGTGCGTCCATCTGTCCACCCGTACCTTCGGTGGGAAGGCAAGGCCTGACTTCTTGCAGTGCAATCAATCGAGCCGCCGCCGTTGCCAGCTTCTATTCCCTTTCGATCCATTCTTCTCTTCAGCTTCATCTTCTCTTCCACTCGCTACATTCAATATCCTTCAATGCAACTCCTTAAAATTTCATGGTACAATGATTAAAGCTATCATAAATTGATTACTGAGGATTAGGAATTAATGATTAACGGTACCAAGGCAGTGATTCTCGAATATTGAATTCTAAAGGAAGGAATCATTCGACTAATCTCCAAAACGCATAACTTAACCTACACCGAAAGTCGTACTCGAGTCGTGAATCTCGCCGCTCGAGTTTTTAGGGCGATGCCTGCACTGATACTTCTCGGTGGACTTAAAAGAGAACCCACATGCGTGCCACGTATGAAGACAGTTACGCAAGGCTTAATGGTTTCTTATGTTTCGCGATCTAAATTGGTGAAAGAACAATGGCCTTGACAATCCTGCTGTATCAACGTTAAAATTCTCTTTGAAGGATAAAAAGAATGGCCACCAGTTGGTTGCTAAAGAAGTTACTTTACATAGACAAGATCTACAATACCCGACATCTTTCACGCTGCTAGAAACGGCAAACAGTGACAATGAGAGGGATGGAGTCCCATCCCGCAGGACGAAAAATTTGTAACGCTCACAGGTCAAAATCTGCATACCCAACGGCCTTCCTTTGGATCCCCATTTCTGGGCGGAACAAGACAATGGCTCGAGGAGGCAAGTGGCGGAGACAAACGGTGGGTGACAGGATCGAGAGTCACGCTTTCGACTTTTGCCTATTTCAGGAATCGGATTATCGTTACTTTTTCCTCGGCTGACACGATCAGTTTCCACGGTTGCGCCTCCAGGTCACAGCAGACTTTCATCTTCTTCTTGGCTACTCAGACGCGGCCCCAGCAACCTAGGAAGAGGCGATACTTACCGAGGCGCGCCTCTCGCTCACGAAGATAACGCGATTCGCGGTTCGCGGAATAATTGAGCCGAACGTTTGAATCAAAGCACCGAATAATAATCACAGTATTCCACGCAGCGGTACTCACGGCACCGGCACGATATAATTAACGGTAGCCGCGTGCATGCCGAGCACAATGTCGGCTGCTCTTTGAAGGAAGGACCCCCCCTGGAGGCGATAATTTATTATTTTTATAGGGAGCCATTCATCAATGGCAGCATCTCTTTCTCGATCTATCTAGTCCAGGTCATGGGAGAACAGGTGTCCAGGTTCCATGAGAAGAATCTTAATTATCTTTGTCCGGAGATGAATGCAAGAACATGTAAACTTAAATATTGAGATAGAAACGTCAAGACTTGCCTCTTCATGGTTGAATTCCTAAAAAGTCGAAGAGGTACAATGACATTAAACTAGAGGACCCTACTGTTCTGCCAGATACATACTTAACACCATTTTCCTGGATATGTGTTTAAATCACAGTAATTGTTTGACATCAAGGTGGTCTAGGACTCCCTGCACAGTAGTATAGATAAAGCGATCGCCTGTCAGCCACGATTCTAATTTCCATCTCCCCAGTTTCTATGGGCATTCGTAGCTCAGTCGTTTGGCCCAGGCCTGTTTGCTCTATTTGCATTTAAACGGCTCGCCACGGTTGACAAATGAGGCCGATATTATCGAACAATCGATTGCCGGGCTTAAGGGATCGCTTTGCTCGAGCCCGCCAAGCCGGCGAATCTCTTAACTTCGCGAGCCTGTTTCAGGAAAGGGTCGGGAAGGAGAGAACAATCGGACCTGCGACATGCCTCTACAAGAGGACTCCGTGTTCTTCGGTGTGTCTCCCTGTTCCCTTCGTGTTTTTCGCTCTCTTTCTTTGCTCCCTTTTTTCTTATTCACTCCCAGGTCCGCGCGGCTCGTCTCTTCCACGGCAGCCGTGTCTATGGGAACGAATGAAACGTACGCTTTTGTAAACAAGTTTAAGAAGATTGTACCGAGACGGTAATTTGGTAAAATATCTGCTTGTGACGATGTACCGGACCTGAACATAACTCTCAATTCTATTCTGCTCCTTAGAAAAGAAGTAGAACACCTAATCCTTTACATAGACTATCAAGTTCTCAATGCTTCGAGGAGTGATCTGTTATATATGCAGTGATGAGAATGCTTTTGAGGTCAGAGATTTAGTGACACGTATCCTACAGTAATGAAGCCATTTTCGGTCAAGGGCAGACGAGGCTTACGAACCCCCTGGGAATCGAATCGAATAATGTTCGGGTGGCGTATGTCGCAGAGGAAACTCCGCACGGGCAATTACAATATTTCCTACGTTGTGAAAGAGGATGGGCTTGGCTGACACTCTGACAGCCCGTAGTCAAATGTTCCACGCTCCCTTGCGTTCTCCACTGCGTCACCATTGTGTGCGTATATGCACATGCCTGCCTCCCTAACCAGTGACTCCTATCTTTTTTCGAGGCATATACACGTGTGTAGTCTGAGGAACCTTTCACTCGTTTCACGCTGCGTTCACGCAGCTCGACACAATCCTACATCCCAGATTCTAATCCAAAGTCACACTGAAGAAACACTCTTGTGCCCATCCGTCGCCAAACGTTGGAATTACCGATGCTCACGACGGGCAGCTTCGATGGTATTGCTTCATCGATGGAGTGCCACAGCAGCCGTGAATGGCGCTGAATTCACGGCCAGAGGAAAGAGGGAGAGCGAGGGAATTCCAGATGAAAGGCTCTCACAGGTGGACGGTATTGCGCAAACGAAAATCTCATTATCGCCAGACAAAGGTACCACGATTAATCATCATCATCGGCGTATCTCCGCGGGCAGAGCGTATGGCTCGCGGCGGAAGCGCGGGATGATAGACTCGAGGAGTAGAAACAGGAGGAGAACGAGAGGAGAGCAGGATGAGGAACGAGCGTCACCGTGCGGTGGTCGTGGAAGGTCCATGCGGAACTAAGTCGTCGTCCTTTTGTTCCCGCGTTGCTCGAGCATCGCGGCTACCTACCGTCAGTTCCCCGTTTCTTTTTTATCCTCCCAGAAAGGCCATTTTTTCCTGCCGACGATACCGCGACGGGAGCCCGATTCTTCCGCGATTCGTCGCAGTTCATTTGCGTATAGATCCGAACGATTCCGAAGAAAAGGACGTCGCTGCGCGCGTGTCTGATTCCATGGCCGTCGGCTGAACGCGTTAAATTTGTAATTGTATTTATTACTAACGGCCAGCCTTTAGCTACAGCTTCCCCGCATATCTCAGGATCACTATACATCTTCGCTATTAGTAAATCATCAATAAAAAATAGAAACATGGAGTCTCCTAAATACCCGTGCGTACACCCGGTGGTCCTCAATTTTAATAGCAGCAGCGCGCACCTCGTTCATGAATTATTAACCCGGATAATGAATATTTTCTGGCCGAGCGAAGGTTTTTCGAACCATGGACCAAAGCATCGTTTTAAACGTCCGATGCGTGCCCTGATAGCGCATAATAACACGAAATTAACGGCGTTTAATTGCCGCAATAAGATTTTTTTGCGCTACTGTAGCCGAGGCAGCGCGGGAGCATAGAGACGCTGAATAAAGCTTCGTCCTTCCCCGGATTTGCGTACTCGCGAGTGTCGGAGGTATCGACAGTTCCCCCATTATCCCGGGTATCCTTACGCAGCCCCGCGCGACGCGACGTAGATGGAAAAACGAACAAAGCGAGGAGGAGAATGTAACGGCTGTCGTTTCTCCTGGCGAGGTCGAGCCGATTGGAGCACTCGTAATTATTGGGTTCTCGGACGAGACGGTCGGTGTCGACAATGAAAAATCCTGGAAGAAGGATTAATTTCCACCTCCAGGCCACGGGAACCTCGCGGTGCCCCTCGGGCAGGGAACGGCGGACCGTGGCGCGCGGAAGTCCCATCGAAATTCCGGCGTGCACGTGGGGCCCATCAATCTTATTTATGCATATTAGAAATTACGCGTATATGTAAGTACACGGGACGGTACACGACACCGCGGGGCAAAACGAAGAATTAACAACGTTGTCCGGCATCAATCTCTGCCTGCGACGTGTCCTGATGTCGCCGACCGGTTTTTAGGCGAACCTACAACGCTATTAAACGCTGTTAGATACGCTGTTTAAGAAGATCCTTCAACGACAGCGTGGAATAATTCGCCCGGCTATCAAGGACAGCGGCCCCCACTTGTACAGCCGTCGATTCTGATTCCCGTTGAGGGAATCCGAGGGCTTGAATCTAGTATTAATCTCGTGGCGAAGAGTGTCACCGGAGGTGGTCCATGATGATGAATGCGAGGCCTTAGGCGGACCTCACCAGCGGAATGGTAGGTAGCTGGGCAGCCGACAACTCACAGCAGGGGGTTCTTCTCACCTCTGTTCAGTGGCAGTGGATCCGAAGAGAAAACACGCTTCCGTTTGTGAGACTCCAAGGGGAGAGTGTTTCTTGATAGAACCAATTCGATGACATAGTTATGAACACTTTGTTTTTTGGAGGAAGCTAGATGAATATGTCAAGCGGAGCCTTCAGAGACCTAGTTTGAGTTTAAACGAAATAAATTTATTTTCACACATTTAAGCTTTGTTTCGCCCAGAGGGGGAGGGGGCAAAGGACCCTGGTAGCCCTCAAAAGAGGGAGCTTTGTAAATAGAAAAGACAAATGGATTTTATTTTTAAATAGATTTTTATGATCACCTAATGAATTTGATAGAATTTAGAATTGAATGAAATTGCATTAAATAAATTTTTCTTAAGAATATTTTTCTCTGCTCAACTCGGCTCCCTCTAAGATTAAATCCTGAGTGCGCCACTGTTTCATGTTCCAAATGAAAGCTAATTATAATATCTAACATGGAAAAGAATATGGAAGAAACTAGACAGTTATCAATACACACAAGCGCACGCCAGCAAGTTATGTTTAAGCGAAGAGGAGTGAACTTCACGTGCGTTTGAATGGGTAAAGAGGCAGACAAAGGGCGAGAGGATCGTCGCAGAGAAAGGAAAACACTTCATTCGCTTCTGTGAAATTACAGAAGGCAGAGTGGCGTTTGCAAACGTCGAGATGGAAAGAGGCGGCTACCGGCGTGGGTTCAGAGGTTAAAAATGCGGCCTTCCACGACAAAAGAGCGCCTCCGTGGACGCGGGAGTCTGTTTTAATGCGTTCCTCACACACGCGAACGCGTCGCTCCTCATGTGCGTGCACACCGACGCGGCGGGGCTTGGAAAAAATTTGCTTGATACAAACAACAATTAAGTAGGAGTGCCGCGGATACCTTTCGCGGAGCAGAGTCGTGGGAGAACTGCCATAACGCGACGAGGAAAAAAGAAGTCGAAACGCGCGCGCGGGGACGACTTTGCTCGCGTGGGCGACCGCTCGGATCGGCCGCGCCAAAAACGGGCAGAATAGTTGGGAGCAATGTGATTAGTCTCGAGAACGGTTGCGATTGTCCCGCAATTAGGAACAGTTAGGCCGACGAACCGGGAACGTTTTCGAGAAGATCGATGATCATCCACCGAAAGAGTTACTTAATTCAAACGATTCGCTTCGTTAGACACCGAGACTTCCAGTTAGATTTATCATCCACTCAAGCATGAATTAGACTCGCGTGCTTCAATATCGTAGAGAGCTTTATCATCCCGTTATTGACAAGGAGTGTAACAATCCAGCAGAAAGCCAGAGAAAGCCGCTTCTGTCGGGCGTTCGAACTCCACCTTGGTAGCAATATCAGATCGATAGATTTGCTTGGATCCTTATCTTGGGAAATCCCCGTGCGAGCGGGATTTCGCTTGCAGATAGACGGGTGACTTTCGTGGGAAATCATTGGGGGCCTTTAAACACGGCGGAGGAATATCCAGGACTTTAGTAGCATGACGAAGGGATATTTTGATCCGACCTGTGGTTGGTTTCCTTTTCTGCCCTCTTTCGACGCCTGGAGATAGTCCAATTTAGCGGAGCAGTATTCTTTCACTGGTTTTATTACCCGGGGAAGACTATTTTCGAGACTCCATGCGCGGTTTGCACGGGGGTTGCAAGTTGGTTTAAGGGGGCGGTTCTCATCCCCATGACAACCGTTGGCCTCGCTGATGAATCGACTTCGTGCGCGGCGCATCGGTACCACCGTGAAACGCGATTCCAGATTACTTTGAAAGTTACGATCCTAATTAACGATCCGCGGACGCATTCGTTGCTTAAATTACCGCTTTCGTTGGCTCATGCTTCGGCGCACTGGAAACGAGTTCTGTAATCCAACCTCTGATAAAGTTTCTTAATAACCCTGGCTTAAATGGCTTTATTATAAATTAATAGTTTCGCCGGTTGTCTTAAATCTTTGTAGGCCTGTTTTTCCACGACGCCTTTCCCTCGTGTTTCTCCCTCGTTAGGGATAATTCCGACGCGCGGACGAATAATACAGTGTCCGTCGACGATTAAAGAACCATGACGCTGTAAAGCGGCAGACAGCAAAAATGCGTAGTCGCTTCAGCCAGCCGTGGAATCGTTCGATCGGAAACTCTCAGGGACTGGCGGATTCTTCGCGGTCCCGGTGTCTGACTACGCCCGACGTTTCAGGTACCCACGGTCGCCTTTTCAGAAATTTTCCAGCGGAGGACGGACGGGAGTATGAAGTCGCGCGCTCTTGCAAATGTATCGCAAATTGTCGTTGCGAAGTGCTTAATGCAGGGGGCGAGGTGTGGCGGCCGTCGCGAGGTGGCGGAGGACGAGGACCAGGATTGGGGCGAGCGGAGGAGACGCTCTTAGACGAAGGGAGACGAGCCATTTCGCCGTGCCCGCCCACGCTGGAATTCGAGCCTGGTGACGTCAGAGGCGTAGCGAAACTGTCACCGCCGTTGCCTCGCGACTACCGTGCTCCTAATGGTTCGGTAATGTCGCCCGTAAAGATAATCGACCGTGAGATCTTCGACCGACGATTCGTTTTCTTCCTCGCGGATTCCCATGGGGCCGCGGCTCGCCAGCCCCCTGGAGACGATTTTACCCGCCGCGACGAGGACGATACCGCGTTACGCGGAACGCATCGTCATCAAGGGTGCACTCCATGATGGAGCATTCTGCGAAATCTCGCGGCTGCTGACTTTCTCGAATGTTTTTCTCTCTACGTCTTCGCGTAAATTCAGGCGAGACGGTGGGAATGGCCCTTTGTGGGTTTTACTTCTTAATGGAAGACGCTAAGCTCTGGATGGCATTGTGTGTGGATCGCAATACGAGTTCAGTTTAGATTCTTGGCTGTCCCATCAGCCATGCTGAGCGACTTATCCTCGTGGATATATTTCTTCCTATTTCTATTCAGTGTACTGTGATAAAGTTAGTAGAATAATGGTCATTGAAAGTCAAAGAGGAGGTGATTAAGATACTGAATATTTGTTGCGCCTGTTTTATGTCACGTTTGCCTCGTCTGGTCAGAAATCTGCAGCGGTACATTCGACTCGAATGTAGACCCGCTGCGGTGCAGTAACATAATGGCCCCAACAAGCCACGAGGGGTTGGGTCGGTGGCTCGGTTGCCCTCAAATCATCACGGGGGTGTGAGGCAAATGACGTTCGGCCACGCGGAAGTAACGCGATAATGGCAGCCATGAAAGGCCCCACCGTGATATCTGGTGCTTTGATGTCCTCTCCCAAAGCTTCTCGCTCGAAATCCATTCTTTTCACTAACACTTTAAATCCTTGAACCGATGCACAGGGCGGGCCGGCGTTTTATCGATCGCTGCTTTATTATGATCTGAATGACGTAACGATCTCAATGAAAGTATTGGCTCCCTGAATGCCACTCGAGGGAAGCAATTAACTGCAAGTCCCGAGTAATGGACTCGAGTCACTTGTTCCAACATAGAAAGTGTGTTCCTCGGATAATGATCATTTTAAACGTATCAACCATTCATTCAAAAAAACTTAGGGCGATACCTGGATCAACTGTTTAACGTCAGCGCCATTTCAAGTGTGACGAGTGTGAATCCCATCTTCTCCGTGCCAGTGCATTCTAGCATCCGAAAAGGATCACTGGTAAACAGAAGGAACCTCTGTAATTTCTGCTACAAGTCCCTACCATCAACCACAGCAGCCAAGCTACATCATTACGATTCTGTAAACACGCCGATCTCTATTTATCCAGTTTGCTCCGAAAGCCTCGTACGGTGGCATTAAAACGACGAAGGAAGGGTACGTCGATTGGTACCCAGAGGGGACGCGTGATTGTTTCCGAAAACCGTTTTCCACCGGGCTGAAAATAAATGCCAAAAGGCAAAAATTACGCGTGGAAGTCGGGGCCCGAGGTCGCGGAGTCCACCGGAACAGAGACTCGTCCTTAGTCGCAGTTTGTCGGCCAATGGGACCAGACAGAAACGCAATCGCAATGCAGGCCAATCCCTCTGCCCCGTTCGTCCACCCGCTCGCTCGCCCTCCCGTTCCCGGTAATGACAATCATTACGGGGAATGATTGCAGCGTCGGGTCCGCCAGCGCGCCAGCCGCTATTGGGGGATGGAAACCACCTTATAGAGTCTCTCCTCGGTCCTCGATGCGAGCGGATTGTCACATGCTCCCGGCACGGCAAAGTGTTTCCTCTTCGTACCGACTTCCTTCCACCGGCCACGAGTGAGAAAAAGTTCCTTTTTTCTTCCGGGTGCACGGATTATGGGATGGGAATAAATCGATGGGCAACGAGGCGCCGCCGAGTTATGGCTGACACAGATCAATTCGACGTTTGCCCTCTTGCTCCGAGTGAAAGAACTCGTCGCTCAATCACGTGGAGGTTCAAGCGGATTTACGACGAGGAAAAGGCTTTACCGGAGCCGATGGGATTTGAATTATCATTCTTCTTGGCTGGCAAGTCGAAAGGTGGAATCGATGGAAGAGCACGAGGGCAGACTAAACAAAATGGCTTGACAAGTGCTGGATTCTGTCAATTGGTGTTCTTCGGGATTTGTGCGAAAGGAGCAGCCGACGGACGTATCTTACAGGATTCAGTGACATGCGAGTGTATTGCAAAGAACTTTGGAGTATAATGGCAGACTACCGAAGTATTGAAGAGTCCAACGATTATCAGTGAATAATAAATACCACCACTTGGAGATTAAAATGATATAATTAATTGTTAATGGAATAATCCTTTGAGCCATGGTGATCGAATTGGGAGAGTATGGCGGTGGTTCAGAACACCACGTGACTGCTCATCTTTACCGAAGACGATGCATAGATCCTTAAGGTAACATCGTATCGTGAAATACTTGTTGAATGCTCGATTCCGTGCACTTTCGATTCATCTTCGCCTACCATTCGATTTTACTGCGGCAAATGGGCAATGACAATTATTGTATCTCCGTTTAGCTGCGTCAGTCACTGGATACCTGCCAAGTTTCTTGCAACTTCGCTGTACGTTGAAGGCGTCTACTTGTGGAGTTAGGCGCTAATTGTCGTTTGGAAACCGATCGTTTCCTGTATCGTACCAATTTCTTCGTCTCCCCCGACTGCAAAAAGCCTCGACAACGTTAGCGGTAAGCTGATAAGCGCCATACTGATATTCAAGCATGCTCGACGGATGTTTGCAATACTCGAAGCGATAAGGGGACCGGCGGATATCAATTTCCCAGTCGATAAAATATCAATGCTCGTTAAATCTGCTGAGCCTCTTGTCCCCTTTACTATCTCGGGACTTAGAACGTAATGACCGTTGATAATCGGCCGTAATCAAGAGCCCAATGGAATCTTCCCTTCTCTCAGAACATATACAATCATTTCGCGAGTTAGCTGGATTATTCTTGCGAAACCCTGATTTCTTTCGCAAAAACGTCGCCGCGGGACCTGTTAGGGCTTAGCTGGTACCGAGGGAACAGATTGCGGGAAACAAGCTGGGTAAAAACTCGAGCGTACTCCGCGAAATTAAAGATTTCGACTGTAATGCGCGTTGAAATGGAAGTTTCCTCGCTTCATCCCCTTTTAATTGGCCTCGAGCTTGAAAGCCAAGGAAAAGATGCGAAGCAAATAAGAAGGCAATCAAACGAATACATCGCAATCCACGAGACCTCGACGCTACGCCAACGAGATAAAAAAAAAACGAACATCATCCAGTTTTTCTCCGCTCTAATCCAGCATCCACGGCCATTCAGTTTCTCCTGAAAGTATCGGTTACAAAGTACCAAAGAATTTCGACCGAACGGTGTCTAGATCCACCTATACGCCAGCGTTCTCCAGTTGTAAACGCGCGTGTTCGCTGGTGTTGGCGCATGTGTGCATATTCTGGGCGCGTTCGCTCGTGTGCGCGTCCTTTCTCGCCGCGGAAAATATAATGATGGCGAGCGAACGGAGCTGCAAGCGTTCGTTCGTTCGGTCGAGACTCGCGTTGGAAACCGGCGATAAGGAGGGAGTGTCTACTGCCGCCATAATGATAGCCCTGTGCGGCTCTCTGACTCCGGTACACGCTGCACCGAGCCGCGCTGTGCACGTCGCGCCGGCTATATGCGGTGGTCTACGCGCTGTGTGCACATGCACCGAGCCGCTGCACGGCATGCAGGCACGCATGCACGCGTGCACGCACTTCACGTGTCGCCCAGCCAGCGAACGAGAGCTCGACAACCGGGGCAGAAGGAGGGAAACAATGAGACCCGAGCGTTCCTTGCCACGGTGCACCTATCTCGTTCCTCGAGGAACAAACCTCACCCTTTCCCTCTCCCTTCGTGCACGCCACTTCGTCTTCTTTGTCGCTGGCTACCCACGCATGCACGGGTATGCGCGTGTCGCGCACATACGCTCGCCGGGCTTCTCAGAGGGTGATGTCTAACGCGCGTCTAGTCATTTATGAAGAATATCACTGGTTCGCGACCTTCAATTGCTGACAATTCCGACGAACCTGCTAATGTACGCGATTATGAGGCTGCTGTTTGCGCGAGGCTTCAGTTTGTTTAACGATGTCGTTGGGACTAACCCCCTGCGCTGGCTGCCACTTTCCGTTCGTGGGGAATGATTTGTTGGGAAATCTTTATCTGGGTATTTCATAGTGTACATTGCAATAACAAACACTGCAAAGTAGCTATTTAATTTTGATCAATTGAAGTGTTTTCATTCAGTCTTCCGAGAATACGTTGAGTCTTTATCGCAGCAAGAGGGGTGCAGCTCCGTCTTTAGCAACTTCGGGTAAATTACCTTTGACTTAACATTAAAAAGAGAACACTAATTGCAAAATATATTTTTTCCACACAATAAGTAGTAGTCATTGAGTTGATAAGTTTTTATTTCTATTTTTGGCGAAAAAATATTCTGTAATAAAAATATTAATAGTAATATTAAAAACAGACAAAAATGGAGATGCACCCCTTTCGCTGCAAGGTCCTCAATTATTCAACATACATTATCACCTTGAATCCACCTAATTCTGAAGTCACTCCGACCCATCACCGTTCATCTAGCGATATCCAAAAACATTCATTCCGCAGATAGAAGCAACAGCGTGTGCCTGCCCGTTCAGGGGGTGGATCCTCCATCGCGCGCGCGCTCCAAGATTCGTTGGAGCCGATAAATTAACTGGGGACCGTGGCGTTGCGTAATAACCATTGGAAATTTCGAAAAAGGAGGTCTACGCCTTGGCTGGGCCGCGATTCCGATCGCAGAAAAAGAGGAGGATTTCTGATCGACCGGGCGCGCACCACACCCCGGGTTTCTGGTTCCGCGGCATCGCCACGGGGGTTACAACCGGGTTCACCAGGAGCGCGGCCTGGTCCCGCCATTGGTCGGGTCGGTTCAGATTCATTAGCACGCGAACGGCGATTGGCCGGCCGCGAGGCTATCGTCTTTTTGCTTTCTGCCCGCGTAATGACGTGCTGCGCGTCTCGGCTTATATGCAACCGAGCGATCGTGCATGGCAGATAGGTTTCGCCGGTCTGTCTGCATGTGCATCGCCCACCACAGGCCTCGCTCCCCCGTGTATGCAGACGGTGTCGCGCGCTCGCGCACGTCCCACACGTACGTGGGGAGCAGCCTGCCCGAACCTGGAAGATACCTCCGAGGCCTGTGCGCCTGTGTGCGCCGAGTTACCTGCATCGCAAATGGGTCTCCGCCACGCAGCTCAGCCCCAAGAGCCTCGGAAGGATATGTACGCCCTTTCTCTCGCACCCTCGACGAATCGGCGATCGTCGAGGGGAGGTCGAATCGCCTGATCGAGATCCCCAGATTTCGCGAAAAAATAATTACCGCAGCGAAGATAGGTAGACGGCAGAAATTCGACGGAACGGCACGAAGGGGGTGGGACGCAGGTAGATGCGCGTATACCTCCATTTTGAATTCCCCTTGCCGAGGGTGTACCGTCCAATCAATTACAATAATATCGATGTTAGAACGCGGATCGTTCCGTGGCGCGATACAGATTTACAAGAACGATCTCGTGTTTCTTTTACAAAGTTCTTACCGATATCGGAAGGCTATCGGGGTTGTTACATCAATGATAATCGTCTAATTAATGGAAATCGGCAATGTGGTTCGCGCGTGCTAAACATCGAAACGATTTTCCACGCATGCGTATTTTGATACACGTCGCGTGGGGTTTTATTGAGTCACCGAGATAATTCTGCGGATTCTGCGGTGCGTTTCATAGAGTAACTCGAGCGCTCTGTTCTGTTCATTCACTTGCTGTTTAATTACCGATACCGACCACTGTTTCCTCTTAACGCTTTAATCGGCTGTGGGGCCCCGTGACTCTTAAATCGGTGCTCGAGGGCCAATGCGCAAGTGTCGCGACAGTACACCCCTATATGTCGTTGAGAGGGCGCCGGGTTACGTGTAGGGTGAGTTCGAGGGCCCTAGGAATGCCGTCGACGGCACTTTGGGTAACGCGGAGACCTTGTGTCTAATGCCTTGGAAAGAATTGTTTTTCATTATTGAGCTTGGTTCTTCGCCATTTCTCCAACCTCGTCGCATTTACATCCCCAGAAAGTGGTGGGAACTTGAAACGCTTGGCACATGGAAATAGAGTTGTCTGTCTTTCACTCTGCCTTCCCTTCAGGATGAGATAACAGAGGAACTTTGAGTTTTCGAGGAAATTTAGTTGCGCAACTGAGTACTCCATCACGTGCGAAAGGATTTAAATATAAACTCGTATCGCGTTAAAAAATTCTGTAATGGGAAAAAGGTCCTTCAGGATTACGTAAATGCAGCTGCACGTAACAGAGTCGCATGCAACATTGTTTGCAACCGTTGCTTCCATGTTCATTGTTTCAAATTTAATTCCCAAGCGTCCTCGCACATTATCTTCTGTCTTTCGGCGCGTTTATTATCCAAACTCAAGGCTGCACTTTTTATACACACCATGGTGCTTCCTTGTCACGACGATGTTCAACTTTTCAACAATGTGTCTTTCCCACGAGTCTACAGTTCACGCGATGACATGGTTCATACCAATGTCAAGTATTATGCAAAACGAAGTCTCAATACTTTCTTGTCGCGTTAAGAAGACTTTACTTAAATGGTAACATCAGATTTCAAGCTTTAGACTTTTGGAATACAGAACTCTGGCATATAAATGCACCGATTCTCAAGCGGATTTTGAATATCCTAATGGAAACACTTCCTCGACATTGAAAGGATTTTTGGTAATGCATCAGAACAAGATTTGGGGAATTTTGATTCAAGAAACACAGATATTGATGAAATAGGATTTACACAGAAATCATGCTCTAAAAGAGAACATTTAAATGGACACTGTTACACCAGAAATTGATCTGAACGACGACAAAGAAGTCCACTTGCTAGAGGCCCAAAGGCCTCGTCTTTCGCCTCCCAACACAAAATGGCCATTGAAACGTGACTTCGCGTTAGCAGATATGGATCGCGCCTTCCCTGGAGGTCGGAGGGATCGCTCTGGCGCACGGGGAAATGGTGAACTGCCGGAGGACGGGGTTGGTGTCGCCATGGCAACAACGATCCCTCAGTAGCCGAGTCCTCCTACACCCTTCATTCAACTCTGCCACCCCTGTAATCCGCTCGAACTCGAAGACAGCCACTACGCAATTTTCGTGAGAGGATACGCGTTTCGACGGTGTCTTTTAGAGGCCAGAGCAAATAGAGAATCTGCCACGAAGGTGAGAATCGTTCCCCTGATCAATCTTCTAACCAGCGATGTACAACATCCACAACTCCGACGTTCGAATGAGTCTGTAATCGGCCGCCATTTCGGGTCGATCGCGTTTAATGCTCGAACCCGAAATTCGGGAGGAAGGAAGTCGCGCGAAGTCGCCAAGAGGACAAGTAGCCGGAGCTTTAGCGACTGAGTCTAATTAGTGGAGGAGTTAAAAAGGTCGGGGTTGATAGTAGCCATTTTCTGAACCCTTTGTCGAGGGTTTAACGAAGCGTCAAACCGCCGCTTTAATCGGCAAGTCGGTCAAGTCTGACCTAAATAAATATTCATGAGCTTTCATGAGCTTGCCCGCAGCTCCTTGGGATGCTACCAAAAGTAGCAGTGGCTCGTGCTGCCACCGTGCTCGAGCTTCGATCACCTATCCTCCAGCACCGTTGCGTCGTCTGAGTCCCTTCCGTTTATTAATTGTTTTTGGCCAACTTATGCGTCGCGACGACCGCGCTCGGCATACATATATGCATATACCGTGGCCGCGAATCGGGACGTAGGCGAAAAGTCTCGAGCAGGAACGGCCGCCGGGACCATCCTGGCGTTACTATATTGTAATATCGTCCGCTCGATTAACATAATATCTCTGCTCCTTTCGTATTCAAAATGGGCCACCACCACCACCACCGCTGGATAATGGTACTCGCCGGCCGTGTTTATACTAATGCTAGGTTCCCTCGGGACCAGCTCTAAGATCATAATGAGGCTTCGATCGAATTAGGAAGGCGGGTGACTCTCTTCCCCGCCGTTCTTCCGTTACACACTTTCGCCCTCCCGCCCCTCGCCACTTTCTCCTCTCGTTTTTTCTGGGAATCTTCGATAGACTTTTTCACGGGGCCCGGCATCATCGCCAGTGTATGGTAAACCGCGCGGTGGACAACCCTCGGAGCCCCTTTGTTTTTCTCGCTCTTGTTTCACGGCTGATATTAAAAACGGTTCAGCGAAGCGTCCCACCGATATTAGACGGGACATCGTTACGTTCGCATGATTTTCTAATTGGTGAAAAAGAAGCAGGCAAAGAGTCGATCGGTTCGACGGTCCCCCCTCGGCTGTGATCATTTTTCGGGGCATTAAAAGGTGCTGGGAGCGAGAGTGCGTGTGTCGTGGAAATAAGAGTGCGACGAGCCGCGTGTAACACGATGTTACCGGCGGTATAAATTCTGTTGTTTAAGTAGATCAACGCGGCCGGAGCGTTCCGCCGACATTCGTCCCGATTCCGATATCCTCCCGCCCCGGCGGTATCGATTCTCAAGTCGGCAACAGGGGAAGAGCCGTGGAAAGAATACGCGCGGGAAAAGTAATTTCTCGTTCGTGGAAAATCAACAGTTTTTCCGCGAAACGAGCTTAAAATCTCCCCCTCGTTGGCTGGAGAAGTGCCATTAGCGGCGGCAGCGAGTACTTTAGAAGCTTCCAGCCCTCCCACCACCACCCCCCCCCCCCCCTACCGCCCGTTTCATCGCCGAGCTTTCGAGTACAGAAACATGATGTGGTCGTGGTCGTTGTTCCCTTATCGTCAACGACGCCCACGATATTGCATCCATTCTATCATTTCTCTCGCGAGGGGTTACTCGGAGTAGTTGCTTTTCAATATCAATCATCGACGTCCCTCCATCCCCCCCCCCCCCGTTTGCTGTTCTGAATTTACACCGCTTCCCTCTGGTGTTCTGAAAATTCTCAAACTTCTATTCGCTCGCCATGGGAATGAATTATTAATTTTAACTTCCATCCCGCAGCCGCATCAAGTTTCCGCGGGAAGATAATCCATTTGGTGAAACGCTGACGCGTCTCGCGGGGGTAAAAACGGGAGGAGCGGTAATGCGCGTGCAACGCGTGAAATCGCGGGCCGGGAAACCGAGCGTTTAAATCGCACGGTCGCACCGTCGACGAACCGGGCCGATCCAAGGCGAATTCAGGATTAATGCGTTTTTAATAGTGACATAACTGCGCCGCTCGCTCGCCCTCCCCCCCCCCCCCTCTTCCCGCCTCCCCCCGCGTTTTTACGCGGCGCGCACGCGGATTGACGGCCGTGTTCATCGTCGAATGCACTTCGACGGGAAGCCGAAACATCGGCCGTTGCCGTCGTTCAGCCCCGAGCGTTTTTAACGATCCTCCGCCGGGGAGGAAAGGAAAAGGCAGAAAATCGCGTGAATACATTACAGCGACGAGCGGCGCTCCACTTTCTTGCCGGCGCGAGTCGCGTTTTGCAAGAAAGTCGGTGTCGACGGCACCGCCCTTCTCTCCGTTTTATGCAGAAGTGCTCGGAATCGGTGGATTGCGCGGTCAATTTCGTGCGAGTCGAGAGAAAGCTCCCGCTCGTTTCCCGATTCATCGTTGGGCCGGGACTTTTTTTTGCGGATCTTGCACGTGCACGATGCCCGCGGAAAGAAATTTTCAGAGCGAATAAAAGGGGAAGTGAGTGGAGCCATGCTTGCGTGACAGTGGCACGTCACAGATCAAATTCACGAATAAATGCTTTCAATATGATGTAATAAAATGGTGAATGCATTCCTTACTCAGAGTGGAGGATTGTCTATCGTAGTAATTCGTAGACTAAAGGTAGGCTCTCACTACGCCTCGCCTTGCCTCAGCGCAACTTCTTTTCGCACTCACATCTAGGCTCGCGTCGCCTCGGTTTTCCCGTACTTGAAGTTATCTGAGCTTGCCTCAGTGCATGTGTTTGGTCAGTTGCTCAGAGAACCTCTTCCTGTGCAGTCGCCAATTCAGTAGGTTGACACTACGTCTCGCCTCTCTTCTTCAAAATATTCTCGAGGAAGAATCCGCGGCTCGGAGTCGCGTAGAGGCGAGGCGAGGCGCAGTGTTAGTCAAATTGTCAAACTAAATAAGAAAAGCATAGGAAGAAAAAAATGAGCTGAGGCGAGCCGAGGTGAGAGCCTGCCTTAAGGCCTTAGTTTTCAGAGGTACCATCTAAGAAAGTACTATAACATGGAAAGCCAAGTGGAGTATACCCTTGAAACTAAATACCCTCGTAAAAAATCAACTATGTTACCGAAAATACAAGTGTTACCAACAAGCCATGGAGTTAGCAGAAGGTATCCATACTAGTAAACATTTGGAACGCTTGTCTAGGACCGTTTCATTTCAACCTACTGGCCCCGATACCTCCGCTACCCCAGATTAACCTCCACCGCTCAACATGAATGAAAATTGGCAAAGATCGGTACCGGTATCTTCCGCGAACGGTCATCAGCCATTATACCCTGGAAGATTAAGAGTCTCCATTGGCCGGGTCACGAGATAATGAGCTGGTCCAAATGATTATTAGGATCGAGCGTGTCTGTCGCGCCTACGAATTTTTCCTTTTCGCCCGGCGTGGTGGAAGGCTCTTTTGAGGTAACGCCGGTATAAAGGCAGGTGGGGAGCGAGCTACGATACCGATCCGTATCATAGTTTTATTCCTTCCACGGTCGGGGAAAAAATGTAATTGGCCTGACCGAAATCTATCGGCAGCTCGGTGAACGGGGGAAGGTGAGCGCGGAGGGATGCAGGGGATGAAACGAAGGAGAAAAAAAGCACGTGTGCGAACGGGCGACCGCTGGTAATAACAATGATTAGGGCGACGAACGGACGATGAAAAAAAGAAAGACGAGGAGAGGCGAGTTGTGCCTTGGCTCCATCTCAAAATGGCGACCGGGGGAGTCGGGCCACGTGTAACCGTTGCCGGTCCCGCCAAACCGTAGGTACCGATCTTTTTGAAGATGATAACGAAAAAATTCGTATCTCGAGCTCGACGATCTGTGGCCAGAGCTTTCGGAGTAGGAGCAATTTGTAGGAAAGTTCGTCAATTGTAATTTGACGCCAGGGTGGTCGAGGGTAGCGCCACTATCCATGGACCAAGGGAACCACGAGATCCTCTCTTATCTTCGTATCTCCGTATAGGTTAAATCGAGGGTTAACTCTTCGTCGTCGTCTTCTTCCTCCATGTGCGATGCACCAGGCCGAGGGAGAAGGGGGAGGGAGAGGGTCCAGCATTGTTCGCGGACATTGTATGTATGTCCGGAACAAAGAGCGGTAATCGACCCGTGTAACATTTATAACGTAATGGGAGGGCCTCACCGGCCCATAATAATATCAATTACAGGGCAGGAGGAGAAAGCGAGAGAGAGTCTGGGCCACAGAGAAAGAGGGATGAGAGAGGAGCGGAGGGTGAGGCGGAGGGCTTAGATCGGGGGAGTACATTGGCGACGCGGATTCACGAATCTGTCGGCCAGAAAATTGACCGAGGAACCCTCTCCAGCCAGCCAGCTGTCTTCAGGATCGGAAGAGGGCGTCGTGACGCTCTCGTTAACTCTCGTAATCAAGCCTGAGGGTAACCAGATTCGCGGCCAAGAGGGATGATTCTTGGGCCCTCGTAGACGACGAGGCAGAGCCTGTTCGGAGATGGAATCGATTAAGCTACAGTTCGTGTACGAGGTCTCGTGACCTGCACAGGGTCCTTTTATCTAAGGGCTGCTGAATGATGTCTTCTTTGAGAGTGGGGAACTTGAGCATCCCTGTCAGTGTCTTGCGACAACCTGTTCTCTGATCCAAATTCATCAGAGTTCGACGCACTTCTGGGTTATCATCGTGAACCAATTGACTCAGCTTAGGTACCCTAGAGGTAATACCATCCTAAGCACTGAGTATTCAACTTCCTCCCCATACTTAGACGATCCCCAATTTGACAATCTAACAAGTTGACCTATTTCAAATTCATCAAATGACAAACTGTTTAGAATACACCTATATGATGCCACACAGAAGAGCATAGTGAAAAAGACAAACTCTATTGATCACGTCTAGAGATGAGAAATGTGGGGAAGACCATCTTTGACTCCGATTGATGGGGTGCATAGCGGAGTGAACCGCCACGTCGCGGGGCAATCGGAATTGGCGTGGAGGTACCGAAACGGTGTCGGGGCAAGGTCGGGAAGGTATCGAGGAGGGCCTGGGACCCTTGGTTTTTTAATATCGCTCTCTTCTCGCAAGGTTTTATTTAATGGCGAAGGCGGTAACCGCGCACAAACCAGCCGACCAATGAGAGCTCGCCTGGAAATCATACGCGGGATCGCAGGCCGCACGGCGGCCTCCGAGAGTGGAGGTGAAGTTAGGTTAGGTGAAGTTATGTTCGCTCCCCGCGTCTCCTTAACATTCGACGGGCCTGTCCCAGCACGGCATCGTTCTCGCAAGAGGTGGGGCTCCGTCTCTTCGATCGGTGTTAGGCATTTCTTCTTCTTCTTCTTCCTCTTCTTCTTCTTCCACCTTCTCCTTTTTTCCTACCCACACTTTTTCCCCGGAGTCCTCCACCTCTTCTTCTTCTTCCTCTTCTTTCGTCGCTCCGTCATCGCCTCCTTCGCCCTTCCAATGTTCACCAAGAAGGGTACTCCGTTCACTATACTTAGCATTGCCTTCGTTTTAGGACGAGAACGCCACGTGAAACATCGAGATAAGTGCATAAACCGCTATCACGAATGCAGACTAAGGGGGTGGTGGTGGCTGAACTGGCTATCAGGACTACGTATCTTCAGCTGTGAATACATTACATAACTTTTCTTTTTCCATCGATACTTTCTTGTCTGGGATTGTTGAAAGATTGTTGAACAGTCCACGGTAGCTCTAGCCTTTGGAGTACTACTAGATAGACCCTTTGAGGCGGTGATATTTCGTTAGGAATTTTATAAGACACATAACTGTCAGTTCTTTATGAATTCCATGAAAGAAATACCCCAATTGCTCCAAAAGGTTTGAGACATCGATATGGAGTACATCTGAACACATCTATCAACATCAATGGCAGAGGTTTCCAATAGACCTAGCGCATGCTGGTGGGATAATTCCAATATCCAATTGATTTGTGACCACAATTGGCAGACGAGGGAAACGTTTCGGCTATAAAATGTATCTGTCGATATCTCGTTACAGCTACGATACCGTGGACTCCACAGTTTCACATCGCAACCTCTGCTGCTTCTGTCCTAATAATCGGGTTATCGGGCATCGATATGCCAAGAACTCTAATTACATTCTTCTGTGTTACTGCTTAACCGTGCTGCGCGCAATACCCTTCTCCTCTGTCAATACCGAACAAAGCGTTTCGCAATTCCTTTCGAGTAGAAGAAATTACGGGGTACGTTCGAAGACGTGGGAAGTGGAGGAGCTCCTCGAAGACGGAGAAGCTCGGAATTGTCGATTCCGCGGACCCGCCGATTGCAGTTAATTAGCGATTTTCAAGGGAGCGATTTCACGGAGATTTTATTAAAAAGGAAAAATTGATATCCTCCGGTATCCCTCGTACAGTAGAACCTCGCGACGACTGTTTCGCAACAACGGAACAGTGGCGTTCTGTTCGCGGGATGGCTTTCGATCTGCCGGAGATCTCATTTAAATTATAAATACAAAAAACCTTGTTAAACACGAGCGACAGATTTCTCCGTTGGTCGCGTGTTGCTGTCGTTTACTCCGGAATAACAATCACGTGACAATGCGTTTCTCGCGTGCCCCATCCCAAGTCCGATTAAACCGCAATCTTTACATGGACGACTGCGCTGATATCGTTAATTATTAATTAGCAACAAGCATGTTAGCGCGTTAATCAACGTTTTATCACGGTTATACGATGCATTCGATGGATGGATTTAACGAGGCGAGAGGTTACTGTGAGAAATCCTGCGGGAGGCTTTTGTTTTTCCCTCGCAAGAACGCGCGCGGCATTGGTTACACGGAAACGGGGGACGCTGGTTGCGGGCATTTCTGCACGGAACAAGAAGCACAGTGGCGAGGAGGAGAGAGAAGAGTAGCGGCCATTGATGCAGCTCGCGCGCCTTCGTTGATTCTTGCGTGTATCGATCAATGTGACCGTAATTTTCAGATCGCGTGCCACATCAACCCGCCACCTTCCTTTCCAATGCAAACCAATGTTATCGGGACGCGCGTTTTTCCTCAAACTCCCTGCTTTATTTCTCGCGCGGGGCCGCGAGGGTGCGGGCGTGCTCAGCCCTCTGCGATATAAGAAAGCGATTAAAGCTTGTTTGTAGGTTCACCACCAATTAATTCTGTTTTTCGCCTGGCGCGGGAGAGAAGAAAGGCGATGAGGAGCCAGACTTCTTTCCGACGGTGGTGTACGCGTAATCGAGGACGCGTGCGAGCCTCGTGAAATCACCGAGATCGGTCCTCTCGCGTTTCTTCTTTTCTGTTTTCTCTTATTCGTTCCCTCATATCCGTCGTTATTGGAAAAAAAGAGCGCACAGGGCGGCGACACGGCAATCACGTTTCCGTGTTCTTTTCTGTTGCAGGTGCAGCGCCGACACAGGGACAGGGGAAAAAAGAGAACGAGAACCTTGAACCAATCGTAAATGGCGTGGAGTGAAAGCGGTCGGTCTCCGCGGTTTTCCCAGAAGAGCGCGAGCCACGAAATTATCGACCTGTAAATCGCAACGAAGGATCTCGTTTCTTGCCTAGCGAATCAGCGAGCTTGTATGGAAGGTGAAACGACAGCACACATACCAGGAGAGAGAAAAAAAAGAAAATTGTTAGTACACTTTGTACATGGTAATTTTGAAGATTTTACAGATGTAAAAGATTGTTTCGTGGAATCTTTGAATATCAAAACGAGATTTGAAAATCAATGCACATTTGTCTGTCATGTGTGCTAACTTGATAATCGATGAAGATTTAGGGACGACACAGCACTGAATTACCCTAATGACTTCCAATTTCCTTTAAGAACGTGGCCGTGTCAGTGACTCGAAGATTTCCATCGAAAACATCCTTGGGCAATGCAGCGGGTGATTAATGAAAGCTCGCGAATGTCTGCCCTCTGGCATGGTTTTAACAAAGGAACATCATTTATTTTACAGGGCTACTGGGCATAGAATCTTTCCATCTTGAATACTAATTCGTTATTGTTATGCAAATTACATACAACTTTTCATTGTGCGACTGGTAGATGTCAATTATATTGGTCGTAAGTACGTTAAGGTTCTATTTAGCGAATGTGTTGACAAGATATCGATGGTGCAAATAAGAATATATGAAATACAACGTGATGTACAGTAGATTCTAGGGTGTTCCATTTTTTCAAGCATAAAATGTAGGTTTTCTATGCTAAGTAACACCTGTGCAAAATTTTACTCTAATTGGACAATATGTGAAAGTCGCCAGTATTAATCGTTTTTGGGGCATGTAAAGAGTTTCTGTCTGTTTTCCAATTATTAACGACTCACCAACTAACGTCCTGGTAGATTTGGAGGTATTAGTGGGGGCGATTTTTATACCTGACACAAAAACATTTTTTTACGCTATTAAGGAATAATATACACTTAATTGTGCACAATAATGTTGCAAATTCTAGCGACCTGTAAATATAGTTCATATGGGTCAGTAAGAAACAAAAACAGACTTCGTGGGGAGAAACAAAGAAGACCAGAAAAATGTTCCCATGAGGCCTTGGACCACCCTAGTAGATTCTACCTCGCATTACTAACTTTTCATTTGGCTTAAAGCAGCAAGTGTAGGGGAAGTATGGGCAAAACCGGGACGTTAAAGACAAAAGCTCATAACTTTGACATTATTAATGTAAAAAAGAAATTGAAATTAGGATTCAATAGAATAAACTCTTTATTAAATAATAGTATATATCCATTTTTTTAATGCAATAACAAATACAAAAAAATTACGATTTAAAATATGGTCCGTTTTTACGGTTTTACCCCATGGCCTGGGTAAAACCGGGTACCATACTAAAAACTGGCCCTAGCACCTATAACAACGGAATTCGACCAATTCTTCAGTCCCCCAACCAGTGCAGCCTTCGCGAGCCCACTTACAACAAGCTGTACACTGCACCCAACCTTCATTCAATTTGGATGAACCATAGGATTCTTGGACATAAATGCAAATGTCTTCACCGCCTTCATCACCACTGTTATCATTATACTTCCGCATTTTGTTTAAATTTGTGGTTTTCTTTCTCTTTAGTTGTAGTCCTTTATTAAGATTTAGTTTATTGTTGATAACTTCCTCTTTTTCGTTTCTTTGTTATACACATTTTGTCCAAAACCAGGTACCCGGTTTTACCCCGTACGGTGTTGCCCCAGCATACAATTTTGCAAATATTACGAATTATCAACAATACCAGGGCGAAGTACAAACAAACTGTCTTAGTTATTTACACTTTAATATGCAACAATTAACATAATTCACACAAAAAATTACTTACCTGTCAAAAGTGTTAAAGTTTCTTAACTATCGAAAATTAGATCAGAGCCTTCAAAAACACACATGACGATATAACTTTACTATGCATGATTGTAAGACGATCGTCTTTTGTTGATGAAACAATGCACATCGTGACAATATGTCGTTGCAACGCCGCGGAAAAATTTAAGGCCGTTTTAAAAATAATAGCACGTCCCGGTTTTACCCAGGTACCCGGTTTTGTCCTAATTTCCCCTACTTATACATATTTCGGTTGCAATTAAAGTGTATTGACTTGCCTCAGCCGAAACTTAAGTGTGTTATTGTTAGCTTAATTCGGTTCCAAGCAGAACCTTCTAACATATCTCACTAGCAACCAAACTATTCTCAACTACGGGTGTCTCGAATATCATCGAGCATCAAACCGAAACGCTGGCTGCGCCCACGAGAAAGTATTCTAGGATCACACCTCGAGCGATCAGGAACCAAGATGAGATTCAACGGTGACACTCCACGGACAATACCCCCGTGGCTCGATTACACACGAGTACCGTTAATCATCCTAATAGCGCGCGCATAATGTCAGATACGATCTTCGTACGCCGGCTAGATTCGTGCCACGCTCCTCCGCATCTCTCCTCGGCCCACGTTCGGACCGAGTTGCACAGGATATACCAAATATAAAATGATATCGTGCCCCAAGAAGGACAGAGCAGGCAAGAGAACCGCGTAGATTGCGAATGGGCGTAAAAGACAATCGCGAGGCGCCTGAATTCCGATTGGACGTTGCCTTCTAATTGAGTCATCGTGTCATTAGCGGTTGTAATAATCGTGCCTCGTAACAAAACGACGCTGCACTGTCTCCGTCGCGCTGCAGTAACGCGGCAGCGCTCAGAATCGCGGGAAAAGACGTCGCCGATCCCCTCTGAAGATCGTACGTAGATCGATGTCCAATTAAGCTCAATTACCGACACGGATAATCGGCCACCGTCGGTGAAAGAATGATTATTCCGCGAATGACCGGTTAGAATATCGACCTTGACTGGTTTCGCAAGATCGATCGTAACGATAAAACGGCGGAGGGTAGACGGGAGGGGAATAGTTGCCGCGGAGCGGAAAGCGCGATGAAAAAGGATCGAGGAAGACGCGCGCCGGGAGGCAAGGAAAGAAGCTGCCCCGAGGGGGTGAAATGAAATTTCCACGTGCATTAACCTGGAATCTTGTAATGATCCCCCTCGATCGTCAGAAATAGAATCGTGTGACGTCGCCACAATGTGCATTCGTCGAGGCCCATTTCGCTGGAATCCGAGCGATGGGGGTGCATTTTCGGAGCGAGTTACCGGAACATCGCGTGCTGCCGAAATATTCTGGAAATATGCTAATTACCGGTTAGTCAGTTTCTTGTGGCATTGCGCCCGTTTCTGCGATCGCTGCTGCCATCCCCGCGAATCCCAACCCCCCCTCGTCTTGTCACAGCGTTTCCTTCTTTCTGTTTCTTTGTCCCCGTTTCCAGCGATATTCCTGTCGGTCGTTCGTTCGCTTCACTCGACTGTCTCTTCGCCAGTGCATGCGACGATTTGACACCATTCGCCTGTGACTGTTTCCTCTACTCGTTGTCGCGAAACGCACAAGTGGATCCTTTCTTCTTCCTGTTACCATTTTCATAATTCTTTCTATGCTTACGGTGCTGTTATTCAAGTGCTCGGTTCAAAATGTTTACTTCAACGATTATTGGAGTATTTCCCACCGACGCCACATTGTCCTTGGCGCAGCATCGGTTTTCGGTGCCATTCTCTCAAGGCGCCTCATTAGTCGTCTTCCGGTTCCGCAGCGAGCCGACATGAGCAGGATAAAACACCATAAACTATATTAAGCAGGCTCATAAAACTCCCTTATACGCTTGTGTACAAGCTTCTTGATTTCGAATCCCGAGAAGGGGCCCAGATCAGGGCCCTTTTACCTTGATGCGGTCAGCGTGTGTCGTGTATATTTATTGAGACAATAAACCGCAATTACGGCCATCATATGGCTGACTAACTAACCGTCTCGTGGTCGTGGATCACGATACTTCTTGGCCAGCCGTCTCTTCTCTTTCTCTCCTATTTTTCGAAGGCAGAACGAAGGAAAGAGTCTAAGGGATAGTCATCACTGGCGCCTCGAGGGTAAATCACTTGGAAACGGAAGAAATAAGATCCCTGCGTCGCTACTGTGACTTTTTGGGAAGAAAGTGGTCGTAGGCGGAGAAGGATCCTTGGAATGACTGTCATTCTTCGCGGAATACATCTCCTGATAGCTCTTCCCGTCCTTCGTGTGTTTTCGTTTTTACTAAGGGTCGTTTTTGTTAGAAGAGCATCAGTGTTGCTCGTTACCACCGGAACACCAACGAATCAATCCAGGCCTAACGACGAGCCTGCCCGGGTGACCGTGAGTCCCCGGGTGCCCACAAGCTTCGCCCAACGGATTTAATGGTCATTACCGCGCTGGTGATTGCTCCATAAAACAACATATTGCTGTACCTGGAACTCCGCGGCGATGGAACTTGGGCTAGCTCTCGCGCGACCTCCTGGGCGATAATAGTTCTGTCCTCGTTTCCGGTTGCTCCGTATACCACTCGCGGAACGCGAAGGCGTAATCGGTCGCGGTCCGGCCATTCCAATTTTCCAACGGCGCTGGAAAATTGGCGAAGGTGCGACAGATGAGATCGAGAACACTGAAACGACTCTATGCTCCCAGTTTTCAGGCCACAGAACGCTTTTCCACTTCGTTCGGAGGGAATAACTCTTGCAAGGGGGCGTGCGGAGTTTATTAATAATTGCAGAGTGAATTTCCAAGAAGCCCTGTTGTTCTTGCCTCCGTGAATTCACGGTGGACTGAACGCTAGTGTACGGGATCGAATCACAAGAAACCCTACGGTTTCACGGGAACCGGGGGCCGGGGGCCGCCATACGCGCGGTTCCAAATGAATTTTTAATTTTTCGCTCCAAGTCGGCGGCCGTGGCAGTCAACTCGCAAAGGCTGGGCCGTATCGCGTGTAAACGCCAGTCCCTGTATTCAATTAATTCAGGGCGGATGTTGTAGGCCGGCGATACAGCGCGGGGGTCGCTCCTTATCCTCGAAACCGGAGAAAACAGCCGTGTTTGGCTGAAAACACAGCGGAGTTAATTAGCGGGAGTGCAGGCACAAAGTGTGCACGCTCTTGATACAGTGCAACAAAGGAACAAGGAATAGTGGTTACGAGGTGTTGGAGATATCGAGTTTGGTGCAAGCCTTAATCGCAAAGAAAAACTCGTGGCAAATGCGAACCAAACGGTGAAGAATCGATGTAACGGTGTGCAGGGGCCACGGGGGATGAAGAGTAAGGAGGATGTGAATCAGAGAATGATATGGTGGTGGTAACAAGCGTTTCTTAGTGAACCAAACACTATTATTGAGGAGCTGAACTCTTGAACTGAATTATGGGGTAATATCGAATACAGGGGATGATATAAATTCTATGAATTGAATAGGGAATTATTCTTATCAAACTTCTGAATTATGGGACGGTACGTGTCTTCTAAAATGAGATGTTTAACTCGAGGAGTGCATGCTTCACTCACCGCAACTTATATCCCTGCTGCAGGCAGCCACTGTGCATACTTTCCTTGGTTCTGAAACTGTACCACGTTATGGAACTAATAGAAATATTTGTAAACCTATCTGATTAAGGTACTGTACGTTCCACGTGCACCGTCTTATAATTTCAAGAAATATTTATAACAGTATCTAAACGATGATCAAGGAAAAATAGCATCAATGATGATTCCAACGGGACACGATGGAAAAGCACAAGGAATACTGCTTATGTCGTGGATTTCTAGCGGTACATACTTCTTGCGAATATTCTATTACCACGATTATAGTGATTGGTAAGAAGGGGTGTGAAGAAAGGGTTTAACGTTGTTATGGCCGTTGATGCTGTCGAGGCTATCGGTGCAGACGTATATCGATGGATAATAAACGATCATGAGTGGCAGGATACGTCCGTAATTTCTGACAAAACTCGGCATCCGTTCTGAATTTATCGATGCACTGGAGGATTGATAATATTTACCGATGAGTCCTACGCGGTACTGAAGACCATAATGACTGTGCATTGTCACGGCAGCCCCATAACCGCTTATTACACAACGCGCAATAATTAACTAAATAAGCGGCGTAAACGTTCTACTTTTCTAATCTCCTGTATAGTCACTTTATGCCTACATTTCGTCGATGGATGCCAATTTGAAGTTCGTTATTCTTATCTTAATTATACCAACGCAGCCGGTGGTTCAACATTGTTGTGCGTTCGCGGTGCCGTGAGCACGGCGAGCAGGTATCGTGTCATTTCATTGGCATGATCCAACAGTAATTCATAGGAACGACGCGTTCCGCGGACATGACGATCGGGGGATAACGAGAAATGGAAATTGGAACCGCCGACGGTAATAAATTATAGATTTTGGAGGCAATTATTCCCGTAACGCCGCGAAAGCTAAGTGGACATTTTAATTCGACATCGCGCGCGATGTCACCGGGAGGTCTTCTTCTCTCTAATTATGCCACGTTTGTACAGGCTTACGATCAGCGGAATTTAAACTTTTATCTTGAAAACTGTCCCATGCAATTCGCCGCGTTATAGACGTTGCAAAATACTGGAACCGACTCGTTGATTATCGTTACGCTTTGTCGTGGACAGAGCAAAAGCATTAGGCTCGCTGCCGGCTAATTCCAGTTGAGATTAACGGCAAGGACAGGCTAATTGATCTATGCAATTACCTCCATTCGCATAAGTGGCGCTAAGTGAATAACGTGGTACACCTTGACTTCGTGTTCACTATCGAACGGCAATTTGGAGCATGAAAAAACGAAGAGACCCTGACAGATCCGTTCAATAGTGACCCCAGGAATCATGCGTGTATGTTAAATATTTTTTTGCAGCTTTTTGCATGGCCCTGCCACTTGTCACGTTATTACCATACACGGAGATGTTGGAATCCTTTCGAACAGCAATTTTCATCTTGTTTCTGCAGTACCTACTTCTTCGCTTTCTGGGTGTACCCTGCAGCTAGATTCAATTCGAGGTTTATTTTCAAACTCTTCTTCCTTCCTCGAACAGCTCTTTGTTCCGTTGCCGAGAATTTTGGAATCCAACCAGCTCCAGCGACCCTAACATTAAAGTCGGACTTGTTTTCTCGTAATGACAGTCTGCCCGAGACTGTTATCGGCTCCCGGCTTCCTAGACCACGAACATCAAAGACACCAGCGTTCCTGTGATCGTCGAGACTCTCGGAATCTTTACCATAATCGTCATTTCACGTGAATCCTGATCGTTCGTTTAGAAACGGAGCATCCTCCATTGTATTCGAGGGTGAAACAAATGTCAGGGGGGTCTGGGGATTAATCCGAGCTCGCGTTAATTGCGTTAACGGGCGATCCCCGACATGCGCAAGAATTTCGCGAAAGAAGGTTAACGCGACGCGAGGAATAATACATTAACCTTCCTCGGTCGTCGCATTGCTTGTCTTCATCTCGTCGGGCCTTTTTCCGGTAAACGGCATGATGGACGCGACGGTAAGAATGCAGTCGACGCGACAAAAAGGAGGCAAGCTGCGCATACTTCCATAACAATTGCGAATACAGTTAATAAATTATGACTCCTCCTGGGGCTACTACGAAGGCAGCAATGAAGACACTGAACCGTAACTTCCCAAGATTCCCAACGTGATCGTCGCAAAGACTCTCCAAACGATCCGTCGGAAAAAGGAAAAATGGCCCAAACGCGGACTTACAAGGCATTCCCTGACAGAGATCCGCGAGATGGCGAGTGAAGGGGAACTTTCTGAAATTCTTCAACGTCAGTGAAATTGCGCTCTATCGACAACCGACGGCCCTCCAGAAAATTCACGTGGCCCTCCCCGTCTCTGTTAGCTAGCAAGCCGAACGATAAATATTTTATACTCGGGGCCGTTGCATTCCGTCGGTTGCCGAGAAGTAGATCCAACTTTCCTCCATGTATTAGGTAGCTGGCCGCACGGAACGGTCTCACGAAGACATTTGCATAGACCGACGCACGAAAGGCGATCGCGATCACGTCGGGACGTGGAGTAGAGAGCTGCCGTCTCGATACGTAACGTCGACGGGGCGAGGTCCTGTTCGATTGGCGTTACATCGCGAGATCCCACCGCGGACGCGTACGTACAGTCGTAAGAGAGAACTTTCCTTTCCCCCGACGATCTTTTTCGCGAACGGTGAACGGCCACGATCGATGGCGAGCCGAAAAAATGCGGTCGATGCGGCAGGAAGGACGCAAGGTGGACACGGTCGAGAGAGGGTGCAGCAGGGTCGGCGCTTTCCGTGAATGCCGGCGGCTTCGTTTGATGGTTTTTACCGGGAGTCCTGGATACCGTGCGTTCCTACACCACGATTGGCTCCTTCCACGGGCCCGCGAACGGTCATTGGTCCTTTCCAGCAGGATCGGGTAAGGTGCCCGTGGGACGAGTTAAACAGACGTCGGCTCTGCGCGGCTCACGGTGGCGACTCTTTTGCCGCGCTGCCCGCGTGTGTATGTGCGTAACGCGCCCGGAGAGAAACGACGGTTGACATTCTTCGGGACACGTACGGCTAACCTTTACGAGGTTCGACTACCGCGAAAATCAGATAGTACGGGTTTCGACTTCTATGGACGGCAAGCGGCCTTTCCCGTCGACGTTGGAAAAACGCGAGAGTCGCCCCGGACTCCGGTTACATTCGGGGGTAACGCGATTGATGCCCAAAAGCAGCGGCCATCCTGGATCTGCCCCTCGAAAGTGGTTTCTCTGCCGTTAATCTTTTATGTACATCGCCGAGGTAGTTTAGCCTTGCACTGTCTTTAACACCTCGTCCACAGGCTTTGATGTATGCGCAAGTTAGTGATTCGGATCTACTACGTCGTGCAAGCCTCTTACTACTCAGCATACCCTTCTCAGGATGATGAATTTCCATAGGTGGTAAGCTTGTTAGATGAGTTGAACGATTGCCAGGCGAGCCTGGTGGATACAGGCGTTGACTTCAGCCAGCTGTTTTCCGTGCTCGGAGTATGACTCGAGCAACCAGGAATCGATAAGAGTCCTTGGAACGCATTACATTTCAAGTAGGGTGATCAGTGATAGCTAGAAATCTTGTGGGACACATAGGAGCGAGGTTAAAGGCGATGTTGCGGCGGCACGAATTCTGGTGCACAGGAGGCTTTGGTTCCCCAGTTCTTGAAGAGATGGCGCCACCATAGCGATCCATAGATCTCTAGCGGCACTGCGCGCGCCGATGTGGAAGGACCAGAGATTCCTCGGCGACTGATACCCAGCGAAGGGACTGTGACAAAAAGCCATCGTGCAAAGATGATCAGCATCGGTGATTATACATGCATTCCATGTGCCTGGCGAGTAATTTGGAACGATCCAATCGTGGTGTAATGCAATTACGAGTACACCGACGAGCAATGCCACCGTATGGGATGATCGTGTGAACGCCTCGAGTTCGATAGCCCCTCTACACTATTTCGTATTTACTTTTGCGCGCGTTTAGCTAATGGCCAAGTACACGGCTGATAATGCCTTTCTACTGGCCGATAAAAAGCGTACGTAACATCCAGCAATGAAATCATAATCGTGCCGGATCGCTCGATTGCACGCTGTATTAACATCATGCTAGCCCTGTTTGTAGCTACACGTAAACGCATCAACGGTTCTATTAATGATGTAGATGATGCCGTTGCGTCATGGACCGAGGCTGGAAACGCTCGGCCGATTCTCCGTGTATCGAGGAGAGAGGCGGTTAATATGCCCTGAAAAGAAATGGCCTGAAGAGGATTGCTGGCAGTCAGCCTCCTAATGAGTCGTTGTATAACAAAACGTGGGATCGAACGTGGAGTGATTGCTAAAAGTGTCGATGAGGTCCTGATTCTTGTGAGTCCAAGGGAAGAGGTATCTAACGCTTACTGCACAGAGATAGGTGGGCAGATTGGGATCGAACACGTCAATTAGGTTTTAATCCTCGTGCAGCCATCCTCGGCTACTGTTTAACGTTCCTAGAAGCTGTATGGGACTAGTAACAGGACCACGAGCGAGGCTCGCAGCCGAGAATCTCGCCGTACGTTAAATCGTTACACGGAAAGTACCAAACACGTTGATGAAGTGCTTACAAAACGTTGTCCAGAAGAGAGACAGAAAGGGGGAGGGGAGGGAGGAGGACTCCCCTTGCTGTTCCTTCAATTCAATTGAATTCTATTCCAGCGTGCAGTTGATATCATTGAGGTCGCCACTTAAATCCTCATTGTCGTTCGTCGCTTATTGTTTCACCCTTCGTTCGGGTACCGACGAATGTACATACGTACGTTTCTCTTTCACATCCGTACCCGCACCTCTAACCGACCCAAAGGAGAGCGCAGACCAGAGGGTCCAGGCGGCGTAAGAATGAAACTGTCGTTGCGGATCAAAAAATTATGAGCTCTGGACGAGAAGTGGTTGGGAAGCGAAAATAATAGATTCAGAGTTTCTAAGTTAAGCCGACACTTGGTGGAACATTCTAGCTGCACTGTGAGTTGGCGGTTTAGACTTTAGTGGATATCACAGCTACGTCATTGACCACCATGGATTCAAGGAGGACTGGCGGAAAGGGTACTCGTCTAGTCTGTATATTCTTCCCCAAACTCAGGACTGAGTTACATATCACGTTGGAGGTTTTAGAGCAGTGGGCAACACCCAGATAAAGTCATAATTTTCAGCTTAACGTCGCCGACACTTAAGCCACACTTTGTGTGACATGTAATCTCCATCAGGCTGGGAGGAACGAAGGAATGTATGTGCGTAAAGCGAGGATCAGAGCGGAAAGATGAGTCTGGGCAGGAACCAAAAATTTGGTCACCCGAACTCCCCCTGTCCGCCTGAAGGGTTTCCCTCGACTTCATCACCGCTCGAGGGCGCAGGTAGCGCCACTGCGACTCGACGCTACTTGCCGCGTAGCGAATTTCGAGGAGTGCACTTCAGGGTCTTTCAACAGTGGCCGGCGCGGTGGAGAACCCTTCGTGTACCGTGAGGCCTGGTAGTTCTGGTACGATGTTGTTGGCAACGCTCGCGACGGGGACTACCCCGGCACCCCGGCCACATGGAAACGTGGACGGAATAATGGACGAAGTGAAGTGCGTCGCGGTTGCTCCCGAAGTGGGCATTGTTGGCCCACATGCTCGCTCGAACAAACCAGGTTGATCGACTTGGTAGGAACACATGGGAACGCCGGTCGTCCCTCTTTCTCCGTCTCCTTCGTCTCCTTCGCTCTATTTTTCTCACTTCTATTCCACGCACCTTTGTTTCCTACGGTGTACACGTCTAATCTACCGCCGCAATGTTCGGGACCAACATCGAGTGTCTCGTATTCTTTCGTGGGTTCCCTGCGCCAACGAATCCTACCCGAAAACGTTGCACGAGGGTTCAACGATCAGCTTCGTTGATGCTACTGCTTGGTACATAGGTACTTCTGTGAAATTTCTGGATCGATGGTCCTTTGGCATTGAGCCTTTCCTTGGCACGGCAGGCCTGGGATTTCGTAGATGCTCGTTGCGGCCACGTAAAGTGAATTACCCCATCTGATTATATCGTCATTGTCATTAGGCCTCGATCTCCATCGGCTTCTCTCTGTCCCAGCCACCTACGGTGCCCCCGTTAACAATCCCACTTGATTCCGTCATTGGCGACGTTGGAGTTCCTGAATGAGTTCGTAACGAGATGCACAGCCAGAGGGCTGGCCCACGTCGGGGTTGCCAGCACGTGTCCTCAATGGACCAATCAAAGCTCACCCTCTTCTCGTCTAGTCTCTATCGCCGACTCCCCGCGTTCCAGTCTCCCCGATTCCAAGCCTATGTACATTAGCCTAATATGATGCGGTCGCTGAAGATTTTATACGCCAGGGCAGATCATCTTCCAGCGAAATTCCGCCTCATCTGGGACGTTTTCTGGCGAGTACGGAGCAAAGTCCACGTCTTGCGGTTTCTTTGCCCGACCTGGAGACTCTCATCGCTAGAGCCGAAGATTCGCGACGTCCACGGTGGTAATTAATCATCCCGAGTCACCAAGAGTCGCTCGACCCTACCGATGCCACGCTAACGATCTCCTTGCAAAACGTTTTCTAATGAATATGGTAATTGAATCCAAATCTGAGCCGTGGCACGAAGAAAGGAGCAAAATGACCAGTGAGGGAGAGCGGCCACGCAGCCGATTCGCACGCACGTGCGATTACGTGCACGCGTTCAACCGGGAAATGCGCATAGTCCCGCGAGCGTGAATGCATCTCGAGAGGATCCCGGGTCGACTTATCGAATGGGATAGTTTAATTGTCGTAGGTGACGTCCCCAATGGACGTTGCCTTCCACGGCGACGAATTCCGTGGGGAAAGAATGCAGTTCCGAACGAGTGAGCGCGCATTCGTCGCGCCCCGTCGAGTGGACGGCCACGTAAACGCGCTTAATTTGCAATTTGACTTCTATAGGGACGTATCTCGGGCCTGTTGGTACTTCTGGTACCTCCGCAATGATTCATCGCCAAGATTCTGCCAGTGGCAGCCAGCGAAGCAGCGATCTGCCAGCTTGAAGAGTTCGTAGACATATTTTGCAGAGGGATAATGGTCCCAAGAACGAATAACTGCAGGCAACTCTTCCGTGGCTGAAAAAGATATCACTGCAGCAGCCCCGCTGCAGTGATCCTCGAAAATTATAATTGCTCACGGTGTAAGCAAAAACTCGATAATGTGCCGGAGCTGGAAGGAGCGTGTGGATCGTTCGACACGTCTGTACAATGCTCTTCGGCCATGTGTGGGTACGTAATACGGGTCCGTATGATTCGAGAGATTACGGAAAGACGTCAAGTTGCGCAGTCGGGCTCAGCCGCACGGCGGTTCGCCGACGACGACCATTGCGACACTCCTTTTAACAACCACTCTCGACATCCAGGAGAAACTTGTGACATCAAAACTTCGGCCGAGTACGCGATTGCCGACTCCGCGATTCGCTGACTCGAGAGGGGCCCTGAATGCCCTGAATTCGAAGCCACGACTCCGTTACTCGGCTGAGAAATCTGCGCTAAGCCTCACTTTGCTCCCTTGGGGAGCCCATGGTGCCTTTCATCAACCACTATCCTTGATTCGAGTCGAAAGAAACGGAGTAGCAATGTGCTTAGAATCTATCCTAGCGTTTTTTTTTTTCATGGATCATACATAAATATAAGCAAGCGTCGAATATCCTGAATTCAGTTTATTACTAACAAGGGAACATATCGAACCCACACACGCCGGTTTTGATGGAGATTTACTGATGCAGAATAGTGGAAAATATTTGTCACGTATTTTTTGTTATCGGCAATCGTCCACGTTGAAGGGGTGAACGCAGTCCTTAAAGTTGGGGGTCGGGAGCATATTTTCTGGAATATCTCGAGTACCATTAAACGTAGAACAAATTTTTTTTAGTGTGTGTATTTTTCAAAGATGGATGGAGCCCTCAGCTCAAAGGGCAGATCCCGAATCCGGAAATTCAAAATATTCCGAAACTTTATGAATATGTAGAGGATTTCCTCCTGATTACAACGCAATTTTTGTTTACTGCCCAAATTCACTCGAAGGGGTTAAAATTAACCCTTGAAAATTCGACTATTTTCTGATTGTGTGTTATAATTCGCGAACTGTAAAAGATAGAAAAAAAGTTTCAGAAAGTCTCGTTTGATAAGAAAATTATTTTACAGTTAACCGGGTTTCAGGGGTCCATCACATCCCTTTAAAATGAATTTGGGCAGCAAACAAGAATTGCGTTGTAATCAGGAGAAAATTCCATACATATTTACAAAGCTTCAGAATTTATTGAATTTCCCCGGTTCGGGATATTCCCTTGTCAGTTTTTAGAAAATTTCAAAAAATATATTATCGACCCCCCATTTCAGGGGCTATTTTCACCCCTTCAACGTGGACGATTGCCTATAACAAAAAATACGTGTCAAACATTTTCCACGTATATTCACCCTATAGAATGCACAACGCCTACGCCCTACGAAGTTCATACTTCCAAATCTACTCGAAGACATCGGGATTCGTCTATTCTCGATTCTTCCATATTTCCTGCAACCCCGAACCAACGTCCCAGCGTCCACGAAAAGAGCAAAAGCACTTTTCACAAAGGAGGTGGGGGGGATGCACGTAGCTAATTGAAAAAATCTCGACGGACGCTCCAGTAACAAAACGTGACTTTCGGCGCGCCGCAGTTCGTGGAACGAGAACGGATTGGCTCGGGTTTCCACGGCGCGAAATAAAAGCCGCGCGGAGTAGATTCAATCAGGCCACGAGGGGGTTTGATGAGGGGGCCAGGGGGTGAGGGAACACGGGCTCGATGGGGAGAGTGCTGTTGCGAGAGGCAGTCGGTTGAAGTGCAAAAGCGAAGGGCTCCGTAAATGCGTGTGCACGTTAATACGGCGGGCGTGCATCCGAGAAGGACGAACCTATCCCTCCATACAATGCAAGTCGTTCGTGTGTGCGCTCCTTAATATCATAGGGTGCATTACGCGTTAAGTTAAGTTACACTTAAGGATCGTCGTTGAACAGGATTACGTACATACACGTTAATGCACGCGCGCGCAGTCGAGTGCGTATTGTACGGGAACGCGGATTAAACGAGTTCTATCATGCGAACACTAATATCGAATTACTGTGTAACGTTCGTTTAGACAGCAGCTTTCTGTGCTTCAATAGATTCCGGAAATTAAGAGCGAATAATCTCGAAGGCACCTCAATTTGTCAGCGTTTGGTCTAATTTATTGTTCGTTTCGGTATACAGAACTTTCATGAACTCCTAATCTAATCTATTCAAAATCAGGGGATATAAAGGCGGAAGCTTTCAGCGTTCTTGATCTCTTCCGCTGCGCGCTTAATGTTTATGAATGAGACGAAGGGATCACTTCTTGGTATCGCGAGTGTCCTGACTTTTTGCTTGCATTCGTCGGCGGGCACGTCCGAATAGCATTAGACCAGCCAATTGGTCGCATCTGTTGACTGGTAACCGGGTGACCTCGCCTCTTATCAAATGCGTTGACGCGATAGAAGTCGAGAGGTCCATTTGTTGGGCGTTAACGTTGCATTAAAGGGAACGAGCTAGGGGGGGAAACACTGTTCTGATTGCGCGTAAGCGATTGTCTCTGGGCCGACGAATTCGGTCATTCGCAGGGCTCCTTTTCTTCCTTCGTTCACGACTCCAGCCGCCGCGTAAATTAGACAATTACCAACTGAAGAAAGTCCCTTTTGATCCCCTTCGACGAGTGGACAAAGCTTCCTCGGTGCACGTGGATATAGGTAGCCACGAGGTCGAATGAATTAGATCTGTCTACTTGCTCGACGATGACGAATCGGGATGAATAAACGTCACCGTGGGATTTGTGTGGCGCAGTTCTGCCACGCGTGACACGATGCGCACCGTGGACGGGGATGCCTTTAGGATGGCACCACACCAACTAGAAGTTGGTCCCATACCAATTCTGATAGGGTTAGGCACTTTCTGGACCTACGTTAAACTAGACTCTACCGAGTGCTATACACCATTCGTCAACACCTTACAGAATTCCTTGCGCACTCAAGATCAAGTGTATCGTTACAGGGCTTGGGTTCTGGAAAGCTTCAACAAAGTAGCAACAAGCTACCAAACAACGATTACTCGAAGTGATCAAGGATGCACAAAATTGCACGTGAGATTAATTGTGGTTTCTTTGAACTGCTGTTCCCCCTCTCGGTTAAACACAGGTGGACGTACGCTCATTTCGCGAAATTTAATTCTGGGTTATGGCCGGGGGTAAGCAGCCCGATTCATCAGTTCCATCATGGAGGCAGTTCGTCGTTAAGGCGTCGATGTCGGGGCATCGACGGGGCAGCAAAAGAGTCGGGTCCGTCTGGTCGTTAATCGAGGAAATTCGGTGAAACCGTAATTAGCGGTACGATGATCGTTATGGCGGGCACGAAAGTTCGCCGGACCAGCGGCCTAATGAACTCGTTACATATTTACACGTTGTTCGTGCCTGCCGACCCGGCACGGGGCAGCTCAGAAAACCACATCGAATTAAGAGGTCCTTTGGCAAATTACAGACGGAACACGAGAGAGCGATTTAAGCTTATCGATCCGCCAACGACTTTCTGATCTGTTTAACACCCACGCCCGGGCCCCGCTAACGTTCAAGCTAATGACGCTGGACACGGTTGTTAACTTGCTAATTTGAAACAATTTATACACACATCTATACATCTATGCATATTTAAATGAAGCTAGCCTGTAATTTTCTGCGTCCACTGTTAAACGCCTCGGGGTATGTATATTGAAATAATCCGGATGTGAACACTTTCCTATGGTTTTCAGGAAGTCTGGAGAGACGCGTGGCTGGCTTCTCGTGATGGAAGCTACGATCTAATTATCGGGCCACAGATTCCCTCGATTCCTCCTGCCTTTTTTTTCTTCTCTTTTTCCACGTCTTTTCCTTTCATGAGGACAATGAGGTTCGCTAATTTGTCGGGGCATCGGTCGTGCCTCGCTCCTCGACCGAGGCTTCGACTCTCGACCGACTCTGTCCACACGTGCAAACGCGTCCGCGTATGCACAAGACGCTCGGTGCGTGTGCGCGCGCGGGCGTGTTTGTGTGTCGTGGGGTTAATTGAATCAAGCAGCACGCAACCAGCTCTGTATACACTGCCGGGTCATCCGAGGTCAAATCGGTAATGGGCTGACCCTTAATTCGCCATGTGGCCGACCACCGAACGCCGATACATCGTCGCTTCGTTCCCTGCGACATGCGAGCATCCTAGATTCCCGGTGACCTTGACATCCAACACTGGACAAGGTAGTGGATCCACGCCAACTTTGCGGGTAGCAAAATTACCCCTGTGCAATTACATGTCCACTCCATGTATAGTAGATGGAAGAGGTACAATGAGATTATGAAAGCTGTAGGGGTTGAAGAATCGTTTGTTATGTTATGGAATTCTTGGGAATAGCATACGTGAATTGTCAGGGGTTCACGTGTGAGTCTGAGACTCTAATGGGGGTTGTTACAGAGAATATTACGCGAAGAATTTTACCCCCATGTTTCCTCATTAAAAGAAGACAAGCATCCGACGATTCCACTTGCAGATTCGATGCTTGTCACTCAATTTCGCCGAGGACTTGCAGCCATGTCCCTCCCATCATTTCCAGGGCAATTGTAGTGCTGCATCCGAGCGCAGATGTTAATAGTGTCCCGAGGATGCGGCAACGCATCCCGCGTGCGAGCACAACAAAGAAGAAAGTTGATGGCGTTCGTACGGTACCTCGAACGTTTACAAGAAGGCCGGGCGAGAGCCAGACTCCGCGAGTACTGTGATTTCAAGGGAGGGATCATCCGTTTTTCAGGGTATCGATGAAGAGCACGCCGCAATTCCGGGAATTGAATTACCGAGGCGTGGCGCGTAACATGTTTAATATCTTCATGGGGCGAGTCGTAAATCGAGAAGAACGATCGACCCAGCGATACATTGTCGGGTGGAAATTACACGTTGCGCTACATTGTATTACACGGTAACGTCCAGTGATTCCTCGAATCTGCATGCGGGTACGCGGCGTGCTTTCGCGTGCTCAGGGCGCGTTACAGAAGCGAATCTCCCTTCTCCTCTCTGCCTATCCCCCGAGACGAGCTGCGCGAGCCGAGTGTGACCAATAATCCTTGATTAGAAAGCCGGTCGCCACCATCGGATGCGAAGGCGTACATGGAGAAGAACGCGAAGCAAGAGAAGAAGGGAGGAACGGAACGTTAGAGAAGAGAGCCACGTCTGATTCGCCGGAGACCACTCGGAGAGAGGATCCATCAATCACGGATGTCCCGCACCTCGAGAGTGCTGCTTCTCGCCGGTAGCAAGAACCTGCAGAACCTCCGTGGCTTTTACAACGACGTCGCGGAGGAAGTCAGAATCCATCCTCCGACTCGGTCGTTCCAGGGTCGCGGCGCAAAAACCGCGTAATAATCCTCCGGCCGTTGTACCGCGAACCAGAACACCATAATATTGCTCCGTTTTCGAGCTGTCTATTGTTAAACTGCGGACAACAGGAGCCCAGTCGCTTTCATTAGAAACATGTCCCAATTTCTCCTTTCTAAGCTTCCAGCTGCAGCGTTACGCAGCTTCTGTGAAATTCTTTCTTCTAGATACTCGTTCTCCTGACCCTAGACGCCTCCATCTTCTCTCTTCTATAGTTCTAAATACAGAATACTTGTTTCTCCCTCAGTGCATAGTAGTATGCATTGATTGTTGCTAGTTAAAATTCTGTTTAGCGAAGATCAGAACGTTGAACGATCCCGTAGCACCTCTGCTACATCTAATAGAAGCTAATAGAACCTAAGCACCTAACAGAAGGAAAAGTGGAACCGTGGCTGTAATGAATACGATCAAAGGATCCTTAATGCGTTATTCTTCCCGATTGATAAATGGGGGCCGGCAGCTAAAGCGATAACTAATTTTTATTACTCTCGAGAGATTAACTCGGTCACCAGAATCTGGGAGATTTCTCAGCCGTGACGAAAGAGTCGAAGCCGTGGACAGAGAAAGCCGCGCCGCGCTGCGGCTGGGAAGGGGTCAGGGGAAAAGGGGAAAACAGGAAAGGATGAGGTGGTCCAGGGGCAGGAAAGGAGAGGACGATGGGGGCCGACTATCTCGGAGGCGAGATTGTGTGTTAATGTATGGCTGGCATTCGGACGACAACCGTGACAAATTGCTTTATTAGGTTGGCAGCCCGGGAGCCTTTCCACTCGCGGCTCGCACCTCAGGGCCGCTACTCATCGTGATTGTACGCTCTATTCTCCTCCGCCTCGTGTTTCTTCTTCTTCTCCATTCTCCCTCTCTTTCATCGCGCTGCGGAAGACATCGTAACTCGCGGCTGGATGAATGGATGAACGAGAATGCCCGCCGCGGGAGGCCGATGCTTTTTTGAAATCGAACCGAATCGCTTTCACCATCCCCGTGTCCATCCTCCCGCGATTCTGCCTCGTCGATTTCGCCTCGGATTTAGGAAAAAGGCTCTCCAGAAATCTTCACACTTCTCATCCAACGTGGAACGAATCGTGCTACCCCTTATCTTCTGTTAATGAATCTTTCCTTCATTTAACGTCTGCTCTCCTACAATCTAAAAGTGAGTTTAATCAATGACAGAGAGACCATGCAACGGCATTAACGCACCTACAGCTGTCCTCAGGTAAATCGGCAGGTAGTTGGCTCCCCGAAAGATTCAACGCGTTCGCAAGTTGTTTTGACAGAAACGACGGAGCCCGCCGGTGGTCAGCTCCAGGAAGCTGAGGACGAGAGATCGGCTACTATTACGTCACCTGGCCAAGGCTGCCACCTTGCAGCAGCTCGCGTCCGCACGGCAATCGAGGCGAAGCTGCGGATTATTAATGTTTGCGTCGGGTCGTTAATGGATCGGGGTCTCCCATTCGAGCGCGGGGAACGTAGAATGCGGGTCCAGCTGTGAACGCGTTATAAGATCCTTTTTTGCGCGGTACAATGTCCTGGCGACTCCCGGATGCGGCATCATTAAGTCACCTCCCTCCTCACCTTCCCGTGTCGCCCTTCTTTCTTCGGTCTGTTCCGCCACGGGCGGACTTTCGTTGTAACGTGCCACGCCGACAAGCAGAGCCACCGGGAATCGAATATCGACACTGGCCCCCGTGACCTGCCGCCCCCTCTTCGCTAGGTTATTAACTCTCGCCAAGGGTAATTAGCCATCGTTACTTAAACCGAGTCAACTGCCTAATGATCCATCGTCACCTTCGCCAGCCGCCTCCTCGTTCTTCTTCACCTTTCCCCGCTGACCAGCAGGACTCTGTCAGCTGACTCCCAGCCTCGTTACTTTTATTCCACCTGTTAAGCCAGTCGAGGAGGAATCGCCTGCTTGGAAATTGACATACGACTTGTTTGAGGATCATTACCTTGTCGGAATCGAATCGAGAACTCCTTTCGGCGGGGTTCAACGTATCGTTAGACAGTTTTTGCCACGTTTTGGCGGCCGTCAGGGTGACGGATGCCTCGATGGCTTTAAAAGTCGAGTGTAGAGTGGATTAATGTTAAATATATACTGAACGGGAGGATCTATGGGTACGAGTGTACTAGCTGCGCCATGTTGGCCTCGCGAATCTTCCATTCGAAGCTATTTGAGACCTGATAGGGATGTTTGCGTCAGGAGGATCGAGACCGGTGTTGATTCCAGGCCTATCAGACATCGTCTAAAGTCAGACGCGTGCGATTGGACCAAATGCTATAAGTGGAACATGGGAACAGTCCGGATTTCTGGTCCACGATCACGTCGCGCACGTCGGGCTCGTCAACGAATAGATAACGAAGGAGAATGAGCTAGTTGAGGCGGTTTGATACATCGGCGACATCGCCGCAACATTCATCTGCATAATTCATTCTTATCAGTACGATTCCCTCAAGCAGGGATTCTCAACCATCGGCCAGCATTCCCATCGGGAACTATCGACGATCGATCGACATCTCTCTGCCTTCCGAATGGCTTCTAATTGACCTTCGTGGAAACGGAGGTGCCAGGATCAATGTTTGGGGATCGAGGAAAGTGTGTCGATCGTCGCGTATGCTGCGACGTAATCGTTCACCGGAACAAGTCGCGAACGTTCCAGTTTAGCCAGCCTCTTTCGGTAAAGTGCCGACATTATTAACGTCGTTAAACTTGCCCGAGTCTCCGTCGACCGAAGCGACGGCTTTGACGCGATGTCACGGTATTAAGCGTGGTTCACAGGTCGCGGGATTCGCGTTCTCCGCACGTAAGAATAAGACGCCCACCGTATTTACCCGCTCTGAATTCCTGAGTCGCGGTTCGCCCCCTCGCGAATTGTTGCGCAGCGCAAACCCAAACTCTTAACTCTTAAGCTCGCATGACTCGCCCGCCTGCCGATCTACGGGGTGTCCTTTGCCATCTATCCGACCAAAAATCGTCGATCTTCAACATCCTACTCGCAAAGTACAAAGTACACGTTCATTAAAAATTATGACAGTCACTGAGCACGTGCCTTTATGAAAGGTTTAGAAGGTGACATTTCTGGAGGATTCATCTATTTTGGTAAGTTCGTCCAGGTGGAGATGGAAGTTTGATAAATGGCATAGTTCAGGAAACTATTCTTCTAAGGAAGTTTCTTGTTTTCCCCGGCATTGTCATCGTAGGAGTGTGACGCCGGAATTCTCCGGTTTCAGCAGAGGAAATCATAGGTAACGGTTAGCCGAGGATAAATCGAGATACTTCAAGAACACCCCGTACCTACACAGATGTTTAAGAGCTAAGCAACTACTCAGAGCGAGTGAGTTGATGCGAGCCGCGTATCACGAGAAGGAAGTTCAATTTAACCCAATAAAGGACAATCAGAGGCCGACGGCGACCAGAGACGAGTACCTACTACTCCTCTGATGGCTAAACGGATCGACCGAGGGAATTCGCCTTCAGGTCTTTTCGGCTCGGAAGACGGGAAATTTGTCTACGCACCCGGCACTCGAGCCAACGTCCAACCGATCTATGCAGAATTCAGATGACATCCTCCACTTCCATCACCTCGATTCGACGGACGAACATGGCACACCACTGGGCCCCTAAATACTTAATTTCGACGGAACTTCACCTTCAATGACAAAATTCATTGACCAGGTCCTTTTTAGCAACAGATATCCATCTGGTCTCTGTGGCCAGAGTACGTGCTTCCTTTTTGTCCGTTCGGGATGCTTCGTTGCAGTCACCGCGAAAAGTTCTCGATTGGCAAATGCGTACTATGGGCTGGCTAGTACACGCGAAAATGGAAAAGGCCAATTCGGTCCCATTCTTCGGGCTCGCAGCCCCGCGAGAACGACAAGGAGCATCTAGCTCACGATCCAATGGATCGTGAAGTCTGTGACATGGACCAAGTGGATTTTCGGAAGCGTGTTCCTTACTAAAGGGCCACAAAAAGACCGCAAAAAGGCTGCAACGATCCGTCGAGAAGGGAAAGGGGATAGAAACGAAATGGCCCGACTGGCTGATTCGGGATCGCTGATCGGGAACGTCTCTTTTCACAGATTTGAAAAGAGGTAAACGTGGTAGCCAGGGCTTTGCACGTAGCTTCAGAAATTTGCTAAACAATGAGGGTACACGTGCGATCTTTGATACTGTTAACTCAATTCTACAGTCTAACAACAAGTTTTACATCCTACTCAACTCCCTCATTGAACTCTCGCAAAGTTAAGTACAAAAATGAGTTGCCAAAAGAGGCAACGTCTGCTTAAGTAGAAGCCATAAGAATCTTCTCAAGGATTCCTTATTAACTCTAGAAGGGTACGGCCAAATGGCTCCAACGTTAGCCTTCGGACCTCCATACGTGACTGCTAATAGGTGTTTAGTTGTTCAGTGGCAATCTTTTGCATTGCTGGTGAACGTGACAGTCTTACAGTCAACTGGTAACGTGTGTACACTATCCACCCCCGTTTTCACTGTCACTTTTCTTTTATTCGTTGCATAGCGTTCCACGGGTATTCCACTCTGTCAGCTGGGGGTTGATATCCGCAAATAGATGCACGTTAATTTTCATGAATTTAAAAGTGTACAGAGAAGAGATTAGCAGAAGCACCGGTGTCTCCGAAATCTCACGGTGTCGTAGAAAGGGGGAGAGGTACCTACGAGATTAGCGGGGGTTCAGCCTTAGTCCTCTACGCGGATGGATAAGGGGGTTTGAGCATTAGCGATTATACGCACCGCGGAGCCCATACATCGGGTGTCTCCGTGTGGAACTAAACAGACAAAATGGCCACGCTCTGGCTCACCCTCGATTCCGTTTTCCTTTTACGAGCCACTGTGCCCGTCTCTCTCTTTCCTTCCTCCCTTGCCAACGGCTTCTCATTTTTACCTAGAAGGTATTTGCCCATGACAGGGAAGAGGCGAGTCACGAGATTTTCGAAAGTGCTCTCGCCTCTTCGGCAACTCGCCGTGAGTGTATCCCTGTGGGTATCTCTTTGGAAAGCGTAGTGATACACTTCCACTATGTGCACTCCATTATCGTTGCATCTGCCGTGCGCGCGCGATCGCTCTTTGTGCATTCGAAATCCTCGATATCGCTCAAGTGTCTATTGAAAGACACTGTTCTCGATAGGCGTTTCTCGGAAAGGGAGAGTATATTAGAAAGATTGATGGTGAAATCATGAGAAGGATGAAATCATGAAATCATAGAAGATTCTCTTTCTATCTGTTAATCTCGATCAAATTGTACTTGTGGTGTTAAACATCTTTAACATGGGATGTATGTTTTGAATTACTCATGAAATATTGAATAAAAAATCGAGTGCCAGGTAAATAATAGAGGCGTAACAGAGCTCCAAATGCTTCTGCTTCATTCCTCCATGATTACGCTCCGCGAACCTCCCAAGTCCATCAAAATACCGCCATATGTTTCATGCCGGTTCGCAGGAATATCCGAAAAGGGTCGTCCGCTGTCGCGGCGTGTTGCGGTATGCATCGCCAAGCGAAAAGTAGCTTACCCGTCGAGGGTAAGATCGGTGTCATCCCCTTAAGTGGGGACAATGGGGCTAAATCCGATTTTCGAAATGATCACGTTAAACGTGCCCAGGGATTTACCGAGGGCGGATGCCCTTCTCAATAGCCGATGTTTACCGGCTCCCAAATGGAAAGGGATTACCCCGTGCATATCCATTGCACGGGAAAGAGTGTGTCCTGGCGAAACCCCGCGGTGACAGAGAGGGGATGCTCGGAAGTTTGCTCCGCAGGGTGCACGGGGCGTGATCTCGTGGCGTTCTTACGGTGTCCCATCCACGGGACAGGGATTTTAAGATGGAGAAAAAAAATTGAAGCAATCAGCTGCTTCGTAGCAAACGTATACATACATTATTTTGTCTGCTTGTAACATCGAACATAGTTCATGTAATGGATATCTGGTGCACTCTGAAGTAGGGTTGATCTTTTTCTAAGTTGGGAAATGTGTTCTGGTCGATTAAAATCCCCTAAAGGGGACTTTTTCAATTTTAGCACATGAAGTACTATTATCAGTGCTCTGTGGGTGTTCATAAAGAGGCTGGTTTTCAGGGCTTATGTGGTGCACAAGTTTTTGGTGGCTACAATTTCACTGTTTCCTTTTTCTTGGAGTTTGACTACTTAGAAATTCTATCTCAATTTTTATGCCACATTAGGGCAACAAAGTACAATTAGTCAGACGTTCTAACGATGACCTATAACAAATACTGCTAAAAGTTACAATTTTCCAACGTGATATTCCCTAATAACCTTCTAGGAAAATATTCACAACTGACTGGAAAGTTCGGTCCAAGTAATTTTCAGCAGCACAAAAGGGCAATGGAATCAGAACAGTTCTATGTAGCGGAGAAGTATCGACAGAATAAAAACGACAGAACTTTCCAACAGACCTGGCAGTTAGGTACGCATTTACAGAATATCTAACTTGCGCACTGTGTCTTACCTTCCCTACTTTTTATCGAGCGATAAAGATTAAATACCTTCGAGGGCGATGAAGCCGTTTAAACGGGCGATCCCCTAATTATTTCGAACAGTCTGCGTTCACAGGTGATTTCGTGCGGCGTGTGGACGGTTCACTGTTCGAGTTTCAGTGTATTGATCTACCGTTGTGGATGTCAGGAAGTTCATTCAGGAATTAAGACAACCAACGTTCGGCCTTTGCCGCGACGACTTTAATTGCAGCTAATTGTTACGAAGGTCGGAAGCGGCCTGTAAAGACGCAAACCCACGCAACTGATGGTCACACCACGCGATCATACTGGGTGATCGAGTAGTAACGAGCCCGTACCCACGCCTCCCCATTATAAAAGCAGCGCGACAAATAATCGAAGCGACGCATCCGCCGTTCCTCAGCGAGACGCGACATTAATTTTCATCCTTGATACCGCGGATAATAAATTTTATCGAAAGCTGAAACGTGCCTGCGCGTATCGCAAGGGAGGAGAGCGGACATCGCCCGTAAACACGTCGAAAGTATCAATCACCGATTATTTATATCTCCGGGAAGCTCGCGGAGTCGTTGTAATTACTTCATTAGTCGCGGAATTCTAATCCATCATTGTCAGCCGGTTTGTCCTTTAGTCCCTGCCCGATACAGTAAGGAATCGATTTTAATGCTGCCCCACGGGTAATCGCATTAGCACACAAACGCAACGAGCGTGGTTTCCCCGGATAGAGAGAAAAAAAAAAAAGAAGAAGTGAGGAACGCCGGTCGTTGCGTAAGAGATGAAATCACGAAGACGGTTTTCCCGAGAACCGACGGATTTTTCTCGCGAATCCATCAGCCAGCAAGGACGCGCCGTTACTTCATCGATCGACTTTTCCCGCCGTGCGATCCACGTCCGAGGAGCGAGCCGGTAGATCTCTCGTGACCATCTTTCGTTTCACAAAACGCGGACGGGATAGGGAAGGGTCGAAGGGAGATGCATTCGCGAAGAAACGCAGGGGGAAAAATTCTAGCGTGCATTCTCCTTGCACGTCCATACGTTCAACTCCTCCTTCGCTCTCCGGCTTTTATCCCACGTTACCGATGGAACTCGCCAGGTCTGTCAAGGTTACAGCACGGCTTTTCGTGCCAGCCGCGCAATTTGCCTTTCGGCCATTGTCATTTCTGCACGATACACGGCGGCATCTCGTGCGTGTATCACCGTGTCTTCTTCGTTTCTTCTGCGAACGCGGTGGATCTTGATTTCCAGGAATGCAACGGGTCTGTTCTGGGAAACACCACTGCTGCACGAAAGGGCCTACCTTTTTAATCGCATTACTGCGATGCAACTGCTCGTCGAAGCTCTCTTCGTTGGAGGTGGAGACTCATTTCGTTGAGTTTCAGGGGAAAGTGAATTTTAACAGTCTCGTGGCATCCACCCACCTAACGAAGCCATGAATGCCTCGCTAATTTCACCCGAGATACACATCGCGCAAAAAGCAAATCAGATAAATTGAAAGTATTCTGTCGGTGAGCTACACCTTCGAATGCCCGGCGTTCCAAGATCGCTCGTGCTCGCAGAAAACACTCGCCACATCCCGCGAAAATGTCGCCTGCGTGTCTGCTAACGCCGATCGCCGTAACATTGAATGGCGAGCGTTTAACTGTACGGTCACGAAGGAGATGCCTTGGAATCTCAAGTAACTGATAACCAGCCTCCACGAGCAAAACGCTCCTATACGTGGCGCGATGTCAGCAACCAAGCGGCAGCGAACGCACGGCTCTCGGTGTTATTAAAACTGGTCGATCGTCTACTTACAGAGAACGCGTATTTCCCGCTCTGGCAGAAAACACCATTTCGAGCCCCGTCGCCCACCTGCCCATAAGGAAATCGAAGGGACGATGGATGTGGAGGGTGAATGAAATAATTGAAGTATTCAATGGCGACTTTCGTGGCTGGTTCTTGCTCGGAGTGGACAAGAGACGACATAATGGCCCCTCGAAGGAGGAGAAGGAACGGGAGAGCAGATCTGCACGGTGGCCGGTGCAGCAGGCGCAACTCCGTGGCCAGGTATAAGCCGATGGGATTCTGGGATTCATTAGCGTAATTAACGGGCCCTCATTAAGCGTATTATGGAATGAACCGACCGTCCGTCCTTACTAGCGAGCCACTGCATCGGGCAGCTTTCTGCAAACGGAACCACGCGTCAATTACATTCGAGTCGCGTGCTCCTCCTTCGGCTGTGTGCGACCGTTCCTCTTCCTTCGCCATCGCCAGGACCTGCCTTTCCAACCGGGGGAAAGAAGCTCGCGCACTGTTTTGCGGTAATTAACCCTTTAGCACTGCGCGCCGAATTCAATTCGACAACATATCACCGGTGTAATGAATTTTTGTCCCGGGCTGAATTTCAAACGGGATTCCAGAAACGTTCCGCTTATATGACTCGCAATGTAGAAACTGGGAAAGAAGCCTTCTAAATTGGTCCGTATAAAAGTGCACGTGAAACTCTTTGTTGCCTTTTGTTACAATAGGGAGTTTGAAATTGAAATTTTTTTATACGTGTATGAGTAATTTTAAGCTTGAAAGTGAAAAAAAAAATTAAATATTGTTTCATAAGTCTGACCACCCTAATTTGTTCCTTTAGATATATATATACAAATACTATATAAATAGTTTGGGTAATACATTTTTATGTTTAGGGGTAGCTCATTTGAGTCAAGGATTATAGGAATTATGAAAATTCAAAATTTATACATTTACATTTACATTTGATAATTTGTTAAATTTATTGTTCACAGAGGCATCAGACAGTGCCTGTTTCCTGTTGTCAGGGACTGCTGATATTTATCTGTCTGTCATTAATTGTTTTACTTAATTACACGCGAGATGGGAACAGTGATACCTTTTCTCAGTTTCTATTTTCCTTAATGAACAAATGAATGCTATTGAAAAAAATTCTATTGTTTCATGCCCTTCCATATAATTATCATGTGCATTGGAAATTTCACCATCATTGAGATCAATTGTGTTCATACTCTGCTCGATTTCATTTTTTATAAAAAGGAACAAATCGAGCTGGTAAGTAGATAATATTTTCATAGTTGCAAAATAAGCTGCACCCTGCCCTCCCTTCATAATATGAGACGTAGAATCTAGAATTTCCAACCGAAATTGAAGAAGAGTGTCTAAGTAGCATGGTACTTAAAATATAGTCAGAGGAAACAACCCCCTGAATGATTCCTCTTTGAAGCGACGTGTGCTAAATTCCATTGTCACCATTAGCTAATGAGACTTAGGCCGCCGCTAATTCCGTTGTCCGACAAATTCGAAAATAACAGCCCCCAGCGGCCCGTTGTAAAATAAAACGCGCGATGCGTGTGCCTGACAAAGGTCGAGGGGCGCCCGCGTCCGAGGGGTTGACGCGTGCCACCCGAACCCTGAAATCGGAGGCGATGATAGGTTGAAACGGTGATCCGTCGCCCTGTACCACTGACTGTTTCGTTATCGAGGCGGCACAAGGGATCCCCCCATTCAACGCCCCTTAATTTTTCATCTTACACGGACGCGCTCTGTTTGAACGTTAAACCCGTTTGCCCGATATCATCTGCGTGTAAGGGAGAGTGGGGTAATTGCGAACACCTAAGCAAAACAGCAAACAAAACGAAAACTATGTGAGAAATGAGTTTGTTTATTAATTTCAAACATACTTAAACTATTCATCTATAAAGTACTGTGACGAATTTTTGATAAATTATATTAAAAATCAACTTTATAGTGAAAAAGCAAAACCCTTGGTTTTCGTGATTACTCCACGGCAGTCGTGCTAACTACAGAGCTAAAAACAGAGTGCTAAATATCGCAGAAGTCGCACAGAAAGCGCGACTCCAATGGTCCACCCATAAAAAACGTTGCTACAACCTACACCTAATGTATTATTCAAATTCCTCTTCTTGTGCGTTAGAAAAAAATTGCAATTGGTCGGAATATCGAAAAAAATAGTAAAGGTCGTTTTTTAAACATTTTTTTCTGAGCCTGTAGAAAATTCAAAAATCCCTTTTGTTCATTTAAGTAAGTTTTATACATGCTGATAATTTCATAAAAATCGGTTGACGTTGCTCTGAGCTACAAACGCTTAAAGATCACAGAATAAGGTGGAAAATCGCGAAATTTCCGAAATTAGCTATTAAAAAAACGAGCTTTACTATTATTTTTGGTATTCGGACCAATTGCAATTTTTTTTAAAACGACGGAACACGTATCTCAGCAAACTAATCATGCTAGCTTCTACAAAAAAAAACACAAGTCGTTTGGACCAATTCTAAAAAAGTTATGCGATTTTAAAAGGTGTAAACTTTCTTTGGTCCGCCACAGTATCTATGGTACCTAGGTATACGTTATTTCGTTTTTCGTTCGTAATTTCGCGGAATCTAAAACGATTAATTCAATATTAAAATTAAGCAAAAAAAGAAAAAGGGTGTTGGTATTGACGGGGGGTAATCTCGAACGTTCGAAAATGTTGGTAAAAAAGTGCTTTTTTTCAACTTAAAAAAATCCCAATTGTATCATTAATTCAACAGTAATTACAGGGAATTGAAAATGGACAAAATATTACTTGAAACATGATGAAAATAATAAATTGTGTTTATCTTGAATAGCATGAGCGTTCTGTATTTATTACTTTCTGCCCGGCGTTGGATACGACCTAAACTATTAGCTAGTGGAGAGGGAACATCGTTTTTATTTATTTAAACGCCGGAATCATCGCGTTCGTGGTTACCCCACTCTCCCCTATAACCAACGCCACGTCGCGCTTAATATCTTATCAGGCTTACGGCCACGAACGGGTATTCGTAAATTCCGCTTTACACGAGCAGCACGCGGCGAAACCTGGCCGAAAGCAGCTAAAGATGGGGGTACCCGTAATGCGAAGATGTAAGGACATGTGGAGGCCCGTGACTTTCCTTCGACGAGTGGTCGTTTATACCAGTAACATATGCGGCTTCGTAAAAAAATCTTCGACACTATATGCTGCTGTAATGTTGGAGAAAAGGAGCAAAAGGACGGCAAACAGCGTTTATAATGTTTTATATTAGCACTGGGGTGTGAGCAAGAAGTTTATACAGTTTTATATTAATTCCCGACTGACTTGTGCATATTGTAATGCTGTCTAGAGGAACTTAGATTTTATCAATACTCAATGAAATGGGTTTGTAGCATCTGCCAGCGAATTGAATAGTCCCAAGTCTGGTCTAAAGAGTTGGGATACTCGAGAACAGGGCGGTACGGTTAAACACAAATACAGAGGAAAAACAGATAATTGGAAAACATCCGAGGCTATCCTATATTTCAAAAATCCGTTAAAGTTGATGGATGATAGATATTGATAGATCCGAAGAAAATATAATATTTGCTTTGGAGAGGGGAAACCAAGGGACCCTTAGCTCCAGCACAAAGTTTCCAAACAAATGCGAGATGAGCGAATCAAAAGCGATATTCCTTCCCGTGGATAAAAATTCTGAATCGTTTTCGGCCGATCTGATAGGCGTGGCGCCAGAGGGGGCGAGGAGGGGGTGTCGCCAGGAATATTTTATAAATTAATGTCAATGCGAACGGCAATATCCGGTTACACCGGAAGCACCCGGTGCTGTGCTACGCGGGGCCGACTTACTGTCGGGGGTTGCCACCAAAAAGGAGAGAAAAGACAGAGAGAAAGAGGGAGAGGGAGAAATGTGGAGGCAGGGTGAAAAAAACTTACAGGGGGGGCGAGCATGAATTCCTCCCACATTGTAAAGTACCCCTGCACTCCTAACACCGGTCGGCTTTTTCATCGCGCGCGCTTTTTTCTCATTCTTTTTCTTTTTTTCACCCCCTTTCTGCGGCGACCCGATCGCGATTGTGTCCGAGACACCGGGGGCGTGAACTCGCCGATGCTGGCACTGGCCTCGAGGCGTTTTTCGCATTTACAGGCCCCGAAGGACCGTTGGTGCACAAGTCCAGCTGGCGGCGCGCGAAACGCTCAAGGAGATTCGCAAGTTTGCGCTCGAGCGGGGTGCGCTCTTGCATTCAATCAGAAAATGCGGGATAATTTATTTACGGCTCCCTGTGAAATCGGTGTTTATTGCAAAGATGGGGAATCGTGATTGTTTCCTTGATTCTCCATGATAATTTCGAATTCTCTGTACCATACAGAGCGTCCTAAATTCAAAACACAAGCGCACCAGAAGTGGTACCGTATGATACAATAAGTTGAAATTATGGAATAAATATTTTTCGTGGAAAGTTTCGTCTTGGAGGAATATCATTATCTCAGTAGTTTAGGATATTCCATTTTTTCTGTTTGTAATGATAGATCGGCCTGCCTGTTCTTTTCATGTGGGTAATAATAATCTCAACGTATGACATTTTCAATTTCTCGTGACTGCCAGTGGAAGAAATAATCAAAGGTATGATTACCATTTTCGATTTTCCTTCCGCTGACTTGATCTACACAAACGAAAAGAAAGAACAGCGACTCGCGTATCTCCTTCAATCATTTATTTAGCGTATAATCGTGCGTTTTTCCTTCCCTTTCTTTATTTCCGCGGACGATTTTCAATCGCAAAACCTTCTGGAGCCCTAGCACTAGCCTTGAAGACGCTTAGGGCGTATACTGGGGGAATAGAACGTCGAAGACTAGGGTGGCGATCTACAACCCCTAGATTTTACAGGTTTCACCATTCCACGTTTTCTACTAAATCTATAGCTATTGCTACTAAATCTACCAACATTCATAAATAAGCATTTCTTCGCGCAAAGTAGTTAAACATTCTGAATCACAGTACAAATTTCATGGAACCTGAAATGAGGCAATGATAGCAAATACGGACTAACCCTCATTGAAAAAAATCTTTCCGAATTTATTTAATTAGTGCAGCCCGTTATTGCTACCAACTCAATTTTGCAAAAAATGTAGGTTAGTCCGTTTACGCTCTCAATGCCTCAAATATCAACTTATCCCACGAATATCTCTCTAACCCACTGCTCCGACGAAATCCCAAAGCAGTTGGCGTTAAAAGTAGAATACACCTTTCTAAACAGCATCTCACGTGGCCGTCGCAAAACACCAACTAAATAATGAAGAAGGAATCCCCCAAGCCTATGGAAATTTCAAGAACACCCCACACAAGTAACCGATCGCGTAGCATCCTCTCACGCGGCTGAATAATACATGGAATGTTGGTCTTTCTTTAACGATCGTGCACCACGGCATAAGTATCGACGAAAGAACAACTGCACCGTGGTATAGTCTGAAGCGTTTGTTTAGGCTCGTTGAAACATGCATGACGAACAAACGGACTCTCAACTCCGCCCAATCTGTCGCGGTTAATCCGTGCGACTATTCGATTAGATCCAATTCCTGGTGCACCCTTGGATAAATTGACTGACGCCCCGAGCATTTCTGCCCGTTCGTTATAGAGGCCCTGAATTTCGCCTTCGTTTTTACTTTTGGGCAGCGCGGCGGCCGGATAAGATCTAAGATTACCGCGGGGGCCCGTTAACGTCAGATTAGTGTCACCAGCCCCTTCCTAAAGTGACTCCACTCCGGAGGGAGCGAGGGAGAGAGTGGGTCAGAGGGTCGGACGCGCGCCCACTGTCCAATGGGCTTTAAATTCCCACAGCTTTACGACTACCGTACCGCCGGATAGGCCTTGCCGCTAAATCTGTTTATTTTTGCGCGGCTTTCGGTCGACAGGTAGGGCCCGCCGAGTCCCTTGCGCAGGGGCGCCGTACCTCCGAAGAGGGCTCGTGTCCTCTGCGAGGCCTCTGGACTTTCCTCCTAATCCCCTTAACCCTTCTTAACGTCCAGGAATAAAGGGAGATGTCGACAGATCGGTTCGACCCACTTGACTTTCCCTGAAAGAAAAACGGTGGACGCGTTTCTCGATCTGCTACTGGCTCCAGTTACCCTTTTTCGTTGCTCGAGGAGAGGAGGTGATATGAACCTTTACGACATCAAGTGGCAAAAAATGGAGCGGTTTTATGAGTCACAGAATTTATGACAATGGAAAAGTGAAAAAATGTGGGAGGAAGGGCGTGCAGGAAAGGAGACTGGGCTTGATACGATAGGATTAACGCAGGCTCCTTAATGAGCGTTAATGGCATGTGATTTCTTAATCACCTTAACGATCACCATGCGCATAACTCGTCGCGGTGGGCAGCGGTAGACCAATAAAAACCAATTTATTCGATATACTCACCGCGTTATGCCGATTCGTCTGACGTTTCATATGTTTTTTTCCCTTCTGCGAAGTGCCGAAGTAGCGATACTCTCTCGCGGCTAATCATCGTGAAATCTTAAGCTGTTCTTATTTTATGCCTGTTCTCCGATAGCCGGAGTTACCTCTGTGAGCTTAATACAGTATAAAGTAGCATTTATATTTAAAAATTGAAGCAGAACTATCTTAGGGGAAGTTAATTAATGGTGGTAAATAATTGAATTCCTTCCACTTTGTGAAGGGGAGAATCATTTACATACAGATTTACATATGGGTCGCCAATTTTTAGACACAGAAGTGATCCAATAATTATTTCACACAGAGGCGACACGGTTCAGATTTACGACGTCCCAGCGCGTACCATAACATCAACAAGCGGCGAAAATCGTAGACACCCAGGTATATGACTTTCAGGAATTTACGTAGGCTAGCAAGGTTGAAATAGATAGAAGGACATTTAGTATCGAAACGGCGCCCGACGTGATAACATAGTGTCGGTCGAAGTGAAACTGCGTGCCATTTTTTGCCGTGATACTTCGCGATATCAAAAGTGATCATTGCGTTTAAAGGATCATTCCGGTTAGCGCGCCGATAAATTCAGCGAATTTCAGGAATTTATTGCGACGAAAATAATTATAGTAATGGAATAAAACTTTTCTCTATTTATCAAACTACATTTCTACATGAAAACATTTTTCCATGAAAATTTAACAGTACATTCTTCAGGACATGTACTCTCGAAAAATGTTTTTAAAAAAATCTATTCTTTCAACCTGTCTAACCGCAATGACTCCTTAAATAAGTAGTTACTATACATTTTTGCTCGTCTTATCTCGCGCGAGTGTTATTGTTGAACAAAGTATGAACAATGTGCATCTCATGCTGTTGACACTGAACTTCCACGTTGAACTGTACTCGAGAATCAGGATTTGATACACCTTCTGCGTTCAACTACTGAATGAGTAAATATACCTAAGTAATATTTATTATTATGGTAATTGGTGCATGAACTTCGAAAGTGCATTTGTACTTCTGAAAATGCAAAAGACACTGAATAATAAACCTGACATGACTAGCTCCAGATAATTTTCCAGATACTTAGAATTTTAAAGTTTCAATTTTAAGTTCACGTTTCATAACCCATAAGAGATTACTGTGTAAAAGTCGAACGTTTTCATATTAGAGTGTCTCGCTATTGGACACTTTTTTTCATTATTACTTCATCTTCTTGAATCGCATTAGCTTTTTAATTAGCAATTGAATATTAATACGAGCACGAGCGGTGCTTCTTACCGCCAAGAAGTTCAACCATTTCGATGTAAATTTCTACGTGCTTCCTACTCGAAAGGAGAAAACGTGATGCAAGAGGTGTTACGGTAGCCGATCTTGGAACGGGTCGACTCGTGCCTTGCCATTTAATTCACGGGCTCGTGTGTGCGTCTTTCCGCCACGTGGCTTCAACCCTTGTGAGACAAACGATACTCTGGGCGGAGTTCTGCGTCTCGTTTCCTTTCGACCTTTGTGCTGCTGCGCCGTGCAAGTTCGCCAGCTGGTTGTCCAGAAGGCGTCGTGACAATTCGACATTTAAGCCATTATGCACTAACGGTATTTATAGACCCCTTCCAACTTCAACGTCAAAATTTGGTGACCTCGATCGGTTCAGATTAATTCGGGCGTTAGAAAGTTAGTTGTATCAACCACTATTTAGACAGATTCAACTAGTCCGATTGATAGTATTAATTTCTGTCACCTTTCAACCCTTCCAAGCTCCCAATGCTTCCTTCTGAACACGTAGTTACCGCAAAATCGCTTAAAGCAGTCTATTAAAAAAGCATAATGTAAAATGTTACTCAACGTGTAAACTTATTCAACTCTGTACATTCCATTCTAAAATTCCAGTATATCATAAACTACGCAAAAACTCCAATTAGCTTTGTATTGCATTAATTTCTCGTAACGTCGAAGAATTATTAAGGTAGCAGACACTTTAAACAATCTTTACGAGTAAAGTGAAGCTACGGAACGCACAATTGTCAGTCGTGTATCTACTAAGTCGTTCTACTTCCTGCCCTCGAGGTTCGCTAAACAATTTGTACCCACAATTCCGAAACACTGGTCGCAATTGCGGAATCAGCTACGACACCATCGCCTTTAGACCGGCCACAAGCGTCGTTTTCTCGAGCCGCGGTCTTCAAGGCCGAATTCATTGGTTTCCATCCACATAAGAGAATTACGGGATTAGCGCGCGCGCGAGGGTTTCGCCGAGAGAAAGATGGCAGGGGCGGCCAGAAGGTTAGGGTTGCCCGACAATGTCGCGCAAACGAGCGAGCCACCCCATGCGCGAGGCCGCCACGCCCTTCTTGCTGCGTGGAATCGCAAATTGGCACCCCAACCTGACCACCTCTTCCTTCTTCCACCTAACTTTCCTCCACCCTAGCTTTTCCTCTTCCACTGTCCACCCCGTGCCACCCCAGCTTTACCCTCTGTCCTTCCGCCCGATATCAGGATCATCGAGCTCGAATCGGTCGGGAATGATTCGTGGCGTGGCCTTGCCCTTACAAAATTTCGTTAGCACGGGGAGGGAGCGGGCCGATAGATTGAAACGAAGGACACATTTATCAGCTACTTGTCACCGAGCGTCACGGAACCAGCGTTGTCCCAAAGACGACCTAACGACAGGGCCCGAAAGAGGTCTAACGATGATCCACGATAGATAGAAGCTGGCGTATGGTGGTGGAAGGAAGGGACGGAGTAATAGAATTAGTTCGACCAGACGAGGAGGCCTCCTCACTTAGCTCGCTATAATACGAGGCAAGTTCCGTCACGAAGACCTTAATATCCGCCACTTCCTCCGCCTCCCACTCGTTCGTTTGTTTATTCGATATCGTCCGACGTCTTACGAGGCCGTGGCTAGCTCTTCCTGACCCCTGCACGATACTAATTCCTGCTCGGCTATATGTACGCATCTATAAATACAGGGTGATTCAGTGGTAGGTGAGCAAATTTTGAGAAAGTCTTCCACTTCGGGGGTGAGAAATGAGTCGAGCTAGGTGGAACCAGGAAGCTTCCTCTCCGAAGTGTGGATACGTCTGTGGTTGTGATTAACTTTGGTAGAAAAGTTTCTCAAGTTTAGATATATATATCAGATTGAAATAGTGTCTGAAATAGTATTCCTTGCTATTAGTAGCAAATTTTAAACTACACTTTCTCCGAGGGAAAGCATTTCCAGTGACTTCTTTCCCCAACGGATCCACCTACTATCTGCTTACAACTCTGCAGGGAAGCTTTTTTTACCCAATATTTTTATTCCCGACGTCAGTGGAACGCATCTCCATTATTTAGCCGCCGCTTCTTGAACCACCCTGTACACGTAGGCCTACGTGCGCGCGTATCACGCTCGTCATCGACGTAACTCTCTCTGGGAAGCCGAAACGTTTCACGGGCAAATTCGGTTGCCGGCTAACCGAAGAGAAATCCGATGTGGGTTAAATGCTAATTGCTTAAAGTCGAGCAACCCCTACAGCCGTGGTCTTGGGCCACGATCGCTGGCCACGATAAAAGGGAAACTACACGAAGTCCGCGCCTTCTTCTCCTCGCCCAGATACGTACGGTTTGCTGAAGATGATCGCGCGCGCGATACTTGAGCGTTCCCGAGCACTTTAATAGTTTAATTTTCTGCTCGCCTCCTGTTTGTTCTCCGCGCGTAGATTCGGATCTCATCTTCGTCCGAGGAACGCAATTAAGATGGGGTGAGGGGGGGGGGGGGGCTGGCTAATAGAATAGGAGATGTTGAGGGAAGTTGAATTAAATGAGGCTTTATGCGCGACATACAAGGATTTGTTTCAAACACGATCCGAGAGATTTGATTAGACGGGAAAGATCGTGAACGATCGACAATCGTTCGTGTATGGTTCCTGTTTCTTTTACGTGGTGTAATAAAGTTCGATGACAGATAAACTGTTAATTAATCACGATTTTCCTGTAACTAACTTTATCCTGAAACAAACTAGGAAAAGTGGTATTTCGTTTTCGTTGGCGTCTCGGGTTAGAGTTTAGGATTCCTGCCGTCAGTCGCAGAATTACTATTATTTGTAGAAAGTAATACTGCGCTATAAATTCGATTTCCCGTGGAGATATAACCAGGTACAAGGTACAAGGACATTCTACAAACTGTTGAGATCTTTAATATAATGCGATAATGTGGCATATATGTATGCAACGCATAGACGGACTCGTTAGACCTGATCGTACGGGTTTATCTACCGTGTGCACCTTACGAGCGAAGCAACCGCTGATTGCTAAGAGATTTAGATATTCTATCACTGGAGGAAAGCTTCTCTTTGTTTTCTGAAGGTAGCCCACGTCTCTGAAATGTACATTTTTTCAAGACTAAACTTCTTCAGCATGAAACTATACACCGGTCAGATACGAAGACTGAAAACCACCGAAGAATAGTATTCAAATGTTGGAGCGATGTCGAACGAATCACTACACACTCCAGAACGATGGAAAAGAGGCAAACATCCACTAGACATGATCTTTTCGAAGGCACAGAAGACCGAACCACAGGCATCTTTCATCCGGGATCCATCGACCATTGTGTCCATTATAAGTTTTTGTCCCGTGAGCTGCAAGGAGGTTTCCCGTGCCGTCTTGTGAGACTTTATGCCGCTGCATTGTCGTGCCGCGGTGCGCCCCCCCCCCCCCGCCCTTTTTCCCTCCGTCTCCTCGGCCCCGCTTCCCTTTTTTCCCTTTTCACCGAGTATAAGTTTACGTTTGGAAACCGCGGCATGGCGCGTACACAGCATTCATTGGAACATCGGTACACCTTTTTCTGCCGATGGTCCCGCACGGACGGGCAAGCGTAGTCGCGCGTAGCGAACGACCGAGAGCCTTGCCGAACATGGCCGCTTTTGTCGGGAAGAGTGGCCTTTGTCTCGCGAAAATCAATATCCCAGATGAGCGATTTAATCGCCGGATAGATAATCGCCTTATTAAGCCGCGATTATCGCGATCGACGGTGGCGCATTATAGCTTTGAATCAATGGGCATTAACCATCGATTTTTCATAGAACCGCGTCGAGTAGGGGAAACGGTACCCGCGGCCACGGCTGGGATTCACGTTGAAGGCTGTTGAGCGAAACATTCGGCCGATCGATGCTCGACATCTCGCCGCGAAAAGTCACTCGCGGCAAACCGCCGGTGGAATCTGTCGGGCAATGGCGCTCGCGGTCGTCATAGAGGCCACATTGATCAGGAACAACGTCACGGTGACGTCGGGAAGCCGGCGGATCGATGCACGCCGGTTTTCACGAGCTTTCCGCGGACGCGACTCTTTCCAAGACACCGGGTACACGCGCGACAAGACGTGGGATAGTCGGTGGCTTCGCTTTAAGCGAGATAGGAGTACAGTTATCCATAAAAGTAGAGCATGCGTACGCCGGCTCGTAGAACGGCAGGTGGTGTCCGCTGCACCGCTGAACAAAGAGGAAAAAGGAGGGAAAAAAAAAAGGAACTGGTACCTACCATCAGGACACTGCGTGTTCGTCCGAGTGGCTGTTCCTCTGAAATGATTCAATAATTTACCGGGTTCCACGAAAAACCGGCGATACGTGGAAGATGCTCCAGCCACGTGCGTTTTATTGCACTTCGTCATGGTTCAGAGATGTTCGCATTGCGAAAGAAAATACTGAATAGCGATGCTACAAAATTATTCAGGCTACGTCGATTCATGCTTACAAGTAGAAATCGTGACACAGGGTGTGTTGAGGTATCAAAAAGTGGTGAGAAAAATTGTGAGGGTACTTCTTAACGAAGGACCATTTGCGATTAGAGCCGCTATAATATCGATTTTATGTGAATCGTGCATCGAGAAATCACATGAGCTCGCTTGACATCTTAACATTTTTATGAAAATCAGGTGAAAGATGAAAGTGGAGAAGGGGGTGGGTAATAAGACGTACGTGCTACGTTTAAATTGAATTAATTAGTTATTATTCATATTTTATACAATAGTAATCATAATTAAGGTATTTTAGTCCTCGTATGTGTCTATATTCGTACAAGGGTACTCGATAAAATTGATAAATTGGGGTCTGCCGTGTTTTCTCGTTAACCTATATGTATATAGACGATCTTTTTCTGGCGTTTTCCTCGCGTATCTTTACACTCTTATCACAATATCGTATTTTACACAGATCTTTCATTTACGGCTTACGTGCTAAGGGGGGCCCCGGTGCAATATTTACACGCGTTCGAGGATCGATCGGTCTTGTCCAACGGTTCGGATCGATCCTATGTGGCTTGCACCGGGACTAGTAACGCTAGTAAATTCTACGGACTCTTCTTTCCACGATTGTATTTTTTCCCTTCTCCTCCTTGACGATGTTCGTCGTTTTCTCGCTTTTCCACGACGGCCGGCGTTCTATTATTCCGCGAAACTCGACGAAACCGTGACAATGCTGAACCGCCAACGCGTCACACGTTGGTAGTCTTTAATGACATATAGTTGCGAAGCCTTCGAAACGCTAGCAGCATCGTCCTGTGCATTTTTCCTTCTGATTTTTCCCCTTCGCGAGATTCGAATGAAAATTTCGCAGAATAACGGATCCCCGGCTTCTCCCCGCGTCGAATCCCAATGCTAGCCAACACTTTCGTTCAACCGCGAGTCGTTTTACGCTGTTTTTCCTCGTAATTTACTCGCTCTTACACGCAATTTAGGAACTGAGGGAGCTTCGTCTTAAATTATACACGCACACGCCTCTTTATTGCACCGAATCTAAACGCTAGGACACGTACTCTCTCGCTCTCTCGGCCCGTTGTTCCGCGCCTCGTACCTCTGCGGTAGAATCTAACGGCACTTATTAGTATACACGGAGGAATCATCGCCGTCATCGTCGCGCTGCAACGTTCCCCAGCGTGCACCGCGATGCCGCGTCCCGATTGTCGTCGCGGAATGACGCAGGAACGTGCGAACGACATCGACTCTCATCGTACCTATTCCCTTCCTACCTTCGCGTCTGCTTGTCATTTCCCGTTTTCTCAAGCTCTCGCGCGAGTTTAACAGACATCTAGAAGAATCCAGCTTCCAGAAATGAAGCTGGCTTTGTACTCCGTTCTCGAATTTCACAAATCAAGCGACGCGCTCCGCTTCTCCGTGGAAACACTCCTCGGAATCAATTTTGCTATCGACGAATACACTTGGGGGTGCATGAAACCTGACTTTGTTACTACAACCTGGACATTTCGATTTTTAAACCAATTCGGAGTGATAATACTGATTGGAGTGAGGATTGCGTTAGAAAAACGTGGATTTCGCGAAGATGAGAAAGGACGTTTACGGGTTTCGTGAATCCCCTCGTGCTGTTGTACAGACGACGTCGTCTCCGCGGGCGAGAAAGAAGGCAGAATCAGGAAGTAAAGGGACCGTGCGAGACCGCGTTCTCATGAGACGACCATTGTTGCACCGACACGCCGAAGGATTTGGGTCAGCGGCGGGGCTCGCCGGCCCTCCCAGTTTCCCGTGCTCGCAAAACCGCAACCGTCTTTCTTGCGGTTTCGTGGCGTCTCTTTGAAAGCTGGCTATTGCTCGCGAGACGCGCAAGATGGCAAAGGTGAGCCATGATGGCCGACGGAAAACAGCAGAAACAGCAAAAACAGCGTAAAACCTGCGGCCTATTTCAACCTTTCAAAGCGGAGGAATCGGCGGAGGGTTCGACCGGCGCTGGTGATGAAAGAGGGTGAAGAACAGCTTGGTCCCTCGTTCTTAGCCCGGCGGAATCTGGGTTTCGGAAAATTTCGGGGCGAATACTCGCGTGATCGAGGAGATCGAGCGACGAAAGTGTCCGCGACAGATGTTCCGTGCCTCGGGACTCCGCCGAACAGAGACTCTCGTGAATTTAATGAGCACGCATGTCAGGACTGTCCCGTCGGGATAATGATTTTTTTCCGCTGCTCCCCCGCTGCCCCGTTGGGCCGCCACGGAGTCGCGCGTGTCTCCGTTTCTGCCCGGGTTCTCCGCTCCTTTTCGGAGGAGGCTCGGTTGCTTCATCCGGAAAGGAGGGACCGGTGATTACACCGCGCCACCCGTGATTGCCGAGATCGTTTGACTCACGAAAATGTCATTAGGATTTCATTACTTCCAGCCCGCCTCGAGGGAACAGACTGCTCAACGAGTTTGTGCAACACGCTCCCTCTCCTCCGCCCCTCCCGTTCCCATTTCGCGTTACCCTCTCTGTTCTCCACCGTCTTCGGCCCCTCCCCCCCCCACCCCTCGCGCTGTCGTCGTCCCCGCAGAGTATCCAGCATCCAGCGCGAAGTGGGTCAGCCGCGGTTGGGCAACTGTCGCAAAAGGGGGATCGACCGATCTAGCGTGATCGACGATTGACATTTACAAACGGGGCGAACGCAAGGTTCGTGCCGGACCGCGGGAGGTGGCGAAAATATCCATTGTCCGAGCGACGGATAATTGCTCGCCGCCGTTTCGAGACGCCGGCCGCTATCTTGACATTTAACGAACCTACGAGTGTGTAATCGTTCGCGATCATTGAAGTTCTAGAGGTACTTGGCGATCGGTAGACCGGTCGACCCTCCGCCGATTCACCATCCGCGAGTTCGCGCGGCGGATGACGAGGGGTGGCTAACTGGCGAGACAAACGACAAAGATTGCCCGATTTTCTACCGATTCCTCGATAGGAAAGTTCCATCTTTTTAGTGGTTCTTACGCCGTGGTGTCGCTTGCGGTGTGATTTCCGGCGCTGCTCCTCCCTCGACGCTAGTCGCAGAACGAGATCGTTCCTCTCCGCCAAGGGTGGTATCGCGAGCGTGCACGTGTGTCAGGGTTGATCACTGGGTTGATAAGAGATTGTTAGCGATCACTGGACGCGCGATCGTACGCGGTTGGTTTCACTGAAGCTACGAAGAACAAGGTGCTGCCTGCGAGCCTCTCGTTGGTCCCTGAGGAAACTCGCGTCTTGTTTCTACCGTCTCGCGCGTCTTTGCTGCTAGCGCTCGCCTTGGACGATCCAGGACGCGCTTTCACGCAGGCTAAATTACTATTTATCGTTATTCGGCTTGTCTAACGGGCGTGTAACACGACGCCGCAATCCTTCACTTTTGACGGACGGCCCGCATGTGGAAACCGGCCAGCGTTCGGCCGATCGACGCGGCTGCTTCTTGTTTAAACCCGAACAGCAAAACAATATTAACATCGAACGCGAATTCCACCGCGACAGGTGCTACACGTATTCACACTTTGGGGCAGGGGCGCTGGCAAGTCCGCGGCGCTACGAAGAAGAGGCTCCTCCTGAACACAGCTCGAAGGACATCTTCGTTAAACCGCCGGCCACACCCTGAAAAATACCATAGACAAACGAGCTATTAGAACCCGACCCTCGTGACATCCGATGGGGGGATGTACAGGGCGTCTCAAGGTTTGTCAGGAGGAGTCAGGGGAGCAGCGTTGAGACGTATTGGATACATAGAACTCGCACCAAAAATTGTGATCCGTCTGTTCGAAATCTTAATATATAAAGCAGAAAGTTTCTATAGATTTGTGTTTTTGGCTGTCGTCTAAAAACTTTCGAACGATAAACTCTGGGCTTACGAAATGTGTCTCAGCTCATCTGCCGGACTAATCTAGATGAATGAGACTGTTTTCACAAAAAATAAAAAAAAAATTTTTTTTTTATAAAATCAGAATTTAATTTCGGGCGAAGCCGAGTAGAGAAGCTACTTAGTGTATCATATTTCGAAAATTAAGTGATGGGGTAGCACAGGTAGATATATTGACTGTTCAGTTTGTGGATTTTCGGAGTAGAACATGTGTCGTTTGTACGGACTGCCGATTTGAAGCGTGGTACCTTTCTAAAGTTTCTAGAATTTATACATCATAATCAGTTTTATTGGACCTAGTTATGCAGAAAGCTATCAACCCCCAAAATGACAAAAAATTAGTTAAACGCAGTATGGATCTCATAATTTTGTGATCTTTATTTTGCAAAAAATTACCAACCCATAGAACAACTCTTTTATTATACAATTATCAAAACTACCAAGCCATAGTTCCATTTAAGGCTTAAAAAACAGAAGCTACAGAAAATTTAAAGTCATATTAAATAACCCATTAAAAAGCATTGTAAAACAATAACATGAAATAGATTATACCCAATAGAAATAAAGTTGCTTTTCTTTAACAATTAAACTATTCAAACTTTTACACAGTTTCAGATCGTTGAGGGTTGGTAGCTTCCTGCATAACTGGTCCCAATTGATAAACCACATCACGCACAAAATTGTTCTTCTACTCTATTAATTTCACAAAAACCTAAGTAGGTACTTCGTAAACCCTTGAAACCCTTTCGTTCCCTAATCATATCACCTTGCACTATATCTTTCCTCCCAACTTCCATCATTAGACACCAACCAATACAAAAAAAACAGTCCCATCAATCCCACCCTAAAAGCCACCATCCCTATTCAAAATCGCTCAATATTTTAATGGTCCCCGTTTCAAATGTTTCTCCGGCAACTGTCGCGCACGAGTTCTCAGTTCGCGCTTATCCCATCGAGAATGGAACTGGGGAAATAAGGACGCATCTCTGTACCCCCATCGTTGTATCGTTGTCGATCAGTCGAACTGTCGGTCTAGCAGGGCTGAGAAGTGGCACTTACGTGAGTAGTCCGGGATTAGGCTCCGTCTGGTACCACGAGTACTGTGGCATGTAACCCGCGTGATGCGGGGGCGGCGGCGGCGGCGGTGGATGGTGGCCAGGCGTGTGGGGGTGGTGGTGGGTGTGTGGCGGCGCGTGCGGATGCGGATGGTGCTTCATCTCACCCGGCCAGGAGGGTGCGGGTGGGCTTTCGTTGTGCTGAGGCGACATCTCGCTTCCGGGGCTCGAACTGCCGGGGGTGTGACCCCCTGCACCACCCCCCATGCCACCGAGGTAGCCTGTCGTCGGACTTCCCGACACGGAACTTCCGCCTCCTGAAACGTGAGGAAGAACGGTCGAGATTAATCTTCCAGATAGCGACTTATCTTTTGCCAGTACTGGCTGGTACACAGATGGTGTAGAAGGTATCTTTTGTAGGCTTCACGGTACTGGTTCTCGAGCTGGGGTGGTCGAAAGGTCTCAGCGCATTTTACTGTGGTACAAGAGGTAGAGAACACTGGGAATGGGATTGATGCAAGTGGAAGACATGATCTGTTTACAGGCATTTTATACTCCCGGAATATTTTAGACAATGTCTGCTACGAAAAACTGTGGCAATTTTACAATTATACGAAGTAGGGCACTCTACTACTGAGAATAGTACAGGTTCATTACCCATTCACTATATGTATCAGTGAGACAGGTCATTACTTAATGCAGAGAGTGTCAAGGGGACGTGTTCTATGATAAAAGTATTCCCTGGGTGCTACGTTGAAACCAGTATAGGATGTTTGTACGGCTGTGACATGCAAATTCTCGTTTCGAGGATGTTTCTAGAGAAGTCACAGTGACCAGGAAGTTCTCTGGAACCGCCACGCGTCGATGATTCGTCGCGAACCGTATCGACGCAACCAGTCGTATCGCAAAGTCGATCCTGAGATGTGGATCGGCAAGGTTGTCGAACGGTTCTGTGCCGATGGCGCTGACGATTCGATCTCTCTAATTGATTTGCATCTTACGACGGGATTCGTGAGTTTCGCTCGAGTCTGCAGATAACGGCGGGTACAACCTTTCTCGTATCTTTTTTTTTACGGAATCTCGCCTTCGCCAACGTGACGCGTAAAATTCATCGGGATAAATCCCGTCCCCCATTACGCACACAGATCGATCGAACATCGGTATGCATAATATTTTCAATCTGATCGAAAGCACACCGAAATCATGTCCAGCCTTCAAATTTATCTGATAATACGGAGTAATTATTAGCTTTTAAATTTTACGATATGACACTACCAGTGTTTTCTGATAGGTTATGTCAAGAGACACGAATTTCTCACTTTTTCGCGGATTAAAGTGGGCATTTGATATACAGGGTAGGTGTTAGGAAATTTGTACCGTAATGGAGGAAGACCAGGGGTCGAATGAAACTGCTAAGTTTTATAAATAATAGTTACTTATCGAACTTTTAACTTTTAAATCATTACTTTTCCGTTTTAAGTTAACTACATTCACTTTAACACTGTTGTAAGAGTTCAGTTTAATTAATAAAAGTTTTGGAGCATCATATACTTTTGAACAGATATTCAAGGGTAAAATATAAAAGTTGGGAATATTTTTTTGATTAGCATCACTTAAGGAATTCAAGACAGCCTAAGTATAGAAGAGAAAGCACATTGTGATTTTTATATAATTATTTTCACCGAACGGTTGAAGGTTTCAACTACCAGATCTATCTACCCCACAATTTCAGAAAATCTGCTTGTCACAACTTTAACTTTTTCAGCGTAGAATAAATGTTCCTGTTTAACTAGAACTTTTTTTCTACTTTCAAGAAGATAAAAGTTTCTTAGATACACAAAAATATATGAAATAAAAGTTTCAGTTAATACACTGCATTTTATAATAGTTTTCTCGGAACAGAAAAGATAATAGTTATGAAATTACAGTTATTTCATAATTAATTGAATATTTTAGCAGTTTCATTCGATCACGGTGGACGACATGATTCCTCGTGCAAAATTTTCGCGCAAAGAATCGTCTGTGTTCTATTTGTTTTCGCTCTGCATTATTGATAATTGTAGAAAGCAACGTACCTCCTTGCATGAGACTTCCGGGTTGACCAGGTTGAGGGGATGGTCCTCCAGGTAGAGCGGTTCCACCGGCTAGGAGACTGCCGTGCTGCCCTCCGCCACCTCCACCGCCCTGCTGCGCCGCCTTCATCATCTTCTTGTATTTGCTTCTTCTGTTCTGGAACCAGATTTTCACCTGCAACAAAAATCGAAAAGAACGGCCTGGTCAGGTGAAACTCGTTTCACGAGTTGTCAGTAGCTATTGCTGGAGGGGCCAGGGGCGGGCGGGGAGCGAAATAAAAAACGAAAGAAAGAAAAGGAGTCGGTCGCTCGGGTTGATGTACTATTTAACGTAGTTCGAGAGACGTGGGAAGCCAGCAATTTTCACTGTCTCTGCCGCTGTCCTTCCGTCCGTCAAACATCCGATAATTACAGTCCCCGGTATGAATTTCTGCGAGTACACACGCGCGCGCCGCGTAATGATACACGCTTGTTCGCCCGCTCGATGTACACGGGGTGTTTCGTCATTAGTGGGCATAACTCCAGAGATGAATTCAGCACGCCGAAGTAGTACAGAATATTGTAATTAAGTTGCTGCCATTTTTGTTCCGTCTTCATGGAAGGTCTGGTTTTTAGGGAGTCCGCCCCAAAGTGATCACTAAGCTTCAATTCGTGCTCGCAAATGCCAGTACTTAATCCAGTAATATTCGTATTACGGTTTAATAATACATTTACCACACACGATGTGCGTGGCGTTGATTGACCGAATTTCTACCGAAAACGCTGAAGCACAGGCATACCTATAAACATAAGACTCATGCGTCCACCCTTAACCACTTCGGCGTGCCGAATTAAACCCCGAAATTATGCCCGCGATTGGTGAAACGTGCTATAGAAGTACATCTCGTCCCGAAGAATTCGCGGTTTCATCGCGGCGCAGCGGCTGGAACGATACATTGTGGCGTTGGATCGAACGGCTACGCCATGGAATCTAGCCATAATACCGTCGCATCATCGCGCTACCGGGTTCAATGCCGATGTAAGATGAAAAAAGGAGGAACTGCTGGTTTCGTAACTGTCGTTTCTTTTGCCTCTGCCTACACGCCGCATACAACGTCGAGCACGGTCTGCGGCGGATACTAATGCGCGTGAGTCGCTCTTAGGATTGCACATGCGGTATTTTTTTTTTTTGTCTTGGCGATCTATGCGTACATACGCCGCGTGCACGTGACGTGCTGCTCAATCTTACGTAACCTTGCCTCATAGAGGCGAGTCGCGAGCGGGAGAAACGGTGGAGAGGAACGTTCGCGTTTGTATTTCACGCGTGCGAAACGGCACTCTGCCCTTCAGTCGCAGGGTATTACGGGAACAGGAAGATCGCCTTTTCGCTCGATGGGATCTTTAAGTAAAACGCTATGAATCTCAGTTTCTTGTGGTCACCTTTGGAGGGAGTTCCTAACTTGTTAGAAACCCCAGAAAATTCGTGATGCTTCATTTGTTTCGCAAAGGTACCTGTATCAAAACCAGCCGCGAAAGGCAATCAGAGAGGGGATTAGAAAGAGATACAGAGATCTCTAAGTCTTCTCAGGGGTCGAACGGTGCATCCTGTTCGCCGATAAGAATCGCGATTGACAGACACCTAAAGGACGCGTATCACGTGTCCTCCTCGTCAACCCCTGGTTCCGGCGTTGCGTAATCGCTATCAAGCCTCTATGTGTGCCGGTACGTTCGCGCGTCGACGACTTTTTACGCCTGGGGCGTCAATCAGAAACCGTACGGTTACTTTAATTAACTAAGTCGGGCCCGTGGAGCACGGCTGGAGGCGGGACGCGGCGCGAGAGGGCGGAGGGGGCCGCTGGTGGCTTAGAGCCGCGAAGAAGAGGAGAGAAACTACGACGACGGGCGAACGGGGGGAGTGTGGGGGGCGCGTGGTCACGTCAAAACGAGTTCATTAAAACCGCAGTGCGGGTTCGTCTAACCGCGAAAGAAACGCACCGCTCGCATTGTTTCACGTTTTCGCCAGGGGAATCGTCCCGCTCGGGGCTTCACGTGCACCAACACACGTGCAACTGCGGCTGGCGGAATGCACGTGCAAGGGGTAACGTGCGCGGCGTAAAATGGCCGCGCATAGTGCGGTATCGGCCGAAAAGTATGTTGCTGCTGGAACACCGCGGGCATCCCTTCGACCTGGCCAGCCCCATCGGCGAGCGTGCGCCCGGCGTGCCGGCGCAAATAAATCTCTGTCTAATTGCTCGCTGAAAAAGTCGGCCGCGGTTGCGCCGAGGAGATGGCGCCCGACAAAGGGCCCAGCGCTAAAACCTCGTCCCGGCGTGGTTTATTTCGTTGCCCGGCGGGGTCCCCGGGCATCCGCCGGTGTCACGGCTTTGTTTATTGATATTTACAACCAACGTGACACGGGGTACCACGCATAGGCTCGGGGGGCTCGCTTTTGTTCGCGAGTTACGTCTCTTCTTTTGGTCGCCGGATAGTTGCTATCCCCTTCTCATAGAGCGATGCAGCTGCGTATTCTCGAGAAGCACTGGGAAATTGTGGTTGGTTGGAGATTTTGCAGGGAAATGATGGTGGACGTTTGAAAAATGTCTTGTGCCTCTACAGGAATTCAGATATTGGGATAGAAATGTGGCGTTCTTTAGAATTAATCGATTGGTAGCTTTGTTTTCTTCGAATGTCAATCAGGTTGGAGTGAAATCAGACTACAATTGCTATTTCCCTGTAAGCGCAGTGAAAGGTGAGGATAGGAGTTGCCTGTATTTAAGTTTCCCATTCCCTTTCTCTAGATTAACTCGTTAGGGTGGGAATAATAAGCGCAGGCCAAAGTACAAATTACGCGTGCATATTATTACAAGTGGCCTTCTTCAAACAACGGACTATCCTAAGGGGTAGTTTCGATGACAGTTGACCACAACACGCGATCAAGTCAGTGAAGTGCGAGAATTCACTGGATGCGCGTTCATGACATGCGAAGATCTCTGGCTAAAGGAACAGAATAATTCTAAGAATACACAGTAATTTATCCTCTGCAACTCGTGGTAGCTTAATAATATCCACCGAAATTTCTCCCTCGAGACTCTCTCATCCAGCATCGATTACCGCAATCAGTCTCACTGCTGGGACGCGGAGGGACATCCGTGGATGGACGGCAGCGGGCAAGAATTCAAGCAAAAAACTGCACGGGGTCCGCGGTTCGAAATGTATGCAAATGCGCGTGACGAGTCAGCACCGCCTCGCGACGGAATACATAAGTACACGAGGGAAGGCAGGCACGGAGAGCGAAGCAGAAGAAGAAGAAGAAGAAGAAGAAGAAGAAGAAGACGACGAAGAGGCGTCGTGTGCGGACCAGGCATAACGCCGACGGCCACTGGAACGGCACGGTGGCAGGCTTGCTGTTATCTCTTTCCCTCCAGCGAGGATGTGTGTACAGACGCGGTTTTACGCAGCGATGTCGAATGGCCGTCGGGCGCCCCGCGCGACTGCAAGAATCGCTCGTTTGCCAGTTGGTGGTCGCGGAAACATTTTTCATGGCACCCATCGGCGGAGGGGCAGGGAGGGGGCGGAGAGGGCGCCGGCCTGGGTGTACGTATACCGTTTTCTGCCGTTGACGTCGTCTGGACCAGCGACGGCTTCCGACGTCGCCCACGGCGTGGCGCGGAGGCTCGTAACGCAGCCCCTGCTGTCGATATTGCCGATGCATACTCAATGAGCGACAGATCGTCGCCGTAGGGAGAACGGGCGTGAGAGGGGGGGGGGCGGGCGAGGAACGGGGGTATAACAGCAGCCGGGACAAGGTTTCAGAGTAAAAAGGTACGGGGCAACGTTTCGCCTGCGTGAATCCGAGAGCCGCGGCCTGTTTAATATTTATGAGAGGCATCTAGGAATAATCTACGTCTAAATGAAAACGCTGCCGACGATTCGAGGCGGCGCGATGCCGAGACTCTGGTGGGCCACCTGCTTCGCCACTCTGGCCATTGGGTTACTCTCAGGCGCTCGGAAACCGTGGCGAGAGTGTAACGCGATGGATGGGAGATTCGATTTTCAGTGGAGGCCGTGTCTGATCATGGACGATCTTAATTCACTGTTCCCTTGGAACATTGGTGTACATTGCGAGTTCAGGGATTAGTGCGTGTTGTTATGAGATGGTCAGGAATCCGAGGGAATTGGTGTACGATTGATGAGAGGCTTGGTTACTTAGTAGAGATTGTGTCTGATCATAAACTGTCTTGATCCACTGTTCGCTTTGAATCTACTTAGGCATGCTATTTTAAGAGATAACTTCGAGGTGGTAGATAATTGTCGTATTAGGCTTGAAAATGTGGCGAAACTGACACACCATGAGCTTTCAGTTGAGACTGTGTCTGATCATTGACGATCCTGATTCACTGTCCACCTCGAGTCGGCGTACAACCCTGAGAGATTAGTTCGCGATGCTTTGACTATTTCTTTCCGTTAGAATAACTGACCGATATTCGTCGCGAGCTTTATCGAGTGATGTATGTGAACCATAGATGCCGTAATTGGCACTTGCAAAAATGTAGTCCTTGACTTGATAGTACTAGCCGATAGCGGCACGCTGTTTGAACGTAGTTCTGTTAACTGCAGTTACAACCTAGTTACAATGGAGCGAGGCACGGGCGATAAAACTTTAGGAAGGTTTTGAAAGGTTATGGTAATGTGATCGTAAAATGGAGGAAGTTTCATTGCATCTGAGTGATGCGTCTCAAAATTCCTTTCGAACACACACAATGATCATTACCTATTTCAAAGTGGAAGGAAAAATTACGGCATCTGTGACGCCCGTAGACCGCCTTTTTACCCGACTGCGGCACGCAAAGGCGGGTATTGTGTTTATCAGGCTATGTTTGTTTAAGTAACCAATCGAAAAACGGTATGTTGTTTTGAATATACAGCGGTAGATACTAGAATGAAACGTAACTTCCCCTTTTTCTCGATTCAAATTGGGCGTCACGAAGAGCATGCTATTTTCCAGAAAGAATAGTCAATAAATATAAATGAAAAGTGTATCAGGTAATGGTTTTCGGCAGACTTGGTGTCGCAGCGAAGGTTATTTGATCCATTAGCGGGTCGGCTGTATCATTCCTCGAATAATCGAAACGGGGGCTGGACAATTAAATGCAATTACGCTAATGGCGGCCGCTGCGTGAGCAATAACGCGATATGAAACCAATAGAGCGATGGCTGGACGTTAATAATTTCTCCAGCATTGATAAGCCCGCGGCTGACATTGTTCAACGTTTTTAACACATTCCGTTTGACCACCGGCCACGATGCTTATCGGCATATAATTACTTTGTTTTCGAATGAAGCGCATCGACAAACCAGTTTACGGGGCCGTTCATCCTACGCCAACCATCAACGTATAGGAACACCAACTGTATAGTAACCATAAAACTGATTGCTAATTGCGTTCGACATTTTTCCGAAAGAGTTACTTTCCATGGCAGTTGTGAGTTCGATTTGTGGTAAAACAAGCCTCAACTGAGACGGTAGGATCATAATGACGGACACTAATCACTAATCCCTTAATACTTTGTGTCTGATTATCAACGGGAGCCTTCTACTTGCAAGTTTCTTTAATCCGCAGATTTTAAATAAATTTTCCATCAATTTCTTCCAATTCAATTACCAAACTAGGTAACAAGTCCTTGACCCTTTCACTCGGCGTATCAACCCTTAAATCCACCCCAAAATAACAGCTCGCATCGTCATTGTATTAAGTTTCACATGCTCTTTTTCTAAGAGCACGTGGTTTCTGCTATTCCGCAACAGTGCTCCCGTTATGGTAGGAAATATAGCCAGGAATTATTTCGCCAATCATCACATTTCACCCCCTGCCATCCCTGCCGTAGCCGGCGCAAAATTGGAGGTTATATCGCAGTGGCGTATCGCTCGTTGGATCGAGTTATATTCCCGTGGCGGGTCGATCTCCGACATACAGACACGGGGACCCCCGTCGGCGTGTTCTGAATGATCCAATCTGTCCGCACAATAAATAATCACGCGTATCGGTACGGCCTACCTGCGCCCTCTCCGTAAGCCGAAAGCCGTAACAAACTAATCCGTCATCGGTACCGAGCGATACACGGTCCGCCCGTACAAATCGCTGAAGGGTTTTTCAACGGGCAGCAATCAGCGTCAGCAGCCCTGGGAATCGATGGCGAGGTGAGAGCAACTCCCACGTGAAACATTCTGAATTCTCGATACAAGTTAGGGGATGAAATCAGGCTGTTTAATTGACCCTTGTCGTTGGCGGGAAGCTTAAGGAATCCTCATGGATCAATGATTTTGCATGGAGGTCTAATTAACTACGGGGCTAGATCGTTATCGTTATCGTAAATTTAAATTTGAATTTTGAAGCGATGAATCAGATACTATGGGGGTAGTTTCATTTTGGCTCAGAAGTGAATGTCGAATATTCTAAATAGCGAAGGTAGTGTTTGTGAAGGTTGTTTTGCCCCTTCGTGAAGCAGGGGTGGGGTTCAGTTATCCATTCGTGGAAAAGCTCGAAGGGTTGGAGGGTCCAAGAACCCGAGCAGCCAAATCCGATCGTGCTTCGCGAATACATTGAGAGGCACGCGCGAATAGGCGACATATGTGGCGTTTTCCGCGCGTGGTCGCCTGGTCGAGCATGTAAGCAGGTTTCGTAGATACCTAAGTTTCCAACCAGTCGAGGGTGGCGGGGGTGGGGATAATAACAGCCGTGTAAATGCGTCACTAGGGCCCCGTTCGTTCGCATAATGCTATAATGCCTTTTTTTTTCATTTCGCTCGCCCGCTCACTCCCACAATGCAACGTCGGTTCCCCCGTGCCCCTCTGCTCCCCCGCACCGGCCCCCTCGCTGCTTCGGCGATTCCCACTTCCTGCCTGGCATCGGTGATGCGCAGTGCCACCTTAACAACAACGAAATTCCCCAGTGGTGCAACGGCCCCCGCGCGTTTTGCTATTCATCGTAGCGTTTCTGTTCCTCTTTCTCCTTACCTTTCATCCACGAATCGAGCTACGTGCACTCCAAGAACGCGAGCACAACAGCCCCCGAGGAATCGAGAGTTCCATCGCATGGTTCGATCCGAGCGTTCGAGCCGCGGACAAGAATTCACCTTTGCTTTTCGTTTCCTCAACGACGGCTGCCATTTCCATGCGGCGTGTCTCGTGTCTGATACAGATCGAGGCTCGTGTGACGTGGAATTCTCTATTTTCCTCCGCTTCGATCGCGAGAAGCATTTTGTTGCTCCCGACGATCACAATAGGCCACGTGCCCACCGTTTGTTTGTCGGGCGCAGGTATCTTAATCGGAAGCCCGATTATCGCGAACGTCATTACCGAGTACTCCTGTATTCCAGCTTTCGACGGGGTATCGAAACCAGGCGAAAAATAGTTGAAATCGAAACGCTGCTTTAAAACGCGATCACGTAGCGGCGGGCAACGGTGACGCTGTGTGTCAAGCGGAATACGAGCAAAGCGGCAAAGCGGTACACGCGCGTACCCTGTCACCGTTCCTTTGTCCCGCGACCATTTGTTATTTTGTACATATTCATAACGCCGTTACATCATCGTGTACCGATGCATTCTCTCCTGGCTTCAGCCTTCTCTCTTTTTCCCGTTTCTCTCTCCACCTGTGCGGGCATCGCGCTCGTCACGGTTTTCCACTGTTCATCGATACCGACTGGAATTTATTGAAGGGATTTCTAAAAAACATCTAGGAGGTTGAACAACACTGTGTAACACATTTTCATCAATCCTTTGGCTCCTTGAAATTAACTAGAATAAGTGTTGCAAGAAGAATAATACCTAATTCTATTGTCAAACATCTGGTTGTGACGTTTGAAGATAGCAGGTCCAGAATTTTGAGTTGTAAGGGTCTGGAGAGTCTACTGACACCTAACACTTGATTAATTATTTGGGGTTATTCGTTAGAATTTTGAGGATTGTTCGAGCGAGTTATTCTCTCGTCAGTTGCATCGGGAGAAAAAATAGCACCGAGTGTGTAGCTCAAAGTATTTAAGAAGGATCTTTGGAGATCTTATACTATACCAAAGAAGAGCTGCATTTTGGTGCAAGTATGCTTAAATGGTGGAAGATTACAACTGCAATGAAGCAAGAAGTTGGGCAAAGTTTGAAAGGATACTCGGATGGATGTGGTCCCGTTAACCGTTTACGTATCATTTATGATAAAACGCAGATGCATCGCTGCAAACGTTGAACCACATCTCTCCCTGGGCACAAGGAGATCCTGCGTTACGTGAGAAATCTTAGGGAACCGTTATTGTATATCGTACTGGCTGTCGTTCGCAAGACACAAAGGCCCTATTCATCCGCATGCAATCGCATGCATAGGAACTGATCCTGACTTCCAGCATGCCTCGCATCGCTTCGCGCCATCCTCCACGGCAACGGGTACCTCCTTGCTCGCTCAACCTCGTTAGATCGTGGTAAAAGAATAATATCCGGCGACGGGGCTGCCGCTTCACAAAATGAGATACCGATTATACCGTGCTTCCGACACTTTCTCCGAAAGCTCCCATCGTACACGCTGCCGGTGGAAAGTCTGTGTACACATATTCATGAGAAAGGGACTCAGAACCTTAGAGGAAGGAATTCATCAGTCTTCTTGCTTCTACAATCTGGTAACCCTATACGTGACTGTAGAAGAATCTTTCACAGCAATGGAAATTTAATAAGTTACCAAAGAAAAACCTCCAAAATCCTACAACCCAAAGTAAAATGAACTTTAATTGTCAGATAGCTCCTCCAAAGTTCAACTGTCTCCACAAACTTCAATCAGTCCCCTATATTTAGCAACGCCACAACATATCCACGATGCACCTCAATCCCAGAACATATTACACACGAGCCTATCCATTACCACAGAAGATACCGCAAGGGAGTTTCACCGTGTCCATTGAGGAAGGAGTCAAGAGCTAAGGACGACCCAGCGATGAAAAGGATTGGGGGCCTGCTGTTTCGGGCGCCTGTCATTGGCATAATTAACAAGAAGGCAGCAAGCGAAGCAGGCTCGGCCGATTCCCATGTTCGTATTCGCGAGTTTCCACGAGCTGCTCTCCTGGCTAAGTCCTCGTTTGTAGGTGGATACCTTCGTCACGGTGAGCGGTTCGCACCATGGTTTACCGGACAATCGTGGTGGACGCGCTCGAGGACGATGAGCGGAGACAGGACAAGAGAGAGAGAGAGTATGAGACGGTTTGGCGCGGTAGAGGGGTGTAAGGGGGGGGGGAGGCACACCTGGGGGGGAGGGAGGAGAGAAGCAGCGACGGTGGGAGAGAGACGGAAAGAGAAGGGACCTTCTTCTTGGTAGCGGCCGCGGAGGAAGAAAACGAGGGACCACCGGGAACAGGGAGGCAAGGGGCAAGGAGAATGTCGTGCTGTGCTCATCGAGGTGTAGATCCTCGTCCCCTGGGTCGTTCCTACGCCGTGGTCAGCGTCCCACTAAGCCACGGTCACGTTTACATTCGCGTTCTGACTACGTTTAAATTGCAACCGTGCGTTAGAAAAATGCCTCTCGGCCACGTCTTCGCCCATCGTGAATCCTCCGAAGGAGACGAGGAAGGGACAGATATTGTCCTCTTAGCACCGCGATTCATGCTCTGCGCACGGTACATCGATTCTGTAACGTCATCCCCATTATTGTCCACATCTCGAGCTTATCACCTGACGGCTTCGTCAGAAGCTTTCGACTCCTCATATCCTCGTTTTTGTCCATCATCGCTGCGGGACTCATAGAAGTGGAGAACACAAGTATCCTCGTCCTTCGTGGCGTTCGATACAACGTCTCCTACACGGCGTTTCCCCTAAATACACAGAAATATACTGGCAGATAAGATCCAGGCACCGGTTAGCCGCGGGTTTCGCTTCAGCGATCGTTTCGCGCCTGGGATCGCACCTGGCGGTGCGCGGGTTCTCCAACGCGGCGGCTAGAGCCAGCGGTGCCGCGAGCGGTGTCCGTTTCTGGTGTATGGGGGTACTGTGGCGCACGGATTAAGATGTAAACGACACGTTGAAACACGACGGCCAGGCCAGCGGATAGGTCGACCGGTCCGCGGTAGGGCCCTCTTTATTTCTCGTTCGTGGAAACAGTAAACGCCATGTGGAGCGCGCTCGGTTCGCGCTCCGATGGGCTGCGAGAGCGTTTCTGGACTTTTACGGAAATCGGGAACCTGGGAGCACCTTGTGCCACCATGTACAGCGCTCGGCCTATGGTGGCGAATGACCTAGGCCGATCCCATATGCGTATGGAGCCTGCTCTCGGAGCTTACGAGCCCGCCGCGTCCTGCACTCGCGAACACGTTCGACGACGGCCGCGTTTCAACCGCCGCGGGGGGGGGGGGGGGGGGAAAGAAAGCAGATTGAGATATCGGGACCGGGAGCTGATAAACGAGCCTGCTCCGACTGTTTTCTTTTATCAGGAACACGGCTTCTACGGGCCTGCGAGGGAATAGCTAGCGGAGGCATTGAAATGCTTGGGATGCTTCTTTGCTTGCTTTCTTGGCACTCGCTTCGGACTTGTCCTCGGGTGGATTGGGGTGGATTAGGATGTTCGTGAACATTGTGCCGTCGAAGTGTTTGGAGAAGCTGAAGAATTTTATTCTTCTTCGATTGAAGGGATGCGAAAGTGGCAGAAGTTTATTAAAGCTTTGGTTGAAATTGATTAGTTCAAACACATCGCCTCATTAAATCGTGAAAACCAACTAAACCATAGACTTGATAACCCAGTGAACAAGACGTCCCTAAAGTATGGCAATCTCGCAAAACCAACATAGCCACGCGAGATTAATCTCCCGTCGCGCATCGAACAGCGGCGGAACGGGCGTCGGTGCATATGTTAATCGGCGGCAATGGTAGCGAGAGAAACTAGACTTCCCCAGTCGTGTTTACGGTAATAAATAACGAGAAAGCCGCCTGGCGAGGAGAGTGACATCGCCGCGAATCCTGGCGACCGCGGGATGACGAAGTGGCTCCTCGTTTAGCCAGGATACGCGTTCGCATCGCGCTCGCGCGTATCCCGACATTCATTATTCCAGCCTCGAAGTGCCTGACGCAGAGGCTCGAGATAAAAGCTTATCGCCAAGCTGGTCGGCATACGCCGATGCGTCGCGTATATCCGCGATCTAAGCCCGGGAAATCCCCGTTGCCGCGATTACCATACAGCGTTCCGCGTCTGTTCATGCTGCGAGAAGAAAAATCATCATTTGATCGGGCGAGAATCCCCGGTACAGTAACCCGATTCCCCGCGAGGATCCCAAGATCTCCTCCCGCCCCTCTCCTATTGCTGGAATCGAGCGCCTTCGCCGGTGATCTTTGGAGCCTTCCGATAAAATCTCGCGGCGAATTAAATACCGACGTTCGGGGTTTTATTTAGCCGGGGATTCCTGGCTGAAACGCGACCAAGCGACGCGCCTCGATTCTTATCGCCGGCGTGATTATCGGCCGAGAGGAGCCGGCCGCCGCCTTATGAATTTTGATGGTATCTGATCGATGCTCGCCGAGAAAAATCCGCCTCGTTAAACGAAAATTTACAACCGACCTATTCCAGTTTCGTGCTGGCGATCCTACGGACGGCGGAACGGTAAATTATGCGCCGCGCGGCTGGCGCATGCACTTTCCACCGGCTCCGTGGGCACACATCCTGCACAGACGGCTGCACAGCTTTCAGCAGCGTGGCGCGCGTCCCCTGCGAGGCGATATATAAAGGTTTTTGCCGCCCGGAGAACCGCTTCGAAAGATGTTGCGGTATCGCGAAGAACCGCCGTGCCGGCAGGCACCGGAAAAAGTCGATGCCGAGGCACCGCATCCGCGCGCACTCGCGTATGAAATTATTTGTATCAACGTGGCCTCCGTGAGCGAGCTTACTGAAAAAGGACCGCGCTGGGAGAAAAAGAAAACATGGCCGTTTCGGTTCATCACTCCAAATGCTAAGTTTTTTCTCTCGCGGAAGAGGGTACGGTAGGTGGACCGTGGCACGTGAAGATCGTATTCGCTGTGAAGAATGTGGTGACCGCGGGAAAAGGTATCAGCTGAAGCATTAGGTACTCCTCTGTACTAAATAGTCGCCAGATGATTTTTAATTGATATACAGAGAAGCATCGCGAATAACTATCAAGTGCATATATCGTATATTAGGACCCAAGATTTAACGCGTAATTTCATGTAAACGGGAACAGTAAGGAAAGAGAATTGAGCGCGGCTTTTTCCAGGAACTCGCGTTGCAACTGCACTCACACGATCTAATGCAGGATCCGCAAGACGCTGCAGCATTATCCGAAGTACTCTTCGGCGGGCACGTGCAATTTTCGAGCGGTTTCCGCGGGCTGGATATTGAGGGAAGGGAGATAGGAAGCGGGAGGACGGGAGAGGCGAACGTGGGGAGGGTTGAAGAGGGCAATTTCAGCCGGGTTGACGGTAATTTTACGCTTTTACTCGGGCAGGTTAGCAAGGCGCGGCCCGTTCTCGTGGAAAATGTCGTCCTCCTCGCGCGATGCTCGGTACTCGCGCGTTGCCGCTCCGCTCGCCCCGCGCCTTCCTCGCCCGTCTTCGGTAAAGGCCTTCGAGTGGGTGAGCACACGAAAACCGCGAGACCGTACATCCAGATAGTTACGGGACATGACTTCCTCGCTCGCAGGACTTTATCGCCCCAGAAATCTGCTGCCGTGTGCATCAACACTTACGTGGCCGTGCATGCATGCACGATGTACACCAGCGTACCGTTTTGCGTTCCAAATGGTACCGCTGCCTAAGATTTCCTACTGTACACATGCCCCTGATTCGCCGTGAACCAGGGGAACAGGAAAGGTTCCGTGGCTCTACTGTCGTTGAAGTACATGTGGGTGGTCCTCGGCGTGAGTTGGGGAGAAAAGAAGTTTGAGCAGTTATCTTAGCGTATTTAGAGGTGACAAGACTCTAAGATGAATTCAGAATAACAGTTTAGACACTTACAAATGATAGTTTCGAGAACAATATTTCAAAGTCCCCACGACTATGATCATACATTGACCTAAATCTTGATAGCCAGAAGCTCGGAAGTCGATACCGTTGTGTGCAGTGTACCAATCACTTTCATTCCCCTGTACATCCCCACTCACGGGAGCGAGATGACTGATGCTGTTTGCTAGTGGCAGATCATCGATTTAATCGCAGTTGCAACAACACTTTCGTTGACCAACAAGTTTCCCCATGTTCCTCAAGATACCCCTGCTTGCGCTCGTGTTTCGGTCGAATTCAACGTGCAGTAAATAGAATGCATCAAGCTGTTCGGAATTGTAGTAGCAACCAGAAACAGTTTCACGGTTACCGTCGATACGAGTCGCTTCATTGATCTTCAGATATTATTCCGCTGTATTCCCGACGACCACAGGGGCAGGCATTTTTCATCACCTCCTGTCCTTCCCTTTTCGTTCGTTCCGCGCCGCTCGCATAACGGAGAAATCCGCGAGAGCGGCCTTTACATACACGCGCGGGTCTCGCGCGTGCACGCACGTGTTCGCCGAGGAACTCACGCGAGAGAGGATGGATCGTTGTTGCCCGGAGTGAACGGCGTCGGCTGTTGGCCCGTCGGAGGCTCGACTTGAAGGAGCAATCGTTCGCAAGGAGCAACGAGCGATCGTTTGATAAGGGTATAGATGCGCCCCGGGTGTAGGCGTAATAAATTGTTTGCTGATTCCATTGAGCCTACACGATGAAAACAATGGGGCAAATGAGAGATGGAGGGCGACCGAGAGTTGGCCAGGAAAATGAAATATTGCCTGGCTCCGCGGATGTCGCTGATGAAACACGTTCGATTTCTAATCTGTACTTTTTCGCCTGCGTTGCATACGACAGAGTCTTTGGACGGGGTAGAAGACGTTCTAGAACTTCCATAGATCCTTTACCAATAGGTACTTTTTTCGAATTACAGTCGAACCTCGATAACTTGAACCTCAAGGGAAGGGAAAAATCTTAGAATTTTTTTAGCGGTTTCGACTTATCGAGTTTTCCAGTTGCAAGAGGTGTTTACACCGAAAAATTTCGACTTATAGAGGTTTCCGAGTTATCGAGGTTCGACTGTAGATCCTTTTCGCGCACTCAGCACCAGTGGCGGATTTAACGGGCGGCTGATAAGCATTTGTCGGTTAGGCCCCTTCCCAAATGGTCCCCTCAGGGCCCTATCTCCAAAAAAACGATATCCAAACACTACATCTTTTTCTGTACTACTACACTTAACCCGTTTTCAGTAAACTTCCTCTTCATTTTCCCGAAAAACTGGGCCCCTCAGAACGTTTGCCACCTGAGCCTTATTCCTTAAATCGTCAAATCTGCTACTGTCCTCGTTACCCTCTTTGAAAGCCCCGCGTTCCGAAGTTTAGTGGCACTGATTTACACCGAATGCCTCCTCGAACTGGCGTAATTGAATCAATCAATCAGCCAGATGGCCGGCAATGCCTCTAAACCGACGATCGCGGCGGTAACGAGCCGCGACACCAGTAGCACGTTGGTCACGGATCGTTCGGCTGGTAGCGTCGCGCCGCGGAATGGAGCTGGATGGTCGCCGGCCGCGGCGTTCTAATCGCCGTGAATCATTAGCGTCGCTCGTCAAAATGGCAGGGAACGGTCCCGTATTCGGTACTCCGCTTCAGGAGTTAGGCACCGCGGCGAGATCGCGTATCTCCGCCACCTCGCGCTGTCTCACGCGAGAGCATTGTTTCACGTTTACCGGCAAGGTGAGGTTATGCAATCCCCCCTATTGCCGCGGAGGGGCAAGAAGAAGAGGAGGCGAGGGTGTAGGAGGAACGAAGAAGGGGAGGAAGGAGGAAGAAGAAGAAGAAGAAGAGGAAGGAGGCAGCAGATCGTATCGCGGTGTACGATCACCGTGGCTAACTATGTTGCGCCGTGCATGTGTGTTTACGTGCACCCGCCTTTGCCTCGGTGCTTTAGAAGGCCTTTCCCTTTCTCGAGCCTTTTTCCCCGCTTCGCGCGCGTGGGACGGCAGCCCCGGGCCCCTCTCGTCGAATGAAATCTACGTCACCGAACGATCCCGCGAAAGTTCGCCAATTTCTTCGCCGCTCCGATCGAAACGCCGCGCGCCCGATGAAGCGTGAAGATTCCGCGCGCACGTGGAGCCAGGGAGGCGTAGGGAAAGCGTGACGCAAGGCTGGGAGCAATTGGGACGGATTTCAGCGGGAACCAGCGTCAAGGGATCCGCAATTAATACGCGCCTTATCGATCCTCGGGTTCGGCAGGGTCAAACCGCCCGGATAACCGCGAGGGGCCTGGAAACGGGGATTCCGCGAGGAAGAATGGCCTGGCTGGAGGATTTTCCTCGCGCGAGAACCTACATGCTTATTAAGCCGGCTATAGAAGGCACGATTTTCGCGCGAGACAATGCACGACGACCTTAAGAAGCGTCGTTTTCCCGGCGCCTATAAGGCGCACGTTCATTAATCTCGATCGGGTGAGTCACTCACCGAGGAGAACTTTCATCGAGGCGTGGGCCTTCGTTCGTTTAATTCAGAATTGCCCGTTATTCGAATAAATTTCCGCCCTTGGGCACGTGAATATTGTAGTTCGTTAACGGTTAGTTATTTTTCGGTTACAAAGAGAAAAGAATATTCTGCAAATGGTACTTTTTCACATTTTGTCTCTAGCCTAAGTTAAATGAAATAACCATTTTAGCAACTTTTCAGACTTTATTCGTTTCTCTGCTCAATATTCGATAGCTACAGAATTCGTGGAGATCTGGTTTAACCCTACACTGACGTGTTAATTCGAAAGGGCGTATCTGCAACTTTCGCTTAAATTTATGGAGAGTTATTGCTGCTAGGTAGCAGAAAAATAGTTTATCTATATATATATTAAACAAGATAGCCATATCTATATTAGAACTGAAGATATAACAGTTTATATTTCGGACGTATTTGAAATCGATGCTTGATTTTGGGCGTATCTACCAATGTTTCCCTCGGAGTTTATGAAATATTTTACGGATTTGTCACAAATATTCAGATACCTTTTCATCCGGATTTAATATTTAACCTAATCCGATTTATATAGCATACCGATGGCATCGCACAGAATACTAAAAGTCATTTATCTCAGAACCACCTTTTGACCAGATACGCCTTGCACAGTACAGTGCAGACTTAAATTAATATTACACCATTACACACGATGGGCCCATATTCTCAAATTGAAAAATGCTTCGATATTTTGCGAAACAAATATTTTTTAGACGCACGTAATCTATAGCACACAATCTCTATAAAGCAAAATCATTATAACATAATGAAATACTGTACAAATATGTTTTTGACACTACGCGGTCATCGTTTACTCAAACTATTTTAGATATTCAGGCCCACACGTGTGCACTGTAGGGCTAGATGTTTAAGTCTCATCCGAAACACGATTCTATAGTATTCAACGCGACGTTATTGGACAACGGGAAGAATTTTCAGGCCGAACTGGCCAGGAAACAATTAAATCGGCCGCACGGGCGGGATCATTCGAATGCATCTGATTCCCGGGTGGTCGCCACCGCGGAAAGCCGTTATAAGGTGGTGGCTGGGAAACGGTGGTTAATAGGACAAATTACACTAATAAAAGGTAACAACGTCGGCCGTTTTCACGGTAGAATAACAATGGCCGACTCGCAGGTCCATTTGAATATTTCCCTAATGCCCTGCCGCCGACGCCGCTCGGCTGGCGGACATGCGCGCGCTTTTTCGTACGCATCAATGCCCCGTAGGTCCGCCGTTCCGTTCGTCGTCTGTCGTCCGGAAGGGTAGGACCTGCCTACCTCGAAAACTGTTCCCGAGGCCCCCTCTCCCCCCTCTCTCTCTCTCCCTCTGTCTCCCTGTCTCTCTGTCTCTGCCAGGCGAAAGCGGACAGCGTGTCCGACGACGTGGCATTAAATTCGTTCTGCCACCCTGGCCCGTTCGTCCTGTGCATTGGGAGCGTGTGAGCGTACGCGTATCCGTTCTCTCGGTCGGGCACAGTGGCTGCTTGGAGAATTTATTGTCTTTTGTAATTGGATTATCGAGCTGTGACCGTGGGTCGCACGTGACGCGTTTGTTTTTCGGGCAAATTACTTGGTAGTAGGTACTCTTTGTACGATATATGAAGAGGATTGAGAAGAGCTTGGGGTTGTCCAAACCCTTTGTAGATGAGGAATAGCGGGGTTTAGTGATCATCGTTCAAGTATGTCAAAATCGTGGAGGAATCGGTGATATTGTGATATTGAAAGCGATGGCGAACGCAGCTGAAAGCCATGCTTCTTCTTTGTGATCGGGGGACCGCTTTGGGCGACGGTATTGGACGAGGATCGATTGCCAGCAGGGCGATAGTTGGTCGAGGGGGTTCGTCGAATGCGGGGCTGCGTTAAAAGCACGCTTAATTTCACCGTGACACGGAGGTATCGCGTTCCGGCCAATCGGAGCATGGAACGATCACGTTGGAAAAAGGAGAACGCGATGACTGGAGCTGCTCGGTGATCCAGGAGGCATCGATGGGTCGAAACCTTCACGGTTTCGAGCACACGATCGGGTTGCCCCAGTTCATCATGGCTCCATCCACTCGGGAAGCCATGTTTCTCTTAGAATCACCATCTTATCCAAAACTAAAATGAATTATCATTCGATTGCATCGTTAATCGAGCTTCGAGAGGTTCCTTCTCTAACAACCATTAGGATGAAGCATGCTACAACGTCAAGAACAATATCCGCCCTTCTTCCACCTCGTGGTAGGATGGTTAACTAGCCAAAGGAAAGAGCGCACCCCGAAGATATAATTCTGGAGCGTGCAGGCCACGTCTGTGGCTCGTTAATTCTAGCATGTGCAGCGGCGGATGCGCGAGTCGCTCGTTTCCAGGCCACTTTTCACGAGCCGTGCACTCTGGTGCCCGAGCAGGCCTCTTCTAACGGCGATCAGGTGTCCTCCTCGTCGAACCCCGGGACCAGGCCGTATCGCACTGGGAAGAGCGGAATGGGCGGTGTCGGGCGTACAGCCGAGCGAGTACAGAGACTCCGCGGTGGAGAGAAACCATAAAGCTGCCTCCGTAACTTAGCGACCGGCAGCGGGCAGTAAACGCAACCTGGATTTCCGTGCGCCAGCTGAAAACGAGCGGGCTTATGCCTCCGGGGAACGTAAAATCGCAACTTTTCAACCCTTCCAGCGGCTTCGCAGCGATTGTAAAAATGTAAACCTCAACCTTATCCTCCTGTCGAGGAGGACCGATAGTTCTCTGCCTTCTTTGCCTGCCTTCTTTGCCTGCCTTCGCATTTTGTTGACCGGCGGTGCAACGTTCATGATAATTCAGCTCCTGCATTGGCCCTTAGACAGAGATGGGCTAAATCTTTATCTAAATAAAAATTTCAAACAACGAATAGGAGATCAAAAAATTATATTCGCTAAAAGATAACTTGAATTATTGGAGCCTCGAATAACGAATAAATTTTTTTTATCTATTATTCGTTATTTGAAATTTTTATTTGAATAAAGATTTTGCCAACCCCTGCCCTTAGGTAACCGTTCGGTGAAACGGTGGAGGATCGATTAATCGAGGCCGGATTTTATAATCGTTGGAGTGCGCAGGGGGTACACGCAGGTAGCAAGAAGCTAATGAATATACAAATATAACACAATTAATGGTGATCAGCGTAGAAGATCAGTCTGAAGTTACTAATTAGGTCAAACGTTTACGACCCCCTCCCCGCGAATCACTTGTCGTTCGTTGTGTAGTAGCCGAGCAATTGAAGAATCAGTGGTGGAAGACATTAAATCGGCGGAGATCGATTTCAGCTGATTTCACGGTTCATCAAGGGACAACGAACCGCGTGCACGCGTGTATCGGTTAAATCACGTATCGATCGCTGTGTCCCGATGAAAACTTGCTGGCTGGCGATCGTCCTGGATTCCAGAACAAGCGTGCTCGTTTGCATCGCGCGGTATGACGGTATCAATGAACGAGAATCGCGCGTCGAACGCGCGTGTACGGAGGCGCGCGCGAAACGAGCGACGACGCTCGGCACGATTTTAATCGACAGGTCGTAACGAGGCGGCCTCATTAGCCGGCTGCCCCTTACGACTTTGATAATTACACGCGGGCAACCGGCCACGAAATATATCTCATCGGATCGGCCGTATCTCGCCGCACGCGGAAGAAATGATCGCGACCAGACCGACACAGCAACTTCGCGTTCCTTCCACTCGCGTAGGGGATTTCAAGATCACCGTGTGAAAACCAGTCTATTATTTTTTAATCCGCTCCTGTAGCTCCTGATTTTACATTGCTTCGACGCATCGTAAAATGTGTCATTTTATATCTGGGATTTCTCGAGCCGTGAATTTTTAAAAGTTCATGTATGGAACTATGTTGAAGTCTCTTGGGGGATTTATTTGAGGTGAAGTGACGGTTTCTGTTGCGTGGATTCAAGCTGTCTTTTGTGAATTAGATCACAGCAATATTTTTTGCTAACGCTTTAAATGTCGTTGGCAGAAGAATGGTAGAATATTGAAAGGTTGAATTGGGAATTAAAATTGTATAGGATTGAAAGTGGTTTTCCTTTCAATAAGCAAATAAATAAAATAAGTAGATTTCTCTCATTTGCTAGGGATCGTCGATGATCGACTTTGAACTTTGTATTCGCTGATATTTTTCCTTGACGTATTTAATATTAATATCGAATAGTTGCGTACATGTTATAGAAAAACTGACCACGTGACATTTGATCTTTCCCATGTTACATTTATTATAAGTTGTGTTACAGCTTCTATTTAAATTAATATTTCTCAACACTCTGGGACACTCGAACTGGACTACTTTCCTTCGTCACTCACTTATTACTCTAATATTTATCAGACATTAAATAGCGTCTGCTCCAAATTCGTCACAAATAGCGATACCACCGCTAAACCACCTTCCACCCCAGATTTGACCACAGATCGCATCCAACTCCATCCTCCGATGTTCCTTCCCCGTTTCCCCCGAATCACGACCATAAATCTCCATCGCGGATGCACCAAATTAGAGCTCGTAAAATGGAATCGCCAGGGAACTCGGTGCCATTCGCGGCACCCGAAAACTTTCCTCTTTTTCCGCGACGTCCGAGCGCGAAGTTCGCGCCAAGTCTGGCCGCTTAAGAACGGCCCGTTGAACGGACTCGGCATGAAAGCGAGATAGCGATCCGACAACTTTAATTAACTTTGACATTGCCGCTGTAATTACGGGCGTCATTAAAGCCACCGGCATTGTAATTGAGTTAAGAAAAGCGATTCGTGCCGCGCGAGCAACGGGAAAAGTCTCGCCGAGCTCCAGCCGCTGAGATTTTACTTCTGTCCCATGGTTGGCGACGATTCCCTGCTATCAACGTTTCTTGGCAATATCCTTTATCAATCAGAAGTGTCATCGAGCGGGTGCACGGCGTCTGGGACCGCAAGCAACGGTTTAAAGAGCCACGTCCGCGATTTTCCTCGCGCGATTCCAGCTCTTCGCACGCCGCCACTTAATCTGCCTCCGATCTCGCGGGGTCAAGAGATTATTTTATGAATATGCATAGGCGCTACTCATACATATACATGCCGGAGTAATTCATAATGGCCCACTCCCCCCTCGACGTGCAACGACTCCGCATTAATATCTAGTTTACTCTCACACATTTCGCCAGGCGTGCGTCTTTAGCCGGAGACCGGGCACAGGCGGTTTTAAGTGGCTTGTCGACACTTTGACAGAAACACGGTTACCACGAAACTGATATAACGTCATCCAGCCGTAATTTCGCTTATGAATAGTTATCGAGCGGAAAGGAGGGAAAAAAATGGACGAGAATGAACGAGATTCGAGCGCGGCGATAATGAACGTCCAGCGCAAATAAATTTATCCTCTAATTATTGTAATTTACAGGACGCCCGTTGGTGCATTTTTCTGTAACGCGGATATAATTCTTTGCAATTCCAGAGAATCATTTGTGGGAAGTTCAGTAGCATCGGCGAGTGGTATTTTTGTTTGCGTATTGATTCGTCAATTTAATTTCGTTGCAAATAGATTAGTGGTAATTAGGGAATAAAGGTATCGAGAAATTCGTTGTTCCAGCTTCAACTGCTAAACGACTGGTCCGTCATACTCTCGCCAAGGTCTGACCAGTAATTGGACTAACCACTTTGAATAGAGCGACAGTTACGATAATTATTCAAGGAAAGTGACCAGAAGCAGGTGTAAAAGTTTCAAGTAGTTCATTCAACAGCACGCACAGAGCAATTATTCCAACTTTCATCTGACCAACTGACTCGTAATACCTACCTCAATACCAATTACATAAACTGAATGGTAATCAAACGACCACGAGACACACGCCATAACCACCCCGAAACGTGGCATTTATTTAAACAAAATCCAGCCGGCATCCATCGATCGCGCATCAGAAACGGCGCTACACCTCCTGAATTATACATGCACCTTCGCCCGACCCCTTCTCACCCCCTGTACGCGTCTCCTTCCCTTAAGCCGTCCACGCGGACGGTCGGAGGGACGGAGGGGAGGAAAGAAAGAGAGAAAGAGGCGGCGGCGGGGGGGGGGGGGGGGGGGGAGGGGAGAAGGAGCATGGGCGAGCGCCCCGGTATTGATGCATAAAACGTGCATATTTACGAAGCCTGTTTTCACGGATGTGAACACCCGGTATGCGCCGCTCGAGAGGAAGGCAACCGGGCCCCGGGACTGCATCACGAGCGCGCCATTTATTTATTTTACCCCGGCGGATGGATAAAACTTGTTTACGGTACACGAACGCCGGTTCACGCGTGTAGAAAGACGCGGCAGCGTGTGCGCTGCGCGCGGCCAGAAAGCGCGCGGATTCGCCCGTAATGAACGACGACAGCATCCGACACGCGGCCAACTCAGTGGCTGCATCTGCCTTTCCTTCAATTTTTCCACCGTCCTGACCGGGTAAAATGTACTCGCGATATCTGTCTGCCGTGAAACGCGAAACCTACGGGGACGAGCATTGCTTGGCCTCGATCACTGGGAGAGAAGACTCGGGGGGGGGGGGCGGTGGGGGGGGGGGGGGGGGTCGACGACGAGCGGCACAGAGAATCGAGAAGTTCTTTTACTTTTCTTGGCTCTCCATGTGGGAGGGTTGAGTCTACCTGGATATGGAGATATTTGCTGTTTGGTGAATAATTATGGTCCTTATGGTTTCGATATTATTTTATAGATAGAACCGTTGATATGGCAAAGGAAGTGCGAAATTTCGATGGGCAAATTGTTTCTATATCTTCCAATTATCGTGGCGAGCACTTAGGCGCGTTTCTGGTTCCGTTTATCGGCAAGGCACGTTTCCACTTTTCGCGAGTTATCGCTGCCAATGTTAATCGATCTCCCCGCGGCCGATAAAACGAGGTGGTATGAAAAATGGTGGCCAGGAATGGTACGCGTGATGTAACGATAGCACTCGTTTAAAAGCATCAATTAAGCTTGAAAGCCTGCACGCCGACATGTCTATTGCATTTGGAAGTCGGACAGGGCTGGACGCAAATTACGCTTGTCGTTAGTTTCCAGCCAAAAGAATATCGATTAATGATTCTCTGCGGAAAGGGATAGAACACGGCGGGCATCTCAGTGATTTAGCGTAACACTGCCGTGGCTATCAGAGGCTACGCGAGATTGTACATTATGCGCGTCCATACTTGCGTGGGTAACACGCACTTCCTACGCGTGTCATGCACAGCTTCCCACGTATCTGGATCGACGTCAGTACGTGTCACGGAGGATGAAGTTTTACGTTTAATGTCACGCATCGCTATATGTGGGATACGCTGTTCGAGTTGCTACAGTAAGACGTTAGCATCTCTGCTATGGCCGGCTGACCCATGAAATTAATTGAGGACATTGCAGCGAGAGGGTGCAGCTTCATCTTTACAAACTTATGAAATTATTACTTTGACTTAACATTAAAAAGAGAACGCTAACTGAATAATATATATTTTCATACAAGCAGTCGTAGTTATGGAGTTGATAAGATTTTAGTTCCACCTATGGCGAATTTTTCAAATCCGGAGCTGCCCGAAACTATTCCACAAAACAGGCTAAAAAATTTCAATAATTTGTAGAAATTTATTTGACATATATTACACGCCATAGGTCAAAAACTATCGAAAATGCAGTTGCATCCCTCTCGCTGCAAGGTCCTCAATTTTCCTACGAGACCACCTCAGCGTGGCGCAGAGCCGTGCATTTGAATGCTATTTAAATATCGCTTATACTGAAAATCGAGTAATATCCTCTGCTCAGCATTGAATTTCATCAGTTTTCATAGTTCTCGCACAATGTGCTACACACCACAGGTTAATGTAATCGATGAATTAACCCTCCCGTCACTGTGACACGTTCAATTGCCCGAAAAGGCAGGGCCATCGACTGCCCCATATACAATAGTTTGCACGTTGCAGCGGGTGGCGAAGGTTCTCGGACACGCAACCGATATTTCCACGGCAATTCAGAAGGACGAGAAGTGCGGGCACCAGCCGGCACAGCCGGTTGCTCGTCTCCTTCGTTCGTCATTCGCCAACTGTTGTCGGAATTTATTCTCGGTGGCGCTGATCCGCTTTTATTACCTACGAATTTTCACGTTTCCCGCTCGACTGCTACCGCGGACGACAGTCCTCGACAATTTCACGGTGTATAACTGCGCTCGTCAAAGTCTTTGGCAGATATTCATTTCCCGGGGACCATTACAAGCGCGCGTGTCGCCGGTGGGAAGGAACGACGGCAAGACTGTTGCAAATGGCCCGCGTTCGACTCAGAAGTACGAAGTTTCATTGTTGCTGAAGGGAGAGGAAATAATTTTCAGCGCGTCCTTGGGGAAGGGGGCATTTGTCCTCCCATCCGCCGACGGGCTCTTAATGGGTTTTTAGCCGGGGCCGTAAAACGCATTAAAACTCGTACCGATGACGAAGGAGGAGGTTCCTCCTTGCCAAAAATCAGGCTGTGCATCAAGGCTCCCTCCCACCCTTCAAAATCACGGCGGCACAGTGGTACTTAACACTCTTCACTTGCGCTGGTATTTAACGGTCGCCTCTTACCACATCATCGCATCAATCTTAACTTCGTTTCCGCATAACTAACTGCAATTATTCAATTCCATGGTGATGGCAAGTAATTCAGTTTGCGTCGAAAGAAAGAAAATACGTTTCGAGGCATAATTACCAACGAAGAATGAAGAGAAGAATGTGGTAGTATTATACTAGAGTTTCTAGATGGATAATGAAATTTAAACGACAATGTCTGATAATGTTTTAACGGGGTGTGTAGTTTGTCCGTGAATAGGTAATGGTAGAGGTGCTTGCCTTAGTATCCTGGTGTATTGAGAAACACTGGCAGGACCATCGTGGGCGTACCTCAGCACATCCCATATACCTATAGAACGTTATATACTGCTGTTCGCTTTTCGTGTTTAGAAGCAGTCCTGAGGCCCGGTCGCTTCCAAAAACTGCCGCGGTAAGACGATACTAATTTTCTATTAGGGTGCAAATGTGTAAAAACCGCCGTTATTAGGTGACGAAAATCGATCCCTGTCCGCACCCCTACTCGAAACGACTTCACGTTTCTCTTCCCTCTCAGAAAAAGAAAATACCGTTCACGCTTCGAGCATCTTCCTTCACCTCTTATCGATTTACACGTTTACCTGACAGTCTACATATTAGTTCTTAACGCACAGTGTTACACACACTAAAATACTTCGGGTGTCCTAAAGTCTTCGTACTATTCAATCGATCCATAGAAAAATAGAGAAAGTGGTAAAAGATCTGTATCCTTAGGAATCCCTAGAATTCTAAGAACCTATTAGTGGGAAATTTGAAGAAAAAAAAAATAGAACATTAAGGTATGCAGGCACATTTGCAAGAAGCTTGGAAATATGTGCCGTGAACAGAGGTAGTAAGAAATATATATAATAGCGAGAAAGGCGAGGAATCGAGTTGGCATTCGTACTTCGATGTGTTCACACGGCGATTCCGAAGTGATCAAAGAAACTGGTCTGCTGGTGATTTCCGCGGCGACGCGAGGAAATCTCGCCGGCCTATTGAGCCGTTAATCTAAAACGTAGCTCCTTACGTTATTGGCAGCGCGTAATTAACCGAGCACCCGTTAACTGCTCGTTAAACTGCTGCTGCGATACGTCGGATCTCCATAACACTCGGCTCCGTTACCTTCCTGGCCGTCCCGGAGCGAACAGCAGCCGCGTTTCACGTTCACGCGAAACGAGTCGCCGGGCAATTTGCACGCCTTTATTTCCTGTTAAACACGACGTCGATCTGGCGTTAGCGCTTTATAACTTTATCGCATCCGAGGCGTTCTGTCTCTCCGCGATTACACGGTAGAGACAGCCTTGTCCAAACATTTTGCCAGGCGTCCGGTGTTCTCGCGTGTTCCAACAAACATTCAGGCACCGAGTGTTCTTAAGAATAAAATACATATGAGGTAGGAGGATTGTATTATCTTCCAGGGTAACGTATGTAGGTCTGATTGATCGGTAGGAAGAGAGGAAAATAGATAGACGAGATGTTAGGTTAGAGATCCATTCATCTGGGTTACGCTAGGTGCCGAGGGACTTGCATGTAGTGAATTTGTGAGGAAAAAAGCAGAGAAGCAGTTCGCCCAGATCAACATGCTCCTATTTTACACCACGGTGATGTGAAAGCAAGGTGTAGAAGGCAGTTTAGATCAGAAGGCTGATCATTGATAGACTTACTCTACTATCTTTCCCTAATCCTCTTCCGTGTTCTGTCAATGCTTCTCTAATGCTTCTCCGATGCTTCCCTAATATCTCTCCACTTCTCCTCTGCGAAATTAATGCCTCATGGAGACGAAGGAACATCAAGAACACCGGGGATCCGCGATTACACCGATAAAGCAGACCGACTCGCTCGGGTACCTTTTACTTTCGTCGCGTTCCGCGTATGACCGGTATCAGCCGCGTTCCAGAAACGAGAACAAGAGCATCGCGAGAGATTATCGACTAACCGTACCTCTCTCTGACGTAATTATCGTATCTAAAGCCCGATGAAATGATTTTCTGACTCGGCGGACGACCCGCGACGGGGAATATTTCGCTCGAGATGGATCGACGCTGTAACAAAGTGGAATTTACGTACAGCCAGGAACGTAGGCGGGTCTCGGAGGCTTTCGCCTCGAGAGGCAACGGGTCCAAAGTCGCTTTCACCAACGGAAGAGGATCACAATGGTCGCGATGGGGTTTCCGTGCGATTTTCTCCGAACAGGTTATAAAAATTATCGGTGGAAAATGTTGGTCGAGGTTCGAGGGACGCGATCCATAGAATTTCTAGACCGGTGACACGCTCGTTGGAAGTCGCCACCGCTTGTCGCGATCGCCTATGTCACGCGGACGATTTAACTTCGCTAAATGGAAGAGTTGCCCCGCAACACAAGCTATTTTTATTATTCCTACGACCATGTTACTTTGTTCAACTGGTGGATGTGCGATTATGGCGAGTGAAGTGTATCGATTCAGTTGGGGGAAGTCTCGGGAACGTTACCTCGAATGCGAGCCAGTCGTTATTGGTTTCACGACTGGGTGACTAGTGAGGAGTGCGATTGCGGATTTATGCACAGCGGCCCAGGAAATTCTGGATAAAGGGGGATCGAAGGAATTCGTGGCGATCGATTATCGAAAACCCGAGGTGCTGGAAAAGCAGCTGGTACAAATTACATAAAGGACAAGAATCGCTACGAGGTAGCGGCCGAGCGGGGAGGACGGAAGTAGAAGGAGAATGGCAGCGAGGGAAACGTGTAAATTGCACGGCGGCGAGCGCGATACCGATCTATATGAGGTCGTGGATAGCGCTGATTAGAACACGGCTCGACGCGATTGAGCACCGCCGATCGATCCGATTCGCGTATATAAATCAGAGCGTCGTGCTCGAGTGATCTAGTACGTGGCGAGGCGGCTTCTTGCTTCTCGCGGTTTATGTAACGCAGATGCGTCTCGAAAAATGGATGACTTTCCTCCGCGGCTTCTGACAGTCGGGCGCCTCTTTTGAGTTAATGGAATAACACCGAACATATATTAAAACACGGTGTTAGATATCGCCACGAGAATAGTTCCTTTAATCTTTGGAATAAGATATTGAAATAAGAACTTGGGTTTTTAGAAAAACTACTTGCTATTTCTCTGAACAGTCCAGGGTTGCCCCAAAAATACTGAGAGTTCACGCGGCACATGCAATAATCCAAGTAACACTCAATGCCACCAAGAAGCCTTCGTTCCTCCACTAAGCAACGCGACCCAAATGTTTTTCTGCAACGCGAAGTGCTCAGTGTATGGCGCCGTGTATGCATAATAATTTGCAACCGGTGCTGACCGCGGCAGGCGACGAAAAAACCAGGCGTTACACGCGTAGAAGGCGAGCAGAGATTAGAGATAAGGGTGGCAGGAGGTGAAACGCATAAATAAGGACGCGGGGCCAGGCGATATCGATCTTTTCCAATCGGTGCATCGATTGGTACACGGTGCCCGATTGAGCGGCACTGATCCCCGGCCAATCCGCGTGGCACCCGTATAAATCAGAACGGCCGCGGCCGAGTGTCGGTATCTTTTCCAGAATGCAGCGGATTTCTTCGCCGCCGCGATGCTCGAGAGGTCGCGCATAAATATTCAGCCTCGACAAGCCTGCTACACATGTACGCGTCCAGAGCGCGGCAGACCTGACCAGCAGAGGATCTCGCGCCGCTTTTACCTCTTGGCCGCTTCTGCGCTTCTATGCAGCCGAGCCACGTGTGCGGATGCACTTGTATGCACCTTGGGTTCCGCTACGCTCGATAGCGGACGTTATGCGCTTTTCACTTCGCCTTTTCGATCTGTCTTTATGGCTCTAGGCGGGTACTGCGATGAATAATGGTAACCAATCGGTATTCGGGTGGCGCAGTTCGGAGATTTGATGAGAGATTTTCATGGAAATATTTGGAGATTATTGTGATACCGAATTGGCAGTTACTTAACACGTATCAAAGATGGGAAAGGACAAAAATTGTATGCACTTTGACACTTGTAGTACAAGCAAAAACGATGTGTTATAATAGGACTAGCTTTACTATTCTGCTTCGCCCGAAATTTAGATCCTGATTTAATAAAAAAATTTTTTTTAGTTTTTTTGTGGAAATGTCACATTAATTTGGATTAGTCAGGCATAATGAACTAAGTACATTTCGTGATTCTAGAGTTTATCGTTCGAAAGTTTTTAGGCGGCAGACAAACACACAAACATATAGAAGTTTTCTGCTTTATATATTAAATTACCTAAAGCAAATTTAAAAATGTTAATTTTTATATTATATAGCAAAATGTTTCAAAAACACGGCAATGTTCCCCTTTTACGGTATGTGTGGGAGATAGTGTGGGTGATTTGTGTGGAAAGATGGGGATGATCTTGAGTGTAGTTACAGTTTGTATCGAAGACTGTGGTGGCTTGATCTTCCTCAGGATTATTCCGAACAACTCTTGTTTCACTGAAGATCATAAAAATTGCAAAATTGAGTAGGAAGCTGACAGCCCTCTGTAGATTCCCTCGGCATTCCGGGGATGGCCGCAGTGAAACGTGGCGTACGAAAGAGCGCACATAGGTGTCCACATTATTAATTAATCAATTCAGTCCTGTAACGGGTGGAGTAGCCGCGCGCAGCATCAGCTGCCTTTCTCGGAAATCAGGCATGTATTGAACGAAAACTGAATTGCTTTTTCATTGAAGATTTACACTCCAGATCACCTCGGCCGCGGTGTTCCCTATTAGCAGGCGCGTCTTTACGAGCAACACGCGATTCTATTACGGTATCGAAAGAGAAAAGAGAAGAAAGGCGCGCTCTTTCTTCGCCTGTGTACGCCGGGGTATATTAGGTCGCGTACGCTAGACAAAAAAGGGTTCCACGACCACGCTGGTGAAAAAAAGGCAGGGCGATAGGTGCGGGGAGAAGGGGGCGGCGATGCCTCGGCAGCATCCAGGAGGAAACGGCGATCGATTAATCGTCGCGATAGCCAACGGTTTAATTAGCCGGCGAACGCGATTTATGCCGGCCTGCCGCGGCCAGATACGAAATTTCCGTTTTATACAAGGCGATCTGACCGCGGCTAGAAAGGGACTCCTAGGACAGCCACTTCCACGAAATAATCCAGGAAGAGGATGTGAGCCGTGCTCCTTTCATTAGCATAATTTCGTTTATCGGCCGCGTTGTTACGAGCACACCTTTGCCGATCGTTAAAAGAGAAATCAGTTTAACAGATAACGGAATAGCCACGCTCGACTTTCCAGCATGGAAACGCGCAGGTATACGCGTCCATTGTGACGCGATTATTTCACCTGTGTTTACGTTTCTGTATTAATTAGAGGCGATTGTAATCAGAGTGGAATAATAACAATGCTCTGATTAATCAACCGGAAGCTGCTGGTTTTCAACACGTTTTTACCCCAGTGTCTACTCGCAGGACCTTGAAATCGAACGACTCAATCGAAATCGCGGAATGCGAGGAGAGCGAAGAATGTGCAAAGGACTGGTGTAATTGAAACTTGGGCTGATAATTCGTGAGTGCTGGCTGGTACACTGGTACGACGTTCTTCCAAGCCACTGTATCATAATTAATTACGATTGTAGGCATAGGTACAGCAATTCGATCGTTTCGCATTCGATTATTCATGAGTAATTAAATCGCGGCACTGTGCCGCGCGTGTATATGGGGGAAAAAAGAAGGACAGTCGGGGAAGATGGAAAAAGTGGGAATGTTGGATGTTAATTTATAGCGCTGCGATTAGTAGGAATTGTACGTATTTTATTTAATGGCGGCGGACGCGTTTCCGCGAGCATCGATGACGACTTGTCTCGTTCGCATCTGTAGTCTTCTGTATTAACGAGACACGGGGGATCGCAGTAGTTGCGCTTGTCGCTTCGATATCGTCTCTGACTATATCCACGCGCTCGCCGTTTAAACTGATAAATGCCTAATGGAGCAGGATCCTCTTCCTCCAGTCTACGTCGCGGCAATAAAAGTTGCACCTATTTACACCTGTCAAGCCGCGCTTCATCGTCCACACTCCATGGATCTTGCGTTAAGTGTCCCCTCGGGCGATGGTAGTTTTACTGTAACGATTTTTTTCTGTCTGCGCACCATCTAGGAACCGACGCACGTGATAATTCCACCGAATACGTTGGATGCAAAGGTTTCAGTGTAATCATTCGGGTAGACGTCAAAGTCTACCATCAGGAACTTAGCACTGTCTGAGGAATCATCAAACGATAATCTTTAATCGCATCGATCCACTGATTAGTCTATTAAGACGGTATTCTCGTCTAGAGGGACGAGATCCTCTATTTTCTTTAGGGACGACCCACATAAAACTACGCAATTTTTACTGAGCAGCATTATCCACGCGTATTTACTAACATTTCAGTAAGCTGTAAAAAAATTTAAATCATAATAATTAATGGAGATAGGTTTTTCTCAAAATGGTGTTTTTCGTGACATGACGGTGCGCACGATATCTCAACTTCTAGTGGGCCAATCTGGTCCATCTTTTTCGCACACCTTCAGAAAACATATAATTCTACCCGGTAGCAGAATCAGGGCGAAATAGTTTTTCTTTCACAAATTTAAGGCCGCCTAAAGACGAAAAAGAAAACACGGAAAAGATGAGTTTAAATTAAAAATACCGCCATTTCGTGAATTTATAATTTTTTTCCTCATAAATCTGCTACCAGCTATAGCCACACTCTTACTGATTAAGAATCCTTTTGGTTTTTTGTTTTGGATCAGCGAAACAGCCGGAATCGTACACACCATGAGGCATCTTTTATTTTGCACACGCTTTACGAGATGACCCATATCTCCATTAATTATTTTTATATATGGCTGCAATTTTTTTATAATTAAGTGAAATGTTAATAAATACGCGTGGATAATGCTTATCGGTGAAAACTGTGTAGTTTTTTGTGCACGGTCCTTAAACTTGGCCTTCTAGACGAGAATACCCCTTTAAGGTAATAATTTTAAGGGATGTATTGATTATGTAACCAAATTCAAAGATTCTGCTCAAGTCAGAAATCTTCGATTCCTCTAGAACAGTGTTTCCCAACCTTTTTTGAGTTAATAAAGTAAAGAAAACACATTAAAAATAGATATTTCGGAATATAATTCTAACTTTATAATATTAAAAAAAAAAACATGCCGAGTCCTAGAAAACACTTCGCGACCCACAGTTTGAAGGTCACTGCTCTAGAATATCTGAAACCCTGCTCATCTCATGATCTGTACCCTGTAGACATTTCCAAGACATACAACATTCAAAGCACCTCTCCTCAAACTCTTCCTACTGGCCCCAAATAGGGATCCTCGCACCCGATCCGCAAAGTTCCCTGCCGAAATTGCAAAGGTCCGTGTCAGCATTCAGAGCGCCCGGTGACTCGATTCGCGGTGACCAAGAGACTTGTTCGTTCGATCGGCTAGTCAAAGGACATCCGGTCCTTCCTGTGTCCCGTCTGAAAGGGCCGGATGCGTGGAAGCGGACTAGTCGCCCGCGGTGTTACGCAATCCGCGTACTTTTGTCGGCGTTTTGTCATCGTCATCAGCGAGCTGGATGGATGGAAAGACGCGAAACCGCGGAGGGCAGAAGGACATACGTCGACGTCTATCTGGAAGTGGGGAATCGCTTACGTAATCCCTCCTTCTCGGAGCAGCTCGCGACATGCGTGCACACAAAGATAGAGAAGCGCTGGCAACGAATGAATGCATCGGAGGAGGAGGCCTCGTGAATGTTGCGTATCCATCGTTTCGCGGAAATCCGACGATCCGTTTGACGGTTCGTTAAACGCGGTTTTTCGTCGCTCCCGAGAGGAACGGGAGCCTCCTCTCCTCGCGTTCTCGGTAGAGCCGCGAGCCGCTCAAGGCGAATTCCGCGCGACACGCAGCGACAGATGGATTTTAATTGAATAGCGAAGAATTGCCGTGGACTCTGCTGATTCATCGAGACTAGTGGCTCAGCAGCGCGTGTCCGTACGTGATCGTTGAAATTTCAGAAGATCGAACCTCGTCCCTCTGTGTTCCTCCGTTTCTACGCTGCAGCCATGGCCGTGAGGTGGATCGGCTAACGTCGATTCCAACGCCGACTGCGATCGTCACTCCGTTCTTTTCCTCGGCCTACATTAACGATACGGTGGCCTTTTTTGCCGGGATTCCTTCGCTCTGGAAAAACACCTCGGCGTAGGCGATCCGCCGGGAAATGAAAATTCAAGAGGAGCGCGCGTATCGGCCTCGCCGATCGCCGTGGAATTATTTTCCGAGCAGCGTTGATGGTGGTGACAAGTCGTTGACGCCGTGCTACGTATGACTGCTACCTGCCCGTGCCTCCGCCAGTACCCGTTCTTCTAGCTTTCTATCATTCGATGAATTCCCAGCGTTCCTGGATTCCATCAGCCGGAATTCATACCGCTGCACAATGCTGCCGCATTGTTCCACGTCCCTCGGCTCTCAATTATTCTAAACCGCGAGCAGCTCCGACGGGAAAAGAACCAGCCGATTCCCGCCTCGCGCAGTTTCACTCGGTGCTCGAATTCAAGCCGCGGTGTCCTACGTTAAGCCTCGAACCGGTATCCAGGAGGCACTCGCTTCCTATCACTCGTGCCACGTCGAAATTCTGCAGCTTCTATCTTTTACGGAGCATGCTAATGGCAGCCGTGTGCGCGACGACTGCGCTGGTGTCCTGCACCTGTTCGGATTGCGCAATCCCCTACAGTCGCATCCTCAGCCCGAAGGAGGGCCGTTTTTATCGAAGTCGATCATCCTTTGGTGACGATTTATGATGGAAAGTGTGCTCGGTGGCTCGTCCGGGGCAGATAGGAAGGGAATTATCTGCGTCGTAGCTTGTAACCGATCGAATCGTTATCATTACCCTTATTTATGGATGTCCAGGGATGCCCGCGATGTCATGAATCGCGCGAAAGTCCGTGTTCATTATTAACGGCGTCGCGTTTCCTGGAGAACCGTGAAAGGGCAGCCATGTACCCTGGTAGCTACAGGTGGTTCCGCGAGAGACCGTTCTTCGTCTCCCCCCTAGCTCGCTGCCGATCGCTATTCCCTCGTTCCTCTCCCTTTTGCCTCTTTTCTCCCCTTTTGTCGTAGCGGCGTTTGCACGCGGCGCGTTCAATACGCGCCTGGGATCAAATGGAAGCGCCGCGCCGCTACTTCTCGCGGTATAATTGCTTGGAATTGCGCCCCAGCCACGTTCCGGGTGATTAAGTGTATCGCGTATGAAACGCTGGGCCCAGTGATTTGTTAGAGGAACGAGCTGTGGCGTGCGTCAGAGTGGGAAGATGGTCAAAAGTTGGAATCGGGGGGGGGGGGGTTGATTTTGGGTGCAAATCTATTCCGTGGTGCTATGGATACTTGTAATGTAGAGGAAGTATAAACACCACAGAATGGTTAGGATTGAGTAGCTCAAAGAAGAGGGTGTCAAATTTGGTAACAGGTTATCTTTAATAAATATGCTTGACCCTTGTTCCAATGAAGCTTAAGGGTTTAGGACACAGTAACGGGCCAAGGAAGCAGACGATTTTTAGACGACGATAATAAGATAAGTAAACAATCGATTAATATAAGGTTTTGTGTTTTAGTTCACTATATTATGAACTATAAGAAAAGCATATAATATTTACAATATAGCAATTGTACGCCGTGCAATGTCTCCATTTAAAATGTCCCTTTTTTCCGGATGGATTTCAATTTTTGTGAAAATTGACAAAATAGCCGATGTTTGAAAAATAATGATCAAATTTCGACAAAAGTGTGTGATCCTTTTGTTTATATTTTGTACAATAGTTAAAAAAAATTGAAATGTTGGATCGTCAATGCCTAGGAAATATATTATAGTTTATGACATTTTTGGGGTTTTAGTTACAGTTCATCCGATTTGCCGGAATCCAGCCCACCAGTTGGCCATCCGAAAAAAAACGGACATTTCAAATGGAGACATTGCACGGCGTACAAATGCTATTTTGTAAATATTATATGCTTTTCTTATAGTTCATAATATAGTGACTTAAAACACAAAACGTTATATTTATTTATTTTTTATTTATTAAATAAAAATAAATTTAATAAATTAACTACTAATTTTATCATTATATCTGAGAGACATTCGCACGTGTGGGAGTAGGTTACAGAAACAAAGAATAAAATTACTATTAATGAGTAAGATGGTGTCTATAAAGCGAATAATACTCTATAAATTTAGAAAAATAACGTTATAGTAACGAGGGAAAAATAAAAATATTATAGTTCCTCAAAATCGTTTATGGGGTTTTAGCTTCCTACAAAAAGTCGGCTTATACTGTTTGTCATCCGCTTATGATTGGACACGGGTAGGCCTAGAGGAGGGGGCCTTTGGCCAATTCCGTCGGGATTGTCCTCTCATTATTATAAAAATAATTTATTATTATTATTATTATTATTATTATTCGACGGGAGAACCATTTAGATTACAAAAATTTGAACAGTTTAGTGTAAAAAACATAGAAAATAATGTAACGTAAAAATAAAATAAACAGAACAATAACGAAAAACAATACAGTCTACAAACATCGACGACTATCGTAACCGATGCTGCATAAATTACGGAGGTGACAGTCTCCTAAGCAGCTTAGTTATAAACGATGAGAGGGAGGCTACAAATGAATCAATGTCCGCAGGGCATTGATTTAACTCCTCCATTGCGCAATTAATAGGATCATTGGAGTAATAATGATATTCCGGGACGCACGTTACAATTATATTAATCGATTGTTTACTTTTCTTATGATCGACGTCTAAAAATCGTCTGTTTTCTTGGCTCGTTACTGTGTCCTAACCCCTTAAGGAAGTCACCAAATCTGTGTATCTCAGTATCCCACTATCCTGAGGGTTCCACGACCCCCCAACCCATTGATCTCCCAGTAACAGCGATCAGCAGGATAAACAAGTACAATTCACCACGTGCACCATGACAAATGTCTATATTTCCCACCACCAACGCAATCAGGCCACCCCCTTCGCCCCACCAGCATAGATGCCCGTGAAACGTGGAAACCGCGAGAGGAGTGTGCCGGCCTCTGGATCCACGGTTCGAGAGAGGAGGGCCCGGTTGTGTATGGGTGCTGGTCGTAATGACTGTAGCGTGGAGAGCGGCCGATGGATCGCTCGAATGCCATGGTAGCATCGTAAAGCCGCATTTTTCGCGTAGCTGGAAAGACTGCGGGACCGCGGGCGCCCTTTTCTCCAGCGGCTGAAAGGAGCAGCGTAGAGCTGTAAGGGACAGACGGGCGAAGAGCGAGGAGGAAAGAGGAGAGGCGATCGAAGGCCGGCGCAGCAAGACAAGCGTGACTATCGCGGAGTGACCAAAAGGAAAATTCTGACACGTAGGTGGCGTTCTATCGTCGTTAGAAGGAAAGAGTCCGCCTCGGCGGCGGATAGCTGGCAAGATGGACTGCCACGCTCGAGGGATCCTCTGACGCGTCGCATCCGCACCGAAGGAATCTTACATAACCCTCGCCACCTCCCGTTCACCGCGTTATTGTTGCCTTCGTTTCTGTCGTTTGCTCGAAATGCCGATGTCGTCATCCTGAGGAACGGCCTCGGCGAAGAGGTGCGCGGCTGGGAAGCCTGCACTCGCGGTGCCTTTGAGGAGGCAGCGTTATCGTTGGGAAAGAAGGAAGTCGGGGCCCAAGTGGCGATCGAACTAGCAGGGAACCTGGTGTCCTCTCGATTTTATAATGTACACGCGTGACTTGGGAAAAGGGGCATTGAATTTGGAAGGTTGCGGTTGACGCACTCCGGGGGGAGGATACGATATTGGGGTGCGAGAGACTGGGTACCTCTCGAGTTCGTAGAGAATTCCGCGTTCTGTTAATCGGAACGGTTTGAAACGGGGCATTGCTTTCCAAAAGGGAAATTTGATGATGATGGGCGAGGAACTGGAGGATTTCACAGCTTGAGATCGCGGAGCGTTCGACGTCCTATCGATCTCGTGGCGGAGGCTCGCTCGCAGCAAGAAGAGCGCAGGGACTTCTAAATCCATTTCACCTAAAGGAGACTCGACATATTTCACGTCCCGAGGAAATCGTTTAGAACGATGACTCTGATCGATCGACACCTCGGTGGGGGTAAAAAGCGGTAGGAAAGGAGGCGCCGCGGCTACCACGAGGCGCGAATCTCGCGGCATGAAATCGCCGGGACGAGAGAAAACCTACGTGGCCTTATAATGGGCCTGGGCTGGCTGGGTTCTCAGGACTCGGCCGGGGAGAAAGAGAGAAAGAGAGAACAGGTGCGTGACGTCAGGTGGGCAGCACCTCAGGGCCGCGCGAGTCGGGCCCCTTACTACTTTTCACTGAAACAGATCGCTGGTCAAACGGCGCCGCTCGCGATTCCACGGCTCTGAATCCCGCTCATTCCTCGCGGGCTGAATAATTGCGGCGGATAGTTAGCACATTATCGTTCGGACTTTTTGCAGCGAATAGCAAATATGATCTTGGTGGAATTTCTAAACTATTCAGTCAGAAATCAGTCACTTGGAAGGTATCCGCAATATGCAAGGCGTTAGTCAAAATTTGTCTGCTCTAAATAAAAGACTGCACAGCCACTGACGCTGCCTCTAAAGATCTCACACATACACTCAGGCGTTGCATCTTCTAAATAGAACCGAGATCCCTCGATGGATTCTTCCGAACCCGAGACCCACACGTGAGACTCAATCTCAGCTACGAATTCACGTAAGAACAACATCGCATTGAACTCTCCCATCACGCCTGATCCTCTCGCGACTCATATTCCCGACCATACCGGTCGCATCCTAATTGGAAAGCGCAGAGACATAATGACCAGCTGCGATCCTAGAAAGCATGAAGCGGCGGCTTTCCCGCGCTGGAAATAGTCGCGGAAAGGAAGGTGGAAAAATCGAGGGCCACGCGAAAGGATGGAGCGGTGGCAACGGAACACCCATGGTACCATAAACAAGTCCCAAGGGTAAGACAAACGATCGGATGTCATCAGGGACTTGGTGGAGACAACGACGCACGCCACATTGTGCTCATCCTCGAAACGGAGAACGATGGAGCCGCAGAGGGGGGCGGCGGGGCGGTGGGGGGGGGGCGGAGGGCAGAAGAGGGGAGGGGGGCGAGGACAGAGAGCCGCGCTTGTAAATTATGTATGAGAGTGTACTCACGGGGGATTACATAACAGCTTGTTTACGGCTGCGTGTAAACAGCAATCAATGGAGCAACCACAATCGCTCGTGGTTCATCCAGGATCGCCTGCTTCCACGAGAGGAGCACCTTCCGATCGCCATTTGGCCTTGAAACGGTGTAAAATCCAGCTCCGCGTAGGTATCGGCGCGAGGTGTGCACCGCGGGACCTGGACTGATGGGTTGATTAATTATTTATGGGGGACGAGTGATTCTTTGATCGACGACAGGCGCGTGGTGCTCCGTCGAACATTTTTTAATACGGTCACCATTCGATTTCCGATGCACGTACAGATTTGAGGAAGAAATGAACGCGTTGGATTATTACTATCACGTGCCGTCAATCTTGGATCGTTTAAATCATTTGCAGAGTTGAATTGACTTTGGATGACCACATATTTGCGCTTCGTTTTAAACATCTTCTGCGCCTTTTTGGTGGCGAAGATTCTATAGGACGCTAGAGTAATTAACGCGTCGGATTACGTCTGCCCCTAATCGTAAACTTTCGAGTTTCTGGTTCGCTGGCTCTCGATGCGGTCCCCGGTAATCGTATTACGGAATTCCGTATTGGACAGTGGGCATAATGCGAGGATATACGAACGATAAGGTAGAAACAGGCAGGCGTACCTGCGGTTACAAAAACGCGGAATCCTTAATGATTATAACTCTTCGTAGGATCGTCGCCAGAAGTTGCATGGCGGTGGCACGCTAGGCTTGTAAATTACATGAATTAATTCGACGGTTTCTTTAAAGGTCTCTAGCCGGGCTTAACGAGCGTTTAACACAACGGAGCCCGTGCGAACGATTATTAATGACACAGAGCGCATTAAGTACCGTATGAGTGTCTCGGGGAATCTATTTGCATCCTAGACGCTTGGAAAGGTGTACCCTCCTTCCGCGATTAGCCTCATCTTGTTCCCGTTTCTAGAAACTCGTATTATATCAAACGTCACCTGCCTCTTCTGTCCGTCCCTCATGAATCTCAATCCTCAGATTCAGACCATCGTGACGTGACTTGGCTGTTCCCTCGAGGGAAGCCCCCGAATCATTCGATCTTGATGATCGCGATGATAAATGGCCCGATGTCTGAATTCTCTCCAATGATATCGCCATTATGGCCCCTTTCGGCTGGATCAACTATGTGTCCAGAAATTCTCAGGATCCCAGCTCTTTCCTGTGCCCTCGACAACCCAATGGCCCTCCCCTTTCTCTCTCGCCAGTTGCGTAGCAAAAATGTAATTAAAGGAGCGCGCTCGCGCTCCCTCGCACACGTGCATAATGAAAGTGGATGGCAGCCCGGCCGCGCCGCGAGTGAATGACGCCCGAAGGCCACGAAGGTGCTGCAACATGTGTGCAGTTGCAGTGGTTACGTGCACACGCATGCAACATGGGCCCGTAACCGTTGGTTAGATGCTCGTATCGCGCTGGATGCCTCCGCGGAAAAACGGTCCATCGACTCGCCATGGAGGCCAAGGGAAGAGGTGCCTTTTTCCTGGCCACTGCCTTTGGGTGACACGGGGAACGCCCGATTCCGTGGGGCGCGGAGACCTTCGCAATGTTTCTTCTCTGCAGAAACTGTCGAGGTAGAGGGTTCTCCTTCGCGTGTGTCCAGCGGGCGTGAGGCTCAGCGGCGACGAGACTCGAGGAGCGTCGGAGGGGGATGAAGATGGTATTATGCGGGGTATCTAGAAGTGTCTAATCTCATTGCATTTGCGAGCTAAGTGACTGGAGACTAGTGAAGTAGTTGGGAGATGTTGCCATTCAGGTTTCCGGGCAAGATGACGAGGATCCAGGAACTTTGAACTACAGTTGGAAACTTGTATAATTGACAGACAGTGTCCCTGTTCCTGCACAAGATACTTCAGGTGTGCTGACAAAACGCGACAAATAACCATATAAATTTAACGAAGTGAGACATGAAGAGCGCCCCGTACATATATCGCGAGTGTTGTAAAAAACTTGTACACCACAAAGGGAGTAAGCTCGCAGCGCACGTCGAGCAGAAGAAACATGCCCAGGCCGCAGCTACTTTCCACGCGTAATTGGGTTAGATACCACTCCCACCTTTCCTTTTTCACCCGCGAGATTTCCCATTATTCCTCCGCTGGCCGTCGATCCACCACGGGCGGCACGATCGATTCCACAACGGCGATCCCTCGTTTGTAACCGGAAGACCGGGAAAGGTGCTGAGGGGAAAAAATCCATCTCTCTCTCTCCGCACGTCCGCCGAGACGTTGACTCCGCGCTAATGGGCTGTCTCTCTCCCGCTCGCTCTCGCGTCTCCCTTTTTCTTAATCAGGTAGACACAACCATTATCTTCGTTTCCTTTCCCCGTGGTCGTGGCGAGGAACGGACCACCTCGCAACTTCTCCTGGAAACTCCTTATTTTTTTCCCACCTTCCACCATTCCCGACCCCCTTCTTCCTTCTGGCTCCCTTGCTCCGGAGCCGATGAAAATAGAGAAGAATAATTCTGGGAATTTGATAAGTTTCGAGGGAGGGAAAACCGCGTGTTTTCCATAAACGTCGAACTGGAAGGGTGTGCCATTCCAGTCGAACGAGAAACCGAAGGAAAGATGCTTCGCGAGGCGTGAACGCAATTAACGCGATAGTTCAGCCCGGGACGTAATTGCTGCGGGTCTTTACGTTCGGTTTTCCATCAGGCTCGATCGCGATAGCTCCTAGGTTCAGCTTTCAATCCGCCTGCTCCTCGAGAAAGCTCATTTAGGAGGGAAAATGTGGGCAGGGCGTGTATACTGCGGGTCAAGTGTAACGGGTCATCGAGATGACAAAAATGAGACTTCAGGTGGTTGTAACGAGACAAGCCGTATCATCTGATCCTGGTACTTTATCAGGGACTATGGAGGATGAGCAAGGATCTAGAAAATCGAAGAGGTTGATTAAATCCTGGACAATAATTAAATATTCTTAAAGTACTGTGCGCTGATTTTTTTGCAAATGCGAGTGCAACAAGTACGATATCTCTGTATTTCTAATTCTAAAATATACTACACACCGTACACAGTGATTAGAACTCGGCTACCTAGAGTTTGGGTGACAACTGAGCACCATAAAAATTCTACATCCTCATCGCCACGTTGCCACTCATCCCCTGACACAAAGCAACATTTATCTCAATAACGAAGCTGAAGGGAGTCATAGTGTGTACGAAATGTTTCGTTCGGAGTGATCCTATGAGCATATTTAAGGAACTCCTCAGCTGGACGAGCTCCAAATTGAGTTTGGAAGATACATTCGAGGTAAAGAAGCCCCGATATAAAGAACTGGAAAGAGCCCGCGCAAGATCGACACATTTTTTAATAAGAGGATGCAACTAAGCGAGACGCGAGCGAGTTGCTTTTGTTTTTGGAGGTCAGAACGAGAGGAGAGTGTTGAACAGCACTAATTGACCTCAGGGGCCCGACTGACCCGGCGTGCGTCCGAGCTGACAGCCCGGACCAGCCGACGATTAAACTTCCCGTTAATATTGCTCGCTCGTTCTCTCTTTTTGTCTCTCATTTCCTCCCTGCCTCTCCCGTACCCTTTCTCTTTCGCTCGTTGCTTCGTGGCCCCCTTCGCTCGCCCCTTTCCCTCAGCGGGTCCGTCCTTATACGCTTATCATATTCATCCATCCGATTCTCTCTCTTCCTCCTCCGCTTCGGCCCTCTTCCACGCGAGCTTCTAACCTCGCTGGCTCACCTACACCTTGGACCCAGCCACCTATGAATATTTATACCCGTCTTCACCTAAAACCACGCGCTGCAACGCGCATTGCCAAAAGCTGGAACACCGGAGGGGCTGAACCACCCCCATTCGTCGATTCTTTGCGCTTTAATTTTATGTAGCTTCTTCGTGTATACGAAGAGTCTTCAGTGCACCAGTTAATAGCACGAAAAGAACAGAAGTGGATGAGGACCCTTGATCAGTAAATCAATCTAGACTTCTCGCTTCCTATGGTCATGGAAAGGTGTTCTGAATGCACTTGTGTCTGCTCCGCGATACTCGGAATTCCACCTAAAAAAAAAGAAGGAGCGCGTCCCTTCCGGTCCCATTAGCCTCGATTCCCCAGAAATCCCTCGGAGACGTCACGGTCCGGGAGAGCCGAGCGCGATCTTTGGAGCCATCGTTCGACCGGCCGTACAGGAAGTCGAAAGCTCGCTCGACGATCGAATACGTTGAACAGGCCGCGAACGGGGCGAGGTGATTTCGTGATGAAAAATTTTCGTGCCCGCTTCCGGATCTGCTTGTCGAGGCTGTCGAGACCGAGGAACGGGGCGAACGAGCGAGCACGAGCACTGACGCGGGGCCCCTGTCATTATTTCCCACAGCCGCCGTATGTTTCTACGGTTCCGCTAGGCTAATCCCCGAGACTCGGAGAGAGAACGATAGAAAGATAGAGGGACAGGGGAGCAGGGGAGACAGAGAGCGGGAGAGAGAGAGAGGGAGACACGAAGGGAGAAAGAAGCCACGAAGAAGAGAGGAAGGAAGGATTCCTCGAGGGGCCCCGCGTACAACCTGTCGTGTCCGCCTTGACAAAACAGCGAAATTGCCTTGGGGGATAACGGCGGCGGCAACCACGGTCAAGAAGAGCAAATTCTTCTTTATCAAACGGAGAAAGAAACTGCCGGGTGTTTTATGGAAGCGCTGATAGCCGTTTCTCACGCGCAAACGCTGCGTTCTGTCAGGATTCCTTGGCGAATAAGGGGATCTGCTTCGATGATGGAATATGGATACTGAAGGCTCAGCAATTTAGTGGATCGTTTCTTAAACTGAGAAATGCTTCTTTTGAAATAGCACTCAATCAGAGTTCAATTCCTGGGACACTTAAGCAATTGTTAACGACCTCTACATAAGAATTGGAGTCCATGAAGTTACTAATATTTGGATGAGACTACTGAGTTGCCCCAAGTCTGTCAGTTGCATTCTCAGCAAGTCTGCTGTTACTTGGAAACGATTGACAATGAAATGAACTACAATTTACGGTGCAATGCAACCCTAAATGGAATCCTCCAGGGTTTATGTAAACCCATGGAAATGCAGCATTGTGACTTAAACGTAAGTGGAAGAAGTCTATTGTTCGCGGGCCAGAAACTATTAGTTCCTTTTATATCTAGCCTCTTACGTATATCCGTAAGGACTCGATGTGAATTATGCAGCTGAGGCCTGATATGAAAGCTAGGTCGCCTGGGTTCGTAGGTTCGTGGTCGGCATACCGTGGTGTAGCGGCATCCTGCCTTTGTGAATGTTTTTCTGGATCCTCCACCTACCTTCCCCTCTCGTCGCTGGTGCACTCAAGACTTAAGTGTAGCTACGAAACACCCGGAACCGCCGATGGAAACGAAAATCAGTGATCGAACCAATAACTACAGAAACGTCACACGTCAATTCCCTAAACAACGAGGGTTGAAAGTGGCGGTAATAAGTGCACCGCAATTGTCAACAAGCACAAGGCAATAGCAAACGGTAATTGCAACTCGGACACAACTACTTCTTAAAGAGTAGACAGGAATAAAAGTTCGTTAACCTGTTTCCTAAGAAGGGAACTAGGTTCAAAAGGGGTAGCTATCCTTCCTCTTCAGGAATGCTCGATTATATTCCACAGGAGGGTTCCGCGGATCGGTGTCACTCGCGTGTGAGTTTCCACCGGCGACACGAGGTTGGCATTTAATTCTGTGGTGGTAGCTGTATCGACCTAGTACGGCATGAGTTAATAATAACAAAGAATCCCTGAGCCCTTGTCGTGTCGTTGCTCACGTCGCCGCAGGGGGGGGGGGGGAGGGTTTGTAAACGAAAGAAACTTCTAATCGTCAGCACCGTCCGCCCATCGATCCCCGTCGTCATCGTGGCCGTCGCTGGTCGTGGTAATGCCCCGTGCTTGGAAAAGTTGGCGATTCAAATTGCCGTACACTCCGCGCGCTGGCGTACTTCTCGCTCGTAACGGACGTAATCCGAATCGAGCGAAGCTAGAACCGTCGACGTCATCCGTCGACATCGCCCGACGTTACACGCGTATAGTTCTCGTCCCTAAAGACGTGCACGAGGCCTCGATGAAACAGCTTTTTCGAGCTTTCCGTCACGGAATTGCGGAGACTATAGCGCCAGCATTCGACGAAGCTCACACGACGTTAATAACGCCACGATTTTCATGTATCAACGGGTCGTTTCTGCTTGCCTTTGCGTGCATGAAGAATGCATCGTCGGGGGGGAAATGAATCTTACGTCGCCGCTGCTTGTAAACGAGATCTCAGAGCGATCGCGCGTGCGCGATAGTATTCGAAGCTTCGGTATCCTCCCTTAGCCAGCTCCCTTCTGTCGGCATCACTGTGAAAGTACGCGACACCGGAAAATTATTCGAAATTAAACGCTCCCAGCGGCGGGATGTTTTTGCACGCGACCATTACCAGGCCTGTGTTGTAACGACGAAATTAACGATCCGTGAAACCGATGCCGCGTTACCCGCGATCTCGATGCCCGCAGTAAACGCGGGCATTACGATTTTTGCGTTTCCACCGGCACGCTGAGGACCGTGTCGCCCGTTCCTTTACTGTCAACGGCCATTAACGAACGGCCAACGATTCAGGGACACGGAACAGCACGAGCTTCTTAATTGAATTTGCGTGCACGGGGCTGTAAATTCAGCGGGGGAACACGTTTCCCCGTTTTACCTACCGCGAGCGTACGCCTGGATATCGGCGGGCGATGACTTGATTCGCGGCAGCAAAAGGAAAAAAGAACGATTACCCTGCCGTGTAATTTGCAATATTTAGACTACCGGGGGTTTGAACGTACAAATTAGGGCTACGTGTTCCAGCATTACGGCGAGGCTATACGTACCCTCTCGAGAGGTAACACGATAGCACCACCGCGGCCCGATTTACAAAGAGGATCGATCGACAAAGGGCATCTGATAGGCTCCATCGGGATCTCGCATTGAATGGATCACGGTCGGCTCGTGGTGTGGTTTACTAGCTCCGAAACGCTGCTGGTATGATACCGGGGTGTAAGCCTGTGAACCCTTAAGCCTGACTTACACGCGACACTTGAACGCGATCTGGCTTTATAGAAACGTCCAACCACTGAACGCAGACTTGCTGAGTTTAAGAGTGTATAGTTACGAAAATGGCAACCGGGCAGGTGTAGAAAAGTAGACTGAAGTCCACTTTTAATACTTCCACCTGGGGGTTTTGTTTGACGCCTTCGAGCACCCAGTTTTCAACCCTGGTCGATAGGCTAGCATAGAGAGAGTAGAATCTGGTGCATCGTGGTGTTCTAGATACATTTTATTTAATACCATGAGAAATAGTGTTTGGGATTGTATTTTCTACAATTGAGTGGTGTCTAATTGTTTTATAGAGTAATCGAATTATGCTTGACACTGAGCAATTTCGTTAGTTTCATATTCTGAAAGTATTGTGGTGAGTTTTGTTCGTGATGTGGTAACTCGATGTTCTCGTTCGTGGAGCGTGGATTCCATCGAGTCTATTCAACACTCTGCCCTCGTGTGAGGCTGGCTTAAGGCACCAGGGCCCCCGATCCTACGGTTTTGGAGGAAGAGTACAAAACGCAAAAGGGCTCGGAGCAAAGACGAGACGGTGGGCGGGGCGCATCTCGGGCTCCAAGGCGATCCACTCCGACCTCTACCTTCTTACTTAGGGAAGATAGTAGGCGCGCATCAACGTTATGCGTTACATCTTTCATGAAACGGCAAATGAGGGCTAGAGATTGCGTAAAAAGCCGGGGCGCGCGGGCACGCGTGTACGCGCATGTTGGTCGTTGAAGAACAAACGCAACGTACGGCAGCTGCTTGAGATACCATCGGCGTGCCGAGGCTGCTTGATCCTGACAGCGCATTAAAATCACTCTTTTTTAGGACTTGCGGGTATAATAATCACCGTACCAAAGGAATCGCTCTGCTCCCCTCGAACGCGAGGCAGGTAAACGATAATTGCGGTCAAGTGGTATTTAAGTGACACTTGTCAGGATTATCGTTTCACCATTTGCCCGTCAAACGTCGCTGATAAGAGTGATCGTTATTGATACCTTTAACGAAGCTGGAGAGTGTAAAAGGCTCAGGAAACCCGCTGCAAAAGGACTTCTGGTACCGATGGGTAGAGTGCGGCAACCCTTATCAAGTTCAACGCTCCACGATTCGAATAAAACCGATGGTTTAACGAAGCAAGGCAATACGAAGTCTTGAGAGAAACTATAATACTTAAAAAAAAGACTCGCTGAAGCTGTTACACGGGGAACAATTATTGGCAGAACCCTTCGAGCGACACTTTTCAAGTTCAGAATTTCTCGCCAAGTGTCGCCTGCGAGAATGATCCTCGTTGACGTTCCCGATGGTCCCAGAGTGGGCGCAGGATCGTTGCAAAAGGTCTCGCGAGCTGCTGCACGTCGCGGAGCAAGAAGAAGACGTGGCCGATCGAACGATCGATGCCGATTGAGACGTTCCTCGGGGTGCACCCCATGCCGCTGGTCCTTTTTATTCTTCCGCAGCTTTGTGTGCAGAAACGGATTGACGAACGATGTGTCAGCGGTGACAACTGGCGCAAGCGCAACCTGAATACGAAATGAGGCGGTCGTTCGGTTGTCCGTTCGGCTTCTGCAGCGGCCAACCGAGACCACGTGTCCGTGCCCGGCTCGATCTGCTCGATTCTTACAATGTATCGAATGAATAATCGATGCCCGTGGCGGGTGACGGTCGAACGCGCCGCTCGATGCATTTGTCATCTTCTTCTGGAGTCTAGCGACACGTTCCCCCTTCCCCTCGCGGTCGATTTCGATTTCCGAATTGCTGAATAAATTCCTGCACGATGAGGGAACGGAGAGCGGAACATGATCGATCATGTGGCGGATCTTAGAGCTATGATGATACGTACGTCGCCGTTTTAGTTGAACCTGTAGCATTTCTGTCGATCCAGCGGAATATTATCAAGATCCTGCGAGTTTAAGAGAGTTTCTAATTGCATTGAAATGTCACGGATACGCGGTGAATTGTTATTCCACCCTTGACTCCTCGCGGGCCAGAAAAACTGTGGAAAGAAGCGAATGAAGAGCTCGTCGTCTGTCCACAGATGCGCTGTTTCCCCTTTTTCCCCCATCCATGGTGCCTTCGCTGTCGCGTTCACGGATATCGCGTTTTTTTTTTTCATTCAATTAACGTCATTTCTTTCGGTAGAGTCTCGAGGCCGATCAGTTCATCCGGGCTCGGGGGCTAAATTGAGCGGAGAGGCATAAAAATTCACGTGAAACGATGGAAGATTGCGGCTTCCCCCCGCGGCATTCGATTTAATTTATTTCTTTTGCGGGAACGACGAAAGAAAACGGCATGCCTAGCCCGATAAATTGAACAGATATAGCTTGTCAATCAAGGTCGTGCCTCGCCTCACGGAAATTCTCACAGTGGAAATAAAGCGTCACGTAACCTAGATTACGTAATAGTACACCTGCTCGCGCCGACTGATCCGACCAGGACAGCTGCGGTTGTGCATATTTGCGCAAAAAAACTGCTCCCTATTAAGAGCAACATCTTCATTCCGACCCCTTCGTCTAATACATCCGCCATCGATCGGGATCGCGAGTATATATCAGGCTGCCCCCATGCCCGTGCGAGCCCGCCGCCGCGAAATATCGGCCGGGAGCAATTTCGTTTCTACGCGAGGGATGGTATATCCCCATTGTCGTCGTAGATGATACACCTACGGAGGTCCGTAGCTCCCCACGAAGCTGGGACAAGGTTGTAAAACGAGGCCCAGCCCGGAGCAATGCCGCAACTATGCGGTACATAGGGCCCCTTGGAGCGGCCACAGGAGGGACGAGGAGGCTGCGTGCGCGGACCCGAGGGAAAAGGGACGGCGGAGAGAAGGAAAGAAGGGAGGAAGGACGGGAGACACGAAGGGAGCCGCCATGAAACAAACGAATACCGAAAGGGCTGGAGCGAGAGCTGTGCGCGCGGCTGTCGCGGAGGGAACGGTAAGAGGAGGAAGAAGAAGACGAAGGCGACTCGGTAAGAAACCGAGAAAGCAAAAGCGCGGGGACGGTGCCACTTCAAACGACCCGCGCATACGTCCTCCCTCCACCCATCGCGCTGCTCGCCGCGGGAGTAGAGCAGCCTCGTGGGAGAAAGAAGAAGACGGAACAGAGACGGAAAGGGATAGCCGAGGACGGGAACGGGGCACCCAGGACGACTACTCTGGATTCCTATAATTGTTCATTTTTGCAAATACCTGGGTTTTTGCCCCCGGGGCCCGCGGGAGTTCGGTAACCCCTCGTGGCTCTCCGTGGCTCAGTCTGCGTTGTCACTTTGGACCATTTGGGAGACCGCTGCTCCTGCAGAGGTTTCTATTGAGCATTCGCAATGGGGTAGAGAGAGGACCTTGCGAGTGGTACATATGATAAAGTTTTTCGAAGGACAGGGAGTAGCAGGTAGATGGGGTGGATGCACAGATGAGTGTTCTAGGGACCCCATAACTTCAATGAATAGTTGGAAGTCGATTTGAGAAAAGTGAATGAAGAACTTAGGTGCGCAATGTTTGCAAAAGCAAATGTCAGTCGGGGTTGACGATGATTATACTCTAGCTACTAATTCAATCGAACGGGACGTACCAATTTGCATTATGCACCCTACATACCATCTAAACAACGTTCGAAGCGCTACATGGTTGGTACTCTGGAGTGCTTAGCAAGTGGTATCGTGGCGCTTAACGCGGGGAGTGGATCACAGCTGTATTTTCGACGATTCATGACCCAGAAGGCAGAGTCCAGCCCCCATGGTTCATGAAGAATTGCGAGGGACAAGCGTTTCTCTATAATTCGATAGTTGCAGTCTCCCCACGATGTTCCCACCAGGCTCAACACGAAGCTCTCCTCCCCTTCTTCTCCCTCGAAGATGTTCCTTTCTTCTTCACCTTATACCCTTCCCAGAAGTCGTAGAACGGACGTGATACAGGCAACTGGCCCGATACTCGCACGCTCGCGTGCGAATCGCGAGAGTTTTCGAACTGGGACGCCTCGTTACCTGATCGCGAAACGCGCCAGTGTTCTTCCTCTTTCTCTCTCTCTCTCCCCCTGTGTGCAGCCGTCCGGTTTCGCGGAATCCGTTTGGCGGGAGAGCACAAGGTGGCTCGACTGAGACGTGGCCGAGGTTCGGGCAACGTAGGTCGCGGAGCGTCGGGGGAGAAAGAAACCTTGGTAAATTATAGTTTTAGCGTCACGAGATCTGGCCTCTCTCGCGCTTTCTTCCGTCGACGTCTCTCCATCCACGTGCACGGACTCTATAGGGGCGCGAGAAGTTAACTGTACTCACATAAGTGTGAGCTGTTAACGAAATCGTCGACCAATTCAATGGAACACTCGAAGTTTGGCCTGAAGGTGTGAGATGATTCTTAGAAAGTGGCTGAATACCGCTCAGAGCTTCAATTTGCATAGAAGATTCACAAGGAAACGTTATACACCTAGAGTTGGAATAGGATTATCCATGGCGGAGATCAATTTCATTTCTCCAAGTGGAATGGTATCATCCTTATCTCGTGCATAGATAGATGTGATGCAACGTTTAAAGGAAAGAATGTAATCTTTTTTAACACCTTCACCTGCAAACTACCAATTTCCATCAGCTTCACACTCCGAAGGATCACACGGAATGCATCAGAAGAATCCGCCTGTGTTTCCAGTACAAATTGGAGGTCTTCTTCGCGGGAACGCAGTAACCTGTGGATCCTGGGTGTTCCTTGTTCCTCGAATCCCTGGATCCTCTCCCTTTCATCTCGATCGTGCGCGACTGGCACGAGAGAGGGCTCGGATTTACCGGCGAAATGTTGGATTTATTAGATCGAGATACGCGTGGGCGTGCCTGGACGTGGCCCCCCGCACCCCTCCGACCTTACCGTTAGCTACGTGCACGGGACTCTCTTCCAAGGCTCTCGCGATGCAAGCTGAAGGGGCCTAGACGAGAGGAGCCGTGGATCCACGCACACGCGTAGGTCGGGCCGTGGAGCCAGCAGCGAAGGAGGACCATCGCAGACGTGGCTTGATGAGACTTGAGGAACACGCCGCGCTCTGGGACGTAGTTGCGCGTCGTTCTAGGAACCGAGGGACGTGGGTATCGTGAATTCGATCGTCGGCGCCGAACGATGATTTATGGGCCGGAGAAGCGAGGAAGACGGGGAAGGAAGTGAACGTGGGGGTAGGAGAGGAAGATCGAAGGCGAAGGGAAAGCGAGATGGAACCGTGGTGGAGCGCGTTGCTACGTAGCGGTAGGTGGATCCGTGCCCGTGGGAATCGTGATTCAACCCCCTCGAACGATCAAGCACCACGGGGCTCTTGCAACTGGACAACCGGCCAGGAGATCCAACGATCGCCAGGGCGTCGGTGGATTGCGTGTCGTTAACGGTGCGCCGTGAGCGCTAACGAGATGCGTAATACGTTGAAGAAGGCGGGCGGAAGTCTCTGCCCTGGCGAGGGAAAGCCCGATGCAGGGTAGCACGGTAGGAAGAGAACGTCGGTACCTAACTGCGACCTATCTAACAGCCGATTCACCAAGCACGTAGCGCTCGTAGAGGAAGCCTTTCGTTTACCTCCTGGCGGCAAGCAACGCCGCTGCAACTCGCCGGGTTATTTACAGCTTCTTGGCATGGAGGTGAGCTCTCGCGGAGCCCGGCCACTGCCAGCAAGAAGGAAGTAAGGATGATTTATATCCGCTGCTACCAGTCCTGCTCCCAACCCGCGATAATACCAATCATTATCATCGCTTAATAACAGGCATTACTGCCAACATTGAAATAATGTGTGTGTACCCCAACCATGGCTCAGCTATGTCTGACCCATTCTTACCGTCGCGGAGGATACACTCTCTCCCTCTTTCTCTCTTTGTCTTTCCCTCCTTTTTCTCCTACATTCACCACCGCCAGAGTCACTAGCATCGCCACCTACACCATTCCCCCCTTTCCCTACGCCTGTCAGAACTATACCATGCCCCAGACGATAGCCAGGATCATCCTCGATACCGTGGCCCGGCCTCTTACCATAAAGTTGGTCAGGTGCAAGCGCGCGCCGCAAACGAAACGCATTGCGCCGCCGGTGATCTTCGTGAAAGATCTTCGAAGAAGGCGGGGAACGGGAGGAGGCTTTCGTTCCCTTCACGGCCTAGGGATTCCTCGCGCGAGAGGGAGGAAGGAAGAGGGCGCGCTTCTGCCGGTCGAAACCCCTCGAGCCTGTTTTGCGCGAATTCTTCTCGACTCTGCCGTGGTTCTCCACCCGAGGGACCGCGTTTGCTCGCTCTTCTCTAAGGTGTTTCTACTTTTCGGCTCGTCATTATTTATTCGAAGTAACGGGCCCTGTGTTCCTGTATTCTCCTAAACAAAATTTGTGAATCAACGCGAGCGTGATTAGGCTGACCATGGGCAAAGCTGTTGCGCAAGAGCCGTAGCGCCTTATTAGATAAGAAAACGAAAGACCACCGTGTGTAATAAGATTCCCCCGTGAAACCCCGATAAGTGTCCTCATCGAGCGCCCCTCTCTCGCCAGTTTTACAAAAGCGCCTCGAACAATGGCATCGCGCTGCTGACTCCCAAATTGTATCCTTCATCGAAAATAGGCAGCCCGGAGGGTCGATTTCACCTGATTCCGGTCTGGCTGCACAAAGCACAATCGCGACGAGACAATTACTCCAATTTCAATGAGACACGCGGCGTGTCTCGCGTCTCGTTATACCCAGCTTCCGAGAACGGATCCCTCAGGGTTGTCCGACGGCCTCGTGAATATCGTGCGACCGCAGAAAAAGGATCCCCTCCGAGGGACGCGCATCGACTTCAGAGAGATCGCGGCGTGCACGCCACGCGAGGCCCGATAAAAGGAAAAACGAGCGAGTGGATGGAAAGCCTCTCTTTCTTCGTGGCGCCCTCCCCGCCCCGTCACACGCGGTGGCGGTGTTTTCGCGTCGTGTACGCGAGGAATCGCGGCGGGCCCGGCGTTTCTGCAAACATCGAACTCTCGTCTGCCTGTAATTATTGGTATTTGAGGCACTGTGGGAGGTCCCGCGAGGCACGCCAGCCTCTCTCGCTGCACGTACATGCAGCGCACGCGGCTGCGTGAAAATAATTATCGGCCTCCGCTGCTTCTTCAAGAGCCAGCCGGCGCGGAAACCGAGAGAAAGAGAGCCTCAAAGGGGACACCTAGCCTTCGATAAAGGAAAGACGAGCCGCCTAACCACTCTTTTTCCTCCCTTTTCCTTTCTCCTCCGTGGAAAAGCTCGCGAGCGCTGCCTGTTTCAATATCTCGCTGGGCATTTCTCGCGACGTGTAGGACACTGATAAAAATGACCGCAGTACGACTCAGTGGAATGATTTTATCGGTTGGAACGATCTTCGTGTACATTCACTTAATATGAACCACAGACTGGTACTGTCCTTTCCAGGGTCCGATCTAGCTCTTCCGCCACTCTGGGCAAAAATGACTTCCGCCGCCTTTTATATTTAATGATAATTAATTATTTTAAAATACCTTTCTTGGCAGCGAGTGAAATTTTTTGTTATTTGTTGAATAACAAAAGCCTTTTGTAAATATCTTGAATACAGATACGCAGCTTTCCTTTGTGTAATAGTAATTATATAGGTGATTTAAAAACCATTTATAAGCAGGGGATTGGAGCAGACCAATTTTTTATTTGCTCCGTTCCGACATCAAAATACTTCCTCCTCCTCTGCTTCAGCTCCGCTCCTGCTTCCCTCTATGGCGAGGGGAGAGCGGGTGTTTTTTTTTAACTAAACACTTTTAATACTGTCAAACAGTGATCTTTCATTTGCAACAAACTCCATCCTTCCAGCTTATCATTTTCATATAGAAAAAAAATTCATAAAGAATGCTTAATTTTCGGGCAAAGAAAGTACTATGCCTCCTTAACACCGGTCTGCGCGGCCCTACGATATAATATTTTTTGGATGAAGAGAAATTGAGAATTGGTATTTATTGAAAACATTTCATTCATCTGCTCTATTATAACATGCAAGAAAATTCAAATAATAAAAAAAATTTGGAGCAGTGAAGCGGTAAAAATTTTCCGGACTCCGGCTCTGCTCCTGCTCCGAGCAAAACCCCGTTGCTCCACTGCTCCGCGCTCCAGCTCCGAGCTCCGCTCCAACGCACTGTTTATAACTTTGATTCTAATTGCAAACATGTATTACTTATTTTTACCGCTTTTTCAAAAAGTTTTACTTTTTATTCATTTTAATTTTCTCTCTCTACCAATTTTGCCGCTTTTGGCAATTTCCCATTTTGCGCCCCAAAGATCAGGCTTTGGTTCTACAATATGATATTGTAAGTACCTAACTAGAATCTACTAAATTCTCCTGCCAAATGCAATCCACAGTCGTTCTACTCAAAGTTCCTGTATCGACAGAGGTAGCTTGCCAGATTGTACGCTGTTTACCGAGTCGTTGCAAAAACTTGTGGTCGAGAGTTTTGATAGAACCATACGAGTCGAAAGGAAAAGCCCAATAATGGTCAGTGGCTGGAAGAGGGAAAAAGGGAAAAAGGAACCAATTATCTCAAGGATACACGGGTTCTTTGTCGCGTTTACGGAATCGACGCTGTTTCCTGCAACTCTGTTCTTCGCCCCATTGAACACTATTAATTGCCCGAGTATTTTCCAACGCCCAGGAACCTAGCGCGCGTACGCGGCACGATTACGCCGAGCGCGTATGACACACGCGAAATGGCAAGCGAAACACTGTTACAGATGCAAGTTTCGTAGCCTGCGGAAAAACTAGTATTACTGGATTCGCTTTTTTTTTTTATCAGGGAACGGCTAAATGCGTTTCCTTGACGCGGGGCGAGCAAAAAATTGCTTAGCGAGCGGTAAAATATTAACGAGAAGGTCCAACGAAACGAATCGATAACTCGCGTGAAATCCGTGGTTCGAAACAGGGGACACTGCTTATTCCCATTCCACGACACTACTTGACAATCACTTCGACCCTGAATAATGAAGATTAAGTGTTATTTCATCCTATCGGTTTAATTTTTCCAAAGAGTCAGAGCTGCGTACATTACAGTCTGAAGAGGATGGTTCCCCGGAGGTATAGTAACTGTGACCAACGCAAACGACATTGTTTTTGCGGCCAGGTGCTACTGTGTCAAGGCTGACCAAACTAAATAGTATTCAATGGGAAAAAGCTCGTGTGTTCGAACAATATTCGTGTCGAACGTTGATGGAGCAAGAACGTGGTATCTGGGTGAATGAAAGTACACAGCGAACCAAGGAACGTATGATTACGGCGACAACGCGGGCCATTAGACAACGGAAACATCAATCCTCTGGCGCGTTGCATCGTGCACGACTTTCGTCGAATCCTGTGGAAAGTTTTGCCATGAACGAAGCTGTCGTCGGGTGTGACACAATAAAACAGCGTAGACGAGGAGAAGGAAACGTCAGAGTTACACGGGGATTCAAGGGTACCAACGCAGCAATGTTAGGTACACCGCTTCTTCCACTGCTGTTCTCTAAAAAAAATCAAGTTATCAAGCCCTTGGTGTACTTTGTTCGCCATAGATCCTATCAATACACGCCTGAAGGATCCGCTCACCCAGAAACGGGATTCGAAATGCCGTTTCCAGAACCATCTGTCGTCTTATGTGTGTCGAAAGGTTAACGAGCTCGAGGAACCCGGCATGCCTCGGATAAAATTGAATTAAATAATAATATCGTTGTACCGCTTACGTCGATCCACGCTGGACGCACGAAAATACACGAGGATAGCTGCGTGGGCGCGCTCGAGCGTCGTCCATGGAATAATAAGCCGTGCCATGCGGCGGATCGCGTGCCTCCGCCGCGGAACATTCCCATTTTTGTAGCCGATGGACGTCGACCGACAGATACCAGCCGATAGCGACATGGCGGTCGAACCTCTATTAGTTCTGTTGTACGCGTCGATATTATGTGGACGAGCCTGGTAACGAACGTGGTGTACTGTATGCGTGTGTTGGACGCGCAGGGACAGGACGCGAAGTTGGTCGCGCGCCCCGCTTGGACACACCCCTATCTTGACACGCACGAACCAGCTAAAGCGTCGATGAGATAATAGCGCGATAAGCTGGTTTAATGCTGGTTAGTTGGCTAGAGAATAGGAAGGAGACGAAGAATAGGCGGGAGTTGGAGGAAGAGAGAGGTGCACGGAGAAAGGAGAAAGGTTGCTTTGTTGGAAGAGTGAAGAAGAACCGGCTAATCGCTCTACTTTGGCAGCCAATGGAAGGCTACTCTGTATCGAGGACTCTTCGATGTGGCTTTCAAGCGATCGCTTGCAGTTGTGTATCACAGGCGATACTGTTTTTGGGGTTACTGGAGTTGGTGCCTTGAGGATTGCAGCTGAGGATGTTGAGGATTTCTGAGTGATGGCGATGTTTTAAATGGTTTTAGATTTTGAATTGTGTTGTGTGCGTTACCCGAAGACTTAGGAAATTTGATATTTCGTTGCAAGTGGGTTTTCAGAGTCCTCAGCTATCTGCAATGGTAAGGTAAATGTACCAGTGCCCGGCCATGTCCCAGTATCTGAACAGTAATGCGAATTTTATTTATTTCTAAGCTTAATTTTGAATGTAATTAAAAACAAAAAATAGTACCATAATGCATAAGTATTTAGCAATATTAAGTGAAACCATTATTATAGAAAATTAAAAATCGTTAGATAGAAATAATTATTTTGTAACACACTTAGTACGCATAGCAGATTTCGAGAAATTTCTTAAGCTTCTATTAAGACACTTCTGTCATTTACTAAGAAAATATTGACAGCATTTCTTACTTATATATTATAATAATAAATTATTATAATAGTAAATAGATTTAAATTAAGATGGTTAAATTTGCAAGAAAATTAATATTTTTTTATACAAGTTTATGTTTGTTTTTTTAAACAAGTTTATTTACTGGTATAAGAATTTCGTGAATGTAAGTAATTCAGATATCTGGACATGCATTTTTAGGTTGTCCGCTTACTGGGACGATATAATTCAGGTATTGGGACATGCAGTTTTAGGTTGTCCGCTTACTGGGACATCTGCATGTTTTCGTATTTTCATTAATAAATACGTCTATTATAATACATAAACTTTTTTTTCTGTTTCCGATAATATAAAGTAAATAGTATAAAGATAGTAGGCTGTAGACTTTATTGTGTTATCTTCCACATTTCAGCAACATTTTTTTATTTCATGATGGTTTTACAAATTAAATTAAGAGATAAACTTTGCCGCTATTCCTTAAGCCCCTTAAGCGTCCGGGTATTGGTACATTTACCTTAGATACTCAAAACAAAAGTAAGCAGAGTTCTCTGAATGAATCACACGTATGTACTCTGATTTGAGAGTGGTCCCAGCAAAACTAGATTAAGGGGACTCCCTACTTTGACGGCCTGAAAAGGAGCGCGATATTGGGGATTTTTTAAAGAGAATCCCTCAAATTATATTAATTGAAAACTTTATGCCTATACGTGTACACATTTAGGCAACATTAAAAAAAAAAAAATTTTTAAAAAAACGGTACCTAAAACTTTAAACGCGTTTTTCTCAAAACGATGTTTTTCGAATTGGTTAGCATGATATCTCAAAAACCGATCACCCAATTTACTTCAAACTTGGTATATATCTTCAGTAGATGTCCCATTCTCGTTGTTGCTAAAACTAAGTCGGTTTTTGCAAAATTAGACTTTTGCGACTTAAAAACCCCAGCGAATTGTTTGCAGAAATCGGTTTCTGTTTTAAACGCTGTCATTTTTTTTCCTTTCGGTATTTTTCATTTAATCTAGTTCAGACGATAGCCACACTCATACAGATTACACAAATGTTTAAATTTTCTATTTCACTATAACTCCTGATATAACCACTATTTTTGCATAAAAATTGTTTTTTCATATTCCCTAAAGCTTGACAAATAAAGCCACAAAGCTGGGAGTAAATGTATTTAATTGTTTTGTTTTAAAGATTCCCAAAGTTCGCATGATTTTTCGTCCGTCAATGTAGGGAGACTCCTTAATTAGTGAACTCAAAGTTACTGCTCAATCGTTCTACAAATCGTTCTCAATCTGTTCAACCCTCTAAGTATTCTCCTAGCAACCAGCAACCACTTTACTTCGCCAGACGCGTAGTCTATGATTGCTGGAGTTCTTCTGCAGGGTCAGTGAATACTAATTACTGCCATCGCGCGGAAGAAATCGAGCACGGTATTAACGCGACATTAGTACCTGGAACAATGCGACTGATATTCGCGTCGAACTTGGCGCACCGCTTTCACGCGGCCGTCGCCTAACCCAGCCACGAACGAATGGCGTTCGCCTAATGATTCATACAGCAACTCCGTCCACCAGAATCATCAATTATATTCGAGCCATTGTTCCGCGACTGGAGACCAGGCCCATTATCTAATACATCTAACCTACAAAACCAGCACCGACGGCGAAGTGCCTCGGCCACGGAACGCCACGTCGAATCCACGTAGAATCTGATAACGGTGGAGGGAGGAAACGCTGGGATACTATCTCCGGATCGAATGAAAAATTCACACCCTCGTGAAGTTCGTACTCTCGAGCGAATCTGCACACGACACTGTACTTCGTTCCCTCGTTACCTGTGCATCACCCTATTTACTGCCTTGAAGACCTCGTTGCCCGTGGAAGGGTGAGTTCCCAGCTGAAGCGAGTTAATAACACAGCCAGTTTTGAGCCTTTCAAGTTTCTAGCGTATGCAGTCGATAAACGTCACTTAGCTCGGCATGTAAATTGGCTGTGACATGAGTGTAGAACTCACTGTTCCACGAGCAACAATAACTGAGGGTGATTTCTGAAGACTCGCCGAGCGGAGCAAGCTCTATCAAGTGATATCAGAAGCTGCACAATTTTTTAGAAGCCTGCCAACGTTTCGGACCAAGCTACTCGTATATTCTGACCATTCTTCACCCCCATGTTGCCCATTTCTAAACTGACGCAATCTAAGCATCGTAACAGGAAGACCCTCTGTCCTCAGCATCTACCATGCCAGCGCTGGTATCTTTTTTTCTACACAATACTCTACGTGACCACGATACATGGGGCCATTAATTAGCCGATTCATTGTTGCCGCGGCGAGAAACTGCGCCCGTTATCTAGCCAGTATCTGGTCCGATAGTGGGACGAAAGCCACGGCGAAGTAGCACTGGCGGCCCGTGCACTGCGCACGGCGACGCCGGTGATAGGCAGATAAATGGACACAGATAAATGAGCGGAAAGCGAGGGAAAGGTGGAGACACGGGGTGGAGGGACGCAGCGCCCGTGGTTCTATAGTAGGTACCCGCGGATCGACGTCTGCCGCGACACACCGTTTCGCAAGTGATCCGGTGTTACGTAGCTGGCGGCCGGGGAAAAGGGAAAAAGATCGTGCAGTCGATGTAATTTTTTTCCTGCTCCGTTTTTGCATCGGTCCACGACGCAAACAGTGAGATCGAGCCGAGATAGAACAGTGTCGGGAGGAGCTGGGCGATCTAAGCTAACTCATTTCTTTCTCTATCGTCGGATCGCTCCATGGAGCTCGGTGTTCCTAACTGTGACATTGCTCCTTATTTCTTTCTCGCCAACCCTCCTCTGTGTCGTTCACGCGTGGATATTCGGATAGAAGTGCGCACGCCTGCGTTCAGGATCATTCATGGTTGCATTAGGTATCTACGCGTTAATCCTACGGTATTTTCGACGAGGTCGGTCGATTTTTCCGCGGATCGAGCGCGGCGCATCGCGTGCCTCGTCAACGGGACCTTGATCGCGATTCCTGCTTGATAGGAGCCGCTTATTAGCTACGTTCGAGAGACGAGGAAGATGTCTGGGTAAAGGAGACAATGTTCCCGCTCCGGTTTGCTCGTGTCACTTGGTGCAGAGTTCTCAGGCTTGACGTCAGTGCATTGATCGTCAATAGGGAAACCGTGGAAGAAACGTTGAATGCCAGCCGGGTACGAACTACTGTTCTGTTTGACTTTATGTCACTAGTAATCTGGATGAATCGTCGCTCATCTGAATTCACGAATCAATTGGCGGAAAACAGAAACGAGCTTAGAAAGATATGAAAATCTCCGGCGAATCCTGGAAGCCCGTGTGTATCAACACGCGAAATGCAACGAAAGGCGTCACGGGGGGATCGATCGAGTTTATATGTCGCCCGGTTGAGTGACAGCATTATCTTATTCTCGTCGCGTAGGAGTTAACTGATCGATGCGGCAGGGGGTAGTGGTTTCGATCGTTCCCCAGTGACGGATACGGGATAGAAAGACCGAGTGCAGGCCTTTCTTTCTCCTCAATAATAAATACCGTGTCGCGCCGGATCCCGGCGGGTTTTTCGTTGGGTTCCCAGCCGCGGACGCCACTAAAGAGTGCTCACCCTGGCCGGGAGGGGCGACGCTTTCGGCCCCCCCCCTCCCTCCCTCCCCTACCCCCGTCGTTCACCGAACATTCGGGATTTCGAATTCACTCGGCGTGCCTCTTCCCTCCTGCGCGACTTTCGAATCTCGTTTCGACGCGTTGGCATTCCCGGGGCCAATGAGGAGAGATCGGCCACGTTGGTCGGCGAAGAAGACGAAGAAAAAGGAACCACCACGCCCAAGGTACGTGGCAGGAACGCAGACGTCCGTGTTGGTACCTATGTAGCCGGTTGTCTACGTGTGTCTCTATCCACCGTTTGCACGTACACGTTGAAACGTTGTCGTGACGGTGTGCACAAGTTCGCGTGTACAAGTACGCCCCGCCGTCTTTCTTGCCTGCTGCCATCTCCTTCCATCTTCGCGCTCACCGTCGCGGCGGCGGCGGCGGCGGTGGCGGCGGCACGAACGCGCGCTACCACGTCCTCAAATTGAAGCCCCCGAAGAAAAAGAGATGCGCACGGCCTCACTTCTCGGCCATCTCCCGGCCCGGCCGCCGCCTGTTCCCTCTTCCCTCGTCGTCGTCGTTTTCCCTGGCCAAGCGCAAGTCCGCGAAAGGGGGTGAGGCGGGCAGGGGAGGACGAGGCCGCCGGTAAAGAAGACGAGCGCCGCGAGGGACGACGGGAGAGGAGCTGACGAGGCGGGAGGGAGGAGACCAGAGGGAAGATGGAAGAGTCAAGAAGGCTGTAGGCGCCATGTTGCTGGCGATGACAAGAAACCCGATGCGACGGTAGCTGGGCCAACAGTGCAGGCAGAGGCGCTTGCTCGAACGCCTTGATTGGCCGATTACGGATTATGCACGGTGCACCCCGAAGAGATGCACCGGCCGCTGGCCGCTCGCCGCGGCGCAACGATGCCTGCGAGCTTTCCTGCACGCCGGGAATTGCATTGGACCCGACGCGGTAAGAGGCAGAAGCTAGGAAGACGTAGCGTGGAAACTCCAACCCCGTGGTGGCAACGTAGCGATGTAACATAACCGTTGCTTAACCCCTGGCGGGACTTATGCTGGGTTCGACTACTGAGAATGGGGAAGCTAGCGTTTTGGACGGATCGGGGTTAAAAATTAGGACTGGTTGCATCAAAGTAAATGATTTACAAGAAGTAGTAAGTAGTATTCTTCAGTTTAATAAGGAGTAATGGCTACAGTAACGCACTCCATTCCTTCGTCTAATTAATGAGGATGTGTAGGTATTCATTTTAGAGGGCCCACTTCAGTGAACCGTAATACAGTAACTCATTTCACAATTGATTTCATCGAAGCTAAGTACATACGTTGTAAACAAGCTAGATACTTCATAATATCTGGAATTGCTGAGGCGCCGGTTATCCCACTAGGGGTAACGAGAGTTGCAGACTGTGTCTGACAGCGGAGAATATATATCGCGGTTGTCCAATGCGGTCCATTGAAAATTAACGACAAAACGCTTTATTAGACGTTATTTTGCAAACAACCTGACGCGGTGCGCCGCGATTGCTCATCAGCTCGCGTCGCTCGCTCGGTTCCCTCAATGGGGAAGAGAGAGGGCCAGCTCCCGCGGTGCTCGGACTAATGAAATTATCCGGTCCGGGACCCCCTGCGACGACATCAACAAGCCACGACAGCCAGTTATCCCGTGATTACGCGATACGCAGTTACGTATCACGGCGCGCGTACCTGCGAGCAAACCTTTAGCCTTTTCACGTGTTTGGGGTCCAGGGGTCCTGAACGGGTGAATCAATCGTCCTAATTTTTTCACTAATAAAACCGCTATCCACGGTTGATACTGTTCATTTATAATATTAGATATTAAATCTTGCCAACTTTAACCACAGTTCTCGTGAAGCGCTGTTAGGTCAGTAATATTCTGTTCACCATACTTGTATTGATCTATGAAGGAGCAAACTATGTTCGACAGAAATATGGTGAACAACATTGCATAGTAATTAGCGTATCTGCTATAAATCAGTTTGATCCAATGATATCGCAGATTAATATTAAGCGATATGAGTAGCTTTATCCATGTTTCATGTAATTTCGCAGATAAGAAGCATAACGCTTTCCAGTATCTTGTACCCCTGTCAATGGATCTAGTTCGAGCAGTATATCTCTCGCAGCTGGCAAAGATCGTAGCTGGTAAGAGATTTCGCGAGGCGTCATGATGGAATAATTGAATAAGACGCGTGAATGCGTAATTGGACCCTCCGATCGCGATCCGAAGCCCCTTCGATAAATCGTCAACGCGCGAGCTTTCGCGGCAACGGAGAGGTTCGCTCCAATTAGCCCGGAGGCACGATTACCGTCTAATAAATCGTTAATTGGAAACCGTGGGACTATCCGCGAGAAATTCATGGGCCCCGAGAAGACCAGCTCCAATTAGCTTTTGACCACCGCTCCATCCCCCGCCGGGACCGTCCTAATAAATCGTTAATTGGAAACCACCGCCGTGGATAATTAGCGGAAAGTCTTCCGATGCGCCCGATGAAAAGCTGAAAAAGTCCGCGCCGGCCGTACGTCCGCGGGAATATTTATGACCGTCTCGTTAGCCTTTTCCCATAGTACCCCTCTCTCCCTTTGCAGCACTGGACACCGCGGCAACCCTATCCCCGATGTCCAGGGCGTGGCGGATCGGTGATTTAGTAAAGTCATTTGTGCCGATAATGCTGACAGATGCGGTCCACCGGGGATCCTGTTACCCTGGACTGTCCTGTGCAACAGGATACCCCCGTGGACCCGAGGGGTGAACGCGAGACACGTGGATATTCCGCGGATCGCCTCACAAATATCGCGTAACCATCCTTTGCAGGCGCCGTCGACGTAAGTCAATTGGAAGTCGAGGACTTTCATGGTACAGAAAGGAGTGAAATTGCAAGGCATTGCCCTGCGACAAATTACTCGGCAAAATTCACGACATTGCGTATTGGAGACTCGCCCTCGAGTCACCCTCGAATTTCAACTTCCCTTCGCAGGATGATAGTATTATATATAACAGTATCCACGCATTAGCATCCAGCAAAAGCAGATCGGTATCGAAGGGGAAACACATGGGATTCTTCCTCGGCCGGTGGAATTTTTCTACAACGCGATACGCTAACGCCAACCGCATAAAATTTTCATCCAAACAACGCTTAATTACCTAGATAACGTTGGAAGTGGAATAAACACCAGAAGAAGTCACGGAACGACAGTGCCCGCGGTGATTCGCGTGACGACTCTCAGAGTCCATCGTTCGAGCAACGATCGCGCACATAAATTTCGCCGCGCGTGAGAACACCATCCGGGGCGTGCGGCGCGGCGGGCGGACGGGGGGGGGGGGTGGCGGAGGGGCCCGCTTCCGCGGGAGAATCGATCACGGAATAGGGGGAAAGATATAAAAGTAAGACTGACCTGCGTTTGCGTCAGGCCAAGGCTCGCCGCGAGCTCCGCTCTCTCAGGTAGCGCGAGGTACTGCGTCCTTTGGAACCGCCTGTTGAGCTGCTGCAACTGCAGGCTGCTGTAGATCGTCCGCGGTTTCCTCATCTTCTTGCCCTTGCCGTTCCTCAGGGAGCCGCCGCCGCCGCCGCCGAGCTCGTCCACGAGGCTGCCACCCTTGTCGCCCAATGGCGAGAGGTCTGCGAACATGCACCACCCTAACATCAACTTTCAGAGTCCTCGTCATCGGTGGCGTACGAACTAAAGAGAAATTCAACAGAAACCTGAACGCCACCGCGATCAAACCGGGGGGGGGGGGGGGGGAGACGTGACAGTAGAAGAAATAAAAAAGGGGTGGATAGTGGATACGTTGCTTCGAGTGCGCTGCGAGTCATGCAGGAGAATACTGTCAGTTTTCACGCTGGAATAAGTGGAAGCTATTGCCGGAGTACCTACGCGAAAGTGAACGCGAGGGGAACTCATTTCTTGCGTCTTTGTTACAAGCTGGTAGTATGGAAAATACCTACGTTTTCTTTCCATAAGCGCGCGAAGGGTTGGTATTTTCTCGGGTAGAATTGAAGAAGGGGCGGCAAAGTATACGTTGCAACGCGCGGTAGGAGTAATTTTGAATTTGAAAAGGGCGATCGATAATCTCATTAATGCGTAAGCTTGCTATCACACAGAAAGGTATCGGAATATTTTCAGAAAAAATTAAGTTATCGAATCCGGCGACGGAGGGTCCGGCGCGCTGAAGCGGCCGCGATAAATCACCATTAATCTCGATTAACTCTCCACCGGATCGCTATCGCGGCGAACAATATCGAAGTGCTAACCGCGGTGTAATTAATTACGGAAGAAATTGTTATAAATTAATCTTAAAATAATTACGCGCTGACTAAATAAACGCATCGCGCCGGCCACGGGTGAACGCTATCGCTTCGTACGATCGCGCCATTATGTTTATACCCTAATTACAATGTAGCCTAATGCGGCGCGGTGTGAATCCTTGAACGTAACACAGTCATTTAAGAATTCAAACAGTCTTCTGCCTTGTCATTTCCACGGCAACTGGCCGGGCCGGGCTGTTATTTTTTTCAAAGAAAACGCCAGGGAAATAAATCCGCCCGGTGGATCGCGGAGTGAGCTGTTGCCGGCGACGAAACTCGGGAATTATCCGCAGCGTAACGTAACGTAACACCGGGCTACCCGCCCGCGGAACCTTTCCCTGTGTGATAATAAGCGTGACTATTAATTAACGTAATTTATGGTGAGCGGGCCGGACATGCATACGCGCGTACACACGCGGTATGATTCTCTCATGATTTATTGCCAGCCGTGTCACCGCCACGGGGGCGTGTAGGCCTGAACCGTGGATCAACGAGTTTCAAGATCGATCGCGAACCGACACCAAGATTTCGATTACACGCTGAAACACACGATAAAACGGCCCCCGTGAACCTCGAACCTGCATCGCGCGCCTTTCGCCTGTCGCAACGCTTCGTTCCTCTTCATCGAGAAGGGTTTCAGTCATTATTATTTTTTGTGGATAAATTTCATTATTTATTAACTGGTTAATAGTATTTACAGAAGACTGAAAGTGTGGAAATGATATCTTCGTGTTGTTTTTATTGTGTTGCTATCAGAGGACTTACTTTTATAAGATTAGTAACTTTACTACCCGCCTTCGCCCGGAATTTAGATTCTGATTTTGTAAAAAGGGATTTTTTTTTAGATTTTTTTTGTGAAAATAGTCACATTCATTTGGATTAACCAGACATAATGAGCTGAGGCATATTCCTTGATGCAAGAAGCCCTTTACTGTTCGAAAGTTTTTAGGTGACAGATAAACACCCAATCGTATAAACTTTCTGTTTTATTTATTAACATGGGGTTTTTTTTGTCTTAAAAAGTATTAAAGTACTCAGTTTCTTAAGTTTATTCTTCCTAGGAGGATAGAGACTTTAGCATGTCAAGATACTTTATACAAATATATCTTCTTATTCATGACTTTTAGCAAGTAATGGCTGTCATAAGAAATCGAGGCTTATCTACAAGATCGTAAAACCACATTTCTAGCAGTTTTTCCGATCAGCCGTAATTTTTCTTGTTTATCTCTGCTTCCTCGAAATGAGTGTGTCTTGCCATGGACCAGTTCTATCAATCAAAAGACTGCTAGTATTCAGCTGCAGTGAAGGCAGCGTGTCAAAGTCATCATAAATCGACAGTTTTAATCGTTTTTCTTATCCACAGTGATTTTCCTCAGTTATCACCTGCAGCTGCTGCATTAATTTTACACGTGGGCATAAGGAATATCTACGTGAAAAACATTTAGCTTCTTCCTATCAGTTCCGAGACACACTGTACTACCTTCCGCGATTAGCCAGGCATTCGTTTCTGCATTTAGACGATATTCCCCGTCAGGTGGGTGCGATAAATGTTATTTGGTGCATCGTTGACGTTTCCATGTAACGTCACCAGTCGTCGTAACTAGGATAGCGGGCGTACCGCTATCTAAACACACTCTAATGGCTGGCCGAGACTAAGAAGGGGAACGATTGATGTCCGTTCGTTGACTATTGATGAGAAACAGCGAATATATCGCTTCGAGATTAAAAGCAATACGCTGAACGAATAAGTAATCCATTCCCAGGGGGTTCACTGGATGGCTTCGCTGTTTAGAGCAATGGAAAGCGTATTGCGTTATCTGCGAGAGGTGTTTAATACTTGGCCGATGGCGGATAAGCGGTGTACCCGTTCGCTATCAACGGGGAACGGCAAGTGTTCCGTTTGCAGATTAAAAGAAACATTCTGAAATTAAAGGTAATCTTCGCCGCGGATCAGGTAACTGCAAGGGGAGCTAATTGAAAAGCGGGGCGAGTTATTCCGTTATCGGAGCACATTTTAATATCTCGCCAAAGGCAAGCTGGGCATTTGTGATACCCGCTGGAACGGCTACCAGCGAGGAGCGCCGAATATCGCGCTCGCGCATCAGGCATGCTCGAAAATTCACTTTGCCATTTCCCGGGAACGTGGCAGAGGAGAATATTCACTTATCTGCGCTCTGAATGAAGTTAATCAGCGATCAATTTTTCCCGACAATTACTGGGAAAAAATAACGGCGCGCGTGCCAGCGTGGACGCGAAATGATTGCCGTGGCGTATAAATCGCGAAGAAAGGGACGGCGAAGAAACGCGGGACGTTAGATTGACACGAATTGCCCCCTTATCACGAATCACGCTGGATACAATGAGTTTACCGCCACGCTGCCATTGATTACGAGCAGACTAAGCCCGTTAATCACGGCCTCTGATGCAACGTCCACCGTCAGAGGAGTCCATAAACCTTCTAAGCCTCTCCCGGCGAGGAAAAATCGCCGCGGAGAAGGCGCTACGTTTTTACGATACATTTTTCCTCGCCACCGTCCGCGCCGCGAAAGGTTATAGTCGTTAACGCGGCCACCGGTATGCAAAGCAGCCGCTGAAAACCGCCTGGAACTACTACTTTGGCGTAATTCACACGGGTCATTTGCGAGCCACGGTGCGTTCTCCGCTCCTCTTGCGCCCGAAGTCGCGCGTGTACGCGATCGCCGCGGCATGCTGATTACTCGCGGGGATAATCGTTCCCCCACCCCCGGGGGTAGCAATTTATTGACCTACATCCGCGGCCATCGTGAAACTCCACGGGTCTGGTAATTAATACGCGTTCGGTCCAAGGGAAACCCTAATTTCAGGCATGAACCCAGCTCGACGAAGGGAAAAGGCATTCTTGCGGCGAGCTCCGTACCTCCTGCAAGTACGAGGACAGGAATTCCGCGATAGAAGAAGAAACGATTCTTCGAGGACGAGGGAAAAACGAGAGTCAGGCGAATAGTTTGTCGTCGATCGTCGTGGCCGAACGACGACCGTTGCACGGTGCACTTTGCGTGACGACCGCTCGAACCCTACTTCTCTCATTGTCAGCTGAGGGGGACGGACGAATTCCCAGGATCCGGTTGAGTGGCAGCCATCACGATATCTGCGGATGTATCTATGCTAGAGAAAACACGACTTTCGCGCAAATCCTCCGGCCAGCAGCCAGTCGTCGTCGCCACCATCGGTCGAGAGGTCCAGCCTCCCCCCGTGGAGATCTGGGCGATCCTGGCGTGTTCCAGGTCGCCGCTCCTAATCCTTGTGAAAACAACCGTTTAATACCTAATCCATCACCCTGACCCGGGCCGCGGCGGGGCGCATTGTCTTTGAACCGTTCCGGATTAATTTCGCCCGTCGACCAAAGGGCAGGTCGGTGACTAATGTAGAACTCGGTGCAGGTACGAGGCACCCACGCTAATTGGATTCTGGTTCTGCAGGCTCGCTCCTCGAAATATCGTGGATGTCTCGCGTCGATCACGAGACAACGAGGGGGTTCATTTGTCGCGGCGATAAAGATTGGCCGATACGTGGCTACCCACCTGAGGGAACCGTTCTGTTTGCGCTTAGAGTCGAGTGTGAAGTAGTGCGGTGAATTTCGTCCGGTGTCTATAGGAGTTTGTAATGGGGATGGGGCAGGTCTCGAGGGACTTCATTAGCGAGGAGAAGTTCGATAGTGGAGCATTGAATGCTGGATGAAGCGAGATCTATGTTGATGGTTGTATGGAATAAAATACTGAAATGGTATATTATTAGTGGTAGAATTTGCACGGTGGTAATTGTAAATTTTTTATGAAAGTAGCCGCAATGTGACACGTAGCAATTATAATTTAATCATAACCACATTAATTTTCGCATATCGAAGAATCTGTACACCGAGTTTCATAGGAATAAAACACATCGGCCGCCCATGGCCCGAGGAGGATGCACAAACAATAGCGTGCCCCTTGGTAATTAGCTCGATCGCGATTCTAAAACGATATTTATTATTTAATTAATTCAATCGTGTTCATCAGCGTGTTAATGTCACTCAGGAAGACCAGCATCGAGCGTAGATGTGTCGAAACGATCCTTCCCATGTGAAAATTCTGTTAAACGAGCTGCCTGCAAGATTGAATTATCAACGATACAGCGATTGCGCGTGGATAAATCCGTTTATTTCGAGCCGTAATGAACGAAATCGTCGATCAACGAGTCTGCCAAGGAATACTTGCGTGACGCGGAAAACATCTCTGTCATCGTTGGAGCGGCGAAAAAAACTCTGGCGAATAGAAAGCATAGCGACCTAACGACGGACGAGAATCCCGAGCAATAAATAACGATGTCGCAGCACGTGGCCGGCCGTCGATGAACGATCGTTCGGTATCGTAATCACGCCGATCGGAGCAATCGCATCGCGTTACGACACAATGACGCGCGTTCCGTTTCACCTGGACACGCGTACAAACCGGCAGCACCCTCGAGCAAAATTTTCTACTAATCCGGTTAGTTCTTGCGCGGCGTTCTTACGCGAAAACAACTGGTCACGGTTCGTCTAATGATTTATGAAAACCGAAGCACGCAGAAATTGTTATCCCTAACGAGAGAAAATGACCTATAATCTCTCCCCACGGACGTTCCCCCAGATGGAGGACACGCTCGCGACGCGTTCATCGCAAGATCGAGCAACCCTTCGAGCCCGCAATAACCCGTATAATAGTCACGAAGATCGCTGGCTCGCAACTTATCGAATCCACCGTGCAATTGTACGCAAATCTGGGAGGAGAAAAAAAATTGCCGAGAGTATAGGCCGATGGTTACGAGATTCCTTCCAGAAACGGAGAGGGAAACTCAGGCCGCGAACAACTAAGAGGGACGAACCCTTTCCAACTGAAATTCATCCTTTTCCCTAGCAATTTCGTCAAGTTCGCCGGTTCAAGGCAGCCTATAACCGATGCTCCCGCAGCTCGGCGTGAGCGAGGGATGCTTCCAACCCCTTGAGCGAGTGTGTCCGTAGCTTACATAATGCAGAGAGGTTCCCTGGTACGTTCGGGGGGAACGAGAGACAGGTGGAACGGAAGAGGAACTCTGGCCATTATTAATTTACGACGTTAAGGGTTCGCGGGGGGGCTGACAGGCTTCGGTTAGACAGCACAGGATCTAATCCCGGGCTCCTCGATACCTACGACCGTGTAAATTCTTCCCACAATTAACTCTACAATTCAATGGCTGGTTTTCCGTGTCGCGATATTGTGCCGTCTACAGACGCGTGTACTGCTGCCCGCAGCCGTCGATTCGAGGCTGACGGCTTCATCGAGGAAGCCGCTCGAATCACTGTTTTTAATAAGACCCGTGCCTTCCTTTTTGTCTAACGCGGCACGGCTAAGGTCGGCGTGGACGATACACGAACCGCAGAGGGAGCGTTACTCGCAATGCGAGGCTGAGAAGTTCAACGAGGGGCAAAAGTGTCTAGGAACCAGACGCGTAATTAGCTGACTTCGCGATTTCACGCGTGGAAGAAGAGTCGCGATTGCGTCGCGCTGATGTGACTCCATGGGTGCCAGCGGAAGGTGGGCGCGAGAGGAAAGGCGAACAGCCGTGTGTCTGGCAGCCTGAACGTCTGGGAGCGCCTTTCGGGGGGCATAAGAGGCCCGCGACTATTCCCATTCAGCAGCCCGGGGCTTTTTGTTTCGTTCGTTAGCCGCTTTGCGGGACTTTTTCGGGTCCCAAGAGGATTCTCTTTCCTAGTCGTATATCTTATTCCGCTTCTCGGCGTTATTGTGCCCCGTCCAGAGGCAGGCCGTCGACCGACCGCTACCTGCTACTCCAGATTCTCTCTTCCGTTTTCGTTCCTTTTTTCCAGGCGGTGCTGCGAGCAGCCGCGACGGAATCGACGAAGAGGATGGCTCACCGCTTGGCGCCTCACGGCGACGCGCTCGCGCGCGAATAATGCGCTCTCGATGGGTGACTTCGCGAAAGGGAGACCACTCGAGAGTCTCTAGTCGATCGGAGTGATAGGGGACTGACGGTCTTAGAAAATACAGGGAGCTGCCTTTTTGCGCGGCCGCTGACGCGCTCGGATAGAATAGTGGTCGATTGTGTATCGCGAGGGTCGTAAATGGTCGACAATTATTGGGAAAAAATTGAGTGGCAGATGAAAACATTTGCCACTCGATTGAGCTGCTTTCTTATTCGAGGAATTGAAGGTGGGAAGATAGTCCTGAAGATTCCTGCGTTTAATCTATGAATTTCGGGGATAATCTGCTAAATTTCTGCTAAATTCTACTAATCACTGACGTCGATAGCGAGTGCCAGCACGATGGTTTCTTAGCTCTCCTTCGGCTCGTGCGATTATTTTAAACATATACTTTGAAGAGTCTACGGTGAATGGATCGAGCTAAATTCAGGAGAACACTGGTAGACGAATTTGAGCGGGAAGGTCGAATACATAGTGAAGAATCCGACCGACTCATGGCGGGTCCGACAGAAAACGGTACACCGAGCTTCACCATAGACCCTTCAACGGCTCCTCGTCCCGTGAAATCACTCAACACTGCCTCCACTCACGCGAATACGGTGTACACCGAACTTCTCGGCGCCCTTCTCTCGGGCATACGAAAACGCAAAAACGGTCGACCGTTGGCGAGCGACGTGGAAGTTGGTCGAACGGAAACGGTGATCTAGCGATTTCCAGGAACAAGGACGACCGATCTAGGTTAACTATCTCTATTATAAAAGTAGGAATAAAAAAGGCTGCGAATACATACAGTTGGGGTACTCACCGTCCTTGGGCGGCGAGGGGCACTGGGGCGCGTACGATCCCAGGTGATATCCGTAGGCGTTGTGCTGGTGCATGGGCGCGAACGGATATCCGGCTAGAGCGGACCTAGGACTGGGGAATCCTGCATCCGCGTGCTGCTGGTTCCCGCTGCCTGGCCCGCTGGTCTGATGGCCCAGCGCGCTCACTTGGTGCGAGAACTGATGGGCACTGGGCACATTGTGTCCTCCGGGGTAACCGCCACGCAGGCTGGCGGGGTTGTAAAGGTTGTTGTGCTGCAGCTCTATGAACGCAGACTTGCCACTTTGCGAGACCGGGGTGCTGGATGTTGTACTGTCGCCACCGTTGCCACCGGGCGGCCCGGGTGTCACCGACCCGAGACCCGGGTGGTGAAGGTGCTGCTCCATGTCAGAACCACCGCCTCCAGCACCTGCACCGCCGCCGCCGCCGCCACCACCTCCGCCAGACGGTCCACCACCTCCCGACATGCTGTTCGGGGTCGGGGTACTAGACGGACAGGGGTCGCCCGCCCCGAATGGGCTCCCCAGGTCCGTGAAGTTGAGCGTCGTCGTGCTGCCCGGACGCTCCACCTTAGTCGCGACGTCGATGCCGCCGCCACAGCCTACGGTTCTCGCGGACAAACTCGCCGACGACGTCGTCGCCGCCGCCGTCGCGCGAACACCGTACGGGGCCCGAATCTTGGGGCCTCTATTTCACGCCCGTCGACCGCTGATGAGGATTAGGAGGACGGTCTTATCTCGGCGATGATAAGAGTCGACATTGATTCCGGATGGGTGGCTGGGGCTCCTCTCTGTCAAGATTGATCCTTACTGTCGAGGTGGATGAGAGAGAACAGAGTGTCGGCTACAGGCGGAGTAGCTTCGATTAAACCAAGCTTCACTGTCACGTTAACAAACAAGTCGATGCTCAGATAGTCACTGGAGAACAGTTCAATCGTTCTTCTCACGGTCACGTATTCACTATTCCTGAATTCAATCCCATAGAGTTTGAGGTTGGCTCGGCTATCATCGGACCACTAACCACTTCACCCACGTAACCCGCTGCGACGGAGCGCAATCCAGTGATCGTGTTTCTATCTCCAGGCGCGAGTAGTTGTGCACAAATACTATCGTACGTCACTATACGGCCGTCATACGCGCCAGCTCCGTTATCTGCTCGGAGCGTCGCGGTCCCCGTATCGACGCGAGCTGTCCATCCACATACTGGTTCGTTTCACTCCGCGACGGGCCGCGTTTCCGCTAGCTCCTCGGGCACCGATGATGCCTCCGCGCGGTTACGTTCCAACGACGGATGCGCACTACTGGCTACGTCGCGGCACCGATCGAATACACGCGAGCGGGACCAACGTTGGCCGACGTGTCCCACGGGCGGGGAGGTCGATTTCGTCCAGCTTCCCCGACGGGAACCGATAATCTGCACGATCCCCCAACTGGTCCGTGACAGCAACACTCACGCGAACTGCGTAGCCGTGATTTAATTGTAACGCCGCCGGTATGACAGACACGCGTACGCGCGCGCGCGCACGCTCGCTCAGCAGCCAGCAAGTGCCTTTTCCACGCGCGTCGCCGTGATTATTCGCCGTGCAGCATCTCCTGTGGCGGCGGACGTGGTGCCGACGTGAACGGTCACGACGATTCGCCGGCCAGCGTAGGGAGGAAGAAGAAGAAGAAGAAGACGACGACGACGACGACGACGACGACGACGACCACGAAGAAGAGAGAAAAGCACACACGCGCGCCTGGCCCAGTAACTGCAGTGCACACCGCGCGGCGCGGACCGGTATAATGATACATAATGAAGCCCGAGCCTCTCCCCGGAGCCCGGTGCACAGTTTCAGAAAGTCGCCGTTGCGGCGCCACTCAAGGACACGCCCACAACAGCCGTTACTGCGCCCTCTCATTGGCGCTGCGGGCTTCGCCCCACTCCGGGCCAGTGACGTTGAGCCAGCTGATTGACTGCGCGGAGGCCATTATGGTGTCCGAGTGGGCGGGCACCGATCCTGGCCACGACCACATTCTCCCGACGCCCTCGGGGCACCTTCCTTCGCAGAGGTGTTCTCTCTACCTGTCCGGGGACCCTTTTCGTTCGTCGTGCGCGCACTACGCCGCCACTACTCCTGACAGACTCCGTCGGGGGTATGGCTCGCGAAGAAACCCAGAGATCACGCTCGCCGAGGGTTGCTGGTATGCACGGAGCGCCGAGTATCGGGGCTGCGACGGGGCTCCCTGTCCTCTATCGACCGCGAATTCGGCGGGAATCGAGGGTTCGGGGCTCGGTGACATCTGGGAGGCAAGTGGATTCTGCTAAGCGGACAGTTGGATGTCCTATGGGCTTCTGTTTTTTTGCTTGTTCTTTTCATAGAATTGGAGCTGCTCCAATTGGTGGGGTTTTCTTCTCCCGCGAATCCTCCAGCCAGGTCGCTCATTTACAGTGTACTTTAATAGAATTCAGGCTGAATGTAATTTCGGACGGCTGATTATCGCTGAATCTCGAGAGACGGTTATGGCACGTCCGAGAATTAAGGATCCCCATTATGGCGATATTCTTAATTGATAGGTTGTAATGCAAAAGTCGTCTCGTTTATTCGATACATACTTGCATTTAAATGAGGAATTAAGGGCCATACATCGTGTCGAAAGACAGCGGAACGTCATCGTGACAGTTTGGCAACAGGCGACGTCCTTGGCTCCGCCCATTAACCCACCGCGAAAGGAGTGGACCGCTGGCAGATGGAGGTGGAGCAGCTCCAACGACACGTTTTTCCGCTCTCAAGTATACACACACATCGTCGCCATAGTAATCTCTGGGATTTCATTTCGAGAGGGAGCTTTCCACCCGGCAGATTCGACCCACAAACTTTTCACTCCAATCACATAACCCTCGCAAATCCCTTCTCAGTCATCATTCGATAAATGGACGACATAAATTCCTCAGGATCACTTCCACTAATTATTTCCCCAATATTCTCACTTTACCCAACACATTATTTTCAAAGCACACCACGCATTCCACACCGCGAAAAGGCGCGATATACCGTATCCAAGTTATGACCCAAATTTTCATCGGGAGATGCTAATCTCCTTGGTGGTCACGTTATAGGTAATAGAATTCTTTATCGCAACGATTTCGCCGCGGGTATAGGCTGGGCGGTAGCGCGGACGGTGGAAAAAATTTACCCACGGCGAGAATTTCGTAACGTGGCAGTGGCTTTTCGCTGATCGTATCTGGAAATGCAGCGCGGCTGACAGGTGAAGGCGCGGAAAGGATCAGATCCCGTTCCCGGATAATCTGAAGCGTAGACGCTGACTGCTCGCCCACGAGCAACCTTTGTCTTCCAGTACAATTAATTTAATGTAAATAATTTCGCCTCCTTCCCCTGCAATCTCATGACTCGAACAAATGACTTCTGTATTCGCCGTGACTGGTGCCCACATATACCTCATTCGTAACTGGCAAGTCCCCTCGGGGGATGAAATTTCGCGATCTCTCCGCGCAATGAAAGCTCCCTGACGTTGCCGCCTTGCCCCTTACAGCCGACCACTGCGGAAAGCAGCGTGATATCGCGTGATCTTCAAATATTTCATCAGTGGCTTTACATTGTGCCGCTCTAACCCGCCGTTGGTTCGGTCGGATGCGAGTTATTGGCTCTCGTTACGAGGCGAGATTAAGCCTGACAAAATCGCAGAGCGACAGAAACGTCTAATTAAGTCGAAAGTCTTCGAGCGACTGGGAAACGACACGTACCTAGCTGCCAGCCTCTTATCTGATCGCTCCTAATCGTCTTCCCAGAATCGACTTTTTTTCCAGTCTCTCCCTCGGTAATTTTTTCATCGTCGCCTAGCAGCCGCATTGTTTGCCCCGCTTTAACCGTGAGGGAACCGGTGGATCGTGGATTTACCCAACCGCGTAATTGACAAATAGTGTAATTTTTAATTAGCAGGGAAATTATGCCCCGCTACCCTGGCTCCTAGGTGGGAGGCAGGATCACGTGGAAGGATCAGGAGCAGGAGCGTGTGTACACAGGTACACCGGCACCGCCTGTCGTCGCGGCAGCCCAGTAACGCGGGGACATTTCTTGGGCCGAATGATAATTACGCCTAATCAGTCGCTGAACAAGAATTACCGGCTCGACCGCCAGGGCTACATCGTCTGCAATGATACCAGTTGCCGGATAATACCCCGTTCATTAACATTGCATCACGTTCCACAAGCGTACACCTACTCGACGCCTCAATTACACGAATATTTATTCCCGATACGGTCGTTCAGGCACGTCAGATTAATTACATCGCGTTAGACAATAGAGACCCCGGAAAAATCATTTCCACGTAAACAACGGTGCCCGGCCGTTCATCGAAGCCCGAGGAATTCGCCGAAAGATGAGAGGCCTACCAATGAGATTGCTCGGTGAATATTTTTATCAGTGGGTCAAAGGCTCGAGGACGACCAGTCCCACCCGGACGATACGTATCGCCGATGGATAAAAAGCAGGATGCAAAAATAGCCGGGGAAGCGCCGCCGGTGGAGTACTTAAAATCGAATTTTTCTACGTCCACCCGAAGAAAATCACTTCCCTCTTGGTAAATAGGGGGTACAGACGCGCCCTCAGGTACGGCACTAGGCCAAAAGAGCGTGGCACGCTCTTACAGCGCGAAATTACATTGGGGGGCTAATTGCACGGCGGCGGTAGCGCAAACACGTGTCATCAGTTGACCACCACCGACACAACACCACCACCAACCGCCCGTCAGCGTCGGTATGGGCATCACCATGCGATGCCCCATGGTGGGTAGCTGCGCGGTTGCTTGTGTACGGTGAATTACGTAATTGAGGTAAATGGCGGCTATCCAGAGTGCGGGGAACTGTGCTAAATAAAATGCCATTCAATTAGGCGACGAGAGGACCCGCGTCGACGTTCCACGACGGTTCCCTGCGACGAGCCACCGCAGAACTTTCCTAAAGCTAATAGGTCCTCCCGTTCGCGCCAAAACTTTCTGCTTTAAAAAGATCCCCCTGCCTTCTCTCCAGGCCCGTAAGAATCGACGGATAATTGGAGACTTGTTCGGTGGGCTTTTTATCTTGTTTTCGACACGCCATTGGGACGTGGAGCCAAAGGGTGGTTTAGGACATTGTCGAATGCAAATGGGCGCATTCTGATGGAGACCCGGGATGGTTTAACGTTTCGGTAATCATTTAGTCTGTTAACGGCGGGTTGTAATACACGTTACGCGTTTATGATAGGGTGGGATCGATTTAAGCTCGATTAAAGGAGCTGCTGATGACATTTTGAAGAGGACTTTGATCTCCCCACACTTGTTCCAGATTGACGGTGATATTGAGTTACTTGGGTGGCAAGTAGGGGGTTCGAGTGTATAAAATTCGATACGATTTCTCGGCACATCGTGCTTCTTTACGCCGCTGGTTTACATTCCTGGGAGGGGGAGAACGGTAACAGCAGTCCGCCCGTGGAAAGTAGAATATAAACAGGAGCACCGGTGGAAACTCGCGTACAAATTGCCCTCCGAAGTGGCGGTTGCGTTCCAGCAGTTCTCGTTTCCCTACCGAACGGAACCGACGTAAAAATATTTCTAAATTACAGCGCGAAGCAACACTTTTATCGCCCAATGTAATTGCCCTCGCATCTCGGCAACCCGCAACTTTCTCCTCCAGTTTCTCAGTTTCCCTAACCGACCGTTTTCACTAGTCCCCAACCGGCTACCTTTAAATTTCGATCCTGAAAACACTAAGCAATCCTAGCATCTCGGAATATATCTATCTTCAGACTCAACTGGAACCACCAACCCCGCAGGTCCGCGCCGGTTCTTTCTTTGGCAACTTTTTCTATGTGCTTCATTTACATTGGTAATGGCACGTCTCTGAGCACCCACAGTCTACATGCAGAATTGCGAAGGAACGAGCAACTTTAGGGGATAGGCCGTCTGATGGCGGATCTTAGAGTGCTGCTCGACGCCCGGAGCAGTGACAAGCTCCGATCATAATTTTCGTTCTTTACTGCCGGGCAGTAAAAGCTGGAGCCAGTATGGGTGGGCGTTGCCAGCAAACAATGTGTTTGACCGTGCTCTACACACGGTATTACACAGTCGCACGAATTCGTTTCCTATATTTAGCTCGGGCCACGTACCAACCCCTCTGCTCCCAGACAGTACGACGGAACACCGCTAGTATCGAGATATCGGCCAGGGGACTCGCCGGGCATGGAGTTTTATCCGGGTACAAATAGCACGCACACTTGCGCGCACTCCTCTTATTTTTCGCGCGGCGTTTTTATTCCCTCGCGGAGCTACCTGGTGCATGCAGGCACACGGACGTATGCGGGTATGAAATTATAGATCAGGTGCACCAGATCGCTGGAACATCCGGCTCATTAGAATTTCAGTTTCGTTTAATTCAACGGTGTGTACGCGGCCTTTGCGGCGGATCCCGGGACGAGAAAAACAAAGAAGTCGCTGGAAAAGGAGCACGCACGCCGCGGGAGGAAACGGAACTGAGGCGTCGGTGTCGAAGGTGGAGGGCGTTATCGCTTCTGATATTCAATGAGGCAGTTGTTTGCCACGCGAGTGATAAGCTTACACGGGTATTCTTGGCGGGTGGCCTTCGATTTGGTCAGCGGTCAGGAGTATGAAAATTATTTCACCTTTGGTAAAATCGGATGATTTGGTAAAGTAAAGGATCATGATTCGTTTTTGTTTAGAGTCTGTGAAATAACCAGGAGTTCAAAATTTTGAAGCCTCTTTCGAAGAAGGATAATTTTACAACTGCTTGGGGTGTGGAAATTGGAAAGTAAGGGTGTAACGGACATGTTGGAGGGTGGAAAAATGAGGAACTGCACGTGGATGGTTTTGAATAAACTTGTGCAACAGGAGTCATATACAAATAGAATTATATTCTCGATATATTTTTACAGAAGTGTCTTTTTTAAACCAACAGACAGTGGAACCACGACCCATGGAACGCGGGGTGAACGAACTTCCCTGAATCGAATCTTCATCGTTCCTTCAGGACGCAGGGTTTTAATGACCGCCCTCGAAAATCGATGTTATTGGAGATAGCTGACATTTCCCACGTATTCGACCTAAGATCGATCTGGAAAAGTAGCAGCATCCGCCGGCAAGCAGCCAACCTCTCATTCAAGGGACGTTCGTGGCGGGAGAACTCGCCACACCCTTGATGCTGGAGCTCTTTCACCCCCTCCCCGAGGACCGTCACCTTTGACGTAGCCGATGAAACGCGGCATCCTTTTGTCTCTAGCGTCCATTCACTGTGCAGGCGACCACCTCAAGAGTGACTTTTCCCTCCCTTTTCCACGTATCCGAGGGCAGAAAGAGAGAAACTACAGAGATACCCAAGGCACACTGGAGGGGGTTGAAAAAGGACGAAGGGTACGAGACTGGAAGGGTAAGGGACAGAGTAGGAAACGGTCCTGTATAATTACAGAGTCGATCTTACGGTAGACCCATGGTGGGTGAGTGACAGTGGAGGCCACCTTTCCCAATCTAATGGGCCTTCCGCAGAGGAAGTGGCGATCGACAATTAGCCAGGAAAAATTGCTTTCCTTTGAACCCCCGTAAACCATATCCACCCAGCTGATTGGGATTCGGCGCCCCAGAGAACGTCCAATTAAACGTAACATCACCGTAATATTTAACTCCCCGCAATTGCTCAGCATCTCTACAAACACGTACCTATAAAGTTCTCTGGCCGAGTGCCTTGTTCGGTGCGAAGGTAGGCGAGAATAGCGAGCGGACATAGAAGGACTCGATATCATCCGGTTCCTGGCGGCGACTCGGGCAAGGAGGGTGGCTTCGTGGCCACGTACAAAAGCGGGAAGACAATGGTAGGGCGGAAAAGAGCGGGCAGGGGCGGTGAAGCACGTAGGAGAAGAGAAGAGAAGTATCGAGAGAGAACGTCAGCTGGCCGCGTTCTCGCGTGACGACGCTCCGAACCGTCGCTTCGGCTCCCTACGTCGCGAGGAAGACCCGCCTCGTATCTCTGTCCTTCATTACTATTCCATGTGTCGTAGTAGAGGAGGGTACACCCCGCGCGCGCGCGCGCGCAGCGTGCACGGACGCCGGCGCACACAGGGGAACGGGGCACATCGTGTGCGTGCCTCTAAGCCGCGTGCGTGCACGCGCTCGCGCACGACTGAGCCTCTAGCTAGCCGCACCGCGCCGATCCCTTTTCCAGAGAACCGCACGGGGTGCTCGCGTGTGCGTGCCAGCGTGGAGCACAGCTCTAGCCACGCCAGCCCGCAGCGCTCGATGTCAACTCGTTGCCATGCATCTGCCTAACCGGCCTTCGGCTGTCACGCCATCGCTCGACCCGGCGAAACGCGCGGTTTCTCGTCGTTACTACCGCCTCGTCCTGATTTCGCAGATTTCAGGCACGATCGGGATGTAATAAATGTCGGCCAGTCGGATGCGAGTATGGGGGGGGGGGGGGGCGAAAACGAGATGTTTTGAGGAGGGTGAAGTCATTCCTTTGTAGGTGGTCCAGCGATCGGCGAGCAGTGTTGTTGGATGTGTAGGTAGGAGCAAGAGCTGGAGGCAGAAGGAAAGGAAGCGCGAAGATTCGTCGCGAGGAATTCGAGGGGTAAAAGGAACCGTGCAGAGGGTTAATCCTGTGGACTCTGAGCAGAATCTCTGTGGTGTTTCCCCTCCTGTAACATAATTGGCCCCTGCGCTGTTCAGCCTGGTGCCAGGAGGGATTTCTAGGAGTCGACGGGCAAGCCCAATTTCGACGGCGTTTATATTCCACCGACAAGCCTGGGGGCTGGCATCTATTGGTGATCTAATAAAAGTCCTATTCGATCTGCCCGATCGTTAGAAATACGAGTGTGTTTGTGGGGCATTGATTCAAGGAACCTGGAGGAATGTTTGATGGCTCTAAATTAGTAAACAGTAGCCTATGCTATAAATGTATATTATATAATTCATGAATGTGGAGCAGGGGACTGTGTACCACCAGGAACACCTGATGAGGTGATTCGGTGAATGAAAGTGGACGAAGAGACAATGAACCATTTAGGACAGGCATAAATCGTATCGAATGATAGTCCCCCAGAGAACAAAGGAGAATCAGTTAGAAGGGACAGAAACAGAGCCGATGAGAGGGTAGCGAAAATAATTAGCGGTAAGCATGAAGAAGGTCCGTAGGAAGGTCGCGGCCAGGAAGCGGCGGGGGGAGTCCTGTGATCTTAGGGAAGTCGTGGGTCAGCTATGTGTGCTTTGGATGGTTTTTGCTGGCGAATATTACCGCGAGCAATTAGCCGAGGTTCATTAGTTACTGTCCAATCAATCAAGCTAGCGGGCGGAAGGAAGTAGACTCTCCGGTGAAACTGCTACATGGAAATGGACGTGACAAAGGGAACCCTCGCTCTTGTTAATAGAAGTAGCTATTCCAAGAAACCACTTTGGGATTTGTGCTTTCTTATTAGCACAGTGGCTCCACCTCTGGTGCCAGAAAGAAGCTCTGCTCGAGAAGTGGTTTTAAGCGTAAATTGTTTTTAAAATGCCAGGCTCTGGTTATACGTTCTGCCGCCGAGGCCCTCTGCGTGATCGAATTATAAAAGCTTATTGGGAGCAGGCAATATAGTGGCGCGAACACCGCAGCATTCATCTTCCTCAACTTCTGCTGGTTGACCCTTTCCACAGGGGTTTAAACGAAAGCCAGGCAATCTGCCGGGTGCTTGGATCCCGCTGGTTCATTAGTCAAGAGACTAAACACTGTTGCCCCATGCTGCTAAGTAAGCTGTAAGTCCGGGGACTATCGGACCCAGCCGAACGGACAGCGACGTGGGAGCCAGCTCGATTGATCGTCATAGGATGATCGCGCAAAAATCGATGTCACGTGGCTGCTGGATTCTTCCCAGCAGGTGGTGGTGTCTTAATGGGCCACTTAAAAATCGATTAATTACACTGAGAAAAGGGCAAGAGGAATCTGTGCCGATGAAACTATATAAATATTCACATAACTTTAACTACCTCCACACGATTCTCTCCTGCATCAAGCAAATTCAATGATATCCCTAAGTTCAGTGTGCTCGTACACCTCCACCTCAATCTACATCTAATCGAGTACCTCATCCAACTGATACCTAATATCAGAATATCCCCAAGTTAGCACACTCCACTTACCGTACCTCATCTATACATGCGCTCATGAACCTACACCCCTACATCCCCAAGGTAAGTCCAAATTGGATCAGGTCACCTCGTTAACAAGCACTCCTACATGATATCGCGAGTCGGTCGTGACGGTTGACCGAAGTGGACCGAAGTACCAGGTTACGAAGGTAGCACGTGGTTTGACACATCACCTCTGGGGGACAGTGCTCGGTGGTGATGTGTGACGTGGCCTGACACGATCACTGCCCAGGTCCCGCTGGTCGGGTGGGTACATCGTGGTCGTACATGATGTATATGGTGCGCGGGAATAGGGGCGGGGCGGAGACAGATGGGCGTGCGGAGGATCCCTTTGAGGCTGCCGCATGCGGCGCCAGTGCCTCTGCCCTGGAACTTCTTCTTTTACCTCTTGCCCCCATCGAAAACCTCTGGACGACGCTTCGAGGCCTGAAGAAGCTCGAGCACCTTCCAGCCTGTCCCTGGCGCCACTTCGAGAGGCTATCGAATCCTTTCGCCTCGAGAACAACGCTTTCGCTCGTCAAACACCGCGCGTCTAGCTGGAGCGTCGACGAAATCTGTTTCCGACGATAACAAGCCCCTTAAATGAGAGGGATGAACGTTTCCTCCCGCGGGTCTCGCATAGACACCGCGGGACCTCTGCCTTGGCGGCACCGCCGTTTGTAATGCGAATGTAATTACTCAATTCATCTTGCTACCCCAGCTAATTGCGCGATCTACGTGATCGCGATTAGTCGGGGCCCGGCTTAATTGCCCAGCGTAATTTTATGATTCGCGCGATTCGCGTGTCTTGTAATCAGACCCCTTGCTCGACGAAAAGATTGATCACGGAAACGTGTGGCCTCTCCACGGTTCCGTTTACCAACACTCTCAACCCCCGGCCATTAATGCGTTCGCGAGATGAATGAGAGCGAGTGCCATGCAACAGGCTATGAAGATTCGCTCTTCCTCGCGTAGGTGTTCGTGGTCTTCATAAAAGTTCTATTTATTGATTACGTAATTACGTGTCGAAGCCAAACGAGGAATCGGGCGGTCCGTCGATAAATAAAAAGTGGCGGGACTGCGAACGAGGGTCGGTGTGGATGAGGCAGGAGAGGAGGATGCTACGCCCGGGGCAACGAGTCGCTTTACCAAGAAGTAGAGAAGCCGGGTAGAGAGGAAGGAATTTCCCGCGAGGCTCGCGTGTCCCGGATTTCAGGATCAGGCCCCCGTTGGATCCTCGGGCGTCCTCGATCTTCTTGAAAAAGGCCTCTTCGAGGGGTTGACTAGTCCGCCTAGGATACGTCGGGGATCACGCGAACCCCGGGGCGACTGGGAGGTTAGCACGGAAACATCAGCTCGCAGATCTTCTTTCTTCTAGGGCGCTGCAAACCGGGGATGCCTCGAAACTGAGTTATGACCGCTGATTACTGGCGTTGATCCACGCTCCTCTCCACTGATTTATACTATATCGGCGGATTATAGAGATGAACCAGAGGGAAATGAGCTTTTTTGGCTACCAAGTGACAAAGCGTCTGATCTTTTGTTTCAAGAAGGATTTCGATGAGGATCAAACTGTATCATTGACCTTAAGGATATCTTAGATGTCTAGAGCCCTGGATGTCCCTGAACTTCCACCGTTTAAATACGTCTTCAAATTGTTGTCCTACCCAAGTCCTCGGTCATCGAGAGTCCTCCACGAGGATCTGTTTGATTTACAATCCAGGGTGGCATTGTCGCGTGGCAGATCACCGAAAAAGAGGAGGAAAGGAGCACAGGTAGATGTCCGACCCAACAAACGTCAGCAACACCCAACGAAAACGTGTCGCCTGGGCAAACAGCAACAATCGGCCGCGGCGCTGGTGCATTTCCGCTGGTTTAACGGATGAGTAACCGATTCTGAAGATAGGATCTGTTACCGGGAACGGTCTGAATGGGTTTAGCACCCAATAAAAATGTGTAAATATTTGATGCAAAAAACGTGTCTTCCCTGAAGGGCCACGGTGGACGAGGCCACCGCGTGGGTCAGTCGGTGTCCTTTATAGAAATGAGGTAGGTCTTTGGCAGCGCGCAGCGGCCGACCTTTGTAGTTCTGCCTAACCTCGTTTGTGAAACAAGCCGACTACAGGTACGCCAAAGACAAAGACCCCACCGCCTGCCGTTCGGGTATTTAGGGACTTGGTTATAATTGCTTCCGAGGTTTAGAGTGGAGTGATACTTCTAGCTGGTGTCCTCTTATTATAATCCCACTCCATCTTCGGCTACACCCTATTCCAGTCTATTCAATGAATCAAAAATTCGGAGTCCAGTATGGACGTTCTAAAAAGCAGGAGTTCAAGGTACTTTTGGATGCTAAATCGCAAATTAGCTTTGAATTTAAGAGGAACAATGGGAATGCAAGTGGAACCCAAGAACGACCTTATCTAATCCACCTTTGTTCGATTCTTTCACCTCGATTTGTCTCAGGAGGAAAGCTAGGTATCGAACAAGCCATGGCAATGGAACCAACGAGAAATTTCGTGGTCCTGTGAGCCACAAGCAACGAGAAATCATAGGTTAGTTCAGTTTCCACAGGCTTCTTTTATCCTTTACGAATTGTCGAACCCTTTTCCTGGTCCCAGCGCCAGGCGCCAACGTTTCACGCCTCCTCAACGGCCGACAGCAACTCTTTTTCTTTCTTACCGGTGTGTAGTTAAGGGTCCAGAGACGTCGAACCGTTTGCCGTAAGTTAATGATTTTCAAGCCCCGAGAAAATTATATCCCTCCTCGGTGCTCGAGTTTCCTGACGAAAATTGATAACGCTACAGTTGAGGATTCGTAGATGCAAATGGGGGTTGAGGGTTTCCATTTTTTAGTTGAGTGGCGACCTTACACCTTGGGATTTCATGAAAATTCGACGCAAATGTCAAAAACACTTATGTGCTATTTATAAATAATTAAAGGTGCACATTTGGAAAGGTCACCGAATGCTCAATTTATATGGATAAAGGAATTTATTTCGGAGCAGAATATAAGTGAACCTCCCCAAACTAAATTCCTGCAAATCCAACACTCACTGCCCAAAGTAAATACACTCTAAAATTTAGATCATGATCTCCAATAGGTACTTTCTTCTAGGACGGGCATGGTAACTCACACCCGCATCCCCAAAGGGGCCTACATCAACACGTAAGAAAGCGTGTGGTTCAAAGTACCAAAAGGAGGCCCAGTTTCACGGTTTAATACAACTATCGTCCCGAAACAAATCATCCTCCCCAGCCTATTGCCGTTCGATAGTTTACTGTCCTCGCCCTCCTCGTCTGCGCCTCTCCTCTCTGTCCCTCTCCGGCATGTCCACTCGGAACACCGCGCTCTCCGTCTGCCTCGTTCACCGACCGTTTCAGTGCAAGTCATTCCAGAATAATTTATAACCCGGAGGATCGGTTCTGAACGGGTCGACTAACTTAACTAAACGCCGTGCTAATTTCATTTAACGCCCGTGCCCACCGCGGGTGGTTGTTGATCGAGTCTCCCCCACGACTCGTGGCCTCGCTCACCCCTTTTAGCTCGCTTCCCCGAGCCCACCCTCCGGCGAGGGTGGCGCGGCCGCAAATCCTCTCCACGACACTTCTCCAGGAAACTGGAAGTTCTTTATTCGTTTTTGGGCGGCATCCCCGTGGGTGGTTAGTGCCACTTCTCACGACAGAGCGTCGAGACCTAAGGGAGAGAGGGGGAGAGAGAGAGAGAGAGAGAGAGAGAGAGAGAGAGAGAGAGAGAGAGAGAGAGAGAAAAGGCTCGGGAATGGATAGCGCTCCTTTCGCCACGGCAATGAAAACGAATTCGATGGCCTCGTTAATGTCCAGTTTTATCGATTTGGGTCGAGCGTAAATTCCGCGAAACGACGCGTTCCCGTGGCTTTTTATCGCGCCACGAGGCACGGCCTCTCGATGGGAAACGGCGCCATTTAACACCCACCCCTACCCAAAACACGGGGCTATCGAGAATTACGACGATGCCCCGGTCTGCATTAAGAAATTCGTTCGGCTTCCGACTTCTCGATCCGTCTGATAAATTACGAGCCAATTTCTGGCACGCTCCTTTCACGTCTATTAAAAGCTATCCCGTCGCTGAAGGAAACCCTTAGCCAAAAGTCACGTGACGCGTCTGGTGAACGAGCAACATCCGCGGCTCGTCCTCCCCACCCTCTTTTTTTTTTTTGTTTAACGAAGATAATGGAAGTTTTAGAGGCAGAGGAGATCTTTTTTCTCGCAACAGGAAATTGCTGCCGACGATGACGTTTCCTATTCTTCTTGTGCAAGTCGAAAACCCCCGATGCCCGGGAGGGAGAGAGAGGGCCCCCGTACGATTCCATTGGAGGATTAATTACCACCGCTCGGATAATATCGGCACGGTAGCTTCGTTTCGGTCGACACTTTAATGGCCGACACGTTGACTCGAGGAGCCAGTGGGGAACCGGGAGGGAGAGACAGAAAGAGGACTAGATACAGAGGGGACGGTAGCAAGGGCGTCTTTTATTTCCTTCGATTCTCTCTCGGTACTACCTGGAACGATCTTTCTCTCCGTCCGTACGAAGATAAAGGATGGTAATTGTTTTTTTTTTTCCTTTTTCCACCGCCGAGCCTCCTCCTCCCCCTCCTCCACCTCTCCCTCTGGGGCCCTCTCTTCCGTTCACTCGTCGAGTTTCTGTTCCTCGTCGAGCGCAGGGCGTCGCGTTGCCAGCGCCGTCATTACACGGCATGACAAGGCGCCTCTGTTCCAGCCTCCTCGACTTCTCGCCACTTTTTCTGCTCCCCATTCTCGTACCACCTTTTCACACGCTTCTGAACGGGCAGAAAAGACTCGAACGGGAGGAAGCGGCGTCCTCCCCTTCGTCTCGCCCCACCTCGCGCGCCACGATAACCTTTCAACCCTCTTCAAAACCGTCTTCGCATTGTTGAGTGCGATTGAAGTTCGTAGGGATAGAAGACAGAGATCGGCTCTGAGGAAACGTTATCTGGCGATTATAATTGTGCTGGATAATACTAACGGCGGAGGACTTCTCTTCGATCGCGATTCAGTCTGGAGATCGAGGCACCTCTCGAGGCCTATGAAGTTGAGAATTTAATTCGACTCTGTGGAGGCATTACCGATTGATCTCGTTCTAAGAAAACCATCGTTCGGCGTCGCTGTTTATGCCGCGTTGGTCGGCGTGGATTTGACTTCTTGCTTCACACGATTCGTATCCCGAGGGAAGCCGAGCCGACAGGTCCCGCTGTTTTACGAGGTCCTACACTTGTACACTCGCCTAATTGATCCGTGGCCGACCGTCTGTTCTACCTGCCCGGGGATGAGAAGGCGGCACACGGACAGGGACACGGCCGTGCACACGCAGAATATCAGAGTGAAAGCCACGGTCTCAGGGTGAAACGGAGCAGGAACCAGGAACAGGCCCTACATTTACCGCCAGCGAATTGCCCTCGTGGAAAAAGCTTGCATCTCGGGAGAAGGGCGCCTCTTACCATCCTATCGGCCCGCTCGTCTTCTAATTCCTGGAGCCTCGTTCCGAACGCATCAGCCTTCTTCTTTTCCTGCGATTCAAGGGGGATCTTCTCTTCTTTTGGAAGTATTAAGTAGAATCCTCAGCCTCCTTCTTTCAGCTCAAACTGATGCTTCATCTCCTCCAAGATGACCACCCCAGCGTGAAAGGGGTGTTCCTGTACAATCTTCAGAATCTTTCTAATCCCCCAGAACGAGTGCCCACCTGAATTATCAAAGAATAATCATCCTTCCGCTGCAATCTGTGCAATCTGCTCTCATTTCCTAGAGGTGTTCCTTCGCCCTCTGACCTCAGCAATGGATTCGTTCCCATGTCCACGGTGCATGCGAATGTCGCCGCGCGAGTCTCTCGCGGTTCGGCCGTTGGTTTCGATGGCGCGGGGCCAGTGGGTCGAAAATGTTCGTCGGATTGCTGAGAGCGAGAAAGAATGAAGAGGGACGGGGAGAGGCATGCAGGACGTCGAAACGCCAACAAGTTGGTCGTAATAGGTCGCCGATCGGGGCGGCGGTCTCGTGAAGCACGGGTCGAGGAGAGAGCGAGTCCGTTGCATGCCGCAAATTGGCTCAAATATTTACGCAATTGGCATGATAACCGCATTACGTGATTATGTACGGTTGTTGCGCGCGATCCCGATGCTCACCCTCTCATCCCATCATCACCACCAGCCCCCTTCCACCCCCGGCCCTCTCTCTCTCTCTCTCTCTCTCTGGTATCCCTCCTATCTCTTCTCTCCTCCGTTCTCCATGACCTCCCGTATAAACGGCAAATCAGGGTTATTAAACGACCGCTCGCGTACCGCGAGCATTGTTCGCCTTGCCCATGCAACTTCCGCTTCGCCGTTCTTCCTGTTCTTTTCGCTGGCCGCGCATCCACTTTTCCCTCGATCCTCTTCTTCTTCCATGTTGCTTCTCCCGCGCGATCTCGGCCGCTCTGCGCGAGAAACAGGTGATTTTATTAAGCGCCGACGTGCATCAAGTTGAAACTCTGTCTGGATTAATTTCCTATGATCGTCGATTATCGACGATTACTGCAACGTTGCATTTGCATTTTGCCAGCGGTATCAACGCGACAGCGGGTAAAAACTAGGCGCACGGAGGTGTACCGCTCGGATTCTGATGAATTGGAAGACCAATGGCAAAAAACGGATCTTGCCGGTGATACTATAATTAGCAATCATTTCAATTGATTGCAAAATAGGGGCGTAGCGCTGTGCGCACGGACTGTGTGTTTAGGAGTAATAGAAAAATTGTAAACATCCTGTGGAGAAGGAGCAGGTGGAAAGCATTGTGTGTTCGAGGTTTGATTTTTCCACCGCACTTTGATCGTCTTGGGAGACGTAATCCAGGGACGTTTTACAGTTTTAGCTACAAGCCTCGAACCATCATCGACATATCGATGTAAAGTGGTCACTGAGAACAGCTGAAACCTTACTCTTCGGATGTGCATCGCGGATGATTGATCGCAGTGAAAGGTGTAAAGATTGTTTTCATCTGCATTTCATCCAAAGGGAACATCCAAAGTAGGGTTTATGCAAACACCGACTTTTGAAAAAACCGGTTTTTGAATTCCACTATTCCCAAAGAACCGGTTAAACCGGTTTTCGAACTTTCACAAAAAAATATAATTAAAATAGTAAATAAATATTTGTACTTATTTTAAAAAATTTCGAAATATAACAAAATAAAATGTACTCTATCTATACGAAACCAAATTAAAAAAATTGAAATAAGTAACTAAAATCCGTATAAATACGTACAATTTTTTAGTTCGTTTAATATTTATGGATCTAGGAAAATATAATACAATAAAATAGACTGCATACAAAACCAAATGAAAAAGAAACCTAAAAGGTCTAAAATCCGTACAACATTTAAATCTCTTAAAAGGTGGTACCAAATTATAAATCTTTATTCCATTTAGTATTTTGTTTCTGAAAATAATATATCCGACGCGATTTCGAATCAAAATGTTAACATTTTTAATTAAATAAGTAATTCATTTCTGAATATTAATTCTAGTATATAAAACCGGTTATTAAATTTAAAAACCGATTGTCGAATTTTACAAATTTTTAATAAAAACCGGTTTTTAAAATCTGTTTTTAAAAATTGACAAACTCTAATCCGAAGTGACCAGTGGAACATAGCAGAGCCATCCTCTACTTTTGATGAATTCACAATCATCCGCTATGCACATCCAAAGTTTAAAGTGTAAACTCGCTTTTACATTTTGCGAAAATTCCTCCACCCTTCTCCACCCAGCAAGTCATGAAAAACTGGATTAATCCTCCCTGCTTCTGAACTTCTGTCCTAACCGAATGAAGCACCCCATGAAGAGGCACTACCCAATACAAGCCATGTACTCGACACAAGGTATCCTCTCCCCGCTTTCCAATACTTACACATATTCCTCCGTTTCACCAACCACCTTCCTCATTATAACCATCATCATCGTCGAATCTCCAGCAAAAGCGCTGGGCCCATGTCCCCGGCCGCCGAGTCGCGCGAAAATGGCAAAACACAGGCGAAACCGCCATCGTCGTCCCGGAGGCGAGGTTCTGCTTCGTGATCTCGCGGCGGCCGCAGAGAGGAGGCTTCTTCTTCGAAAATACAGTTACTCTGGCCGGGGCGATCTAGCGCCGATCCGTTACGTAACACTCCGTGGAAACGCTCGCTCGTGTCGGCCTCGTCGTCTTCTCTTCGCCTCTCCGCGCGAGTTACGTGCGGTTTCCGTAAATTGCTACGTGCAAACCAGCCTGGCCCCGAGTCCGGGGGTTTCAGCTGCGTCCTCGCGTGTACGTACGCTATGCTTCTCCTCTCGGCTCCGGCAGATCCCGCGAAGACCGCTGGACACGTTCGCCGCGTGCGTTCCATCGGCAAAAGTATAATACATCAGAAAGCAGATCCTGGATCGTTGCCTAAGATCCTTGTCGCGTGGACGAATAAAAGCGTCGAGCCGTACGTGCACGTACGTGCGAATTACGATCGCCGAGACCAGGAGGAAGAGCGATCTCGAGGATTCTCGGGACCAGAGCCGCGTCGACGTCCCCCGCGATCCACCGGCGCGTTGTTGCTGCAACTCCGTTCGCCGCGGTAGTCATTACCCGAATTAAATAATACTCGGTATAATTATTTGGAAAGTTTACAGCAGGACGCACGAGCCGCGGCACGGAGGAGCAGCAAATCGAGCGGCTTTTAATTACGCGGCAGCTAGACAACGCTTCTCCCGCGGGATTACGCGTTTGTTGCCGGGGCCTCGTGGATAATTAGTGGATGTTTAGAAAGCTGTGTATCGATGACGCCTCGCGGCTCCAGCGTAGGAAGAGGAACGCTCAGGGAGGGCAAGACCTCTTCGCCCATTGTTTGAGCATCGTTTTGGGAACTCGCTTCGTCGCGGCGAGGAAGAATGAACGGTCCTCCCCCGTTCGCTCTGTAATGAATTAAAATTGCTGGTTGCAACGCCTGCCTCGGCGTAAACGCGAGGCATTGATTTAAACACCGGGATTATTGTAATTACTACAATTTATTGTTTGAGGGTGCAGCCGATTCAGGAGTCGGAGTAGAGTTTCTCGAGATAACGGTGGCGCCAGCTCTCGGCGGCTCTGCCAAGCCTGCAACGTGCTCTGGCCACTGGCGCCATCTTCCAGCTTCTGTGGCGAACTGGGAATTTTTTAAAAATATTTATTTAAATAATCCCCTTCTCTAACTCCGCGTATATTTATTTTGCACTCTGCTTCTTTGCTCCATCTTGGTTGTCACTTTTGTACCGTCATAAAACCGCTTTAGAAAATGCATTTAAAATATTTAAATAATTATTACGAAGCTTAGAAAGGCTTGCAAGCATTTTCCATTGAAATTCTGATACAGGGAATGTAGAAATTGCTTGTTTCACGGGTCATGGGTTGGAGTATGGTCGCGCTTATCGACGGTAGATGACAGTCTGCACTCCCCAGGAGCTTCTATAAAGTGATATCAAACCGACTCCTCCTTTGGACCACCGCTCCACCCGCAACTACGACCAACACTTGTTGGAAACGATCACGCGGCTGATAGAGGCTCTGCCCCCTCATTACCATAACCGCTTCTCGAGTACTAATCCTAAGTCGATTTTAACGAGAAGCTATACACCCGCGATCGTGACATCCTAGGGGTCCAAAGCGTTTACATTCCCGTGAATCCACTAGAGGATCGTCTTTAAACGCGGCCCATTCTCTTCCTTATCCAAATTTCTCGAAACACCGAGTTGCATGTAAAGGCAAGAGCCCCGCGAAATCAATATTACATTGCGCAGCTCGATCTCGAACGCGGCGACACGCAGATGCAGCAAGTGTGGCCGGTCGGCGGGCGTTTATTATTCTTAAGGGTGGTCATCGGCGGCACATGCGAAAACATGTGGCACGGCAACGAAATTTTGCAGATTACAGATTGCCCCGTTGCCATTCTCCCGTGCCTGGTGGTAGGTAATTTCACCCCGATGCAGTAACGGTATTGACTCGTGCCGGTAATATGAAATATATTGATCAGGAGCGTAGTGACAGTGAGTGGAGAAGGCGGTAATCACGGGCAAATTAAGGAAAAGTCAAGGTAGCAGTCAAGGATTCTTACAGGAACATCCCGCGTGCACGGTTTTACTATTCACGTGGATAAGTGGAGGGTAAACGCACCCCATCGCCCTGCCAGTGAGCTGACCCTCTTATTTCTGTTTTTTTTTTTTTTCGAAATCAATCGTTACACCGCGCTACAAGAAAATTGCAGAAGCATATGCGACACCGCACCTGCACGCGAAACATGGACGTTTTGGGTACTGGAAATTGGGGTGGAAATCGCCCCATATTGCGGGGCATGTGTTTTAATTCGAAAGGGAATAAACAATGTCTGGGACCAGTGTCTCTTCGTATTTACATATTTATTGTTCTCGATATTTTATCCCAACACCTTACACCGACGATAGACTTTTAAGTATATTCTTCCAAGGACACCGTAGCTGCACCACGCTCCTCCGTTTACGCTAATTGCCCTGCGAAGACACGGGCTCGGTCCCCGTCCTCTTCTTGCGTTCCCATATTTCGTTGTCGATGCTTGATTGGAAAAAGGAGGAAGAAGAGAGGGTCAATTAATTCAGGCCTCTATACGCGGCACCGCGATAGTTTACAGGAGCCTTGTACAGAAAATTCTTTAAAATATTTCGAGACGGCGATACTGCGTGGCTTTTTTAACTTACTCATCTGAAGTGTCTTTGGAGTAGCCAGCCAGAGTCCGCCAGAGCTCTCGAGGCCCTTCTATTGCCAGTGGAAAATGCTGCCAGGACCACGCATCTGTTAATAAATGGTAATAAAGGATAACGTTGGACTGCAATTGAATAGAAAAGATTTAGCTTTTTACCATCCATCGCCGGGTAATTTATCCTTCTCTTTATGGGTCCCTGAAAGGGTTCCTCGTTAGCAAAGGACGGCCAGGATTCAGACTTGAAAATACAAGGAACATTGCGCATGATAATGTCAAAAGGTTTGGGTATCGTTTTATTTCAATTGCACGCACCTGCGCGCCACTCGCACGTCCTCCGATTTTAGGAAGGTTCTTGTGAGATTTGAAGACATCGTCGTAGCCGTCGCTCCGGCCCACGCGAGGTATATTCTTCGCGATTTTCAGGAAGAATGCTGGCACTTCGTCGGCTCTCGAGTCATTTTGGGAAATTAGCAAGCCGATGATTCCGGCGAGGAGGGCTGGAAAATACCAACGAAGCATTTCATCAAAATGCAATCGATCCTGCTTGATAAACAAAGTAACCTGAACCATGCAGTAATTTATCGCAAAACATGGTTTAAAGAGGAACCAGGAAACCACTGCTCACGAATCACAGAGAATATTCCTTTCTGGTGATTCTCTCGAAGAAGACAGAGAGATGACAGCAAAGCTGAAGAAAACTGACTCACCACTAACGAAAAAGCTTCGCGTTGATCCCTTAGACCGCGATAGAAGCAGCATCGTTTTCTCCGCGTTTGATCTGCAAAAGAATCGAGCACACTGTTCACCCCTCCAGCAAGAGCCTTCGACTCTTCTTCAACGCGCGTTATGTTCCTCCCCAAAAAACAGTTTCCACGTACGATTTTTGGGTGTTATCTCGCAGTTAGGTGGATATTATTATATGAATAGTATATTCGATTCGTTGGGGCATCGCCATTCTTATCGCGAAGAACGAACGCAGTGGCGTGAAATTGCGAGAACGACCGGAGAGATGCCGGACGACACGCGCTCCACGGTTGCACAGGGGAAACTGAGCGATTTTCCTAGGACTTCTTCCATTACCGCGAAAAGTGGGCAGAATACTCGAAGATCGTGGGCAATGCGAAGTTTGCACGTCGAGGATCCATTTCGCATTTAAATATGCCGGATACTTGTGCCGGCACTCGTGATAGCCGCGATCACGTATATTTACTGTCATTCTTTCAACTTGGAAAGAAGATAGGTACTCTACAACCACAGTTGATCGTCGAATTTCGAGACGCGAGCGAGCCCACTCCGAGCGTACGCGTGCCGATACTTTACCTGTGTAATGGTGAAGCCAGAAAATGTAAATGGAAAGTAAGTGAACAGCGGTTTCTTGAAATCTGCGGCTTCCCGGCGGGTGCAAACACTTGGCTCGGCCGTGGTCACGATCCACTGAACTAGAATCACCCTGCATTCCAGTATTTATGCCGAAATTAAAGGGCAATTAAGTATTTCGATCATGCCGATCCTGTGAATCTCTTGTTACACCCCTATGCTGTTGAATAAAATTCTCATTAAAGAGTGCCCACTGAGAAACTATTGTCAGCGGCATTTGAAAATGATTGGTTACGATTTAAATAGGCATTGGTGCATTTCTACAATTTTAATTAGTCATACTTTCGTATTAAAAATTGGCACTCATTATCCATGTAGTTACTGAAGAATGAATTATAATTTCTAGTGGTAATATTTGTCAGCCTTCACGGGAACTTCGTACTGCTACATGTGATCGTCGAGTGGCATGGTTTGAAAATTTGTAAATCGTATGATCGGTGTAATTTAATGGGGACGGGGATTAACACGTCAATTATTTTACTATTCATCTTTACGAAACACATTTTCGACCAAGCATGAGAGACAGAATAACCCTTATCCCGGCAGGTGAATGAAACGTGCTCTCCATATCAAATCGTTTGATCTGCATTTCAGATATCGGATAGAGTTTCGTTGAACTCCCCCGTGCTACGTGAATTATGTCGAATCGAGGGCTCTTTTAAAAGAGCACGCGTAACTATTCTTCGGGTCCAGTAGCGTATGTACTCTACATTTGCACAGACCACGCATAAATCACGGTAGACTGTACAATCTGGGAATAGGATTTTGAAGGAACCGATTGAACTACAATTATGGTAATTTTAGAAAGTGACATTTTATTGTACGATATACATATAATCCATGTTTAATGAAAGCTTAAGCTACATTATTATGCGAGGACGAGTGGGTTTGGGCGACGAGACGAATCCAGAAAGCGCCGATGGACCAATGAGAGAATCACAGTGTTATTAGACGTTGATAAGGCGATTAAGCAGCGTTAGTAGCATCAGATGCATTATGATCGGTTCAGTATCTTCAGTTGGAGTCCTGGCGAGCCACCCACGCGTTGCATGTCTCGGTAACGGCCTCGCAGATCGATGACATGGCTCGGCTGGTGATTTCGTAATCTGCAGGACACCGAAGACGCGGCGAATTTATAATATACGTCGGCAGAAGAAGCCGAGGAAGCTCTACAATCTCGTATATACATGAATACTCTGTGTACTCAGATTCTAAACTCAATTTCGGGAGTTACGTTATGGGAATTTTAGACTTACCGGTGATGGTGCTGGATCGTTTGCCGAAGATGCTGCCGTTTAGGGGTGGCTTCCTGTAGCCGTCGACGCTGATTGCGAGGACGAAGAGAACAGCGACGATGGCAAGGACAATGCGAGTGGACACCATTTTGATGGGTTTGGTTGAGTTTGGTTTTTTAGCTGCCGAGAGGGGAGGTACACAATTTTCAATGAATTAGAATAATTGGATACAAATGGCACTTATTATGAAATACAGAATGTGAGCAGGCTCTAAGTCTAATGCTTAGTACGAGGAGAATATTTTTCTGGGAGAGTGCTTCTGTTTACTTACAAACGTAGAGAACCGTGAGACTTGTACTGTGTTCCCTCAAGGAATGTTGCAAATAAGGGAAAAGCTTCGAGCTTTTATACTCGAGGAAGGAGTCAAAGACAAATCATCGCCATCAAATGCAGATGGCTTACATTATTATTCAAACGTGCTTGTGAAGGAGTTCATCTAAGGGGATATCGATCAGGCAAAATGTTAAAATTAGCCGTGCTACGTTTATAATCCACGTGGATACTAGAACAATGTTGATGCTTTTCATGGAAGTAAGATATAAACAATTAGAGAAAATTCTGAAATTATTTTTTAGAAAGAATGCGTTTTAGGTTTTGCCATTTAAGGTGACTATAGAATAGTTTAGTAAAGCTCCGTATAACTTTGTATATTCGAATTCAAAATAGGTTTTTGTAAAATAGTATGCTCGCTTTACCACTGTTGGAAGTCTGGCTGTACCTGAAGCTGTAAGATGTCTTCTCCAAGCAACGGATGGCACAAGTCTGCTGTTTCCAGAAGACAGCTCAGCTTTTATAAGACGCCAGCTCCGTATCGTGATACGTGGTGTAACGCTGTTATAGAATAATGTTACTAGCTATCATGGACGTAACTCAATTAGGGGAGTTTCTGATTGTCTTTTGTATCAAGGGAAATAAGAACCCATTTGGAAGTAGAGTGAGTATGTCTTGAAAGAAATGGGAAACGTTTAATGTTAGGGAAGTTCGTGGAATTACAAGAATAGTATTTTAAATTTCTGCACACTTCAAAGGCTGTAGCATTATTATTTACATATTTTTAACATGTGACGTGCCAGTATTGCAGTCGATTTTTTTCTGTGCTTTAAATTAGTTTCAGACATTTCTGTTTCTCGTGAAATTTATCTGCAGAATTATTTCTTTTGAAATTTTATAGGGGCAATGAAAAAATTGTACTGTTTTTTAGTATGCCATCATTTCAACAACTGGTGGTCAACAAGTTTCCTTCTGTTCCTGGCATTACCTGCAAGAGCTTCTGCTGTTATAGCACAGACGAGGTATAGAATAGACCTATCACCTTATGGGACTTCGTGTCACCACCTAAACTGTGTTACCGACCCATAATTTGAGGACTGAATTTAGCGACCATTTATAAGATTTCATTTTAATTCCTATCACGCGTAGCGTTACAATCTGCACAGACGAGGTATATACCTCGTCTGTGCAATCTGTTTCAAGACTTAACCGGTAACGTTGCATGCGACACTAAAATGGTAAGGGGGTCCTAGGACCCCCCAAACCGGTGACAGAAAAATACATTGGTTGATAGGTCTATTCTATACCTCGTCTGTGGTCATAGTGAATGCTTTGGATGATCTACAGTAGGTGAAGAAACAGTAGTTACCACCAAGTTTCTAAATGACCTACAAGCGATGAAAGATACATCAAAAAGCCAGATTTCTTCCTTAACTACTGAAAGTAATCACGCGTCATAATCTGCTACAAATCGATAATAATTAAATGAAAACTTTACAATGGAATCAATATTGCGAAAGAGTTACCACGAATTCCTCATTTTTAATATAATGTTCAATTTACTAATTATATTAAATAATTTTTTATTTATAATTTAACAAAACATTATAAGTATACATATAGTTCATACACATATACACAAATAATATGTATGTATATGCGCATCGCTAACAATATCAATGTAGAAAGAAAATGTATAGCCTACGTAAAGTGTACAAAAATGTACAGGTCTTTGAATTCAAAACAAAAACAACTTTTTCTGGGAATTGCGTCTATTTACTTATCACAATTTGCTACTACAGTTTGCTATAACATTAGATCACACTGATCTTAGTATCTACACAATCTAAACCGATTATCAGTTTCCCACAAACCTCCAACATTTCTTCACTATTCTTCACTTTTTTTTTTACATTTCTTCACTATTCACCTTTTACTATACACGCCCATACACACTCTCTCTGCACCATTCTTACGCTCGTTATACACATTATGTACTTCGTCTATACTTTTCCTCTTCTATATGTCACACTCTACAGTTCACACATCATACATCACAATGCTCACATAAAACACATCGCACATGACACTTTCAAGTTATGGACAAGTCGTCTTACGATCATGCACAATATCGTAAGTATTCAGGTAAATTATTTAGCACCCCACAAAAATGCAAGAGATACGATTCCACGATTCCTGCACCTGCAAGAGAGACAGATTTTCGTCTGCGTACTTTCTACGCGTATCTTTGTGAAAACGAAAAAGTCCGTGCACGGCACGACCCACAAATTGTCCTTTCCCCAAAAATTTGGTATTTCTAACTAGCCCACAAGCAAAGACGAGCTTCCTTTTTCCCACAAGAACCAAAATTTCGAGTTTTGTGGGGAAAAAGAAGGTCCATTTTGGCTTGTGAGCCCCTTAGAAATCCTCAATTTGTGGGAAAATGAAAATTTGTGGGTCGTCCGGTGTTCGGACGTTTTCGTTTTGCGCGAAGATACGCATAGAAAGTACGTATAGAAAATTTCGCTTTGCAACATTATTATGCATTATATTATTATGGGCGCGCACTTATTATGCAAAACTAATAAGTTTTCAAATTTGTGGGCTTTCGTGTATGTGTGAAGTGAGAAGTGTTAAGGGTAAAGTGTGAGACAGGGGTGATTAGGGAGTGGTGCAGCAAGCCCATAGAAGTGACGAGGTAAAGGTGTCAGAGTGATGCAGGAACAGTATGTAAATGATGCACCTGCAATAATAATTAATTTGGGAATTGCACTATGGGAATGAGCGGACACTTAGGTCTGAATGAATTAACACTATTTTACTCGTTACTTATATACTTATTTATTTCTTAAATTTCACGTGAATAGTAACAAAGAATAATGTTATTAGTAAGAATAATGACAATAGTTATAGTAACAGTAATATTAATAGGTCACAGGAATGAAATCTCCGGTCGTTCAACCTAAATAGGTATAGAGCTATGATAATATTACGTAAACCGCAGCGCACAGCTGTAGTCTGTTGTCTTTCCTCAGATGTTTCGGGCCCGTGTTGTAGGGAATACAATCCAACGTATTACTAAATAAATTCACCGTTATCAGATATATATCTATACATACTTTTTTTCATTAGTTCAGTGTGTAGAAACGCACTTGAAAGGGTGTCCCAGAATTTTATTGACTCCCTAGAGACATAAGTTGTGATATTGAGGAACTTGTAAATCTTTCCAGGAATAGGTAATATATTTACTTTAATGATTTTCATGACTGCTTACCAGCAGCAACCATATCTGCATATCTTATATCTACATACAAGAGTACAATAATACAGTATTAATCTAAAGATAACAATGAATAGATCTCGGAGATTAATTTCTATGCTCGTAGTAAATTGGTACCCCGTTTCGACTCATCAATATAGTCATTAATTATATAGAATCCCTAACTATTCAATATATACTATTCATATAAATATTTACAGAGCAGGTTTACTTACATTACTTACACCTATTAGCCCAGATAATGATCTGCTGAAGTCGTAGTCCTCCGCGCACTTTCGTCGACATCCCGAGACATCGATGTACGGATAAATTTTTATAGAAAACCCTTCCCCTTCATTTCATAATCTCGTCCCCCTCGTGTATCGCAAGAATCGCACAAAACTCCTTTGATAAATCCGCCGACACACGACTGACAGTCAAATGCACGCGAAGGACGCGGTTGCATCGCGCAGGCATACTATAATCTACGTCTTATTGTCGCGTCACAACGTTTCTTTTCAACGGCACACTATAAATAAACGAGCGTAGCTCCCTATCATGAAAGGAACACGACGACTATCGCACCATTTCTCAAATTCTTGCAAAATGCCATCGCCAGTGTCCTCGAGTCACGATCGTAGCTGCGCCCAACTAATCGCTTAAACGATAATTACCAATACTCGTATGCTCGCGTCTTTCTATTAACCCTTCAGCTTGCGCGTCAGAGGCTCGTTTACACGCGGTTATGGCAAACGGACTACAAAATGGAAGACATGGATTTTGTTTCGTCCCTTAAACAACTACTTACGCCCTACTTATCGCCTATTAAGTACGTTACGGTTGCATCGTGTAAAAGAGTTACCCTTTTAAGGTAGTACAGTAAACCTTACAAGCCTAGGTGTATACCGCGTCGATGCACGTTCAACGTTGCATCGCGCCCACGTATAAATATTGTTTATTGCATAATACACACATCGCACGTCGGTGTCCCGTTCACACGCCTCAGTCTGAACAATGGCACAGAGAAACATCGATACATTTCCCGGCGAAGTCGTCGGACGACGAGCGTCATCAGCAGGGTATCCCGTTATCAGCGGGAGAAACGTCGCAGTTGATATCGCGCGACAATGAACCCCATTTATCTCGACGAAAAATCCCTCTATTGCCGGATGATAAGCTTTTTCCTTAGACATTAAGCTCCCCGAGTGTGTGTATGTGTGTGTCGGAGCGCGTGAACCGGACCTAGCGTAGTGAACTCTTAAGCCTAAAAGCGGTTAAAGCCCCTAACGATAGGCAATATTGAGCGATGATCTGAATGCGCGGTTGATTTAAAAAAATTCCATGCATCCTCTCCCTCTTCTCCTCCTTGTTGCGTGCTCTAATCGATCGATACGAGTAACAAGAAATCGTAAGCATCCTCGGATACCAAAGATTCAGGTCTTATCTGCCGTACGATACTACCCGATGTAGATGCGTGCAAATTTGTTGCTCGAACGAGGCCTGCGCGCGTGGGGCGCGTCGAGGGACGCTTCCAGGAACGATAAGGAAATTATCGGCCGCGGAAGATGAACAGATAAAAAGGAATACGATGAACGAAACGCGTTTACATGCTATCGATAAGACTAACCTTACGTCTACCGGTACCATTGCCCGGGCTAACCCTACGAGATATGTAAATTCATCCCCGTCAGCGAGTCTCCTCCGACCTCATCCTCCCCCAGCCTATCTCCTCCCGAAATTCCATCTTCTTCAGGGGATAATGTCACAGTTGCAGGCGCTCCCACCTCGTCCGTTGTCACATTGGGCCATGCACCACTGGTCCCAGTCAACAGGCGGCTCCTCCGACGTGTCTGCCCCAGCAGTCAGGTCGTCACTGTTCAACTTCTCGATAACACGGTCTTCCAAGGCCTCCATCTCCTCGCCGTCCACCTGGTTCACCTCAGCTGCCAATGACTTCATTTCAGCTTCCAATAGATCCTTGATCTCTGACCCCTGTTGCTCCCCCAGGCCATTAATAGACTTCTTAACAACCCTTACAGCTTTATCCCCAACGATAGTCTCCGATTTGCTCAGCAATCCTTCTGCAGCGCCTGAATCGTTCAGCTCATGCTGCTCGGGATCCTTGGACGACCCCTCCAGCCGAGGGGAATCCTTTCTGTCAAGGTTCCTCGTCCCGTCATCCCTTGGATTTGGGCAGAGGCAAGCCCGACGCCGGATCAACGACTCCCTGAAGCTTCGACAGGTGTGGGAGGTGTCGAATACCAGGGATTCCGTGCTCGGAGAGCCAGCACCAGCACACGGGGCCAGGCAGAGCCTGAAGAGGCGATGTATCGGGAACCGGCCTCCGCTGGACTGAGGGACGAGTTTCTGCTGGTGGTCGCAGACTCCCGTCATCTCCAGTCCCCTGTTCTGTGCACGACACAGGCGAACGCATGCGTGCTCGTCCGAATGCGCGCCGGCGCCGGCCAACAGCAACGCCAGCAACACCCACCGAGCTAGAGGCGTCATCTGAAAGTGATGGCTAATCAATACCAAAGCGAACGAGCAACTCCGCGTTCCGATAGCCGCGCGGAGGAGCCAGCGGAGGGATTGGTTATGGCGATCGGGACATTCCTGGAGTCCGGCTATGTTATACAGGGTGTCACGTACTGCGTGAGAGGCGGCTCTTTGTCGAGGAACGGCGGAGAAATGGGTGATGGATTGACTATGAATTCGCGTCGAACCGGAACAGAATTGATTGGAACTTGAAAGAGGATTGGCGCTAGGAGAATTTAGAAATTAAGTTAGGAGCCAGTTAAGTTAAAATCTTGTCTTGAAAAATGTTCCATTTTTAGTGAGTTTCTGGGGAAAGATTATAGAGGAATATACTCGGATATCGTGGGAAATATGTTATTCCACACTTTTCGTTGAAATAACTTCTTTTTCCATGACAAATCCTGGGTATTTCGATTTTATCCTTTACTGCGGGACACACTGTATCCCTCAGCTTCGTTTGGCACGCGGAGAGAGAGTAATACTACTGGGATCTTGGTATCCGTTATCGGTTTCGGGTGCCTTGTGTCGATAACTGGTCTCGTTGCTTCGAGTTTCGTTGTGGAACGAGAGCGCGTGCCAAAGTTTGCGATAAATTCCACTAATTGCTATGACGGTTGTGCCTCGTTGAACGATTGCTCTCTTTCTTTCCTTTATTCAAAGCTGCTCGCGAAGTTTCTCCTAAATAGAAGACATACATCCTCGCATGGGGTCGCAAAGGATCGAAGAATCGTAAATCCAACGGATTTCTTGGCACAAATTAACGTGAACACTAGATCCCCGAGCTCTTAGATTCTCCATTTTATTGCCTAATCCGCTTTCGCGTAGCGTTTTAATTAAAACAGCAGCGGGTACGTACACAAATCACGTAGGAGAGTGCATAAGCGTTAAGGCAACGCACCAGTTGCTCTCCAAAGCGGATAAAAATAATTGGAAGATGTGTATCGATAGTTGCACTCGCTGCGCATGTATCGAAATTTGCTTCTTTACATCCAAGACGCGGTTATTGAAATTAAATTCTAACAAAGGCTTTCAAAGCGAAGTTGCCTCATTGATTAAATTATCCTTGTTTATATTTCGTTGAGAATTGGGAATAAAAGAAGCATGAAAATTGACTTACCTATGTATCTTGATCTGATATTCGCAATTGAATGAGAGTTGCTGGGTCTGATCGCAACGAGTAGATCGTGCGAAGTGAACACAGGGGGATTTGTTGCTTCACGACGCACGCCTCCGGCTTGACTGTTTGATTACCAGCAGTATGTATCGCATTAACTATCATTGGCTGTATCAACTGGTACAGTCTGATTGCGTATAAACGTATCGAAAGAGCGTAATAAACGATAACGTCCTCACAGTTTCTCTGTTGACTCGTGTTCTTTGTGAAAGATCATCAAACACTGAAGGAGAGGTGTAAATCCAAAGAGAGTAAATATTATTTCTCACCTCCTGGATGTGTTATCAATTAAATAAACTCGATCGCTCGAGCACTTGTTTGACAGTTAGTTGAAATGAGCAACAAACTTGAGACCTTTCTATGTAAGTATTCCTTGGAATCCCACTAAATTTATTCTTTGGAATTTAAAATATTTCATTCGTGATGGATATGCACAGAAAGGGGTGAATGTAGAAATCTAGAAAATGAATAAGGAAATTAAGATCTGATCATACTGTGTTTATAAAATACCCCTTGCAAAATTAACTCGCAATTAAAAATCATCCTGCATATCTTAAGTCAACAGTGAATGACCACACTGAACGAGTTTTCATAGTAAAGTCCATTGGCTTTCATTAACCACAATTACTGGAGATTAAGCAGGAGATCCTATTGTCAACAATCCTTTTTTATTTCTTATCTTCATTCATAGTGGAAAACACTCGTGGCGTTGTAATCGTGTATCTAGATGCCAGTATCTGACCACAAGTGACTGATAAAACATTTATCGAATTATCGCTTAATGAATTAGCATATACGGAAGATGGGGGACGCGATTCTACACCGTAGACAAATGAAACTGAACCGATTACGGTCTCTTGAGGTTGCCTATTTGCCCATGGAAGCTTATCGAGGCCACTGATAACGTACGATAGTGAAAGACGACACCGAAACATAAAAATGCTAGATGTTGACGCTGCCACCGGCGTTTCAGGTTAAATAATCCCTCTATTCTTTTTATTCGCCGAACAATGCTTCTTTCCAGCGCGACAATCGCAATTTTTCAACGCAGCTTCCAATGAATATTCCTCTCCACTCGTTCCACAGAAATTTCGTGGCCCCCGTGACATTTACGTTCGCGAGCGCGTCAGCCGGAAAAAAAAACATTCCGCCTGAGAAAAAACGCGCACACGAAACTCGCCATATTTCCAATCTAGGTTACGCGAAATTTGTTTCGCGAAATAAACGAGCTCTGGGTGACTGGCTAGATGAATACGCGCGTAATTCTTTCGTCTGTATACACCCACAGAAGACCGTGCAAGATTCACACGCAGAGTTATCGATCGTTATCGAGATTTCAATCGTGAATCTGTGCGGCTAAGATTCTGTTCCCTTCGTTCTGAACAGATTACAGTCTGCGCCACTTACTTAAGGGGTAACACCACTCTAGAGGCAGAAAAAGAAGACCTAAATTTGACAATTTATTTTGTGAGTATGACAAACGGAATAGAATTTCTTTTCAGAGGGTTTATTTAACACATATTGAAGTACGAAAAACAATTTTTTTTTATTGCCATTTTCATGCAAAATGGCGGCAACAGAGCCCGTCGTCGAAAAAAGCTTTTTTGAAAACGCCGCCACGGGAGGACGGATTTCTCGGCATGTATGAGTTCTGGAACCAAAAATAAAAAAAATTTATAACCTATATACAATTGGCTTTGGAAGTACGTGGCCGTTTTTTGATTGAATGTAAACTTTTTTTTTTATAAACAATTTAATGCTCATTTTTAGGGCAAAGAATCGATTCATTTCTTAAAAAGTGCACCACTTCCACAAAAATTTATTAAAAAAAATAACCCTACGTACTTCCAAAGCCAATTGTATATAGATTATAAATTTTTTCTATTTTTGGTTCCAGGACTCATACATGCCGAGAAATCCGTCCTCCCGTGGCGACGTTTTCAAAAAAGCTTTTTTCGAAGACGGGCTCTGTTGCCGCCATTTTGCATGAAAATGGCAATAAAAAAAAATTGTTTTTCGTACTTCAATATGTGTTAAATAAACCCTCTGAAAAGAAATTCTATTCCGTTTGTCATACTCACAAAATAAATTGTCAAATTTAGGTCTTCTTTTTCTGCCTCTAGAGTGGTGTTACCCCTTAATCATTCACCACTACACATATTGGAATATTCGTTGTGGATTGTGTCCAGAGGAAATTTCTCTTTTCCCCTGTAGATCATTGAAGAAGGTTATTAATCGTGATTATTGCATTACTTGGAAAACGTGATCAGAATCGAGACGCTATAGCTTGCACATTTTACTTGGCAGTATCTTTGTTTGCACCGAGGCTCTCCTGCGGCAAATAAATAATCAATAAATCCACGGCGACGCCAGTCTTATCAATAAACGAACGCGTACTTTGTTCGCTCGATCGGAACTGCGATCTTTTCCGCACCAAAAAAATAGGAGGGGATATTCGAAGCCCCGAAACGCTTCGAGGAAGCTCCAAAGGGAGAAGGAAACTTGGACGTTGGTAATTTACATCTCGCGCTCGCTGGGCGACAGCGTTGCTGAGAAATTTATCCCGGGGTGCTTCGTAAATTCTTTCCCCGATGCCCCGGGCAACACTGTTTCAATTTAAAGTTTCCCTGCACAACAGCATCGGCATAAAAATCCCTCGAGTCCCTTCTTGCCGACTTCAAGATCGATTCTATTCGTTACTGACTGCGCTAAATCGCCCAGCAATCTTTTACCCTTCCGCGACGAGGAATTAATCTTGTTTGGAAAACAATTACACGGGGATAGGAGCAATTACTCTTAAGCTCGCGTTGCTTGTGTTTTTATTTGAAGTTGGGTAGTGCGTGAGAAATTCAAGATTTTTCAGGTCTGGATCATCATCTGAATTATTAGTTACCAGATCAATGTGACATCGTCATTTTTGACACCTGACACCTGATTTCTAACAAATAGAATGCTTAATCATCCTCGACGTTCCCTTTATGCGATGCACTTGGCCTTACTTTCATGGAGAATCACGTGGTAATGACTTCAGTCATTCAATCTTCTGAGGAATATCAGAATCCACATATTCGATAGGTTCCAAAAGTCCTGACTGCAAAAACTTGACAATTGACTTAACTTGAGTGACATTTTGGAAATCTGGGGCACTTTTCCATGACGCAATGATAGTCACAATAGAGTGTGCTTATCTCTGCAAAGTATGTTAAGTTGCTGATTCATGAAAGTAACCGAATTATCCATTTATGGGCCTTGACCATATTAATCATCAGCAGTCACCATCTTCTAAACTGCGCCCTTTAATATCCCATTCTGTCCGCTGTGGCAACTCAGTGGAACCGAGGAAGAGGAAACGTCGTTAACGGAGGACGAGGCTCGCATTCGATACGACATATACCTGGTGTCTGAGGTACACACAAGGTGTATCGACCTCAATGACGTGATTACGTACACTCGAAGACGAGTAGCTACGTCCCTGGCACTTTCTGGGTCTCGCCCTGTCCTCCACCCTCTCACGAAGGACGGAGGAAGTATTGATTAAATTCACCGTCGGCCATTTTGCCCCACTATCCGATTGGCTGCCGTCCATTTTGTCCTTCCTAGCCCCTCCGCCCTTGTCTGCCTCTGTTTCTTCCTCTTCTTCCGCTTGTCACTCTCCTCCGTGCCTCTTCCCTCTCTCTCTCCGTCCTCAACCCCTTCACGCAAACCATGCACGCATGCGTCGCGACATTTTCCACGAAAGAAACCAGCAATTGGATTTTTTTCCTCGCCCCAGTACTTCCCTTCATTCGCTGCTTGTTTTTCTGCTCGAGGAGAGCCGTTAGCCAGCGATCCCTGATGTTGATGTACCAGGGTGCATCTGTTGATTCCTCGTTCCGCAGCGAAACGAGGGTCGGCTCTTGGAATTCTTATCAGGCTTCATTAAAGGGTAATAAAAACCCCTCTAAGGAAGAAGTAAACTTGAATCTCCCTTGATATGAGACCACTAAAGCCCTAAGTTATTTCCCTTCCAAGCTTCCTCCACCTAATCCTAGTTAGACCGTTCAAGTGTACAATCCCCTTTCTGTCAGAGATTTTCCACAGTTCCCCTGTTCAAGCCACATCTTCGAACCCCGAATGCTGCCAAAACGTCGGAAAGTTCTACTTAATGGCACGCTCAACCTCCCATTTGTTGCGCCGACAGCAGGAAGCCTCGCAGATGAATCTCTCCTCGTCCCCCCCATCAGCCAAAGATAATTTCATACGCTGTCAATACCGCGGACCTCTGAAAAGAGCTAGGAAATAACCGATGCGCCAAAGCCTCCAACCCTTTACGGTTTCCGCCGGTTTGTATCTCGCCTAACGGCCAGGCGTGCCAGAGATTTCGCGGCTAAGTAGCTCCCCAGGTTCCCATCGGTTCCGAGTCAGAGTACATTCGTAAACATATAAAAGGGAACGGCGGTGGCATCCGACGCGAGAACCGCACACGGAGGCCCGTCCGCGTATCTCCAGGCTAGAGGACAGAGATAAGGGTGAGCGACGAGCGATACGTCATCCACCCTCTGACGTCAGGGTGCACGTCCGCCCGTGGATTGGTGGAAAAGGGGCACGCCTACTTAAGCAAACCCTCGTGCACGAGGCACCGTGCACCCCTCTGTTAACGCTGGCCCCACGCTCCGCCCACGTGAAACCACCCCCGCCACCTGGACGCGAGGGGGGTGGCTGCGTGGGTTGTGCGAGGAGAAACTGGGTCAGGCAGACTCGAGGCAGGCCGAGTCAGGCCGAGGCTCGAGAGTCGTCCAGGCGTTTTCGGCTGGAAGCAGTCCCTTGGAAACCACCCCGAAGCCCGTCGCCGCTTCTCCAGTCTGTCGACGATCCATCCTTAAGTCCTCCTATCGCTTGGGCAACTTCATCCCCCGTTCGCGTGTTCCACGTCGATCATCCGGCGGTACCCTTTGGAAGGAAGGCGAGACATAGAGAGAGATTTGGTGAGTGTTTCCTGCGGAATGGTACTCTTTTATTGCATCCCTTTTTACTACTCTCTCGTTACGTACTTGGTGTATCGAAACATTTGTCGCGTACATGTCCGGGCTTCGGATAGGGTCAGAGAGTTTTGAAGGAGGTACTTTTCGCGACGGGCTGACTGGGGAATTGTGGCGGATGCTGTGTTTAAAATAATTGGGGGTAGTTGAAGAGGATCTGATTTGAGAGGGTGAAGAAGTAGCTCTGTTGAGTGTTTAAGATTTGGAACCGGTTTGGGGTTGAATTCGCTGGATATCGTATTGGGTGATTTTTTGATTATTTTGAGCAATGTATCATGATATTCGTTGACGGCTTGTGGTGTGCAAAAGAATTTCTTTGAAAGTACTCTCATCTCTTGGCTCAGAGCACTGTATCGCTTTCACGCACTATTCATTCCCGCTACATTCTATCTATTCATAAGGGAAGTTCGGCAACTCGTGCTCTGCATTCTGTCCTATCGAGCTATCTGGAATTTTGACGTGAAGAATATTACTCTTTGCAGCAGACGAACCGAATCTGCTTTTGCCACCAAAAAGGAGAAATTTTGTCACACGTCGCCAAATTTTGTAAAAAATGTTTCGTTCAGACACATATACGTGGTTGTAAAAGGCTATCTACTCGAGTATCATTAAAAAATGAAACTACAAAAAATTAAGAGTGGTGGAGGTGAATTTCGAAAAAAAATAACGTTTTTCGCAAATTCTTTATCGCCGCATTATAGGACAGAAAAAACCATAGAACTTTGAATTTAACTTCGTGTTTATTTATTTTACTGTTTCGTAGATATGCGTGATAATCTGAAAACTCACAATTTTTTCGAAGGGTTATTCTCACCCTTAAGACCCATAATATCCGAATTAAAAAATAGTTACGTTATTAGTATCACTTACGCTACATTTCTGCAAAGTTTCAGATTTTTTTAATTCTCGAGTTGCCGACGCCTACGTACTACTTCTCTTCTTTCGCTACAAGCATTTTTTACAAATCTTTACTGTGCAGAGTGAACCACATAACTCCTCCACATTCCTCCCTTTTCGATAATTAAGCACTTGATTCAAATTCTGTGATCCCCCTTCTATAGCTACATTCAAAATTCTTCTAATTACCAAGCATCCGTTATTATAGCATAACCGTAGTGCCTGATCTCTCCAGGATGATTCCTCGCTTGCCTCCCACGCTCCAAGGACCAGCCGATCGGTTCAGAGAGCAAACGACAACCCACGTAATCAGTTTCGCTTTTTTTCCAGTACAAGGGAATGCTTGTTAGCCTTTTCCTTCTAGCACAATAAAGAATGCTCTCTGTCCATGTTTCTTTGGTCGCTCGGCCTGCCGTGCTCCTATCAGCGTGGTACATTCTCGCTTGGCAGTTTTGCGCAATTTATTCTGAGGCTCGCTCGGAGAGAACGAAACTAAAAAAAAAAAAATTATAAAACAGCAGCGCGATAGTTCGTGCTCGACACTGAAGCGGACACTGTTGTTGATTGTTGTAGGGACTGAGGCGAGGGGCACAAGCAGAGACATGGACAATGTGCAAATGATCGGCACTAAAATCACAGCGATCAAGGAATACTTATATGTAAGGCGTTCTCATCTCGCTGCACGTCACATTCATCGTATCTCTTCATTTTGTAATCCTTTTGTCACGATTATCAACCGTAGCTGACTATCATTTCTAGCTTTCGTTTCGTTCTGTTCCGTTCAACCTTATCGTCCACTTTGCCATTGTCTGAAGAAAAGCTTCCTACGAAAGCTTCGTTACGCTTGTTCCTGTCGACAGGTTACTTTCTCAGATCCGACGAACTTTAATCACGTTTCTTATCGACGTTAGATCTCTAGCGTATGCCAGTTATAGACTATGGTGAATGTCATTATCAACGAGCAACGGAGTTCACTCGAAAGACAGATAATCGTTGTGAATTTCAGAATTTCGCCCGGACGCACTCACCCACCAGACTAATGAGCTCCGAGAACACGTACGCGCTCTCCAGGGAGCACTGTAACTTGAAGTATTCGGGTAAGTTCGCCCACAGTATCGATCTAGGAGTAGTCTTGGTGTCGAAGCATGCGTTTAACTCGAAAGCTTCTCAAGCAAAGTAATGTGGCATGAATTAGAACCATCGTTCGACGATTGACATCGAAAGAAGTGATATTAGTCAAGCATGTCACATTTCTTCGATTGAACTGTACTTTTGAACACTTTGTTACATTATTAGTGCTAAATCTGATTAGTCTACATTTATTTCACTGATTTAATATATGGTGATAGCTGAACTGGTTTTACAGTGTCTGACAACATATATTATATTACTACTTGGGATATAAAAAATGATTCATATGCTTCAAATTTACTACTTACATTCTAAGGAGTATCAATAATTTACCTATTTCACTGTGAAGAACGAATCTCTCAAGCTTGGTCACTTCCCAGTGTCTGGACACGCACTGTCCTCCACTACTCACACTATATTTCACTGTCTTTATCAAGTCTGTCTAATAATCTATTAATTTCACTGTGTGCACTTGAAAAGGCAACAATACTATTATGTATACCACAATGCTAAGAAAGAGTGTTTTTATCGGTCCCTTTACAATGTCTGATGACACAATATCTAAAACCACTTGCCTCGTGTTCCACTGCTTCTTCCTTTGTGCTTGTAAAATTAGATTGACAGTGATGAATTGTATCGATCTTAATACATCGCATTACAAGGAATAAAGGCTACCTACTGCCCACTTCAATGCGTCTGACCACATACGCGGCGCAACTACTTGCACATTATTCTCCAGCTTTCGCATTCACCGAGAATACATACAAATTAGCGCTTGGATCAAAAAACTTCCCTGGTACCCTTCAAATCCAAAAGCAGCCCTGGCTTCCCGAGAATGAAATCAAGGAGTCACAATATTGTCCTGATTTCGCGAGGTTCGGAGGGGTGCATAATAATAGAGGATTTAGAATCAACCCGAAGAGGCTCGCAGGCGACGAGTGGCTGAGGACAGATTACACGCCACAGAAAGGGTGGAAGGGTTTTGTTGTCACTGCCCTGTTTACCGTTTGGCAAGTGTTAGAGAGCGATAAGTTCTACTTCGTGGCTTAAAAATTGAATATAAAACATCCTTCATATAGAACGAATTAATCCGCCCCTTCTGTAATCTAACTTTGCACAAGACCTTCAATAAAAACTACATAAACTAAAGTATTCTTGAGGGTACTACTTCTGATTTTCAATACAAGTCGCATCTCTCAATATCGAGGTCTTAAAATTTCTTAAAAAATCCAAGCAACCACACAGTGTTTCTTTCGACTCGCTGCTATAAATTAACCCCCTAATCCTGCTTATAAATCGCCAGAACTAATTGCCGCGTGTAACAGCCCCTAGAAGGTGCTTTGATTAAAGCCACGAGAATAGAGGGTGCTACGCATCTGGTGCCAAACGACTCGCCAGTTCCACCTAGATTAAGCTCGAAACTGTAACTCAGCCAGTTGCACAAAACTGCATCTGTACACGACCTGACGCTTATCAGCGCTAACAATAAGTTAGACTGTGGTTGTTGCGATCGCCGATTAGACAGACTCGAGGTATTTATCGTTGGTAGAACTCGTTTCCGTCAGGAGTGCTATAAACCCCGAAAGAAGGAGAGTCTGTCGGCCTTCGGACGTTAGATTGATAGAGCTGGATTAGCCACACCAGAGCCCCTGGAAGCTGGGGATTTCCCTTGTCTAACCATAGGTTCAGGCCAATTCACCGTAAGGTTTCCGGCTCCCTTCTTTTTCCATTCGACTCTCATTCGCCTGCCTCGTGATTATTGAAAGACACACTTATCTCTTCCAGAGGGCTTTGCGCTGCTATTCCTTAAAACATCTTCGTCAGATACCTGAATTCCTTCAATAAAATATATTATCCATAATTTTTCCTTGTCTTTGAGTGTTTTTAATCACAGTTACGAATGTAACTTTCCAATGAAATGTCTCCGCAAGTTGCGATTCAAAGTTCTGTTTAGTACCCTTGCTCGGGAAAGGAAGTAATGGCATTAAAGCGCGGCTGCTGAGTAGTCTCTCTGTTTATCCATGGGATCTCCTTAATGCAACGGGAAACGAAGGGTCGTTTATTCGGCGGGATACTTTATGGTTACCCTGCAACAGAAGGACAGTTCAATCTACCAAGGATTTGCCGAGAGCACATTGAAATGTCCCACTGCCGGCGGTTTATGTTGCCTCCGCTAGAGCACACGCGAAATTGCTGTCTCAGAATGGGATAAGAATGTATTCAAGTATATTTCATCCGGAGACAAATTACACCCTCTGCACGAGCCCCACAAAAGTATTTTAAATTAACCTTTTACCATCGGAATGGATTATTATCTGCCTGCTTGACTGTGCATGATTGTAACTGTGTATGGTAGATCTATTTTACGAATGCACGCCACTATGTCGAAGAATAAATCGAGTCAGCGATGGCATATGTGAAGACCAGCGATGATGAAGTCCCGAAAGAAGAGGACAACGAAGTCAGATGGTGTCATCCCACCAAACAAGTGAGAGTGTGTCGATATAGGTCTATACTTTCAATTGTTTGATGAGGTGAAATCATTCTAATAATTTACGTTTTCTGCGAGGACGTCGGAGAGCCGACGGTAGGTCGATACGGCGGGAGTGTCGTGCAAAGTGACGCTTGATAAAACGGTATCGAATCGATCGATGTCGCTATTGTAGAAGAGATTTCACTTGATTATAACAATTAGAGAGTCACCGTAGACAATTACCATTAGAGATCCTTTGCGATTGCATTAGCTAGATTTGATTTAGTCCATGCCACAGCCGTAGTTTATGCAAATATGAGGTACCATTTATTAAGCTAACGTTGGATTGTGTTTTTTAAATATTGTAGATGCAAATTGATTTATATATGATGCAGAATGATTCAGTGACTCTTGCTACTCTGGTATCCTTGAAACTGTGGGAGTTGTTGCAATAATTATCTAACAAATTGTAAATGGAGGGGGAATGGTAATGACCACTATTCTATCATATCATTTTTAACAAAGAGAATTCTTCTCTGACTCCCACGTTTTCAGGGATATTGAAATAGAACTCGAAACTCAAGCTTCTAATAAGAGAAAAGTTGTTGTTCATCTACAACACTCCTCGAGCGTTCATGTTCTTGCTCCCAGATATCCTGCCGAACAATGTCGAAGGTTTCCCTGCGACTAGAGAATTCCTGATGAAGGTGGTGGATATCCTGCTGGATTTCGTCAAGTCGACGAACGATCGGAATGCCAAGATCCTCGATTTCCATCATCCCTCCGAGATGATGCGTCTGCTGGATCTTGAAATCCCTGACTCTGGTCTGACCCTCCAGCAGCTGCTCATCGACTGTTCCACCACTTTGAAGTACCAAGTGAAAACCGGTGAGTTTCATATCGATATTAATTTATAAAGCACACATGTGCCTGACTGATTAATTCATTACACTTTTCGATCATTCTCCATTGCATTATTTGTGACATTGCTAGAAGTTGAAAAGGTCAAGGTCTTTTTATTAAAGTGAAAATCCAATGGAAACGTGACTGGCAGAAAAATGAACGAAAATTGGGGATGCTCTCCAGCGGAGAGTTGTTTAGCGCTGTCCTATCGCGTTTCCTTGCACCCACCAGGGCGATAAGCCACATAATTTCATATTCAATTTAGCATACGCGCACTCGAGGGCGTAGATAAGGTGACAAGAGACACTTTCAGCCTTTCCGTTAGCGTCAACCCCCAAAATATACACGTTGCCCTCGCGCACGTGATAAATGAGCGAGGGGCTGGTGGCCACAAAAAACGGAGAGATATCTGGATGCATCGGCTGCAAACATCCAGAGATACGTCCCCTAAAATGCACCAAATAAATGGTACACTTTATTCACAATATTCAGACAAACGCATTGTTAATTTTAGCAATAATTATAGAAACATCGATAGGTTCCCTTTTAAACCCCATAATACTCTCTCAATATTAACTAAAGCTACCAAATTTCTAAATTACTTAATTCTACTTTGTTACCAAACTTTGGACCATTTGCTTCTCGAAATTATCCTCATTAAGTCTCTCTACTCGCAGTTCATTTCGCGGACCGCGTACCACGAGAAATTCCAGCGTTCCTGGAAATTTTGCGCACAGATGTTTATCTAGTCGTGGTAGTCTACGAGTATCTAGCTTCTCCATCGACGGAACGCCAGGAGTCAACCGCAAATCCCCCGCGAAAGTTCGCTATCTCGGTAGGATTCGATTACCGGCTTGAATAGATGCTAATGCACAATGGAAGAGGGCTAGCCGAACTTAGGCCAGAAATCAGGCTTGTTTGGCGTCGATGCAGAGGTACGGGGGTGGGGCACACCCCCTCTCTATCCGTGGCCGCGTGCACGATATACGCACCGACAAAAAGTCGTTATTAGATTATACTTCACGAGTTTTGCGGCCACCCTCCAAGTAGCGTCGATCTGACCAGCCTCGACACCGTGAAAAGAACTGCCCCCCTCCCCCCTCCTCCGCGAGGAGAGCAATTGATTACAGATACGCTGGAGAATATTCCGAGGGGGTGGATGATAAGAACATTGACGATGTCTGAGTGAAATATGACAGGATAAAAAAGCAGAAATGTCGAAGGCTGTTAAGGAAGATGAATACTTAGAACATCGATGGTCATTTATGAATGAAATACTGGAGGGTGAAGTAGGCTTGAGTAAGTGACGAAGATTATGCAGGGAAATTAATATCGCCTGGAAAGATCTTGATTGATCGCTGGTGCAGCCGACGTATCGACGTTCGTGATTGATCTCTGTTGATGGAAGAAGGCACATTGTCGGTGCAAAGATTCTTGGAGTGGAAAAGACGCGGAGATTGAGGACACGAGTGGCTTAGAATCTTTGCAAAGTATTGTCTACATTTGCGAAGAAGTGCTTCGATATCGGAAATAAATGCTCCAGATCACTCGACCTGGAAAACTTGCGCTTAATTTGACGAAATTGTTCAATGGGGTGTGTCGAAGTTGGCACAAGCACGACAGTGGAGAATTATTCTTCTTTCTCTTTTAATTCACTGTAATGGAATACTTGCACAAGCTTTAATTCCAAATTGTTAAATAATTCTATCACCCTTGATCGTTTTAAACCCTTTAGCATTTTATTCTTACAAGTATTGGAATTCCAGATTCTTCCCCTAAATAAACTCGACTGCGATTGCAAACGAAGCCAGCCCATCGATTCATCAATATTCGTAGGCTCGTGTAGAGGAAGGGTTCTTTTGGTACCTTTTTCTGTAAATCAGCGGGAATCCGAGGAGCGGTGCAAAAAAGGACAATGCAAACTGTGCCCGCCGAAAAAACAGCGTTGTAGCGTTAGCGCACGTGGCACCGCTGCGCAGGCTGGTGAATTCAATAGGATCGGTGTAATTAAGAGCCATTTCTACACGATTTCCCCCCTGGGTGGGGTCGAGGGAAATAGTAAATAGGGGCGAAGCGACGGGGCAGGGAACCGTGCACGCTATAGGGCGAACCCTTCGCGAAGTTTCGGCACGAAACCATCGAGTACACCCACCAGAGGAATTTAAATTGGTATCGATAGCTGTCCGTGGAATGCAGAAATCGTTTCGTCACGGGGATGTGGAAGTTGCTCCGTCATGCCGGCGGTATTATCCGGAGAATAATGGAATTTACACGGTAGAAACCGTGGCTATATAAATATTAAGGAAACCAAAGCAAGAGAAGGTGTGGCATTTAATAAAAGTTTCAAGTAATAGATGAAATAAGGTACCTATGATTCTAGAGTTTCTTTGGAGCTGGCAAGATGAATCGTTTTCTTTAATAACGCTCAAGTCCATCAGGTTCAAGACCGCCGACGTTACATTCCGAATGTTTTTCTTTCTCGCGAGCGATATGATTGATTACGCGGCATTAGCGTTAAGCTGGGGTTACACACTTCTCTTCATACAAATCCTGATCCCCGTAATATATTACCATCGCCTGCGCCGAGCAGGTTCTTCGAGCTGGAACTTGTTCCCTTTCTCTTTTCCACTCCGGAGGAAAAGGGGAAATTAGTCGGAAAATGATACCCCCCCTGACGTTGTAATCGCTCGTAAGGGCAATTCAGTGGTAGAAACAAATCATGGAATCTATTGTATCGGATGTGGAAGACCACTGAAGTTATCAGAAACTAAATAGTAGAGAAATCGTATCAAACATTTCAAGAAAAGGAAAATGGTCCTCAGGAAAGTGGAGGATTTGTGGCATATGATTACTCATATTGAGTTCAAAAGCTATAACGAAGTTGGAATTAAAAAGACAATAGAAGAGATTGTCTGTGGAGTAGAAGTACCCAGTGACTCATTAGTTTAACAGCCGAGTCTCTATTTTACCATTACTTGGCGGTGCTGGAAAAGAGTCTAAGGGGATCTGGCGCTGAAAATCTCTGCAGCTCCGTCTAGAATTAACATACCCTCAAATCTGCATAATGCGCCAACCAGCCGAGCTAATCTCGGCCCCGTGATGCACTCGTGTTTGTATCTTCTATCTTTTGGCAAAACAAACACCGTCCCAGTGCTCTACCTTACGTCTACCCCTGAAACTTTCAAAGCTGCTTTGCACTACGAATGGAGGAAAATGTTGCTCTGTTCAAAAGACAACAAGCTTTCGAACTCTGATCAGAAGTGTCTGCAGACTTTCCCTGCCAAATTTTCAAGCTACTGTGTAACACACATTTGTTCACTAGAGAAGAAATTGAACTTCCTCTATTAATCTTAGAAGACAAGTTTTGCATGCCTTCTTTTTAATTCACAATCCTTTCGCGCCACCCCAATTTATATGGTGCATAATCGACTTAACCCGCGGCGACTCGCTGGAACAGTTTGTTTTTCCTGCCTGCCGCGCCAGTTTGAGAGCCTCTGAAAACAATCTAGTCGCGCAGCGACGCGTGTGACGCGCAAAATGCGGGCGCTTCGGACCATCGACCCTCCTCCGCCCTTGGCTGAACCACGACCCCGATACTCCCGGAAAAATGGAGAGACGGAGTGAGAAAGGGAGCAAGGGAAAAAGGGGGACGGTACGTCTTTTCGCACACCCCAAGCCGGACGCGTGCCACGATCCACGGACCAAGATAATTGCGAATAACAGCGCGACAAACGGCTCAGATACCGCTGTCTGATACCGCGTTTGGGGTGGACTCTTGTGTACGAGTATACACTCGTGGTCCCCGGAGATTTCAGCGTCTGGTTGAGGAATGCAGTGAATGGAATCCTACAGACTTTAAAAAGTAAAGAAAGTGTGACTGTTGACGCTATTTTGACAGTTAAACCACTTTTTTAAAAGACACCTATTGAGGGTTGCGATTTTAGGCTACTTCGTGGACAAGTAAGCATAAATTAGAAAATGGATATACGAGATTAAATTGTAATAGTTGATTAGATCCCTTTTTTATAAAACTTAAGATACAGGGATTACTTTCCTGAGTACTGAACACTGACTCGACTTCGCCACTCGGGAAATCCTGAAGCTGGGGAACCAGATGGGCCAAGGGGGAGCATTTACCCCCTGAAAGACTGGCGCCATACGTCAATCACTACGTAATACCGGCAGATTAAAATGTCCAAGCACCGCGCCAAAATTCCCATTCGTGTTTCTCACTTGGGCATCAAGGAAGAGAAATGTGTGTTGTTAAGGACAGTATCTCGGTGAAAGAATAGTGCAGTTTTCGAGGACACTTCCTGTGGTTATCAAAGGTTGCGGAGGTTATCGAGCACCCAAGGGAAAAAGTCTTTTCGTGGCCGGATATTCAATGGAGTGAATCCATCAATTCTCGGGATCAGGGGATCTACGTTATTTTAGAGAATGATAGGATATGGGTTCGAAGGGTGCGCTGAATGGGTCTGTGTAAAAATCCTATATCATGGAAACATAAATTTCGAGCCAACGTGGCGCACACACGAGGCCAGGAAATATGGTAGGTTCGTATGGAAACTTTGTAAAACTCTATAAAAATGAATATTATAAAATCTCGAGAAGACTTCGAAAGGAATATGTACATCATCCTTGATAAATGAAATTACACAATCTTAATGGGGAATCGAAATGGAAGCTTTTACATGTGTTACAATCTTCCTAATTGAAACAGTGGGTTGGAACGGAATTATTCGCACGCTGAAAGGGCAAGATGAAAATCCTGATCGACACAGCGACGTGCTGCACATATGAGAAACAGCAGAATCCCGGCACTTGTTCCCCCAGTAGCATCAGGAGGCAGGCTCCCATCGAACAGAAGCATTAACCCTGATCCTAGCGCGATGTTCAGCAGAGCGGATGACAACGTACTCAGCCAGCAGCTTAAAGCTCTCTTCCCGTGCCTTTAACGTCCATCCTCGGCGTCTGAGCCTCCAGCAGAGTCATAATTTTTCGACACGTGCCACGTCAACTTTATTAATTACCACGTCGTTACAATCCGTCCTTCAACAATCACGACAGTGCCAGCGAAATTAGCGCGGTGGTCTTGATTTATAGTCGGAATAATTAATTTCAATCCCTCTCCTCAGGGTGGCTGGAGAATTATACAACCACGATAAAGGGGTTTAATCTCGAAGCATCAACAAATTCTAACGATTCTATTGCGATTAACTGAGATTCAGTCACGGTTTTCTTCTTACGAAGAATCTTTGTTAACGATCGCTTCCAGGCCACCCACGTTTCTTCAATCAATTATCCTGCGGACTTGATCTCGTCTCAATGGCTGGCGAGTGGCTGACAGCGACGGCGAACACGAATATGTTCACTTACGAGATCGCTCCTGTGTTCATTCTGATGGAACACGTGGTGCTGCAAAAGATGAGGGAACTCATCGGCTGGAACGGCGGCGATTCCATCCTTGCTCCAGGAGGATCCATCAGCAACCTTTACGCTTTCCTGGCCGCCAGACACAAGATGTTCCCGACCTACAAGGAACGAGGCCTCTCCGCCGTCGGTGGGCAGCTGGTTATGTTCACGTCTGACCAGGTACGCCCTGTTCTACTTACAGCGATTATCCTCGTCTGCCAACAGAGTTCTATTGCTCCTTGCAACGCGTTGAACGATCTCTTGCACTTCAAATTTATTGAATTTTACACAGATTTCTTCATTTTATGAATAGAAATAGAATTCTGAATACCTGAAGGTACTGTAAACTTTTGTAAACTTGCAGAGCTGTATAGTTGTTTCCAGGAAAGAAATTATCTTTTTTTCTGGATAAATGCGTGTGAATACGGAAAATTAGTATATTCAGTAGTTTGTGCATTTGTTAAGTTTTCGGAAACTTCAATTAATGCTGTGATTATCGCGTTTTGTTGCTCGACAGTGCCACTATTCCGTGAAATCGTGCGCCTCTGTCTGCGGACTGGGAACGGACAACTGCGTGATGGTTCCTAGCGACGAGCGAGGTCGTATGATCCCGTCGAGACTGGAGGAACTGATTATGGAACGAAAGGCGAAAGGACACATCCCCTTCTTCGTGAACGCCACCGCTGGAACCACTGTCATCGGCGCGTTTGATCCCATCCCCGAAATTGCTGACATTTGCCAGAGACACAAGCTGTGGCTACACATCGACGTGAGTGAAATTTATTAATCTATCCCCTGGTGCAAATAAATTCACGATGATGACGCGTAGAACAAGAATAACTCGCTTGTAAGACATATTTGCATATGTACAAGTATCGAGCAATTAAATATAGAATAACTAGAGGCTGAAACTGTTTCGAAGCTAGAAAGGGACAACAGAGATTTCCACTTAGCCTGGCAGCTTATTCAAATCAGTTCACCGTCCCGACGATAAATGCCAAACGCGTAAGAGCCTTAACGTTAATAATAAATGTGCGAATCGCCATGCATTCGACTGGGGATGGTTTGCCCGGGGGTAAATCGAGAGGGAAATTCGGAAAATCTGGGATTTCAGAGTCAACGCTTAGAAAGTCTTTAAGGGTGGTTCTATTTTTCTCACTTCACGCGTGGCTCTTGTTGCAGGCGGCTTGGGGTGGTGGACTGCTTCTCTCGAGGAAATACAGACATCCCAGACTGACGGGCATCGAACGGTGAGTGCGACGAATAAAATATCTTCTTAAACTATCCGACCAGAGCACGAGGTAGTTCTACCCTCAAATTTCCTCTAACTCCAACGCTGACACGTCTCCTTCCGATCGACCAGAGACACCTCCACATGTGTCCTCCGCAGGGGTGCCTTAATCCCCGTACTTTATAGTTTATTGAGGCTTAGTTTGATGGAGTCACTCAGGAAAAGACACACACACGTACGCGGAAGGCAGGAGCCTTAACGCGGTCGCTTATAAAAGGCAAAATCGATATGCTGCCTTTTCCGAGGTGTTTGGAAAATTACTTTGCATGAGAATGAACCAAGGCATTCGATCGGTGAATGCTTCTCGCGCAGTGTCATTACAGAAAGAACAATCTCATATGAATTTTCTTTGCTTAAGAATAATCATATTTCAACGCAATGTTTCGTCCCTGTCACATTCGACATTTATATTTTGGAAATAAGTGAAATTCTCGTTTCCAGAGAATTTAGTGTATTCGTAGAATTTTGGTAGAAATAAGGATCTAAAAAATTCAGTTCTCTGAACGGGATTAAATAATTATTGCCGGTGGTGCAACTGGAATCCCATGAGCCAAACAATGCGGAAAGACGATACCTGCGGGCCATCCGTAGAGAGTGTCGTAATCCCGTGGAAATCGAGGGGTTCGGAGAGAAAGGAGTGACTCCTGTCCCCGACACATGCGAGCTTTCGCGTCTACGTCTGCAGAAACGCCGATGTCCGACCCCTCGAGCTGCGATAGGGGTCAGGGGTAGGCCTGATCGGGCCGTAGCTCAGATGGGGTTGGCGAGATTAATCCGCGATTTGCATCGGGGCGCATCTGCTCCCTCCATTCAGCGACAGACAGTCCCTGACCCGAAAAAAAAAATGTGGCACGAGGCCTCCCACGAAAATGATTTTCCCGCGGAGGTCCTCTATACTCGATATCGACTCGGTAGCCACTGATCTTCCGCCTCGCGGAATTTATTCAGAATGTCCCCGCCACGCGACAGATTAACAATCAAAAATAAAGTAACCTTGGTCTCTGCTAATGAATCCTTTCGTGCTGAATCCTATGCATTTCACTGTACCTCACAAGTAATATCGACGATTGCAGCGGGTCAGCAGAGGCGCGTCGAGTATGAAGCATAGAGTAAAAAATAAAGGAAAAGCAGGAAAGTAGAGGTAGTTCAGATAATCAAAGGTTGCGTGATGTCTGTACAAAGTGCCAAGGTCCACGCGAGATTATGAACATCCTTAACATCCTTCTAACCGGGATGTTTCTTTTCCATGGTCGCTTTCCGCGCGATCGCAGTTTCCTGCAGTGACTGTACCGCGGCGAGGACTTCCTTCCTGTAGGCCTTGATTAAAATGGCAAACGAAAAGTCCGAAGGACGAGCAACAGCTGGATCAGTTCCCTGGAGCGCATTTGCAGAACAGAACTCTCCTCTTATATATCGACGCGCCGCCGCTGCCGCATCGTGCCTTCCGCGGGTCTGAAATAAAAGGCCGTGCCTCGACAATGCTGGATTAAACTCGTACAAAGGGAACTGCCTCCCTCATTCTCTCGTTGTCTGTCCTCCCTCCGCCCTCCCCGCTCCGGCCTCGTCCCTGCGCCTTCGAGTAAGGCGCGCGGACACCGCGGAGAAGGAGCGAGAGAGGAGGAGACCGTGATCTCGTCGTCGCGACAAAGTCAGAAATGATTACGCATAAAAGACACCCCCGCCGCCCCCCCCCCCCCCCAGTGCAGGCACGGGCAAGGTCTGCAGTCGGAAGTGAAGCTGAATGTTAGCGGGTCCTCCTCTTCCAGCTCGCGCGCTATTGTAGCGGGAAGCACAGTCTGGAGTCCTCCTTTGACGCACCATGCATTCTTCCCCTGCACACGCTTTCGCAAATCGAGCTCGATTCGCCAACAGTCGGCCCTTTCGATTCCTGAAAGTTATGCTGAACGATCACGGGTTTAATTAATGCATTGAAGATAGTGCCGTTTATTAACGTGTACGTGATAATTGTAGCGAAGCTGGGGAAGTGATAGTAGAAGGTGAGAGGGTTTTTAGAAAATGGGGTAAGTTTGGGTGTGGATTTAGTGAGATGCTTTTAGCCAAGTCTCATCGATCTTCCACCGTGAACCACTGACGCAAAGTGAACGGTTTAAAGGTATTTTTCTCTTCGGGGTATGTACTTACGATACCCCGACGGGGGCGAGGATAATTAGCAACCCTCGTAATATATATTGCGCGGCTTTTGGGGTTGGCACCTAGGACGAATTTAAGAGTGAACAGAGGGGTGCCACACGCGCCAACCCCAGCTGTGAATCGCATTAATCACTTCAGCTTTATGTACAGGCATTATGCGTGCCCTTAAGGCTGGCTTTTTTAACTAATAGAAAATCAGGGCAAGTATCGGGGACTCTCACTCAATTTCCTAAAATTGCACCACGATGAAACAACTATTACTTCAATTATCTGATAAGTCGAAGGGAATTAATTGTGTTGGGTAAAATAATATGCAGAATGGTAGAGTTTGTTGAGTATATGAAACTCAAGTTTGGTGATAGGAGCTGTTGAAGGTGCTCGTGAATGCAGCAACACGATAAAGTACACACGCTGAAGAGGATGCAGAAGAGTGACTAATGGCCAACGGCTGTCCCCGACGCGAATCTCTTTCCCTGGCTGTTTCAAGTACCCTCGCATCATCTGCAGCGTGGCCAACAGACACGAGGGACAGTGTCGCGATATATGTGTCACTTGCCAAGTATCGATAACGCATGTCATGAAGCAGGCGGCTCGCTACGGCTGTCTGTTCACGCGAGTCTGAATCTACTCGAGTTCTGTTTGCTCTGGCCCACGCCACTGGAGAATTAAATGCCTCGAATAATGCGAAATATAGTTAAAATATACAATGACAGAAAGATCATTCCACACTGATCGCTAACAATTCATTGTTTTCTCTGGACGTTAGAAATTATGCAGATTAAAAGTAACAGAAACGTCTGAACACAATAATTTCGATGAACAGCTATAAAATTTTCTAAAAGCAAAACTGTTCTTACACACTGCAAGGAATGACAATTGTTTTAACAATGGTGGCATCACTTGTTGAATGTCCAGGCTGCATCGCAAATTGGTGTCAAGTAGTACACAGCTCCTCGCATTTCGCGCCAGCGAGTATTAAGAAGGGTTAGGAGTTTTTACCGCGAGGGTGTGTCTCCGAGGAGCAGAGGGTTAAATCCAATCCCGTGGCTGTATTAATAGCTCTTCTCTCGAATTGATGGACCACCCGCGGTACGGAGGGAAGATAACTCATATTTTATCCCCTATTGGTCCCTATGGGAGTGGATAAACGTTTGATGGCCAGCTGAGGTCGTTCGACTTTTTCAGTCAACTCGACGTGTCAGTTTCGACAGGTTTCTAATAAAATCTGTTCCAAGCGTCAAATCATACAAAGAAACATCCTTCGCAATGCTCAAATCGACAAACTATCTTCCCCCTCGGGGTTCAATTAAACACATCTTCCTCGAACATTCAGAACGCGCGTTTCCCATAACTTTATACTATTTCTTCCACAGAAATTGCCAAACTTAAGTCAATGGTGATTCCTAAATGTTCACAGAGCTGACTCCGTGACCTGGAACCCGCACAAGCTGATGGGAGCCCTGCTCCAGTGTTCGACGATCCACTTCAAGGAAGACGTAAGTCCCCGCCAATTTTCATTTACCACCTCGTTACGATGTGACATTATCCCAGGAGTTATATCCGCGAGGATACTCGCGTGTCGTGCGAAATCGACAGCTCGAGATGCTGGACCGCGGGAGGAATTCCAGTCTCCTGTAAGGGTGACGACGCAACAGTAGCTGCATTCCGAGGGGTACACGTCGGAACGCGGCACTGCAGGAATTTAATTAAACTAAGAGATAACATATGTTGCCGACCGTACGACGACGGCTTGCTGCTCGAGGGTTTATCCCCCCACGTGGTTATTGCTGCCGGAGAACTTCCCCTTCGGATATTAAAATTCCGTGCACCGGCTGCCGCGGACCGTTCACGGGGGAGATTCTCCCATTCTTTCGTCGCTCCTGATATCGTTATTCCATCGCAGGAAAACATTCCCGGTTTAAAATCACGACAGTTGTAGAAAGTCTTGCTATATAGGAAATCGAGCTTGCAAATTCCGCGCGACGAGGGTGGATCTTGAAATAATTTCGTTATCCTTGCGCCACGGCGGAACGGGGGTTCGTGACCAGTCGGTGTTTTAGTTTCAAGCTTCTAATTAACTTTTATAGCAAGGGGGAGGAGGGAATCGAGGAGTTGCAAGGACAGAATGGCGGATGGCAGGGTGCTCCAGTCGCCATTTTGTAAATTCAATATCCCTCAGTTTCCCTCTTCCTGCGCATGAGTTGAGGTTCCATATCGACCGGGACGCGTCCGTTTGTTCCTTTTCGCGCCTGTCAATCAGAAACTTCCTCGAAACACCGCATTGTGTCTACGGGGTCTGGGATTGAAAAACAACCATGAACGATAGTCTCTCCAACCCCCCCCCCCCCCCCGGCTCGCAATGCATCGGGACGCTTTATGCCTGCAGGGGCTGCTGATCAGCTGCAACCAAATGTCCGCCGAGTATTTGTTCATGACGGACAAGCTCTACGACGTCAAGTACGACACCGGCGATAAAGTGATTCAATGCGGACGTCACAATGACATCTTCAAGCTCTGGCTGCAATGGCGGGCTAAGGTAAACGGCCGTTGGAATTGAATGGGATAGACGGGAATAACGAAGATTGACGTTCCTTTTGAAGCGGCAATCGTTATCATTCGTTCATATGCTCGACGAATTTCAAGCATATGATCAATGGTGTTCCTCTCATCATTTACTGTTGCTGCTTCTCTCGGAGCAATCGGATAATTTCATAGCATAAATTGGCAGAGCTACCTTCAACTTAGATATTAATTTAGCACGGTTGTTTGTAATCTCGCGGCTTTGAAATATGACTTGGAGTCGTAACTGGAAAGGGTTCTCCCTCGTAAGGGTTCTTTTCATTTTGTTATAGGGTACAGAAGGTTTCGAGAAACACATGGATCGGCTGATGGAGGTCACAGAACACATGGTCAGGCGGATCAAGCAAATGCCCGACAAGTATTACTTGATACTCGAGCCTGAAATGGTGAACGTCTGCTTCTGGTACTTGCCCACACGCGTGCGAAACATGCCACATGGCCCGGAAAGGATCAAGATTATAGCTGATGTGAGATTCCTTTTGCTTCACCTACTACACCTTTGCGTGACGAAGTCCTAGCGAGCCTTTGAACTCTCCTTGAAACAAAGAATAATGTAATGTTGGAGATGAAAGCAAATAGTCACATTTACGTTATCAATAGCCATCGCTAATAATTTAGATTGAATTTCGACCGTAAAAATTGTTCTAATTAAGAGAGATTTTGCAATTATAAGAATTTTTATCAAATTCCAACGTTTCGGTCAATGATTATGATCATTCGCAAAGAAAGTTAGACAAAAAGAAAAAATACTGCGTGTGCTTTTGTATATTTACACAATCATCACGTTCATTGCTGGGAACGTGCGACGCACGAGTCGGTTGACCGGTGACTGAGGTAAACAGTAGACACAAGGCAAGAACATTTAGATGGTAAACTAAAGTGGGCCAAAACTTTCCTTGAGAATGGTCATAATCATTGACCGAAACGTAGGAATTTTATAAAAATTCTTATAATTGCAAAATAGCTTTTATTTAACTGTTTAATAGACCGAACCAGTGCGCCGAAATCATCTCTCTTACATTGTTCCTTTCCTCTCCACTTATTCAACGAATCGACACTCGATTTCTATAAAACAATATCGAAAATCGGGAACTTGTATGTGTTGGCAGATTTGCCCCATTCTGAAGGCCCGAATGATGCAAGCTGGAACGCTGATGGTCGGTTACCAGCCGGACGACCGTCGGCCAAACTTCTTCAGGAACATCATCTCGAGCGCCGCGGTGACGGAATCCGATGTCGATTTTCTGCTGGCCGAGATGGACCGGTTAGGCCACGATCTGTAAGAAACCTGCCTGCTCTAATGAACTGCATAATCGCGACGCGGCGTATCGAAACTCACTCCTGCTGGTACTTAGATGCTCATCGGTGAGCAGGTGAGCCGCGTCGCGTTTCATTACGTGTACAAAATCCGGAGGCCAAAGTCGAATTCGCAATCACGGCTAACTAGCTTAAGGCGCCTGACACCGACTCTCCCCCATTGTTGAGAATCAAAAGCAATACGTCGTCTTTGCAATAATCCTATCCTCTACAAAAGTACTTCAAACATCAAATCAGTGGCCATACATTGATTCTGAACAAAGCTGATTGAAGAAACATAATCTTAAACAAATTCTGCTTGATGTGTCTACCTTGGGTTTGAAGATTTCACAGCTCCTTCAGATGGCCGACAAGGAGAATATGTTTCTTTCTCATCCCGAAAATCTCTACACTTCTCTTTCTGATAGGTGGTTGAAATTTTAAAACGATTGGTAGTTTGAAGTTTCATATATCCATCCCTTAAGCGATCGAGCCTGAAACCAACAAAGGGAGACAGTTGGTCAGCAAATCATCGTTCGTAGTACGGCTAAACGCTTCTTCAACGTAATACAAAATAAACAAAAAAAAAAAGCAACTAACGAAGCTCGAAGGATACTCATAGCGTGTAAGGTATGTAGTTTTAAGCAATGCACACAGCATATCCGAGAAAACGAACGAGTCGAGTTACAAACTCTAGCGATGCTTCCGGCCGTAAATGTTACTAGATTCCATTCCTCAGTGCTATACTTATCACTAGAAAGAAGGAGAAAGATAGAATGGCGTGTGTCGACGCAGTAAACTGAAGCAATAGCAACGTAGACGCGCTTTGATAGGTCGAGTTCAGTTCCAGTTGATCTTAATTTGTCGATCGAGATACGTTCCACATCGATCCCAGATAAGGTAGAGCTCCGTTTCGCCTGAAACGTTGAAACTGCAGGCGCGCATAAAAAAGGAAACAAAATAGAGTCGCGATTGATCTCAGCCCCATGAAGTCAGAACTTAATTAAGATTCACATCGACAATAAAATCAAGCTTGAATCTCTCGAATTCGAAAGTCATTATTCGCGTTCCATGATCGTTGCACGTGCTGCGGCGGATCACTGAACGATGATATAGGTACAAAATATTTTTACTTGGAAACGATGCAACTTCGTGGATGACGCGATAAGGTAACGATATTAGTTAATTTTCCGCCTAGGGATTAAACGATTAATGCCGCGCGTTACTTTGTTGAGAGACTAATTTGTTACTTATTGATCGTTTGCGAAGATATAGAAGAAAGGGAACGAAAAGTGGTCTGGTTCCGTTATATACAAATGTACGTACGTTATTATTTAATGTTGAGAGAATTCCACCGAACGGAGAGTAAATATTTAATAAATATATAGAAAACTTAAAAAAAAAGGTATAAATGTATTTAAAAAAAAGGTATAAATATATAAAGAGGAAAACGTATATTATATATACAAATATATAAATATATATATATATATATTTAGTGTTGAGATTTTAAAATACAAAACACAAACCCATGAAAGTACATGCTTTTTCAAGTATTCGTGCGAACGGTTGTCATTTAGTTCGTCGATTACATTTGTACACTCACTGTAATTGACCCGATCACGCGGTACCGTCTTCTTAAGGATTAGTTTTCGTATTATAACGATACTATTAGAACGACTGTGTTACTAGCCTGTCACTTCTCACACGTCGACTCATTTTCCATTAGAAAATCGAGAGAGAAAGGAAAGGAATTTTATTATTTTTAGAACGAATTTACGATATTTTTGCCCCGTAAAAAGACGACGACGAAATTTCAATCAGTTCGACAAAACACACGAGAACCGAACGACTCTGTAGATTTCGATTCACTAGCCGTCGAGATTTAAACAAAGAACTTGAGTCTAAGCCGTAAGTAAATACAAAATATCTCTAGGTGTAAATTGTAAGAGTGTATCTATTGTAAATCTACGAATTTACCGTATTTCTTTTCTCCTCAACCTTTACCGAGCCGTCGTTGATGGATCTAATTTCGCTAATACTCAAAACGAACGAACAGAGAGCAGCAGAAAACGGAGACACTCAGATTCGGAAGTGAGGGCTGGCGCCGAGATTAGACGGATTCGTAGAGCACAATCGATATTCCTGTCGCGTGTGATTAAAGCCGAATGTTAATGATATCGATCCAGGTGTGGCACGGATTCGCGGCGAGCCGCGGATTCTGTACAAGGGGTACGCGTTAGACAATAGGCTGGAGGCGAGATGTGTATTTTTGAAAGGTGAAGAAACGGAGAAGCTCATCTGACCACGATACCGATACCTGCAAGAGACACTCTATTGAACCGTTGTTAATTGTCCACAATTTTATCGGCGTTATAGATTCGTTTATCCGCAGTCGTTGGCACTACAGACACAATGGCTCGCTTTACCTCGACTTCATTCGTGTCCCATCGAAATTAGGAGAAGAATAAATGGCACTGTCGCGAGCTCTCGTACACACAGGTTTGTTCGCGAGATGTCCCGTAGGAAAGAGTGATATATTTGTACAGGAAACGGAAACGTATAACGGCCCTATCTGCGTAGAGATTCTGAGCCCTTAAATCCGTAATTTTTGGGGTACCAAATGTTATTCTTGAACGTGATTGTAACAAATACACGGTCGCCGTATTTCTGCCGTTGTTGAAAAACGGTATCGTATATTGTTCTTGTGCCCATTTCAGATCTGTTATCGCGGTTGTAAGAATTGAATACGGATTGATTCGATAGGCACCCAGAAGTGTTGTATTTAATTCTTACGACGTTGTTATTGTATATTGTGCGCTATTGTATGTTATTGTTACTCACTGCACAATTTAATATACCGTTGCGCCTATTTATTTCCTCCGGTTTGCATCTTTTCAAATTATTAATGCACCATGCACCTTTTTAAATTATTAATACACCACGCACCTTTTTAAATTATTAATGCACCATGCACCTTCTTAAATTATTAATGCACCATGCACCTTTTGAAATTATTAATATCACATGCACCCTTTCGAATTCATGCCCGCACCAATTGTTATCTGTGTATGCACACGTGCCCTCGTTCGTCATTTTCATCGCAAAATTAGTTGGAGCACAGAAATTGGCACAAGCATAATTCACATTGGTCCATTTATTTCTTTGTGATTTATCAAACAAGGCCGGGGTTCGTGCACCCCAGCCTCATTATCGTTAATTATTAGTCTAAGTTGATGAACGAAGCGAGGAGAGCAACAACAAAGTCAAAAGTCTTCCAAATAATGAGAGTACTAATCGGTTTAGAGGGAAAGCCTCGAACAATCGAGAACGTTATCCTTATACATTGTACGTAATTAACAAAGAGGAAGGGGTACATTTATATATGCATAGGCGAGAGAATAATTGTATGTATAAATATGTATATGTATGTACACGTGTGCGCAAGAATAAGGACTCACCTGATGACAAACAGAGCGAGACGAAATGGACTGTGGTGCAAAAGAGACGCGGCGATGTAGCGAATTTTTCCTCACATGTCGTGATCTTGCTGTATGTGAAGTACCACCTATCAACCTAATTGACCTTATTATCCACTGTATATCAATGTCTAATAAACTGCTGTTATCCCAAATTGTCAATACGCGTTACCTAAAACTTTCGTTTTTACCATTTTCCACATTCGAGATTAGTATACTATGATTCTCTCACCGCTAAATTATAAATTTTTTTAGACAAAAATATTGTGTCTCACATGGGACTTTAATCTCCTTAGACAATTATTTAATTATTTTTTAATTATTTTGTCTAAGTTTCGTGAAATTAGACTCTCGTGAAGCAAGTTTGACGATATATTTTTAAAAATCTCATCTCCCGCGAATATTTCCATTATTTACCTACATTTAGTTGTTGCTGAGATTTTTGTCTCATGAAAAGAATAAAATTTCATCGTGGATTTGAACCTTTACGATCATACTTGGGGCTTTAAAAAAAATACTAATACTCCTAAATCATAAACTTACCTAAGCATAAAATTATACGGTTATTGAACGAAGCCAATAAGAGGCAGTACTACGATCAATCGTTACGTTATTACCTCAAGTTTGATACCAATACTTAATAATATACGTGCCTTGAAACACAAGTACCGAAACCTAATGAGTTTCCTAGTTGATTAATCGTTCCGTGCATGTGATTTCTAAATACTAACAAAAAAAACGTGGAAAAATTTCGGAACCAGTTAGACTGGAGGCTCGTTCGTAAACAGATACATAAGTTATCATACGGCTGGCCGGCCTTGACGAGCCTCCACGGCGGTCTCTCATGCTACCGTGACAAACAGTTCCTACATCGCCTTTCCGTTCAGTCGTTCCAGACAGCTGAAATCATGAAGTCTTTCGTGGAGTGTTCTCCAGATTCTGACTTTCCAATTGAAAATCTTCCTTACGGTGTCTTTTCTACAGCGAGCAACGTAAGTAAACAACAATATGGAGCACTGCAAACGTAATTATAGATCGGACTCTCGATATATTCCAGTGGAAAGTTTCCTACATTATATATTCAGATTTGACAGAAAGAAAGAGCTTGGCTTGATTGCAGTACCACAAAGCTAATTATTGCAATTGAAGAATGTTTGTTAAACAATGCAGGGTAAACCAATCAGTGAATGATCGAATTGTTGAATTTATGGACCTTTGAGATTGATAGTTGAATATATTTATGTATAACAACAAAACAACTGTTGAAATTGCATTTAAATTTAATTTTTTTGACATTTTTATAAAAATAATTACTTATTCTTATCGTAATTTAAAAAAAAAATTATAAAATGCAAGACATGTAGAAGCCCAGTATATGACCGCATACTTTTAATAAGAATTGTATTTATTAATGTTTGCTTAATACGCGTAACTAAAAATATGGGATATTAAGGGGTAACACCACTGTAACAGCTTGAAAAAAGGCGTTTCTCTGGCAATTTTTCTTGGATGGAAGGAAAGGTGATAGAATAACAATACTGGAGGAAGTTATTAAGCATATATTATGTTATTAAAAAAAAAAAAAGGTTATTGAAAAATATTAAAAAATGGCGGCACTGAAGCCATTCTCGTGAAGCATGTTGAAATTTTAGTGCTCTGCGGCACGCAGTGTAGCTGGTGCAAATTTGAATCTAGAAAATGGAAAAAAATATCTCTCAAATCTACATGTTTATAGCTAGAGAAATACGTAGGGGATTTTAAAAATATCGATTTTTGTGTGATTGGTGAGTATTTGAATAAAAAACGTTCAATTTTCTTTAAAAAGAGGGCAATCATTTGTTAATAAGTAATGTTTGAATTAACTTATCGAAAATCCCGTACGTATTTCTCTTCAAAATGTTATTTTAAAGATATAGTTAAAATTTCGAATGAAAAGAATGAAAATTGTTGGAGTTATGCTGCGTGCCGTGTTGAAAAATCGTGTTTCGAGAAAAACGCGTTTAAACCGTGCGAAAGCAAAATAGCGGAGGGACTAATTGCCTTCGACGACCCTAAAAAATACGTTGTCGCTAACATACTTTTATTTGGAAATGCTTCTAACTGAACATAAAAACTTTCTAACAACATCCGTTGTGTATTAGAGAAGTTAGAAATCAAAAGGTAGGACATTAGGCTGTACCTTCCCAGCAGGGATTAATTTAACGCCGGTAGTCGTTTCGAAGCAGTCCGATGCGCTTGGGGAAGAGCTCGAAATTTTAAGGAAACAAATTAGTTTCAAGTAATACAGTTTTTTCCCCATATTCTAAAGGGTTCAAAGCATCTTTTAAGCCAATAAAAAAAAATCAATTTTCCGAAAAATTTACAGTGGTGTTACCCCTTAAAAGTGCAACGACACTCCATTTATAAACATATAATATTTTTAAAATTATAATTGACATTTCTTTGCCTAATGTTCATTCACTGGTACGCGGTCAATTACTGGTTGGTTTACCCTATACCAATAATTACTCGCTGAGTTCACGGATAAGTTTTCGGCATTATTGAGCAGTAGTGACATCTGCATAAATTAAGAGCCGGTGAAACGTAACGTGTGCCTTGGTTTGTACTATAATTCTTCAGTCTCCCATTTGCATTTTGAAAGACCTTGTATTTTTACGCTTTGCAAATGGTATGTGAATGGTTGTTTACGTCATTGATCATTCGCATATTGATTTTTTTGTACGTGTTCGTATAGAAATATTTTATGGCCTCATTAAAGAATGCAAATGTGTGCATCAGTATGATTTATAGCAATATAATTAATCACAGTAGAAAAATACGAGATATATTTAACAGTAGTTGTAAAGAAATCTTAAAAGTAGACTCTAATTTACATTCTTAGAAAACTAAATCATTCAATCGTTATTAACTATTCCACATAGGAATAGTTATCCAACGAATTTCGATCTTGTACCGTAGACAAGGTATTCGTTGGTGTTTGTACCTCCCACTACATTATCGTGCGTTGATAACGTACTATATCCCGATAAATTAAAATTTTCAGTCACAAAAGCGAATCGGAGTGGCAATAGGCAACGAAATCTTGGACTTGTCTGTCATCTCTGCCCTATTCGACGGTCCACTATTAAAAAACAATCAAGATGTTTTCCATCGCGATTGCCTCAACGACTTCATGGCTCTGGGCAGAGCTGCCTGGGTAGAAGCGAGAGCGAAACTCCAACACTTGCTGTCAGCCAGTAATAGAACTCTACAGCTACCAGAAATGCGTTCAAAGTAAAATAAATTTTTAACACAAAGTGACCAAAAAGGGAAGATCCCGAACCCGAAAATTCAAAAAATTCTGAAACTTTCCTGATTGCAACGCAATTTTTGTTTGCTACCCAAATTCACTCGAAGGGGTTGAAATTAACGCCCGAAAATTCGGCTACTTTCCGATTTTGTGTTATAACTCACAAACTGTAAAAGATAGAAAAAAGTTTCAAGACAAAAGTTACTTTTTTTAATTAGATCTATCATTTAGTAAAAAAATTATTTTACATTTCACGATATTTTATATAACACAAAATCGGAAAGTAACCGGATTTTCAGAGGTCAATTACACCCCCTTAGAGTGAATTGGGGCAGCAAACAAAAATTGCGTTATAATCAGAAGAATTACCGGATTCGAGATGTTCCCTTCTCAGAAAGAATAGCAAATTAAATGATTTAAAACCCTTATTTTCTTTGATCTCGTAGAGCATTCGTCGAGCAGAGGAAGGCTACCATGCATCTACCAGCAAAAATCGGTGACTACACAGATTTCTACTCCTCCCTTCACCATGCCACAAACGTGGGCATCATGTTTCGTGGGAAGGAAAACGCTTTACCATCGAATTGGTAATTTGTCTCCACCCACTGCTAATTCTTCAAAGTTGTCACAACATTGTCATTAATGTAGGAAGTATCTACCAATCGCTTATCATGGAAGATCGAGCTCCATGGTTGTTTCTGGGACTCCTGTAAGACGACCACGGGGCCAGACACTTCCAGTGGAGGACACACCTCCAGTTTTTGGGCCTTCTAGATTAATGGACTTTGAGCTGGAAGTGGCTATGTTCGTTGGTGGACCCCCAACAAAACTGGGCGAAGCTATTCCAGCATCCAAAGCATACGATCATATCTTCGGAATGATACTTATGAACGACTGGAGCGGTAAAGTTTGAAATAAACGATACTAAGATAAACGCCACGACTAACTGAGTAATAATTTGCAGCAAGAGACATACAAAAGTGGGAATACATTCCCTTGGGACCCTTTGGAGCAAAGAATTTCGCCACGACCATATCCCCCTGGATTGTCACCATGGAAGCCTTAGAACCCTTCAAAGTACCCAACACACCCCAAGATCCTACCCCTTTCCCATACTTGCAGCACACCGAATCCTGCAACTTCGATATGAAACTGGAAGTCGATATAAAAAGTAAGAGCCAGTTACACAGCACCCAATGCATCCTGCTTTCATAAACCAATGAATAAATAAATAAAAATAAATAAATCTTAGCTGCGATTTTAAAATTACAACTAACGTTGCTGCTTTGTCTGGTAGCTCCAAGTGGCACCGTTACGACGATCTGTCGCAGCAACTACAAACACCAGTACTGGACACCGCAACAGCAACTAGCTCACCACACCGTAACCGGATGCAATATCAATCCAGGCGACGTGATGGCTTCCGGTACAGTCAGCGGCGAGGTGCGTCCCAAACTATTATCTGTCGATAGCTGACGATTAAGCTGTCGGAACAATCGGTAAATTTCTCTCTGAATTTCTACGGTCTTCAGGCTGCAGATTCTTATGGCAGTATGCTTGAGTTAGCTTGGAAAGGCACTCGGCCCGTGCAGTTGAAAGATGGAAGCAGCAGGAAGTTCCTGCAAGACGGCGACGAGGTGATCATTCGCGGTACGATCGTAATTTCCGTTTAAATAGTTCATGAGGCCTGTAGTTATAGTGTTATTGGCAGTTTCAACTGGTTATCGGTTTCCAGGTTACTGTGTCGGCGCTGGCTATAGAATTGGATTCGGACCGTGTACAGGTAAATTATTGCCAGCTCTCACTGAATAACTTCTTCCTTAATGTTTAGTTTCTCTTATGCCAGCAGCTTATGTATTTTACTATATTTTTTGTACGCGTTGTATAATGGATCAAATAAAGTGTAAATATAAATCTGTGTGTCATTTTCACTTTGATGAGAGCAGGAGTGTTTGTTAGTGAAATGAAACTTAAGTCTCATTGATGTGACCGAGTTAGACGGCGTTGTATTGCAACAAACTGTGACGTAGGGTGCCTAGATGATCGATTCGAATGATGGTCGTGGTGAGTTCGATCAATAAAGTGGCCAGAACAGGTGCAGGTGGAACGAGTACCAAGGGAACATGGCTGCTATTCTGTTGAAGTGAGTAAAACCCGCCGAATTTAGTTTAAATGGTACAAACTGTGTCGATGGACCATGGTTCAAAGTGTTTGAATAATTGTCGAAAACTATTCCCTTCGCTGAGAGTGTGAGAACTGTGTATTGACACGGCAGGATCGATAACATAAATGATTCATTCTCGTGCCACTTTAGGCCAATGCTTTTGCGTAGTAACTTTCAATCAATATGAGTTTGTTCACCCACTTAAGATTGTATAATCACCTACGTGCAGAACTCAAGTATTCCTCGAAGAGCTTTAGCGTTGTACATTCATTCGGATCGTTTGTTAGGAGCTTGCACAACTTGGAATCAACAGACGAACCAACTGCCAAGTGGAGCGTTCCTCTGAGCGATGGCACTCATGTGATAATATTCGAGCATGGCACAGCGACAGGTCGCCGTGTGGTGAAGGTGGACGACAAAGAATTGATCCACAGAGATTGGATGTTTCATCTGGTCGGAGATGAAGTATTCACGTTCAACGACAACAAGTTTGTGATCAGAGTCGACCCGATTCCAGGTCAGCTTGCTCGACGGTCGGATAAGATCTGCATGCAAATTAAACAAGTGTCACAACACGTGAAATTTATGCAGGTTTGAAATATTCATACACTTTATGGGTGAACGGGAAAACCTACAAAAACTTTGTTCAATCGCAGTCGAAGATTCTAGAGACCTGGTTGGCGACCGTTGGAAACGAAGAATACAGAATAGTGCTGGGTAACTGTGTAACATGGTTTTTCTTGATTAATTAAGAGAAAGCACCGTGTACAACGAGTTTGTGTTATTTTATAGACAAGCAGACGCAAAGTGTTTGGGTGAATGGCGAAGAGATCGAAACCGAGGTGAGAACACTTGAAGGGTAAGGGGAAAACAGGGAATGTCCATTTTTCGTGATTTTGCGATTTATAGCATATTTTGTTGGTGGCGGAAAAATAAAATACGGTATGTACCCATACATTGCCTAAGCATAAGCTTCTGTCGTCGAGGTAAAACAAGAAATTATTTAAAAAGAAAATTAAATTCATTGTACCTTGTTTCTATACTGATGAACTAAAGTATTAAAACTTAATTTTCTCGATAAAGCTGTTTGGTGACATTCCCGCTTGCCCGTCACTTATTCATTTTGCGATTAGATGAAGTTTTAATTACAGTAAGTTCTCTTTTAGAACGATTTCACTGATGATGGCGCAGAAATACTTTTCACGGTGGGAGAACTCCTAGCTGCGATTAGATCCTACAGTTCAGGGCAGAAGGAGCTTGGGATAGCGTATTCTCTTTACATCGACGACACAGAAATTCAAAAGGAGTCACAACTAGATGAATCTGAGAGACCATGATACAATATTTAGTAGACCATTTATAGTGTTCTTATCACCTCACGTGCCACAAAGATTTCTTACACTTTGTATATGTATAATACAATAAGTCACAGTACGTTGAAATTGGCTACACGTTGTTTGAAAAGCATATGTTTGAACATAGACAGAATAAAGAACAATTTGCAGTGATATTCAGACTAAAATTCAAAGAGATAACCCCAGTCCTGTTTCCAATCGTTTCTTTCAGGCGTAACACATTTCCCTTTCTTTACGTTTCACCTGCTGCACGAAGAATGCCGATGTCATTACGAGAGAGCATATTCAGCATCGGGTCACGAATGCTCCAGAGATATGACGACGACCTACATTTCGATGGTGCATGTCGACTGAACTGTGCATATCAATGCCCTCTGATTCTTTTAACGTGTACAATATTTTGCTCGATTCCAGAGCTGACTTACGAGGAATTGCAAGAGATGCAGGATGCCCTTCTGCAGAACATATGGGTGCTGACCCTGGAGAACGACGTGTACGAGCGTTTCCTAACGCGAAATAATCCTAACATTATGAGAAGTAAACACTTTCTTAGTTCTACACTGATGAAAGATACCTAAATACATGCACTGACTGAATTAAAGTTCCCCAACTTTACACTTGATTTGTTAATGGATGTAATAGTATATATAAAGTGACAGTAATGGAAATAGTAAGACAGTTAACAATTTGATTGCTTTCACATCAAGCTATTGCAAACATCCTGGACAGGGCGAAATTCGCGCGAAGAATAACGATGCATCATTTACCAAGGTCGTCGGGAATGAGTTTCCGGGAAAGCATCATGACTATGCAGGATATAGGCAGGCCCAGTACTGCCAGTGCAACCAGCGTCTCCTCCGAAAGTCGATTTGGAACAGCAAGCCTGTTAACAACGAAGACAGTCGGCGAGGGATCAAAGTTAGCTAACTGACCAACTGCATTCAATTCCTCTCTCCCTAAGCGGAACCACCTCTTATCTGCAACACTTATCAGGATCAATATCGCGCACCGTATAACGATGGCGAACAGAGAGGTGGACGAAATGAGAACGAAGCTCAACGGATTCATAGAATATAGCAGAAAGGGGAAGACGAACATGAGGGCAGAAATAGAGGAGCTGGAGATTCGTATCAGAGAGGTGCAAGAGGCAAAGGAGGAATTCGAGGAGGAAGTCGTGGTCAATGGCGTCGATCCCATCACCGGGAAAATCCCAGCCGAGAGGGTTACCAGGTGATAGAACGATTTCTCGAGTATATTCCCGGTGCAATGAACACGTCCCCCGTGCGTGAACTTTCGTGAAGATTCATCGAGGAGTGGCTGCGATCTGCGGACTCGATAATAGAGAGGCTGAGGCTAAAAAGCGCGACTATAAGGATGCAGATCAGAAAGGCTAGACAGCAGTTGATCCAGAGAGAGGCGCTCGGGGAGTCGCTCCGCGCCGTTGACTTCGAACAATTGAACATCCAGAACCAGGATTACGTAAAGATGATCGAGGAGAAGAATCACTACGTGCACGATATGAAGAAGATCGCAGGTGTCGAATCTTTTAATCGACCATCGGGGCACGATTGAAGAGATCTGATCCAGCGACTCTGTTCTTGCAGGCCGCTATCATCTGAAATTAACGCAACACAAGCAGAAACTTAGCGGTCTGTTGCACGCATTGAATTCGGTGAAGAAAGAGATTGTATTGAAGCGGCAGCAGATCCAGCAGCTGGAGAATGAACAAGGGGATATGGAGGTCGACGTGGAACAGATGAACACGCAATTGACGAAGCTGCTGACTTTCATGGCGAACCATACTGTAGGTATTTCCTTTTTAAGGGAGGAATCCTATTTTTTTTGGCTAAAAACATAGCAAAATTTCAGAATTTTTTTGAAGAAAAAGGCACTTCGATTCAACTAAAATTTGCACCATGTTTTTATGCATCTTTGATGAAGTTGCAGTATTTTTTATTAATTTTTAATAATAAATATGGGACGACGAATTTTGCGCGGCGTGATATTTATTATTAAAATTTAATTAAAAATACTGCAACTTCTTCAAAGATGCATACAAACTTGGTTCAATTTTCAGATGAATCGAATTGCTAGTTTCTTAAAAAAAAAAAAAAAATTCTACTGTCTTTAGCTAAAAAAGTAGGACTCCTTCCTTAAAGTGTAATACAGTACAAGTAGCACAGTAACTTATGGTCGTACTTCATAGGTACCAGACATATTGGACTTCGTGAAACTGCAAGCAGAAGTGGAGAAGTTACAGAGAACCCACAAACTCCTGAATACACGCAAGGATATTAAGAAAATAATATTCCAATCGCAACAGAAACAATTTCAGCAAAAATCTAGTAGCGATATCGATCTGCGAAGGAAACGGTAAGACGTTGGAAATTATTCAGCACCAACAATCTGCGATTAACTGTGTACTACATCGTTTCAGAACTCTCAAGAAAGTGTCTGACACGATATTTCCAGTGCCACCGATCTTTTAAAACCTTTACCCACTTTTCCTGCTACTGGTTTGACCCGTGCTCTGCGAAGTTGTTTCCACTTGTCGGGCATAAAGAACTTCCCCGGAACACGGGGACGCAATTATATCTGTAAAAAAGATTACGCAGCTTCGTACCGTCACTGGTTACGCCACATAATTGGAGTTACGGTGCTTGTGTAGAAGACGAGGGAAGCTTGAAGCTACCGTCCACTTTCCATGATACTCATACTTTCCATGAAACATTATGTTCGACAATTATGTTCGAAAAAATATAGAAAAAAATACGGTTCTAAACTGAAGCGAAACATAAAGTGAATTTGTAGCCGTGCACTTTCATGAGGGGATCGTGTAATTCCTATGCTATTCTCGAAAGTATATTGGCTGTTACAAGAGTGAGAATGTGTGTGTCTGTGTGCTTTTGATTTCGTAAGGGATTCCCTTTCCTTCGCCGGTGGACTAGATTCATGCAAACCCATGAATCTGCTAAGAAGTTTGAACTGATCGTGACTTGAAGATGGAAGGATTTTGGCGTGTGCCACGGTATGTTGGGTGGTCACGCTTCACGCACTGATGATGCCTGTCCCTTCCTCTTTTCGCCCGTGGAATATCCGTCCCGGAAGACCATGTCTCTCTTTCTGTGGTGATTCAGTTTTGCCGCGACGACAACATCGACGTACCGAATGTTCGATGAGCTGCTGATTCCAAAGTGGTGCCAATCAAACCTTTAGCCGCGGTGCGCGTTTAGTTTGAGTGATACCCCGTCAATAATCACCGAAATCCTTCAGTGGGACATCAAATCTATGCTTCGCGCAGCAATGTGATCAAAATTAAAAATCTAAAGCAAACTATTTGTGTAAAGAAAGTAGAAGAACACTGCAACTTGCCATGTAAGTGGTCACTTCGAATTATTACAAATCTGTACTGTTACGAATTCGATATGAAGATGGAACTGTCGGAATGAAAAGCCAGTGGTGTTGTTGAAATGGCAAGAACAGTATGCTCAGTGGTGCATAGAGGAACGATTGGTCAACATCCTGACTTTCTGTTTTGAATTGTGTGGACGCGCCTAGATTCTATTTCCAATGAGCACGAACAGCAATTTCGAGAAAGTTCAACGGCTTTCTCAATCTGTTTGATTGATTTCTTTGTTCTATTTGTGAATGGCAAAGATGACAGTCGCGGGAAAATTGGTCCTCCTCTTGACTGTGTGCTCGTTTGTGCAAGAAGGCTTTGGCAAGTATTTGGAGGTAAGAAACAGTGATATACAAAGCGATATTTACTTCATACTAACGGTATTTCGACGATGATACGCTTTGATAGAAGCCTACTTAGTCGACACGGTTGAGGGAGGATTCCCCTGAAAGATATTAGCTCAAACTCACGTTTAAAATTCTAATTAGCAAGTGAATCGTGCGCTCGTAGTATCCAGGCCAGTAGGAGCACTGAAACCATTTATACATTTTCAAGGGCATGAACGTGAACTTGGGCGATGCTTTACAATTTCTCCGAGAATACGACAGCGAGGCTTCCGCGATGTGTACGAGAGTAGTAACAGCACAGTGGAACTTTGCCACAAATGTCACCGAAGTGAATCGTCGGAGAATGGTAACTATAGAACTGTAACTTTGTACTTTCACCAATAAACTGTGTTTTCTCGGTTTGTTAGATAGAGGAGCAGGCATTGAAGCTAAAGTTCGACAGGATCTCCTGGCGGAAGACTGTCAGCTTTGCTTGGAGCCGAATACCAGATCCCCTCGCAAGAAGAGAGCTGAAGATGATTGCTGTGAAAGGCAGGAACTCTCTGACTGATGATAAATTCAACGAGGCAAGTTCGCACTTAGTTAAAACTCGATAGCACCAATTGATGAGAACCAATAGCAACGTTAGTCGATTTACAGTTGCACAACCTAATCGTCGAAATGAAGGAAATATACGCGAGGACAAGACTCTGTCCCTACCGAACGATAGGTGCTAATTGTGACTTAAGTTTGGATCATGGTTAGTCTACAATTCTGTACAAATAATCCCTTATGAATTTGTATGTACTTACTCACGTATTTCTTAGATGTTGGTAAAGCAATGGCGAAATCGAAGGACTACGACGAACTGCTGTACTTTTGGCACGCCTGGCACGAAGCTACTGGGCCTCAGCTTAAAAACAAATACATGAGATACATCCAACTTGCGAATCAAGCGGCCAGATTAAATGGTACGTACAAGAGTTTATCATTACACGGTTATTCTATGCATACATACTATATTTCGTGGCTTTAGGATTCGAGAATGCAGGCGATCAGATGAAGGAGCTCTTCGAAGACGAATACTTCCAGCAGAACACCGCGGATGTGATGTCGTCCGTGATGCACCTGTACAAAAATTTGTTCACATACGTGAGAACGAAATTGTTCGAAAGGTACGGCGATAAAATAAGGAGAGATGGACCTTTGCCGGCTCACGTCTTGGGGAACATGTGGGCTCAAAATTGGGAGGACCTCTTCGACCTGGTGCAACCGTTCCCTGCGAGCAGGAGGCTGGACGTCAGTTTGGACATGATGATCCAAGGCTTCACGCCTCTGAGGATGTTCCAAATAGCAGAGGAGTTCTTCACTTCCCTCGGGATGAAGCCGATGCCGCCCGAGTTCTGGCGATTCTCGATGTTCGAGAAGCCCATCGAGAGGGAAGTGAAGTGCACCGCCAGCGCTTGGGACTTCTGCAACAGAATCGACTACAGGTAGATCTCAGTACCAGATAAATCACTGTGTGGTGAACTGCGCGTCCATGTTTTACAGGGTCAAGCAGTGCACGTGGGTGACAATGGACGATCTCTTATCGACACACCACGAGATTGCGCGTTTGCAATATTACTTGCAATACAGAGACCAGCCACTATTATTCAGGAACGAAGCGATTCCAGGTGACCGAAGTACTATTACGCGTACGATTGCATAATACATGGATAAACCCTGGTGTCCTATTCGCAAATTTAGGATTCTTCGAGGCGGTCAGCGACGCTATTGGCCTCTCCGTCTTCACGCCCCAGCATTTCAGTAAGCTCGGATTGCACGACAATTCCACGGACGATTATGGAAGCAGCATCAATTTCCTGATGCTGATGGCTCTTCGTAAAGTTGCCTATATGCCGTTCGCTTATATAGTTGATGAGGTTTTACACGTTTCATTCATAATTATAACAATTACTTTGACATTACTGCATACATTTCCTTCTAATATCAACAGTGGAGGTGGCGCGTCTTCAGCGACGGTGTCGCGGATATGACAAACAAATGGTGGGAACTGAGGCTGCAATACCAAGGAATTGTACCACCAGTTCCACGATCTGAAAGGGACTTTGATCCAGCCTCGAAGTACCATATTCCTGCAGACGCCCTTTACGCTAAGTATGGGAAAAGCCTTGCCAGCGAAGGCTTTCAGAAATTATGAAATATTACCAACATCTGCAATAGAATTCTAAAACTTGTATGCACCCTTAGGTACTTCGTCGGCGTCGTACTTCAATTTCAATTGTTCGAATCTTTGTGCGAAATAGCGGGTCACACTGGCGATCTACATGCCTGCGACTTTTATAGATCGCGGGAGGCTGGGAGATTGCTGTCGTATGCACACATGTTACTATATTTATTCACTGCGCGATCGTTTAGAAAACATCATAACGCATTCGTTTTACCACCACGTTTCAGCGATGTGTTATCAATGGGTTCATCCAGATCATGGAAAGACGTTGTGCGGCAAATGACAAGAGGAAGGACGAATAGAATGGACGCTGGAGCTATGTTAAGATACTTCGAGCCATTAAATCAATGGCTGAAGAGGCAAAACGAAATGGAACCAGTGGTCGGTTGGATCACGAATCGCGAAGACACAGGTGAGTTTAAAAATAATATCGGTCGTTTTCAATAGAGCACCAATTATGAAATGCATTAATAATATCTTGCGAGTACAGGTCTCTTTCACCTTATTTCAGCTCTGTTCTTTCACTGGTACCAAAGTGGTGCCCAGCGAGTCACCCCGTGCTTACTTTTCTCATTGGTTTTAACAGCCACGAAGATTGCGATGTACTAATTAGGCAACGATCACGGTAAGGAGTGTGCAGATCAAACTATTTTTGTACATAACGCGAAGAATACATCTGTAAATATCTCAAGATACCTTGGACCAAAAAGCTACAATCTGAAACATCCACTGCATCATGTTGTTACGCCATTGAAGACGCAAGAAACTTAATACTTAATATTTATATATTTATTGTATAACTAAAGAGTCTTATATAATAAATTTACTCATAAATGATCCAAGATATTCTGTCCCGTTTCTTTCGAAATTGTCCCCAACATTCCCTGCTCAATGTTCCTTGCAAAATTATTCCTCAATGAATTTTACCGCCGCCTATGCGCTCTCGAGTATAAATCTCCACCAGATAGCGCTGTCCCTCCTTTGCTTACTAACTTACTGATGCAGTGATACAGTGTGTAATATGGGAAACATGTGAGTTCTTGTGAATAATATTTATGTAACTTTTACAATTACCAGCTTGTACCAACGCCTCCATAACAGAAGAGCCATCTCGTAAGTATTTTCCAATGTACATACGTGAGGCATGTAACGTGCCGTGATTGTAATACGTCATACTACAGTTCCTCAAAAGTCACAGTTATTGGTTAGAAATAACAGCGGTCGTTTTTGAAAATGGACGTGCTTCTTGGCCGGAGCATGAGATTCACCACCGCTTTAGGATTCAGTCCGATGTTCGTGACGAAAAATTTTTTGGATTCGGTACGATTCGTGCAGTGTACGGATCCAAGGCGTTGGAAGCTGAAGCTTAGCGGTAGGTCCATCGTGATCACTCCAACGCCGTCGATATTTCAGCAGTAACGTGTATTATGGTTGTTCGTTGGATTTCAGAGAGGTATCCACATTATGGGAACCTGTCGCGTAACTATGCTCCATTCATCAATCATTTCACATCGCACGAACTACCATTCAGGTATAATGTGCACAGAAGCGGTGTTCCAATGGCACGTTACAGTGACTCAAAGCACACTGCCAAAGAATCCTCTGCACAGTCAGACCCACCGAAAAAGTTGTCAGTATTCGCAAAAATGAAGCAGATGACAAAAGATTATTGGCATGTTTTAGTACCAGTACATATAGTTACTTCTTTAGGTTGGGTTGCTATATTCTATGCAACAATTAAAAAGTATGCAGACGGGTTGTTGCATTCTATTATACTGTGATCCCGGTGCGCAGGGTCACACTACTTTGCATGTATGTTTTCAGTGGTGTGGACATCGTAAAGTTGATGGAATACTTGAATTTTAGTGAGAAGTATCTACATATGGTAAAGCACTCTGGTGCTGGGAACTGGGCCCTGACATACGCACTGTACAAAATATTTACTCCCCTTAGATATACAGTGACCATAGGTAATTAAGCAACAGCAGTCATTTACAGTTGTTAAATTTATGAAAAGGCAAGAGTTGTGATAATGATATGGATGTGTAATACCTAGGACTCACAACAATGGCCATCAGGCAGCTCAGCAAATCAGGATTAGTGAAACCTTTGCCATTTGGTAAACAGCCACAAGTGGTACACAAGGTATTACTGAATAAATTATGTTTTATTTAGACTAGATGATGTACCCACTCTGATATCTATCTGAAATATTTGTGCTCTCTTTACATGCATACGTGGTAAAGCCTACGTGTGAAACTCTGTGTAGGTCTCTATTACATTGCTAAAAAGAAAATGCTACTATTAATTTTTGTTTTCCTTTAGTGAGTTTTTCCGACGTCTCTTGGGTACTATACTAAAGTGTGTAATATATCTGCCTTGGTATGTTATAGACAACAGAATCAAGTAAAAAAATGGCATCACATAAAGGGGAACGACAAACGGAACCACCGAAAACGTAGCGATGGGCGGGACGAAGTTGACTAATTTCGATTTGGACATAGGACCTCGGCTTTCGTATAATCCGAGCCCTAAATGTGTCAACGGATGGATTGTACATTGCCTCTTGTAAATGTGTAATATTATCGTGTTATGATAAAAAATCTCTTGCGTAAAGTTACATAGATGATTCGTCATTGACTCCTCCATTCCACTCTTGTATAGAAGCCAAGGTGAATTAACGTTGGTCAGGTATACGCTCCTTTATTGAACGGCCATCTTCTCTTACATACCGTGTATACATTTAAATAACATTGTACTTTTTATCTACAATACTCGCAGCTTACACTTAATCTAGACGCAAAGATATTTATTAGTCGTGAAACGTAGCAAATTTTTTGGCAGCGCATGTTGTGCGTTGTAACATTTGTAGAATTGCTCGCAACGATGCACCAAAATTTCCTCCATACTTGTCCAAGTACAGGATTCATGGGAATTTTGAGCCCCCCCTCCCCCCCTCGATCATTTTATTAATTCCTCGGCAATATCTATTAATCTGAAGAGTATTGCCTGTATTTTCGTAGTAATGATCGATACATGATGTATTGTCGTAATAAATACTGTTAGCAAACACGATACATCGAGTGTTGTATGATGTGCCATCTTTATCATAAAGTTTTATATTTGACGCATCCAATAATCAATATTCTCGATGGTTAGGATCCCACCTTCGTCGATATTCGTCGAAATGGACACGTCAGAACGATACATTTTTTCGTATATTTTATATACATGAATTAAAGTAAGGAATTATTACTCAACAGCGTGCAATTATTATGCTAATATATCACAGTTGCTTGCGCAACCCGCTTATCTTAATGAGACCACTGCAATTTGCGTGCAGTACCTTGGACAAATAAATAAGACCACATATATTAAATATACCACTTACCTATATTAGTAGCTGTCAATGGAAAAATGTTTGTCACAGTTAGTGACAGTCAATATTGCTAAAGAAATCGAATATATCTAGATGTTCCCAACGGGCAGTGTAAGTATTTCGGTTCTGTAAATATCCAGTCTTGGTACGTTTATCTAAACCTCTCGTTTAGAGGAACAATAAAGCTATAACTGTTCATAGGCGCTGGTTAATTTTAATGCAGATGTATATATCCGTCATTCTCTATTCATTTATACCGTATAAATCAATGGACACGTTAGTTACACCATGGTGAACGACGCTTCTCTTCACTCGGCTATCATATACGCGTGTAAAAAGTTCAGCGCGAAATATTCGATGAACTGTTTAAACGACAGAACTTAGTTAACTTATCCCATAAATTTATAGCTAGCTGATACTGGCTGTGGTGCCCTGGGCTGTGTGTGGGATATGCGTTGGATGTGGCACGCACGACACATAAGCCTGCCATCGAGTGGGTAGCATCGTTTGTCCGGCTCGTCGGTCAATTGCATACCGCAATCCTCGCAAACATAACAATCCACGTGAAAATCTTTGTCCATGGAGACCACCCTCACAGTCTCCTCGGTACCCTGAAAAGTGGATAAAGTTATGGTTGATTACACGAAATCGCCCTATCCAACTGGAAGCAATATGCTTACCTCAACGGGGGTGATCCCCTTTCCGCAAGAGGCACATTTTGGCGCGAACATTCTATGATAATCATTAACGCAGTAGATTTTATTGTCGACATCGACCGTGAAAGGAACACCATCAAGGCATTCGTTGCAAACGCAGCATCTAAAGCACCCGGGATGATAAGATTTTCCCATTGCTTGTAATATCTATGGGAACAAGAATCTCGGATAATTACACTGCGGGCATGAGTCACGTTGATGTCGTCCATTTAATTACCATTTCCATAATGAGGTGGCCGCAGATCGCACATTTCTCGGCTGTCTGTTGGAAGCCGGAGTACTGCGGACAAAACGTGATGTGAGCTACGTCATCGTATCATTCACGCACTCACTGCAATTAGGTATTGTCTTACGTACCAAATAGTCTTCCTCGCAGTAAACCCTCCCGTGAACGTTGTAGAACGCTTTGCCCCGCAACGCTCTTCCACAGGAACAGCATATAAAGCAATTTGTGTGATAAAGGTTGCCCATGGCTTGGCAGGCTTGACCTGCCCCAGTTACTTTTTCACCGCATGTATGACAAATACCTGTCGGACAACATCAAAGTTTTCCTTGTAATTATGCAGTAAGGTACATGATACGTATTTCACAATCAACGGTTCAATTTTTAAGTAGTTTGGAAGCACTATTCGAGGATCGGGAGAACACTTTGTCAACCACAGTTGCAAACGTACGTGACCACGAACAAGACGAGTTCCATCGGTTCGATTTAAAAATACGCCCGTCGACATTCGACAATACGATCCGCTCTTCAGGGTCAATCACTGCCAGAATCACCAACGAATAGGATACGACACAAGGGGACTAGTCGGGTGAAATGAACTCACAACTCTCTACGGGTAACACAGGCCCTGACATCCCTTCCGCAAGGATCGTCTATCGCTCATTCGCTGATCGTGACACTTGTAGTTTCGATTTTACGGCTTGGTTTCGCTAGGCCAGTCCTGTTCGGACTAGAAGCCGCCAACGTGTCGGACTGGTCTATCTATAACGAGATTAGTTACCGCGTCGAGCGCGACCTGGCCACGGCAGTTTGCCGTGTACAGGACGTTACACGAAGAATAGAACTCGCGCAGAAAAACGAAGAGGAACACTAGGCTCGCCTAAACGCCATCCACTTCTCGACTGACATCGGCTCGCTCGGCTGAAGTTCCTGTCCTCTCATGCAGTCTTTCAGTACCTTATTGCCTGTGTTAGGCTGCGTTCAAATGAAACTGGACCACTCTTCCATAGCGATTTACTTCGCAAATATTCATCCTCAAAAACAGAGAATCGAGCATACGGACGTCAGAAGTAATTTGCATCGAACACGATTATCTGAATTGATAAGTGCTTCATGATTGTGCAATCTTAGCATTGGGCAATTTGCGAAACCATAAAAATGGCAAGTGGGTCATTATAAGGCTGACACACTTAAGCGTATCTGGCGTTTTACGGTCAAAATATGAAGGTGCTGCGTGCACTTTTCGTTGCCCTGCCTGGACCTAATAGCCACTGACATTTCGGCTTTTGTACTGCTGGAAGGATTACGTCCTTACGTTGACAAGGTGCTGATTTCCAGCGAAAACCGTATGCAAGGAAAATCTGGTGACAAACTATAATCGATATTGGGGGAACTGTCCGATGTGAACACTACCTTACAATGCTCGGACACACGCACAATTCAAGGGAAAGAGGCTGAACGTGTGCGTACACCTAACAGATGCATATAACCAAGCACACTTATGGAGCTTCATGTAGGTGCGAAGACCACGTAGGTGGAAACGAATGGGCCGAGAGTGAATGTCAACGAAACGTCGTATTAAAAAGTTCCGCGACACACTGAAACTCGACTCCATTTTCCAAAACCGGTCCACCGGGGACTCGTGCCGTGGGAATTGGCACGGTACCCTGCTGGTTTTTATTTCTTCCCAGAAGTATCTCAAATTGTGGATCGGAATGTGTCAGGAATTAAGTTCCGTAATGGCGGAATTACCGCGAAATTGCCGTGTCTTAATCGGTTCAAACCGATTACCAAGAACGTTGAAAGAAACAGGCGTAAGTCTATGTAAACATTGACTCGTTTACGACCGTTGTACACGCGAAAACGGAAGTTGCGTCGCGTACAAAGTTTCTAGCAGGCTAGGGGGGATATATCTTCATAAATATTTGATGACTGTTTACGAGTCCGTCCGATGATCGTTCCTTACCGAAGTATTCCCCTTCCTCTTCTTGCTTCTCCATTTCTTCTTCCAGCTGTCTTGTCAACTCCTCTATTTTCCGTTCCGCTTCGGTGGGCCCCTGGAAGAAATAAATCGCATCCCGCGTTTCGATCAATACTAACAAATGTTGCGATAGATCGAGATGGGATTTCATTCCAGGAACGCAAACGAAAATTTGCGAGATCCGCATGCAGTTATAGTAGCACAGAAACAGAAGGGGGATGTACATAGAACAGATATTACATGCTTTATAAAGATGCGTACAGCGTATGAATAAAATATTGTGTGGTAACGATACAGCGCCCGTCAGGAGCGAACAATTTACAGCTTATGATTCAGCGTGAGTTCGAAGAAAGAACTCGCCGGGAATTGTGAGATATCCTCAAAATGCTCGCCTGCCTTTTCGCCGGAGCCAACGGTTTTCGAATTTTCTTGTTGATTAAGGAGGAGAATATTTATCGTGTGATTTTAAATAATACTTCTCCTCGAATATCCGCTAATCTTATCGCTACATGGGGTCATTCGTTATGTAAAATATCAGCGATAGTAGTTGACATTAGTGATCTCATCGCTTAAATACGAAAAGCGGCGCAAGCCTTTTCGTGACTGCTCATTAAGCCATAACATGCATTTTATTAGGGAAAGGAAAACGTGGAATTTACAATTGTTTGTTTGTGCCGAATTTTAATGAGAACATGTGGCAATAAATCGGACAATTGTTACGTGAATAATCATTCACCATTCCTTTTATATGAAATCAGCATGCAAACACATGAACGATTGGCATTCAGCCAAAACAAATCGAAAGCAGCGTTGTGTTCCCTTAACCCAATTAACGTGAGTACAGCGTTATATTGTGGTGGACGGTTACAGACACGAAAGGATAAAGACGTATCGGTTAGTGACGCGGAAAGGTACTTTATCTTATAAGCTGGTTTCTTACTGAAGGTCTAGGCGGTATGATATTGTAAGGCAGGAGGCCCTTTCCAGATGCAGGTTTGATTGGTGGGCTAACAGACTTTCTTTCTTCTGGTTCTGGTTCAGATGGCCTTTGTAACACGGGTACACCAGCATTTAAGAACACTGGACCAGCCACACCACTAGTCACCCCTGGAGGAAGACTAGTGATTCTGGGACCATGAACAGTTGGATCAGATTCAGTGGTGGTGGTTGTAGCACTAGTTACTGGTGCTTGGACTTGGCCACGAACAGGACTTCCCATTATATTGTTTGAAGAGGATGGTATCACATGTCTTGGTGAATTAATCACATTCTGTTTAACAGTATCAGATGGTAGTGGGTTGTGGGTTGGACTTGGTTTCGGGGAACGTCTCAGACCATTGTTGTTAGCCATGATTCTGGATGAATCGTTACTTCTTGGTGAATATATAGGTGCTGGTTTTGTTTCAGAAGGTTCGGATGACTCTTGAATGTAGCTTCTGTCAGTCTGCAGATTAGTTAGTCTCAAGTGTTCTGTTGATCTATTAGAGGAATAAATTGGTGAATTCCTAGCAGGGAAATCTGTTCTAGGTTCTTGATGATGATAGTTCCTCTCATTTGGTGATAACACTCTGCTAGGAGAGTAACAGGGTGAATTACGTGGAGCAGGTTGCTCCACCGTCCCACTGCCATAGACAGGTGAATTTCTGGCCTGCGGCTCTCCACTGATATTTGCACTTCCACTTCTTCTCGTTAACTCTATGTACGGTTTGTAACTTTGAGGGCTGTCCTGGCGATACGGCGATGGTTGCCCACTTTCTACGTGATTCGTCGCTCTGAATCCATGCTGTCCCGGCAGCGCACTGTCTACAGATCCACGGTAGTGATGTGGCTCTGGAGGTAAACGTATCGGTGGCGATTCACTATGGTAAGGGAGTCCAGACCTAGGAGAATGTTGCTGCTGTTGCTCAGAACTGTAACTAAAGTTTCTGGTTGGCGTTTGTAATTCTGATGGTGGAACGTAAGCACTTCTGCCGGCTTGGTGATCCAGCGACGAGGAAGATCCTTGTAAGTACCTCAATGTGGAGGGGTCAACAGAGCGTTGCAAACCTGATCCATCATAACTGTGGCCACGTATATTGGTTCCTCTCTGCTGCGTGTACGATAAACTTTGTGTCATACCGCGCTGATGCTGGGCTTGACCTACTTTTCCAGTCATCACAACATAATCACCACCATTTATTGTGGCCGGATGATAATAATTTGGTGGCACCTGAGGACCCGGCTTATTTTGCGTATTCTCTGTATAATGTACCTCCTGAATATTCTCATAAACAGGAGGTGCTTCGTACGGAGGCAATTCTTTTGCCGGCGATATAGACTGATATCGAGTACCAGAGGGCACTTGTGGTTGTGCCTTTCTAAATGTTGGCTCGTAAGATTCACTTGCTACAGAGCCTCTAGGGCTACTCTTGGGGCTTTTCCTTGATTCCACTGGATGATAATAAGGTGGATGAGGTTGACTCAGCTGCGAATAATAGTCAATATTCTCATACACCGGTGCTTGTTGATGACTCATGCGATTTTGGATCTGTTGCTGTTGCGCGATGATCTGCTCCACAGGTTTCGGTGTGGCGAACCTTGATGCGGCTATTATATTCTCACGCTCATAAAACTTGTAATCAGTTGCTGATGTCTGTCTGCAGCTATCAGAGTTGCCTTCTATGAAACTCTCAATAGCACCAACAAGTCTACCAGGTCCTCTAATGTCAGTTCTGCCGGGTGTAGCCCTAGACACGGGTACCTGGGCCTCAGGTCGTGAACCCGTGACCCTGCCCGAACCCCGTGCACCGACGGCGTCACTGGGTTCATCCCCGAGATGCAGATAACCTAGCTTTTGTATATAAGAAGCGTCGGCCGAGTTGCACATTGGCAGTGATTCACAGTAAGGCGGTCGACGATAATGAAACGAACGATGGTTGCGCTGGTAAACGTACGGAATCGATCGCGGGCACCGTTTAGATCCACGTAGCCGTGATTTCGTATGAAATCGTCACAAAGCGGTCCGACATCGCCCACAAAGCTGAATCAGCTCGGTGGTCGTCGTGTCAGATCGATCTCCCTGAAATTCGATGTGACCCTCTCCCCTTCCAACTTATTTTCACTTGCACTGCCTTTCGTGCACACCCGTGATTCGGAATGCGACGAAACACGACGCACAGTGTGGAGAAGAAGTATGCTGGACGAAATCAGGGCCGTTTGTCCCCCACGATTTTGGGATACGCCCCGCGATCACGGCGCCTCGAGCTCGCGTCTCCTCTTTTTCGACTGCCGTCGAATCGACCGACGGGATCGCGTATTCTTATGCTGCACCAAAAATCACCACCTGCGAAAATTCACGCGAGACGCACACACATGTATCCCGTACGCATCGTGGTTCGTCAAACCAGATACCTGCGAGACATTTTCCCCTGTTACGAGTCATCCAAGCGCAGTCTGTGTTACTCCCATTCGCCGCGACGTGGCACCACCTTTACCGCTCTCAACAATCGCTTCCATTTAGGACAAGTAAGGTTCCTGCAATCTGAAAATTATAAACCGAATCAGAGTTACAGTTAGAGTAGTTTTCATTCAATTCGAGCAGCATAATCCAGATTGTAGGCCCGTTTTGCAAGTCACAATTGCAAAACGTCATTAAAACTATCATGAATTTTTAAGGAATATTTTTGGTCTACATTTGACCAATTCTTTGTGCATTCTGAAAAATTTGGAAGAAATAGACTTCTTGAAACTAAAGTTTGTAATCTACAAATTAACTTTTCGCTTAAAATTGGCAAAAACTAAAAAAGCGTGGAAGTGTAAGGCTCGTGGCCACTATGCTCGTTGCAAAAATATTGGAAGAATTAAAAACTATCACTCACTAATCGTTGAAAACAGTCTCGCTGCCATCATTGC